>CM067845.1:660068559-662468559 GCA_034509565.1 Triticum monococcum | reverse complement strand
ACACTACGTCAAGAGGGCTTCATCATCATCACCACTATCATCATCATCTCAATCCCATCCATTTGTAATACAATAGTTAGAGTGGATTCAATCTTGTGTTACTCGTGTGAGATCACCATGCTCATCATAATTCATCTCATCTCGTTTGTGCTCTTGATGTGCGAGTAATTTCCTTAGTTCTCAGGGATATGGAGTAACCCTAATATGTAATAGATTGTTTGATACTATGATTTGATATCCTCTTTGTATATTTATGTTACTTGTCTTCTTAATGTTGGGTGAAGTCAATCATCCAACACATGCCAATTTTAGGCGGAAGGTTATTACTGCCGGTGAACCGGCTGGTTGCAAAGGTAGGTACTTGACAAGGCCTATCTTTCCTCGTCCTGGATTGTTGCAGCACGGGGTAAACAGAGTCCGCTTTTAGGCCGCGTCCACAGGGACCTTTTTCCCTTAATCACCATTTGGTAACCAGAGTGAGGAAGAATGGTGTTGGCGTATGTGATACGGGCTGCTGCATGTATGCATGTATCTGTACCGGCTTCATCCATAAATAAAAACATATAAAGTGGCTCGGGAATCCAACATAGTATTATGAGTAGGCACTAGTATTAGACGCACCCTAGTGGAGAATCCTGACTCCTTGGGAACACCTTAGTCCTATCAATTTCAAAAGAAAAAAAAATCATTCACGTCTCTTGTTACTTTTATTTTTTAGTACTTTACTTCTTTGTTCGCTACATCACTCTCACCCATACTACTATTGCTTTGGATTTCACTTCACTTGCAGGCATTGCTACCTAAACCCTATAAGAGACAAAAGGTTGATTCATGTGCTTCCTGTGGGATGGATACTCTTACTTCGAAAAAGCTACATGTAAACCTTGTGCACATGCAGGCCATCAGTAGACTATTTAGCGACGACTACAACCACTGAGGCCATCCGAAGGCGCGCCGCCGTTATCGCCACTCCCTCATCGAAGTCGGGCAAAAATTGTTGTAGTAGATAATCGGGAAGTCGTCGTGCTAAGGCCCCATAGAACTAGCGCACCAGAACAACAACCGTCGCTGGTGAAGAGAAGCGTAAATCGGAAGGATCCAACTTGAAGACACGCTAACGAAGACCGGCTCCGAGCAGATTCACCAAAGATAACCACCGACCGAATTCTACGAGATCCACTGGAGACGCACCTTCACACACCCTCCGACGATGCTAAAAGCACTATCAAGACAGGGGCTAGGAGGGGAGAATTTTATTCCATCTTCAGGGTGCCACCACCGTCCACAAACCTAACAAAACTTGAAGAAACATCTAAAAATGAAGTCCTCCCGCCGACAAGGGTCGGAATGCGCGCGCCCCTATGGCCCTAAGTCCACAAGAGACAAGGCAAATCGGCGCCGCCGCCACCGAGAGGCGAAAACCTAGCTGCCTTTTCCCTTGGGAGGAGAGACGAACGGGAGGATGAAGGACATGATCTTGTCACTAGTAGAAAAATGGTCTAATGTAAGACACATTAGTGTGGGTTTGAAGTTGGCCCGGCACTAAAGGCATCATATGCATTAGTACCAGTTCGTGTTGAGCCTTTAGTATCGGTTCGTGCCACGAATCGGTACTAAAGGGGTAGTGGCAGGCTGGCGTCAGGCCGGGTCCCCACTAGCCCCTTTAGTACCGGTTTGTGACACAAACTGGTACTAAAGGTCTAACCTATAGTACCGGTTCGTGCCACGAACCCACACTAAAGGGGACAAGCCTTTAGTGTGGGTTCGTGCCACGAACCCATACTAAAGGGGCCAATTTTCAAACTCTACCCCCCCCTTATCGCCATTTCAGTTTTGAAAAAATCAAAAGAAAATGATAAAAACTTCAAAAAATAAAATCCTTCGAGATGTAGTTATATTACTACATCTACTAGTTAGGAAAATTTGAAAACTTAAATTTGGACATGTTTTGCAAAAAGTGTAGGGAAAATGTAAAACGGCTATAACTTTTGCATACGATGTCGGAAAAAAAACGTATAATGTATCAAAAAATTCAGCACGAAAATCTGCATCCGATGGAGACCGCCTACGGCTTGTTTGCAATTTTTTAGAATTCTCAAATTCCAAAAGGAAAAAAAAGATATGGTCAAATTTCAGTTTTTTTTAAAAAAATTGGTTAAATCTGGTCAAGCTACTTATTCAAGAAGTATTAATGTTACTACATAATTATTCAAGAATATTAGTGTTACTAAATAATTATTTCAATTTTTTGAATTTTGGTCAAATCTGATCAAACTATGGTCAAACTGTGGTCAAACTATGGTCAAACTTATTAAAGAAATATTAGCGTTACTAAATAATTACTGTTTTTTAGAATAATAGTTTCAAACTCAAACGGTGAAACGTGTGACCTAATGCTCAAGCTAAACTGCTGAGGGTTAATAGGATTGACAACTTACATTTGTCAGGAAAACAATAAGTGCAGACTTGGAATGTAGGGGGAATAGAACTTCGAAGTTAAGCGTGCTCAGGCTTGGGGAGTGAGAGGATGGGTGACCGGTCGGAAAGTTAGGCGATTTGGAATGAGTGATCCACACTTGAGCAGTTAAGAGAGGTGATTAGAGACTAAATCATCAAATAATTCAGAAAAATTAAAAATCGAAAAAAAATCATTTTTTTTTCAAAAAATTCAAAAAAAAACCTTTAGTACCGGTTGGTAAAGGTCCCCCATACCAGGACGCGAGCTCACGCCACGTGGTGGCACTTTAGCGCCGGTTCGTGCCGAACCGGTATTAAAGGGGGGGCCTTTAGTGCCCACCCTTTAGTGTCGGTTATGGAACCGGCACTAAAGGCCCTTACAAACTGATTTTAAACCTCCATTTTCTACTAGTGTGTGTTCCCCTCAAAGCCCTCAAGATCAAGTCTTATACAGTCCTCTACCCATGGGCCGCAAATGATTGACAATTCTGCTAACTAGACTAGAATTATCACTTGGTTGCGAAATACTTAAAAGATGAGCTACCTATGAATACTAGTATAACTAGAATCATCAGTTGGTTTCCAAATACACTAATAGGATGTGCTTAAATAACATCATATAGGAGTAGTATATAGTAATAAATTCAGATTCAAAGTACCATTTATAGTAGATGATTCATTTTTCTTTTCGGCAGTGCGAATCCATCTTTGATGTGGCTGTGGGACAGGAGAGACTTCTTGCGCATGTCGATGCTGATCAGATACTCGACCTTCATGCATAGCCGTGGCCTTCTTCTCTTGTCGACGTAGTAATCTCCCAGTGAGAGGTAGAGGACACCCTCCTGGTTAGGCTTCAGATATGGGTGCTGCGGCACTGCGGGCGGCAGCCCCTGGCGCTTGTAGGCCTCCGATTCCAGGAGCAGCGTCAAGGGCAGCTCCATGTCGTCGTCTCTCGTCCAGGAGCGAAGATCCAGCGCCAGAGTCCATCTCCGCAGCACGACGTTGGCAGGGCGCGTGTTGTCATGGGGGGACGGGGGATCTCACCGTCGGCAGTGACGATGGAGATGAACTTTATGGAGTCCTGAGACCTCCTCCAATGCAAAGGTGTTTAGATGAGGTGCTAAACATATTAAATACCTTAGCAATCCAGCTCCCCAATGTATAGGTGCTTAACTTGTTGTTGCTAAGCACACCATATTTAATGAGTTAACACCTAAAACTTTTCATTCATTGGTCAAGTTGCTTCATTTAAGTGGTTTGCCTAGATTCACGCGCTTAGCATTGATTCTTCTTGAAGTCACCAAAGTGTTCTCTCTCCTCCTTAATTGTTGTGCCATGTCATTTTTTTCGCTTACGTGGCATGTTTAGTACCTGTCCCACCGTGGAGCACTGGGAAGGGCCTGACTGGGCCCATGGTGCGATGCTCCTTGGGGTTGGGGCAACTGTTCCAGAAGTCATGCCCTTGGCACTCCTCGGGGAGAGATGGATGAAGTCCAGCTCCACGTGGTCACCGTCCCTGGTACCGGCGGAGATCATGTCGCAGACAATGGCACCATGCAGGATGTCGGCCTAGAGAACCTTCCCTTTGAAAGCGAAGACCACGGCTGCTTAGTGCAATGGCCGCTCGGGGTGTTGACGCGGAAGCCGGGTCTGCGGGCTGAGACGCGCCTTCTATTTCTTCCCCAGTTCCACTCGGTAGGGCCACGGCTCGACCACCGGAAGAGAATGCCCCTCCGGCTCCGCTGCCACCCTCCATCGTACTTTTCCCAGAAGAACCCCACGTTGAGCAGATCGTAGGAGCCGTCCTTGCATGGCAGGACGGCGGGCCGCTCCAGGAGATCGAAGGGCACAGGAAAGACCGTGGGCGCCATGAGGCAGGCCCTAAAGTAATTCGTGTTGGCGTCGGGGACGCGGGGGAGCAGCGAGAGCGAGTTCTTGGCGCCGTCGTAGTCGTAGACGAGCCCGTAATCCCTGTCGCCCAACAGCAGCCTCATGAGGATGAAGTTCTCCGCAATGGACTCGAGGATGCACTTGATTCTGCGCTCCTTGGCCTTGATCTTGGCACGCACCTACAAGGTGGAGAGCTCCCGGGGCTCGACAAGGTGCGCGTCGAGGGAGAACTGGTCCAGGATCCAGGACCTATCCTTGACGCCCGCCCAATCCTTGGTCGCGCGGGCGAGGATCGCGTTCTCCTGATCTTTCTCTTCGGCGTCCAAGATCGAGACGTGTTTCCTCAACACGACCCTGTTAATCGGAGACGTGGCTTGAATTCGGCGTGGATTGAGAGTTGAGATGGAGACCGCGCGGCGGCGTCCCGAGACCGAGGTTTTAGCTTCTCTCAAGGTCAGATGCCTCGACTGTGGAGATTCATCAGCCTTAGAGCATCTCTAACAACCGCCCAATGCGTCCCGCTAAAAACTACTTTGCCACACATCTATCGTCTGGTTTGGCGCGGAGGGCAGCTCTTGCTCCAGCAGCCAAATGCAGCGCGCGCAGCTTCAGCAGCGCTCAAAAATGCAGCGCGCACAACTTTCGCACAAACAATATATGCATTTAAAACACAAGCAAAAAGATCAAACACAAACAAAATAAATCAACAATAAATAGTTCAATTTCGTTATTACAACTCAAACAAATAGTTTATCGTTCAATACAACAAATAGTTCAATAACACAACAAATAATTCAACAATACAACATCAAACGCACAAATCATGATGCTCTTTGTCGCCCATTCCATGCCCACCACTCTTTAATGAGATTCTTCTGAAGATCATCATGTGTTGCGGGACGTCGATGACATGATAGGAGGCAACAAAACGGGCCACCCTTTCAGCCCTCCGTCGCACTCGCACGAGATGTCCCAAGAACTCATACTGAGAGTAGTCCACATCTTGGCCGTGCTCATTCTCGATAATCATGTTGTGCATGATCACACAAGCGTGCATGATGTACCAAAGCATCTTTTGATCCCAAAATCTAGCTGGTCCTCTCACAATAGCAAATTGGGCTTGCAAAATCCCAAAAACTCTCTCCACATATTTTCTAGCCATCGCCCGAGCATTGTGGAAATCAAGATTTTTCTTACCTTCCGGTTTTTTCAACGGCTTCACAAATGTTTGTCACTTTAGGTAGATGCCATCCGCAAGATAATAGCCATAGTTATATGTACGGCCATTTGCTACAAACTGCACCGGTGGCAAATCACCATTTGGAATCTTATTCATCAGTGGTGACCGGTTGACAACGTTGATGTCATTCAAAGATCCAGACATTCCAAAGAAAGCATGCCAAATCCAAGTCTCTTGATCTGCCACCGCTTCAAGGTTTATAGTGGAACCTTTTTTTGGCCGTGGAATTATTCATGCCATGCCTTTGGACAATTCTTCCAACTTCAATGCATGCAATCTACTGAGCCAAGCATACCTGGGAAGCCGCGAGCTTTGTTCATCTCCACTAGCCTTGCGGCGTCTTCAGCATTGGGAGATCTCAAATACTCTTGGCCAAACACTTGGACAATTCTGACTCAGCGCTTGACACACATGATGGCTTGGCTCTCACCCATAGCCAAGTGATCATCACCTAGATCAGCCGGGATACCGTATGCCAACATACGCAAAGCGGCTGTCATCTTCTGAAAGGTGCTATGCCCGAGCTCTCCGTCGGCCTTCCTCCTTTGCTGAAAAAACCGGCCATTGCTCGTTAGTTTCTCTTGCAATGCGCCTGAACAACTCGGTGCTTATCCTAAACCGGCGACGAAAGTACGACTCCGAGTATGTGGGATTCTCCACGAAATAGTGCCTTATCAATCTGTTATGGGCATCGATCCCATCCCTCCAAATTTTCTGTCGACCCATAACCGAACCACTGTGCTTCGGTTTTTTTATTGATGTGCATAGCTAGGATCATTGCAAGATACTCCTCCTCTTCCATATCAAATTCTTCTTTCGGAAGAATCATACGACGAACTCATCTACAATGTTCAATACTATGCTATCGAAACTACAATCAACATGCACCAAATTCATGAAGTTTGAGCAATACATACCTTGCGGGCGTTTTGTCAAACACCTTGCGGGCGCCGAGCGGCCGCGAGCGGCCGCGCGCTGTTCGTCGGAGGACCGCCACGCGCGAGGGGCGGCGGTGACTAGAGGGAGGCGGAGGAAGCCGCCGCGGCGCGAAGATAGGTCGGGGAAGCGCCGGAACGGGCGGCGCGCGCGGCGGCGCCGCCGCGGCTAGATGGGGTAGGTAGAGTTGCGAGCGAGCGCTCGAGAGTCCAGCGCGCGGGAGCGGGCGCAACAAATAAGCGGCGCGCGATGGCATTTCGGCCCGCGCGTTGAACTAGATATGCCGCGCATACGGTTTTTGCGTCTCCGCTGAAGCACCCGGAGCGGTAACATGCGCGCAAAAAAAACACTGATTTTTCAGCGCAACGCTTATATAGCATGACTGTTGGAGATGCTCTTAAGCGTTTAATGGTCACCATAACGCGCTATGGATCGGGCCAAATAGCGTTGTTCACCTTGCTATGTTTTTTTTACGTGGCTCTCGCTCGGGGGCGCGGCTGTGGAGAGGGCAAATCGAGAGGTCCTATCTGCCGCTCTTTGCGGCAGAATGTCGACCGGACGCACAGGCGGGTTTCCCGACTGGGCCGGCACATATCGCTAGCGACCAGTGCGGAACGAAAAAATGCAGCGCTCTAGAAGAAAAATACTCTAAAGCAGGGTTCGAACCTAAGACCTGACGCTTCAAAGAAATACAGCTAGCCAATTCAGCTAGAGAGATTCCATGTTTTAACGCAGCACAACATATTAAGAATAAAACCCGAACAATTCAAAAAATGCAAACATTATTTGAAAATAGGAACATTTTTGTAAAATCTCCCAAAAATAGAAAACGTGAAAGTTTTCTTTGAAAACCTGAACATTTTTCAAATTTGAAAATAATATTTGGATACTCGAACAATTTTTAAAACTGGGAACATTTTTTGAAACTCCGGAACAAAACTTGAACACATGAACAGTTTTTAAAACTTGCGTACATTTTTTGAAACTTCCAAACAAAAATTGAAACATGAACATTTTTTGGAATTTGCGAACAATTCTCTAAACGGAAACATTGATGGAAACTCCCAACAAAATTTGAAAACATGAACATTTCTGAAATTGGTGAACAAATTTTGATATTGGAAGATTGTTTGAAAGTCCCAAACATGATTTGAAAACATGAACATTTTTTGACAAGCGAACATTTTATATAATATGGGAATATTTTTGAGAAAATGAAGAACATTGTTTAAATTTGTAGACAAAAATTAATAAAAAGAACATTTTTTGAACTTCGGAACGTTTTTAGAATTTTGGAACAAAAAGAAATAAATAGAGAAGAAAAAGGAATTGAAAAGTGAAATAAAGAAACAGAAAAACAAAGAAAAAAAAGAAAAAGAAGAAAAGAAACAGAAAAAACCAGTGAAAACCCGGTTCAAGAACCTTCTAGAAGGTTCCCAAAACCGTTAGGGAACCCTCCAGAAGGTTCCCAAAACCGAAGTAGCGCGTGCACTATCTCGTAATTGGGTCGGCCCATCTTGATCGCTAGTTCGCTCAGCTCTGTGCGAAGCCTCGACAATTTGACGCAGCGAGCGTCCGTTAGGAAATTCCGGGCAAATCCGCGCGTTTAAGCGACCGTTCCTTCCTTTCTTGCAAACGGCCGGGGCCGGCCCAGCTTCCCCCTTTTTTTTTCTGTTTTTTAAAACAAAAAATCTGTGCGCTGGTTGTGTTTCGAACAGCGTACCTCCTGCTGTTACTTACGATGCGCTAACAACGCCAACACCCACTACAAATGTGTTTAGTTTCATCTTTCTTCTTCCTATCTTCTTTGTTCTTTTTTCTCTTTTAAAAATATATTTTCTTGTTCCTTTTTTTATTGGAATATAGTTTTGTTTGTTTTTCTATTTTTCTAAAGGCAATTTTTTATTGAACTTTTTTTTTCTAAAAAGGCCTATCAATGAACTTTTTTTCAAAATCGATGAACTTTTCCCAAAGTCGGTGAACTTTTTTCAGTATTTGTGAACTCTTTCTGAAAATCAATGAACTTTTTCCAAAGTCAGTGAACTTTTTTCAGTTTTTGTGAACTCTTTTTTGAAATTGATGAACTTTTTCTTCAAAAATAATGAACCTTTTTCCGAATCGATGAACTTTTTAAAATTCACATTTTTTTCTCAAATAATTCTGAAATCTAAGCGATACAGTATAAATAGCGTGTCCAGAGTCGTTCTTATATTTTTGCCCCTGTTTTACAATCAGAGCAATCGAGTGGCTCTGGTGGTTAGCAAACATCTACGCTAGTCCAATGGTGCTTGTTTGAATCCTGAACAAAGCTAATTCTTTTATACTTTTTTTCTATGATGTAAGTTCGCTGCCCTCGCTTTTGATGGGCTGGCCTAACTGCGTGCTGCAGTGAGCGCCACTTGTTTCAGGCGTAAAGGGAGAGCAACTAGTTAACGAGCGCTTCTTTGGTAGCCTCGCAACGATTAGCGTCACTAGTCATTCGTCACGTGTCGTATTCTGGGCATTTTCTTCGGATTTTTTATTATTTTTTCCACACGCGTTTTCAGTTTTTTAAACGGGCTTTTTTCGGGTTTTTCGACATTTCAGCTTTCCACCGATCTTTCTTAGCTTTTAAAAAAATGCGTGAACAAAGCTAATTCTTTTACACTTTTTCCGTGACGTAAGTTCGCTGCCCTCGTTTTTTGTGGGCTGGCCCAACTGCGCGCTGCACTGAGCACCACTTGGTTCCAGGGCGTAAAGGGAGAGTAACTAGTTAACGAGCGCTCCTTCGGGAGCCTCGCAAGGATCAGCACCACTAGCCATTCGTCACGTGTCGTGCTCTAGGTGTTTCTTCCGGATTTTTTTTCCACAAGCGTTTTCAGCTTTTTAAACATTTTTTTTTAGGTTTTTCGGCGTTTTGGTTTTCCACCGATCTTCCTTAGCTTTAAAAAAATGCGTGAAAAAACGCGTTTTTTCCTTTCACGAGAGTTACGGTTTTACTTCCGCAAGAGTCACGGCCGTGCCTCTCGAAAACGAAAAAAACGTGTTTTCTATTTTTTTCTTTTGCGAGAGTCACTGTTCTGCTTCCGCGAGAGGCACGGGTGTGCTTTCGCGAGAGTCACGGCCGTGCCCCTCGAAAACGAAAAAAACGTGTTTTCCGTTTTTTCTCCTTTCGCGAGAGTCACAGTTTTGCTTCCGCGAGAGGCATGGTTGTGCTTTAGCGAGAGTCACGGTCGTGCCTCCCGGAAACAAAAAAAATGCGTTTTCTGATACTTTTTTTTTCTTTCATGAGAGTCACGGTTTGCTTCCGCGAAAGGCACGATTGTGCTTTCGCGAGCGTCACGGCCGTGCCTCTCGGAAACAAGAAAAAAACACGTTTTCTGCTTTTTTTTTCCTTTCGCGAGAGTCACGGTTGTGTTCGCGAGAGTCATAGTCGTGCCTCTCGGAAAAGGAAAAAAGCTCGTTTTCTATTTTTCTTTAGCGAGAGTCATGGGTTTTGCTTCCGCCAGACGCACGTCTGTGCCTCTCACAAAATCACAACCGTGCCTCTCACAGAAGCAAAACCATGACTCACGAAAAAAAACTCGTTTTCTGTATTTTTTTCGTTTCGCGGGAGTCACGGGTTTTGCTTCCGCCAGAGGCACGGTTGTGCTTTCGCGAGAGTCCGTGCCTCCTCGAAAACGGAAAGAACGTATTTTCTTTTTTTTTCCTTCCGCGAGAGTCACGGTTTTGCTTCCGCGAGAGCCACGGTTGTGATTTCGTGAGAGGCACAGACGTGCCTCTTTCGGAAAGGAAAAAACCCGTGCTTCCGGTTCGTTTTTTTCGTCCGATTTATGTGAAAAAAGTTCGTCAAAACCTATCAACATGGATCTAGTTTTAAAAATCTCGACACGAAAAATCCAAGGATGAAATCGGTTCGAGATTTAGACGCACGGTCTGAAAGATAAGACATTTTAAATAAACGGATCTATGAAAAAAAGAAAACTATGCGCCATTCACTTGTTACAATCAGGGAAGCTGAAGTAATCTTTGGAACGAGTAATCCGTGATTTTCGGTGCAAAAGGACGCCTACTGGCGCCCACGCGTTGCCGGTCTCAGGATTCAAAGTTATAAGAGCGATAAAAAGGTAGAAACGTTGAGTGGTCACCTAACCACTCAAACAACTCAACTATATTGACTAACAAAAACGCCAACAATATAAGAACATGTGGCCACACTATTTATGCATCACTTAATTTTCTGAATTATTTACCAAAAAATCGTGAATTTGAATAAGTTCATCATTTTCGAAGAAAAGTTCACAAAATTAAAAAAGAGTTCACTAATTTTGAAAAAACTTCATCAAATTTGAAATGTGTCCACTGATTTTGAAAAAAAAGTTCATTGAATTTGAAAAACGTTCATCGAATTTGAAAAAAGTTCATACAACCTGAAAAAAAGTACATCAATTTTGAAAAAGTTAATTGAAGTTGAACAAAAGTTCATTGAATTTGAATAAAAGCTCACCGAATTTGAAAAAAAATCATTGATATTGAAATAAGGTTCATCGATTTTGATAAAAATTTCATCGTTTAAAAAAAGTTAATCGAGGTTGAATAAAAGTTCATTGAATTTGAAAAAAGTTAACCGAATTTAAAAAAAATCATTGATTTTGAAAAAAAATCATCGATTTGAAATAAAGTTCAAGAATTTTAAAAAACTCAAAATTCTAAAAACGAATCACGCACTTAGCAGACACATAAGAAAAGGAAAAAAAAATAGAAAACCGAACTAAACAGTTTCCTAGAAAAAGAAAAGGAAAAAAACAACGAAGGACAGAAAAGGAATAAAAAACTCAAGGAAACACGAACCGGTCAGTTGGCTGAGTGGTTAGGTCTGCGCGCATGGACCAACGAGATCTCCAGATTGAATCACGCCATCGCTAGCATTTTTTTGCATAAAAGAAAAATGAAAATGGGCCGGCCCAGTGTGATGGGAGTGTGTGCGCCCGATTGCGTAAATAGCTAAAAGAGGGCGCTTAAGGCGCCGTTTAGAAATTGCCGCGGCTATGTGCCGCCCGCTGCGAGTCGTACTAAGGCTCGCGTAGTGACGTCAGGTTACTTTTTTTCTTATGTTTTTTATTCAATTTTTTTTGTTTTTTTCTTTTGTTTATATTCCTATACTTGGGCCCCATAGCATCACTCACCTTGCTCTGCGTTTTTTCTTTACGTGGTGCACGCTCCTACAAAACGAGTAGCTACCCTGAAAAAACTACCCTAAAAACAAATTCTGCTGACTCAAGGAAAAGAGAGGCTCCGGTTATTCAATAGATTTGAAAAAGTCTGTGAATTAGAAAATTCATTGATTAAAAAGTGTTTACATTTAAAAAATATGATGAATTTACGAATATTCGTGAATTTATAGAAATGTTCATGAATTGTAAAATTTTCATGATTTAAAAAAGTGCAAGAATTTTAAAGATATTCATAAAAGGACATGAATTTTAAAATAAAAATATTCAAAAATTCAAAAAATTTCACAAAATTTTAAAAGTGTGCACATATTTTAAAATTTTTAATAATCTTTTAAAATGTGCAAGATTTTAAAAATTATGCACGGATTAAAGTAGGTAAAAAGAAGAATAAAAAGACAAATCAAACACAAAAATAAAAAAATAAAACCAAAATAAACTCGTCAAACTGCAGAGGAAACACGAATTGAAAGAAAAAAAATAAAAATTGGATTTCATTTTCCCGAAATAAAAGAAAATCAATGTTGTGGAGTTTCGTACATGTGCCAGCCCATGAGCATGTAGGGTTGTGCAAATCCTACGATCCGGACTCTATTCTTTTTTTTTTGAGGGAATACCGTCATGGCGGTTTATATTTCATGTGAGAATAAAGATGCATCGTTTGATAAAACGTCTACTAAAAACCCCGGAGGCTCCGACTTCCAGACAATTGTTCGAGAAGTCTCCGAGTTCCTAGACAATACATCCACCGCCATATTGGCCTTCCTAGGACAGTGATGAAAACATATTGAAATAAAATTGCGAGCTAAAAAAGAGCATTCTTCATAGATTGGCGCCGTTGGGCCGGGTGAATTTCCGCCGTTCTGCATGATCTCAATTACCTCCATATAATCCGCCTCCACGTAGATTTTGTTGCAGCCCATATCATTAGCCAGAAGAAGCCCATCCCTAAGACCCTGAGCTTCTGCTGTCCGGACTCTATTCTTTAGTGTACGCAAGAATATGACATTCTAAAGATGCAGCCATAACAAACAACTCATAATGGGCCAAATTTATTATCGTTTAGTTTCATTTTAAGGTCTCATTTGGACGTCATTGGGAATTGAAATGAGTCCAATACCAAATCAACCTATGTACTGAGATGGGCTCTAATATCAATATTGATGTATTGTTTTGTACAAAATATCGTTGGATGGAAATAGATAATGTGTGCTTAATTCTCCTACGAGGCTCGTTACCAACGTTGGAGCTACCAGTCCCCGACGTGGTTTGTCCATTGTTTGGCTTGGATCGACAATGATCGTGTGCATAAGCTACGTTAAGGGTCTCTATGTTGGTTGTTGGTGGTGAAGTCAGAGACGCTTCCTCGAGAAGTAGTGATGATGACAATTTATAGTGTGGGCACCAGATGCACTTACAATCTCCCCCTTTAGTAATGAACGACACACCTGCCCGTGGAACAATCGACTAGCAGGGCAAGAGAAGCCCCCGCCCCCTTCCCCGTCGTGCGCTACTCCGGCGCCGGCGTCCACCCTCCCCCGCTGAGCGCTAATCCGACGTCAGCGTCCTCCTTCCATGTTGTGGAACGTTGCAGAAAACAAAAAAAAATTTCTACGTTTCACCAAGATCAATCTATGGAGTCAACTAGCAACGAGAGGAGAGTGCATCTATATACCCTTGTAGATCGCGAGCGGAAGCGTTCAAGAGAACGGGGATGATGGAGTCGTACTCGCCGTGATCCAAATCACCGATGACCAAGTGCCGAACGGACGGCACCTCCGCGTTCAACACACGTATGGAGCGGATGACGTCTCCTCCTTCTTGATCCAGCAAGGGGAAAGGAGAGGTTGATGAAGATCCAGCAGCACGACGGCGTGGTGGTGGATTCAACATTGATCGCAGCAGGGCTTCGCCGAGCTTCTGCGAGAGGGAGAGGTGTAGCAGGGGAGAGGGAGGCGCCAAGACTTGAGGTGTAGATGCCCTCCCTCCCCCCTTTATATAGGCCCCCTAGGGGGGTGCGCCGGCCCTAGGAGATGGGATCTCCTAGGGGGGGGGGGCGGCCAAGGGGGTGGAGTACCCCCCAAGGCAAGTGGAGGCGCCCCCTCCCCTAGGGTTCCCAACCCTAGGCGCATGGGGGGCCCAAGGGGGCGCACCAGCCCACCAGGGGCTGGTTACCCTCCCCACTTCAGCCCATGGGGCCCTCCGGGATGGGTGGCCCCACCCGGTGGACCCCCGGGACCCTTCCGGTGGTCCCGGTACAATATCGGTGACCCCCGAATGGCCGAAACTGCACTTCCTATATATAATTCTTCACCTCCGGATCATTCCGGAACTCCTCGTGACTTCCGGGATCTCATCTGGGACTCTGAACAACTTTCGGGTTACTGCATACTCATATCTCTACAACCCTAGCGTCACCGAACCTTAAGTGTGTAGACCCTACGGGTTCGGGAGACATGCAGACATGACCGAGAAGCCTCTCCGGTCAATAACCAACAGCGGGATCTGGATACCCATGTTGGCTCCCACATGCTCCACGATGATCTCATCGGATGAACCACGATGTCGAGGATTCAATCAATCCGTATACAATTCCCTTTGTCAATCGGTACGTTACTTGCCCGAGACTCGATCGTCGGTATCCCAATACCTCGTTCAGTCTTGTTACCGGCAAGTCACTTTACTCGTACCGTAATGCATGATCCCGTGATCAACCACTTGATCACTTTGAGCTCATTGTGATGATGCATTACCGAGTGGGCCCAGAGATACCTCTCCATCATACGGAGTGACAAATCCCAGTCTCGATTCGTGCCAACCCAACAGACACTTTCGGAGATACCTGTAATGTACCTTTATAGTCACCCAGTTATGTTGTGACGTTTGGCACACCCAAGGAACTCCTACGGCATCCGGGAGTTGCACAATCTCATGGTCTAAGGAAATGATACTTGACACTCAGAAATGCTAGAGCAAACGAACTACACGATCTTTGAGCTAAGCTTAGGATTGGGTCTTGTCCATCACATCATTCTCCTAATGATGTGATCCCGTTATCAATGACATCCTCATATCTATAGCTAGGAAACCATGACTATCTGTTGATCAACGAGCTAGTCAACTAGAGGCTCACTAGGGACACATTGTGGTCTATGTATTCACACATGTATTACGATTTCCGGACAATACAATTATAGCATGAATAATAGACAATTATCATGAACAAGGAAATACAATAATCATTTTATTATTGCCTCTAGGGCATATTTCCAACAGTCTCCCACTTACACTAGAGTCAATCATCTAGTTACATTGTGATGAATCGAACACCCATGGAATTCTGGTGTTGATCATGTTTTGCTCTAGGGAGAGGTTTAGTCAACGGATCTACTACATTCAGGTCCGTATCTACTTTACAAATCTCTATGTCTCCATTTTGAACACTTTCACGAATGGAGTTGAAGCGACGCTTGATATGCCTGGTCTTCCTGTGAAACCTGGGCTCCTTGGCAAGGGCAATAGCTCCAGTGTTGTCACAGAAGAGAGTCATCGGGCCCGACGCATTGGGTATGACTCCTAGGTCGGTAATGAACTCCTTCACCCAGACTACTTCATGTGCTGCCTCCGAGGCTGCCATGTACTCCGCTTCACATGTAGATCCCGCCACAACGCTTTGCTTGCAACTGCACCAGCTTACTGCCCCACCATTCAAAATATACATCTATCCGGTTTGTGACTTAGAGTCATCTAGATCTGTGTCGAAGCTAGCATCGACGTAACCCTTTACGATGAGCTCTTCGTCACCTCCATAAACGAGAAACATGTCCTTAGTCCTTTTCAGGTACTTCAGGATATTCTTGACCGCTGTCCAGTGTTCCTTGCCGGGATTGCTTTGGTACCTTCCTACCAAACTTACGGCAAGGTTTACATCAGGTCTGGTACACAGCATGGCATACATAATAGACCCTATGGCTGAGACATAGGGGATGACACTCATCTCTTCTATATCTTCTGCCGTGGTCGGACATTGAGCTGAGCTCAATTTCACACCTTGCAACACAGGCAAGAACCCCTTCTTAGACTGATCCGTATTGAACTTCTTCAATATCTTATCAAGGTATGTGCTTTGTGAAAGACCTATGAGGCGTCTTGATCTATCTCTATAGATCTTGATGCCTAATATATAAGCAGCTTCTCCAAGGTCCTTCATTGAAAAACTCTTATTCAAGTAGGCCTTAATGCTGTCCAAAAGTTCTATATCATTTCCCATCAAAAGTATGTCATCTACATATAATATGAGAAATGCTACAGAGCTCCCACTCACTTTCTTGTAAATGCAGGCTTCTCCATAAGTCTGCATAAACCCAAACGCTTTGATCATCTCATCAAAGCGAATGTTCCAACTCCGAGATGCTTGCACCAGCCCATAAATCGAGCGTTGGAGCTTGCACACCTTGTCAGCATTCTTAGGATCGACAAAACCTTCTGGCTGCATCATATACAATTCTTCCTTAAGGAAACCATTAAGGAATGCCGTTTTGACGTCCATTTGCCATATCTCATAATCATAGAATGCGGCAATTGCTAACATGATTCGGACGGACTTCAGCTTCGCTACGGGTGAGAAAGTCTCATCGTAGTCAACCCCTTGAACTTGTCGATAACCCTTAGCGACAAGCCGAGCTTTATAGATGGTCACATTACCATCCGCGTCTGTCTTCTTCTTAAAGATCCATTTATTTTCTATGGCTCGCTGATGAACTGGCAAGTCAGTCAAAGTCCATACTTCGTTTTCATACATGGATCCTATCTTGGATTTCATGGCTTCCAGCCATTTGTCGGAATCTGGGCCCGCCATTGCTTCTTCATAGTTTGAAGGTTCACCGTTGTCTAACAACATGATTTCCAAGACAGGGTTGCCGTACCACTCTGGTGCGGAACGTGTCCTTGTGGACCTACGAAGTTCAGTAGCAACTTGATCTGAAGTTTCATGATCATCATCATTAACTTCCTCTCTAGTCGGTGCAGGCACCTCAGGAACATTTTCCTGTGTTGCGCCACTTTCCGATTCAAGAGGTAATACTTCATCGAGTTCTACTTTCCTCCTACTTACTTCCTTCGAGAGAAACTCTTTCTCTAGAAAGGATCCATTCTTGGCAACAAAGATCTTTCCTTCGGATCTGAGGTAGAAGGTATACCCAATAGTTTCTTTAGGGTATCCTATGAAGACGCATTTTTCTGACTTGGGTTCGAGCTTTTCAGGTTGAAGTTTCTTGACATAAGCATCGCATCCCCAAACTTTTAGAAACGACAACTTAGGTTTCTTCCCAAACCATAATTCATACGGTGTCGTCTTAACGGATTTTGACGGAGCCCTATTTAAAGTGAATGCGGCAGTCTGTAAAGCATAGCCCCAAAATGATAGCGGTAAATCGGTAAGAGACATCATAGATGGCACCATATCTAATAGAGTGCAATTACGATGTTCGGACACACCATTACGCTGAGGTGTTCCAGGCGGCGTGAGTTGTGAAACTATTCCACATTTTCTTAAGTGTGTGCCAAATTCGTGACTCAAGTATTCTCCCCCACAATCTGATCGCAAGAACTTGATTTTCCTGTCACGTTGATTCTCAACCTCACTCTGAAATTCCTTGAACTTTTCAAAGGTCTCAGACTTGTGTTTCATTAAATAGACATACCCATATCTACTCAAGTCATCAGTGAGGGTGAGAACATAACGATAGCCACCGCGAGCCTCAACACTCATTGGACCGCACACATCAGTATGTATGATTTCCAATAAGTTGGTTGCTCGCTCCATTGTTCCTGAGAACGGAGTCTTGGTCATTTTACCCATGAGGCATGGTTCGCACGTGTCAAATGATTCGTAATCAAGAGACTTTAAAAGTCCATCTGCATGGAGCTTCTTCATGCGTTTGACACCTATGTGACCAAGGCGGCAGTGCCACAAGTATGTGGGACTATCATTATCAACCTTACATCTTTTGGTATTCACACTATGAATATGTGTAGCATTACGCTCGAGATTCATTAAGAATAAACCATTCACCATCGGAGCATGACCATAAAACATATCTCTCATATAAATAGAACAACCATTATTCTCGGATTTAAATGAGTAGCCATCTCGAATTAAACGAGATCCTGATACAATGTTCATGCTCAAAGCTGGCACTAAATAACAATTATTGAGGTTTAAAACTAATCCCGTAGGTAAATGTAGAGGTAGCATGCCGACGGCGATCACATCGACCTTGGAACCATTCCCGACGCGCATCGTCACCTCGTCCTTCGCCAGTCTCCGCTTATTCCGCAGCTCCTGCTTTGAGTTACAGATGTGAGCAACTGCACCGATATCAAATACCCAGGAGCTACTACGAGTACTGGTAAGGTACACATCAATTACATGTATATCACATATACCTTTCATGGTGCCGGCCTTCTTGTCCGCAAAGTATTTGGGGAAGTTCCGCTTCCAGTGACCACTTCCCTTGCAATAAAAGCACTCAGTCTCGGGCTTGGGTCCATTCTTTGGTTTCTTCCCGACAGCTTGCTTACCGGGCGCGGCAACTCCCTTGCCGTCCTTCTTGAAGTTCTTCTTACCCTTGCCTTTCTTGAACTTAGTGGTTTTATTCACCATCAACACTTGATGTTCCTTTTTGACTTCTACCTCTGCTGATTTCAGCATTGCAAATACTTCAGGAATGGTCTTTTCCATCCCCTGCATATTGAAGTTCATCACAAAGCTCTTGTAGCTCGGTGGAAGCGACTGATGGATTCTGTCAATGACCGCGTCATCCAGGAGATTAACTCCTAGCTGAGTCAAGCGATTATGCAACCCAGACTTTTGAGTATGTGCTCGCTGACAGAACTATTTTCCTCCATCTTACAGCTGAAGAACTTGTCGGAGACTTCAGATCTCTCGACCCGGGCATGAGCTTGAAAAACCATTTTCAGCTCTTCGAACATCTCATATGCTCCGTGTCTCTCAAAATGCTTTTGGAGCCCCTGTTCTAAGCTGTAAAGCATGCCACACTGAACGAGGGAGTAATCATCAGCACGTGTCTGCCAAGCGTTCATAACGTCTTGTTATGTAGGGAAAGCAGGTGCTTCACCTAGCGGTGCTCGTAGGACATAATCTTTCTTGGCAGCTATGAGGATGATCCTCAGGTTCCGGACCCAGTCCGTATAGTTGCTGCCATCGTCTTTCAGCTTGGTTTTCTCTAGGAACGCGTTGAAGTTGAGGACAACATTGGCCATTTGATCTACAAGACATATTGTAAAGATTTTAGACTAAGTTCATGATAATTAAGTTCATATAATCAAATTATTCAATGAACTCCCACTCAGATAGACATCCCTCCAGTCATCTAAGTATAACATGATCCGAGTTAACTAGGCCGTGTCCGATCATCACGTGAGATAGACTAGTCAACATCAGTGAACATCTTCATGTTGATCGTATCTTCTATATGACTCATGCTCGACCTTTCGGTCTTCTGTGTTCCGAGGCCATGTCTGTACATGCTAGGCTCGTCAAGTCAACCTAAGTGTTTGCATGTGTAAATCTGTCTTACACCCGTTGTATGTGAATGTTGGAATCTATCACACCCGATCATCACGTGGTGCTTCGAAACAACGAACTGTCGCAACGGCGCACAGTTAGGGGGAACACTTTCTTGAAATTATTATGAGTGATCATCTTATTTACTACCGTCGTTCTAAGTAAACAAGATGCAAAAACACGATAAACATCACATGCAATCAAATAATAGTGACATGATATGGCCAATATCATATAGCTCCTTTGATCTCCATCTTGGGGCTCCATGATCATCTTGTCACCGGCATGACACCATGATCTCCATCATCGTGTCTCCATGAGGTTGCTCGCTAACTATTACTTCTACTACTATGGCTAACACGTTTAGCAATAAAGTAAAGTAATTTACATGGCGTTTCTCAATGACACGCAGGTCATACAAAAATAAAGACAACTCCTATGGCTCCTGCCGGTTGTCATACTCATCGACATGCAAGTCGTGATTCCTATTACAAGAACATGATCTCATACATCATATAGATATCATTCATCATTCATCACAACTTTGGCCATATCACATCACATGACACTTGCTGCAAAAAACAAGTTAGACGTCCTCTAATTGTTGCTGCAAGTTTTACGTGGCTGCAATAGGGTTCTAGCAAGAACGTTTTCTTACCTACGCCAAATCCACAACGTGAATTGCCAATTTCTATTTACCCTTCATAAGGGCCCTGTTCATCAAATCCGATCCAACTAAAGTGGGAGAGACAGACACCCGCCAGCCACCTTATGCAACTAGTGTTGGAGAACGCAGTAATTTCAAAAAATTTCCTACGCACACGCAAGATCATGGTGATGCATAGCAACGAGGGGGAGAGTCTGATCTACGTACCCTTATAGATCACAACGGAAGCGTTGACACAACATAGAGGAAGTAGTCGTACGTCTTCTTCCCGATCCGACCGATCCAAGCACCGTTACTCCGGCACCTCCGAGTTCTTAGCACACGTTCAGCTCGATGACGTTCCTCGGGCTCCGATCCAGCAAAGCGTCGAGGAAGAGTTCCGTCAGCACGACGGCGTGGTGACGATCTTGATGTACTACCGACGCAGGGCTTCGCCTAAGCACTGCAACGGTATGATCGAGGTGGAATTTGGTGGCAGGGGGCACCGCACACGGCTAAGGAACGATCTCAAGGATCAACTTATGTGTCTATGGGGTGCCCCCTGCCCCTGTATATAAAGGATGGAGGAGGAGGAGGCCGGCCAAGGCAAAGGTGCGGCCAGGACAGGGAGTCCTACTAGGACTCCAAGTCCTAGTAGGAGTCCACCAAGAGGGGAGGAAGGGAGAAGGAATAGGAGGAGAAGGAGAGGTGGCCGGCCCCCTTTTCCCTAGTCCAATTCGGACTAGAGGGGAGGGGGGGCGCAGCAGGCCTTTTCTTCTCTTCCCACTAAAGCCCATCAAGGCCCAATACTTCTCCCAGCGAATTCCCGTAACTCTCCGGTACTCCGAAAAATACCCGAATCACTCGGAACCTTTCCGATGTCCGAATATAGTCGTCCAATATATCGATCTTTACGTCTCAACCATTTCGAGACTCCTCGTCATGTCCCCGATCTCATCCGGGACTCCGAACTCCTTCGGTACATCAATACTCATAAACTCATAATATAACTGTCATCGAAACCTTAAGCGTGCGGACCCTACGGTTCGAGAATAATGTAGATATGACCGAGACACGTCTCTGGTCAATAACCAATAGCGGGACCTGGATGCCCATATTGGCTCCTACATATTCTACGAAGATCTTTATCGGTCAGACCGCATAACGACATACGTTGTTCCCTTTATCATCGGTATGTTACTTGCCCGAGATTCGATCGTCGGTATCCGATACCTAGTTCAATCTCGTTACCGGCAAGTCTCTTTACTCGTTCCGTAATACATCATCCCGCAACTAACTCATTAGTTGCACTGCTTGCAAGGCTTAAGTGATGTGCATTACCGAGAGGGCCCAGAGATACCTCTCCGACAATCGGAGTGACAAATCCTAATCTCGAAATACGCCAACCCAACATCTACCTTTGGAGCCACCTGTAGTACTCCTTTATAATCACCCAGTTACGTTGTGACGTTTGGTAGTACCCAAAGTGTTCCTCCGGCAAACGGGAGTTGCATAATCTCATAGTCATAGGAACATGTATAAGTCATGAAGAAAAGCAATAGCAACATACTAAACGATCGTGTGCTAAGCTAATGGAATGGGTCATGTCAATCAGATCATTCAACTAATGATGTGACCTCGTTAATCAAATAACAACTCTTTTGTCCATGGTTAGGAAACATAACCATCTTTGATTAACGAGCTAGTCAAGTAGAGGCATACTAGTGACACTCTGTTTGTCTATGTATTCACACATGTATTATGTTTCCGGTTAATACAATTCTAGCATAAATAATAAACATTTATCATGATATAAGGAAATAAATAATAACTTTATTATTGCCTCTAGGGCATATTTCCTTCAGTCTCCCACTTGCACTAGAGTCAATAATCTAGTTCACATCGCCATGTGATTTAGTAGCAATAGTTCACATCACCATGTGATTAACACCCATAGTTCACATCGTCATGTGACCAACACTCAAAGGGTTTACTAGAGTCAGTAATCTAGTTCACATCTCTATGTGATTAACACCCAAAGAGTACTAAGGTGTGATCATGTTTTGCTTGTGAGATAATTTTAGTAAACGGGTCTGTCACATTCAGATCCGTAAGTATTTTGCAAAATTCTTTTGTTTATAATGCTCTGCACGGAGCTACTCTAGCTAATTGCTCCCACTTTCAATATGTATCCAGATTGAGACTGTTAGATTCATCTGGATCAGTGTCAAAAACTTGCATCGACGTAACCCTTTACGACGAACCTTTTTTGTCACGTCCATAATCGAGAAACATATCCTTATTTCACTAAGGATAATTCTGACCGCTGTCCAGTGATCTACTCCTAGATCACTATTGTACTCCCTTGCCAAATCAGTGCAGGGTATACAATAGATCTGGTATACAGCATGACATACTTTATAGAACCTATGGCCAAGGCATAGGGAATGACTTCCATTCTCTTTCTATCTTCTGCCGTGGTCGGGCTTTGAGTCTTACTCAACTTCACACCTTATGACACAGGCAAGAACTCTTTCTTTGACTGTTTCATTTTGAACTACTTCAAAATCTTGTCAAGGTATGTACTCATTGAAAAAACTTATCAAGCGTCTTGATCTATCTCTATAGATCTTGATGCTCAATATGTAAGCAGCTTCACCGAAGTCTTTCTTTGAAAAACTCCTTTCAAACACTCCTTTATGCTTTACAGAATAATTCTACATTATTTCCGATCAACAATATGTCATTCACATATACTTTATCAGAAATGTTGTAGTGCTCCCACTCACTTTCTTGTAAATACAGGCTTCACCGCAAGTCTGTATAAAACTGTATGCTTTGATCAACTCATCAAAGCGTATATTCCAACTCCGAGATGTTTGCACCAGTCCACAGATAGATCGCTAGAGCTTGCATATTTAGTTAACACCTTTAGGATCGACAAAACCTTCTAGTTGCATCGTATACAACTCTTCTTTAAGAAATCCATTAAGGAATGCAGTTTTGTTTATCCATTTGCCAGATTTCATAAAATGCGGCAATTGCTAACATGATTCGGACAGACTTAAGCATAGATACGAGTGAGAAAATCTCATCGTAGTCAACACCTTGAACTTGTCGAAAACCTTTTGCGACAATTCTAGCTTTATAGATAGTAACACTACTATCAGCGTCCGTCTTCCTCTTGAAGATCCATTTATTTTCTATGGCTTGCCGATCATCGGGCAAGTCAACCAAAGTCCATACTTTGTTCTCATACATGGATCATATCTCAGATTTCATGGCTTCAAGCCACTTTGCGGAATCTGGGCTCACCATCGCTTCTTCATAGTTCGTAGGATCATCATGATCTAGTAGCATGACTTCCAGAACAGGATTACCGTACCACTCTGGCGCGGATCTTACTCTGGTTGATCTACGAGGTTCAGTAGTGTCTTGTTCTGAAGTTTCATGATCATCATCATTAGCTTCCTCACTAACTGGTGTAGGTGTCACAGAAACATTTTCTGTGATGTACTACTTTCCAATAAGGGAGCAGGTACAGTTACCTCGTCAAGTTCTACTTTCCGCCCACTCACTTCTTTCGAGAGAAACTCCTTCTCCAGAAAGTTTCCGAAATTAGCAACAAAAGTCTTGCCTTCGGATCTATGATAGAAGGTGTATCCAATAGTTTCTTTTGGATATCCTATGAAGATGCACTTCTCCGATTTGAGTTTTTGAGCTTATCAGGATGAAACCTTTTCATATAAGCATCGCAACCCCAAACTTTAAGAAACGACAACTTTGGTTTCTTGCCAAACCATAGTTCATAAGGCGTCGTCTCGACGGATATAGATGGTGCCCCTTTTTAACGTGAATGCAGCTGTCTCTAGTGCATGACCCCAAAAACAATAGTGGTAAATCGGTAAGAGACATCATAGATTGCACTATATCCAATAAAGTACGGTTATGACGTTCGGACACACCATTATGATGTGGTGTTCCAGGTGGCGTGAGTAGTGAAACTATTTCACATTGTTTAACTGAAGACCAAACTTGTAACTCAAATATTTGTCTCCGCGATCAGATCGTAGAAACTTTATTTTCTTATCACGATGTTTTTCACTTCACTCTGAAATTCTTTGAACTTTTCAAATGTTTCAGACTTATGTTTCATCAAGTAGATATACTCATATCTGCTCAAATCATTTGTGAAGATCAGAAAATAATGATACCTGTCGCGAGCCTATTCATCGGACCACATACATCAGTATGTATGATTTCCAACAAATCTTTTCTCGCTCCATTGTTCCGGAGAACGGCGTTTTAGTCATCTTGCCCAAAAGGCATGGTTTGCAAGCATCAAGTGATTCATAATCAAGTGATTCCGAAAGCCCATCAGCATGGAGTTTCTTCATGCGCTTTATACCAATATGACCTAAACGGTAGTGCCACAAATAAGTTGCACTATCATTATTAACTTTGCATCTTTTGGTTTCAATATTATGAATATGTGTATTATTGAGATCGAGATCCAATGAACTATTTTCATTGGGTGTGTTACCATATAAGGTTTTATTCATGTAAACAGAACAACAATTTATTCTTTTACTTAAATGAATAACCGTATTACAATAAACATGATCAAATCATATTTATGCTCAACACAAACACCAAATAACACTTATTTAGTTTCAACACTAATCTCGAAAGTATAGGGGAGTGTGCGATGATGATCATATCAATTTTGGAACTACTTCCAACACACATCGTCACTTCACCCTTAACTAGTCTTTGTTTATTCTGCAACTCCCGTTTCGAGTTACTAATCTTAGCAACTGAACTAGTATCAAATACTGAGGGTTTGCTATACACACTAGTAAAGTACACATCAATAACATGTATATCAAATATACTTATGTTCACTTTGCCATCCTTCTTATCCGCCAATCACTTGGGGTAGTTCCGCTTCCAGTGACCAGTCCCTTTGCAGTAGAAGCACTTAGTCTCAGGCTTAGGATCAGACTTGGGCTTCTTCACTTGAGCAGCAACTTGCTTGCCGTTCTTCTTGAAGTTCCCCTCCTTTCCTTTGCCCTTTTTCTTGAAACTAGTGGTCTTGTCAACCATCAACACTTGATGTTTTTCTTGATTTCTACCTTCGTCAATTTCCGCATTACGAAGAGCTTGGGAGTCGTTTCCGTTATCCCTTGCATATCATAGTTCATCACGAAGTTCTACTAACTTGGTGATGGTGACTAGAGAATTCTGTCAATCACTATCTTATCTGGAAGATTAACTCCCACTTGATTCAAGTGATTGTAGTACTCAGACAATCTGGGCACATGCTCACTAGTTGAGCGATTCTCCTCCATCTTTTAGCTATAGAACTTGTTGGAGACTTCATATCTCTCAACTCGGGTATTTGCTTGAAATATTAACTTCAACTCCTGGAGCATCTCATATGGTCCATGACGTTCAAAACGTCTTTGAAGTCCCGATTCTAAGCTGTTAAGTATGGTGCACTAAACTATCAAGTAGTCATCATATTGAGCTAGCCAAATGTTCATAACGTCTGCATCTGCTCCTGCAATAGGTCTGTCACCTAGCGGTGCATCAAGGACATAATTCTTCTGTGCAGCAATGAGGATAAACCTCAGATCACGGATCCAATCCGCATCATTGCTACTAACATCTTTCAACACAATTTTCTCTAGGAACATATCAAAATAAACACAGGGAAGCAACAACGCGAGCTATTGATCTACAACATGATTTGCAAAATACTACCAGGACTAAGTTCATGATAAATTTAAGTTCAATTAATCATATTACTTAAGAACTCCCACTTAGATAGACATCTCTCTAATCCTCTAAGTGATCACGCGATCCAAATCAACTAAACCATAAATGATCATCACGTGAGATGGAGTAGTTTTCAATGGTGAACATCATTATGTTGATCATATCTACTATATGATTCACGCTCGACCTTTCGGTCTCCGTGTTCCGAGGCCATATCTGTATATGCTTGGCTCGTCAAGTATAACCTGAGTATTCCGCGTGTGCAACTGTTTTGCACCCGTTGTATTTGAACGTAGAGCCTATCACACCCGATCATCACGTGGTGTCTCAGCACGAAGAACTTTTGCAACGGTGCATACTCAGGGAGAACACTTCTTGATAATTTAGTGAGAGATCATCTTATAATGCTACCGTCAATCAAAGCAAGATAAGATGCATAAAAAGATAAAGATCACATGCAATCAATATAAGTGATATGATATGGCCATCATCATCTTGTGCTTTGTGATCTCCATCTCCGAAGCACCGTCATGATCACCATCGTCACCGGCGCGACACCTTGATCTCCATCGTAGCATCGTTGTCGTCTCGCCAATCTTATGCTTCCACGACTATCACTACCGCTTAGTAATAAAGTAAAGCATTACATCGCGATTGCATTGCATACAATAAAGCGACAACCATATGGCTCCTGCCAGTTGCCGATAACTCGGTTACAAAACATGATCATCTCATACAATAAAATCAGCATCATGCCTTGACCATATCACATCACGACATGCCCTGCAAAAACAAGTTAGACGTCCTCTACTTTGTTGTTGCAAGTTTTACGTGGCTGCTACGGGCTTAAGTAAGAACTCATCTCACCTACGCATCAAAACCACAACGATAGTTCGTCAAATAGACCCCGTTTTAACCTTCTCAAGGACCGGGCGTAGCCACACTTGGTTCAACTAAAGTTGGAGAGATAGTCTTCCGCAAGCCATCTATGTGCAAAGCACATCGAGGGAACCGGTCTCGCGTAAGAGTACGCGTAAGGTTGGTCCGGATCGTCTCGTCCAACAATACCGCCGAACCAAAGTATGACATGCTGGTAGGCAGTATGACTTGTATCGCCCACAACTCACTTGTGTTCTACTCGTGCATATAACATCAAACCATAAAAACCTAGGCTCTGATACCACTGTTGGAGAACGCAGTAATTTCAAAAAATTTCCTACGCACACGCAAGATCATGGTGATGCATAGCAACGAGGGGGAGAGTCTGATCTACGTACCCTTGTAGATCACAACGGAAGCGTTGACACAACGTAGAGGAAGTAGTCGTACGTCTTCTTCCCGATCCGACCGATCCAAGCACCGTTACTCCGGCACCTCCGAGTTCTTAGCACACGTTCAGCTTGATGACGTTTCTCGGGCTCCGATCCAGCAAAGCGTCGAGGAAGAGTTCCGTTAGCACAACGGCGTGGTGACGATCTTGATGTACTACCGACGCAGGGCTTCGCCTAAGCACTGCAACGGTATGATCGAGGTGGAATTTGGTGGCAGGGGGCACCGCACACGGCTAAGGAACGATCTCAAGGATCAACTTATGTGTCTATGGGGTGCCCCCTGCCCCTGTATATAAAGGATGGAGGAGGAGGAGGCCGGCCAAGGCAAAGGTGCGGCCAGGACAGGGAGTCCTACTAGGACTCCAAGTCCTAGTAGGAGTCCACCAAGAGGGGAGGAAGGGAGAAGGAATAGGAGGAGAAGGAGAGGTGGCCGGCCCCCTTTTCCCTAGTCCAATTTGGACTAGAGGGGAGGGGGGGGGGCGCAGCAGGCCTTTTCTCCTCTTCCCACTAAAGCCCATCAAGGCCCAATACTTCTCCCAGCGAATTCCCGTAACTCTCCGGTACTCCGAAAAATACCCGAATCACTCGGAACCTTTCCGATGTCCGAATATAGTCGTCCAATATATCGATCTTTACGTCTCGACCATTTCGAGACTCCTCGTCATGTCCCCGATCTCATCCGGGACTCCGAACTCCTTCGGTACATCAATACTCATAAACTCATAATATAACTGTCATCGAAACCTTAAGCGTGCGGACCCTACGGTTCGAGAATAATGTAGACATGACCGAGACACGTCTCTGGTCAATAACCAATAGCGGGACCTGGATGCCCATATTGGCTCCTACATATTCTACGAAGATCTTTATCGGTCAGACCGCATAACAACATACGTTGTTCCCTTTGTCATCGGTATGTTACTTGCCCGAGATTCGATCGTCGGTATCCGATACCTAGTTCAATCTCGTTACCGGCAAGTCTCTTTACTCGTTCCGTAATACATCATCCCGCAACTAACTCATTAGTTGCACTGCTTGCAAGGCTTAAGTGATGTGCATTACCGAGAGGGCCTAGAGATACCTCTCCGACAATCGGAGTGACAAATCCTAATCTCGAAATACGCCAACCCAACATCTACCTTTGGAGCCACCTGTAGTACTCCTTTATAATCACCCAGTTACGTTGTGACGTTTGGTAGTACCCAAAGTGTTCCTCCGGCAAACGGGAGTTGCATAATCTCATAGTCATAGGAACATGTATAAGTCATGAAGAAAAGCAATAGCAACATACTAAACGTGTGATCATTGAGATCGTTCCTTAGCCATAGTCATACGGAGGCAGGGGGGCACCCCATGACACACAAGTTGATCATTGAGATCGTTCCTTAGCCGTGTGCGGTGCCCCTGCCACCAAATTCCACCTCGATCATATCGTTGTAGTGCTTAGGCGAAGCCCTGCGTCGGTACAACATCAAGATCGTCACCACGCCGTCGTGCTGACGGAACTCCTCCCCGAAGCTTTGCTGGATCGGAGCCCGGGGATCGTCATCGAGCTGAACGTGTGCTAAGAACTCGGAGGTGCCGGAGTAACGGTGCTTGGATCGGTCGGATCGGGAAGAAGATGTACGACTACTTCCTCTACGTTGTGTCAACGCTTCCGTTGCGATCTACAAGGGTACGTAGATCAGACTCTCCCCCTCGTTGCTATGCATCACCATGATCTTGCGTGTGCGTAGGAATTTTTTCTAAATTACTGCGTTACCCAACAGTGGTATCAGAGCCTAGGTTTTATGGTTTGATGTTATTTGCACGAGTAGAACACAAGTGAGTTGTGGGCGATACAAGTCATACTGCCTACCAGCATGTCATACTTTGATTCGGCGGTATTGTTGGATGAAGCGGCCCGGACCGACATTACGCGTACGCTTACGCGAGACCGGTTCTCCCGACGTGCTTTGCACACAGGTGGCTTGCGGGTGACTGTTTCTCCAACTTTAGTTGAACCGAGTGTGGCTACGCCCAGTGCTTGCGAAGGTTAAAACGGAGTCAAATTGACAAACTATCGTTGTGGTTTTGATGCGTAGGTGAGATTGGTTCTTGCTTAAAGCCCGTAGCAGCCACGTAAAATTTGCAACAACAAAGTAGAGGACGTCTAACTTGTTTTTGCAGGGCATGTTGTGATGTGATATGGTCAAGGCATGATGCTGATTTTTATTGTATGAGATGATCATGTTTTGTAACCAAGTTATCGGCAACTGGCAGGAGCCATATGGTTGTCACTTTATTGTATGCAATGCAATCGCGATGTAATGCTTTACTTTATTGCTAAGCGGTAGTGATAGTCATGGAAGCATAAGATTGGCGAGACGACAACGATGCTACGATGGAGATCAAGGTGTCGCGCCGGTGACGATGGTGATCATGACGGTGCTTCGGAGATGGAGATCACAAGCACAAGATGATGATGGCCATATCATATCACTTATATTGATTGCATGTGATGTTTATCTTTTATGCATCTTATCTTGCTTTGATTGACGGTAGCATTATAAGATGATCTCTCACTAAATTATCAAGAAGTGTTCTCCCTGAGTATGCACCATTGCGAAAGTTCTTCGTGCTGAGACACCACGTGATGATCGGGTGTGATAGGCTCTACGTTCAAATACAACGGGTGCAGAACAGTTGCACACGCGGAATACTCAGGTTATACTTGACGAGCCAAGCATATACAGATATGGCCTTAGAACACGGAGACTGAAAGGTCGAGCGTGAATCATATAGTAGATATGATCAACATAGTGATGTTCACCATTGAAACTACTCCATCTCACGTGATGATCGGACATGGTTTAGTTGATTTGGATGACGTGATCACTTAGAGGATTAGAGGGATGTCTATCTAAGTGGAAGTTCTTAAGTAATATGATTAATTGAACTTAAATTTATCATGAACTTAGTCCTGGTAGTATTTTGTAAATAGTGTTGTAGATCAATAGCTCGCGTTGTTGCTTCCCTGTGTTTACTTTGATATGTTCTTAGAGAAATGTATTGAAAGATATTAGTAGCAATGATGCGGATTGGATCCGTGATCTGAGGTTTATCCTCATTGCTGCACAGAAGAATTATGTCCTTGATGCACCACTAGGTGACAGACCTATTGCAGGAGCAGATGCAGACGTTATGAACGTTTGGCTAGCTCAATATGATGACTACTTGATAGTTTAGTGCACCATGCTTAATGGCTTAGAATCGGGACTTCAAAGACGTTTTGAACGCCATGGACCATATGAGATGTTCCAGGAGTTGAAGTTAATATTTCAAGCAAATACCCGAGTTGAGAGATATGAAGTCTCCAACAAGTTCTATAGCTAAAAGATGGAGGAGAATCGCTCAACTAGTGAGCATGTGCTCAGATTGTCTGGGTACTACAATCGCTTGAATCAAGTGGGAGTTAATCTTCCAGATAAGATAGTGATTGACAGAATTCTCTAGTCACCATCACCAAGTTAGTAGAACTTCGTGATGAACTATAATATGCAAGGGATAACGGAAACAACTCCCAAGCTCTTCGTGATGCTGAAATCAACGAAGGTAGAAACCAAGAAAAACATCAAGTGTTGATGGTTGACAAGACCACTAGTTTCAAGAAAAGAGCAATGGGAAGAAGGGGAACTTCAAGAAGAACGGCAAGCAAGTTGCTGCTCAAGTGAAGAAGCCCAAGTCTGGACCTAAGCCTGAGACTGAGTGCTTCTACTGTAAAGGGACTGGTCACTGGAAGCGGAACTACCCCAAGTGATTGGCGGATAAGAAGGATGGCAAAGTGAACATAAGTATATTTGATATACATGTTATTGATGTGTACTTTACTAGTGTTTATAGCAAACCCTCAGTATTTGATGCTAGTTCAGTTGCTAAGATTAGTAACTCGAAACGGGAGTTGCAGAATAAACAGAGACTAGTTAAGGGTGAAGTGACGATGTGTGTTGGAAGTGGTTCCAAGATTGATATGATCATCATCGCACACTCCCTATAATTTCGGGATTAGTGTTGAACCTAAATAAGTGTTATTTGGTGTTTGCGTTGAGCATGAATATGATTTGATCATGTTTATTGTAATACGGTTATTCATTTAAGTAAGAGAATAAATTGTTGTTCTGTTTACATGAATAAAACCTTATATGGTTACACACCCAATGAAAATAGTTCATTGGATCTCGATTGTAGTGATACACATAATCATAATATTGAAACCAAAAGATGCAATGTTAATAATGATAGTGCAACTTATTTGTAGCACTGCCGTTTAGGTCATATTGGTGTAAAGCGCATAAAGAAACTCCATGCTGATGGGCTTTTGGAATCACTTGATTATGAATCAGTTGATGCTTGCGAACCATGCCTCATGGGCAAGATGACTAAGACTCTGTTCTTCGGAACAATGGAGCGAGCAACAGATTTGTTGGAAATCATACATACTGATGTATGTGGTCCGATGAATATTGAGGCTCGCGACAGGTATCATTATTTTCTGATCTTCACAGATGATTTGAGCAGATATGAGTATATCTACTTGATGAAACATAAAGTCTGAAACATTTGAAAAGTTCAAAGAATTTCAGAGTGAAGTGAAAAAAATCATCGTAACAAGAAAATAAAGTTTCTATGATCTGATCGTAGAGAAGAGTATTTGAGTTACGAGTTTGGCCTTCAGTTAAAAACAATGTGAAATAGTTTCACTACTCACGCCACATGGAACACCATAGTGTAATGGTGTGTCCGAACGTCATAACCGTACTTTATTAGATACAGTGCGATCTATGATGTCTCTTACCAATCTACCACTATTGTTTTGGGGTTATGCATTAGAGACAGCTGCATTCACGTTAAAAAAGGGGCACCATCTAAATCTGTTGAGACGACACTGTATGAACTATGGTTTGGCAAGAAACCAAAGTTGTCGTTTCTTAAAGTTTGGGGTTGCAATGCTTATGTGAAAAAGTTTCATCCTGATAAGCTCAAAACCAAATCGGAGAAATATGTCTTCATAGGATACGCAAAAGGAGACTGTTGGGTACACCTTCTATCACAGATCCTAAGGAAAGACATTCGTTGCTTATAATTGATCCTTTCTAGAGAAGGAGTTTCTCTCGAAAGAAGTGAGTGGGAGGAAAGTAGAAAACTTGATAAGGTAATTGTACCTTCTCCCTTATTGGAAAGTAGTTCATCACAAAAATCTGTTCTTGTGACTACTACACCAATTACTGAGGAAGCTAATGATGACGATCATATAACTTCAGATCAAGTCACTACCGAATCTCGTAGGTAAACCAGAGTGAGATCCGCACCAGTGTGGTATGGTAATCCTGTTCTGGAAGTCATGTTACTAGACCATGACAAACTTGCGAACTATGAGGAAGCGATGATGAGCCCAGATTCCGCGAAATGGTTTGAGGCCATGAAATCTGAGATATGATCCATGTATGAGAACAAAGTGTAGACTTTGGTTGACTTACCCGATGATCGGCAAGCCATAGATAATAAATGGATCTTCAAGAGGAAGACGGACACGGATAGTAGTGTTACTATCTACAAAGCTAGAATTGTCGCAAAAGGTTTTCGACAAGTTCAAGGTGCTGACTACGATGAGAGTTTCTCACTCGTATCGATGCTTAAGTCTGTCCAAATCATGTTAGCAATTGCCGCAATTTTATGAAATCTGGCAAATGGATAAACAAAACTGCATTCCTTAATGGATTTAAAGAATAGTTGTATATGATACAACCAGAAGGTTTTGTCAATCCTAAAGGTGCTAACAAAATATGCAAGCTCCAGCGATCCATCTATGGACTGGTGCAAGCATCTCGGAGTCGGAATATATGCTTTGATAAGTTGATCAAAGGATATAGTTTTATACAGACTTGCGGTGAAGCCTGTATTTACAAGAAAGTGAGTGAGAGCACTACAGCATTTCTGATAAGTATATGTGAATGACATATTGTTGATCAGAAATAATGTAGAATTATTCTGTAAAGCATAAAGGAGTGTTTGAAAGGAGTTTTTCAAAGAAAGACTTCGGTGAAGCTGCTTACATATTGAGCTCCAAGATCTATAGAGATAGTTCAAGACGCTTGATAAGTTTTTTCAATGAGTACATACCTTGACAAGATTTTGAAGTAGTTCAAAATGGAGCAGTCAAAGAAAGAGTTCTTGCCTGTATTACAAGGTGTGAAGTTGAGTAAGACTCAAAGCCCGACCACGGCAGAAGATAGAAAGAGAATGAAAGTCATTCCCTATGCCTTGGCCATAGGTTCTATAAAGTATGTCATGCTGTATATTGTATACCCTGCACTAATTTGGCAAGGGAGTACAATAGTGATCTAGGAGTAGATCACTGGACAGCGGTCAGAATTATCCTTAGTGAAATAAGGATATGTTTCTCGATTATGGACGTGACAAAAGGTTCATCGTAAAGGGTTACGCCGATGCAAGTTTTGACACTAATCTAGATGACTCTAAGTCTCGGTCTAGATACATATTGAAAGTGGGAGCAATTAGCTAGAGTAGCTCCATGCAGAGCATTGTTGACATAGAAATTTGCAAAATACATGTGGATCTGAATGTGGCAGACCCGTTGACTAAGATTCTCTCACAAGCAAAACATGATCACACCTTAGTACTCTTTGGGTGTTAATCACATAGCGTTGTGAACTAGATTACTGAATCTAGTAAACCCTTTGGGTATTGGTCACATGGCGATGTGAACTATGGGTGTTAATCACATGATGATGTGAACTATCGATGTTAATCACATGGTGATGTGATCTAGATTATTGACTCTAGTGCAAGTGGGAGACTGAAGGAAATATGCCCTAGAGGCAATAATAAAGTTATTATTTATTTCCTTATATCTTGATAAATGTTTATTATTCATGCTAGAATTGTATTAACCGGAAACATAATACATGTGTGAATACATAGACAAACTTAGTGTCACTAGTATGCCTCTACTTGACTAGCTCGTTAATCAAAGATGGTTATGTTTCCTAAGCATGAACAAGGTGTTGTTATTTGATTAACGAGGTCACATCATTGGTTGAATGATCTGATTGACATGACCCATTCCATTAGCTTAGCACCCGATCGTTTAGTATGTTGCTATTGCTTTCTTCATGACTTATACATGTTCCTATGACTATGAAATTATGCAACTCCCGTTTGCCAGAGGAACACTTTGGGTGCTACCAAACGTCACAACGTAACTGGGTGATTATAAAGGACTACTAAAGGTGTCTCCAAAGGTACATGTTGGGTTGGCGTATTTCGAGATTAAGATTTGTCACTCCGATTGTCGGAGAGGTATCTCTGGGCCCTCTCGGTAATACACATTACACAAGCCTTGCAAGCATTGCAACTAATGAGTTAGTTGCGGGATGATGTATTACAGAACGAGTAAAGAGACTTGCCGGTAACGAGATTGAACTAGGTATTGGATACCGATGATCGAATCTCGGGCAAGTAACATACCGATGACAAAGGGAACAACGTATGTTGTTATGCGGTTTGACCGATAAAGATCTTCGTAGAATATGTAGGAGCCAATATGGGCATCCAGGTCCCGCTATTGGTTATTGACCGGAGACGTGTCTCAGTCATGTCTACATTGTTCTCGAACCGTAGGGTCCGCACGCTCAAGGTTTCGATGACAGTTATATTATGAGTTTATGAGTTTTGATGTACCGAAGGAGTTCGGAGTCCCGGATGAGATCGGGGACATGACGAGGAGTCTCGAAATGGTCGAGACGTAAAGATCGATATATTGGACAACTATATTCGGACTTCGGAAAGGTTCCGAGTGATTCGGGTATTTTTCGGAGTACCGGAGAGTTACGGGAATTCGCCGGGGAGTATATGGGCCTTATTGGGCCATACGGGAATAGAGGAGAGAGGCCAAAAGGAAGGAGGCCTGCGCACCCCCTCTGGTTCGAATTGGACAAGGGGCGCAGCCCCCTTTTCCTTATTCCTCTCCCCCTCTTTCCCCTTCTCCTACTCCAACAAGGAAGGAGGGAGTCCTACTCCCGGTGGGAGTAGGACTCCCCTTGGCGCGCCTCCTCCTAGGCCGGCCGGCCCCTCCCCCTTGCTCCTTTATATACGGAGGCAGGGGGGCACCCCATGACACACAAGTTGATTATTGAGATCGTTCCTTAGCCGTGTGCGGTGCCCCCTGCCACCAAATTCCACCTCGATCATATCGTTGTAGTGCTTAGGCGAAGCCCTGCGTCGGTAGAACATCAAGATCGTCACCATGCCGTCGTGCTGACGGAACTCCACCCCGAAGCTTTGCTGGATCGGAGCCCGGGGATCGTCATCGAGCTGAATGTGTGCTAAGAACTCGGAGGTGCCGGAGTAACGGTGCTTGGATCGGTCGGATCGGGAAGAAGACGTACGACTACTTCCTCTACGTTGTGTCAATGCTTCCATTGCGATCTACAAGGGTACGTAGATCAGACTCTCCCCCTCGTTGCTATGCATCACCATGATCTTGCGTGTGCGTAGGAATTTTTTTGAAATTACTACGTTCCCCGACAGTATTACGATTTCCAGATAATACAATTATAGCATGAATAATAGACAATTATCATGAACAAGGAAATACAATAATCATTTTATTATTGCCTCTAGGGCATATTTCCAACATTCCCTCCCCCCTCCCTCGCTCCGCCTCTCTCCGGTGTGTGGTCGCAGCCATGGGGTCCAGTCCCAGATCTGTTTCCTCTCCGTTCCTACCGGAGGGCGAGCACCCGGTCGTCTCGGGTCTCGGGCTGTCAGAGAGCTCGGCGGACTCGGAGGCGCATGAGCTCCCGGCAGTTGACTCAGTGGTGCGGCCGGTGCTGACGGCTGCGGAGGGCCGGGTGCAGCGGCCCCCAGCGAAGAAGGAGCTTTGGCGCATCCGCCATGGCTTGGAGGCCCAAGATGGTGGTTCTGATGCTAGGGCCGGGCGGTCCTCGCCTCTGCCACAGACGGAAGTGATCCCGGAGATGAAAGACAAGTGCTTCCGCTGCCTCGAGAAGGGCCACTTCAGGCGTGACTGCACCAACCTGGAGGTGTGCATCCGCTGTGGGCTGCCCGGCCATGGCTCCCGCGACTGCAAGCGTCCTCGGAGCCCCTCGTCGCCGGATGAGCTGCGGAGGGAGGCCATTGCCAAGTGTGGCGACCGGGTTTTCCGGACATAAATTTCCAGAAAATGGCCGTTGTGCTCACCAGCCCCAGGATTACTGTTAGCTGATGAGGCACCAACTTGTTACAGAAATTCCAAGCAAAAGTACAAAATGTGTAGTACAAGACCATTCTGGCCTGTTAGTACAACAAATGGTTTCTAGTGGTTGATGGCGGAAGCGGTTCGTGGATCATCAGTGTATGGGACTCCATTTCCCACGGGAACAGCTGACCAGGTTAACTCCTATCTTCGCGAGGCTGCTATCACCGTTGCTTAGTTTCCGGGGCTGTCACCGCAACGCTCCTTTCCATGCAAATATCTGGCCAAGACAATAGCCAGGGACAAGCCAGTGAGTACTTTGAATGTACTCGCAAACATTATGAACACTGGGATAATATAATTGATAATTATGCACTGAAATATTCTATGATCACATCGGCAGTCACAAATAAAATATCTTTTATGCATGCAAGCAGGTTATTTATATGCAACATGAATAAGCAATAATGGAGTAGGAATAAAATGCCACAGTCGGGCATCTGAGCGACACCACATAAAGGGCTTAAAAGAAATGCCACAGTCGGGCGTCTGAGCGACACCACATAAAGGGCTTAAAAGAAATGCCACAGTCGGGCGTCTGAGCGACACCACATAAAGGGCTTAAAAGAAATGCCACAGTCGGGCGTCTGAGCGACACCACATAAATGGCTTATAAAATAAATAATCACAATGAATAAAGGGCGTCTGAGTAACGGATTCCTTTAGTCCATCGGGACTAATTCCGTCTACGGCCTTTTAGTTGAAAACACGCCTAACCTTGCACACACCAGCTTAACTCATCGGTGTCTGGAATCACCCATGACACTTGTTAAGCAAAACTCTAAGTGGGGAGGCTACAACCTCGCGTAGCATGGGATCAAATTTATATCGCGCGCTCTAAGGGGTGGCCTCCCCTCTCGGTCCCAACCGGAAACACCCATGCCCCCGGACCAGGTGGCCTGCCTACCGGCTACAACCGATATCTTCCACCATGGCCTCTCTGTACGGTGTGTGCTGGAAAGGGGTTGACAACTTACTGAACCGTACCCTACCTGCGGCAGGGACGAGTGGTAGTACGAGGCAAGTATGGGGGTTACTGGAACAAGACTCGATCTGCGGTCGACTCAGGAGGTTTATAAGTTCCCTGCATGACATATATATATCAAATATATTTCAACCGACGAAATCACCACTCAATGCACCTTACCATGCCATACCGGACATAACCGACCCGCCGGGGGGGGGGGGGGCGACAAGCTCGCGCCTACCCAAGGCTGAGGCTTTCCCGGATTCCTTTCCGGCATGCATGCAAGGCACATGAGGATGATTACCATCACAATCATATTCATTTCCAACAGCAAGGAAATCACTAATATGCTTCCATGCAAATGATCATGTCACATGAAGTAACAAGTCCTCCGAAATAAGGTGGTGTTATAAACGTGTCAAATAACACACCAAAAACATTATGCCAGGGTTCAGAATGCTTGCCTTTAAGTTGTGGAGGGGTGAGGTGCTCTCCAAAACTTTTGAAAGTTTCTTCTCTCTCTCCAAAATCCTATTTTAAAATATATTTGAATTAACACACATTTCAAAAACAGTACAAAAAAGTTGTTTAGAAGATTTTCAAATAAATCTTAAAATAAACTAGACCAAATTTGAGGAAGGTAGGAAAAAGAATCAACTCATTTGGAATTATATTTAAAGAGTTATAGGCAGTCAAAGTTGTGGTCAAAGTCTGTTTTTAAAAATAACAGAAAAGAAAACGTTTCAGGAGGAAATACGCTTTCCGAGCGGGGGAAAACGTACTGGGCGGATTACGCCTTCACTTACTCCAGCGTGGACGGCGCGCGTCTCACTAACAGTGGGCCCGCCTGGCCCACTGGTCAGGTTTGACTGGTCTATTTCTCCCTCCTCTTCCTTTGCCCGAACGGAGGCAGGCAACGGCGGTCGTCGCCGGCGAACGGCGGCTTCCCGCGGGTTTCAGAGGGTCTGGATGGATCCACGAGACCAAGGCGGTCCTCCCGGTGGTCGTTGAGTCGACGGGAGTGGAAGGAGTCGTCGGCGGTGAGCTTCGCGGCGGAGGGAGCCGCGGGAGCAAAGTGGATTTGGGGCTATGGTGGTTCCCGATCAAAATTGAGTAGGGGAACGTGTTCACGGGAGGATGAGAAGGTTACTGGTGGAGAGAACGGAGAGGGAGAGGCCCTGGTGGTGCTGGAATGGCCGGAGCAGTGGCGGCGGCTGCGGTTGCCGGAGATGGGGAAGACGGCGTTTCCTCGACGATTGCGGGCTGTGGGGGTGCCATGGGGGTAGACTGAGGTCGCCTGCGTGCTCGAATGGTCTCGGGGCGTCCTTAAATAGGCGAGGCAAGGCGGTTCCACGGCGGCCGTGGATAAGCTCTCCGGCGAACCGCCTCTCTGTAGCTAGGGCGACGTGGCGGCGACGAGGGCTAGCAGACACGCTTGCGGATGAGCTCGCATTGCTCCAGGGGCCAGGTGGCGAGCCGGGGTGGCTCGGGCGCCACCGACATGAGCAGGGGTTGTCGGGCGGCCGTGGCGTGCCGCCAAGGGGACTCTGGTGGCGGCGCTGTTGGCTGCCAGGGCGGCTTGGCGCGTTGCAGCGAGGAGGGTAGCCTGTGGCGTGGCACTGCAGTGCGTGCCAAAGCCAGGGGGCCCGCGTGTTGGCTCGGGCGTGGTTCGTGCAATACGCGCGCTCTGGGCGCGTCCAGTGCACGCACGGAACATGCTCGACGGAATGCCATTGCATGCTAAGTGGCTCGGTTGGAGCTGGGGTTTAGCAGGTCTAGGTTTGGGCTTGCAAGGAGATCAGTGGACAAGCTGGTTTGGTCAGGGGATCAGGTTCACAGTGCAAACGAAAAATTCATGCCAAAACAGATCATGCCCATAAGGTGTTTGACAAAATGCCAAGGGCACTTAGGCAAGTCTTGGAGTGGTAAAAAACTCCAGATCAGTGTCTCTTTGGATGGACAAGAGGGTGGTGAGGTTAGTTGGTCAAATGCAGCAACTTGTTAGTGCAAGTTTTACAAAACTTCAATTCTGGACAGGAAACAAATGGCATCATTCCATGAACCAAAAATGATCCAAAGGGTGCATGCTCCTGGACATAGTGGTTTGGTAAGGTGGTCTACAAGCAGGAAAAGGAATCATGGGTAAAGGAGCAACTTAAGATGTAGTTGCTGTACAAATCCTCAAGTTGGACCAGAATGAAAATGAGGTTGATTCACTCAAAATTTGCAAATAACATCACTGGGTTTTTGCATAAAGCTGAATCATATGATACTACTAACATCCCAAAATTTTGGTGGAGGCTAGAAAGAATTATTTAAATGAGTTGTAGTGCAAAATTGCATTCTGGACCAGAGAAGAAAATTTGTTGTAGAGCTCAAAATATTTCATGAAATAAGGGTGTTTTTGCACAAAAGTTATTTAATAACATCACATGACCTCTCCAAATTTTTGTCGGAATTTTAAGTGAATTTATCAAATGGTTGTAGTTCAAATATGGCCATTTAACCTTGAAAAAACATTTTCAAGAAAGTAAAGATCAAGCAAATTAATTATGTAATTAGTTATACTGATAAAAGAAAAGTTTTTCCTGAGAGGTTAAACAATTCCAATAACATATTTGAAAAATTTTCTCTTTGGGAAAAACTCATCATAACAGGGAAGGAAATGATTTAAAAATGGAGCTCAGAAATTCAAAGTTTTAATTCCTGGCAAAATTTTAATTCATTAAAACAAGGCCAAATTTTTGGGGTGTCACAACACTACCCCCCTTAAGAAAAATCTCGTCCTCGAGATTTGTTAAAAACTGTTTCAAGGAAATTATATGCAATAAAGATGTGGCTACAATGAGAGGGCAATAAGTGGTGTAAAACCACAGTGTGAATACTGGTGCTGCGTGGAAAAATCTATGGTTCGGGACAAAAACGTGGGATTCCTACGCTAGATATAAATTTAGAATACTTTCTAAATTTAAATATACGCTGGTCGTATCCGAGAGCACAGTGCTCTCTCTGGTCGACAGGTGGACCCGGGGCCCACTGTCAGCCTCTTCTTCTTCCTCTGGCTCTCTCTCCTTCCTCTCTCCCGCGTGCTTTCCCGCGCTTTCTCCACCGGCGACGTTTAGCGCGTAGGGCATCTAGGCCGTACCGCGGTAGTGCGCGGCGTGCTAGCTGCCGGGGCAGTGTGCACTCACCTCGCGGGCCAGCGTGCTGTCGGCACTGCTCGCGGATTCGACTCCGAACACCGGCGATCGGGCGACGAGCGGCGTTGGTGGACTTCGCCCACCGTACACCGAGCTCGAGCTATAAAAACGGTCGAGGTGTCCCTCTCTTCTTCCTCACACCTGACCTCACTTCTCCTCCTCCTCCTTCCTCCATTACTGCTCACAGAAGCTCGGGTGAGGCTGTAATGGCGGAGGCGATGCCGGACTGGTTTGCGATCCTGATATGCGGAGGGCTGGCGACACTGCTGGGGCTCTCTGTGCTCCTGTGCGCGATGATCCTCGACGATCGTCGCGACGTTGCTTCTCGGATGTTGGCTCTCCGCGGTGGTGGTGATCATGAGGAGTAGATGGGGTGTGCCGGGTGCTAACTGTTGTTAGGGGGTGATTAGCTGGATGTAACACCGTTGCAAAGTCTTGCAATCAGTGTATGTGTTCGTATGGTTATGGTTGTGAGTTTGCTGCGTGGTGCTGTGTGAAATTAATTAATCCACGTCGTGAGAAGGTGCAGATGTAGCAACTCAGGGAAAAGAAATCTCACTCCAGGATTTTGCGAGGGAAAAACAGTTAATTTAAAGGAGCATAAACCACAACGAAAACTACACACATTAGTAGAAGCCAAATAATTGACTCGTCGTACAAACTCAGGGTATCATGCATAAGTCACACACATAAATAAATGTTGCAGTGACGTCTAAAATGGAAACGGTAACTGGACGGGGTCCCTAGAAAACGTCTCTGGTACTGGGATACACTCCTCTTCTATCGGGGGAAGTGGATTGACCAGTCGATGCACGTGTCTCTCTTGGTCGGGCCTTAGTGCCCTGCCGATGGCGATCTGAGGATTTAAATCTGCGAGGCTCTGGAGATAACCCATCACACGTTGGGTTAAATGCTCTTGAGCGATGACGTACTGGACAAGGTTGGCCAGGACGGGGTCTCTCTCAATTCGTCCACCGGGAAAAGATGTTACTCCTCCGGGTGCTGCACGGCTCGGGAAGTAATAATACCTTCGTTCGCTGGCATAGGGTACCGCGAATCGAAGGCGAGCAAGTGCTTCGTATGCAGCAGCTTCTATGGCCATATGTGGGGTTGGCATAGATTTCCCCATGAAGGAGACCTCTGTTGGATCTTGGTTTGAGTTTACGGGAGGGATGTGCACTGCTGCCCGATATCTCAAGGTGGAAGAGGTGATCCTTGATTTGAACAGCTCGTACTGGGGTGGCTGGGTAGCGCCCATGGTACTGCAGGTAAAATCCCACAATAACTTGACAAAACTACCCGGGGTTGCATCTGGGGTTCTCAGGTAAATGCTGGGGCTCGGCATGGCAAGAAATGGTTGTGAGGGTGGTGCTCAAGATGAAAAAAGTGTTTGGCAAGGTCACGCGGGGGCCTCTTTATAGCACCGGAGCTGGGTCATTCTTACCGTGGTGAATGGTAAGGAAAATTTTCAGCTCTGTTCCAAGGGTCGGGGTCAAGCCATAGATTCACACATTTCACTATAGTGATGTGTTACTGTGGGGGTTGTCGGGGAAGGTTTTTGGGTAACTGTGCCTGGGATAGAGATCTTATACTGCATACTGGCGTATCCAGGCAAGGCTACTATTAAAACAGAGGCACGACAGCAGGCGGCGTTTATTTACAAGGCCACACGATTACAAAGCGAGGGTACACTGGGACTCGACACGACTCGGGTGACTTAGTCTACCTCGTTTACATTCAAGCGGGCGTGCCTTGTGGATGTCGAGGCTCCTCTTCGGGTCTCATCGTCTGAATTAGCTGGAGTGGGCTGAGGGGCTGCAGGCTCGGGGTAGCGATGAGGACCAACTCGGGGACTGTTGGCCACAACCCCGTTGGAGTGTGCTCCCAATATGCGACGAAGCACTTCTGGGGTTATCGCAGCACCTTGGCCGATGGTTGGGGCAGACCTCAGGGACTTGATCGGGTGTCCAAACAGCACGACTGGGTTGTCGGTGTTGGGCTCGTTCTCTTCTCTCGCCGGGGCTCGACGAACCAGCTCTCCACGAGCTGCGATTAGATCAATAGTGATTTGGTCGCACAGTTCCTCTAGTGCACTTACATAGCGCACTAGGTGCAACAATGCAGGATCTGTCTCGTGATCTCCGTTGGCAACTTGGGGTGGTCTACCATACCCTTCACGTCTGGGGTAGTAGTGGAACGAGCGACAGTTAACTCTGGGCGACAAGTGCCGGAGATGAACTATAGCTTCTCGAGCAGCTAGTTGTATGGCTTGTGGCTCAAAGGAAGTCGTTCTTCCGGTGAACCTGTAGGGGCGTTCGGGCTCTAGACCCCTACCATAGATGTGCACAGTGGCCCAGAATTGACGGTTCTCACCGCTCATGGGTCCTTGGTACACAACATATTCTAGGGGCTCTTCTAACGCATAGGCACGACGGGTGAGGTTTGCGAGTATGGTCACAAAGCCTCCAAGGTTGGTTGCTGTGGTCTCATTGTGCACGACAGGGCCGGGCATTGTGGCTTGGTTTGGGGTAGAGGCTGTGCTGTGCTGAGTTGAGGCTAGCGTTCCCTTTTTATAGGAAAAAGGGGACGGAGTCTTCGTTCGCATGCTTGTGAAAAGACTATTCAGGATTCGGTCATTGGTGCATGAGCGACAGGTTGGGTTGATAGGTTGGGCACCGACTGCCAAAAGGTGTCGGGTCACTGTGGGGCTATCTTGCATAAGAAGCTTGGCTGGGGTTTGGTTAAGGTCTGGTGGGTTGGTTTACCTAAGTTTATTGACCTGGCTAAGATAGGATTAGCCAATGGTCAGCCTGGCTCTGATACCAAGTCTGTGGTGACCGGGTTTTCCGGACATAAATTTCCAGAAAATGGCCGCTGTGCTCACCAGCCCCAGGACTACTGTTAGCTGATGAGGCACCAACTTGTTACAGAAATTCCAAGCAAAAGTACAAAATGTGTAGTACAAGACCATTCTGGCCTGTTAGTACAACAAATGGTTTCTAGTGGTTGATGGCGGAAGCGGTTCGTGGATCATCAGTGTATGGGACTCCATTTCCCACGGGAACAGCTGACCAGGTTAACTCCTATCTTCGCAAGGCTGCTATCACCGTTGCTTAGTTTCCGGGGCTGTCACCGCAACGCTCCTTTCCATGCAAATATCTGGCCAAGACAATAGCCAGGGACAAGCCAGTGAGTACTTTGAATGTACTCGCAAATATTATGAACACTGGGATAATATAATTGATAATTATGCACTGAAATATTCTATGATCACATCGGCAGTCACAAATAAAATATCTTTTATGCATGCAAGCAGGTTATTTATATGCAACATGAATAAGCAATAATGGAGTAGGAATAAAATGCCACAGTCGGGCATCTGAGCGACACCACATAAAGGGCTTAAAAGAAATGCCACAGTCGGGCGTTTGAGCGACACCACATAAAGGGCTTAAAAGAAATGCCACAGTCGGGCGTCTGAGCGACACCACATAAAGGGCTTAAAAGAAATGCCACAGTCGGGCGTCTGAGCGACACCACATAAAGGGCTTAAAAGAAATGCCACAGTCGGGCGTCTGAGCGACACCACATAAAGGGCTTAAAAGAAATGCCACAGTCGGGCGTCTGAGCGACGCCACATAAAGGGCTTAAAAGAAATGCCACAGTCGGGCGTTTGAGCGACACCACATAAAGGGCTTAAAAGAAATGCCACAGTCGGGCGTCTAAGCGACACCACATAAAGGGCTTAAAAGAAATGCCACAGTCGGGCGTCTGAGCGACACCACATAAAGGGCTTAAAAGAAATGCCACAGTCGGGCGTCTGAGCGACACCACATAAAGGGCTTATAAAATAAATAATCACAATGAATATCCAGGAGATAGAACCATCCCAGGGATACTTGATAATACAAATAATACAACAGGTTAGTCCATCACAAAAATAATAATCATGGTCCTCACAAGTCACCGGTCGGTATCCAAGTTTGGTTTAACAATTTCACCTCCGAAGACCGACTCTAAGACCAACACTTGACCCATCCCATACTGTAATCCTTAACCATGGTCACGGCTATTCGAATAGGTTTTAATCTCTGCAGAGGGTGTACTCTTTACCCACGAGTAACGGATTCCTTTAGTCCATCGGGACTAATTCCGTCTACGGCCTTTTAGTTGAAAACACGCCTAACCTTGCACACACCAGCTTAACTCATCGGTGTCTGGAATCACCCATGACACTTGTTAAGCAAAACTCTAAGTGGGGAGGCTACAACCTCGCGTAGCATGGGATCAAATTTATATCGCGCGCTCTAAGGGGTGGCCTCCCCTCTCGGTCCCAACCGGAAACACCCATGCCCTCGGACCAGGTGGCCTGCCTACCGGCTACAACCGATATCTTCCACCATGGCCTCTCTGTACGGTGTGTGCTGGAAAGGGGTTGACGACTTACTGAACCGTACCCTACCTGCGGCAGGGACGAGTGGTAGTACGAGGCAAGTATGGGGGTTACTGGAACAAGACTCGATCTGCGGTCGACTCAGGAGGTTTATAAGTTCCCTGCATGACATATATATATCAAATATATTTCAACCGACGAAATCACCACTCAATGCACCTTACCATGCCATACCGGACATAACCGTCCCGACGGGGGGGCCGGCGACAAGCTCGCGCCTACCCAAGGCTGAGGCTTTCCCGGATTCCCTTCCGGCATGCATGCAAGGCACATGAGGATGATTACCATCACAATCATATTCATTTCCAACAGCAAGGAAATCACTAATATGCTTCCATGCAAATGATCATGTCACATGAAATAACAAGTCCTCCGAAATAAGGTGGTGTTATAAACGTGTCAAATAACACACCAAAAACATTATGCCAGGGTTCAGAATGCTTGGCTTTAAGTTGTGGAGGGGTGAGGTGCTCTCCAAAACTTTTGAAAGTTTCTTCTCTCTCTCCAAAATCCTATTTTAAAATATATTTGAATTAACACACATTTCAAAAACAGTACAAAAAAGTTGTTTGGAAGATTTTCAAATAAATCTTAAAATAAACTAGACCAAATTTGAGGAAGGTAGGAAAAAGAATCAACTCATTTGGAATTATATTTAAAGAGTTATAGGCAGTCAAAGTCTGTTTTTAAAAATAACAAAAAAGAAAACGTTTCAGGAGGAAATACGCTTTCCGAGCGGGGAAAACGTACTGGGCGGATTACGCCTTCACTTACTCCAGCGTGGACGGCACGTGTCTCACTGACAGTGGGCCCGCCTGGCCCACTGGTCAGGTTTGACTGGTCTATTTCTCCCTCCTCTTCCTTTGCCCGAACGGAGGCGGGCAACGGCGGTCGTCGCCGGCGAACGGCGGCTCCCCGCGGGTTTCAGAGGGTCTGGATGGATCCACGAGACCAAGGCGGTCCTCCCGGTGGTCGTTGAGTCGACGGGAGTGGAAGGAGTCGTCGGCGGTGAGCTTCGCGGCGGAGGGAGCTGCGGGAGCAAAGTGGATTTGGGGCTACGGTGGTTCCCGATCAAAATCGAGTAGGGGAACGTGTTCACGGGAGGATGAGAAGGTTACTGGTGGAGAGAACGGAGAGGGAGAGGCCCTGGTGGTGCTGGAATGGCCGGAGCAGTGGCGGCGGCTGCGGTTGCCGGAGATGGGGAAGACGACGTTTCCTCGACGATTGCGGGCTGTGGGGGTGCCATGGGGGTAGACTGAGGTCGCCTGCGTGCTCGAATGGTCTCGGGGCGTCCTTAAATAGGCGAGGCAAGGCGGTTCCACGGCGACCGTGGATAAGCTCTCCGGCGAACCGCCTCTCTGTAGCTAGGGCGACGTGGCGGCGACGAGGGCTAGCAGACACGCTTGCGGATGAGCTCGCACTGCTCCAGGGGCCAGGTGGCGAGCCGGGGTGGCTCGGCCGGCGCCGACATGAGCAGGGGTTGTCGGGCGGCCGTGGCGTGCCGCCAAGGGGACTCTGGTGGCGGCCCTGTTGGCTGCCAGGGCGGCTTGGCGCGTTGCTGCGAGGAGGGTAGCGTGTGGCGTGGCGCTGCAGAGCGTGCCAAAGCCAGGGGGCCCGCGTGTCGGCTCGGGCGTGGCTCGTGCAATACGCGCGCTCTGGGCGTGTCCAGTGCACGCACGGAACGTGGTCGACGGAATGCCATTGCATGCTAAGTGGCTCGGTTGGAGCTGGGGTTTAGCAGGTCTAGGTTTGGGCTTCCAAGGAGATCAGTGGACAAGCTGGTTTGGTCAGGGGATCAGGTTCACAGTGCAAATGAAAAATTCATGCCAAAACAGATCATGCCCATAAGGTGTTTGACAAAATGCCAAGGGCACTTAGGCAAGTCTTGGAGTGGTCAAAAACTCCAGATCGGTGTCTCTTTGGATGGACAAGAGGGTGGTGAGGTTAGTTGGTCAAATGCAGCAACTTGTTAGTGCAAGTTTTACAAAACTTCAATTCTGGACAGGAAACAAATGGCATCATTCCATGAACCAAAAATGATCCAAAGGGTGCATGCTCCTGGACATAGTGGTTTGGTAAGGTGGTCTACAAGCAGGAAAAGGAATCATGGGTAAAGGAGCAACTTAAGATGTAGTTGCTGTACAAATCCTCAAGTTGGACCAGAATGAAAATGAGGTTGATTCACTCAAAATTTGCAAATAACATCACTGGGTTTTTGCATAAAGCTGAATCATATGATACTACTAACATCCCAAAATTTTGGTGGAGGCTAGAAAGAATTATTTAAATGAGTTGTAGTGCAAAATTGCATTCTGGACCAGAGAAGAAAATTTGTTGTAGAGCTCAAAATATTTCATGAAATAAGGATGTATTTGCACAAAAGTTATTTAATAACATCACATGACCTCTCCAAATTTTTGTGGGAATTTTAAGTGAATTTATCAAATGGTTGTAGTTCAAATATGGCCATTTAACCTTGAAAAACCATTTTCAAGAAAGTAAAGATCAAGCAAATTAATTATGTAATTATTTATACTGATAAAAGAAAAGTTTTTCTTGAGAGGTTAAACAATTCCAATAACATATTTGAAAAGTTTTCTCTTTGGGAAAAACTCATCATAACAGGGAAGGAAATGATTTAAAAATGGAGCTCAGAAATTCAAAGTTTTAATTCCTGGCAAAATTTTAATTCATTAAAACAAGGCCAAATTTTTGGGGTGTCACACCAAGGTGGCTCGCAGATCCTCCCCGCGTTCCAGCCCCGACCGTTTCCCACAATGGGCACAACTCTCTCCGCCGCCTCCACCCCCTGCCCCTGCCCTTCGGTCGGCGGTGTGGCCCCAACTCGCCCCGCCCCAGCTGCAGGTTATAGTTGACCCGGAGGAGGGTGCTTTCGAGCTTTGCATAGTCCGGCGCTCGCAATCCACGGAGGATTTGGAGCGTCGGCTGCGCTTTGCGATGGTGGCATATGTTGGCGGGGCTCGGCGCCGGGTGCCGGTGCAAAGGGTGTATGAGATCCTGGCAGGTAGGCTGGGCATCGCCGCGGGTTAGCTCTCCGTCCATCCGTACTGACCAGAGGATTTCTTGGTGGTGTTTGCTACTGCAGAGGTTCGGAACAAAGTGGCAGCGTGCCCGTCAGTGGAGTACCATGGTGACCGGCTGTTCTTTCGGCCATGGAACCGGCAGTCGCAGGCAGTTCACTCGGTGCTGGGGTTCAAGGTCTGGATTGAGATCGAAGGAAACCCGTCGCACTCCTGGGAGAGGGAGACTGCTGAGGAGTTGCTCGGCTCGTCGTGCAAGGTGGATTCTGTGGCGCCGGAGACGAGCTCCGGGGAGGACCTGTCGTCCTTCAAGCTTACTGCTTGGACAGCGGACCCGGAGGAGATTCCCACGCTTTGCTGGCTTGCGGTGCCGGAGCCGGGCTCGGAGATGCCGCCACCATTGCTGCAATACAAGGTGCTCATTCACGTCGACGTGGTGGCTGATTTCAGAGATGCAGGGGAGCCGGTGTTCCTAGGTGATTCCCTAGGCAGCGGGCAGAGTGGGATCCCTGAATCGCATGATGGTTTTGGCGGCGGCGATAGCAGCAGTTCCAGGCCGCGCAGCCTCGCATGGCAGTTCAGAGTCCGTGATTCGCGCGGTAGGGGCAATGGCAGCGGTGGTGGCCATGCCACTGGCGGTGGCGGGCAGGGCAGTTCGGTGCGGTCTCGTTCGGATTGGCGTCTACCATCGATGGACCCCACCCCCATCACTCGAAGGGAGCTAGTTGGACGGGTGTGGGACAGGCTGACGACCAGGCAGTCGGCTTTTGACCTGCTCAATGACCAGACCAATAGCCGTGCAGTGTTTGGCGGGATGCCCCCAATTAGTTCAAACGGGCTGGGTACGGATCAGGTGGGGGTGGATGCCACTGGTGGAAGCATCGGGCCCACCAACTCGCTCGTGGTGAGAGAGCCAATGCACATGGCGGGCCCGGAGAGGATTCTGGAAGCACCTGCGGGTACAGATACCCCGCCAACCACGATTGTTGCTGCTGACACGATGGCTGCTGCGTCGTTTGAATTGGGTGGCAATGGATCATGCGAGCCAATCCCGGTGATCCTTGCCGTTGGACCCCAGGCACTGGGCCCGGTGGTGGGGCAGACCTTGGTCGTGGTAGACCCCAAGGAGGTGGACGTGGCTGCCGTGGGTGGACCCCCTGGAGACAGTGACATGGCGCCCCATCCGATGGAGGCAGCTGCCGCGGGTGGGGCCCCTGGTGAAAGCGACTTGCCACCCCGGTTGGAGACACGCATGGATCCCAAGGAAGATGCGCTAGTCGCGGCCTGTGTGCCGGATATTGGTGGGTCCCTTGACGGGAATCATGCAGCGGGACGTGACTCACATTGCTCGACTGCTTTGGAGAAGGCGATCTCTGCTGTTATGGATTTAAACCCTCCCCTGGATGCGAACATGACTACCCAGGAGACTCAGACTGCACTGATGGTGGCGGAGTTGGGTGATCCGGCAGCCACATCAGCTGACCATGGCATGCATAACACAATGCTAAACTTGGACGCTAGTGGCGACATGCAGCCCGTGCAATCGTCAGAATTGGGTGGAATGAGGCCATAGGAGGTGGTAGCCTTTGATAAGCTCAAGTGGTTCTACTCATGCCTTGTGAAGAAGCTTGCCCCCCCCATTGCTCAAGGAAGTTCAAGCATCTGGACTCAGGCCCGAGGCGGAGCCTTTCACACCATGGCGAACTACACGTGCTACGAAGAGGGCACCCTATAGCAAGCAAGGAAAAGCCTCTCCTGCTGAGAATGTTCTCATGCATGCGTTGGGACTAGCGCCACAAGACCTTGAGGTGGACGAGGCTATAGTGGATGAGCTGCAACACTATTTGACCCCCCCTCTTCGCTCCCAGCATGTTAGGGTGATTGCCACGTTGTTTGGGAAGGAGGTACCATCTGGGATTGAGCTGCGCAATGAGCCTGGGATGTCGGTTGTTGCACACTAGTTGTGCGCTCGGTATTGGCTGTTTCTTCTTTTATATGGATCTAAACCCTCACATTTTGTGTTGGAATGTTAGGGGCCTAAACAGCCCGGCTAGGAAAAAGGTTGTTAGAGAATTTGTGTCTTCGATGAAAGTAAACCTAGTGTGTCTTCAAGAGACTAAGCTTGATGTAATCGACCCCTTCATTGTTATGCAATGCATTGGACCGTCTCTTGACGGTTTTGCTTATCTGCCGACGCATGAAACACATGGTAGTATCTTATTGGCATGGGACAAAACGGTAATGAAGGTTGACAACATCATGCTTGATAACAACTCCCTTACCGGTCTTGTGCACACTAAGGATGGAGTGAATTGGTGGCTCACAGTGGTGTATGGCCCCCAAGGAGACGATCTTAAATCTCAATTCCCGGAGGAGCTTAAGAATAGAAGGGTGGCTTGTCAGGGGCCTCGGATGATTCTTGGAGACATTAACATGATCCTATGTGCCTCAGAGAAAAGCAACAACAATCTCAACTGTACGATGATGAGAAAATTTAGGGACTTTGTGGACGAGCATGATCTAAAAGAGCTATACATGCATGATCGACATTTCACCTGGAGTAACGAAAGGGATGCGCCGGTCATGACCAAAATCGATAGAGTCCTGGTGTGGGTTGATTGGGAGCTCCACTTTGCGGATAGCTTGTTGCAAGCAATGTCTTCCAATATCTCGGATCACGCGCCATTGCACTTGTCTACTAGTGCACAATTCTGACCTAAAAAGATATTTTGGTTTTGAGATCTTTTGGACAAAACTTGATGGCTTCATGGAAGCGATTCAGGAAGCTTGGGTTTGCGACGATTCCATCATGGACCCCTTCAAGAGGCTAGACGCGCTCCTCAGGAATACTGCGGCGTTTCTACAAGCTTGGGGACAACGCAAAGTTGGAAATATCAAACTTCAAATGTCTGTGGCTAACTATGTTATCCTTCGATTAGAGAGAGCTCAGGAGTCTAGACTGCTTACCCTCGAGGAGTTGTGGCTTCGGCGCTCCCTTAAGCTTGCTGTTCTGGGACTGGCGTCCTTGGAGAGAACTATAGCTCGGCAGAGATCTAGGATCAGATGGTTGAGAGAAGGGGGTGCCAACACTAAACATTTTCAGATTGTGGCCAATGGGAGAAGAGCTAAAAACTATATCCTTAAAGTTAAAAAAGGAGAGGAGATTGCCACCAATCAGGAGCGCAAGGGCGAGATCTTCACGGAAGCCTACGAGGATTTGTTGGGAGGGGGGAGTGCTAGGGAAGAAAGACTCGACCTGGATTATCTGGACATGGATGAATGCGACTTGCATGAGCTCGAGGGCATGTTCATGGAAGAGGAAGTTTGGAACACCATTAGAGAGCTGCCATCAGATCGCGCCCCCGGTCCGGATGGCTTCATTGGTGCTTTCTACCAGAAGGCCTGGCCCATCATTAAGCATGACGTGATGGCAGTAATGATGAAGTTATATGTGGGAGATGGCAGAGGGTTTGGCAAGCTTAATTGAGCGCACATTGTGCTTATCCCTAAAAAGTCGAACGCTGAACTTGTTGGTGACTACCGACCCATAAGTCTAACCCGTAGTGCGGCTAAGTTATTTGCTAAAATGCTCGCGCTCAGGGCAAGGAAGAGGATGAAAGAGGTCGTTGCTGCAAACCAATTGGCTTTTATCCAAGGACGAAATCTGCACGACAACTTCTTGCTGGTAAGGCAAGTGGCTAGGAACATACATGAACGAGGAGAACCTAGGGTGTTTCTCAAGCTTGATATCTCACGCGCTTTTGACTCCCTATCGTGGCCATTTCTCTTTGAGGTTTTGAGAAAGAAAGGATTTGGTGCTAAGTGGATTGGATGGATCTTGATCCTGCTCAGGACTGCTTCAACTAAGGTGGTGGTGAATGGCATTCCTAGGAGAAGTATTGCTCATGCTTGTGGACTTAGACAAGGAGACCCAGTGTCTCCCTTGTTGTTTGTGATTGCCATTGACGTCCTCACGAAGATTTTCAGCAAGGGTGTGGCAGAGGGAGTTTTGAGCTCATTTCGTGGAATCACGACCATGCAAAGGGTGTCTATTTATGTGGATGATGTCGCCCTTTTCGTCAGGCCCTCGGAAGGGAACTTGAGCTTTGTCAGTAGCGCTCTTCTTGCCTTTGGAAAAGCCTCGGGGCTATGCGTAAACTACGAAAAGTCATCGGCCATCCTCATCCATGGCAATGAGCTTGAGCAAGCATGTGTTGAGGCGATGTTACAGTGCAATATTGGGGAGTTTCCTTGCAAGTATCTCGGACTGCAGTTGGCGATCCGGCAGCTTATGCGTGCGGAGTGGCAACCGATCATCGACAAGGCAAAAAAGCTAGTTCTGGCTTGGCAGAGGGGTCTCATTCAACGCCCAGGTCGTCTCATCCTTGTTAAGTCGGTCTTGTAAGCGAGGCCGGTGCATCACTTCATGGTTATGGATGCCCCGAAGTGGGGTTTTGAGGAATTGGACAAGTGGATGCGAGCTTTCTTATGGATGGCGGAGGAGAAAGTGAATGGTGGGAAGTGTCTTGTTGCTTGGGACGCTATTTGCAGGCCAGTTTGTTTCGGCGGGCTGGGCGTCAAAAACTTGCAGTTACAAGCGTTGGCACTTCGAGTTAGATGGGAATGGCTACGAAGAACCGATCCGAGCAGGCCATGGCAGGATATGCGCTTGATAGTTGACTTGGAAGCTAGACAAGTTTTTGATAGTTTAGTCTGCATCACGGTGGGAGACAGAGCCAAAACTCTCTTCTGGCGAGACCGTTGGCTGCATGGAGCGTCCATTATGGATATTGCACCCCTGGTTCACGGCATGGTGGACTCAAGAAGAAGAAATTGTCGAACGGTTCAGCAAGCTCTGGATAATAACAACTGGATCCAGGACTTGGAGGGAGAGCTCAACTTTACTGGCCACATCCAATTTCTAAACCTTTGCCATGCTATCGCCACTTTCCCACGGGATCCTCACACCCCAGACAAATTCACATGGCTAGCGGATGCTTCGGCTCGATCGGTTTACAATAGGCTATGCCAGGGCCTGGAGAGGGTGCCTTACGTTGTTTGCATATGGAGGAGTGGGGCACCGCTAAAATGTAAAATCCATGTCTGGCTAGCTACCCAGCATCGGATTTGGACGTCGGACCGGCGAGCTCGACATGGGCTGGAAGATCACCCATCAACATGCTACACATGTTTGCAAGAGGAAGACAATGTTGAGCATATACACATCCAATGCCCCTACGCGAGACAGGTGTGCCACCAATGCTTCACTAGATTGAATTTGGTGGTGCCTCGGCCGCATGGGCAGGATAATCTGTTGGAGTGGTGGTTGCTAGCTAGAAGCAACTTCACTAGGGCTAGCAAGAAAGCTTTTGACACGATGGTGGTTGCCCTGGCATGGTTGGTTTGGAAGCAAAGAAACGCGGGGGTGTTCAATCGGAAATCAACAAAAAACGGTCGATGAACTACACCAACACATCATGGACGATATCAAAGAATGGAAGGAGGCCAGATTAGGTGTTGGATGTTTAGATAGTTTTCTGAGAGAGTAGGCTTTGCTTCTTAGGTGTGGGTGTAGGTGGTTTTTTCTTCTTTTGTGTGATGTTCGCATCACTCGCAACTTCTTGTAAATATTTCTGCCTTCTATAAAAATATGGTAAGCCTTTGGCGTACTCTCGAAAAAAATCAATTTGTAGTGTGGATAGTAAGTTCGGTCTTCCCCTGTTTTGTGGGTGTGTTGTAACGAGTTTGCCCTATTTCTTGGTAATTAACCACGTTATTATATTAATAGTTAATGGATAGAGTCCTAATGGGTCCGATTTCAAAAAGGATAAGGTAGCAACACCAATTTAATGTTTTGTGCGTACATCTATTACAGACGGTTTCTCAGACAACATCATGGGCGATGAACTTAAACAACCCACATGGTTTCTAGAAAGTAGGCATGTTGGAACGGACGAGACTTGCCTGCTCCCCTAGCGTGCTCCCATCTGTGCTCCCGCATACGTGGCATGATTTGATTGGAACAAAATAAGGCCCGGCCCCACCCCCTTAAAATTAGGGGGGGAGATGATTAGATTAGAAAGAAAAAGGAGAAAAAGACAGCCGTAGGATGGAGTGGGAGCACGGATGGGAGCATGGCGAGGGAGCAGGCAAGCCGGATCCTGTTGGAACAACCACACACGACTTCTGCCAGACAAATGTTTGCGTTAGGCCACCTTGCACAAAAGTTTTCATATAAAAAATTATGTGTGATATACATGCGAACGGAAACGTTTTTCTGGGATTCACTATGTGTGATGTACATACGAACGGAAACGATTGGGCATGTATAATTGTCTTCGATGCCTCGCCCGATCGCACAAGAGCTCATTTTGCCCCGTGTGTGTGACCGCTCGACCTATCGCGACGGTTTCTGGGTCGTGTGCGAAGGACCCCCTGTTGGGGAACGTAGTAATTTCAAATATTTTCCTACGCACACGCAAGATCATGGTGATGCATAGCAACGAGAGGGGAGAGTGTTGTCTACGTACCCTCGTAGACCGAAAGCGGAAGCGTTAGCACAACGCGGTTGATGTAGTCGTACGTCTTCACGATCCAACCGATCCAAGTACCGAACGCACGGCACCTCCGAGTTCAGCACACGTTCAGCTCGATGATGTCCCGCGAACTCCAATCCAGTAGAGCTTCACGGGAGAGTTCCGTCAGCACGACGACGTGGTGACGATGATGATGTTCTACCGTCGCAGGGCTTCGCCTAAGCACCGCTACGATATGATCGAGGTGGATTATGGTGGAAGGGGGCACAGCACACGGCTAAGAGATCAAGAGATCAATTGTTGTGTCTATGGGGTGCCCCTGGCCACGTATATAAAGGAGTGGAGGAGGAGGGGCCGGCCAAGAGGAGGAGGCGTGCCTAAGGGGGGGCAATCCTACTCCAAGTAGGTTTTGCCCCCCTTTCCTATTCCAACTAGGAGGAGGTGGAGAGAAGCAAGGAGAAGGGGGGCCGCGCCCCCTTCCCTTTCCCAATTCAGATTGGGGCAAGGGGGGCTGCGCGCCACCTCCTGCTGCCTCTCCTCTTCCACTACTTTGGGCCCATGAGTCCCAATAACCTCCGGGGGGTTCCGATAAGCCCCCGGTACTCCGGTATATATCCGATAACCCCCAGAACCATTCCGGTGTTCGAATATAGTCGTCCAATATATCAATCTTCATGTCTCGACCATTTCGAGATACCTCGTGATGTCCGTGATCACATCCGAGACTCTGAACAACCTTCGGTACATCAAAACACATAAACTCATAATATAACCGACATCAAAACGTTAAGCGTGCGGACCCTATGGGTTCGAGAACTATGTAGACATGACCGAGACATGTCTCCGATCAATAACCAATAGCGGAACCTGGATGCTCATATTGGCTCCCACATATTCTACGAAGATCTTTATCGGTCAGACCACATAACAACATACGTTGTTCCCTTTGTCATCGGTATGTTACTTGCCCGAGATTCGATCGTCGGTATCTCAATACCTAGTTCAATCTCGTTAACGACAAATCTCTTTACTCGTTCCGTAATACATCATTCCGCAACTAACTCATTTAGTTGCAATGCTTGCAAGGCTTAAGTGATGTGCATTACCGAGAGGGCCCAGAGATACCTCTCCGACAATCGGAGTGACAAATCCTAATCTCGAAATACGCCAACCCAACAAGTACCTTTGGAGACACATGTAGAGCACCTTTATAATCACCCAGTTACGTTGTGACATTTGGTAGCACACAAAGTGTTCCTCCGGTAAACGGGAGTTGCATAATCTCATAGTCATAGGAACATGTATAAGTCATGAAGAAAGCAATAGAAGAATACTAAACGATCGTGTGCTAAGCTAACGGAATGGGTCAAGTCAATCACATCATTCTCTAATGATGTGACCCCGTTAATCAAATGACAACTCATGTCTATGGCTAGGAAACTTAACCATCTTTGATTCAACGAGCTAGTCAAGTAGAGGCATACTAGTGACACTCTGTTTGTCTATGTATTCACACATGTATTATGTTTCCGGTTAATACAATCTAGCATGAATAATAAACATTTATCATGATATAAGGAAATAAATAATAACTTTATTATTGCCTCTAGGGCATATTTCCTTCAGCTCCCACTTGCACTAGAGTCAATAATCTAGTTCACATCGCCATGTGATTTAACATCAATAGCTCACATCACCATGTGATTAACACCCATAGTTCACATCGTCATGTGACCAACACCCAAAGGGTTTACTAGAGTCAACAATCTAGTTCACATCGATATGTGATTAACACCCAAAGAGTACTTAGGTGTGATCATGTTTTGCTTGTGAGAGAAGTTTAGTCAACGGGTCTGCCACATTCAGATCCGTAAGTATTTTGCAAATTTCTATGTCGACAATGCTCTGCACGGAGCTACTCTAGCTAATTGCTCCCACTTTCAATATGTATCCAGATTGAGACTTTGAGTCATCTAGATCAATGTCAAAACTTGCATCGACATAACCCTTTATGATGAACCTTTTATCACCTCCATAATCGAGAAACATATCCTTATTCCACTAAGGATAATTTTGACCAATGTCCAGTGATCTACTCCTAGATCACTATTGTACTCCCTTGCCAAACTCAGGGCATGGTATACAATAGGTCTGGTACACAGCATGGCATATTTTATAGAACCTATGGCCAAGGCATAGGGAATGACTTTCATTCTCTTTCTATCTTCTGCCATGGTCGGGCTTTGAGTCTTACTCAACTTCACACCTTGTAACACAGGCAAGAACTCCTTCTTTGACTGTTCCATTTTGAACTACTTAAAAATCTTGTCAAGGTATGTACTCATTGAAAAACTTATCAAGCGTCTTGATCTATCTTTATAGATCTTGACGCTCAATATGTAAGCAGCTTCACCAAGGTCTTTCTTTGAAAAATTCCTTTCAAACACTCCTTTATGCTTTGCAGAATAATTCTACATTATCTCCGATCAATAATATGTCATTCACATATACTTATCAGAAATGTTGTAGTGCTCCCACTCACTTTATTGTAAATATAGGCTCCACCATAAGTCTGTACAAAACTATATGCTTTGATCAACTTATCAAAGCGTATATTCCAACTCCGAGATGCTTGCACCAGTCCATAGATGGATCGCTGGAGCTTGCATATTTTATTAGCACCTTTAGGACTGACAAAACTTTCTTGTTGCATCATATACAACTATTCTTTAATAAATCCATTAAGGAATGTAGTTTTGTTTATCCATTTGCCAGATTTCATAAAATGTGGAATTGCTAACATGATTCGGACAGACTTAAGCATAGATACGAGTGAGAAACTCTCATCGTAGTCAACACCTTGAACTTGTCGAAAACCTTTTGCGACAATTCTAGCTTTGTAGATAGTAACACTACTATCAGCGTCCATCTTCCTCTTGAAGATCCATTTATTCTCAATTGCTTGTCGATCACCGGGCAAGTCAACCAAAGTCCACATTTTGTTCTCATACATGGATCCCATCTCAGATTTCATGGCTTCAAGCCATTTTGCGGAATCTGGGCTCACCATCGCTTCTTCATAGTTCGTAGGTTCATCATGATCCAGTAGTATGACTTCCAGAACAGGATTACCGTACCACTCTGGCGCGGATCTTACTCTGGTTGATCTACGAGGTTCAGTAATAACTTGATCTGAAGTTTCATGATCATCATCATTAACTTCCTCACTAATTGGTATAGTTGTCACAGGAACCGGTTTCTCTGATGAGCTACTTTCCAATAAGGGAGCAGGTATGGTTACCTCATCAAGTTCCACTTTCCTCCCACTCACTTCTTTCGAGAGAAACTCCTTCTCTAGAAAGGATCCATTCTTAGCAACGAATGTCTTGCCTTCAGATCTGTGATAGAAGGTGTACCCAACAGTCTCCTTTGGGTATCCTATGAAGACACATTTCTCCGATTTGGGTTCAAGCTTATCGGGTTGAAGCTTTTTCACATAAGCATCGCAACCCAAAACTTTAAGAAACGACAACTTTGGTTTCTTGCCAAACCATAGTTCATAAGGCGTTGTCTCAACGGATTTCGAAGGTGCCCTATTTGACGTGAATGCGGCCGTCTCCAAAGCATAACCCCAAAACGATAGCGGTAAATCAGTAAGAGACATCATAGATCGCACCATATCTAGTAAAGTACGATTATGACGTTTGGACACACCATTACATTGTGGTGTTCCGGGTGGCGTGAGTTGCGAAACTATTCCGCTTTGTTTCAAATGTAGACCAAACTCGTAACTCAAATATTCTCCTCCACGATCAGATCGTAGAAACTTTATTTTCTTGTTACGATGATTTTCAACTTCACTCTGAAATTCTTTGAACTTTTCAAATGTTTTAGACTTATGTTTCTGTTGGGGAACGTAGTAATTTCAAAAAAATTCCTACGCACACACAAGATCATGGTGATGCACATCAACAAGAGGGGAGAGTGTTGTCTACGTACCCACGCAGACCGACTGCGGAAGCGTTGACACAACATAGAGGAAGTAGTCGTACGTCTTCCCGATCCGACCGATCCAAGCACCGTTACTCCGGCACCTCCGAGTTCTTAGCACACATACAGCTCGATGACGATACCCGGGCTCCGATCCAGCAAAGCGTCAGGGAGGAGTTCTGTCAGCACGACGGCGTGGTGATGATCTTGATGTACTACCGTCGCAGGGCTTCGCCTAAGCACTGCTACAATATAATCGAGGTGGAATATGGTGGCAGGGGGCACCGCACACGGCTAAGGAACGATCTCAATGATCAACTTGTGTGTCTACGGTGCCCCCTACCTCTGTATATAAAGGAGCCAAGGGGGAGGGGGCAGCCGGCCAGGAGGAGGGTGTAGGAGGAGTCCTACTCCTACCGGGAGTAGGACTCCCCCCCAATCCTAGTTGGAATAGGATTCCCCGAAGGGGGAAAGAGAGAGAAAGGGGGCCGGCCACCTCTCCTAGTCCTAATAGGACTAGGGGAGGGCGGAGGCGCGCGGCCCACCTTGGGCTGCCCCTTTCTCCTTTCCACTAAAGCCCACTAAGGCCCATATGGTTCCCGGGGGGTTCCGGTAACCTCCCGGTATTCCGGTAAAATCCCGATTTCACCCGGAACACTTCCGATGTCCAAATATAGGCTTCCAATATATCAATATTTATGTCTCGACCATTTCGAGACTCCTCGTCATGTCCGTGATCACATCCGGGACTCCGAACTAACTTAGGTACATCAAAATGCATAAACTCATAATAACTGTCATCATAACGTTAAGCGTGCGGACCCTACGGTTCGAGAATAATGCAGACATGACCGAGACACATCTCCGGTCAATAACCAATAGCGGGACCTGGATGCCCATATTGGCTCCTACATATTCTACGAAGATCTTTATCGGTCAGACCGCATAACAACATACGTTGTTCCCTTTGTCATCGGTATGTTACTTGCCCGAGATTCGATCGTCGGTATCCAATACCTAGTTCAATCTCGTTACCGGCAAGTCTCTTTACTCGTCCTGTAATACATCATCTCGTAACTAACTCATTAGTTGCAATGCTTGCAAGGCTTATGTGACGTGCATTACCGAGAGGGCCCAGAGATACCTCTCCGACAATCGGAGTGACAAATCCTAATCTCGAAATACGCCAACCCAACATCTACCTTTGGAGACACCTGTAGAGCTCCTTTATAATCACCCAGTTACGTTGTGACGTTTGGTAGCACACAAAGTGTTCCTCCAGTAAACAGGAGTTGCATAATCTCATGGTCATAGGAACATGTATAAGTCATGAAGAAAGCAATAGCAACATACTAAACGATCGGGTGCTAAGCTAATGAAATGGGTCATGTCAATCAGATCATTCAACTAATGATGTGACCTCGTTTACTCAAATAACAACACCTTGTTCATGGTTAGGAAACATAACCATCTTTGATTAACGAGCTAGTCAAGTAGAGGCATACTAGTGACACTAAGTTTGTCTATGTATTCACACATGTATTATGTTTCCGGTTAATACAATTCTAGCATGAATAATAAACATTTATCATGATATAAGGAAATAAATAATAACTTTATTATTGCCTCTAGGGCATATTTCCTTCAGTCTCCCACTTGCACTAGAGGCAATAATCTAGATTACACAGTAATGATTCTAACACCCATGGAGCCTTGGTGTTGATCATGTTTTGCTCGTGGAAGAGGCCTAGTCAACGGGTCTGCAACATTCAGATCCGTATGTATCTTGCAAATCTCTATGTCTCCCACCTGGACTAGATCCCGGATGGAATTGAAGCGTCTCTTGAGGTTGTTCCTCTTGTGAAATCTGGATTCCTTTGCCAAGGCAATTGCACCAGTATTGTCACAAAAGATTTTCATTGGACCCGATGCACTAGGTATGACACCTAGATCGGATATGAACTCCTTCATCCAGACTCCTTCGTTCGTTGCTTCCGAAGCAGCTATGTACCCCGCTTCACATGTAGATCCCGCTACGACGCTTTGTTTAGAACTGCACCAACTGACAGCTCCACCGTTTAATGTAAACACGTATCCGGTTTGCGATTTAGAATCGTCCGGATCAGTGTCAAAGCTTGCATCAACATAACCTTTTACGGTGAGCTCTTTGTCACCTCCATATACGAGAAACATATCCTTAGTCCTTTTCAGGTATTTCAGGATGTTCTTGACCGCTGTCCAGTGATCCACTCCTGAATTACTTTGGTACCTCCCTGCTAAACTTATAGCAAGGCACACATCAGGTCTGGTACACAGCATTGCATACATGATAGAGCCTATGGCTGAAGCATAGGGAACACCTTTCATTTTCTCTCTATCTTCTGCAGTGGTCGGGCATTGAGTCTGACTCAACTTCACACCTTGCAACACAGGCAAGAACCCTTTCTTTGCTTGATCCATTTTGAACTTCTTCAAAATCATGTCAAGGTATGTGCTTTGTGAAAGTCCAATTAAGAGTCTTGATCTATCTCTATAGATCTTTATGCCTAATATGTAAGCAGCTTCACCGAGGTCTTTCATTGAAAAACTCTTATTCAAGTATCCCTTTATGCTATCCAGAAATTCTAGATCATTTCCAATCAGCAATATGTCATCCACATATAATATCAGAAATGCTACAGAGCTCCCACTCACTTTCTTGTAAATACAGGCTTCTCCGAAAGTCTGTATAAAACCAAATGCTTTGATCACACTATCAAAGCGTTTATTCCAACTCCAAGAGGCTTGCACCAGTCCATAAATGGATCGCTGGAGCTTGCACACTTTGTTAGCTCCCTTTGGATCGACAAAACCTTCCGGTTGCATCATATACAACTCTTCTTCCAGAAATCCATTCAGGAATGCAGTTTTGACATCCATCTGCCAAATTTCATAATCATAAAATGTGGCAATTGCTAACATGATTCGGAAAGACTTAAGCATCGCTATGGGTGAGAAGGTCTCATCGTAGTCAACCCCTTGAACTTGTCGAAAACCTTTTGCGACAAGTCGAGCTTTGTAGACTGTAACATTACCATCAGCGTCTGTCTTCTTCTTGAAGATCCATTTATTCTCAATTGCTTGCCGATCATCGGGCAAGTCAACCAAAGTCCATACTTTGTTCTCATACATGGATCCCATCTCAGATTTCATGGCTTCAAGCCATTTTGCGGAATCTGGGCTCACCATCGCTTCTTCATAGTTCGTAGGTTCATCATGATCTAGCAGCATGATTTCCAGAACAGGATTACTGTACCACTTTGGTGCGGATCTCGCTCTGGTTGATCTACGAGGTTCAGTAGTATCTTATCCTAAAGTTTCATGATCATCATCATTAGCTTCCTCACTAATTGGTATAGGTGTCGCAGAAACAGTTTTCTGTGATGTACTACTTTCCAATAAGGGAGCAGGTACAGTTACCTCATCAAGTTCTACTTTCCTCCCACTCACTTCTTTCGAGAGAAACTCCTTCTCTAGAAAGGATCCATTCTTAGCAACGAATGTTTTGCCTTCGGATCTGTGATAGAAGGTGTACCCAATAGTCTCCTTTGGGTATCCTATGAAGACACATTTCTCCGATTTGGGTTCGAGCTTATCAGGTTGAAGCTTTTTCACATAAGCATCGCAGCCCCAAACTTTAAGAAACGGCAACTTTGGTTTCTTGCCAAACCATAGTTCATAAGGCGTCGTCTCAATGGATTTTGATGGTGCCCTATTTAACGTGAATGCGGCCGTCTCTAAAGCATAACCCCAATACGATAGCGGTAAATCAGTAAGAGGCATCATAGATCGCACCATATCTAGTAAAGTACGATTACGACGTTCGGACACACCATTACGCTATGGTGTTCCGGGTGGCATGAGTTGCGAAACTATTCCACAATTTTTCAAATGTACACCAAACTCGTAACTCAAATATTCTCCTCCACGATCAGATCATAGAAACTTTATTTTCTTGTTACTATGATTTTCAACTTCACTCTGAAATTCTTTGAACTTTTCAAATGTTTCAGACTTATGTTTCATTAAGTAGATATACCCATATCTGCTTAAGTCATCTGTGAAGGTGAGAAAATAACGATATCCGCCATGAGCCTCAATATTCATCGGACCACATACATCGGTATGTATGATTTCCAACAAATCTGTTGCTCTCTCCATAGTACCGGAGAACGGTGTTTTAGGCATCTTGCCCATGTGGCACGGTTCGCAAGTACCAAGTGATTCATAATCAAGTGGTTCCAAAAGTCCATCAGTATGGAGTTTCTTCATGCGCTTTATACCGATATGACCTAAACGGCTGTGCCACAAATAAGTTGCACTGTCATTATCAACTCTGCATCTTTTGGCTTCAACATTATGAATATGTGTGTTACTACTATCGAGATTCATCAAAAATAGAACACTCCTCAAAGGTGCATGACCATAAAAGATATTACTCATATAAATAGAACAACCATTATTCTCTGATTTAAATGAATAACCGTCTCGCATCAAACAAGATCCAGATACAATGTTCATGCTCAACGCTGGCACCAAATAACAATTATTTAGGTCTAATATTAATCCCGAAGGTAGATGTAGAGGTAGCATGCCGACCGCGATCACATCGACTTTGGAACCGTTTCCCACGCGCATCGTCACCTTGTCCTTCGCCAGTGTTCACTTAATCCGTACTCCCTGTTTTGAGTTGCAAATATTAGCAACAGAACCGGTATCAAATACCCAGGTGCTACTGCGAGCCCTAGTAAGGTACACATCAATAACATGTATATCACATATACCTTTGTTCACCTTGCCATCCTTCTTATCCGCCAAATACTTGGGGCAGTTCCGCTTCCAGTGAACAGTCTGCTTGCAGTAGAAGCACTCAGTTTCAGGCTTAGGTCCAGACTTGGGTTTCTTCTCTTGAGCAGCAACTTGCTTGCCGTTCTTCTTGAAGTTCCCATTCTTCTTCCCTTTGCCCTTTTTCTTGAAACTAGTGGTCTTGCTGACCATCAACACTTGATGCTCCTTTTTGATTTCTACTCCGCAGCTTTCAGCATTGCGAAGAGCTCGGGAATAGTCTTGTTCATCCCTTGCATATTATAGTTCATCACGAAGCTCTTGTAGCTTGGTGGCGGTGATTGGAGAATTCTGTCAATGACGCAATCATCTGGAAGATTAACTCCCATTTGAATCAACTGATTATTATACCCAGACATTTTGAGTATATGCTCACTGACAGAACTGTTCTCCTCCATCTTGCAGCTATAGAACTTATTGGAGACTTCATATCTCTCAATCCGGGCATTTGCTTGAAATATTAACTTAAACTCCTGGAACATCTCATATGCTCCATGACGTTCAAAACATCGTTGAAGTCCCGATTCTAATCCATAAAGCATGGCACACTGAACTATCGAGTAGTCATCAGCTTTGCTCTGCCAGACGTTCATAACTTCTGGTGTTGCTCCAGCAGCAGGCCTGGCACCCAACGGTGCTTCCACGACGTAATTCTTCTGAGCAGCAATGAGGATAATCCTCAAGTTACGGACCCAGTCCGTGTAATTGCTACCATCATCTTTCAACTTCGCTTTCTCAAGGAACGCATTAAAATTCAACGGAGCAACAGCACGAGCCATCTATCTACAATCAAACATAAACAAGCAAGATACTATCAGGTACTAAGTTCATGATAAGTTTAAGTTCAATTAATCAAATTACTTAAGAACTCCCACTTAGATAGACATCCCTCTAATCCTCTAAGTGATCACGTGATCCAAATCAACTAAACCATAACCGATCATCACGTGAGATGGAGTAGTTTTCAATGGTGAACATCGCTATGTTGATCATATCTACTATATGATTCACGCTCGACCTTTCGGTGTCCGTGTTCCGAGGCCATATCTGCATATGCTAGGCTCGTCAAGTTTAACCTGAGTATTCTGTGTGTGCAAAAACTGGCTTGCACCCGTTGTAGATGGACGTAGAGCTTATCACACCCGATCATCACGTGGTGTCTGGGCACGACGAACTTTGGCAACGGTGCATACTCAGGGAAAACACTTCTTGATAATTTAGTGAGAGATCATCTTATAATGCTACCGTCAATCAAAGCAAGATAAGATGCATAAAAAGATAAACATCACATGCAATCAATATAAGTGATATGATATGGCCATCATCATCTTGTGCTTGTGATCTCCATCTCCGAAGCACCGTCATGATCACCATCGTCACCGGCGCGACACCTTGATCTCCATCGTAGCATCGTTGTCGTCTCGCCAATCTTATGCTTCCACGACTATCGCTACCGCTTAGTGATAAAGTAAAGCATTACATCGCGATTGCATTGCATACAATAAAGCGACAACCATATGGCTCCTGCCAGTTGCCGATAACTCGGTTACAAAACATGATCATCTCATACAATAAAATTTAGCATCATGTCTTGACCATATCACATCACAACATGCCCTGCAAAAACAAGTTAGACGTCCTCTACTTTGTTGTTGCAAGTTTTACGTGGCTGCTACGGGCTTAAGCAAGAACCAATCTCACCTACGCATCAAAACCACAACGATAGTTTGTCAAATAGACTCCGTTTTAACCTTCGCAAGGACCGGGCGTAGCCACACTCGGTTCAACTAAAGTTGGAGAGACAGTCGCCCGCAAGCCACCTATGTGCAAAGCACGTCGGGGGAACCGGTCTCGCGTAAGCGTACGCGTAATGTTGGTCCGGGTCGTCTCGTCCAACAATACCGCCGAACCAAAGTATGACATGCTGGTAGGCAGTATGACTTATATCGCCCACAACTCACTTGTGTTCTACTCGTGCATATAACATCAAACCATAAAACCTAGGCTCGGATGCCACTGTTGGGGAACGTAGTAATTTCAAAAAAATTCCTACGCACATGCAAGATCATAGCGATGCACAGCAACAAGAGGGGAGAGTGTTGTCTATGTACCCACGCAGACCGACTGCGGAAGCGTTGACACAACGTAGAGGAAGTAGTCGTACGTCTTCCCGATCCGACCGATCCAAGCACCGTTACTCTGGCACCTCCGAGTTCTTAGCACACGTACAGCTCAATGACGATCCCCGGGCTCCGATCCAGCAAAGCGTCGGGGAGGAGTTCCGTCAACACGACGGCGTGGTGATGATCTTGATATACTACCGTCGCAGGGCTTCGCCTAAGCACTGCTACAATATAATCGAGGTGGAATATGGTGGCAGGGGGCACCGCACACGGCTAAGGAACGATCTCAATGATCAACTTGTGTGTCTAGGGTGCCCCTTGCCTCCGTATATAAAGGAGCCAAGGGGGAGGGGGCGGCCGGCCAGGAGGAGGGCGCAGGAGGAGTCCTACTCCTACCGGGAGTAGGACTCCCCCCCCCAATCCTAGTTGGAATAGGATTCCCCGAGGGGGAAAGAGAGAGAGGGGGCTGGCCACCTCTCCTAGTCCTAATAGGACTAGGGGAGGGGAGAGGCGCACGACCCACCTTGGGCTGCCCCTTTCTCCTTTCCACTAAAGCCCACTAAGGCCCATATGGTTCCCGGGGGGTTCCGGTAACCTCCCGGTACTCCGGTAAAATCCCGATTTCACCCGGAACACTTCCGATGTCCAAATATAGGCTTCCAATATATCAATCTTTATGTCTCAACCATTTCGAGACTCCTCGTCATGTCTGTGATCACATCCGGGACTCCAAACTAATTTCGGTACATCAAAATGCATAAACTCATAATAACTCTCATCGTAACGTTAAGCGTGCGGACCCTACGGTTCGAGAATAATGCAGACATGACTGAGACACATCTCCGGTCAATAACCAATAGCGGGACCTGGATGCCCATATTGGCTCCTACATATTCTACGAAGATCTTTATCGGTCAGACCGCATAACAACATACATTGCTCCCTTTGTCATCGGTATGTTACTTGCCCGAGATTCGATCGTCGGTATCCAATACCTAGTTCAATCTCGTTACCGGCAAGTCTCTTTACTCGTTCTGTAATACATCATCTCGTAACTAACTCATTAGTTGCAATGCTTGCAAGGCTTATGTGATGTGCATTACCGAGAGGGCCCAGAGATACCTCTCCGACAATCGGAGTGACAAATCCTAATCTCGAAATACGCCAACCCAACATCTACCTTTGGAGACACCTGTAGAGCTCCTTCGTAATCACCCAGTTACGTTGTGACGTTTGGTAGCACACAAAGTGTTCCTCCGGTAAACGGGAGTTGCATAATCTCATAGTCATAGGAACATGTATAAGTCATGAAGAAAGCAATAGCAACATACTAAACGATCGGGTGCTAAGCTAATGAAATGGGTCATGTCAATCAGATCATTCAACTAATGATGTGACCTCGTTAATCAAATAACAACACCTTGTTCATGGTTAGGAAACATAACCATCTTTGATTAACGAGCTAGTCAAGTATAGGCATACTAGTGACACTAAGTTTGTCTATGTATTCACACATGTATTATGTTTCCGGTTAATACAATTCTAGCATGAATAATAAACATTTATCATGATATAAGGAAATAAATAATAACTTTATTATTGCCTCTAGGGCATATTTCCTTCAGTTTCATCAAGTAGATATACCCATATATGCTCAAATCGTCGGTGAAGGTCAGAAAATAATGATACGTGCTGCGAGCCTCAATATTCATCAGACCACATACATCAGTATGTATGATTTCCAACAAATCTGTTGCTCGCTCCACTGTTCCGGAGAACGGAGTTTTAGTCATCTTGCCCAAGAGGCATGGTTCGCAAGCATCAAGTGATTCATAATCAAGTGATTCTAAAAGCCCATCAGCATGGAGTTTCATGCGCTTTACACCAATATGACCTAAACGGCAGTGCCATAAATAAGTTGCACTATCATTATTAACTTTGCATCGTTTGGCTTCAATATTATGAATATGTGCATCACTACAATCGAGATCCAATGAACCATTTTCATTGGGTGTGTAACCATATAAGGTTTCATTCATGTAAATAGAACAACAATTATTCTCTAACTTAAATGAATAGCCGTATTGCAATAAACTTGATCAAATCATATTCATGCTCAATGCAAACACCAAATAACACTTATTTAGGTTCAACACTAATCCCGAAAGTATAGGGAGTGTGCGATGATGATCATATCAATCTTGGAACTGCTTCGAACACACATCGTCACCTCGCCCTTTACTAGTTTCTGTTTATTCTGCAACTCCCGTTTCGAGTTACTACTCTTAGCAACTGAACCAGTATCAAATGCCGAGGGGTTGCTATGAACACTAGTAAAGTACACATCAATAACATGTATATCCAATGTATATCCAATATACCTTTGTTCACTTTGCCATCCTTCTTATCCGCCAAATACTTGGGGCAGTTCCGCTTCCAGTGACCAATCCCTATGCAGTAGAAGCACTTAGTTTCAGGCTTAGGACCATACTTGGGCTTCTTCACTTGAGCAGCAACTTGCTTGCCGTTCTTCTTGAAGTTCCCCTTCTTCCCTTTGCCCTTTTTTCTTGAAACTAGTGGTCTTGTCAACCATCAACACTTGATGTTTTTCTTGATTTCTACCCTCGTCCATTTCAGCATCACGAAGAGCTTCTGAATAGTTTCCGTTATCCCTTGCATATTATAGTTCATCACGAAGTTCTACTAACTTGGTGATGGTGACTAGAGAATTCAGTCAATCACTATTTTATCTGGAAGATTAACTCCCACTTGATTCAAGCGATTGTAGTACCCAGATAATCTGAGCACATGCTCACTGCTTGAGCTATTCTCTTCCATCTTTTAGGAATAGAACTTGTTGGAGACTTCATATCTCTCAACTCGGGTATTTGCTTGAAATATTAAATTCAACTCCTGAAACATCTCATATGGTCCATGACGTTCAAAACATCTTTGAAGTCCCGATTCAAAGCCGTTAAGCATGGTGCACTAAACTATCAAGTAGTCATCATATTGAGCTAGCCAAACGTTTATGACGTCTGCATCTGCTCCTGCAATAGGCCTGTCACCTAGCGGTGCATCAAGGGCATAATTCTTCTATGCAGCAATGAGGATAATCCTCAGATCACGGATCCAATCCGCATCATTGCTACTAACATTTTTCAACTTAGTTTTCTCTAGGAACATACCAAAAATAAAACAGAGGAGCTAAATACAACATAGATATGCTAATACTACCAGGACTAAGTTCATGATAAATTTAAGTTCAATTAATCATATTACTTAAGAACTCCCACTTAGATAGACATCCATATAATCATCTAAGTGATCACGTGATCCATATCAACTAAACCATAATCGATCATCACGTGAAATGGAGTAGTTTTCAATGGTGAACATCATTATGTTGATCATATCTACTATATGATTCACGCTCGACCTTTCGGTCTCAGTGTTCCGAGGCCATACCTGCATATGCTAGGCTCGTCAAGTTTAACCTGAGTATTCTCCGTGTGCAAAAACTGGTTTGCACCCGTTGTAGATGGACGTAGAGCTTATCACACCCGATCATCACGTGGTGTCTGGGCACGACGAACTTTGGCAATGGTGCATACTCAGGGAGAACACTTTTATCTTGAAATTTTGTGAGAGATCATCTTATAATGCTACCGTCAATCAAAGCAAGATAAGATGCATAAAAGATAAACATCACATGCAATCAATATAAGTGATATGATATGGCCATCATCATCTTGTGCTTGTGATCTCCATCTCCGAAGCACCGTCATGATCACCATCATCACCGGCGCGACACCTTGATCTCCATCGTAGCATCGTTGTCGTCTCGCCAAACTTATGCTTCCACGACTATCGCTACCGCTTAGTGATAAAGTAAAGCATTACAGGGCGATTGCATTACATACAATAAAGCGACAACCATATGGCTCCTGCCAGTTGCCAATAACTCGGCTACAAAACATGATCATCTCATACAATAAAATTTAGCATCATGTCTTGACCATATCACATCACAACATGCCCTGCAAAAACAAGTTAGACGTCCTCTACTATGTTGTTGCAAGTTTTACGTGGCTGCTACAGGCTTAGCAAACCGTTCTTACCTACGCATCAAAACCACAATGATAGTTTGTCAAGTTGATGTTGTTTTAACCTTCGCAAGGACCGGGCGTAGCTACACCTGGTTCAACTAAAGTTGGAGAAACTGACACCCGCTAGCCACCTGTGTGCAAAGCACGTCGGTAGAACCAGTCTCGCGTAAGCGTACGCGTAATGTCGGTCCGGGCCGCTTCATCCAACAATACCGCCGAACCAAAGTATGACATGCTGGTAAGCAATATGACTTATATCGCCCACAACTCACTTGTGTTCTACTCGTGCATATAACATCAACGCATAAAACCTGGCTCGGATGCCACTGTTGGGGAACGTAGTAATTTCAAAAAAATTCCTACACACACGCAAGATCATGGTGATGCATAGCAACGAGAGGGGAGAGTGTCGTCTACGTACCCTCGTAGACCAAAAGCGGAAGCATTAGCACAACGCGGTTGATGTAGTCGTATGTCTTCACGATCCGACCGATCCAAGTACCGAACGCACGGCACCTCCGAGTTCAGCACACGTTCAGCTCGATGACGTCCCGCGAACTCCAATCCAGTAGAGCTTCACGGGAGAGTTCCGTCAGCACAATGGCGTGGTGAAGATGATGATGGTCTACCGTCACAGAGCTTCGCCTAAGCACCGCTACGATACGATTGAGGTGGATTATGGTGGAAGGGGGCACCGCACACGACTAAGAGATCAAGAGATGAATTGTTGTGTCTATGGGGTGCCCCCTGGCCACGTATATAAAGGAGTGGAGGAGGAGGGGGCTGGCCAAGAGGAGGAGGCGCGCCCAAGGGGGGGGGGCAATCCTACTCCAAGTAGGTTTTGCCCCCCTTTCCTATTCCAACTAGGAGAAGGAGGAAGGAGGAGGTGGAGAGAAGGAAGGAGAAGGGGGGTCGCGCCCCCTTCCCTTTCACAATTCGGATTGGGGCAAGGGGGGCTGCGCGCCACCTCCTACTACCTCTCCTCTTCCACTACTTTGGGCCCATGAGGCCCAATAACCTCCGGGGGGTTCCGGTAACCCCCCGGTACTCCGGTATATATCCGATAACCCCCGGAACCATTCCGGTGTCCGAATATAGTCGTCCAATATATCAATCTTCATGTCTCGACTATTTTGAGACACCTCGTCATGTCCGTGATCACATCCGGGACTCCGAACAACCTTCGGTACATCAAAACTCATAAACTCATAATATAACCGGCATCGAAACGTTAAGCGTGCGGACCCTACGGGTTCGAGAACTATGTAGACATGACCGAGACATGTCTCCGGTCAATAACCAATAGCGAAACCTGGATGCTCATATTGGCTCCCACATATTCTACGAAGATCTTTATCGGTCAAACCGCATAACAACGTACGTTGTTCCCTTTGTCATCGGTATGTTACTTGCCCGAGATTCGATCGTCGGTATCTCAATACCTAGTTCAATCTCATTACCGTCAAGTCTCTTTACTCGTTCTGTAATACATCATTCCGCAACTAACTCATTTAGTTGCAATGCTTGCAAGGCGTAAGTGATGTGCATTACCGAGAGGGCCCAGAGATACCTCTCCGACAATCGGAGTGACAAATCCTAATCTCGAAATACGCCAACCCAACAAGTACCTTTGGAGACACCTGTAGAGCACCTTTATAATCACCTAGTTACGTTGTGACGTTTGGTAGCACACAAAGTGTTCCTCCGGTAAACGGGAGTTGCATAATCTCATAGTCATAGGAACATGTATAAGTCATGAAGAAAGCAATAGCAGAATACTAAACGATCGTGTGCTAAGCTAACGGAATGGGTCAAGTCAATCACATCATTCTCTAATGATGTGACCCCCGTTAATCAAATGACAACTCATGTCTATGGCTAGGAAACTTAACCGTCTTTGATTCAACGAGCTAGTCAACTAGAGGCATACTAGTGACACTCTGTTTGTCTATGTATTCACACATGTATTATGTTTCCGGTGAATACAATTCTAGCATGAATAATAAACATTTATCATGATATAAGGACATAAATAATAACTTTATTATTGCCTCTAGGGCATATTTACATCAGCCCCCCCCATCGCACACACAGGCAATGCGACGGTTTAAAATGGAAACTCCGTCATGGAAAGGAAGTTAAAACGGTTTCTATAGAACGTTTGTGCATCAGTGTAATAGAAGTACCTCCACTTGGTGTCTCTAGATTTGTTTATCATTATGTAGAAATGCACGAGTATTTAGCTGGTGTTTTACTATATGATAGTGGACAAGGGTTGGACAACCAATACATAATTGTTAGCGAAACAAAAATCAAAATCCAGATATATTAAATGGAAATTTCTAGCAAAAAAATAACATGGGTGTTGTACGTGTGTGTTGGGGATCGTAGCAGAAATTTAAAATTTTCTACGCATCACCAAGATCAATATATGGAGTAATCTAGCAACGAGGGTAAGGGGAGTGCATCTACATACCCATGTAGATCACTAAGTGGAAGCGTTGCAAGAACGCGGATGAAGGAGTCGTACTCGTAGCGATTCAGATCGTGGTTGATTCCGATCTAAGCGCCGAACCACGGCGCCTCCGCGTTCAACACACGTGCAGCCCGGTGACGTCTCCCACGCCTTGATCCAGCAAGGGGAGAAGGAGAGGTTGGGGAAGACTCCGTCCAGCAGCAGCACGTGTGTTGAACCGGAATGGTGCTGCAGGAGCGCGTAACTCCAGCAGGGCTTCGCCAAGCACTACGAGAGACGAGGAGGGAGAGAGGTAGGGCTGCGCCAAGAGGGAGATGATCAAGTGTATGTTGCAGCCCCCAATACCTCAAGTATATATAGGGAAAGGGGAGGGGCTGCGCCCCCATCTAGGGTTCCCTCCCTAGGGGTGGCGGCAGCCCCAAAACCCATCTAGGGTTGCGGCCAAGGGGGGAGAGAGGGGGCGCACCTAGGGTGGGCCTTAAGGCCCATCTGCCCTAGGGTTTGCCCCCCTCCCCTCTAGGAGGCGCCTTGGGCCTTGGTGGGAGGAACCCCAGCCCACCTAGGGGCTGGTCCCTTCTCACTATTGGCCCATGTAGGCCTCCGGGGCTGGTGGCCCCTCCCGATGGACCCCCGGACCCCTCCGGTGGTCCCGGTACACTACCGGTGATGCCCGAAACACTTCCGATGGCCAAAACCATACTTCCTATATATAAATCTTTACCTCCGGACCATTCCGGTACTCCTCATGACGTCCAGGATCTCATCCGGGACTCCGAACAACATTCGGTAACCGCGTACATACTTTCCCTATAACCCTAGCGTCATCGAACCTTAAGTGTGTAGACCCTACGGGCTCGGGAGTCATGCAGACATGGCCGAGACAACTCTCTGGTCAATAACCAACAGCGGGATCTGGACACCCATGTTGGTTCCCACTATTGAGGAACATTGTAGAAAACAAAAAAATTTCCTACATTTCACCAAGATCAATCTATGGAGTCAACTAGCAACGAGAGGAGAGTGCATCTACATACCCTTGTAGATCGCGAGCGGAAGCGTTCAAGAGAACGGGGATGATGGAGTCATACTCGCCGTGATCCAAATCACCGATGACCAAGTGCCGAACGAACGGCACCTCCGTGTTCAACACACGTACGGAGCGGATGACGTCTCCTCCTTCTTGATCCAGCAAGGGGGAAGGAGAGGATGATGAAGATCCAGCAGCACGACAGCGTGGTGGTCGATGCAGCAGTGATCGCAGCAGGGCTTTGCCGAGCTTCTGCAAGAGGGAGAGGTGCAACAGGGGAGAGGGAGGCGCCAAGACTTGAGGTGTGGCTGCCCTCCCTCCCCCCCATTATATAGGCCCCCTAGGGGGGTGCGCCGGCCCTAGAAGATGGGATCTCCTAGGGGGGCGGCGACCAAGGGGGTGGAGTACCCCCCAAGGCAAGTGGAGGCACCCCCTCCCCTAGGGTTCCCAACCCTAGGCGAATGGGGGGCCAAGGGGGGCGCACCAGCCCACCAGGGGCTGGTTCCCCTCCCCACTTCAGCCCATGGGGCCCTTCGGGATGGGTGGCCACACCCGGTGGACCCCCGGGACCCTTCCGGTGGTCCCGGTACAATACCGGTGACCCCGAAACTCTCCCGATGGCCGAAACTCTCCCGGATCTCATCCGGGACTCCCAACAACTTTCGGGTTACTACATACTCATATCTCTACAACCCTAGCATCACCGAACCTTAAGTGTGTAGACCCTACGGGTTCGGGAGACATGCAGACATGACCGAGAAGCCTCTCCGGTCAATAACCAACAGCGGGATCTGGATACCCATGTTGGCTCCCACATGCTCCACGATGATCTCATCGGATGAACCACGATGTCGAGGATTCAATCAATCCGTATACAATTCCCTTTGTCAATCGGTACGTTACTTGCCCGAGACTCGATCGTCAGTATCCCAATACCTTGTTCGGTCTCGTTACCGGCAAATCACTTTACTCGTACCGTAATGCATGATCCCGTGATCAACCACTTGATCACTTTGAGCTCATTGTGATCATGCATTACTGAGTGGGCCCAGAGATACCTCTCCGCCATACGGAGTGACAAATCCCAGTCTTGATTCGTGCCAACCCAACAGACACTTTCGGAGATACCTGTAATGTACCTTTATAGTCACCCAGTTATGTTGTGATGTCTGGCACACCCAAGGAACTCCTACGGTATCCGGGAGTTGCACAATCTCATGGTCTAAGGAAATGATACTTGACACTCAGAAAAGCTAGAGCAAACGAACTACACGATCTTTGAGCTAAGCTTAGGATTGGGTCTTGTCCATCACATCATTCTCCTAATGATGTGATCCTGTTATCAATGACATCCCCATGTCTATAGCCAGGAAACCATGACTATCTGTTGATCAACGAGCTAGTCAACTAGAGGCTCACTAGGGACACATTGTGGTCTATGTATTCACACATGTATTACGATTTCCGAATAATACAATTATAGCATGAATAATAGACAATTATCATGAACAAGGAAATATAATAATCATTTTATTATTGCCTCTAGGGCATATTTCCAACAGTCTCCCACTTGCACTAGAGTCAATCATCTAGTTACATTGTGATGAATCGAACACCCATGGAATTCTGGTGTTGATCATGTTTTGCTCTAGGGAGAGGTTTAGTCAATGGATCTGCTACATTCAGGTCCGTATGTACTTTACAAATCTCTATGTCTCCATTTTGAACACTTTCACGAATGGAGTTGAAGCGACGCTTGATATGCCTGGTCTTCCTGTGAAACCTGGGCTCCTTGGCAAGGGCAATAGCTCCAGTGTTGTCACAGAAGAGATTCATCGGGCCCGACGCATTGGGTATGACTCCTAGGTCGGTAATGAACTCCTTCACCCAGACTGCTTCGTGTGCTGGCTCCGAGGCTGCCATGTACTCCGCTTCACATGTAGATCCCGCCACAACGCATTGCTTGCAACTGCACCAGCTTACTGCCCCACCATTCAAAATATACACGTATCCGGTTTGTGACTTAGAGTCATCCAGATCTGTGTCGAAGCTAGCATCGACGTAACCCTTTACGACGAACTCTTCATCACCTCCATAAACGAGAAACATGTCCTTAGTCCTTTTTAGGTACTTCAGGATATTCTTGACCGCTGTCTAGTGTTCCTTGCCGGGATTGCTTTGGTACCTTCCTACCAAACTTACGGCAAGGTTTACATCAGGTCTGGTACACAGCATGGCATACATAATAGACCCTATGGCTGAGGCATAGGGGATGACACTCATCTCTTCTATATCTTTTGCCATGGTCGGACATTGAGCTGAGCTCAATTTCACACCTTGCAACACAGGCAAGAACCCCTTCTTAGACTGATCCATATTGAAATTCTTCAATATCTTATCAAGGTATGTGCTTTGTGAAAGACCTATGAGGCGTCTTGATCTATCTCTATAGATATTGATGCCTAATATATAAGCAGCTTCTCCAAGGTCCTTCATTGAAAAACACTTATTCAAGTAGGCCTTAATGCTGTCCAAAAGTTCTATATCATTTCCCATCAAAAGTATGTCATCTACATATAATATGAGAAATGCTACAGAGCTCCCACTCACTTTCTTGTAAATGCAGGCTTCTCCATAAGTCTGCATAAACCCAAACGCTTTGATCATCTCATCAAAGTGAATGTTCCAACTCCGAGATGCTTGCACCAGCCCATAAATCGAGCGTTGGAGCTTGCACACCTTGTCAGCATTCTTAGGATCGACAAAACCTTCCGGCTGCATCATATACAATTCTTCCTTAAGGAAACCATTAAGGAATGCCGTTTTGACGTCCATTTGCCATATCTCATAATCATAGAATGCGGCAATTGCTAACATGATTTGGACGGACTTCAGCTTCGCTACGGGTGAGAAAGTCTCATCGTAGTCAACCCCTTGAACTTGTCGATAACCCTTAGCGACAAGCCGAGCTTTATAGATGGTCACATTACCATCCGTGTCTGTCTTCTTCTTAAAGATCCATTTATTTTCTATGGATCGCCGATCAATGGGCAAGTCAGTCAAAGTCCATACTTCGTTTTCATACATGGATCCTATCTCGGATTTCATGGCTTCCAGCCATTTGTCGGAATCTGGGCCCGCCATCGCTTCTTCATAGTTCGAAGGTTCACCGTTGTCTAACAACATGATTTCCAAGACAGGGTTGTCGTACCACTCTGGTGCGGAACGTGTCCTTGTGGACCTACGAAGTTCAGTAGCAACTTGATCTGAAGTTTCATGATCATCATCATTAACTTCCTCTCTAGTCGGTGCAGGAACCTCAGGAACATTTTCCTGTGTTGCGCCACTTTCCGGTTCAAGAGGTAATACTTCATCGAGTTATACTTTCCTCCCACTTACTTCCTTTGAGAGAAACTCTTTCTCTAGAAAGGATCCATTCTTGGCAACAAAGATCTTGCCTTCGAATCTGAGGTAGAAGGTATACCCAATAGTTTCTTTAGGGTATCCTATGAAGACACATTTTTCCGACTTGGGTTCGAGCTTTTCAGGTTGAAGTTTCTTGACATAAGCATCGCATCCCCAAACTTTTAGAAACGACAGCTTAGGTTTCTTCCCAAACCATAATTCATACGGTGTTGTCTCAACGGATTTTGACGGAGCCCTATTTAAAGTGAATGCGGCAGTCTCTAAAGCATAGCCCCAAAATGATAGCGGTAAATCAGTAAGAGACATCATAGATTGCACCATATCTAATAGAGTGCGATTACAACGTTCGGACACACCATTAAGCTGAGGTGTTCCAGGCGGCGTGAGTTGTGAAACTATTCCACATTTTCTTAAGTGTGTGCCAAATTCATGACTCAAGTATTCTCCCCCACGATCTGATCGCAAGAACTTGATTTTCCTGTCACGTTGATTCTCAAGCTCACTCTGAAATTCCTTGAACTTTTCAAAGGTCTCAGACTTGTGTTTCATTAAATAGACATACCCATATCTACTCAAGTCATCAGTGAGGGTGAGAACATAACGATAGCCACCGCAAGCCTCAACACTCATTGGACCGCACACATCAGTATGTATGATTTCCAATAAGTTGGTTGCTCGCTCCATTGTTCCTGAGAATGGAGTCTTGGTCATTTTACCCATGAGGCATGGTTCGCACGTGTCAAATGATTCTTAATCAAGAGACACTAAAAGTCCATCTGCATGGAGCTTCTTCATGCGTTTGACACCTATGTGACCAAGGCGACAGTGCCACAAGTATGTGGGACTATCATTATCAACCTTACTTCTTTTGGTATTCACACTATGAATATGTGTAGCATTACGCTCGAGATTCATTAAGAATAAACCATTCACCATCGGAGCATGACCATAAAACATATCTCTCATATAAATAGAACAACCATTATTCTCGGATTTAAATGAGTAGCCATCTCAAATTAAACGAGATCCTGATACAATGTTCATGCTCAAAGCTGGCACTAAATAACAATTATTGAGGTTTAAAACTAATCCCGTAGGTAAATGTAGAGGTAGCGTGCCGACGGCGATCACATCGACCTTTGACCATTCCCGACGCGCATCGTCACCTCGTCCTTCGCCAGTCTCCGTTTATTCCGTAGCTCCTGCTTTGAGTTACAAATGTGAGCAACTGCACCGGTATCAAATACCCAGGAGCTACTACAAGTACTGGTAAGGTACACATCAATTACATGTATCTCACATATACCTTTCATGGTGCCGGCCTTCTTGTCCGCTAAGTATTTGGGGCAGTTCCGCTTCCAGTGACCACTTCCCTTGCAATAAAAGCACTCAGTCTCGGGCTTGGGTCCATTCTTTGGCTTCTTACCGGCAAGCTTGCTTACCGGGCGCGGCAACTCCCTTGCCGTCCTTCTTGAAGTTCTTCTTACCCTTGCCTTTCTTGAACTTAGTGGTTTTATTCACCATCAACACTTGATGTTCCTTTTTGACTTCTACCTCTGCTGATTTCAGCATTGCAAATACTTCAGGAATGGTATTTTCCATCCCCTGCATATTGAAGTTCATCACAAAGCTCTTGTAGCTCGGTGGAAGCGACTGAAGGATTCTGTCAATGACCGCGTCATCCGGCAGATTAACTCCCAGCCGAGTCAAGCGGTTATGCAACCCAGACATTTTGAGTATGTGCTCGCTGACAGAACTATTTTCCTCCATCTTACAGCTGAAGAACTTGTCGGAGACTTCCTATCTCTCGACCCGGGCATGAGCTTGAAAAACCATTTTCAGCTCTTCGAACATCTCATATGCTCCGTGTCTCTCAAAACGCTTTTGGAGCCCCGGTTCTAAGCTGTAAAGCATGCCGCACTGAACGAGGGAGTAATCATCAACACGTGTCTGCCAAGCGTTCATAACGTCTTGTTCTGCAGGGAAAGCGGGTGCTTCACCTAGTGGTGCTCGTAGGACATAATCTTTCTTGGCAGCTATGAGGATGATCCTCAGGTTCCGGACCCAGTCCGTATAGTTGCTGCCATCGTCTTTCAGCTTGGTTTTCTCTAGGAATGCGTTGAAGTTGAGGACAACGTTGGCCATTTGATCTACAAGACATATTGTAAAGATTTTAGACTAAGTTCATGATAATTAAGTTCATCTAATCAAATTATTCAATGAACTCCCACTCAGATAGACATCCCTCCAGTCATCTAAGTATAACATGACCCGAGTTAACTAGGCCGTGTCCAATCATCACGTGAGACAGACTAGTCAACATCGGTGAACATCTTCATGTTGATCGTATCTTCTATACGACTCATGCTCGACCTTTCGGTCTTCTGTGTTCCGAGGCCATGTCTGTACATGCTAGGCTCGTCAAGTCAACCTAAGTGTTTGCATGTGTAAATCTGTCTTACACCTGTTGTATGTGAACGTTGGAATCTATCACACACGATCATCATGTGGTGCTTCGAAACAACAAACTGTCGCAATGGCGCACAGTTAGGGGGAACACTTTCTTGAAATTATTATGAGGGATCATCTTATTTACTACCGTCGTTCTAAGTAAACAAGATGCAAAAACATGATAAACATCACATGCAATCAAATAATAGTGACATGATATGGCCAATATCATATAGCTCCTTTGATCTCCATCTTGGGGCTCCATGATCATCTTGTCACCGGCATGACACCATGATCTCCATCATCATGATCTCCATCATCGTGTCTCCATGAGGTTTCTCGCCAACTATTACTTCTACTACTATGGCTAACACGTTTAGCAATAAAGTAAAGTAATTTACATGGCGTTTGTCAATGACACACAGGTCATACCAAAAATAAAGACAACTCCTATGGCTCCTACCGGTTGTCATACTCATCGACATGCAAGCCGTGATTCCTATTACAAGAACATGATCTCATACATCACATATATATCATTCATCATTCATCACAACTTTGGCCATATCACATCACATGACACTTGCTGCAAAAAACAAGTTAGACGTCCTCTAATTGTTGTTGCATGTTTTACGTGGCTGCAATAGGGTTCTAGCAAGAATGTTTTCTTACCTACGCCAAAACCACAACGTGAATTGCCAATTTGTATTTACCCTTCATAAGGACCCTGTTCATCGAATCCGATCCGACTAAAGTGGGAGAGACAGACACCCGCCAGCCACCTTATGCAACTAGTGCATGTCAGTCGGTGGAACCGGTCTCACGTAAGCGTACGTGTAAGGTTGGTCCGGGCCGCTTCATCCCACGATGCCGCCGAATCAAGATAAGACTAGTAACGGCAAGCAAATTGACAATATCTACGCCCACAACTACTTTGTGTTCTACTCGTGCATAGTAACTACGCATAGACCTAGCTCATGATGCCATTGTTGGGGAACGTTGCAGAAAACAAAAAATTTCCTACGTTTCACCAAGATCAATCTATGGAGTGAACTAGCAATGAGAGGAGAGTGCATCTACATACCCTTGTAGATCGCGAGCGGAAGCGTTCAAGAGAACGGGGATGATGGAGTCGTACTCGCCGTGATCCAAATCACCGATGACCAAGTGCCGAATGGACGGCACCTCCGCGTTCAACACACGTACGGAGCGGATGACGTCTCCTCCTTCTTGATCCAGCAAGGGGGAAGGAGAGGTTGATGAAGATCCAGCAGCACGACGGCGTGGTGGTGGATGCAGTAGTGATCGCAGCAGGGCTTCGCCGAGCTTCTGCGAGAGGGAGAGGTGTAGCAGGGGAGAGGGAGGCGCCAAGACTTGAGGTGTGGCTGCCCTCACTCCCCCCTTTATATAGACCCCCTAGGGGGGTGCGCCGGCCCTAGGAGATGGGCTCTCCTAGGGGGGGCGGCGGCCAAGGGGGTGGAGTACCCCCCAAGGCAAGTGGAGGCGCCCCCTCCCCTAGGGTTCCCAACCCTAGGCGCAGGGAGGGGCCCAAGGGGGGGCGCACCAGCCCACCAGGAGCTGGTTCCCCTCCCTGCTTCAGCGCATGGGGCCCTCCGGGATGGGTGGCCCCACCCGGTGGACCCCCGGGACCCTTCCGGTGGTCCTAGTACAATATCGGTGACCCCGAAACTCTCCCGATGGCCGAAACTGCACTTCCTATATATAATTCTTCACCTCCGGATCATTCCGGAACTCCTCGTGACGTCCGGGATCTCATCCGGGACTCTGAACAACTTTTGGGTTACTACATACTCATATCTCTACAACCCTAGCATCACCGAACCTTAAGTGTGTAGACCCTACGGGTTCGGGAGACATGCAGACATGACCGAGAAGCCTCTCCGGTCAATAACCAACAGCGCGATCTGGATACCCATGTTGGCTCCCACATGCTCCACGATGATCTCATCGGATGAACGACGATGTCGAGGATTCAATCAATCCATATACAATTCCCTTTGTCAATCGGTACGTTACTTGCCCGAGACTCGATCGTCGGTATCCCAATACCTCATTCAGTCTCGTTACCGGCAAGTCACTTTACTCGTACCGTAATGCATGATCTCGTGATCAACCACTTGATCACTTTGAGCTCATTGTGATGATGCATTACCGAGTGGGCCCAGAGATACCTCTCTGTCATACGGAGTGACAAATCCCAGTCTCGATTCATGCCAACCCAACAGACACTTTTGGAGATACCTGTAATGTACCTTTATAGTCACCCAGTTACGTTGTGACGTTTGGCACACCCAAGGAACTCCTACGGTATCCGGGAGTTGCACAATCTCATGGTCTAAGGAAATGATACTTGACACTCATAAAAGCTACAACAAACGAACTACACGATCTTTGAGCTAAGCTTAGGATTGGGTCTTGTCCATCACATCATTCTCCTAATGATGTGATCCCGTTATCAATGACATCCCCATGTCTATAGCCAGGAAACCATGACTATGTGTTGATCAACGAGCTAGTCAGAGGCTCACTAGGGACACATTGTGGTCTATGTATTCACACATGTATTGCGATTTCCGGATAATGTAATTATAGCATGAATAATAGACAATTATCATGAACAAGGAAATATAATAATCATTTTATTATTGCCTCTAGGGCATATTTCCAACACCCACATGCTCCACGATGATCTCATCGGATGAACCACAATGCCAAGGATTCAATCAATCCCGTATACAATTCCCTTTGTCTAGCAGTACGATACTTGCCCGAGATTCGATCGTCGGTATCCCCATACCTTGTTCAATCTCGTTACCGGCAAGTCTCTTTACTCGTTCCATAACACATCATCCCGTGATCAACTCCTTGGTCACATTGTGCACATTATGATGATGTCCTACCGAGTGGGCCCAGAGATACCTCTCCATTTACACGGAGTGACAAATCCCTGTCTCGATTCGTGCCAACCCAACAGACACTTTCGGAGATACCCGTAGTGCACCTTTATAGCCACCCAGTTATGTTGTGACGTTTGGTACACCCAAAGCATTCCTGCGGTATCCGGGAGTTGCACAATCTCATGGTCTAAGGAAATAATACTTGACATTAGAAAAGCTTTAGCATACGAACTACACGATCTTGTGCTAGGCTTAGGATTGGGTCTTGTCCATCACATCATTCTCTTAATGATGTGATCCCGTTATCAACGACATCCAATGTCTATGGTCAGGAAACTGTAACCATCCACTGATCAACGAGCTAGTCAACTAGAGGCTTACTAGGGACATGGTGTTGTCTATGTATCCACACATGTATCTGAGTTTCCTATCAATACAATTCTAGCATGGATAATAAACGATTATCATGAACAAGGAAATATAATAATAACCAATTTATTATTGCCTCTAGGGCATATTTCCAACAGTCTCCCACTTGCACTAGAGTCAATAATCTAGTTCACATCGCCATGTGATTAACACTCACAGGTCACATCGCCATGTGACCAACATCCAAGTGTCTACTAGACTCAATGATCTAGTTCACATCACTATGTGATAAACACTCAAAGAGTTCTGGGTTTGATCATGTTATGCTTGTGAGAGAGGTTGTAGTCAACGGGTCTTGCCATATTCAGATCCCTATGTATTTCGCAAAACTCTATATCGTAGATGCTGCTGCCACGTTCCACTTGGAGCTATTCCAAATTGTTGCTCCATTATACATATCCGGTATCTCTACTCGGAGCTATTCGGATAGGTGTTAAGCTTGCATCAACGTAACTCTTTACGTTGGACTCTTTATCACCTCCATAACCGAGAAACATTTCCTTATTCCTTTAAGGATAATTTTGACCGCTATCTGGCGATCCACTCCTAGATCACCTTTGTACCCTCTTGCCAGACATGTGGCAAGGCACACATCAGGTGCGGCACTCAGCATGGCATACTGTACAGAGCCTATGACAAAAGCATAGGGGACGACCTTCGTCCTTCCTCTTTCTTCTGCCGTGGTCAATCTTCGAGTCTTACTCAACTTCACACCTTACAACTCAGGTAAGAACCCCTTCTTTGACTGATCTATTTTGAACTCCTTCAAAAACATGTCAAGGTGTGCGTTCTTTGAAAGTATCATCAGGCGTCTTGATCTATCTCTATAGATCTTGATGCCCAATATGTAAGCAGCTTTATCCAGGTCTTCCTTTGAAAAACACTCTTTAAACAACCGTTTATGCTTTCCAGAAATTCTACATTATTTCGGATCAACAATATGTCATCCACATATACTTATCAGAAATGTTGTAGTGCTCCCACTCACTTTCTTGTAAATACAAGTTTCTAGCAAACATTGTATAAACCTAAAAGCTTTGATCACTCTATCAAAGCATGTATTCTGACTCCGAGATGCTTGCTCTAGTCCATAGAAGGATTGCTGGAGCTAGCATACCTTTTAGCATCCTTAGGATTGACAAAACCTTTTATTGTATCACATACAACTTTTTCTTACGAAAACTGGTAAGAAAACTTGTTTTGTCATCCGTCTGTCAGATTTCATAATCGAAAAATACAGCTAATGCTAACATGATTCCGACGGACTTAAGCATCGCTACGGGTGAGAAATTCTCATCGTAGTCAACTCCTTGAACTTGTGAAAAGACTCTTTCCCACAAGTCGAGCTTCATAGATGGTAACATTACCGCCCACGTCCGTCTTCTTCTTAAAGATCCATTTATCTCAATGGCTTGCCAATCATCGGGCAAGTCCACCAAAGTCCATACTTTGTTCTGATACATGGATCCTATCTCGGATTTCATGGCTTCTAACCATTTGTCGGAATACGGGCCCACCATCGCTTCTCCATAGCTCGTAGGTTCATTGTTGTCCAACAACATGATATCTGAGACAGCATTACCGTACCACTCAGGAGTAGTACATATCCTTGTCGACCTATGAGGTTCGATAGCAACTTGATCCGAAGCTTCATGATCACTATCATAAACTTCCTCTTCAACAGACGTAGGCGCCACAGAATACATCTTTCTGTGTTGCATCACTCTCTGGTTGAAGTAAAGGTTCGACAACCTCATCAAGTTCTATCTTCCTCCCACTCAATTCTTTCGAGAGAAACTCCTTCTCGAGAAAGTACCCGTTCTTAGCGACAAACAATTTGCCCTCGGATCTGAGATAGAAGGTATACCCAACAGTCATCTTTGGGTATCCTATGAAGATGTGTTTGTCCGCTTTGGGTTCGAGCTTCTCCAGCTGAAGCCTTAAGCATTGCAGCCCAAACATTAAGAAACGACAACTTTGGTTTCTTGCCAAACCAATGTTCATACGGCGTCGTCTCAACGGACTTATATGGTGTCCTATCTAAAGTGAATGCAGCTGTCTCTAATGCATAACCTCAAAATAATAGCGGTAGATCGGTAAGAGACATCATAGATCGCACCATATCTCATAAGGTTCGATTACGATGTCCGGACACACCATTACCCTGTGGTGTTCCAGGTGGCTTCAACTGTGAAACAATTCCACAATGTCTTAAGTGTTTACCAAACTCATAACTCAGAAATTCTCATTGATCAGATCGTAGGAATTTGATCTTCTTGTTATGATGATTTTTAACTTCACTCTGAAATCGCTTGAACTTTTCAAACATTTCAGACTTGTGCTTCATTAATTAAATATACCTATATCTACTCAAATCGTCAGTGAAGATGAGAAAATAGCGATATCCACCGCACGCTTCAATTCTCATTGGATCACACGCATCAGCATGTATGATTTCCAACAAGTCACTTGCCCGTTTCATTGTACCTGAAAACGGGGTCTTAGTCATCCTGCCCATGAGGCATGGCTCGCATGTGTCAAGCGATTCAAAATCAAGTGACTCCAAACATCCATCGATATGGAGTTTCTTCATGCATCTTACGCCAATATGACCTGAGCGGCAGTGCCACAAGAAAGTGGTACTATCATTATTAACTCTACATCTTTTGGCGTGAACATGTGTATTACCATGACCGAGATTCAATGAACCATTCACATAGGGTGCATGACCATGAAAGGTATTATTCATGTAAACAGAATAATCTAGGTTCAATACTAATCCCGAAGGTAGATGGAGCGTGCGATGGTGATCTCATCAACTTTGGAAACACTTCCAACACACATCGTCACCTCGCCCTTAGCCAGTCTCCATTTCGTGCGTAGCTTTTGCTTCAAGTCACCAATAATAGCAACTGAACCGGTATCCAATACCCAGGTGCTACCAGGAGTACTAGTGAGGTACACATTAATAACACGTATATACTTTGTTGAAGTTGCCAGCCTTCTTATCTACCATGCATTTGGGGTAATTCTGCTACCAGTGACTGTTCCCCTTACAATAGAAGCACTTAGTCTCGGGTTTGGGTTCAACCTTGGGTTCCTTCACTGGAGCGGCAACTGGTTTGCCATCCATGAAGTTTCCCTTCTAGCCCTTGCCCTTCTTGAAAAACAATGGTCTTGTTAAACCATCAACACTTGATGCTCCTTCTTGATTTCTACCTTTTGCGGTCTTAAGCACCGCGAATAGCTCCGGGATCAACTCCATCCCTTGCATGTCATAGTTCATCACGAAGATCTAGTAGCTTAGTGATAGTGGCTAGAGAACTCTATCAATCACTATCTTATCTGGAAGTTTAACTCCCACTTGATTTAAGTGATTGTAGCACCCAGACATTCTGAGCACATGCTCACTAGCTGAGCTATTCTCCTCCATCTTGTTAGCAAAAGAACTTGTCAGAGGTCTCACACCTCTCAACACGGGCATGAGCCTGAAATCCCAATTTCAGCTCTTGGAACATCTCATATGTTCTATGGCGTTCAAAACGTCATTGGAATCCCGATTCTAAGCCGTAAAGTATGGTGCACTAAACTATCAAGTAGTCATCAGGATGTGTCTGTCAGGTGTTCACAACATCCACAGACGACGTTGTAGGGGTTTGCACATCGAGCGGTGCATCAAAGACGTAAGCCTTCTGTGTAGCAGTGAGGACACTCCTCGGACTACGGACCTAGTCTGCATCATTGCTTACAATATCTTTCAACTTAATCTTTCTCTAGGAACGTATTGAAACAGGGAGCTACAACGTGAGCTATTTATCTACAACATATTTGCAAAGACAATTTAGACTATGTTCATGATAATTGAGTTCATCTAAACAAATTATTTAATGAACTCCCACTCAGATAGACATCCCTCTAGTCATCTAAGTGAAACATGATCCGAATCGACTAGGCCATGTCCGATCATCACATGAGACGGACTAGTCATCAACGGTGAACATATCATGTTGATCGTATCTTCTATACGACTCATGTTCGACCTTTCGGTCTTCCGTGTTCCGAGGCCATGTTTGTACATGCTAGGCTCGTCAAGTCAACCTAAGTGTTTCGCATGTGTCCCGAGGCCATGTCTGTACATGCTAGGCTCGTCAACACCCGTTGTATTCGAACGTTAGAATCTATCACACCCGATCATCACGTGGTGCTTCGAAACAATGAACCTTCGCAACGGTGCACAGTTAGGGGGAACACTTTTCTTGAAATTTTAGTGAGGGATCATCTTATTTAAGCTACCGTCGTTCTAAGCAAATAAGATGTAAAACATGATAAACATCACATGCAATCAAATAGTGACATGATATGGCCAATATCATTTTGCTCCTTTTGATCTCCATCTTCGGGGCTCCATGATCATCGTTGTCACCGGCATGACACCATGATCTCCATCATCATGATCTCCATCATCGTTTCTTCTTGAAGTTGTCTCGTCATCTATTACTTCTACTACTATGGCTAACGCTTTAGCAATAAAGTAAAGTAATTACATGACGTTTATGTTGACACGCAGGTCATAAATAAATTAAGACAACTCCTATGGCTCCTGCCGGTTGTCATGCTCATCGACATGCAAGTCGTGATTCCTATTACAAGAACATGATCAATCTCATACATCACATATATCATTCATCTCATCCTTTTGGCCATATCACATCACAAGGCATATGCTGCAAAAACAAGTTAGACGTCCTTAATTGTTGTTGCAAGTTTTTTACGTGGCTACTATAGGTTTCTAGCAAGAACGTTTATTACCTACGCGAAAACCACAACGTGATATGCCAATTTCTATTTACCCTTAGTAAGGACCCTTTTCATCGAATCCGATCCGACTAAAGTGGGAGAGACAGACACCCGCTAGCCACCTTATGCAACTAGTGCATGTCAGTCGGTGGAACCAGTCTCACGTAAGAGTACGTGTAAGGTCGGTCCGGGCCGCTTCATCCCACGATGCCGCCGAATCAAGATAAGACTAGTAACGGCAAGTAAATTGACAATATCGATGCCCACAACTGCTTTATGTTCCACTCGTGCATAGAAACTACGCATAAACCTGGCTCTGATACCACTATTCGAGATCGTAGCAGAAATTTAAAATTTTCTACGCATCACCAAGATCAATCTATGGAGTAATCTAGCAACGAGGGGAAGGGGAGTGCATCTACATACCCATGTAGATCGCTAAGCGGAAGCGTTGCAAGAACAAGGATGAAGGAGTCGTACTCGTAGCGATTCAGGTCGCGGTTGATTCCGATCTAAGCGCCGAACCACGGCGCCTCCGTGTTCAACACACGTGCAGCCCGGTGACGTCTCCCACACCTTGATCCAGCAAGGGGAGAAGGAGTGGTTCGGGAAGACTTCGTCCAGCAGCAGCACGACGGCGTGGTGGTGGTGGAGGAGCGCAGAACTCCAGCAGGGCTTCGCCAAGCACTACGAGAGACGGGGAGGGAGAGAGGTAGGGTTGCGCCAAGAGGGAGATGATCTCGTGTATGTTGCAACCCCCAATACCTCAAGTATATATAGGGGAAGGGGAGGGGCTGCGCCCCCATCTAGGGTTCCCTCCCTAGGGGTGGCGGCAGCCCCAAAACCCATCTAGGGTTGCGGCCAAGGGGGAGAGAGGGGGGCGCACCCAGGGTGGGCCTTAAGGCCCATCTGCCCTAGGGTTTGCCCCCTCCCCTCTTGGAGGCGCCTTGGGCCTTGGTGGGAGGCGCCCCAGCCCACCTAGGTGTTGGGGAACATAGTAATTTCAAAAAAATTCCTACGCACACGCAAGATCATGGTGATGCACAGCAACGAGAGGGGAGAGTGTTGTCTATGTACCCACGCAGACCGACTGTGGAAGCGTTGACACAACGTAGAGGAAGTAGTCGTACGTCTTCCCGATCCGACTGATCCAAGCACCGTTACTCCGGCACCTCCGAGTTCTTAGCACACGTACAGCTCGATGACGATCCCCGGGCTCTGATCCAGCAAAGCATCGGGGAGGAGTTCCATCAGCACGATGGCGTGGTGATGATCTTGATGTACTACCGTCGCAGGGCTTCGCCTAAGCACTGCTACAATATAATCGAGGTGGAATATGGTGGCAGGGGGCACCGCACACGGCTAAGGAACGATCTCAATGATCAACTTGTGTGTCTAGGGTGCCCTCCTGCCTCCGTATATAAAGGAGCCAAGGGGGAGGGGGCGGACGGCCAGGAGGAGTCCTACTCCTACCGGGAGTAGGACTCCCCCCCCCAATCCTAGTTGGAATAGGATTCCCCGAGGGGAAAGAGAGAGAGGGGGTCGGCCACCTCTCCTAGTCCTAATAGGACTAGGGGAGGGGTGAGGCGCGTGGCCCACCTTGGGCTGACCGTTTCTCCTTTCCACTAAAGCCCACTAAGGCCCATATGGTTCCCGGGGGGTTCCGGTAACCTCCCGGTACTCCGGTAAAATCCCGATTTCACCCGGAACACTTCTGATGTCCAAATATAGGCTTCCAATATATCAATCTTTATGTCTCGACCATTTCGAGACTCCTCGTCATGTCCGTGATCACATCCGGGACTCCGAACTAACTTCGGTACATCAAAATGCATAAACTCATAATAACTGTCATCGTAACGTTAAGTGTGCGGACCCTACGGTTCGAGAATAATGCAGACATGACTGAGACACATCTCCGGTCAATAACCAATAGCGGGACCTGGATGCCCATATTGGCTCCTACATATTCTACGAAGATCTTTATCGGTCAGACCGCATAACAACATACGTTGTTCCCTTTGTCATCGGTATGTTACTTGCCCGAGATTCGATCGTCGGTATCCAATACCTAGTTCAATCTCGTTACCAGCAAGTCTCTTTACTCGTTCTGTAATACATCATCTCGCAACTAACTCATTAGTTGCAATGCTTGCAAGGCTTATGTGATGTGCATTACCGAGAGGGCCCAGAGATACCTCTCCGACAATCGGAGTGACAAATCCTAATCTCGAAATACGCCAACCCAACATCTACCTTTGGAGACACCTGTAGAGCTCCTTTATAATCACCCAGTTATGTTGTGATGTTTGGTAGCACACAAAGTGTTCCTCCGGTAAACGGGAGTTGCATAATCTCATAGTCATGGGAACATGTATAAGTCATGAAGAAAGCAATAGCAACATACTAAACAATCGGGTGCTAAGCTAATGAAATGGGTCATGTCAATCAGATCATTCAACTAATGATGTGACCTCGTTTAATCAAATAACAACACCTTGTTCATGGTTAGGAAACATAACCATCTTTGATTAACGAGCTAGTCAAGTAGAGGCACACTAGTGACACTAAGTTTGTCTATGTATTCACACATGTATTATGTTTCTGGTTAATACAATTCTAGCATGAATAATAAACATTTATCATGATATAAGGAAATAAATAATAACTTTATTATTGCCTCTAGGGCATATTATCTTCAGTCTCTCACTTGCACTAGAGTCAATAATCTAGATTACACAGTAATGATTCTAACACCCATGGAGCCTTGGTGTTGATCATGTTTTGCTCGTGGAAGAGTCTTAGTCGACGGGTCTGCAACATTCAGATCCGTATGTATCTTGCAAATCTCTATGTCTCCCACCTAGACTAGATCCCGGATGGAATTGAAGCGTCTCTTGATGTGTTTGGTCCTCTTGTGAAATCTGGATTCCTTTGCCAAGGCAATTGCACCAGTATTGTCACAAAAGATTTTCATTGGACCCGATGCACTAGGTATGACACCTAGATCGGATATGAACTCCTTCATCCAGACTCCTTCGTTCGCTGCTTCCGAAGCAGCTATGTACTCCGCTTCACATGTAGATCCCGCTACGACGCTTTGTTTAGAACTGCACCAACTGACAGCTCCACCGTTTAATGTAAACACGTGTCCGGTTTGCGATTTAGAATCGTCCGGATCAGTGTCAAAGCTTGCATCAACGTAACCTTTTACGGTGAGCTCTTTGTCACCTCCATATACGAGAAACATATCCTTAGTCCTTTTCAGGTATTTCAGGATGTTCTTGACCGTTGTCCAGTGATCCACTCCTGGATTACTTTGGTACCTCCCTGCTAAACTTATAGCAAGGCACACATCAGGTCTGGTACACAGCATTGCATACATGATAGAGCCTATGGCTGAAGCATAGGGAACATCTTTCATTTTCTCTCTATCTTCTGTAGTGGTCGGGCATTGAGTCTGACTCAACTTCACACCTTGCAACACAGGCAAGAACCCTTTCTTTGCTTGATCCATTTTGAACTTCTTGAAAATCTTGTCAAGGTATGTGCTTTGTGAAAGCCCAATTAAGCGTCTTGATCTATCTCTATAGATATTTATGCCTAATATGTAAGCAGCTTCACCGAGGTCTTTCATTGAAAAACTCTTATTCAAGTATCCCTTTATGCTATCCAGAAATTCTATATCATTTCCAATCAGCAATATGTCATCCACATATAATATCAGAAATGCTACAGAGCTCCCACTCACTTTCTTGTAAATATAGGCTTCTCCGAAAGTCTGTATAAAACCAAATGCTTTGATCACACTATCAAAGCGTTTATTCCAACTCCGAGAGGCTTGCACCAGTCCATAAATGGATCGCTGGAGCTTGCACACTTTGTTAGCTCCCTTTGGATCGACAAAACCTTCCGGTTGCATCATATACAACTCTTCTTCCAGAAATCCATTCAGGAATGCAGTTTTGACATCCATCTGCCAAATTTCATAATCATGAAATGCGGCAATTGCTAACATGATTCGGACAGACTTAAGCATCGCTACGGGTGAGAAGGTCTCATCGTAGTCAACCCCTTGAACTTATCGAAAACCTTTTGCGACAAGTCGAGCTTTGTAGACAGTAACATTACCATCAGCAACTGTCTTCTTCTTGAAGATCCATTTATTCTCAATTGCTTGCCGATCATCGGGCAAGTCAACCAAAGTCCATACTTTGTTCTCATACATGGATCCCATCTCAGATTTCATGGCTTCAAGCCATTTTGCGGAATCTGGGCACACCATCGCTTCTTCATAGTTCGTAGGTTCATCATGATCTAGCAGCATGATTTCCAGAACAGGATTACCGTACCACTCTGGTGCGGATCTCGCTCTGGTTGATCTACGAGGTTCAGTAGTATCTTGTCCTGAAGTTTCATGATCATCATCATTAGCTTCCTCACTAATTGGTATAGGTGTCGCAGAAACAGTTTTCTGTGATGTCCTACTTTCCAATAAGGGAGCAGGTACAGTTACCTTGTCAAGTTCTACTTTCCTCCCACTCACTTCTTTTGAGAGAAACTCCTTCTCTAGAAAGGATCCATTCTTAGCAACGAATGTCTTGCCTTCGGATCTGTGATAGAAGGTGTACCCAACAGTCTCCTTTGGGTATCCTATGAAGACACATTTCTCCTATTTGGGTTCGAGCTTATCAGGTTGAAGCTTTTTCACATAAGCATCGCAGCCCCAAACTTTAAGAAACGACAACTTTGGTTTCTTGCCAAACCATAGTTCATAAGGCGTCGTCTCAATGGATTTTGATGGTGCCCTATTTAACGTGAATGCGGCCGTCTCTAAAGCATAACCCCAAAACGATAGCGGTAAATCAGTAAGAGACATCATAGATCGCACCATATCTAGTAAAGTACGATTACGACGTTCGTACACACCATTACGCCGTGGTGTTCCGGGTGGCATGAGTTGCGAAACTATTCCACAATTTTTCAAATGTACACCAAACTCGTAACTCAAATATTCTCCTCCACGATCAGATCGTAGAAACTTTATTTTCTTGTTACGATGATTTTCAACTTCACTCTGAAATTCTTTGAACTTTTCAAATGTTTCAGACTTATGTTTCATTAAGTAGATATACCCATATCTGCTTAAGTCATCTGTGAAGGTGAGAAAATAACGATATCCGCCACGAGCCTCAATATTCATCGGACCATATACATCGGTATGTATGATTTCCAACAAATCTGTTGCTCTCTCCATAGTACCGGAGAACGGTGTTTTAGTCATCTTGCCCATGAGGCACGGTTCGCAAGTACCAAGTGATTCATAATCAAGTGGTTCCAAAAGTCCATCAGTATGGAGTTTCTTCATGCGCTTTATACCGATATGATCTAAACGGCAGTGCCACAAATAAGTTACACTATCATTATCAACTCTGCATCTTTTGGCTTCAACATTATGAATATGTGTGTTACTTCTATCGAGATTCATCAAAAATAGACCACTCCTCAAAGGTGCATGACCATAAAAGATATTACTCATATAAATAGAACAACCATTATTCTCTGATTTAAATGAATAACCATCTCGCATCAAAACAAGATCCAGATATAATGTTCATGCTCAACGCTGGCACCAAATAACAATTATTTAGATCTAATATTAAACCCGAAGGTAGATGTAGAGGTAGCGCGCCGACTGCGATCACATCGACTTTGGAACCGTTTCCCACGCGCATCGTCACCTCGTCCTTCGCCAGTGTTCGCTTAATCTGTAGTCCCTGTTTCGAGTTGCAAATATTAGCAACAGAACCAGTATCAAATACCCAGGTGCTACTGCGAGCTCTAGTAAGGTACACATCAATAACATGTATATCACATATACCTTTGTTCACCTTGCCATCCTTCTTATCCGCCAAATACTTGGGGCAGTTCCGCTTCCAGTGACCAGTCTGCTTGCAGTAGAAGCACTCAGTTTCAGGCTTAGGTCCAGACTTGGGTTTCTTCTCTTGAGCAGCAACTTGCTTGCCGTTCTTCTTGAAGTTCCCCTTCTTCTTCCCTTTGCCCTTTTTCTTGAAACTAGTGGTCTTGCTGACCATCAACACTTGATGCTCCTTTTTGATTTCTACGTTCGCAGCTTTCAGCATTGCGAAGAGCTCGGGAATAGTCTTGTTCATCCCTTGCATATTATAGTTCATCATGAAGCTCTTGTAGCTTGGTGGCAGTGATTGGAGAATTCTGTCAATGACGCAATCATCTGGAAGATTAACTCCCATTTGAATCAACTGATTATTATACCCAAACATTTTGAGTATATGCTCACTGACAGAACTGTTCTCCTCCATCTTGCAGCTATAGAACTTATTGGAGACTTCATATCTCTCAATCTGGGCATTTGCTTGAAATATTAACTTCAACTCCTGGAACATCTCATATGCTCCATGACGTTCAAAACATCGTTGAAGTCCCGATTCTAAGCCGTAAAGCATGGCACACTTAACTATCGAGTAGTCATCAGCTTTGCTCTGCCAGACGTTCATAACATCTGGTATTGCTCCAGCAGCAGGCCTGGCACCCAACGGTGCTTCCAGGACGTAATTCTTCTGAGCAGCAATGAGGATAATCCTCAAGTTACGGACCCAGTCCGTGTAATTGCTACCATCATCTTTCAACTTCGCTTTCTCAAGGAACGCATTAAAATTCAACGGAACAACAGCACGAGCCATCTATCTACAATCAAACATAAACAAGCAAGATGCTATCAGGTACTAAGTTCATGATAAGTTTAAGTTCAATTAATCAAATTACTTAAGAACTCCCACTTAGATAGACATCCCTCTAATCCTCTAAGTGATCACGTGATCCAAATCAACTAAACCATAACCGATCATCATGTGAGATGGAGTAGTTTTCAATGGTGAACATCGCTATGTTGATCATATCTACTATATGATTCATGCTCGACCTTTCGGTCTCCGTGTTCCGAGGCCATATCTGCATATGCTAGGCTCGTCAAGTTTAACCTGAGTATTCTGCGTGTGCAAAAACTGGCTTGCACCCGTTGTAGATGGACGTAGAGCTTATTACACCCGATCATCACGTGGTGTCTGGGCACGACGAACTTTGGCAACGGTGCATACTCAGGGAGAACACTTCTTGATAATTTAGTGAGAGATCATCTTATAATGCTACCGTCAATCAAAGCAAGATAAGATGCATAAAAAGATAAACATCACATGCAATCAATATAAGTGATATGATATGGCCATCATCATCTTGTGCTTGTGATCTCCATCTCCGAAGCACCGTCATGATCACCATCGTCACCGGCGCGACACCTTGATCTCCATCGTAGCATCATTGTCGTCTCGCCAATCTTATGCTTCCATGACTATCGCTACCGCTTAGTGATAAAGTAAAGCATTACATCGCGATTGCATTGCATACAATAAAGCGACAACCATATGGCTCCTGCCAGTTGCCGATAACTCGGTTACAAAACATGATCATCTCATACAATAAAATTTAGCATCATGTCTTGACCATATCACATCACAACATGCCCTGCAAAAACAAGTTAGACGTCCTCTACTTTGTTGTTGCAAGTTTTACGTGGCTGCTACGGGCTTAAGCAAGAACCAATCTCACCTACGCATCAAAACCACAATGATAGTTTGTCAAATAGACTCCGTTTTAACCTTCGCAAGGACCGGGCGTAGCCACACTCGATTCAACTAAAGTTGGAGAGACAGTCGCCCGCAAGCCACCTATGTGCAAAGCACGTCGGGGGAACCGGTCTCGCGTAAGCGTACGCGTAATGTTGGTCCGGGTCGTCTCGTCCAACAATACCGCCGAACCAAAGTATGACATGCTGGTAGGCAGTATGACTTATATCGCCCACAACTCACTTGTGTTCTACTCGTGCATATAACATCAAACCATAAAACCTGGCTCTGATGCCACTGTTGGGGAACGTAGTAATTTAAAAAAAATCCTACGCACACGTAAGATCATGGTGATGCACAGCAATGAGAGGGGAGAGTGTTGTCTACGTACCCACGCAGACCGACTATGGAAGCGGTGACACAACGTAGAGGAAGTAGTCGTACGTCTTCCCGATCCGACCGATCCAAGCACCGTTACTCTGGCACCTCCGAGTTCTTAGCACACGTACAGCTCGATGACGATCCCCGGGCTCCGATCCAGCAAAGCGTCGGGGAGGAGTTCCGTCAGCACGATGGCGTGGTGACGATCTTGATGTACTACCGTCGCAGGGCTTCGCCTAAGCACTGCTACAATATAATCGAGGTGGAATATGGTGGCAGGGGGCACCGCACACGGCTAAGGAACGATCTCAATGATCAACTTGTGTGTCTAGGGTGCCCCCCTGCCTCCGTATATAAAGGAGCCAAGGGGGAGGGGCGGCCGGCCAGGAGGAGGGCGCAGGAGGAGTCCTACTCCTACCGGGAGTAGGACCCCCCCCCCCCCCCCACACACACACAATCCTAGTTGGAATAGGATTCCCCGAGGGGGGAGAGAGAGGGGGCCGGCCACCTCTCCTAGTCCTAATAGGACTAGGGGAGGGATGAGGCGCGCAGCCCACCTTGGGCTGCCCCTTTCTCCATTCCACTAAAGCCCACTAAGGCCCATATGGTTCCCGGGGGGTTCCGGTAACCCCTCCGGCACTCCGGTTTTCTCCGAAATCACCCGGAACCCTTCCGGTGTCCGAATATAGCCGTCCAATATATCAATCTTTATGTCTCGACCATTTCGAGACTCCTCGTCATGTCCGTGATCACATCCGGGACTCCGAACTAACTTCGGTACATCAAAATGCATAAACTCATAATAACTGTCATCGTAACGTTAAGCGTGCGGACCCTACGGTTCGAGAACAATGCAGACATGACTGAGACACACCTCCGGTCAATAACCAATAGAGGGACCTGGATGCCCATATTGGCTCCTACATATTCTACGAAGATCTTTATCGGTCAGACCGCATAACAACATACGTTGTTCCCTTTGTCGTCGGTATGTTACTTGCCCGAGATTCGATCGTCGGTATCCAATACCTAGTTCAATCTCATTACCGGCAAGTCTCTTTACTCGTTCTGTAATACATCATCCTGCAACTAACTCATTAGTTGCAATGCTTGCAAGGCTTATGTGATGTGCATTACCGAGAGGGCCCAGAGATACCTCTCCGGCAATTGGAGTGACAAATCCTAATCTCGAAATATGCCAACCCAACATCTACCTTTGGAGACACCTGTAGAGCTCCTTTATAATCACCCAGTTACGTTGTGATGTTTGGTAGCACACAAAGTGTTCCTCCGGTAAACGGGAGTTGCATAATCTCATAGTCATAGGAACATGTAAAAGTCATGAAGAAAGCAATAGCAACATACTAAACGATCGGGTGCTAAGCTAATGAAATGGGTCATGTCAATCAGATCATTCAACTAATGATGTGACCTCGTTTAATCAAATAACAACACCTTGTTCATGGTTAGGAAACATAACCATCTTTGATTAACGAGCTAGTCAAGTAGAGGCATACTAGTGACACTAAGTTTGTCTATGTATTCACACATGTATTATGTTTCCGGTTAATACAATTCTAGCATGAATAATAAACATTTATCATGATATAAGGAAATAAATAATAACTTTATTATTGCCTCTAGGGCATATTTCCTTCACTAGGGGCTGGTCCTTTCCCACTATTGGCCCATGTAGGCCTCTGGGGCTGGTGGACCCCCGGACCCCTCCGGTGGTCCCGGTACACTACCGATGATGCCCGGAACACTTCCGGTGGCCGAAACCATACTTCCTGTATATCAATCTTTACCTCTGGACCATTCCGGAACTCCTCGTGACGTCCAGGATCTCATCCGGGACTCCGAACAACATTCGGCAACCGCGTACATACTTTCCCTATAACCCTAGCGTCATCGAACCTTAAGTATGTAGACCCTATGGGCTCGGGAGTCATGCAGACATGGCCGAGACAACTCTCCGGTCAATAACCAACAGTGGGATCTGGATACCCATGTTGGTTCCCACATGCTCCACGATGATCTCATCGGATGAACCACGATGCCAAGGATTCAATCAATCCCATATACAATTCCCTTTGTCTAGCGGTACGATACTTGCCCGAGATTCGATCGTCGGTATCCCCATACCTTGTTCAATCTCGTTACCAGCAAGTCTCTTTACTCGTTCCATAACACATCATCCCGTGATCAACTCCTTGGTCACATTGTGCACATTATGATGATGTCCTACCGAGTGGGCCCAGAGATACCTCTCCGTTTACACGGAGTGACAAATCCCAGTCTCGATTCGTGCCAACCCAACAGACACTTTCGAAGATACCCATAGTGCACCTTTATAGCCACCCAGTTACGTTGTGACGTTTGGTACACCCAAAGCATTCCTACGGTATCCGGGAGTTGCACAATCTCATGGTCTAAGGAAATGATACTTGACATTAGAAAAGCTTTAGCGTACGAACTACACGATCTTGTGCTAGGCTTAGGATTGGGTCTTGTCCATCACATCATTCTCCTGATGATGTGATCCCGTTATCAACGACATCCAATGTCCATGGTCAGGAAACTGTAACCATCCATTGATCAACGAGCTAGTCAACTAGAGGCTTACTAGGGACATGGTGTTGTCTATGTATCCACACATGTATCTGAGTTTCCTATCAATACAATTCTAGCATGGATAATAAACGATTATCGTGAACAAGGAAATATAATAATAACAAATTTATTATTGCCTCTAGGGCATATTTCCAACAATGTGGTACAATAAAAATAGTTGTGCTTCAAAGACTATTGTTTGTTTCAATGTTCAAATAGCTTGCGATGTCCATATTGACCCTATAGAGTCATTTATGACCTCTTGCCTATTGAGAAGTATATATGAATGCCTCACATTGATTTGGGTACGTCCTAAGATTTCCATTGAAAGAAATAAATGGTAGGTCTTAACTTCTTATATTCCTTCATCAATTATCTTTAATAATGACCCATCAAGTAATTAGTTTGTCTAACTCACATCTAGATGTTTTTTTAAGAATGTCACATCTAAGCTCCCACGAATATATAATGCAGCAACAAGAAATGAAAAAAATTAGGACAAAAAATAGACCACAAACAGAGTGGACATCAGCTTAGATGTGACATAACTATGTCACATCTAGATGCGTCCTAAACAGACCCTTAAGTAATATGTACCAAAGTCACACTATTATGTGACTATATATCCTACGGTTTCTATAAGATATAGAGTCATATCTTCCATACTAACAAGTACAGTATCAAAACTTCAGTTCACCAGGAAACATGGGTGGCTTGTAATGTGTAGCGATCCGACCTCAAACGGTCAAATCTCTGTGCATAAGTGGCATCCCTGGATCGGTAATGCTGACACACACGGTACTTAAAGGATTTATAACAGAGTACAATCACACACTTATTACATCGAATGTCTCAAAAGAGAACTTATTACAATAATATGGCTTAAGGCCATCTAAATAGGATAACAGCAGAAGACTTGGAAGATAAGGCGAGTCCATCAACTCCGACGGCATAGCTGAATGCATGACAACGACCTAGCACACATTACTCTTCGTCTGAAAAGTCTACAACATAATACGTTGCAGCCCGAAACGGGTCATCACATAGAATATGCGGGCAAAATAACACTGTAGAGCAATGAACGAGGTAAATGCTAACACTACATGCATATATGGCTGGTGGACGCACTATGGTTAATGTTTTTGCGAAAAGCCAATTTTTCTCTACAACAAAGGAATATATTTTATTTAACTACAAAGTTTGTTGAAAACTTGAGAATGGTAACCCCATATCAATCCCAATTAAATAGTAATTAACAACCCAACAAAATTAATTAAGAGTGTTGAGATCACATCAATAATTCAAGAACCAGATACTCAAGATGTCCATAACCGGGGACACGGCTAACCATGATTAGTTTGTACACTCTGCAGAGATTTGCGCACTTTTCTCCACAAGACTCGATCTCCTCCGTTGTATTTCTCGCACTGCATGATGTTTGAGAAACGGATGACCGAGACACAGTCTTTTCGAAGAGGTCACCTTAACCGATAGATAGGCCCGTACACCTACAATCCCCTACATCTGCTAGCCCATCATGGAAAGGATTTCCACAACTTACTCAACTATGCCAGAGCCCATAATGGCTTGTGGCTGCACACGGAAGTTTCCAGCATGAATAACCTTATGATCCCTTTGAGCCTAGGTGGCGAATCATAAGATGATCACACGGATTCCTCGGGATCTCCTTGGACAACACCTGATTGCCCCAGGTGCCCACAAACAATCCACCCAGATGTGTGTTAAAGTAGCCAGCTTAAGTTAAACCTTAGTTAACAATAATCTCTCACATCTGTCATGAATTCTTTCAAAATCAAACCACGTCTACGAGCATAGCATAGCAGTATATCATAACGTAGAAGTAACTCCCAGGGTTTCACTATAAGAGATTAGGCCTACTATGACGAGCCAAAATTGAAGGAAATATGCCCTAGAGGCAATAATAAAGTTATTATTTATTTCCTTATATCATGATAAATGTTTATTATTCATGCTAGAATTGTATTAACCGGAAACATAATACATGTGTGAATACATAGACAAACAGAGTGTCACTAGTATGCATCTACTTGACTAGCTCGTTAATCAAAGATGGTTATGTTTCCTAACCATGGACAAAGAGTTGTTATTTGATTAACGGGATCACATCATTAGATGAATGATCTGATTGACATGACCCATTCCATTAGCTTAGCACCCGATCGTTTAGTATGTTGCTATTGCTTTCTTCATGACTTATACATGTTCCTATGACTATGAGATTATGTAACTCCCGTGTGCCGGAGGAACACTTTGTGTGCTACCAAACGTCACAATGTAACTGGGTGATTATAAAGGTACTCTACAGGTGTCTCCAAAGGTAGATGTTGGGTTGGCGTATTTCCAGATTAGGATTTGTCACTCCGATTGTCGGAGAGGTATCTCTGGGCCCTCTCGGTAATGCACATCACATAAGCCTTGCAAGCATTGCAACTAATAAGTTAGTTGCGAGATGATGTATTACAGAACGAGTAAAGAGACTTGCCGGTAACGAGATTGAACTAGGTATTGGATACCGACGATCGAATCTCGGGCAAGTAACATACCGATGACAAAGGGAACAACGTATGTTGTTATGCGGTCTGACCGATAAAGATCTTTGTAGAATATGTAGGAGCCAATATGGGCATCCAGGTACCGCTATTGGTTATTGACCGAAGACGTGTCTTGGTCATGTCTACATTGTTCTCGAACCCGTAGGATCCGCACGCTTAAGGTTTTGATGACAGTTATATTATGAGTTTATGAGTTTTGATGTACCGAAGGAGTTCGGAGTCCCGGATGAGATCGGGGACATGACGAGGAGTCTCGAAATGGTCGAGACATAAAGATCGATATATTGGACGACTATATTCGGACATCGGAAAGGTCCCGAGTGATTCGGGTATTTTTCGGAGTACCGGAGAGTTACGGGAATTCGTCGGGAGAAGTATTGGGCCTGGATGGGCTTTAGTGGGAAGAGGAGAAAGGGCCTGCTGCGCCCTCCCCCCCCCCCTCCCCTCTAGTCCGAATTGGACTAGGGAAAAAGGGGGCCGGCCACCTTTCCTTCTCCTCCACTTCCTTCTCCCTTCCTCCCCTCTTGGTGGACTCCTACTAGGACTTGGAGTCCTAGTAGGACTCCACATCCTGGCCGCAGCTAGCCTTGGCCGGCCTCCTCCTCCTCCATCCTTTATATATAAGGGCAGGGGGCATCAAATAGACACACAAGTTGATCCACGTGATCTTATTCTTAGCCGTGTGCGGCGCCCCCTGCCACCATAGTCCTCGATAATATTGTAGCGGTGCTTAGCCGAAGCCCTGCAACAGTAGTACATCAAGATCGTCACCACGCCGTCGTGCTGACGGAACTCTTTCCCGACACTTTGCTGGATCGGAGTCCGGGGATCGTCATCGAGCTGAACGTGTGCTAAAACTCAGAGGTGTCGTAGTTTCGGTGCTTGATCGGTCGGGCCGTGAAGACGTACGACTACATCAACCGCGTTGTCACAACGCTTCCGCTGTCGATCTACAAGGGTACGTAGATCGCACTCTCCCCTCTCGTTGCTATGCATCACCATGATCTTGCGTGTGCGTAGGAAATTTTTTGAAATTACTGCGTTCCCCAACAATGGTATCAGAGCCTAGGTTTTATGGTTTGATATTATATGCATGAGTAGAACACAAGTGAGTTGTGGGCGATATAAGTCATACTGCCTACCAGCATGTCATACTTTGGTTCGGTGGTATTGTTGGACGAGACGACCCGGACCAACATTACGCGTACGCTTACGCGAGACCGGTTCCCCCGACGTGCTTTGCACATAGGTGGCTTGCAGGCGACTGTCTCTCCAACTTTAGTTGAACCGAGTGTGGCTACGCCCGGTCCTTGCGAAGGTTAAAACGGAGTCTATTTGACAAACTATCGTTGTGGTTTTGATGCGTAGGTGAGATTGGTTCTTGCTTAAGCCCGTAGCAGCCACGTAAAACTTGCAACAACAAAGTAGAGGACGTCTAACTTGTTTTTGCAGGGCATGTTGTGATGTGATATGGTCAAGACATGATGCTAAATTTTATTGTATGAGATGATCATGTTTTGTAACCGAGTTATCGGCAACTGGCAGGAGCCATATGGTTGTCGCTTTATTGTATGCAATGCAATCGCGATGTAATGCTTTACTTTATCACTAAGCGGTAGCAATAGTCGTGGAAGCATAAGATTGGCGAGACGACAACGATGCTACGATGGAGATCAAGGTGTCGCGCCGGTGACTATGGTGATCATGACGGTGCTTCAAAGATGGAGATCACAGGCACAAGATGATGATGGCCATATCATATCACTTATATTGATTGCATGTGATGTTTATCTTTTATGCATCTTATCTTGCTTTGATTGACGGTAGCATTATAAGATGATCTCTCACTAAATTATCAAGAAGTGTTCTCCCTGAGTATGCATCGTTGCCAAAGTTCGTCGTGCCCAGACACCATGTGATGATCGGGTGTGATAAGCTCTACGTCCATCTACAACGGGTGCAAGCCAGTTTTTGCACACGCAGAATACTCAGGTTAAACTTGACGAGCCTAGCATATGCAGATATGGCCTCGGAACACGGAGACCGAAAGGTCGAGCGTGAATCATATAGTAGATATGATCAACATAATGATGTTCACCATTGAAAACTAATCCATTTCACGTGATGATCGGTTATGGTTTAGTTGATTTGGATCACGTGATCACTTAGTGGATTAGAGGGATGTCTATCTAAGTGGGAGTTCTTAAGTAATATGATTAAATTGAACTTAAATTTATCATGAACTTAGTCCTGGTAGTATTTTGCAAATTATGTTGTAGATCAATAGCTCGCGTTGTTGCTTCCCTGTGTTTATTTTGATATGTTCCTAGAGAAAATTATGTTGAAAGATGTTAGTAGCAATGATGCGGATTGGATCCGTGATCTGAGGTTTATCCTCATTGCTGCATAGAAAAAATTATGTCCTTGATGCACCGCTAAGTGACAGACCTATTGCAGGAGCAGATGCAGACGTTATGAACGTTTGGCTAGCTCAATATGATGACTACTTGATAGTTTAGTGCACCATGCTTAACGGCTTAGAATCGGGACTTCAAAGACGTTTTGAACGTCATGGACCATATGAGATGTTCCAGGAGTTGAAGTTAATATTTCAAGCAAACACCCGAGTTGAGAGATATGAAGTCTCCAACAAGTTCTATAGCTAAAAGATGGAGGAGAATCGCTCAACTAGTGAGCATGTGCTTAGATTGTCTGGGTACTACAATCGCTTGAATCAAGTGGGAGTTAATCTTCCAGATAAGATAGTGATTGACAGAATTCTCTAGTCACCATGACCAAGTTAGTAGAACTTCGTGATGAACTATAGTATGCAGGGGATGACGAAAACGACTCCCGAGCTTTTCATGATGATGAAATCGATGAAGGTAGAAATCAAGAAAAATATCAAGTGTTGATGGTAGACAAGACCACTAGTTTCAAGAAAAGGGCAGAGGGAAGAAGGGGAACTTCAAAAATACCAGCAAGCAAGTTGCTGCTCAAGTGATGAAGCCCAAGTCTGGACCTAAGCCGGAGACTGAGTGCTTCTACTGCAAAGGGACTGGTCACTGGAAGCGGAACTACCCCAAGTGATTGGCAGATAAGAAGGATGGCAAGGTGAACATAAGTATATTTGATATACATGTTATTGATGTGTACTTTACTAGTGTTTATAGCAACCCCTCAGTATTTGATACTAGTTCAGTTGCTAAGATTAGTAACTCGAAACGGGAGTTGCAGAATAAACAGAGACTAGTTAAGGGTGAAGTGACGATGTGTGTTGGAAGTGGTTCCAAGATTGATATGATCATCATCGCACACTCCCTATAAATTCGGGATTAGTGTTGAACCTAAATAAGTGTTATTTGGTGTTTACGTTGAGCATGAATATGATTTGATCATGTTTATTATAATACGGTTATTCATTTAAGTAAGAGAATAAATTGTTGTTCTGTTTACATGAATAAAATGGATCTCGATCATAGTGATACACATAATCATAATATTGAAACCAAAAGATGCAAAGTTAATAATGATAGTGCAACTTATTTGTAGCACTGCCGTTTAGGTCATATTGGTGTAAAGTGCATGAAGAAACTCCATGCTGATGGGCTTTTGGAATCACTTGATTATGAATCAGTTGATGCTTGCGAACCATGCCTCATGGGCAAGATGACTAAGACTCTGTTCTTCGGAACAATGGAGCGAGCAACAGATTTGTTGGAAATCATACATACTGATGTATATGGCCCGATGAATATTGAGGCTCGCGATAGGTATCATTATTTTCTGATCTTCACAGATGATTTGAGCAGATATGAGTATATCTACTTGATGAAACATAAGTCTGAAACATTTGAAAAGTTCAACGAATTTCAGAGTGAAGTGGAAAATCATCGTAACAAGAAAATAAGGCTTCTACGATCTGATCGCGGAGACAAATATTTGAGTTACGAGTTTGGTCTTCAATTAAAACAATGTGGAATAGTTTCACAAATTCGTGCCACCCGGAACACCACAGCATAATGGTGTGTCCGAACGTCATAGCCGTACTTTATTAGATATAGTGCAAATCTATGATGTTTCTTACCGATTTACCACTATCGTTTTTGAGGTTATGCATTAAAGACAGCTGCATTCACGTTAAAAAAGGGGCACCATCTAAGTCCGTTGAGACGACACAATCTGAACTGTGGTTTAGCAAGAAACCAAAGTTGTCATTTCTTAAAGTTTGGGGTTGTGATGCTTATGTGAAAAAGTTTCATCCTGATAAGCTCAAAACCAAATCGGAGAAATATGTCTTCATAGGATACCCAAAAGGAGACTGTTGGGTACACCTTCTATCACAGATCCTAAGGCAAGACATTCGTTGCTTATAATGGATCCTTTCTAGAGAAGGAGTTTCTCTCGAAAGAAGTGAGTAGGAGGAAAGTAGAACTTGATAAGGTAATTGTACCTTCTCCCGTATTGGAAAGTAGTTCATCACAGAAATCTGTTCCTGTGACTACTACACCAATTAGTGAGGAAGCTAATGATGATGATCATAAAACTTCAGATCAAGTTACTACCGAATCTCGTAGGTAAACCAAAGTGAGATCCGCACCAGAGTGGTACAGTAATCCTGTTCTGGAAATCATGTTACTAGAACATGACGAACTTGTGAACTATGAGGAAGCGATGATGAGCCCAGATTCTGCAAAATAGCTTGAGGCCATGAAATCTGAGATGGGATTCATGTATGAAAACAAAGTATGGACTTTGGTTGACTTGCCCGATGATCGGCAAGCCATAGAAAATAAATGGATCTTCAAGAGGAAGACGAACGTTGATAGTAGTGTTACTATCTACAAAGCTAGAATTGTCGCAAAAGGTTTTCGACAAGTTCAAAAGTGTTGACTACGATGAGAGTTTCTCACTCGTATCTATGCTTAAGTCTGTTCGAATCATGTTAGCAATTGCCGCATTTTATGAAATCTGGCAAATGGATAAACAAAACTGCATTCCTTAACGGATTTCTTAAAGAAGAGTTGTATATGATGCAACCAGTAGGTTTTGTCAATCCTAAAGGTGCTAACAAAATATGCAAGCTCCAGCGATTCATCTATGGACTGGTGCAAGCATCTCAGAGTTGGAATACACGCTTTGATAAGTTGATCAAAGCATATAGTTTTATACAGACTTGCGGTGAAGACTGTATTTACAACAAAGTGAGTGGGAGCACTACAGCATTTCTGATAAGTATGTGTGAATGACATATTGTTGATCGGAAATAATGTAGAATTATTCTGTAAAGCATAAAGGAGTGTTTGAAAGAGTTTTTCAAAGAAAGACTTCGGTGAAGCTGCTTACATATTGAGCATCAAGATCTATAGAGATAGATCAAGACGCTTGATAAGTTTTTTCAATAAATACATACCTTGACAAGATTTTGAAGTAGTTCAAAATGGAACAGTCAAAGAAAGAGTTTCTTGCCTATGTTACAAGGTGTGAAATTGAGTAAGACTCAAAGCCCGACCACGGCAGAAGATAGAAAGAGAATGAATGTCATTCCCTATGCCTTGGTCATAGGTTCTATAAAGTATGGCCATGCTGTGTACCAGATCTATTGTATACCCTACCATTGAGTTTGGCAAGGGAGTACAATAGTGATCTAGGAGTAGATCACTGGACAGCGGTCAAAATTATCCTTAGTGGAATAAGGATATGTTTCTCGATTATGGAAGTGAAAAAAGGTTCGTCGTAAAGGGTTACGCCGATGCAAGTTTTTACACTAATCTAGATGACTCTAAGTCTCGGTCTAGATACATATTGAAAGTGGGAGCAAATAGCTAGAGTAGCTCCATGCAGAGCATTGTTGACATAAAAATTTGCAAAATACATGCGGATCTGAATGTGGCAGACCCGTTGACTAAGATTCTCTCACAAGCAAAACATGATCACACCTTAGTACTCTTTGGGTGTTAATCACATAGCGATGTGAACTAGATTACTGAATCCAGTAAACCCTTTGGGTGTTGGTCACATGGCGATGTGAACTATGGGTGTTAATCACATGGCGATGTGAACTATTGCTGTTAAATCACATGACGATGTGACCTAGATTATTGACTCTAGTGCAAGTGGGAGACTGAAGGAAATATGCCCTAGAGGCAATAATAAAGTTATTATTTATTTCCTTATATCATGATAAATGTTTATTATTCATGCTAGAATTGTATTAACCGGAAACATAATACATGTGTGAATACATAGACAAACAGAGTGTCACTAGTATGCCTCTACTTGACTAGCTCATTAATCAAAGATGGTTATGTTTCCTAACCATGGACAAAGAGTTGTTATTTGATTAACGGGATCACATCATTAGATGAATGATCTGATTGACATGACCCATTCTATTAGCTTAGCACCCGATCGTTTAGTATGTTGCTATTGCTTTCTTCATGACTTATACATGTTCCTATGACTATGAGATTATGTAACTCCCGTGTGCCGGAGGAACACTTTGTGTGCTACCAAACGTCACAACGTAACTGGGTGATTATAAAGGTACTCTACAGGTGTCTCCAAAGGTAGATGTTGGGTTGGCGTATTTCGAGATTAGGATTTGTCACTCCGATTGTCGGAGAGGTATCTCTGGGCCCTCTCAGTAATGCACATCACATAAGCCTTGCAAGCATTGCAACTAATAAGTTAGTTGTGAGATGATGTATTACAGAACGAGTAAAGAGACTTGCCGGTAACGAGATTGAACTAGGTATTGGATACCGACGATCGAATCTCGGGCAAGTAACATACCGATGACAAAGGGAACAACGTATGTTGTTATGCGGTCTGACCGATGAAGATCTTCGTAGAATATGTAGGAGCCAATATGGGCATCCAGGTCCCGCTATTGGTTATTGACCGAAGACGTGTCTCGGTCATGTCTACATTGTTCTCGAACCCATAGGGTCCGCACGCTTAAGGTTTCGATGACAGTTATATTATGAGTTTATGAGTTTTGATGTACCGAAGGAGTTCGGAGTCCCGGATGAGATCGGGGACATGACGAGGAGTCTCGAAATGGTCGAGACGTAAAGATCAATATATTGGACGACTATATTCGGACATCGGAAAGGTTCCGAGTGATTCGGGTATTTTTCGGAGTACCGGAGAGTTACGGGAATTCGCCGGGAGAAGTATTGGGCCTTGATGGGCTTTAGTGGGAAGAGGAGAAAGGGCCTGCTGCTCCCCCCCCCCTCCCCTCTAGTCCGAATTGGACTAGGGAAAGGGGGGCCGGCCACCTTTCCTTCTCCTCCACTTCCTTCTCCCTTCCTCCCCTCTTGGTGGACTCCTACTAGGACTTGGACTTGGAGTCCTAGTAGGACTCCACATCCTGGCCGCACCTAGCCTTGGCCGGCCTCCTCCTCCTCCATCCTTTATATACAGGGGCAGGGGGCACCCCATAGACACACAAGTTGATCCACGTGATCTTATTCTTAGCCGTGTGCGGCGCCCCCTGCCACCATAGTCCTCGATAATATTGTAGCGGTGCTTAGGCGAAGCCCTGCAACAGTAGTACATTAAGATCGTCACCACGCCGTCGTGCTGACGGAACTCTTCCCCGACACTTTGCTGGATCGGAGTCCGGGGATCGTCATCGAGCTGAACGTGTGCTAAAACTCGGAGGTGCCATAGTTTCGGTGCTTGATCGGTCGGGCCGTGAAGACGTACGACTACATCAACCGCATTGTCATAACGCTTCCGCTGTCGATCTACAAGGGTACGTAGATCACACTCTCCCCTCTCGTTGTTATGCATCACCATGATCTTGCGTGTGCGTAGGAAATTTTTTGAAATTACTGCGTTCCCCAACAAAAATATGTCATCTAATTGCTAATAACGTCACAAATTACCCCTGGGTGACGTTTTATGGGCGTCACAAGCATCGTCACAGAATCCCCGTCACAGATTACTCCTAGTGACGGCGCGCGCAAAATAATGTCACCGAATATGGGACCTTCGGTGACGTTTTCTAGAATGTCAACAACTTGCTATTTCTATGACGGGCAATTAATGTCACGTGTCAGAAGCAAATATGCCATATTATACCATATTCAGCAAATATGCCATATTATACCATATTCAGTGACGAGGCAGCAACACCCGCATATATATTCCCACTACTAGCATCACTACTTTCATTATTGATGAAGACGACATCATTAAATTTCAAATAATTTGCAATGAATTATCGAATCCACTATATTGCAAATGCATATCACACAAAGTATTTAATTCACATCACATCACATTATACAAATAAGTTAAGAGCCAAATTGATTATAAATTGGAGTTAAAGACAAATCATAGTATTATTTATTCCATCTGTCAGCCAAATCTTCTAAATAGAAATTACAATAAAAATATCACAGACTCAAGTTTGACACAAGAATAAATAAGACGAAAAGTAATATTTAGATAACTAAAAGACCACTTATGTTGTCCTGATGATTGCAATGTATGATTAAATAACTATCTTTCTTTCACAAAATGATGGCCTTCATGCACCATCAGGTTGGACTGATTTGCTTGCTGAGTTGCTTGAGCCCTTAAAAGAAATCCAATCCGGTTATCCATCTCATGTTGCTTCTTTTGCCAGGCTTATTATTCTCTTGTTGGCTCCTCTTTACATCTCTTCAAATTCTCTATCTTGTGCTTCATGTCTCGCGGCTAAATCATCATGGTGCCTATAAAATGATGAAACATAACAACGTGTTGCACCTTAATGAGATGAAAACATATAGATAACAAGGTATACGAGTACCACTAAGAAACATACAATCTATCGAATTTTGAATCTAAGTACATTATTAACAAGATTTGCGGGTATGTGGATGGGTCAATAAAACATTAAGTTAGTTTAGCGGAACAAGAAGACACAAGCTTGTATAAAAAATTGCCAGTCAAAATATTTTACATGGATCACTGCTGCACTTATAACTAGTGTACCGCTTATAGTTTAAGTAGCATCTGAATGACTAGTGAGGGCACTAGGGCAGCAGATGGTAATGCACTATAGTGATCTGCTGAAGACATTTCATAGTTAGTTGCATAAGTATAGTTGTTTGACGCTTTGGTTACTACAGAAGTTTAGATCAGCACATCACAAAAAAAGATCAGTAATGTACTACAAAATCACAGACCAAAACACAAAAATGTTTCTTTAGTAAGGAGTGACATCCGTTCATCCATTCAATATATTGAACAATCTCAAAACGATGCAATATCCAAAGGTCATCACCCAACCATAGTAGGCAACCTTATTCTCATTAACTGTGTGTTTTCTCATCTCTGAATTGATTCAAATATGCTATGAATTTGGTAGATCATCACCATATGTACAACTAAGTGCCATAAGCAACTAGTACTAGTACTGTAAACTACACTATTTGAATTGGTTGTGTGCTTACACATCTTCTTCTGCAGCTACAGCTATTTGTGTACTCGCACTGTTGTTGTACGATGCTTCCTCAATCTAAATATAAGAAATAAAATAAGTTATGGGCAAAGGAAGTACACGATGAGCTTAATGTTAGGCGTACACAACCAGGTAAGGAATTATCCAGTATTGCATTGTATGCAAATAGAAAGTGGAGAAGCAAGTAGTAAAAAGAACAAGCTTCAGACTGTACCAACATAGCAAGGCCGATAACATTATATTGATATTGCAAACCCAATCTGCTACCTATAGTAAGCAGTCGACTAATGCACCTACGTTTACGGAATAAAACAGAGAAGACAAAAAATATACTGACAAGTGTTCACATGGAGAAAAAATATTACAGAATAACAAAATCATGTTTCTTTCACCGAGCAGTATTAGCCCATGATAGGAGCCCTCAACGTATTTTTAGCTTGTTAACTTTTATCATAGAATATTAATTTATTGTCCATAACTACTAATAAAAGGCAAGTCCTAGTACCGTTTCATTGTTAAATGTTAATATTCTGAACGTAGAGTCTAGTCACATATTAAATGTTCTGGAGACTGCATGATCTTGCAGCTTAAAGGGGAAACGTGAGTTGAAATTATTCACTGTAGAAATTTAGAGACAGGGAGGAACATATACGTATAAACCATACCTTTGAGAAGAGCAAAGGGCATTGATCTTACTCCTTATCTAGATGAACTGCAACTAGGAAAAGGATATCTTAAATAGGTGGTTAGAAGAATCAAATTACAGATCAAAAATCTTACATCCGGAAATTATGGAAGAAATAAGGAAGCAGCGAAATATACCCTCGAATAGTTGAAAGGGGACCAGATCTAATGGTATTGCAGGCAGCGGGGTTCCTTGCATAGTTTCTCACCCATCCCCTAGCCTCACTGCATCACCGGGTTGCCTCTTCCAAACCTGTTGTCTCCAGCCGCCGCCATCTTGTTGGTCACTGGACGAAACCAAAACTTCTAAATCAGCATCTAATCTCAAGTAGTGGGTGATGGAGGGGTGGCGAGGCAACGTCCATATCTTGGTAAAGCACGAGGTGAGAAAGGAAGCTGGGGAAGGCGCTGGAGTGGGCGATGGTGAGGATGAGGCGAGCGGCGCTGGCAACTTCGATGTCACGGGTTGGTGGATCCGATCTTGGCCGGCGAGGCGTGGCGGCCGGGGCTTGATCAGAGGGCGGGCGAGCAGCTGTCATTGGAGAAGGATTACACGGCTGGTGCCGCGGGGTGCGATGGCGGCGTGATCCTCAAATCTCGCCGCTGGATGCAGTCGTGGGGAAGAGGGGGTGGACATGGGGATAGAAATTGGAGGGAGTTGGTTCTGCGCGGCCGAAAAAACAAGGGCGTAATTAATTGGATGCGGCAAAATTTTAGAAAAGTGGAGCGAAAAGTGTTTTTTAGTGGAAAGGGAATGGTTTATTTTCGAGTTAAACGCAGCAGTATGTAAATGAGATGGCAAATGATTTAAACAGTGGTGTAACTCGTACAAAAACATTATGATGTGGTTTGTTCCATTTTTTTGGAAGAACTCTATCTAAATATATGTGGAAAGTTGTACATAGCGACCTTATAATTATGAAAAAAACAAAATAAGTACTTCAAAGTGGCAACAGGGACTGATTGTTTTAAAATAGTAATGTTAGAAGAGTCTGTACTCAAAGATGTGAACTTATAGAGTCATTTGTATGACACGGATATAGGCCAATGCTGAAATATATGAGATAAATGGCCTGAAATTCATCAAATTTGAAATTTTGAGATAAAACGAAACAACTAATGAGCCATATGCATCATCTCACGAACATCCATACCAAAAAAAAATAATCCACTCTTATTTCCATTTTCTTGAGATAGAACGAAACAACTATAGCGCCATGGGCACCAGTTCACGAAAACACAAAATAACTTTCTTCCCGACCACTATTTACTTCCATTAGACAGAATAAAATAAGTTAAGTGTTCAAAAACATATGAAGAAACTGGGGCGAGTCCCATTACAGACATCATCACGTGGGTCCTACCACTCAATAACTCGTGACGCGGTTGTGGTAGGCCCCACTGCTAGACATTACATGACGAAATAAAGAACGGCACACATTTGTTAATATTCGTGACTCTAGTAGACCCATCATGAAAATTATCGAACCGTCACAGAAATTGGTAGCCAGGTGAGGCTCAACAGCTGCGTGATTCAGTGACATTAAGCGTCACCAATCTGCTGTAATAAGTGACGCCACTTACAAAATGTCACATATTAGGAATTTTTGTGATGTTCTCAACCATCGTCATCAGGATTTTTGTCACAATATCTCAATTTTCTTGTAGTGTTTGAATAAAAGGGCAATAGGTACTACCTCAACAACTACTTCCCGAAACCCACATGTTAAACAGATCCTGCTCATGCAATGTTTTGAGGATTGAGACTAATGCATAAAAACTTGAGTAATAAGGGATATGATCAAAGTGTTACTTGCCTTGTTGATGATCTGCAAACCCTAGAGACTCGTAGTAGCACGCTTCGCACTCCGGAAATTCTATCGCAAACAAACAATAGCATACATAAGCACTCAAGCACAAATGCAAGGGTAAAACTCAGATGAGAAAGTCCAAACTGAAAGTTCAACTGAAGTGCTTCGATTAGCAAAAAGAATCAATCAAATCGGAGTTACGAAACTCAAACAACGATCAAAAGAAGTTCAAATTCAAATCTGCTTGAAACCAAATTTTAAATTGTCAAAATCATGTTCAAGTTGGTTAACTGGAAAGAGGGGTTCGAGACGAAGATTTTGGCGTTGGTTTCACTGGATTCGGTTAAAAAGTTACGAGGGTTTAAAGATCAGGGGTTAATTTATGATAAAAATAATCGCGGATAGGTCCCTGGCCGAAAATAAAACGAAAAGAAAAAGACTAATGAACGAATGTTCGTTATCAGAGACAAACGAACGAACGCGTTCGCTAACAGAAGCGTTCGGGCGAACGTTCGCTAATTAGCGAAACCGAAAAAAACCGATCTAACCGATCCGAACGAAAAACCGAAAAAAACCGGGCGGCGGCGATTTTTACCGGTTCCTCGAAAAAGACAAGCGGCGGGGCGACGAGATCCGGCGGCGGGGTTCCGGCAGGGCTGCGGCGGGGGGGTCGGCAGGGAGGCGATGGCGCGATGCTGCGGTGGTGGCGCGGGGCGGCTGCGGCTGCTGCTGCGGGCGGCGATGGTGGCAAGAGGGGGCGAGGGCCTCGGCTTATAAAGCCTCGGGAGGGGGCGGCTTCTTGCGCAAGGGGGCGGCGGCGGCGGAGTCTGGTTCAGACTCCAATTGGAGTCCGCCGGTGGCACGACGACGCAACGCTGAGGCGGTTGGCGCGAGCGGGCCGGCCTACTCGACTAGGCCTTCGGCCCAGTCGGGCGGGAACTTTAAAAAAAATTCGAAAACAAAAATCCTAAAAATGTCAAAAACAATTTCACCATCTAAATAAAATATTTAGAACAAAGTGAACATTTTTCTCGCCTAAAAATACATTTTTTTAATTCAAATAAAATAGCACTAAAATTCTAAATAAAATATTTATTTGATTTTAACATTTTCCTCCAATATTGCCCTCTTATTTTGGATAAGTCGTTTTATCTCCACTCATTTATTTTTAATATTAGAAATATTTCAGAGAGAAAAATTATTAAAATCAAAATGATCCACTTTTCAAATTTGAGAAAAATTCAAATATAAAAATAAATGGAATCCCCAACTCTCTCCATGGGTCCTTGAGTTGCTTAGGATTTCTAGGATCACAAACAAAATGCAAATAAAATATGATATGCATGATGACCTATGTATAACATCCAAATTGAAAATTAAGATGTTACATAATGTCCATCTTGACCCTATAGAGTTATTGATGACCCCTTGCCTATTGAGAAGTATGAATGTCTCGCATTAATTTGGGTACATCCTAATATTTCCCTTCCAAGAAATAAAGGGTAGATCATAACTTCCTATCTTTAGTACTTATCTTCCATCATTAATTATCTTTAGTAAGGATCTAATAAATAGTATCAATTGATAAGTACCAAATCACGCTATTATGGAGTAGGGCGTTTTGGAGCTCGGCCTCCATGGAGGCCGGATTTTTTTAAAAATTCAAAATTCACACTTTTCAGTGTCAAAAAAATCTGAAAAAAATCATACAAGTAAACAACAATGTTATGTGTATGTATGTAAAATTTGAGGAAGAAATACCCTAAAATGCGATCTGTGCAAAAAAGACAAATTCATGGACTTTTAGGATGAATAGTGCATCTACTAAAAAGCCTCAGATTTGTTCTTTTTTGTGTAGCACTCATTTTAAGGTGTTTTGTCCTGAAAATTTACACACATATGCTTTATGTCTCTAAGTATGTGTGTATTTTTTTTTCAAAAAAAATTGAAACGTGAAAATTTGAATTTTGATCAAGTCAAACTCGGGCTCCATGGAGCCCGAGCTCTAAAGAGCATTTTCGGCTATTATGTGACTATATATGCTACGGTTTCTATAGGATATAGAGTCGTCTCTTGCATACTCGCAAGGATCTGAACTTTAATTCACAAAGAACCATGGGTGGTCATTTCTGCCTCCTTGTTTCTTTTTGCTTGGTCGCCATTCTTTTCACCCATGCACCACTAGCGGCTACTCGTCAACTTAAATCTAAGTCAGGTGATCCTTCTTTAATTTGTACATGTAGATCTTACACAAGAAGTTTAGATATAATCTGAACTACTGTGGTATGCAAAAATTTAAGACTAATTTTGGTCATCCTTTTCATAAAATAAGTTGTCAAAGAAATATAATTTCATGTTCTTCACATAGTCAACAATTTTTCAGTCATAGATAATGATTAATAGTCGTATTTTGTTTTTTTAGATGATTTCACAAAAGAATCTTTAGAGTATATTCCACTTGACTATCATGATATAGCTCCAACTCCCGCCACCCCCGTTACACCAGCACCGCCATGCATAGGGTAAGTTCAATGTTTCTCTAGTGCAATTAAGTTATGTATACATACAAGCGTATTGTTTACCTTATGCTATTTTGGATTCCTAAATAATTAATTATACATTTCTACAGTTGTCGTTCCTCTACGGATCACGAAAAGCCAAGTACTGCACAACATTCACAAGTCAGTGAAGATATGTCGCCATCACATGAAAAGGAGAAAAATAAGGCGACACAAAAACATGTGTCATTTTAACATGAGTTTTACACCTTCATGTAGTATGTAATGACTTCTGAACAACAGATGCATATGTTCTAAATTAATAAGACCCATCTTTCTGTGATATATGTGGTCCACCTTGTTATTTAGAAACATGAGAGTCAAAGCTTGCATTGTGGAACAAAGGCATGGTTCACATATATGTGAATCTATCTTCCTTTTTTAGAAATGCCTAATACAATTTACACACACACACACACACACACACACACACACACACACACACACACACACACACACACACACACACATTCATACCAACATAAATATATATGCATTCGCTTATGGAATATGCTTTGTGCTGCCAGGATCACAAAAATGAAACCAAAATGAGGGGTATCTAAACCATTTTCTTGGAATTATATAAGCAACGGTAATATAGGGTAATTCATAAAGGTGGAGTATTAAGGATTTTTATTAAATGGGAAATAAATATTTTCCCAAAGGTGGAATATTAAGGATTTTTATTAAATGGGAAATAAATATTTTCCCAAAGGTAGCGTCTTTGGCTTTGGACTATGTGGAGTGCCTTGGGTGGAAGAAGAGATCCATAGTGTAATCATCCCACATCATTTGACCAATTTTCGAGATAGCCAAGATAACAAAAAAATTAAATCCAGATGGAAAATTACCAAAAAGGAATAAGGGCAAATAAAATCCAGAAATTCCAACAGGTGGAAATTCGCTGCTTACAAGCATGCATTAGGTGATGCAGAATCGCAAATGGTGTTGCCTTAGCTAGACAAACATCTGCCATTCATGTTGTTGACAATCGTGGTGGACTGGTGGGGCATGAAGAATCGTTAGCGCCTGAATTCATCGAAGCTTTCGTGCAGTGATGTTGGTTTGGTTGTTCGATGTGCATCTTTTGGTCGTTTGGGTGTGTTATGTTGATGGCCAGTAAATCTTAAACCGGTTGTATGATATTATAGTCGTTTTTTTATCATGTGGCGAGTGTTTCGATGGTGAGCGCTCGCACCGTGTTCCCTACTGGTGCCTTAACTCGCAACCCTCTTTCCTGCCTTCTTTCGCTGCCCGTAAGAATGGACTGTTTTACGAGGTCCCGACACTATGTAATGCAGAATTGGCTGCTGCTTAACGAATGAATTCACTTTTTCCCTACACAAAAAAAAAGAAAATAAGTTGCCTGGTTGAAGAAAAAATTGTCAACACAAGGACACGACTCCTCTGACGTACGGCGCACACACTGACATGTGGGCCTGGACCCACCCATTAGTGGCCCAACGTCAGGGGATCCGGCTCCTCGACACACAGGCAGTAATCTATTTATATTATACTTCTATAAAAAGACCCAAAGGGGCAGATCCAAACCATCACGATCGTCAAATCATATTATTTAGCGGTTGAAATCGCTCCAATGTTGAGCATCAAACATGTTTAACGCTCTAATTACCCACCACTGCCATTGGTTATAAACACGTTTTGACTCAACGTTATCCCATGAAATCTGTCATGTAATTAATATCCTACCATTTCGGCGAAAAAGTAATTGATATTTTATCAAATACCAACGTGTAATAGATATATCTTATCTAATATAACGTGTAACTAATATCCTACCTAATATAAACGTGCATTATTTTATTACTAGTAGTCACAGGTGCTCGACCATGACTTTCAAGGAAAGAAAACATCCACAAACCCATTTCAGGTTATGATATTTTTTTTCAGGTGCACGTGTCGGTGTACTCGTACCGTAGTCCACAGCCACCACTGTGCTTTATCGATACGGGCACGACTCATCGGGCCACGGCCACTTTCCGATTTCTTCCTTCTCGTTGCGGCCTCCGACGTCGTCCCCTGCCCCACCCAACTGCTTCCCGCGAAAGCAACGAACCCATCATCAAATCCGGCGACCGATCCGTCATCCTCCTCCCCGCGGTCGCGGCGCCATTAAAATTCCTCCAATTCCCATTCCCTCACCTCCCGTATCCCGCAGCTACAGCTAGCTGGAGGCATTTGCGTCCACGCCTGCCCCACTCCTCGCCCAGTCCCAGTCCCAGTCCCCTTCACTTCCACGCGAGGAAGATTTTATATTCCTGCATAATCTCCCAGGCGATCCGATTTCCCGTATTGGAAGCTTGCGCGGAGTAGTTTTCCCATTTTCAATTGAGTTTTTATTGCTCGCTTGCTTCTTCTTTCCCCCACGCTTCCTCCTCCTCGACGCCAGGCCGTGGTCGAGATCGTGCGGTCCATGTGCTTATTTAGGCCGCCGGGATCGTTGGTCCGGTAGCCGGCGCCGCTCGAAATCCGATTCTTTTAGCTCGGCTTCGTGTCGCCGCGAGGCTCCGTCGTCGATTGGCTTGTCCGCTTCACGTCAAGATCAGTTTTTGCTTTGCTGCCGGGAGTGGGTTGGTCAACACGATTTGGGGATTTTTTTTACAGTCGAACAAAGGTTGCTTCTGCTGATAATTCAAGCTCGCTTTTTCTACCGAGCGCAGCTCGAGATTGAAATCGAGCTGGGGTTTGCCAGTTTCTGACCTCGCCGGAGTCGCCGAGTGACTTCATTCAGTCGTCAATGGAGGAGTCCGGGGAGGCGAGCATCGGGCCCTTCAGGATCGGCCCGTCGACGCTCCTCGGCCGGGGCGCCGCGCTCCGCGTGCTCCTGCTCAGCTCGCTCTGGCGCCTGCGGACCCGCGCGCGCACCGCGACGCGCGCCGCGCTCTTGCGTGCGCGCGGGGCCGCGCTGCCCATGGCCGCGTCCTGGCTGCACCTCAGGAACACCCACGGCGTCCTCCTCGCGGTCGTGCTCCTCGGGCTGCTCCTCAGGAAGCTCTCCGGGGCGCGCTCGCGGCTGGCGCTGGCGCGCCGGCGTCAGCTCTGCAAGAGCGCGATGCGGTACGCGGGGACGTACGAGGAGTGGGTGCGCGCCGCCAAGGTGCTCGACAGAATGTCCGACCAGGTAAACGAGGCGGACTTCTACGACGTGGAGCTCATCGGGAGCAGGCTCGACGAGCTCCGGCGGCGGAGGGAGGAGGGGTCGCTCCGGGACGTGGTCTTCTGCATGCGCGGCGATCTCGTCAGGAACTTGGGGAATATGTGTAATCCTGAGCTGCACAAAGGCAGGTTGGAGGTAAAAAATAGCACCTCTCATTCTTTTATGTCTGTGTATTGGTAAAAGATATTTTATACCAAGCTTGTGGTAAATGGCTAGATTTAGAAAGTATAGGAATCGATTGTCTCATTCTTCTGATTCTCCATTGTCCAAATATATGTATATATGTTGGGTGCACTTCTTATTCTCCACTATCTAAATATGCATTCGTTTATTCTTAGTATCTATACCGAAGGCATTTTCAAGTGTTATAGTTGGTTCCTATAATAAGTTAGCTAAGAGTTTCTATGTTACAAACCTATAACAAGGCTTATTACTGTTTTCAACTGAAAAATATGCACTGTCAAGTGCTGAATTAACTATACTGTCTTCCATTTCTTAGTATCCATGCCGAAGGTGTTTTCAAATTTTGTGCTCCCTCCGTAAACTAATATAAGAGCGTTTAGACCACTATTTTAGTGATCTAAACGCTCTTATATTAGTTTACAGACGGAGTAGTTGGTTGTATATAAAACAGAGTTGGCTAAGTGTTTCTATGTTACAAACCTATAACAAGGTTTATTACTGTTTTCCACTCAAAATTATGCATTTTCAAATGTTCAGTAAACTATAATATCTTCCATTCTGGTTACACGGTTGGTCTATTGTAATGCAGGTGCCTAGGCTTATAAAAGATTTCATTGATGAGGTTTCGACTCAATTGAAAATGGTGTGTGAATCTGATACGGATGAGTTGCTTTTGGAGGAGAAGCTTGCCTTTGTTCAGGAAACCAGACATGCCTTTGGAAGGACTGCACTACTCTTAAGTGGTGGTGCTTCACTAGGTTCGTTCCATGTGGGTGTAGTGAAAACTTTGGTTGAGCATAAGCTTCTGCCTCGGATTGTAGCAGGATCGAGTGTTGGTTCCATTATATGCTCAATTGTCGCTACCCGGACATGGCCTGAGATTGAGAGCTTCTTCATAGACTCATTACAGATCTTAAAGTTCTTTGATAGGATAGGTGGAGTTTTTGCTGTGACGAAACGGGTTATGACTTATGGTGCACTTCATGACATTAGCCAGATGCAAAGGCTTTTGAGGGATCTCACAAGTAACTTAACATTTCAAGAGGCTTATGACATAACTGGCCGTGTTCTTGGGGTCACTGTTTGCTCTCCTAGAAAAAATGAGCCACCTCGCTGCCTCAACTACCTGACATCACCACATGTTGTCATTTGGAGTGCTGTAACTGCCTCTTGTGCATTCCCGGGCCTCTTTGAAGCTCAGGAGCTGATGGCAAAGGATAGATTTGGCCACATAGTACCCTTCCATGCGCCCTTTGCCACAGATCCAGAACAAGGTCCTGGAGCATCAAAGCGCCGGTGGAGGGACGGAAGTCTGGAGATGGATTTGCCAATGATGCAACTGAAGGAGTTGTTCAATGTAAATCATTTCATTGTGAGCCAAACTAATCCTCACATCTCTCCACTCCTCCGAATGAAGGAGATCGTCAGAGCTTATGGAGGCCGCTTTGCCGGAAAGGTTTGTTTCTGACCTTTAATTATGTTAGGTTAATAGTTTGTGTGTGGTTTATCTTAGCATGCAGGACTTTAGCTCTTTCTGCAAGTAATTTAGAATTGTTCTTTTGCTCTTGAATACTAGTTCATCATTTTCCTGCACAAAAAGATGCTCACCATTTTCCCACGTGTTGCTACACAATGCACATCTGTCTACTAAATATATGCAATATCTTGGCAGCATTGAAGGGCTAATGGTAGGACTGGTTGGTTTTATTTGGTGTGAGGACATCCAGAAAATGTTCTGTAGCAAATACATCTGCACCTATTTTACCTAAGAACTTTGTTTTTGTGATTCCATTTCTTCACTGAACACAAGACACTGCAATCCCTTCCAAATTTCAATCCATACCTGTTGCATTACCAGGTCTAATTCTGATCTAAATTGTATAGCTCGCTCGTCTTGCTGAGATGGAGGTGAAGTATCGATGTAACCAAGTTCTGGAAATTGGCCTCCCATTGGGAGGACTTGCAAAGTTGTTTGCTCAGGATTGGGAGGGTGATGTCACCATGGTTATGCCAGCAACAGTAGCTCAGGTACTTCTGTCAATAAAATCTTCATAGCTCGTACAGGCAATAATGCTGGTCCTTTGGGCTCAAATTGTCCACCTTATTACATCTTTCAAATTTGCAGTACTTGAAGATTATACAAAACCCGACATATCCAGAACTCCAAATGGCTGCCAACCAGGGTCGCAGGTGCACATGGGAGAAGATCTCTGCGATCAGAGCAAACTGTGCAATTGAACTTGCATTGGATGAATCCATAGCAGCCCTCAACCACAAACGAAGGCTAAGAAGAAGCATTGAAAGGGCAGCAGCTTCTTCCCAGGGATACACCGACAATGTTCGAGTCAAAACACCAAGGAGGGTACCATCATGGAGCTGCATCAGTCGAGAGAATTCGTCAGGATCTCTCTCAGAAGATCACTTCGCGGCCACCATTTCATCCAATCACCAAGGTACTATTCGAGTTGATGGTGTGCCAAGCACGTCTCATCATGTTCGTCAGATGTCACATGATGGAAGTGAGAGCGAATCAGAGACCATCGACTTAAACTCGTGGACCAGGAGTGGTGGGCCTCTGATGAGGACTTCATCAGCTGACCAGTTCATCAACTTTATCCAGAATCTTGAGATTGAGTCCGAGTTCGATGGGGTTCATACAATAGAGGGTGGCAATGCAGGTATTTTCACAGGACCCACATTTCCTAGAGATCCATATCCAACCAACATTTCTAGAGCTACTACACCAGACGGTCCAGATAGATGCACAGAGGTTTCTGAAACAGAGTCATGCAACAATAGCAATACCAGCATTGCTGTGTCTGAAGGAGATCTGCTGCAACCTGGAAGGACCGCCAACGGGATTCTACTTAATTTTGTCAGAAGAGAAGATCTGATTGCTCGGCATAACGGCCATGCTGACGTGGCCGAGGGCTCCTTACCTGAAGCATATGTGGACAGAACACATTCAGAATCAGGTGACGCCATCTCAGCTGCTTCTGACAGCTCTGAAGACAACAAAGATGTCGCTGACTCGGACAATCCCTTGGTTTCTCATTCAGATTGTGTAACTCCGCCTCAACCCTCGGTTGATGATAACGAAGACGCTAGGCTAGATATTGAATAATTCCTAATGGTTCATTGCAGCAGCAATGATGTACATGATAATTGCAGTGTCTATTTAGAGAGCACTGCTAACAGCAGCAATGATGTATACGTTAATTGCGGTGTCTATTTGGAGAGCACTGCTGACAGCAGCATATCTGTTGTGTGGTGTCATATAGTGATTGATACTGATGATACATTTGACAGAAGCCTTTCTTGGCGTCGACATAAATGAAATTTAGTGTTTGTTGTACCACAGGCCCTGCCTCAAGATTCTTCTGAACTAAACACATTATAACAACTCTGGAAATCCATTTCTGTACACTGTACACATATTCAGTTATCATATACACGCACAAAAATTCTGAGAAAGTCATATATGAATTAATAGGGCTTCCGACTCAAATTTTGAAGCTCAATGGTTTCTATTTTGCAGATATACTGGCACAGAAGTCTTTATGAAACTCTAACTGAATGTTATACAAGCTCCTGTCACATCTCACAGGTTCAACAGAGTAATATCAATAATAATCAACACTGTCCTTAAGCACTAACATAGAATAATTATCCAATTTTACACATGATCACCCACCTTATTGACATGCTAAAACAGGCAAATCAGAAATGGTACTCAAATGCTTTCAGATACCAAGTAACAAATGCAGCTAAAACCTTCAACTAGTCCTCAAACGCTTTCAGGTTGCCATTCACAGATGTAAATCCGCCGTCGACCACGAGGTTGAGCGCGCTGATGTACCTCCCTTCGTCGCTCGCCAGGTAGAGCACCGCCTCAGCAACATCCTTAGGCAGCAGATCAACACCTTTCAGGTTTGCCTCACTGCCCACAAACGCCAGGAAGTCCCTCACTGCATCACCCTTGTGCTCCCCCTGGGGCAAATGCGGCATGGAGAGCGCGGTGGGCACGGCGTACGGCGACACGCAGTTCACCCGTATGCCGTGCCTCCCCAGCTCCAATGCCACACTCTTGGTGAGACCCACCACCGCGTGCTTCGACGCGGTGTAAGCATGAGGCCCCATCCCTCCGATCACGCTAGCAACGCTCGCCAATGAGACAATGGACCCCTTCTTGCTCGGGATCATGACACGCGCCGCGTGTTTCATGCCGAGCAGCATGCCGTGCACGTTGATGTCGAACACCTTCTTGACATCAGCAAAGTCGAGGTTCCGGATATCGGTGACCTTGTCGCCCGTAATGCCGGCATTGTTGACCATGATGTCCAGGGTGCCAAACTTCTCGGCCGCCGCATCGACGGCCCGGCTTATGTCCTCCTCCACCGTGACGTCGCAGTGGACGAACAGGACATCGGGGTCGCCTCCAAGGGAGTCGCAGAGCTGCTGACCGGCTTCATCCTGGACATCCGCTATGCAAACCTTGGCGCCGTGCTGTCTGAAGAGGCGGACGATGGCTTCGCCGATACCAGAGGCGCCACCGGTGACCAGCGCAACCTTTCCTTCCAACCTTTGGTTAGAAAAAAGCAAAGCAATCAAAGTTACAGCAAGCAAACATACTGATAATAATGGATTTAGTAGGAGAAATTAGTAATGTTGTTCATAATCTTACTCCTAGCATGCATTAAACAACCATGGCTCTACTACTACTGTGCTATCCAGCTGAGCCCCCAGTGCTCATCCCAGCTACATGTGGCCTATCACTTCTTCTAACAAACTTTAAGCCCAATGTTTCTGCGCCCGCTGTCAAAAACAGAACAGGTAAAAAAATATGCTTCTGTTTCTGTTTAGCATCAACGTTTCATTTATTGTTCTACTAGTTCTCTGACAGAGCATCAACATTTCAGTAGCAACATGCAGCATGATGTTTTCGAATCTAGGGACCTTAACCCTGCCTTCTGCAATACCCAACCTGAACTCCCGAAGAAAAGGACACAGACACTGCAGTAAACGCGTGCTTCTCAGCCCTGGAGCTGAGCAGAGAAACGATGCAGCCAGCCAAACTGCAGGGACCTCTCGCATGACGCGACCGGCGCCATTGGAGAGGTGCTACACATCTAAAACAGCGCTACTTGGCTTCGATCCGGCCAGGATCGAGCCCCTGCTGCGACAGATCATGGCGAAACCGGCGGCGACCGGGGGGAAGGGAGGAAGAGGAAGGAGGAGGTGAGCAGACACGTACCGCAGCGCTGAAGTGGAGGAGGAGGAGGAGGAGCTGCCGGCGGCGGCCGACATCGTCTCGGGAGTCGGGAGCGGAGCTCCGGCTTCGTCGCCGGCCGGGGCGGGGCGGGGCGGTGCGTCGTGGGGAGAGAGAGGCAGAGGCAGAGAGGCAGAGCGTGAGAGCTTCCACTGAGTAATACTCTTGCTGGTGGAGTGTGCGCTGTGAGATGCGATGCCCTAAATACAGTATGCGTTGTTGACTACGGAAGAGTAATTACTACAGTTAATATACGCTGCTACACGTGGCCTCACGTGAGCTCCTGCTAGCGCGCTGCGTAGCACCAAATAGTGGGAAGAGTCCTCCAGCTGTGAGCTAATTAGACTTTAGGTCCTGGGCGCTTGTAACGGACCACGCGGCTCTCTACATCGAGCTGGGTTCTGCAAATATCGGTGAGCTCAGGGGGTCCCTGTGCATATTTCGCGCGGCGCGATCATCAGGCGGCCGACCGACCGCCCAGCGAGGTTACCCACCTGTGACGGCCACGGAGATTGATATGGTCGGTGAGAGCGCAAACAGTGGGAGGCGCAGCCGTGTCGCACGGTCGCTCACGGCAGATCAGATCGGGGTCCCAGGTGTTGCCGCCACACCAGGCCCACCCTTCGATCGATGTTGACTTGGCCATGGCTGTATCGCTTCTTCATTTCCTGGGGAATGACTAACGACCGATGGCTCATCTTTTTTGTTTGTTTGTTTTCGAACTCGGGAATGATGGCTTATCTTATCTTTCTTCATACTGTTTCTTTTCTCAAACTCGGCAATGATAACAACATTATTTAAATGTGTATGGTCGACGTCCACGATGACGACAACAACAGCAACAATAGTAATAATATTTGCTTGGTTTATACACGACAGTCATTTTAAGCTTCAAAATTGATCATCATTTTCTTTTTCCGAGGGAAATTTGACCATCAGTTTGACGGACGGTGTGAATTAGGCTAGTCATAGTGGAAGTAACTTAGCTAGTAACATAGCGTATCTCGAATTTTTTTTTTGATTATGTGGCATGTAGTTAATGAGAAGTGGTAACATAATATGTTATTGTAACATAGCGCTTCCCAAGACAATATGAGTCTACAAGCTAATTAATAAAGTCATTTATAACACTACTACTATGTTGCTTTGCATTATAAAGATAGTAACTTAGACTAGTATCATATGCATGACACTAGTATAAGTTACTCCCCACTATGACCGGCCTTATGTGTCACACAAATTGCAGTGTTGAATTTGTAGCAGTACTAGATTTTCAAGGTGATTCTTAATGATTATTCGTTCCGGCGAATGAATAATCATTAAGGTGGTGTAGAAATTGAGCTTCAGATGTAGAGCTTCTATCACATATGACTCGTATATTATTGGTTTAACTTATTTTAGAAAAAAGAGCCTCCTCATCGATTTTTATTAAAAAAACACCGCAGTTATACAAAGTAAGTATGAGAAATAAAAAGATACAAAACATGTAGCTAATCCCGTAGGCATATACATGCAACTACCGAGCCAACTGCGCACAGGCAGAACAAACATGACGCAACACTCATACATGAGCTCTAGAAATCACAGACCAGTGAATATACATCAAGTTCCACCGATAAAAATGTTGCAACCAGAAGCATGCCAAGGTAGAATCAACTGTAGACCCTCCTAACCAGAGGATTACATCCATGAACTCTGGCAAACGCCTCGCGCAACGCCTCCTTGATCTTCAACACTCCAACCTCAGTTTATCTTCCGTCTTGGTTTCTCTGCAATATGCTCCAGGATTTTCGAAAAATAGTAAAGATTAGAAACAATTGATCATCAATATTTTTTTAAAAGCAGGCCTTATTATACTCTTCCAAATAGTCACTAACTTTGTTAGTATTTCATAACTAACACTGAGCAAACATATTGGACTAAATTTCAGTATCACGTCCACATCCAATACCTTAGGTATGAGTGCAATGATACCATGATCCGGTCTCTCAATCTCCAGCTCTCCTATGTGGAAAGCGTCAAACATTTCATTCAAGTCAAGCTTGACCACATCCCAAAACTTTGTAAAATTCAACATGTAGCCCATCAAGCCAACTAACTTGTTATGTTTAAGCCCAGACACCACCTTCTTAATCTCCTCCATACTAAACTCTCCAGTTGAAAAAGCTTCCTCGTCATTCAGTTGGGAATAGATCAAACCATCAATACCGATAGCAGTGATATCAGGTTCACCAAACAAAATCGTTATAAATCAATGACATGTGTAACCAAGTATGCTTCTCTAGAAATTTCAATTCCATCTCCATGCAAGACACAAATATAGTTTTTTTTCTCCTTCCAGTAGCTTTCAATTAAAAGTATCTAGTATTCCCATCACCTTCTTTCAATTCCTTATCATGATCTCTTTGCCTCCATCTAAGCTCATCATCTTTGAGCAACTTTTTTTAGTTTAGTATCCAAAACCATATTAAGCTCTCTTTCTCCCATGATTAGGGGACATGCTTCACTTTTCTTATCCAACTCATCCATGCTTCACTTTTCTTATCCAACTCATCCAGCTTGCCTAATTTTTTTCTTTTCAAATTTCTGAAAACCCCCTCAACATTATGTGCCACCATTTGAAATGTCTCCCAAGCCTCCTAGCTTCCGTCTGCCATTTATCAATATAATGTACACAACATGTTAGAGCAATCCAGCTTCTCACCACCTCTTCCTTAAAACCTTCTATCTCTAGCCAACAAGTCTCAAAACTATATATCACTATGTGGCGGTTGAATTCAGTATTCAAGTGCAATGTTGCATGACCAGAGAGCTCTAATTTCAACCCCAACACCATTACTAAAGGAAAATGCACATCCCACTCAGTTGAAACTAGCACCTAGTATAATTTCTCTAAAGCAGGAATCTCCAAATTATTGGCCTAGGTAATTGGTTTAACATGGAATATTAGATTTGTAGATCACAAACCACGGGAAAGCCTATGTTTGTTGATGAAATGGTTATGGAACTATGGTCATCAATTTTTGTTTGATTGATGGTTAAGTATAAAGCTCATAATATATGGTTGTCGTGAAAACTAGGATGGAAGAATTTTTCTGTATATGGGGAGAATGGAAATGAACATTAAGAAGGCACATGAAGCCATATGTCAACAAACCATGGAAGTAATCATACGAGCCGGGAGATGGATGACGTTACAACAAGGATTTTTTTGAACAATCATTGGGGGGGGGGGGGGGGGGGGGGTTGGGTCACCACTTGAATGCATTACTCAAAGTGTCATGAAGGCAAGTTTTGTTGGAGAACGTTGCAGAAAACAAAAATTTTCCTACGGTTTCATCAAGATCTATCTATGAGTTCATCTAGCAACGAGTCATCGGATGCATCTACATACCTTTGTAGATCGCGAGCGGAAGCGTTCAAAGAACGTGGATGAAGTAGTCGTACACGACGTGATTCAAATCACCGGAGATCCTAGCGCCGAACGGACGGCACCTCCGCGTTCAACACACGTACGGTCAGCGTAACGTCTCCTTCTTCTTGATCCAGCAAGAGGGAAGAAGAGGTTGAGGAAGATGGCTCCAGCAGCAGCACGACGGTGTGGTGGTGATGGAGCTGCAGTACTCCGTCAGGGCTTCGCCAAGCACTATGGAGGAGGAGGAGGTGTTGGAGAGGGAGAAGGAGGCAACCAAAGGCGTGGATGAAACAGCCCTCCTTCCCCCACTATATATAGGAGGGCCTAAGGGGGGGCGGTGATGAAGCTATGTACCTAGGGTAGAGGCACGGACCCGTCCTAAAGAGCCCTACCCGAGGACATCCCTAGAAGAAGTCACCTTTCAATCACCTTGAAGGTATCCCACTCGACGGGTTCAAGACACTCGACCAAGAAGCTATCACTCGACCATGAAGCCAACCACTCGACTGCCAGAAGACCTAAAGTCACTCCGCAGGCAAACGGTCAGCTATTAAGTAGTCTTTATGGTCATTATAGCGCTTTATTAGGGGCGTTACCAGTAACGTCCCACCTTAAATGTACCTTAAACCCTGCATTACCGAGGGCAGGAGGGGGCCGGCGAACTCTATATAAGCCACCCCCCTCCTCAGTGTGAAGGGTTCGCACCCTTGTAATCTACACACGCATAATCCAATCGACCGCCTCCGGGCACCGAGACGTAGGGTTGTTACTTCCTCCGAGAAGGGCCTGAACTCGTAAACCTGGTGTGCTTACAACTTCCCAATAGCTAAGGTCCAGCCTCTTCATACACACCCCCCTACCTCACTGTCAGACTTAGAACCACGACAGTTGGCGCCCACCGTGGGGCATCAGTCTTAGCGCCTAATTGGAGAAGTTGCGATTTTTCCGATCCATTTGATCATGGTTTCCTGCGGAGTTTTGGCAGAGGGCCGCGAGATCCGTCTCGGCGCGCTCACCTTCATCGCCGACGACTCCGCCTGGCTCCAGGAGGCGCCGCTCGACATCGACGCGTTTCCCGTCCGCGGTGCGACGCACTTCCACGCGTGCGTTCGTGGTGTCCTCCTACGGCAGCCGTCGACCCAATATCGGTCGGCCCCCGTGTCGTCTCCCCGCCCCGTCTCCCACCAGCGCAAGCGCTCAGGTCGGTCGAGACTCCAGCGGTGGGTGAGGCACGCTGTGGCCCGCCAGTCGGCGGCCCCACAAGTCGCGGCAATCGAGCCCGACGAATCCCTCTGCGGCTTGTTCGATCTGTCGACTGGCTCCGCGGAGACCGCGTCCGAATGCGATAGCAGTGACCCTTTGGCTGAGGTTCTGGCGGTCGAGGGGACACACAGTCCTCCCGGATTCCATCGCGCTGATGGTGGTGCGGATAGAGGCGATCCGTCGCGTCCCCACAACGAGTACCTCCCCGAACCTCTTACATCATTGCAGCGAGAGGAGCTTCGCCGCCGGAACATGGACGCGCTCTACACTCCTATTGTTGGAGAAACCCCCGAGGCCCGGGCCTTGGAGGACGCGCGCTTGGCTAACCTGGCCGAGCGCACTCGACTGGAAAATCTACAACGAGTACTCGACGAGCAAGCGCGTCAGCGGGCTCCCGAGTCCAGTCGACGACAGCAAGCTCCCGAATCCAGTCGACGTCAGCTCTTCCCGCTGCCGCAGGTATACCAAACTCCAGTTCAGAATTTGGCCGCCGCGGCCCGCATAGCAGAGTCAATTCAGCCCTCCCAGTCGGAGGCTGGCAGGGGCTTGTTGCAGATCAGAGCATTGCTCCGAGCGGCGGGGAATCAGAATTCCGCCGTCTCACAGTCGCGGAACAGGATCCACAGTCGATCCGTTGCAACAGAAACAGTCCAGTCGGCTCACAGCCCGAGATCGCCCCCGAGGCGTGAGGGACGTGGGAACCGGCACGATCAGTACAGGAGAAATGAGCAGTATGATCACGGACCCGACCGTGATGGTCGACGTCGAGTGCCATCCCCTCCCCCGAGGAGTGGATCATATGCACCTCGACATCAAGATGACAGGCGCCCCCATAATGTTGGGTAGAGGATCCCAGTCGACCCCAGGGACCCAGGCTTTGACGCGAGATCCAACCTCGTTCAAGGTTTGGTGGACAGGAACAGGGCTCATCGAGAGGGCCACAACAGAGATACTGTTGGGGAACGCAGTAATTTCGAAAATTTTCCTACGCACACGCAAGATCATGGTGATGCACAGCAACGAGAGGGGAGAGTGTTGTCTACGTACCAACGCAGACCGACTGCGGAAGCGATCACACAACGTAGAGGAAGTAGTCGTACGTCTTCTTCCGATCCGACCGATCCAAGCACCGTTACTCCGGCACCTCCGAGTTCTTAGCACACGTTCAGCTCGATGACGTTCCTCGGGCTCCGATCCAGCAAAGCGTCGAGGAAGAGTTCCGTCAGCACGACGGCGTGATGACGATCTTGATGTACTACCAACGCAGGGCTTCGCCTAAGCACTACAACGGTACGATCGAGGTGGAATTTGGTGGCAGGGGGCACCGCACACGGCTAAGGAGCGATCTCAAGGATCAAGTTGTGTGTCTATGGGGTGCCCCTGCCCCCGTATATAAAGGCCAGGGGCAAGGGGGTCGGCCGGCTAGGAGGGAGGCGCAGGGAGGAGTCCCACTCCTACCGGGAGTAGGACTCCTTCCCCCAAATCCTATTCCTAATAGGACTCTTCGGGAGAAAGAGAAGAGAGAGGGGGGCCGGCCCCTTCTCCTAGTCCTAATAGGACTAGGGAAGGGGGGTTCGGCCGGCCAGCCTGTGGGCTGCCTCTTCTCTCTTTTCCACTAAGGCCCAATAGGCCCATTTGCCTCCCGGGGGGTTCCGGTAACCCTCCCGGTAATCCGGTAAAATCCCGATTTCACCCGGAACACTTCCGGTGCCCAAACATAGGCTTCCAATATATCAATCTTTACATCTCGACCATTCCGAGACTCCTCGTCATGTCCGTGATCTCATCCGGGACTCGAACAACCTTCGGTACATCAAAATGCATAAACTCATAATAATTGTCATCGTAACGTTAAGCGTGCGGACCCTACGGTTCGAGAACAATGTAGACATGACCGAGACACGTCTCCGGTCAATAGCCAATAGCGGGACCTGGATGCCCATATTGGCTCCTACATATTCTACGAAGATCTTTATCGGTTAGACCGCATAACAACATACGTTGTTCCCTTTGTCATCGGTATGTTACTTGCCCGTGATTCGATCGTCGGTATCCAATACCTAGTTCAATCTCGTTACTGGCAAGTCTCTTTACTCGTTCCGTAATACATCATCTCACAACTAACATATTAGTTGCAGTGCTTGCAAGGCTTATGTGATGTGCATTACCGAGAGGGCCCAGAGATACCTCTCCGACACTCGGAGTGACAAACCCTAATCTCGAAATACGCCAACCCAACATCTACCATTGGAGACACCTGTAGTACTCCTTTATAATCACCCAGTTACGTTGTGACGTTTGGTAGTACCCAAAGTATTCCTCCGGTAAACGGGAGTTGCGTAATCTCATAGTTATAGGAACATGTATAAGTCATGAAGAAAGCAATAGCAACATACTAAACGATCGGGTGCTAAGCTAATGGAATGGGTCATGTCAATCAGATCATTCTACTAATGATGTGACCTCGTTAATCAAATAACAACTCCTTGTTCATGGTTAGGAAACATAACCATCTTTGATTAACGAGCTAGTCAAGTGGAGGCATACTAGTGACACTCTGTTGGTCTATGTATTCACACATGTATTATGTTTCCGGTGAATACAATTCTAGCATGAATAATAAACATTTATCATGATATAAGGAAATAAATAATAACTTTATTATTGCCTCTAGGGCATATTTCCTTCAGTCTCCCACTTGCACTAGAGTCAATAATCTAGATTACATAGTAATGATTCTAACACCCATGGAGCCTTGGTGCTGATCATGTTTTGCTCGTGGAAGAGGCTTAGTCAACGGGTCTGCAACATTCAGATCCGTATGTATCTTGCAAATCTCTATGTCTCCCACCTGGACTAGATCCCGGATGGAGTTGAAGCGTCTCTTGATGTGTTTGGTTCTTTTGTGAAATCTGGATTCCTTTGCCAAGGCAATTGCACCAGTATTGTCACAGAAGATTTTCATTGGACCCGATGCACTAGGTATGACACCTAGATCGGATATGAACTCCTTCATCCAGACTCCTTTGTTCGCTGCTTCAGAAGCAGCTATGTACTCCGCTTCACATGTAGATCCCGCTACGACGCTTTGCTTAGAACTGCACCAACTGACAGCTCCACCGTTTAAAGTAAACACGTATCCGGTTTGCGATTTAGAATCGTCCGGATCAGTGTCAAAGCTTGCATCAACGTAACCTCTTACGGTGAGCTCTTTGTCACCTCCATATACGAGAAACATATCCTTAGTCCTTTTCAGGTATTTCAGGATGTTCTTGACCGCTGTCCAGTGATCCACTCCTGGATTACTTTGGTACCTCCCTGCTAAACTTATAGCAAGGCACACATCAGGTCTGGTACACAGCATTGCATACATGATAGAGCCTATGGCTGAAGCATAGGGAACATCTTTCATTTTCTCTCTATCTTCTGCAGTGGTCGGGCATTGAGTTTGACTCAACTTCACACCTTGTAACACAGGCAAGAACCCTTTCTTTGCTTGATCCATTTTGAACTTCTTCAAAATCTTGTCAAGGTATGTGCTCTGTGAAAGTCCAATTAAGCGTTTTGATCTATCTCTATAGATCTTTATGCCTAATATGTAAGCAGCTTCCCCGAGGTCTTTCATCGAAAAACTTTTATTCAAGTATCCCTTTATGCTATCCAGAAATTCTATATCATTTCCAATCAGCAATATGTCATCCACATATAATATCAGAAATGCTACAGAGCTCCCACTCACTTTCTTGTAAATACAGGCTTCTCCAAAAGTCTGTATAAAGCCAAATGCTTTGATCACACTATCAAAGCGTTTATTCCAACTCCGAGATGCTTGCACCAGTCCATAAATGGATCGCTGGAGTTTGCATACTTTGTTAGCTCCTTTTGGATCGACAAAACCTTCTGGTTGTATCATATACAACTCTTCTTCCAGAAATCCATTCAGGAATGCAGTTTTGACATCCATCTGCCATATTTCATAATCATAAAATGCAGCAATTGCTAACATAATTCTGACGGACTTAAGCATCGCTACGGGTGAGAAAGTCTCATCGTAGTCAACCCCTTGAACTTGTCGAAAACCTTTTGCGACAAGTCGAGCTTTATAGACAGTAACATTATCGTCAGCGTCAGTCTTTTTCTTGAAGATCCATTTATTCTCAATTGCTTGCCGATCATTGGGCAAGTCAACCAAAGTCCATACTTTGTTCTCATACATGGATCCCATCTCAGATTTCATGGCCTCAAGCCACTTTGCGGAATCTGGGCTTACCATCGCTTCTTCATAGTTCGTAGGTTCATCATGATCTAGTAGCATGACTTCCAGAACTGGATTACCGTACCACTCTGGTGCGGATCTCACTCTGGTTGATCTACGTGGTTCAGTAGAATCTTGCCCTGAAGTTTCATGATCATCATCATTAGCTTCCTCACTGATTGGTATAGGTGTCGCAGAAACAGTTTTCTGTGATGTACTATTTTCCAATAAGGGAGCAAGTACAGTTACCTCGTCAAGTTCTACTTTCCTCCCACTCACTTCTTTCGAGAGAAACTCCTTCTCTAGAAATGATCCATTCTTAGCAACGAATGTCTTGCCTTCGGATCTGTGATAGAAGGTATACCCAACAGTTTCTTTTGGGTATCCTATGAAGACACATTTCTCCGCTTTGGGTTCGAGCTTATCAGGTTGAAGCTTTTTCACATAAGCATCGCAGCCCCAAACTTTAAGAAACGACAATTTTGGTTTCTTGCCAAACCATAGTTCATAAGGTGTCGTCTCAACTGATTTTGATGGTGCCCTATTTAACGTGAATGCGGCCGTCTCTAAAGCATAACCCCAAAACGATAGCGGTAAACCAGTAAGAGACATCATAGATCGCACCATATCTAGTAAAGTACGATTACGACGTTCGGACACACCATTACGCTGTGGTGTTCCGGGTGGCGTGAGTTGCGAAATTATTCCACAATTTTTCATGTGTACACCAAACTCGTAACTCAAATATTCTCCTCCACGATCAGATCGTAGAAATTTTATTTTCTTGTTACGATGATTTTCAACTTCACTCTGAAATTCCTTGAACTTTTCAAATGTTTCAGACTTATGTTTCATTAAGTAGATATACCCATATCTACTTAAATCATCTGTGAAGGTGAGAAAATAACGATATCCGCCACGAGCCTCAATATTCATCGGACCACATACATCGGTATGTATGATTTCCAACAAATCTGTTGCTCTCTCCATAGTACCGGAGAACGGTGTTTTAGTCATCTTGCCTATGAGGCACGGTTCGCAAGTACCAAGTGATTCATAATCAAGTGATTCCAAAAGTCCATCAGTATGGAGTTTCTTCATGCGCTTTACACCGATATGACCTAAACGGCAGTGCCACAAATAAGTTGCACTATCATTATTAACTTTGCATCTTTTGGCTTCTACATTATGAATATGTGTATCACTATCTTCGAGATTCAACAAGAATAGACCACTCTTCAAAGGTGCATGACCATAAAAGATATTATTCATATAAATAGAACAACCATTATTCTCTGTTTTAAATGAATAACCGTCTCGCATTAAACAAGATCCAGATATAATGTTCATGCTCAATGCTGGCACCAAATAACAATTATTTAGGTCTAATATTAATCCCGAAGGTAGATGTAGAGGTAGCGTGCCGACCGCGATCACATCGACTTTGGAACCGTTTCCCACGCGCATCGTCACCTCGTCCTTTGCTAGTGTCCGCTTATTCCGCAGTCCCTGTTTCGAGTTGCAAATATTAGCAACAGAACCAGTATCAAATACCCAGGTGCTACTGCGAGCTCTAGTAAGGTACACATCAATAACATGTATATCACATATACCTTTGCTCACTTTGCCGTCCTTCTTATCCGCCAAATACTTGGGGCAGTTCCGCTTCCAGTGTCCAGTCTGCTTGCAGTAGAAGCACTCAGTTTCAGGCTTAGGTCCAGACTTGGGTTTCTTCTCTTGAGCAGCAACTTGCTTACTGTTCTTCTTGAAGTTTCCCTTCTTCTTCCCTTTGCCCTTTTTCTTGAAACTAGTGGTTTTGTTAACCATCAACACTTGATGCTCCTTCTTGATTTCTACCTCCGCAGCTTTTAGCATTGCGAAGAGCTCGGGAATAGTCTTGTTCATCCCTTGCATATTATAGTTCATCATGAAGCTCTTGTAGCTTGGTGGCAGTGATTGGAGAATTCTGTCAATGACGCAGTCATCTGGAAGATTAACTCCCATCTGAATCAAGTGATTATTATACCCAGACATCTTGAGTATATGCTCACTGATAGAACTGTTCTCCTCCATCTTGCAGCTATAGAACTTATTGGAGACTTCATATCTCTCAATTCGGGCATTTGCTTGAAATATTAACTTCAACTCCTGGAACATCTCATATGCTCCATGACGTTCAAAACGTCGTTGAAGTCCCGATTCTAAGCCGTAAAGCATGGCACACTGAACTATCGAGTAGTCATCAGCTTTGCTCTGCCAGACGTTCATAACATCTGGTGTTGCTCCAGCAGCAGGCCTGTCACCCAGCGGTGCTTCCAGGACGTAATTCTTCTGTGCAGCAATGAGGATAATCCTCAGGTTACGGACCCAGTCCGTGTAATTGCTACCATCATCTTTCAACTTTGCTTTCTCAAGGAACGCATTAAAATTCAACGGAACAACAGCACGAGCCATCTATCTACAATCAACATAAACAAGCAAGATACTATCAGGTACTAAGTTCATGATAAGTTTAAGTTCAGTTAATCAAATTACTTAGGAACTCCCACTTAGATAGACATCCCTCTAATCCTCTAAGTGATCACGTGATCCAAATCAACTAAACCATAACCGATCATCACGTGAGATGGAGTAGTTTTCAATGGTGAACATCGTCATGTTGATCATATCTACTATATGATTCACGCTCGACCTTTCGGTCTCTGTGTTCCGAGGCCATATCTGCATATGCTAGGCTCTTCAAGTTTAACCTGAGTATTCTGCGTGTGCAAAACTGGCTTGCACCCGTTGTAGATGGACGTAGAGCTTATCACACCCGATCATCACGTGGTGTCTGGGCACGACGAACTTTGGCAACGGTGCATACTCAGGGAGAACACTTCTTGATAATTTAGTGAGAGATCATCTTATAATGCTACCGTCAATCAAAGCAAGATAAGATGCATAAAAGGATAAACATCACATGCAATCAATATAAGTGATATGATATGGCCATCATCATCTTGTGCTTGTGATCTCCATCTCCGAAGCACCGTCATGATCACCATCGTCACCGGCGCGACGCCTTGATCTCCATCGTAGCATCGTTGTCGTCTCGCCAATCTTATGCTTCCACGACTATTACTACCGTTTAGTAATCTAGTAAAGCATTACATCGCGATTGCATTGCATACAATAAAGCGACAACCATATGGCTCCTGCCAGTTGCCGATAACTTAGTTACAAAACATGATCATCTCATACAATAAAATCAGCATCATGCCTTGACCATATCACATCACAACATACCCTGCAAAAACAAGTTAGACGTCCTCTACTTTGTTGTTGCAAGTTTTACGTGGCTGCTACGGGCTTAAGTAAGAACTCATCTCACCTACGCATCAAAACCACAACGATAGTTCGTCAAATAGACTCCGTTTTAACCTTCTCAAGGACCGGGCGTAGTCACACTTGGTTCAACTAAAGTTGGAGAGACAGTCTTCCGCAAGCCATCTATGTGCAAAGCACGTCGAGGGAACCGGTCTCGCGTAAGAGTACGCGTAAGGTTGGTCCGGATCGTCTCAACCAACAATACCGCCGAACCAAAGTATGACATGCTGGTAGGCAGTATGACTTGTATCGCCCACAACTCACTTGTGTTCTACTCGTGCATATAACATCAAACCATAAAACCTAGGCTCGGATGCCACTGTTGGGGAACGCAGTAATTTCGAAATTTTTCCTACGCACACGCAAGATCATGGTGATGCACAGCAACGAGAGGGGAGAGTGTTGTCTACGTACAAACGCAGACCGACTGCGGAAGCGATCACACAACGTAGAGGAAGTAGTCGTACGTCTTCTTCCGATCCGACCGATCCAAGCACCGTTACTCCGGCACCTCCGAGTTCTTAGCACACGTTCAGCTCGATGACGTTCCTCGGGCTCCGATCCAGCAAAGCGTCGAGGAAGAGTTCCGTCAGCACGATGGCGTGATGACGATCTTGATGTACTACCGACGCAGGGCTTCGCCTAAGCACTACAACGGTACGATCGAGGTGGAATTTGGTGGCAGGGGGCACCGCACACGGCTAAGGAGCGATCTCAAGGATCAAGTTGTGTGTCTATGGGGTGCCCCCTGCCCCCGTATATAAAGGCCAGGGGCAAGGGGGTCGGCCGGCTAGGAGGGAGGCGCAGGGAGGAGTCCCACTCCTACCGGGAGTAGGACTCCTTCCCCCAAATCCTATTCCTAATAGGACTCTTCGGGAGAAAGAGAAGAGAGAGGGGGGCCGGCCACTTCTCCTAGTCCTAATAGGACTAGGGAAGGGGGGTTCGGCCGGCCAGCCTGTGGGCTGCCTCTTCTCTCTTTTCCACTAAGGCCCAATAGGCCCATTTGCCTCCCGGGGGGTTCCGGTAACCCTCCCGGTAATCCGGTAAAATCCCGATTTCACCCGGAACACTTCCGGTGCCCAAACATAGGCTTCCAATATATCAATCTTTATGTCTCGACCATTCCGAGACTCCTCGTCATGTCCGTGATCTCATCCGGGACTCCGAACAACCTTCGGTACATCAAAATGCATAAACTCATAATAATTGTCATCGTAACGTTAAGCGTGCGGACCCTACGGTTCGAGAACAATGTAGACATGACCGAGACACATCTCCGGTCAATAACCAATAGCGGGACCTAGATGCCCATATTGGCTCCTACATATTCTATGAAGATCTTTATCGGTCAGACCGCATAACAACATACGTTGTTCCCTTTGTCATCGGTATGTTACTTGCCCGTGATTCGATCGTCGGTATCCAATACCTAGTTCAATCTCGTTACTGGCAAGTCTCTTTACTCGTTCCGTAATACATCATCTCACAACTAACATATTAGTTGCAGTGCTTGCAAGGCTTATGTGATGTGCATTACCGAGAGGGCCCAGAGATACCTCTCCGACACTCGGAGTGACAAACCCTAATCTCGAAATACGCCAACCCAACATCTACCATTGGAGACACCTGTAGTACTCCTTTATAATCACCCAGTTACGTTGTGACGTTTGGTAGTGCCCAAAGTATTCCTCCGGTAAACGGGAGTTGCATAATCTCATAGTTATAGGAACATGTATAAGTCATGAAGAAAGCAATAGCAACATACTAAACGATCGGGTGCTAAGCTAATGGAATGGGTCATGTCAATCAGATCATTCTACTAATGATGTGACCTCGTTAATCAAATAACAACTCCTTGTTCATGGTTAGGAAACATAACCATCTTTGATTAACGAGCTAGTCAAGTAGAGGCATACTAGTGACACTCTGTTGGTCTATGTATTCACACATGTATTATGTTTCCGGTTAATACAATTCTAGCATGAATAATAAACATTTATCATGATATAAGGAAATAAATAATAACTTTATTATTGCCTCTAGGGCATATTTCCTTCAGATACGCCCACCTGCAGCAGGGCACATGCTTCGGGGCCTGAATATTTCAGTCAAGCCATCAGGGCCGCAGTGATCCCTCCCAACTTCAGGCTGGCGGCTGGAGTCAGCAAGTTCACCGGTGAATCCAAGCCCGACACATGGCTCGAAGATTACCGAGTGGCTGTGCAGATTGGCGGTGGCAACGATGAGGTGGCCATGAAGCATTTACCTCTCATGTTGGAAGGCTCAGCCAGAGCGTGGCTGAATCAGTTGGCACCCAGCAGCATTTACACTTGGAAGAACCTCGCCCGAGTGTTTATCACAACCTTCGAAGGAACGTGCAAGCGCCCTGCAGGCCTTACAGAGTTGCGGTCTTGCGTACAGGAGCCGAATGAAACACTGAGGGAATACATCCAGAGGTGGATCACACTGCACCACTCGGTCGAGAACGTGCCAGACCATCAAGCAGTTTGCGCTTTCAAGGAAGGCGTCAAATACAAAGAGTTGAATCTGAAGTTCGGTCGAACTGGAGAGATGTCCCTGAATCGGATGATGGAGATTGCCACCAAGTACGCTAATGGTGAAGACGAGGACCGACTCCGGAGTGGCAAACTCAAATCAGTCACCCAAGAAACCGGAGGAAACTCCAGTCGGAAGCAAAAGCGGAAGGCCGAGCCAGCCGCCCCTGGGGAGGCCCTGGCTGTGGCCCAGGGAAACTTCAAGGGGAAACCTGATGAAGGCATGCACCTACGGTAAGGGCACGGACCCGTCCTAAGAACCCTACCATAGGACGTCCTTAGAGGAGGTCACCTTTCAATCGCCCCGAAGGTGTCCCACTCGACGGGGCCAAGACACTCGACCAAAAAGCTGTCACTCGACCAACAAGCCAACCACTCGATCGCCAGGAGACCTCAAATCACTCCCAGGCAAACGGTCAGCTATTAAGTAGTCTTTATGATCATCATGACGCTTTATTAGGGACGTTATCAGTAACGCCCACCTTAAATGTACCTTAAACCCTGCATTACTGAGGGCAGGAGAGGACTGGCGAACTCTATATAAGCCACCCCCTCCTCAGTATGAAGGGTTCGCACCCCTGTTATCTTACTCACGCATAATCCAATCGACTGCCTCCGGGCACCGAGACGTAGGGCTGTTATTTCCTCAGAGAAGGGCCTGAACTCGTAAACCTTGCGTGCTTACAACTTCCCAATAGCTAAGGTCTAGCCTCTTCATACATACCCCCCTACCTCACTGTCAGACTTAGAACCACGACAGTTGGCGCCCACCTTGGGGTTGTAGTCTTAGCGCCTAATTGGAGAAGTTGCGATTTTTTCGATCCACTCGATCATGTTTTCCTGCGGAGCTTTGGCGGAGGGCCGCGAGATCCGTCTCGGCCGACTTGCTTTCATCGCTGACGACTCCGCTTGGCTCCAGGAGGCGCCGCTTGACGTCGACGCGCTCCCCGTCCGCGGTGCGACGCACTTCCGCGCGTGCGTCCATGGCGTCCTCCTGAGGCAGCCATCGACCCCATATCGGTCGACTCCCGTGCCATCTCCCCGTCCTGTCTCCCGCCAGCGCAAGCGTTCGGGTCGGTCGAGGCTCCAGCGGTGGATGAAGCCCGCCGTGGCCCGCCAGTCGGTGACCCAGCAGGTTGCTGCAATCGAGCCTGACGAATCCCTCTGCGGCCTGTTCGATCTGTCGACTGGCTCCATAGAGTCCGCTTCCGAGTGCGATAGCAGCGACCCCCTGGCGGAGGTCCTGGCGGTCGAGGGGACACGCAGTCCCCCCGGATTCCCTCGTGCTGACGATGGTGCCGACAGGGGCGATCCGTCGCACCCTCACGACGAATACCTCCCCGAGCCTCTTACGTCGTTGCAACGGGAGGAGCTTCGTCGCCGGAACATGAACGCGCTCTACACACCTATTGTTGGAGAAACCCCTGAGGCCCGGGCCTTGGAGGATGCGCGCTTGGCTAATCTAGCCGAGCGCACTCGATTGGAAAACCTACAGCGGGCTCTCGACGAGCGGGCGCGTCAGCGGGCTCCCGAGTCCAGTCGACGCCAGCAGGCACCCGAACCCAGTCGACGGCAGCTCTTCCCGCCACCACAGGTGTACCGAACTCCGGTTCAGAACCTGGCTGCCGCAGCCCGCATAGCGGAGTCGATCCAGCCCTCCCAGTCGGAGGCCGGAAGAGGATTGCTGCAGATCAGAGCATTGCTCCGAGCAGCGGGGAATCAGAATTCCGCCGTCTCTCGGTCGCGGGACAGGATCCACAGTCGATCCGTCGCAACGGAGACCGTCCAGTCGGCTCACAGCCCGAGATCGCCCCCGAGGCGTGAGGGGCGTGGAGACCGGCACGATCGGTATAGGGGGAACGAGCAATATGATTACCGACTCAACCGTGATGATGGGCGTCGGGTGCCATCCCCTCCTCCACGGAGCGGATCATATGCACCTCAGCATCGAGACGACAGGCGCCCTCATCACACTGGGCAGAGGGTCCCGGTCGACCCCAGAGACCCAGGCTTTGACGCGAGGTCCGTCCTCGTTCAAGGTCTGGTGGACAGGAACAGGGCTCATCGAGAGGGCCACAACAGAGATACGCCCACCGGCAGCAGGGCACACGCCTCGGGGCCTGAGTGTTTCAGTCGAGCCATCCGAGTCGCGGTGATCCCGCCCAACTTCCGGCTGGCGACTGGAATCAGCAAGTTCACCGGCGAGTCCAAGCCTGACACGTGGCTCGAAGATTACTGAGTGGCTGTGCAGATCGGTGGCGGCAACGACGAGGTGGCCATGAAGCATTTACCCCTCATGTTGGAAGGCTCAGCTAGGGCGTGGCTCAATCAGCTGGCGCCCAGCAGCATTTACACGTGGGAAGATCTCTCCCAAGTGTTTGTTACAACCTTTGAAGGGACATGCAAGCGCCCTGCAGGCCTTACAGAGCTGCGGTCTTGCATACAGAAGCTGAATGAAACACTGAGGGAATACATCTAGAGGTGGATCACACTGCACCACTCGGTCGAGAACGTGCCTGACCATCAAGCAGTCTGCGCTTTCAAGGAAGGGGTCAAGTACAAGGAGTTGAATCTGAAATTTGGCCGGACCGGAGAGATGTCCCTTAATCGGATGATGGAGATTGCCACCAAGTACGCTAATGGAGAAGACGAGGACCGACTCCGAAGCGGCAAACTTAAGTCAGTCGCCCAAGAAACCGGAGGAAACTCCAGTCGGAAGCAAAAGCGGAAGGCCGAGCCAGCCGCTCCCGGGGAGGCCCTGGCTGTGGCCCAGGGAAACTTCAAGGGGAAACCCAAGGGCACTTGGAAACCCAAGAAAGTCAAGGATCAGGATGGGAATGATGTTTTGGATTTGCCATGTCACATCCACACCAAGAAAGACGAAGAGGGTAATTTTATCTACCCCAAACATACCACTCGACAATGCCGGCTCCTGATCCAACAGTTTCAAGGCAAGCAGCCCAAGGATAAAGAGAAAGAGCCGGACAGGGTTGAGGACAGGGATGATAGTGACGATGGATACCCCCAGGTCAATTCCACCCTGATGATTTTTGCCGATGTCGAAAGCAAAAGTCGACTGAAAGTCATAAACCGGGAGGTGAACATGGTTGCCCCTGCAACTCCCAGTTACCTAAAGTGGTCCCAGACGGCCATCACGTTCGACCAATCCGATCATCCAACACACATTGCCACCCCTGGGAGGCAAGCTTTGGTGGTCGACCCAGTTGTCGAAGGCAATCAACTGACCAAAGTCCTGATGGATGGTGGCAGTGGCCTGAACATACTGTACGCGGAAACCTTGAAAGGAATGGGCATTCCGATGTCCAGACTCAGCACCTGTAACATGAGCTTCCCCGGAGTCATTCCTGGGAAGAAAGCCGAGTCACTTGGCCAGATTGCTCTTGATGTGGTTTTCGGTGATTCAAAGAATTACCGCAAGGAAAAGTTAACGTTTGAAGTTGTGGACTTCCAGAGTGCTTATCACGCCATCTTGGGCAGGCCGGCTTATGCACGCTTCATGGCTCGACCATGCTACGTGTATCTTAAATTAAAGATGCCTGGTCCCAAAGGTGTGATCACTGTTACAGGCAACCGGAAGAGGGCAGAAGAATGTTTCCAGAAGGGATCAAAGATCGCCGACGCTCAGATGGCAGTAGTCGAGCTGAAAGAGTACCAGAAGACTGCCGACCCGAGCGAATTGCTGCGGGCTAAGAAGCCTGCCTCCGAATCAGCTTTTCAGTCGGCCGGCGAAACGAAGACGGTCCACATTCACCCGACCGACCCCGACGCAGCTCCGACTCACATCTCAACAACGCTCGACTCCAAATAGGAAGAAGCGCTCATCCAGCTCCTCCGTGAGAACTGGGACATCTTCGCATGGAAACCCTCTGACATGCCCGGAGTTCCTAGGGGGCTGGCTGAGCACCGCCTACGAGTCGACTCAAAGTTCAAACCCGTGAAGGAACATCTGCGGCGGTCCGCCGTCCAGAAAAAACAAGCCATCGGCGAAGAAGTGGCTCGGCTCTTAGCAGCTGAGTTCATTCGAGAGATCTACCACTCCGAGTGGCTCGCCAATGTTGTCATGGTCCCCAAGAAGGACAAGTCACTCCGCATGTGCATTGATTTCAAGCATATCAATCGGGCCTGCCCGAAAGATCATTTTCCTCTCCCTCGCATCGACCAAATTGTCGACTCAACTGCGGGATGTGAGAGATTGTCTTTTCTAGATGCCTACTCCGGGTACCATCAGATCCGTCTGTATGGGCCCGACAAAATCAAAACAGCTTTCATCACTCCATTCGGATGCTTCTGTTACGTCACCATGCTGTTCGGCCTCAAGAACGCCGGAGCCACATTCATGAGAATGATCCAGAAGTGTTTACTCACTCAAATCAGTCGGAATGTGGAGGCGTACATGGACGATATCGTAGTCAAGTCCCGGAAAGGTTCCGACCTACGGGCTGACCTTACTGAAACCTTCGCCAACCTCAGGAGGTACGATATCAAGCTCAATCCGTCAAAATGTACTTTCGGAGTTCCAGGTGGCAAGCTACTCGGTTTTCTTGTTTCCGAACGGGGAATCGACGCCAATCCTGAAAAAATTGGAACCATACTCCGGATGAAGCGTCCTGTACGTGTGCATGACGTCCAAAAACTTACAGGCTGCTTGGCCGCCTTAAGTCGATTCATCTCTCGACTCGGTGAAAAAGCGTTGCCTCTTTACCGACCGATGAAAAAGTCTGACAAGTTCGAATGGACTCCAGAAGCTGATGCAGCGTTTGTAGAGCTCAAAGCTCTGCTCTCCACCCAGCTGGTGCTAGCTGCTCCAATCAGCAAAGAGCCTCTGCTGCTTTATATTGCAGCCATGGGACAAGTTGTCAGTACAGTACTTACGGTCGAGAGAGAAGAGGAAGGGAAGGCCTTCAAAGTTCAACGCCCTGTTTATTATGTGTCTGAAGTTTTGACCCCTTCAAAACAAAGATACCCCCACTACCAGAAGCTTGTATATGGGATTTACATGACCACGAAGAAAGTTGCACATTATTTCTCTGACCACTCCATTACAGTCGTCAGCGACGCCCCATTATCGGAGATCCTGCATAACAGAGATGCAACTGGTCGAGTGGCCAAGTGGGCGATTGAACTCCTTTCTTTAGACATCAAGTTTGAAGCAAAGAAAGCCATCAAGTCTCAAGCGATCGCGGATTTTATCGTCGAGTGGATTGAACAGCAACTTCCGACTCAAGTTCACTCGGAACACTGGACTATGTTCTTCGATGGATCCAAGATGCTAAATGGTTCGGGCGCGGGGGTAGTTCTGGTCTTCCCCCGAGGAGATAAGCTCAGATACGTTCTCCAGATTCACTTCGATTCCTCCAATAACGAAGCAGAATATGAAGCACTTTTGTATGGGTTGCGCATGGCCATTTCACTCGGCGTCCGTCGCCTCATGGTCTATGGCGACTCAGATCTGGTGGTTAATCAAGTGATGAAGGAATGGGATGTCAGGAGTCCGGCAATGACTGGATACTGCAATGCAGTACGGAAGCTAGAGAAGAAGTTCGAGGGGTTGGAACTCCACCACATCCCTCGACTGAAAAACCAGGCAGCTGACAACTTGGCAAAGATAGGCTCCAAGAGAGAAGCCATTCCAAGCAACGTGTTCTTGGAACACATTCACTCGCCGTCAGTACAAGAAGATCCTTTCACAGAAGAAGCCCCGCAGCCAAAAAGTGCCGCAGACCCGACTGAAGTTGAAGTGCCTGCAGTAGTCGACCTGATCATGGAAGTCTTGGCAATCACCCCCGACTGGACGATACCATACATTGCATATATCCTAAGGAAAGAACTCCCGGAGGACGAGGAGGAGGCTCGACAGATCGTCCGCCGATCTAAGGCCTTCACAGTCATAAGGGGACAACTGTACAGAGAAAGTGCGACCGGAGTCGGCCAGAAATGCATAACGCCAGAAGAAGGTCAAATAATCCTCAACGATATCCACTCAGGAACCTGCGGTCACCATGCGTCCTCTCGGACCATTGTGGCTAAAGCATACCGAGCTAGATTTTATTGGCCAAGGGCAAATGAGATGGCGAAAGAGATAGTCGACAGGTGCGAGGGCTGCCAGTTCTACTCCAACATGTCACACAAGCCCGCGTCGGCCCTGAAAACCATTTCGCTCGTCTGGCCCTTTGCCGTCTGGGGATTGGACATGGTTGGCCCCTTGAGAACGGGCAGGAGTGGGTTCACTCACGTGCTTGTGGCAGTCGACAAGTTTACCAAATGGATCGAAGCTAAGCCCATAAAGAGCCTTGACGCTAGCACCGCTATCAGTTTCATCAGAGGGTTGACATTCAGATATGGAGTCCCACACAGCATCATCACTGATAACGGGTCAAACTTTGATTCGGACGATTTCAGGGCATTTTGCGCTTCTCAAGGCACACGAGTCGACTACGCCTCAGTTGCTCATCCCCAGTCGAATGGACAGGCTGAGAGAGCAAATGGTCTGATTCTCAAAGGGCTAAAACCTCGGCTGATGCATGATCTCAAGCACGCGGCAGGCGCTTGGGTCGACGAGCTTCCGTCAGTACTGTGGGGATTAAGGACTACCCCTAACCGGTCGACTGGAAGGACCCCGTTCTTTCTGGTTTATGGAGCCGAAGCTGTCCTGCCAAGCGATCTCCTTCACAATGCGCCTCGAGTTGAACTTTACACCGAAGATGAAGCAGAGCAGGCCCGGCAAGACGCAGTCGATCTCTTGGAGGAAGAAAGGGAGATGGCAATGATCAGATCGACCATTTACCAGCAGGACTTGCGTCGATTCTACGCCCGGAATGTGAAGAGTCGAGCCTTTCAAGAAGGAGATTTGGTCCTCCGAGTGGATCAACAGAAACCTCACAAGCTCGCTCCCACTTGGGAAGGCCCCTTCATCATCACCAGAGTCCTCCACAATGGAGCATATCACCTTTACAATGTTGATCGACAAATCGACGAACCTCGAGCTTGGAACGCGGAGCTTCTCCGCCCCTTTTACACTTAAGTCCACTCTTAAACCAGATGTAATAAGAAAAACTCCTAAGGTTCATTTTTATCAGAAATAAGAGTGTTCCAATAATTGTTGTCACTATTGTATATATCCGAAATCCCCCAGTGGGTGACTTAGCTGCGAATCCGGTTCGCCTAAGTTTGAAAAATCCTACCGAGTGGAGAGCAATCCTCCCACTCGGGAGGCTTAGCTGCAGTTCAGCACTCGCCTAAGTTCTCCACGAAGAGACTTAGCTGCAGTCAGACACTCGCCTAAGTTTGAAAAATCCTACCGAGTGGAGAGCAATCCTCCCACTCGGGGGCTTAGCTGCAGTTCAGCACTCGCCTAAGTTCTCCACAAAGAGACTTAGCTGCAGTCAGACACTCGCCTAAGTTTGAAAAATCCTACCGAGTGAGAGCAATCCTCCCACTCGGGGGCTTAGCTGCAGTTCAGCACTCGCCTAAGTTCTCCACGAAGAGACTTAGCTGCAGTCAGACACTCGCCTAAGTTTGAAAAATCCTACCGAGTGGAGAGCAATCCTCCCACTCGGGATCTTAGATGCAGTTCAGCACTCGCCTAAGTTCTCCACGAAGAGATTTAGCTGCAGTCAGACACTCGCCTAAGTTTGAAAAATCCTACCGAGTGGAGAGCAATCCTCCCACTCGGGGGCTTAGCTGCAGTTCAGCGCTCGCCTAAGTTCTCCACGAAGAGACTTAGCTGCAGTCAGACACTCGCCTAAGTTTTAAAAATCCTACCGAGTGGAGAGCAATCCTCCCACTCGGGGGCTTAGCTGCAGTTCAGCGCTCGCCTAAGTTCTCCACGAAGAGACTTAGCTGCAGTCAGACACTCGCCTAAGTTTGAAAAATCCTACCGAGTGGAGAGCAATCCTCCCACTCGGGGGCTTAGCTGCAGTTCAGCACTCGCCTAAGTTCTCCACAAAGAAACTTAGCTGCAGTCAGACACTCGCCTAAGTTTGAAAAATCCTACCGAGTGGAGAGCAATCCTCCCACTCGGGGGCTTAGCTGCAGTTCAGCACTCGCCTAAGTTCTCCACAAAGAAACTTAGCTGCAGTCAGACACTCGCCTAAGTTTGAAAAATCCCACCGAGTGGAGAGCAATCCTCCCACTCGGGGGCTTAGCTGCAGTTCAGCACTCGCCTAAGTTCTCCACGAAGAGACTTAGCTGCAGTCAGACACTCGCCTAAGTTTGAAAATTCCTACAGAGTGGAGAGCTCCGCCACAAATACAATGTACAACAACGGAGTGTGGGTCGACTGCCACCTTCTCCCGAGAGCTCCGCCACAAATACAATGTACTACAACGGAGTGTGGGTCGACTGCCACCTTCTCCCGAGAGCTCCGCCACAAATACAATATACAACAACGGAGTGTGGGTCGACTGCCACCTTCTCCCGAGAGCTCCGCCACAAATACAATGTACAACGACAGGGTGGGGGTCGGCCATCAAGCCTCTCACGATAGTTCCAGACCACAGAGACATTCAGCAAAAATAAAAGTTCGGATAAAGCTTAAAAGGCCCCGGGCCCCGAATCAAAGTACTCGAGCCCTCAGCTTAGCAGAGTTTAAACGACTACAAATCCACTGGGCATCCCGAGGCTAATTTAAGGAAAGGCATAAAAAGTTTTCTCACTCCTCAAGAGGAGGGCTGGCAGGAGCGACGAACTCATCCAAGTCGATCCCGTCCGCAATGCGAGTAGCTGCAGCGATGAAGGTCTCCATGAAGTCCTGGAAGTTGTGCCTCTTGGTATTGGCGACTTGGATGGCGGCCAGCTTTTCTTCTCGCGCCTCCTTGCAATGAACGCGGACTAAGGATAGAGCCACGTCAGCGCCGCACCGGGCAGAGGACTTCTTCCACTCCTGCACTCGATCGGGGATTTTGTCAAGTCGAGCCATAAGAGACTCGAGATCGTTCTGGAGCGCAGATTCTGGCCAAAGAGTCGAGTCGATCCGCGACACGGCAACCTTCAGTCGAGCCAGGTAATCCACGGCGCCGTCGATTCGAGATTCCAATCGGAGCAAGTTCATGGCAGTGTCGTCTTTCACCGGGGAATTGATTGGGTCAAGACCCGTTTCGATCCGCCCGGTCTCTTCTTCGAAGTTCTGACAGAATGCTGCACACAAGACCTAAAGATAAGCCAACGACCACAGGATTGAGTCGACACAAAAAGTACAAAGTAGTCAAAATTAGATGTGCACCTTCAAGTTTGATGTACAGCCTCTTGGCGAGGCTCCTCAGGAAGCTCTCCAGGTCGTCCCTCCTACGGGTGACGCCTTCCATCTCCTCACCCAAGAGGAGGTTCTTCTTCTTCCCACTGGCAGTCAGCCTGTTGGCATCAGTCAGAGCGGCCTGCAACCTAATGTTCTCTTGCTCCAACTGGCCGACCGAAGCCAGCTTCTGTTCGGCCAGAACCATCTTGTCGTCAGCCGCCTTACGGGCAACAGCCAGGTCCTGGTCCTTCCTCGCCAACGCTCTTTCCAATTCTCCTACAAAGAAACAGCGATTGAATCAGAAACAGCAAAGGAATGCCCAAGCCTGAAAATAGAACCAGTCGACAAAGTCGCTTTACCTGCGGCGCCCTCCCTGACCTTCTGCAACTCCGTCCTGGCCAGCTCTAAATCAAGGTCCAGCTGAATCTTCTGCTTCTCCAATTCAGCATAACGAGCGACAAGTTCGCAAGATCTCTGCAAAGAAAAAACCAGCCGACAGACATTCGAGATAAGTTGCTCCCGAGTAACTAAGGAACAATGGTGACGTTTCTAAGACCACAGCCGAATAAAAAATATTCGACCGTAGTCTCGGGGACTACACCCAGTGGGTGCACTCAGCGTGCCCCCACTGGTTCGACCAAAAAAAAACCGACTGCATACAGTCGACAGGACACGAACCGCTCGACCTGGCAGATCAGATCGAGTGAAGGAGTACAAATTCACAAACGCAATATACAGACTACAGTCGACTGCCAGCAGTCCACCGTAGTCTCGGGGACTACACCCAGTGGGTGCACTCAGCGTGCCCCCACTGGTTCGACCAAAGAGAAAACACACCCAGTGGGTGTACAAGTACAGATACGAAGATCTTCAAAAAAAAGGAAGAGAAAGAGAGAGAAAGACTCTTCAAACAAACAAACATCAAGTCAACTGACCTGGACGTTACTCTGAAGCGCCGAACTCGCGTCGTAAGCCGCCTGGCTGGCCTCCCGAGCCTTCTTCACCTGCTCCATCATGACCCCTGCCTGGTGTATGGCCTCCTTCGCAGCGGCCACTTCGTCTTCAGGGGCAGAGTACGCGACAAAGAGTGAAGTCGGATCAGCAGTCGACACCGAGGGCTGCACACTCGGCGGAGGATTGGCAGTCGGATTGGCAGCCGACGCCGAAGGCTGCGCACTCGACAAGGGATTGGCGAAGGACACAGAGGCCCGAGGGGCATCGCCGCCGTCCCGTGCCGCGGCTTCAGGCGCCGGAGCAGGCTGGGGAGCCCTGTCGGTCGACGGCCTCCTGGTCCTCCCTATCCTCAGCAGCTCATTGTCATCGTCATCCGGGAGGTCGATAACTTGAGGAGGAGCTGCAGGAAGAACTTTCAATCGACAAGAATTACAAGAAACGACCAAGTCAACTCAAAAACAAAACGTCGATGATCGTACCAGGGTTGGAGGTTGCGGCGTCCCCCATCTCTTGGTCGTCATCCTTGGCTGAGACCTCGGAGGTAGCAGCACTGCAAATTTCGAAGAATCAACCAGTTCAGCATAATGAGTCGACTCAGGATCTGTCCTCCAATCGACGAAAAAAGTCAAAGCTTGTTACCCGGAGATGACAGGGACAGTTATCTTCATCTTCGGCAGAGTCTTGGGCGGCTTGGACTGCGTCGTGCGCGGTTGCTTGGGAACCTTCCCAGTCGGTGTCGGAGAAGAGGTCCGAGGGCGTTTCGACGATGGCCCGACAGAGGCAGTCGCCTGACCACATCCCTGCGCCGGGTCGTGCACGAGCTTGGATCGTCTCTCTAGGCGGGGAGGTTCGGCTTCTTCCTCTTCCTCCTCGCTAGAGAAGATGTCGTCGCCTTCCTCTCCTTCGCCGTCCGACTCCCACTCGCCCTGGTCGTCCCCGCTCTCACCTCCGCTCCCCTCACCTTCCTCAGTTGACCCCTGCGCCCCGTTGGGCGTCGAATACATCTCAGTGGTCGCCTAAAAGACAGCAGGCAAAATGGAAAGTCAGTCGACTCGCTCAAAAGAAGACCAGTGCAGAAAGCAAGATTTCAGTCGAAAACGCGAGAACACACCTGGTCGACCTCATAAGAGCTGTCGAGTGGAACGACCCTCCTGGCTCCTCGGGGGTTGTCTTTGTTCCCTGTAATGCTTGACAGCCACCCCTCCAACATCTCGTCGGTGACCTCCTCTGGGTGGACCCGAGTGGAGTCCTCGAGGCCGGAGTACAACCACATCGGGTGATCCCGAGCCTGGAGGGGTTGGATTCTCCTCCTGAGGAAGACTTCGAGCAGGTCCATCCCCGTCACGCCCTCACGGACAAGTTCGACCACTCGACCCGCCAGTATCTTGACATGGGCCTTTTCTTCGGGCGTCACCTTCAGAGAAGCCGGCTTTTCAGCTCGGTCGAGGGTGAAGGGTGGGAGTCCAGTCGACTGCCCCGGGGTCACTTGATCCTGGCAGTAGAACCAAGTCGCCTGCCACCCTCGAACCGACTCCGGGAAAGTGATGGAGGGAAAACAACTTTTCCCCCTTGTCTGGATCGCCAAGCCCCCGCACAGCTGGATCACCTGCGTCCTCTCGTCACTCGACTTAGCCTTCTTCACCGACTGAGATCGAACGGTGAAGATATGCTTGAAAAGTCCCCAGTGCGGGCGGCACCCCAGGAACGCCTCGCACATAGAAATAAAAGCGGCGAGATAGACTATGGAGTTCGGAGTGAAGTGGTGGAGCTGCGCCCCGAAGAAATTCAGGAAATTGCGGAAAAAAGGGTGGGGCGGCACGGAGAAACCACGGTCAATGTGAGTCGCCAGGAGGACGCGCTCACCGTCACGTGGCTGGGGCTCGATTTCTCTCCCCGGAAGACGCGCCGCCTTGTGGAGGATGACTCCTCCCTCGACCATGTCGTCAAGGTCCTCCTGACGAAGCACCGAGGGCATCCAGTCGCCCTGGATCCACCCCTTGGGCAGGGCCGTCCGAGAAGAAGAGCCCCCGCGCGCAGACTTCTTCCCCTTCCCGGCCGCCGCCGCCTTCTTCGCGCGCTCCAGGGCGGTCGTCTTGCTCTTCACCATCGTCGCCGGCAAGGTCTCGGGCTGGTTTTTGTGGTGGCGGGGCGAGAGCAAAGGAAGCGGAGGAGACGACGGAGAGACAGAGAGAGGAGCAGAAGAGATGAGCACGCGTACTGAAGAGAGACTCCGGGCCAACTATTTATAAGGGACCACTCCCGAGTGGCTGACAGGTAGGCCCGAGCTATCCAGTCAAATCCCTTGGCAGGCGCGCGCGCTGTACGTGGCGAAAAAGGCGGCGCGAGGATCGAGGAGCCTTCGCACTGTCGCTCCCGATTACGGCGGCCGCCCCCGTCCCATGCGCTTCCCAAAAAATCTGAATCCCGCGATCTCCGCCGGGTGCAGAACAACTTGGCGAAACGGAAATCCCGCGCACACCGGCGCCCGATGCCTCGCAAGTAAAAGAATCCATTCGACGAAAGGCCTGGAACGGATCAAGGCGACTGAAAGAGGTTAATAACGTCATCCGTGACAGTCGTCCCAGAACGAAGCACCTATAATAACCCGAAGGGTCGGTTGGAAAGGTCCCAAACCCCTTTTTCTCACTCCAGCCTCGATCCGTTCGGGGGCTAATGATGAAGGCATGCACCTACGGTAGGGGCACGGACCCGTCCTAAGAACCCTACCATAGGATGTCCTTAGAGGAGGTCACCTTTCAATCGCCCCGAAGGTGTCCCACTCGACGGGGCCAAGACACTCGACCAAAAAGCTGTCACTCGACCAACAAGCCAACCACTCGACCGCCAGGAGACCTCAAATCACTCCCAGGCAAACGGTCAGCTATTAAGTAGTCTTTATGATCATCATGACGCTTTATTAGGGACGTTATCAGTAACGCCCACCTTAAATGTACCTTAAACCCTGCATTACTGAGGGCAGGAGAGGACTGGCGAACTCTATATAAGCCACCCCCCTCCTCAGTATGAAGGGTTCGCACCCCTGTTATCTTACTCACGCATAATCCAATCGACCACCTCCGGGCACCGAGACGTAGGGCTGTTACTTCCTCAGAGAAGGGCCCGAACTCGTAAACCTTGCGTGCTTACAACTTCCCAATAGCTAAGGTCTAGCCTCTTCATACATACCCCCCTACCTCACTGTCAGACTTAGAACCACGACAAAACCCAAGGGCACATGGAAGCCCGAGAAAGTTAAGGATCAGGATGGGAATGATGTTTTGGACCTGCCATGTCACATCCACACCAAGAAAGATGAAGAGGCAATTTTATTTTCCCAAAGCATACCACTCGATAGTGCCGGCTCCTGATCCAGCAGTTTCAGGGCAAGCCGCCCAAGGACAAGGAAAAGTAACCAGACAGAGTTGAGGACAAGGATGATAGTGACGATGGATACCCCCAAGTCAATTCCACCTTGATGATTTTTGCTGATGTCGAAAGCAAAAGTCGACTGAAAGTCATTAACCGTGAGGTGAACATGGTTGCTCCGGCAACACCTAGTTACCTCAAGTGGTCTCAGACCGCCATCACATTCGACCAGTCTGATCACCTGACGCACATTGCCACCCCAGGGAGGCAAGCTTTGGTGGTCGACCCAGTCGTCTAAGACACTCGACTGACCAAAGTCCTGATGGATGGCGGCAGTGGCCTGAACATACTGTATGCTGAAACTTTGAAAGGAATGGGCATTCCGATGTCCAGACTCAGCACCAGTAACATGAGCTTCCACGGAGTCATTCCTGGGAAGAAAGCCGAGTCACTCGGCCAGATTGCTCTCGATGTGGTTTTTGGTGATTCAAAGAATTACTGCAAGGAAAAGTTGACATTTGAGGTTGTGGACTTCCAGAGTGCTTATCACGCCATTTTGGGCAGGCCAGCTTACGCATGCTTCATGGCTCGACCATGTTACGTGTATCTTAAATTAAAGATGCCTGGCCCCAAAGGTGTGATCACTGTTACGGGCAACCGGAAGAAAGCAGAAGAGTGTTTTCAGAAGGGATCAAAGATCGCTGATGCTCAGATGGCAGTGGTCGAGCTGAAAGAGTACCAAAAGACTGCCAATCCGAGTGAATTGCTGCGAGCTAAGAAGCCTGCCTCCAAGTCAGCTTTTTAGTCGGCTGGTGAAACAAAGACAGTCCACATTCACCCGACCGACCCCGACGCTGCTCCGACTCACATCTCGACGACGCTCGACTCCAAATAGGAAGAAGCGCTCATCCAGCTCCTCCGTGAGAACTGGGACATCTTCGCATGGAAACCCTCTGACATGCCTGGAGTTCCCAGGGGGCTGGCTGAGCACCGTCTGCGAGTCGACCCAAAGTTCAAGCCCGTGAAGGAACATCTTCGACGGTCCGCCGTCCAGAAGAAGCAAGCCATTGGCGAGGAGGTGGCTCGGCTCTTAGCAGCTGAGTTCATCCGAGAGATTTACCACTCCGAGTGGCTCGCCAATGTCGTCATGGTCCCCAAGAAGGACAAGTCGCTCCGCATGTGCATCGATTTCAAACATATCAATCGGGCCTGCCCGAAAGATCATTTTCCTCTCCCTCGCATCGACCAAATAGTCGACTCAACTGCGGGATGCGAGAGATTGTCTTTTCTAGATGCCTATTCCGGGTACCATCAGATCCGTCTGTATGGGCCCGACGAGACCAAAACAGCCTTCATCACTCCATTCGGATGCTTCTGTTACGTCACCATGCCATTCGGCCTCAAGAACGCTGGAGCCACATTCATGAGAATGATCCAGAAGTGTTTACTCACTCAAATCAGTCGGAATGTGGAGGCATACATGGATGATATTGTGGTCAAGTCCCGGAAAGGTTCCGACCTACGGGCTGACCTTGCCGAAACCTTTGCCAACCTCAGGAGGTACGATATCAAGCTCAATCCATCAAAGTGCACTTTCGGGGTTCCAGGTGGAAAGTTACTCGATTTTCTCGTTTTCGAACGGGGGATCGACGCCAATCCTGAAAAAATTGGCACCATACTCCGGATGAAGCGTCCTGTACGCGTGCATGATGTCCAGAAGCTTACAGGCTACTTGGCTGCTTTAAGTCGATTCATTTCTCGACTCAGTGAAAAGGCGTTGCCTCTTTACCGACTGATGAAGAAGTCTGACAAGTTCGAGTGGACTCCAGAAGCTGATGCAGCGTTCGCAGAGCTCAAAGCTCTGCTCTCCACCCAGCCAGTGCTTGCTGCCCCAATCAGCAAAGAGCCTCTGCTGCTTTACATTGCAGCCACAGGACAAGTTGTCAGTACAGTACTTACGGTCGAGCGGGAAGAGGAAGGAAAGGCCTTCAAAGTTCAACGCCCAGTATATTATGTGTCTGAAGTTTTGACCCCTTCAAAACAAAGATACCCCCACTACCAGAAGCTTGTATATGGGATTTATATGACCACGAAGAAAGTTGCACATTATTTCTCTGACCACTCCATTACAGTCGTCAGCGACGCCCCACTATCAGAGATCCTGCATAACAGAGACGCAACTGGTCGAGTGGCCAAATGGGCGATTGAACTCCTTCCCTTAGACATCAAGTTTGAAGCAAAGAAGGCTATCAAGTCCCAAGCAATCGCGGATTTCATCGCCGAGTGGATTGAACAGCAACTTCCAACTCAAGTTCACTCGGAGCACTGGACCATGTTCTTCGTTGGATCCAAGATGCTGAATGGTTCGGGCGCGGGAGTAGTCCTAGTCTCCCCCCGAGGAGATAAGCTCAGATATGTTCTCCAGATTCACTTCGATTCCTCCAATAACGAAGCAGAGTACGAGGCACTTTTGTATGGGTTGCGCATGGCCATTTCACTCGGCGTCCGTCGCCTCATGGTCTATGGCGACTCAGATTTGGTGGTTAATCAAGTGATGAAGGAGTGGGACGTCAGGATTCCAGCAATGACTGGGTATTGCAATGCAGTGCGAAAGCTAGAAAAGAAATTCGAGGGGTTAGAGCTTCATCACATCCCCCGACTGAAAAATCAGGCAGCTGACGATTTGGCAAAGATAGGCTCCAAGAGAGAAGCCATTCCCAGCAACGTGTTCTTGGAACACATTCACTCACCGTCAGTCCAAGAGGATCCTTTCATAGAAGAAGCCCCGCAGCCGAAAAGTGCCACAGATCCGACTGAAGTTGAAGTACCTGTAGTGGTCGACCTAATCATGGAAGTCTTGGCAATCACCCCTGACTGGACAATACCGTACATCGCGTATATCCTAAGGAAAGAACTCCCGGAAGACAAGGAGGAGGCTCGACAGATCGTCCGCTGATCCAAGGCCTTCACAGTCATAAGGGGACAGCTGTATAGGGAGAGCGCGACTGGAGTCGGTCAGAAATGCATAACACCAGAAGAGGGTCAGATAATCCTTAATGATATCCACTCGGGGACCTGTGGTCACCATGCGTCCTCTCGGACTAGTGTGGCTAAAGCATACCGAGCTGGATTTTACTGGCCAAGAGCAAATGAGATGGCAAAAGAGATAGTCGACAAGTGTGAAGGGTGCCAGTTCTACTCCAACATGTCGCACAAGCCTGCATCAGCCCTGAAGACCATTCCACTCGTCTGGCCCTTTGCCGTTTGGGGATTGGACATGGTTGGTCCACTAAGAACGGGCAGGAGTGGATTCACTCATGTGCTTGTGGCGGTCGGCAAATTTACCAAATGGATCGAAGCTAAGCCCATCAAGAACCTCGATGCTTGCACTGCTATCAGTTTCGTCAGAGGGTTAACATTCAGATATGGAGTCCCGCATAGCATCATCACTGATAACGGGTCAAACTTTGATTCGGACAAGTTCAGAGCTTTTTGCGCCTCTCAAGGCACATGAGTCGACTACGCATCGGTCGCCCATCCCCAGTCGAATGGACAGGCTGAGAGAGCGAATGGTCTGATTCTCAAAGGGCTAAAACCTCTATTGATGCGCGATCTCAAGCAAGCGGCAGGCGCTTGGGTCGACGAGCTTCCGTCAGTTCTGTGGGGATTAAGGACCACCCCTAACCGGTCGACTGGAAGAACTCCATTCTTTTTGGTTTATGGAGCCGAAGCAGTCCTGCCGAGTGATCTTCTTCATAATGCACCCCGAGTTGAACTTTACACCGAAGATGAAGCAGAACAGGCCCGGCAAGACGCAGTCGACCTCTTAGAAGAAGAAAGGGAGATGGCCATGATCAGATCGGCCATTTATCAGCAAGACTTGCGCCGTTTTCACGCCCGGAATGTGAAAATTCGAGCCTTCCAAGAAGGAGATCTGGTCCTCCGAGTGGATCAACAGAAGCCGCACAAACTTGCTCCTACTTGGGAAGGCCCCTTCATAGTCACCAGAGTCCTCCACAATGGAGCATACCACCTCTACAATGTCGATCGCCAGATCGACGAGCCACAAGCTTGGAACGCGGAACTGCTACGCCCCTTTTACACCTAAGTTCTCCCTTAGATGAGATGTAATAAAAAAAATTACAATTCATTTTTATCAAAGACAAGAGTGTTCCAATAATGGCTGTCACTTTGTTTGCATACAAAACCCCCAGTGGGTGACTTGGCTGCGAATCCGTTTCGCCTAAGTTTGAAAAAATCCTACCGAGTGGAGAGCAATCCTCCCACTCGGGGGCTTAGCTGCAGTCCAGTACTCGCCTAAGTTCTCCCACTCAGAAGCTTAGCTGCAGTCAAGCACTCGCCTAAGTTTGAAAAAATCCTACCAAGTGGAGAGCAATCCTCCCACTCGGGGGCTTAGCTGCAGTTCAGTACTCGCCTAAGTTCTCCCACTCGGAAGCTTAGCTGCAGTCAAGAACTCGCCTAAGTTTGAAAAAAATCCTACCGAGTGGAGAGCAATCCTCCCACTCGGGGGCTTAGCTGCAGTCCAGTACTCGCCTAAGTTCTCCCACTCAGAAACTTAGCTGCAGTCAAGCACTCGCCTAAGTTTGAAAAAATCCTACCGAGTGGAGAGCAATCCTCCCACTCGGGGGCTTAGCTGCAGTCCAGTACTCGCCTAAGTTCTCCCACTCAGAAGCTTAGCTGCAGTCAAGCACTCGCCTAAGTTTGAAAAAGTCCTACCGAGTGGAGAGCAATCCTCCCACTCGGGGGCTTAGCTGCAGTCCAGTACTCGCCTAAGTTCTCCCACTCAGAAACTTAGCTGCAGTCAAGCACTCGCCTAAGTTTGAAAAAATCCTACCGAGTGGAGAGCAATCCTCCCACTCGGGGGCTTAGCTGCAGTCCAGTACTCGCCTAAGTTCTCCCACTCAGAAGCTTAGCTGCAGTCAAGCACTCGCCTAAGTTTGAAAAAGTCCTACCGAGTGGAGAGCAATCCTCCCACTCGGGGGCTTAGCTGCAGTCCAATACTCGCCTAAGTTCTCCCACTCGGAAGCTTAGCTGCAGTCAAGGACTCGCCTAAGTTTGAAAACAATCCTACCGAGTGGAGAGCAATCCTCCCACTTGGGGGCTTAGCTGCAGTCCAGTACTCGCCTAAGTTCTCCCACTCGGAAACTTAGCTGCAGTCAAGCACTCGCCTAAGTTTGAAAAAATCCTACCGAGTGGAGAGCAATCCTCCCACTCGGGGGCTTAGCTGCAGTCCAGTACTCGCCTAAGTTCTCCCACTCGGAAACTTAGCTGCAGTCAAGCACTCGCCTAAGTTTGAAAAAATCTTATCGAGTGGAGAGCAATCCTCCCACTCGGGGGCTTAGCTGCAGTCTAGTACTCGCCTAAGTTCTCCCACTCGGAAGCTTAGCTGCAGTCAAGTACTCGCCTAAGTTTGAAAAAATCCTACCGAGTGGAGAGCAATCCTCCCACTCGGGGGCTTAGCTGCAGTCCAGTACTCGCCTAAGTTCTCCCACTCGGAAACTTAGCTGCAGTCAAGCACTCGCCTAAGTTTGAAAGAATCCTACCGAGTGGAGAGCAATCCTCCCACTCGGGGGCTTAGCTGCAGTCTAGTACTCGCCTAAGTTCTCCCACTCAGAAGCTTAGCTGCGGTCGAGCACTCGCCTAAGTTTGAAAAAACCCTACCGAGTGGAGAGCAATCCTCCCACTCGGGGGCTTAGCTGCAGTCCAGTACTCGCCTAAGTTCTCCCACTCGGAAACTTAGCAGCAGTCAAGCACTCGCCTAAGTTTGAAAAAATCCTACCGAGTGGAGAGCAAACCTCCCACTCGGAGGCTTAGCTGCAGTCCAGTACTCGCCTAAGTTCTCCCACTCGGAAGCTTAGCAGCAGTCAAGCACTCGCCTAAGTTTGAAAAAACCCTACCGAGTGGAGAGCAAACCTCGCACTCGGGGACTTAGCTGCAGTCCAGCACTCGTTTAAATACAAGACCAAAGTCCCACACGACAGATCAAAACCACGAAGATATTCAGCAAGAAATCAAGTTCGGATAAAGCCTAAAAGGTCCCAGACCTCAAATCAAAGTACTCGAGCCCTCGGCTCGGCAGAGTTTAAACGGTTACAAATCCACTCGGCATTCCGAGGCAAATTTAAGGAGAAGCATAAAAGTTTTTCATTCCTCGGGTGGAGGACTGGCAGGGGCGACGAACTCATCCAGGTCGATTCCGTCCGCAATACGGGTGGTAGCAGCAATAAAGGTCTCCATGAAGTCTTGAAAGCTGTGCCTCTTGGTATTGGCGACTTGGATGGCGGCCAGCTTCTCTTCTCGCGCCTCCTTGCAATGGACACGGACTAAAGATAGAGCCACATCAGCGACGCACCGAGCAGAAGACTTCTTCCACTCCTGCACTCGGTCAGGGATTCTGTCAAGTCGAGTCATCAGAGACTCGAGACCGTTCTGGAGCGTAGACTCTGGCCAAAGTGTCGGGTCGATCCGCGACATGGCAACCTTCAGCCGAGCCAAGTAATCCACGGCGCCATCGACACGAGATTCCAGTCGGAGCATATTCATGGCAGCGTCATCATTCACCGGAGAATTGATTGGGTCCAAACCCGTTTCAATCCGCCCAGTCTCCTCTTCAAAGTTCTGGCAAAACTCTGTATACACGACCCAAGGATAAGTCAATTCTCACAGACTGAGTCGACACAAAAGAAAACCAGTCAGAATTGAATGCGCACCTTCAAGCTTGATGTACAACTTCTTGGCGAGGCTCCTCAAGTAGCTCTCCAGGTCATCCCTCCTGTGAGCAACGCCTTCCATCTGCTCGATCAGGGAGAGGTTCTCCTTCTTCCAACGCGAGCACTCCCTGTTGGCTTCATTCAGAGCGGTCTTCAACCTAGTATTCTCATTTTCTATTTGGCTGACCGAAGCCAGCTTCTGTTCAGCCAGAGCAATCTTGTCGTCAGCCTCCTTGTGGGCAGCAGCCAAGTCCCGATCCTTCTTCGCTAGGGCCTCGCTCAGTTCTCCTGCAAAAGAAACGATGATTGGTTTAGAAACAGCAGAAGGGTACTCAAGCCTAAAAACAAAACCATTCGACGGAGTCGTCTTACCAGCAACGCCGTCTCTGACCTTCTGCAGCTCTGTTCTGGCCAGCTCCAGATCAAGGTTCAGTTGAATCCGCTGCTTCTCCAACTCAGTATAGCGAGATGCAAGTTCACAGGATTTCTGCAAAAGGAAAAATCAGTCGACAGACATCCAAGATAAGTTGCTTCCGAGTAACTGAGAGAAAAAAAGATGACGTTTCTAAGACTACAGCCGAATCAAAAACATTCGACAGTAGTCTCGGGGACTACACCCAGTGGGTGCACTCAGCGTGCCCCCGCTGGTTCAAAAAAAAGAGAGCGAAAAGTCGACTGTCCAAAGTCGACCGGATACAGATCCATTCAACATGGCCTGACCAGACCAAGAAAAGGAATACAGATACAGAAACACAATGTAAAGACTACAGTCGACTGCCAGCAGTCCACCGTAGTCTCGGGGACTACACCCAGTGGGTGCACTCAGCGTGCCCCCACTAGTCCAAGAAGGGGTAAACACACCCAGTGGGTGTACAGATACAAAGATCTTCAAAAAAAGGGGGAGAAAGACTCTTCAAACGATCAAGTGTCAAGTCGACTGACCTGGACGTTGCTCTGAAGCGCCGAACTTGCGTCATAGGCTGCCTGGCTGGCCTCCCGAGCCTTCTTCACCTGCTCCATCATGACCCCCGCCTGGCGTATAGCCTCCTTCGCAGCAGCCACTTCATCCTCAGGGACGGGGTATGCGACAAAAAGCGAAGTTGGATCTACAGTCGACGCCGAAGGCTGCGCACTCGACAGAGGATTGGCAAAAGTCACAGAAGCCCGAGGGGCGTCGCCACCATCCCGAGCCATGGTCTCAGGCGCCGGAGTAGGCTGGGGAGTCCTGTCAGCCGACAACCTCTTGGTCCTCCTCATCCTCAGCGGTTCATTGTCGTCGTCATCCGGGAGGTCGATAACATGAGGAGGGGCTGCAAGGGAAACTTTCAATCGACCAAAATCGTAAGAAATGACCAGTCGACTCAAAAACAGGACGTCAGTAATCGTACCAGGGTTGGAGGTAACAGCGTCCCCCATCTCTTGGTCGTCGTCCTTCGCAGAGACCTCAGAGGTAGCAGCGCTGCGAATTTCGAAAAGTCAGTCAGTTGGCTCAATGAATTGACCAAGGATCCGTCCACGGTCGACGAAGGAAAACAAGATTCATTACCCGGAAATGATAGGGACGACTATCTTCATCTTGGGCAGAGCCTTGGGTGGCTTGTACAGCGTCGTGCGTGGTTGCTTGGAGACCTTCCCAGTCGGTGTTGGAGAAGAAGTCCGAGGGCGTTTTGACGACGGCCCAACGGAGGCAGTCGCCTTGCCACGTTCCTGCGCCGGGTCGTGTGCGAGCTTGGATCGCCTCTCCGGGCAGGGGGGGGTCGACCTCCTCCTCCTCCTCTTCGCTGGAGAAGATGTCATCGCCTCCCTCTCCTTCACCATCAGACTCCCACTCGCCTTGGTCATCCCCGCTCTCGCCTCCGCTCCCTTCCCCTTCCTCAGTCGACCCCTGTGCCCCGTTGGGCGACGAGTACATCTCAGTGGTCGCCTGGAAAACAGCAGACAAAACGAAAGTCAATCGACCTACTCAAAGGAAGACCAAACGCAGAAAACGAAGATTTCAGTCGGGAATATAAAGACACACCTGGTCAACCTCGTACGAACTGTCGAGTGGAATGACCCTCCTGGCTCCTCGGGGGTTGTCCTTGTTCCCCGTGATGCTTGACAGCCACCCCTCCAACATCTCGTCGGTGACCTCCTCCGGGTGGATCCGAGTGGTGTCCTCGAGGCCAGAGTACAGCCACATCGGGTGGTCACGAGCCTGGAGCGGTTGGATTTGCCTCTTGAGGAAGACTTCCAGCAGATCCATTCCCGTCACACCCTCGCGGACAAGTTCAACCACTCGACCCGCCAGTACCTTGACCTGGGCTTTTTCCTCCGGCGTCACCTTCAGAGAAGCAGGCTTTTCGGCTCGGTAGAGAGAGAAAGGCGGGAGACCAGTCGACTGCCCTGGAGTCACCTGGTCCTGGCAGTAGAACCAAGTCACCTGCCAACCTTGGACCGACTCCGGGAAAGTGATGGATGGGAAACAGCTCTCCCCCTCGTTTGGATCGCTAAGCCCCCACACAACTGGATCACTTGCGTCTTCTCATCACTCGACTTGGCCTTCTTGACCGACTGAGAGCGACAAGTGAAAATGTGCTTGAAAAGCCCCCAGTGTGGGCGGCAACCTAGGAACGCCTCACACATAGAAATGAAAGCGGCGAGGTAGACAATGGAGTTTGGGGTAAAGTGATGGAGCTGCGCTCCAAAGAAGTTCAAGAAGTTTCGAAAGAAAGAATGGGGCGGCAGAGAAAACCCTCGGTCGATGTGAGTGGCCAGAAGCACGCACTCACCGTCGTGAGGTTGAGGTTCGATCTCTCCCCCCAGAAGACGCGTGGCTTTGTGGGGAATGGCTTCCCCCTCAACCATGTCGTCGAGATCCTCCTGCCGGTGCACCGATGGCATCCAGTCACCCTGGATCCAACCTTTGGGCAGGGCCGTCCTGGAGGAAGATCCGCCGCGCGCAGACTTCTTCCCCTTCCCCGCCGCCGCCGCCTTCTTCGCGCGCTCCAGAGCGGTCATCTTGCCCTTCACCATCGTCGCCGGCGAGATCTCGAACGGGTTTGCGGTGGTTGGGCGAGAGCAAAGGCAGCGGAAGAGGTTACGAAGAAAGAGAGGAAGAAGGAGAAGAGAAGAGCACGCGCACTGTTGGGGGACTCCGAGCCGGCAACTTATAAGGGGCCGCTTCCGAGTGGCTGACCAGTAGGCCCAGGCTATCCAGACAAATCCCGCGGCAGGCGCGCGCGCAGTACGTGGCGAAAAAGGCGGCGCGGAGATCGAGGAGCCTTCGCATTGTCACTTCCGATTACTGCGGCCGCCCCCGTTCCGCGCGCTTCCCAAAAAATCCGAATCCCGTGATATCCGCTGGCTGCAGAACAGTTTGTCAAAACAGAAAACCCCGCGCGCACCGGCGCTCGGTACATCACAGGTAAAGAAATCCACTCGACAAAAGGCCTGAAACGGATCAAGGCGACTGAAAGAGGTTGATGACGTCATCTGTGACGGTCGACCCAGAACGAAGCACTCATATAACCCGAAGAATCAGTCGGAAAGGTCACCAACCCTTTTCTCACTCTAGCCTCGATCCATTCGGGGGCTAATGATGAAGCTATGTACCTAGGGTAGAGGCACGGACCCGTCCTAAAGAGCCCTACCCGAGGACATCCCTAGAAGAAGTCACCTTTCAATCGACTTGAAGGTATCCCACTCGACGGGTTCAAGACACTCGACCAAGAAGCTATCACTCGACCATGAAGCCAACCACTCGACTGCCAGAAGACCTAAAGTCACTCCGCAGGCAAACGGTCGGCAATTAAATAGTCTTTATGGTCATTATAGCGCTTTATTAGGGGCGTTACCAGTAACGTCCCACCTTAAATGTACCTTAAACCATGCATTACTGAGGGCAGGAGGGGGCCGACGAACTCTATATAAGCCACCCCCCTCCTCAGTGTGAAGGGTTCGCACCCTTGTAATCTACACACGCATAATCCAATCGACCGCCTCCGGGCACCGAGACGTAGGGCTGTTACTTCCTCCGAGAAGGGCCTGAACTCGTAAACCTGGCGTGCTTACAACTTCCCAATAGCTAAGGTCTAGCCTCTTCATACACACCCCCTACCTCACTGTCAGACTTAGAACCACGACAGGCGGCGGCCAAGGGAGGTTTCCCTCCGCCCCAAGGCACCTAGGGGGTGCCTTCCACTAGTAGGACTCCTCCCCTTTGGAAATCCTAGGCGCATGGGCCCCTTGGGGCTGGTGCCCTTGGCCCATGTAGGCCAAGGCGCACCCCCTACAGCCCATGTGGCCCCCCGGGGCAGGTGGCCCCACCCGGTGGGCCCCCGGGACCCTTCCGGTGGTCCCGGTACAATACCGATAACCCCGAAACTTGTCCCGATGGCCGAAACAGCACTTCCTATATATAATTCTTTACCTCCGGACCATTCCGGAACTCCTCGTGACGTCCGGGATCTCATCCGGGATCTCATCCGGGACTCCGAACAACATTCGGGTTACTGCATATACATATCCCTACAACCCTAGCGTCACCGAACCTTAAGTATGTAGACCCTACGGGTTCGGGAGACATGTAGACATGACCGAGATGACTCTCCGGTCAATAACCAACAGCGGGATCTGGATACCCATGTTGGCTCCCACATACTCCACGATGATCTCATCGGGTGAACCACGATGTCGAGGATTCAAGTAACCCCGTATACAATTCCCTTTGCCAATCGGTATGTTACTTGCCCGAGATTCGATCGTCGGTATCCCAATACCTTGTTCAATCTTGTTACCGGCAAGTCACTTTACTCGTACTGTAATGCATGATCCCATGACCAGACACTTGGTCACTTTGAGCTCATTATGATGATGCATTACCGAGTGGGCCCAGTGATACCTCTCCGTCATACGGAGTGACAAACCCAGTCTTGATCCATGTCAACCCAACAGACACTTTCGGAGATACCTGTAGTATACCTTTATAGTCACCCAGTTACGTTGTGACGTTTGGTACACCCAAAGCACTCTTACGGTATCCGGGAGTTACACGATCTCATGGTCTAAGGAAAAGATACTTGACATTGGAAAAACTCTAGCAAACGAACTACACGATCTTTATGCTATGTTTAGGATTGGATCTTGTCCATCACATCATTCTCCTAATGATGTGATCTCGTTATCAATGACATCCAATGTCCATAGTCAGGAAACCATGACTATCTGTTGATCAACGAGCTAGTCAACTAGAGGCTTACTAGGGACATGTTGGTGTCTGTTATTCACATATGTATTACGATTTCCGGATAACCCAATTATAGCATGAATAAAGACAATTATCATGAACAAGGAAATATAATAATAATGCTTTTATTATTGCCTCTAGGGCATATTTCCAACAGTCTCCCACTTGCACTAGAGTCGATAATCTAGTTACATTGTGATGAATTGAACACCCATGGAATTCTGGTGTTGATCATGTTTTGCTCTAGGGAGAGGTTTAGTCAATGGATCTGCTACATTCAGGTCCGTATGTACTTTACAAATATCTATGTCTCCATCTTGAACATTTTCACGAATGGAGTTGAAGCGACGCTTGATGTGCCTTGTCTTCTTGTGAAACTTGGGCTCCTTGGCGAGTGCAATAGCACCAGTGTTGTCACAGAAGAGCTTGATCGGCCCCGACGCATTGGGTATGACTCCTAGGTCGGTGATGAACTCCTTCACCCAAATTGCTTCATGTGCTGCCTTCGAGGCTGCCATGTACTCCGCTTCACATGTAGATCCCGCCATGACGCTCTGCTTGCAACTGCACCAGCTTACTGCCCCACCATTCAAAATATACACGTATCCGGTTTGCGACTTAGAGTCATCCAGATCTGTGTCGAAGCTAGCATCAACGTAACCCTTTACGACGAGCTCTTCGTCACCTCCATAAACGAGAAACATTTCCTTAGTCCTTTTCAAGTACTTCAGGATATTCTTGACCGTTGTCCAGTGTTCCTTGCCGGGATTACTTTGGTACCTTCCTACCAAACTTACGGCAAGGTTTACATCAGGTCTGGTACACAGCATGGCATACATAATAGAACCAATGGCCGAGGCATAGGGGATGCCACTCATCTCTTCTATATCTTCTGCCGTGGTCGGACATTGAGCTGAGCTCAATTTCATACCTTGTAACACAGGCAAGAACCCCTTCTTAGATTGATCCATATTGAACTTCTTCAATATCTTCTCAAGGTATGTGCTTTGTGAAAGACCTATGAGGCGTCTTGATCTATCTCTATAGATCTTGATGCCTAATATATAAGCAGCTTCTCCAAGGTCCTTCATTGAAAAACTCTTATTCAAGTAGGCCTTGATGTCGTCCAAGAGTTCTATATCATTTCCCATCAAAAGTATGTCATCTACATATAATATGAGAAATGCTACAGAGCTCCCACTCACTTTCTTGTAAACGCAGGCTTCTCCATAAGTCTGCGTAAACCCAAACGCTTTGATCATCTCATCAAAGCGAATGTTCCAACTCCGAGATGCTTGCACCAGCCCATAAATCGAGCGTTGGAGCTTGCACACCTTGTCAGCATTCTTAGGATCGACAAAACCTTCTGGCTGCATCATATACAATTCTTCCTTAAGGAAACCATTAAGGAATGCCGTTTTGACGTCCATTTGCCATATCTCATAATCATAGAATGCGGCAATTGCTAATATGATTCGGACGGACTTCAGCTTGGCTACCGGTGGGAAAGTCTCATCGTAGTCAACCCCTTGAACTTGTCGATAACCCTTAGCGACAAGCCGAGCTTTATAGTGTTGGAAATATGCCCTAGAGGCAATAATAAATTGATTATTATTATATTTCCTTGTTCATGATAATCGTTTATTATCCATGCTAGAATTGTATTGATAGGAAACTCAGATACATGTGTGGATACATAGACAACACCATGTCCCTAGTAAGCCTCTAGTTGACTAGCTCGTTGATCAATAGATGGTTACGGTTTCCTGACCATGGACATCGGATGTCGTTGATGACGGGATCACATCATTAGGAGAATGATGTGATGGACAAGACCCAATCCTAAGCATAGCACTAGATCGTGTAGTTCGTATGCTAAAGCTTTGCTAATGTCAAGTATCATTTCCTTAGACCATGAGATTGTGCAACTCCCGGATACCGTAGGATTGCTTTGGGTGTGCCAAACGTCACAACGTAACTGGGTGGCTATAAAGGTACACTACGGGTATCTCTGAAAGTGTCTGTTGGGTTGGCACGAATCGAGACTGGGATTTGTCACTCCGTGTGACGGAGAGGTATCTCTGGGCCCACTCGGTAGGACATCATCATAATGTGCACAATGTGATCAAGGAGTTGATCACGGTATGATGTGTTATGGAACGAGTAAAGAGACTTGCCGGTAACGAGATTGAACAAGGTATCGGGATACCGACGATCAAATCTCGGGCAAGTATCGTACCGATAGACAAAGGGAATTGTATACGGGATTGATTAAGTCCTTGACATCGTGGTCATCCGATGAGATCATCATGGAACATGTGGGAGCCAACATGGGTATCCAGATCCCGCTGTTGGTTATTGACTGGAGAACGTCTCGGTCATGTCTGCATGTCTCCCGAACCCGTAGGGTCTACATAGTTAAGGTTCGATGACGCTAGGGTTATAAAGGAAGTTAGTATGTGGTTACCGAATGTTGTTCGGAGTCCCGGATGAGATCCCGGACGTCACGAGGAGTTCCGGAATGGTTCGGAGGTAAAGATTTATATATGGGAAGTCATGTTTTGAACACCGGAAAAGTTTCGGGGTTTATCAGTAATGTACCGGGACCACCGGGAGGGTCCTAGGAGTCCACCAAGTGGGGCCACCTGCCCCGGGGGGGCACATGGGCTGTAGGGAGTGCTCCTTGGCCTACATGGGCCAAGGGCACCAGCCCCACTAAGGCCCATGCGCCTAAGAGGTGGAGAGGGGGCAAACCCTAAGGGGATATGGGCCTTAGGGCCCATATTGGTGCGCCTCCCTCTCCCATCCCCTCTTGGCCGGCCCTTGCTCCCCATCTAGGGCTGCCGCCCCCCCTAGGGGTGGGAACCCTAGAGGGGGCGCAGCCCCTCCCTTCCCCTATATATATGAGGCCTAGGGCTGCCCATAACACACGCGATTTAATCTCTCTTGGTGCAGCCCTGCGTCTCTTCTTCCTCCTCTTCTGTGGTGCTTGGCGAAGCCCTGCAGGATAGCCACGCTTCTCCACCACCACCACGCCGTTGTGCTGCTGTTGGATGAAGTCTTCCTCAACCTCTCCCTCTCTCCTTGCTGGATCAAGGCGTGGGAGACGTCACCGGGCTGTACGTGTGTTGAACGCGGAGGTGCCGTCCGTTCGGCACTTGGTCATCGGTGATTTGGATCACGACGAGTACGACTCCATCAACCCCGTTCACTTGAACGCTTCCGCTTAGCGATCTACAAGGGTATGTAGATGCACTCTCCTCCCCCTCGTTGCTAGTCTCTCCATAGATAGATCTTGGTGACACGTAGGAAAATTTTGAATTTCTGCTACGTTACCCAACAGTGGCATCATGAGCTAGGTCTATTGCGTAGATTCTATGCACGAGTAGAACACAAAGTAGTTGTGGGCGTTGATTTTGTTCAATATGCTTGCCGTTACTAGTCTTATCTTGATTCGGCGGCATCGTGAGATGAAGCGGCCCGGACCAACCTTACACGTACTCTTATGTGAGACCGGTTCCACCGACAAACATGCACTAGTTGCATAAGGTGGCTGGCAGGTGTCTGTCTCTCCCACTTTAGTCGGATCAGATTCGATGAAAAGGGTCCTTATGAAGGGTAAATAGCAATTGGCATATCACGTTGTGGTCTTTGCGTAGGTAAGAAACGTTCTTGCTAGAAACCCATAGTAGCCACGTAAAACATGCAAACAACAATTAGAGGACGTCTAACTTGTTTTTGCAGGGTATGCTATGTGATGTGATATGGCCAAAAGGATGTGATGAATGATATATGTGATGTATGAGATTGATCATGTTCTTGTAATAGGAATCACGACTTGCATGTCGATGAGTATGACAACCGGCAGGAGCCATAGGAGTTGTCTTTATTTATTTATGACTTGCGTGTCAACTTAAACGTCATGTAATTACTTTACTATATTGCTAAAGCGTTAGCCATAGTAGTAGAAGAAATAGATGACGAGACAACTTCAAGAAGACACAATGATGGAGATCATGATGATGGAGATCATGGTGTCATGCCGGTGACAAGATGATCATGGAGCGCCGAAGATGGAGATCAAAAGGAGCAAAGTGATATTGGCCATATCATGTCACTATTTGATTGCATGTGATGTTTATCATGTTTATACATCTTATTTGCTTAGAACGACGGTAGTAAATAAGATGATCCCTCATAAAAATTTCAAGAAGTGTTCTCCCCTAACTGTGCACCGTTGCTACAGTTCGTCGTTTCGAAGCACCACGTGATGATCGGGTGTGATAGATCCTTACGTTCACATACAACGGGTGTAAGACAGTTTGACACATGCAAAACACTTAGGGTTAACTTGACGAGCCTAGCATGTGTATAGACATGGCCTCGGAACACAGAAGACCGAAAGGTCGAGCATGAGTCGTATAGAAGATACGATCAACATGAAGATGTTCACCGACGTTGACTAGTCCGTCTCACGTGATGATCGGACACGGCCTAGTTGACTCGGATCATGTAATCACTTAGATGACTAGAGGGATGTCTATCTGAGTGGGAGTTCATAAGATGAACTTAATTATCCTGAACATAGTCAAAAGGATTTTGCAAATTATGTCGTAGCTCACGCTATAGTTCTACTGTTTAGATATGTTCCTAGAGAAAAATTAGTTGAAAGTTGATAGTAGCAATTATGCGGACTAGGTCCGTAAACTGAGGATTGTCCTCATTGCTTCTTAGAAGGCATATGTCCTTAATGCACCGCTCAGTGTGCTGAGCCTCGAACGTCGTTTGTAGATGTTGCGAACATCTGACATACACGTTTTGATAACTACATGATAGTTCAGTTAAACGGTTTAGAGTTGAGGCACCAAAGACAGTTTTGAAACGTCGCGAAACATATGAGATGTTTTGAGGGCTGAAATTGGGATTTCAGGCTCGTGCCCACGTCAAGAGGTATAAGACCTCCGACGATTTTCTTAGCCTACAAACTAAGGAGAAAAGCTCAATTGTTGAGCTTGTGCTCAGATTGTCTGAGTACAACAATCATTTGAATCGAGTGGGAGTTGATCTTCCAGATGAGATAGTGATGTTTCTCTGAAGTCATTACCACCAAGCTGCTAGAGCTTCACGATGAACTATAATATATCAGGGACATATATGATGATCCTTGAGATATTCGTGATGTTTGACACCACAAAAGTAGAAATCAAGAAGGAGCATCAATTGTTGATGGTTGGTGAAACCACTAGTTTCAAGAAGGGCAAGGGCAAGAAGGGATACTTCATGAAATGGCAATTCAGCTGCTGCTCTGGTGAAGAAACCCAAGGTTGAACCCAAACCCGAGACTAAGTGCTTCTGTAATAAGGGGAACAACCACTGGAGCGAAATTACCCTAGATACTTGGTAGATTAGAAGGTTGGCAAGGTCGATAAAAGTATATTGGATATACATTGTGTTGATGTGTACTTTACTAATACTCCTAGTAGCACCAGGGTATTAGATACCGGTTCGGTTGCTAAGTGTTAGTAACTCGAAATAAAAGCTACGGAATAAACGGAGACTAACTAAAGGTGAGATGATGATATGTGTTGGAAGTGTTTTGTAACACCCTCGATGCGACTATATCTCCCACGTGTCGAGGCATGACTTAGAGGCATAATCGCATTGAAGGCAATGTCGCAAGTGAGGTAATCTTCACACAACCCATGTAATATAATAGGGGAAAAAGTTACATAGTTGGCTTAGACTCGCCACTTCACACAATTACATGAATAAAACATTACATCAACCAAGTACAATCAGGGCCCGACTACGGAGCCAAAATAAAGAAGAACCCCAAATGCGACAAAGGTCCCCGATTGACCCCAACTGGGCTCCACTACTGATCAACTAGAACGAAACAACATAAAAGACAAGATCTTCATCGAGCTCCTCCTGAGCTTGGTTGCGTCATCTGCACGGTCTCATCGTCACCTGCAATCTGGTTTTGGAAGTATCTGTGAGCCACAGGGACTCAGCAATCTCGCACCCTCGCGACCAAGACTATTTAAGCTTATGGGTAAGGTAAAGGTATGAGGTGGAGCTGCAGCAAGCGACTAGCATATATGGTGGCTAACCTATTCGCAAAAGAGAGCGAGAAGAGAAGGCAAAGCACGGTCGATAAAAGTATGATCAAGAAGTGATCCTGGACTACCTACGTCAAGCATAACTCCAACAACCGTGTTCACTTCCCGGACTCCGCCGGAAAGAGACCATCACGGTTACACACGAGGTTGATTCATTTTAATTAAGGTCAAGTTCAGGTTTTCTACAACCGGACATTATCAAATTCCCATCTGCCCATAACCGCGGGCACGGCTTTCGAAAGATCAAATCCCTGCAAGGGTGTCCCAACTTAGCCCACGACAAGCTCTCACGGTCAACGAAGGAATAGACCTCCACCCGAGACATTCCGATCAGACTCGGTATCCCAGTACAACAAGACATTTCGACAGGGTAAAACTAAACCAGCAACACCGCCCGAATGTGCCGACAAATCCCGATAGGAGCTGCACATATCTCTTTCTCATGGCACACTCAGATTGTCTTAGGTACGGGTAGACCAGCCCAGAGTTGCCCCTGGTGGCCACCGGCAGCTGACAGGTGGACCAACACTCAGAGGAGCACTGGCCCCGGGGGGTAAATAATGATGACCCTTAGGAGCGCGATTCCCAAGGGAAAAGAAAAGGCTAGGTGGCAAATGGTAAAACCAATGTTGGGCATTGCTGGAAGAGCTTTACTTAAGGCGAACTGTCAAGGGGTTCCCATTATAGCCCAACTGCGTAAGGGATGCAAAATCCGGGAACATAACACCGATATGACGGAAACTAGGGCGGCAAGAGTGGAACAAAACACCAGGCATAGGGTCGAGCCTTCCACCCTTTACCAAGTATATAGATGCATTAATTAAATAATATATATTGTGATATCCCAACAAGTAAACATTTCCAACAAGGAACAACATCTCCATGTTCCAACAAGGAACAACTTCAATCTTCACCTGCAACTAACAATGCTATAAGAGGGGCTGAGCAAAGCGGTAACATAGCCAATCAACGGTTTGCTAGGACAAAGGTGGGTTAGGGGCTGAACATGGCAATTTGGGAGGCTGACAAGCAAGTGGTAGGCATCGTAGCAATGGCATAGCAAAAGAGCGAGCATCTAGCAAAGCAAAGATAGTAGTGATTTCGAGGGTATGATCATCTTGCCTGAAATCCCGCAAGGAAGAAGAACGAGTCCATGAAGAAGACAAACGGACGAAGACGAACGGGTCCTCACCAACTCGACGTTATCGGAACCAACCCGAGGAAGCAATCACCGGAAAAGAAGCACACAACATGGTAAACAACCAACACATCAACATGGCATGATGCACAATCGAGTATGATGCCTGTCCGGTTTAATGAAGCATGGCATGACAAAATGCACAAGCAATCCTACAAATTAAGTGGAGCTCAATATGCAACGAGTTGCATATTGATGAAACACCACGTCAATTATTTAGTTCTCTCTCGGTTATGTACCCAACAATATTAAATGTTGATTAACATGGCAAGAGGGTGAAGCAAAGCAAAACTACCTATCTAGTCAAGGTTAAATGAGGCCGGAAGCAACGAACAACAATTCCGGAAACTCCCCATAGCATATTTTTAGGTTCGGTCCTGATCTGTCCTAACACAATTTTAGAGTTATTAAACATGCAAAGTGAGGCCACCATGTTAAACTAGGCAAAATTCTACCCCATTTACATATAAAGTTTATTTAAATCGGAGCTACGTTTATTTAGTTATGAATTAAATCATTTTAACATGGCATAGAGCAAAATTTAATCAAATAACATTTTAAGCATTTTAAACATGGATGAAAATGACATATTATGAAACTAGATGCAATTCTAAGCACTTTTCATATTAAGTTTGTTTTAATATGATGCACTGTTGTGAAGTTATTAAATGCATGAAGTATAGGGGGTTTCCTGCAATTCTGTCGTCTCAGGATAAAAGGAAAAACATTCAGGCAGGGAAAAAAATAGAGCTGGGCCGAATCTGGGGCAAGCCCACAGCAGCAAGGAAAAAAACAGAGGCGGGCGCTGGGGGCTGCTCACCCTGGGCCTCGGCCCGGTATAGTGGAGGAGGAGGCAGGCCGGGCCTTGGGACGCTGGGAGGAGGAGGCAGGCCGGACGAGGCCCACGCGGGTGCGAAGCGTCCTCCTCCTCGATCCCGCCTGGATCGAGGGAGGCAGGGGTCAACGCCGGCGGCGCGATACGGCTGGGGCTCGCCGGATCTGCGAGTGAAGGCGTCGGGGCGACCAGATCTGAGCACGGGAGGTCACCGAGGTTCCGTTCCCGGCCGGATCGAGAAGAAGCAATCACCATGGCGGCGAGCTGCTGTGATGGATACAGAGAGAGACCAAGACATGAGGAGGAGAAAGAAGAAATGAAGGACGGGAGAGGAAGACGGCAAGGGCGAGGCGACCTGGTCCGCTACCGTGGTGGCCGGCGGTGACACAGCGGGCCCCGGCGACGAGCCGCTGCAACGAGGGGCTCCTCCCCTCGAGCGGAACCTGGAGCGAGCGCGGTGGTGGGGGTCCGGGCCTGCGCGGGCCTCAGATGGGCTCGGCGGGCTGCGGCGAAGTGGGGCGCGCGCAGGCTGAGGTGGCGGGCGCCGATTGGGTGAGGGCGGCGATGTGATGACGTGGCGGCCTGCTATTGGCCGGAGCGACGTGGCTGGAGGCGGCGGACGCGTCCGGCGGCGGAGTGGACATGTCCGGCGGCGCTGAGGGAGGAGTTTCAGGGTTTAGACTGCGAAATGATCCGAAATTTCAGGGAGGGGTGCTCTTTTATAGGTAGAGGGAGCTAGGAAGCTCCAAATGAGGTGCGGTTTGCGGCCACGCGATTATGATCGAACGACCGAGATGATGGAGCAGAGTTAGGTGGGCTTTGGGCCAAAATGGAAGGGTGTTGGGCTGCAACACACACGAGGCCTTCTCGGTCCCTCGGTTAACCGTTGGAGTATCAAACGAAGTCCAAATGACCCGAAACTTGGCAGGCGGTCTACCGGTAGTAAACCAAGGCCGCATGGCAAGTCTCGGTCCAATCCGGAAATGTTTAATCCCCACACACAAAAGAAAGGTAGAAATGACCACCGGAGGAGAACGAAGCGCCGGATTGCAAAACGGACAATGGGGAAAATGCTCGGATGCATGAGACGAACACGTATGCAAATGAAATGCGCATGATGACATGATATGCAATGCACATGATGACATGATGAAATGCAACACGCAAGCAAATGACATGGCAACGACGGCGAATAATGGGAAGACACGCTGGCACATCGGTCTCGGGGCGTTACAACACTCCACCACTACGAGAGGATCTCGTCCCGAGATCTAGAATGGCACCGGAGGGGAAAACGGAAGAGAAAGAGGCGAGGTAAAACTAAATTGCTCCTTTGACAAACGAGTCAAACCACAACCTTGAGAGGTTGAACAAATTCGAGAAAAGAATACAACGAAGGTGAACAAAGTCGAAAACACTCCGTTAGAAAAGAGGAACAAAGAACATTGCGAAACCTTGATGTTGAATGGAAGATATATATGGAAAACACTCCGGTTAAGGAAGGGGATCAAGGGAAAACCAAAATTCGGGCAGCACTCCGGTTGAATATGGAGTCAAAATTTGATAAGATGAGAGAGCTCAAATGAAAACACGACACTCCGGTTGAGAAAGGGATGCAAGACTTGATAAGGTGAAAAGAACTTGAACAAAGGGGCACAATACTCCGGTTAAGCAAGATAGGGAAGGAATAAGAGTGATAAAATTTGGACAGCACTCCGACTGTAAATGGAAGGAATTGAACTTGACAAGATGAGAGGATACTTGAAAAGAGGACACAACACTCCAATTAAAAGGATAGGCACGACAAGAACACGGTCCTGATAAAACAAGAAGATGGGTTGAAGAGAGCTACATCACCATGCCTCCGGAACGAAAGAATAAAAGATAGATAACTGAAATAGGAGAAATGAGGAGAAAATGCCAACTTCTGCCACAAAAGAGCTTGAAAAGGCATCTTTAGGGCAAGGGTCGAACGGAGTTGTTGTAAAAACAACAATGAAAAGAGTAATCATGATATATGGTCTTATGGAATACAACTCAAATTATGAGGTGACACCCTGCCACTCACGGGAAGAGAATTGGGTTGGAATGAACAAGGCGACGAGAAACTTATTTCACCGAGAGGATAAAAGAAGAACTTGGGTCATACATGAGCACCATTATAGCAACAATCCTTATGGAAGGCTTTAGGTGAAATATAACCCAAGACAATACCAACGAATAGGTTGATGGATTTAAAAATATCCCAATCTTGACAGCGTGTGAATCATGAAAACATGAACTCAAATTATCAAGAATGGCATAATACCACCTCCAATAATACGGAAGAAAGAATTGCACTCCGGATAGCTAGAAGAAGAAGGCTTGAGCTCCTTAGAAAAGAATCTCAATTAAAAAGTTGGAGAAGGAATTAAATCCTTGATGGACCATCATGTAGAGCCTTCATGAAGATCTCCGGTAATAAAAAGAATGATCCAAAATAATTGAATGATGAAAAGAATAAGATTGAAGCCTCGTAATGATTTAGATAGAGATCTCTGTGACAATATAATTGAAGAGGTTGGAACTCCGGGAAAGAAAAGATGAACAATTGAGATCAAGAATTTGATGAGCCTCCGGAATAAGAATTAATCATTTGGATGAAACAAGAATAAGAATTGCATTATGCTTATCCTTCGCCAATTAAATTGATGACAATCAACGGATTTGGCACACTACTCATTCTCGTAGAAAGGATTAAGAGAGATATAGCGCAAACTTGAGAAGGTCTTCAACAAACCACCGGAAGGATTGAAAACAACAAATAAAATTGATATGATAAGAAAGGAAGAGAAATCTTGAACGAACCACCGTAAGAAATGAAAATGAACGAAGAGAAGATAAAGAAACACCGGGAAGAATTATAAAATGAACAAAGATGCTTGAGAGAATTTAGATACATGAGACCGAGGAGATTAGAACTGATTAGAGGATAATTGATCGATGCACCGGTAAGATTAGGAGAACGATAAATGAAAGCTGGGAAAGAATAATTATGAGATGATGGGCTCCGGAGAATCTGTTAAATACAATGAATTACTCCGGATGGTTGAAAAGAATGTCTCACAATCGCAAATAATTATGAGAGGATGGCAACAAGCTAGAATCACGAATCTTAGAGAGAACAGATAGATATGGAGGAAAAGTCTTCTTCGGTCTTCAAAATCCGAGAATGACGACGAGAAACACCACCATGAATTATTTAGACACTCCGGAAGAATCAAAATGAAGAGGTTGAGCCAACGATGAAAAGATTTTGAAATATCTTGGAGAAAAGCATCTCGACTGATGATAAATCATTCTTATGTCAAACTTCAAAAAGAATTTGAGAATACCTCCAGGAAAATAAGAAGAGTCAGGTAAGATCCTGGAAAAAAAGACCTGTGGGTTAGGGCCCACTGAAAAGATACACTGTTGAAATGATTTAAAAGAGAGGTTGCACCGGTTGAATTAAAAAAAGGCTTGAATGATATAACATCCTCGAAAAAGCTTGAATGAAAGAAGAGTGGATACACTAATCTTCGAGATATCTTGAGCACTCCGGAACAATGAATAGCGAGAAATTAATTATTAAGAGGTGCACCGGTATGGAAAGGCATTGAAATGAGGAAAAGAATATGATCAAACACCGAAAGCTTGAATTGGTTCCACCGGAGAAGAAAAGGATGACGAATGACGAACTTGAAGCTCCGTTAGAATATTCATGAGAATCACCGGATAAGAATATTGATAGAAAAGAATGGAGAGACTCACATCAGTAAAATGGATACTTGATTAAGAAATCCGAGTCGTCGAAGAAGAAGGGTGGGTGGGCGGGAAAACAAATGCCACTTGAGATGGATGACACGAACCCCGTTGAGAAGAACTGATACTCGATCTTGCGGAAGTTGAAAATGGACGGATCCACTTGAAGAGAAACACGCCGGTGAAAAGGATTGACAAGACAATCTCGATTATCAAGAAGGATTAGTATCCACATCGGAGTATGAGAACACCACTTAGACAAGGGATGGAATCAACACTTGACAATGAAGCAACTCGAATACCACAACTCAAAACAAAAACAAAGGATTGGCTTGCAGAATAAGCCGGAACAAACATATGATAGAGATTTCGTCCGAAGTTTTCGTGGTGGGACCTACACGGGCTCGATCGTACAGCACCATCATGTACAAGGCAGTGCACATGACATACGAAGCGTCCCCGAGTCAGCATAGCCAAGGACTCTTTAAGACACAACGAGACCACTGTAAAATCGACCGTGAATAGGCGAACCACTAGACGTCGAACCCCAATTTCATATCATACATCTGTCGGAAAGATATCCTAAGAGCTACTTGAATTCCCACCTATGAAACTCCCGAAACTTTCCGGTTATGCAATCAGGTGTTGAGGATACAGGGGAAGCATAATATCTCACCCAAGCTAGCAAATCCTACATCCAGCTGCATCCATCCTTCAACACATAACCAAGAAACCTTCGGAAACCATCTATCTCAACCTTCGAAAAGCATCCGTTATACAAGTTATGGCGATACTCCTGAACTCCCGCCCCAGTACTGGGTGGCGTCGAGGTTATCTCACCAACGAACTGCATAAAGGAGATTTTCGATGTTGCGCACATATCTCAAGTATACCAGAATTGCAACGATAAAATTATGATGACAACACCTCAGAGCTCAACTCCCCGGGACACTTCCACTAAACCCCTGACAGGAGGCACCAAGACAGTATTCTCATCATAAGCCATCGGAACAAAACTAAGATACTCGCGTGATCCTAAATTTTTTTTTTGTGAAATTTGAGAAGAGAAGAGTCAAAACTCTACGTCAGGATGCCTTACCAAAGCGATGAGGAGACTGGGAAGTAAAAAGAATTCCTAAGCTCTCCGATATATAATTCCTAAGGACTCAAAACATTTTTCTAGACACAACCCGGCTGCTAAAAACGATCAAGCAATGGCGGCTCCTAAGGTTGGGGAAGGCTCTGATACCAACTTGTAACACCCTCGATGCGACTATATCTCCCACGTGTCGAGGCACGACTTAGAGGCATAATCGCATAGAAGGCAATGTCGCAAGTGAGGTAATCTTCACACAACCCATGTAATATAATAGGGGAAAAAGTTACATAGTTGGCTTACACTCGCCACTTCACACAATTACATGAATAAAACATTACATCAACCAAGTACAATCAGGGCCCGACCACGGAGCCAAAATAAAGAAGAACCCCAAATGCGACAAAGGTCCCCGATCGACCCCAACTGGGCTCCACTACTGATCAACTAGAACGAAACAACATAAAAGACAAGATCTTCATCGAGCTCCTCCTGAGCTTGGTTGCGTCATCTGCACGGTCTCATCGTCACCTGCAAGCTGGTTCTGGAAGTATCTGTGAGCCACAGGGACTCAGCAATCTCGCACCCTCGCGACCAAGACTATTTAAGCTTATGGGTAAGGTAAAGGTATGAGGTGGAGCTGCAGCAAGCGACTAGCATATATGGTGGCTAACCTATTCGCAAAAGAGAGCGAGAAGAGAAGGCAAAGCACGGTCGATAAAAGTATGATCAAGAAGTGATCCTAGACTACCTACGTCAAGCATAACTCCAACAACCGTGTTCACTTCCCGGACTCCGCCGGAAAGAGACCATCACGGTTACACACGCGGTTGATTCATTTTAATTAAGGTCAAGTTCAGGTTTTCTACAACCGGACATTATCAAATTCCCATCTGCCCATAACCGCAGGCACGGCTTTCGAAAGATCAAATCCCTGCAGGGGTGTCCCAACTTAGCCCACAACAAGCTCTCACGGTCAACGAAGGAATAGACCTCCACCCGAGACATTCCGATCAGACTCGGTATCCCAGTACAACAAGACATTTCGACAGGGTAAAACTAAACCAGCAACACCGCCTGAATGTGCCGACAAATCCCGATAGGAGCTGCACATATCTCTTTCTCATGGCACACTCAGATTGTCTTAGGTACGGGTAGGCCAGCCCAGAGTTGCCCCTGGTGGCCACCGGCAGCTGACAGGTGGACCAACACTCAGAGGAGCACTGGCCCGGGGGGGTAAATAATGATGACCCTTAGGAGCGCGACTCCCAAGGGAAAAGAAAAGGCTAGGTGGCAAATGGTAAAACCAATGTTGGGCATTGCTGGAAGAGCTTTACTTAAGGCGAACTGTCAAGGGGTTCCCATTATAGCCCAACCGCGTAAGGGACGCAAAATCCGGGAACATAACACCGATATGACGGAAACTAGGGCGGCAAGAGTGGAACAAAACACCAGGCATAGGGCCGAGCCTTCCACCCTTTACCAAGTATATAGATGCATTAATTAAATAATATATATTGTGATATCCCAACAAGTAAACATGTTCCAACAAGGAACAACATCTCCATGTTCCAACAAGGAACAACTTCAATCTTCACCTGCAACTAACAACGCTATAAGAGGGGCTGAGCAAAGCGGTAACATAGCCAATCAACGGTTTGCTAGGACAAAGGTGGGTTAGGGGCTGAACATGGCAATTTGGGAGGCTGACAAGCAAGTGGTAGGCATCGTAGCAATGGCATAGCAAAAGAGCGAGCATCTAGCAAAGAAAAGATAGTAGTGATTTTGAGGGTATGATCATCTTGCCTGAAATCCCGCAAGGAAGAAGAACGAGTCCATGAAGAAGGCAAACGGACGAAGACGAACGGGTCCTCACCAACTCGACGTTATCGGAACCAACCCGAGGAAGCAATCACCGGAAAAGAAGCACACAACATGGTAAACAACCAACACATCAACATGGCATGATGCACAATCGAGTATGATGCCTGTCCGGTTTAATGAAGCATGGCATGACAAAATGCACAAGCAATCCTACAAATTAAGTGGAGCTCAATATGCAACGAGTTGCATATTGACGAAACACCACGTCAATTATTTAGTTCTCTCTCGGTTATGTACCCAACAATATTAAATGTTGATTAACATGGCAAGAGGGTGAAGCAAAGCAAAACTACCTATCTAGTCAAGGTTAAATGAGGCCGGAAGCAACGAAAAACAATTCCGGAAACTCCCCATAGCATATTTTTAGGTTCGGTCCTGATCTGTCCTAACACAATTTTAGAGTTATTAAACATGCAAAGTGAGTCCACCATGTTAAACTAGGCAAAATTCTACCCCATTTACATATAAAGTTTATTTAAATCGGAGCTACGGTTATTTAGTTATGAATTAAATCATTTTAACATGGCATAGAGCAAAATTTAATCAAATAACATTTTAAGCATTTTAAACATGGATGAAAATGACATATTATGAAACTAGATGCAATTCTAAGCACTTTTCATATTAAGTTTGTTTTAATATGATGCACTGTTGTGAAGTTATTAAATGCATGAAGTATAGGGGGTTTCCTGCAATTCTGTCGTCTCAGGATAAAAGGAAAAACATTCAGGCAGGGAAAAAAATAGAGCTGGGCCGAATCTAGGGCAAGCCCACAGCAGCAAGGAAAAAAAACAGAGGCGGGCGCTGGGGGCTGCTCACCCTGGGCCTCGGCCCGGTACAGTGGAGGAGGAGGCAGGCCGGGCCTTGGGACGCTGGGAGGAGGAGGCAGGCCGGACGAGGCCCACGTGGGCGCGGAGCGTCCTCCTCCTCGATCCCGCCTGGATCGAGGGAGGCAGGGGTCAACGCCGGTGGCGCGATACGGCTGGGGCTCGCCGGATCTGCGAGTGAAGGCGTCGGGGCGACCAGATCTGAGCACGGGAGGTCACCGAGGTTCCGTTCCCGGCCGGATCGAGAAGAAGCAATCACCATGGCGGCGAGCTGCTGTGATGGATACAGAGAGAGACCAAGACATGAGGAGGAGAAAGAAGAAATGAAGGACGGGAGAGGAAGACGGCAAGGGCGAGGCGACCTGGTCCGCTACCGTGGTGGCCGGCGGTGACACAGCGGGCCCCGGCGATGAGCCGCTGCAACGAGGGGCTCCTCCCCTCGAGCGGAACCTGGAGCGAGCGCGGTGGTGGGGGTCCGGGCCTGCGCGGGCCTCAGATGGGCTCGGCGGGCCGCGGCGAAGTGGGGCGCGCGCAGGCTGAGGTGGCGGGCGCCGATTGGGTGAGGGCGGCGATGTGATGACGTGGCGGCCTGCTATTAGCCGGAGCGACGTGGCTGGAGGCGGCGGACGCGTCCGGCGGCGGAGTGGACATGTCCGGCGGCGCTAAGGGAGGAGTTTTAGGGTTTAGACTGCGAAATGATCCGAAATTTCAGGGAGGGTGCTCTTTTATAGGTAGAGGGAGCTAGGAAGCTCCAAATGAGGTGCGGTTTGCGGCCACGCGATCGTGATCGAACGACCGAGATGATGGAGCAGAGTTAGGTGGGCTTTGGGCCAAAATGGAAGGGTGTTGGGCTGCAACACACACGAGGCCTTCTCGGTCCCTCGGTTAACCGTTGGAGTATCAAACGAAGTCCAAATGACCCGAAACTTGGCAGGCGGTCTACCGGTAGTAAACCAAGGCCGCATGGCAAGTCTCGGTCCAATCCGGAAATGTTTAATCCCCACACACAAAAGAAAGGTAGAAATGACCACCGGAGGAGAACGAAGCGCCGGATTGCAAAACGGACAACGGGGAAAATGCTCGGATGCATGAGACAAACACGTATGCAAATGAAATGCGCATGATGACATGATATGCAATGCACATGATGACATGATGAAATGCAACACGCAAGCAAATGACATGGCAACGACGGTGAATAATGGGAAGACACGCTGGCACATCGGTCTCGGGGCGTTACATGTTTCCAATGTTGATATGATCAAGCATCGCACGCTCCCTCTACCATCGAGATTGGTGTTTGCGTTAAGCATAGACATGATTGGATTATGCCTATCGCAATACGGTTATTCATTTAAGGAGAATAATGGTTACTCTGTTTATTTGAATAATACCTTCAATGGTCTTCCACCTAAAATGAATGGTTTATTGAATCTCGATCGTAGTGATACACATGTTCATGCCAAAAGATAGTAATGATAGTACCACCTACTTGTGGCACTGCCACGTAAGTCATATTGGTATAAAACGCATGAGGAAGCTCCATGTTGATGGATCTTTGGGCTCACTCATTTTTGAAAAGTTTGAGACATGCGAACCATGTCTATTGGTGTATATGCATGAAGAAACTCCATGCAAATGGACCGTTTGGACTCACTTGATTTTGGATCAGTTGAGACATGCAAATCATACCACATGGGCAAGATGACTGAAAGCCTCGTTTTCAGTAAAATGGAACTAGAAAGCAACTTGTTGGAAGTAATACATTTTGATGTGTGCAGTCCAATGAGTGCTGAGGCGTGTAGTGGATATCGTTGTGTTCTTACTTCACAGATGATTTGAGTAGATGTTGAGTATATTTACTTGATGAATCACGAGTCTGAATTATTGAAAGGTTCAAGTAATTTCAAGGTGAAGTTGAAAGATCGTCGTGACAAGAGGATAAAGTATCTATGATATGATCATAGAGATGAATATCTGAATTACGAGTTTGGCACAGAATTAAGACATTGTGGAAATTGTTTCACAACCGATACAGCCTGGAACACCATAGTGTGATGGTGTGTCCGAACATCATAACTGCACCCTATTGGATATGATGCATACCATGATGTCTCTTATCGAATTACCACAATAGTTTATGGGTTAGGCATTGGAGACAACCACATTCACTTTAAATAGGGCACCACGTAATTCCGATGAGATGACACCGTATGAACTATGGTTTAGAGAAACCTAAGCTGTCATTTCTTAAAAGTTTGGGGCTGCGACGCTTATGTGGAAAAGTTTCAGGCTGATAAGCTCGAACCCAAAGCGGATAAATGCATCTTCATAGGACACCCAAAACAGTTGGGTATGCCTCCTGTCTCAGATTCAAAAGCAATAAGGGATTGTTTCTAGAATCGGGTCCTTTTTCGAGGAAAAGTTTCTCTCGAAAGAATTGAGTGGGAGGATGGTGGAGACTTGATGAGGTTATTGAACCGTCTCTTCAACTAGTGTGTGGCAGGGCACAGGAAGTTGTTCCTATGGCACCTACACCAATTGAAGTGGAAGCTTATGATATTGATCACGAGACTTCGGATCAAGTCACTCCCAAACCTCGTAGGATGACAAGGATGCGTACTACTTCTGAGTGGTACATAATCCTGTCTTGGAAGTCATGTTGCAAGACAACAATGAACCTACGAGCTATGGAGAAGCGATGGTGGGCCTGGATTCCGATAGATGGCTCGAGGCCATAAAATCCGAGAGAGGATCCATGTATGGAAACAAAGTGTAGACTTTGACAGAACAGCTCGATGGTCGTGAGGCTGTTGAGTATAGATGGATCTTAGGAGGAAGACGGACAATGATGGTAAATGTCACCATTAAGAAAGCTCGACTTATCGTTAAGATGTTTTCAACAAGTTCAAGGAGTTGACTACGATGAGACTTTCTCACCTGTAGCGATGCTAAAAGTCTGTTGGAATTATATTAGCAATTACTGCACTATTTATGAAATCTTGCAGATAGGATGTCAAAACATTGTTTCCTCGACGATTTATGAGGAAAGATTGTATGTCATACAACCGGAAGGTTTTGTCAATCCTGAAAGATGCTAATAAGTATGCAAAGCTCCAACAATCCTTCTGAGGACTGGAGTAAGCATCTCGGAGTTGGAATGTATGCTTTGAAGAGATGATCAAAGATTTTGGTGTATACAAAGTTTATGAGAAACTTGTATTTCCAAAGAAGTGAGTGGGAGCACTATAGAATTTCTGATGAGTGTATGTTGTTGACATATTGTGAATCAGAAATGACATAGAATTTCTGGAAAGCATATAGGGTTATTTGAAAGTGTTTTTCAATGGAAAGCCTGGATTAAGCTACTTGAACATTGAGCATCGAGATCTATAAGGATAGATCAAAACGCTTAATGGTATTTTCAAATGAGCACATACCTTGACATGATCTTGAAGGTGTTCAAGATGGATCAGTCAAAGAAGGAGTTCTTGCCTGAGTTCTAAGGTATGAAGTTAAGACTTAAAGCTCGACCACGGCAGAATAGAGAGAAAGGACGAAAGTCGTCCCTTATGCTTAAGACATAGGCTCTACAGTATGCTATGCTGTGTACCGCACCTGAAGTGTGCCTTGCCATGAGTCAGTCAAGGGGTACAAGAGTGATCCAAGAATAGATCACAGCACAGCGGTCAAAGTTATCCTTAGTAACTAGTGGACTAAGGAAGTTTCTCGATTATGGAGGTGGTAAAAGAGTTCGTCGTAAAGCGTTACGTCGATGCAAGCTTAAACACCTATCCGGATAGCTCTGAGTAGAGATGCCGGATACGTATAATGGAGCAACAATTTTAGAATAGCTCCAAGTAGAACAGTTATTTGGAATAGTTCCAAATAGAACGTGGTAGCTACATCTAGGAGATGACATAGAGATTTGTAAAGCACACACGGATCTGAAGGGTTCAGACCCATTGACTAAAACCTCTCTCACAAGCAACATGATCAAACCCAGAACTCATTGAGTGTTAATCACATAGTGATGTGAACTAGATTACTGACTCTAGTAAACTCTTTGGTGTTAGTCACATGACGATGTGACCTGTAAGTATTAATCACATGGCGATGTGAACTAGATTATTGACTCTAGTGCAAGTGGGAGACTGTGGGAAATATGCCCTAGAGGCAATAATAAATTGATTATTATTATATTTCCTTGTTCATGATAATCGTTTATTATCCATGCTAGAATTGTATTGATAGGAAACTCAGATACATGTGTGGATACATAGACAACACCATGTCCCTAGTAAGCCTCTAGTTGACTAGCTCGTTGATCAATAGATGGTTACGGTTTCCTGACCATGGACATCGGATGTCGTTGATGACGGGATCACATCATTAGGAGAATGATGTGATGGACAAGACCCAATCCTAAGCATAGCACTAGATCGTGTAGTTCGTATGCTAAAGCTTTGCTAATGTCAAGTATCATTTCCTTAGACCATGAGATTGTGCAACTCCCGGATACCGTAGGAGTGCTTTGGGTGTGCCAAACGTCACAACGTAACTGGGTGGCTATAAAGGTACACTACGGGTATCTCTGAAAGTGTCTGTTGTGTTGGCACGAATCGAGACTGGGATTTGTCACTCCGTGTGACGGAGAGGTATCTCTGGGCCCACTCGGTAGGACATCATCATAATGTGCACAATGTGATCAAGGAGTTGATCACGGGATGATGTGTTACGGAACGAGTAAAGAGACTTGCCGGTAACGAGATTGAACAAGGTATCGGGATACCGACGATCGAATCTCGGGCAAGTATCGTACCGATAGACAAAGGGAATTGTATACGGGATTGATTAAGTCCTTGACATCGTGGTTCATCTGATGAGATCACCATGGAACATGTGGGAGCCAACATGGGTATCCAGATCCCGCTATTGGTTATTGGCTGGAGAACGTCTCGGTCATGTCTGCATGTCTCCCGAACCCGTAGGGTCTGCACAGTTAAGGTTCGATGACGCTAGGGTTATAAAGGAAGTTAGTATGTGGTTACCGAATGTTGTTTGGAGTCCCGGATGAGATCCCGGACGTCACGAGGAGTTCCGGAATGGTCCGGAGGTAAAGATTTATATATGGGAAGTCATGTTTTGAACACCGGAAAAGTTTCGGGGTTTATCGGTAATGTACCGGGACCACCGGGAGGGTCCCGGGAGTCCACCAAGTGGGGCCACCTGCCCCGGGGGGCCACATGGGCTGTAGGGAGTGCTCCTTGGCCTACATGGGCCAAGGGCACCAGCCCCACTAAGGCCCATGCGCCTAAGAGGTGGAGAGGGGGCAAACCCTAAGGGGATATGGGCCTTAGGGCCCATATTGGTGCGCCTCCCTCTCCCATCCCCTCTTGGCCGCCCCTTGCTCCCCATCTAGGGCTGCCGCCCCCCTAGGGGTGGGAACCCTAGAGGGGGCGCAGCCCCTCCCTTCCCCTATATATATGAGGCCTAGGGCTGCCCATAACACACGCGATTTAATCTCTCTTGGTGCAGTCCTGCGTCTCTTCTTCCTCCTCTTCTGTGGTGCTTGGCGAAGCCCTGCAGGATAGCCACGCTTCTCCACCACCACCACGACGTTGTGCTGCTGTTGGATGAAGTCTTCCTCAACCTCTCCCTCTCTCCTTGCTGGATCAAGGCGTGGGAGACGTCACCGGGCTGTACGTGTGTTGAACGCGGAGGTGCCGTCCGTTCGGCACTTGGTCATCGGTGATTTGGATCACGACGAGTACGACTCCATCAACCCCGTTCACTTGAACGCTTCCGCTTAGCGATCTACAAGGGTATGTAGATGCACTCTCCTCCCCCTCGTTGCTAGTCTCTCCATAGATAGATCTTGGTGACACGTAGGAAAATTTTGAATTTCTGCTACGTTACCCAACATATAGATGGTCACATTACCATCCGCGTCTGTCTTCTTCTTAAAGATCCATTTATTTTCTATGGCTCGCCGTTCAACGGGCAAGTTAGTCAAAGTCCATACTTTGTTTTCATACATGGATCCTTTCTCGGATTTCATGGCTTCTAGCCATTTGTCGGAATCCGGGCCCGCCATCGCTTCTTCATAGTTCGAAGGTTCACCGTTGTCTAACAACATGATTTCCAAGACAGGGTTGCCGTACCACTCTGGTGCGGAACGTGTCCTTGTGGACCTTCGAAGTTCAGTAGCAACTTGATCAGAAGTTTCATGATCATCATCATTAACTTCCTCTCTAGTCGGTGCAGGCACCTCGGGAACATTTTCTTGAGTTGCGCCATTTTCCGGTTCAAGAGGTAACACTTCATCAAGTTCTACTTTCCTCCCACTTACTTCTTTCGAGAGAAACTCCTTCTCTAGAAAGCATCCATTCCTGGCAACAAAGATATTGCCTTCGGATCTGAGGTAGAAGGTATACCCAACAGTTTCTTTAGGGTATCCTATGAAGACGCATTTTTCCGACTTGTGTTCGAGCTTTTCAGGTTGAAGTTTCTTGACATAAGCATCGCATCCCCAAACTTTTAGAAACGACAGCTTAGGTTTCTTCCCAAACCATAATTCAAACGGTGTCGTCTCAACGGATTTCGACGGAGCCCTATTTAAAGTGAATGCGGCAGTCTCTAAAGCATAGCCCCAAAAAGATAGCGGTAAATCGGTAAGAGACATCATAGATCGTACCATATCTAATAGAGTGCGATTACGATGTTCGGACACACCATTACGCTGAGGTGTTCCAGGCGGCGTGAGTTGTGAAACTATTCCACATTTTCTTAAGTGTGTGCCAAATTCGTGACTCAAGTATTCTCCTCTACGATCTGATCGTAGAAACTTAATTTTCCTGTCACGTTGATTCTCAACCTCACTCTGAAATTCCTTGAACTTTTCAAAGGTTTTAGACTTGTGTTTCATTAAGTAAACATACCCATATCTACTCAAATCATCAGTGAGGGTGAGAACATAACGATAGCCACCGCGAGCCTCAACGCTCATTGGACCGCACACATCAGTATGTATGATTTCCAATAGGTTGGTTGCTCGCTCCATTGTTCCTGAGAACGGAGTCTTGGTCATTTTACCCATGAGGCATGGTTCGCACGTGTCAAATGATTCATAATCAAGAGACTCTAAAAGTCCATCCGTATGGAGCTTCTTCATGCGTTTGACACCTATGTGACCAAGGCGGCAGTGCCACAAGTATGTGGGACTATCATTATCAACCTTACATCTTTTGGTACTCACACTATGAATATGTGTAGCATTACGCTCGAGATTCATTAAGAATAAACCATTCACCATAGGAGCATGACCATAAAACATATCTCTCATATAAATAGAACAACCATTATTCTCGGATTTAAATGAGTAGCCATCTCGAATTAAACGAGATCCCGATACAATGTTCATGCTCAAAGCTGGTACTAAATAACAATTATTGAGGTTTAAAACTAATCCCATAGGTAAATGAAGAGGCAGTGTGCCGACGGCGATCACATCGACCTTGGAACCATTCCCGACGCGCATCGTCACCTCGTCCTTCGCCAGTCTCCGCTTATTCCGCAGCTCCTGTTTTGAGTTACAAATGTGAGCAACTGCACCGGTATCAAATACCCAAGAGCTACTATGAGTACTGGTAAGGTACACATCAATTACATGTATATCACATATACCTTTTGTTTTGCCGGCCTTCTTGTCCGCTAAGTATTTGGGGCAGTTCCGCTTCCAATGACCGCTTCCCTTGCAATAAAAGCACTCAGTCTCGGGCTTGGGTCCATTCTTTGGCTTCTTCCCAGCAGCTTGCTTGCCAGGCGCGGCAACTCCCTTGCCGTCCTTCTTGAAGTTCTTTTTACCCTTGCCCTTCTTGAACTTAGTGGTTTTATTGACCATCAACAATTGATGTTCCTTCTTGACTTCTACCTCTGCTGATTTTAGCATTGCAAATACCTCAGGAATGGTCTTTTCCATCCCCTGCATATTGAAGTTCATCACAAAGCTCTTGTAGCTTGGTGGAAGCGACTGGAGAATTCTGTCAATGACCGCATCATCCGGGAGATTAACTCCCAGCTGAGTCAAGCGGTTATGTAACCCAGACATAGTGAGTATGTGCTCACTGACAGAACTATTTTCCTCCATCTTACAGCTAAAGAATTTGTCGGAGACTTCATATCTCTCGACCCGGGCATGAGCTTGAAAACCCATTTTCAGCTCTTCGAACATCTCATATGCTCCATGTCTCTCAAAACGCTTTTGGAGCCCCGGCTCTAAACTATAAAGCATGCCGCACTGAACGAGGGAGTAGTCATCAGCACGTGTCTGCCAAGCGTTCATAACGTCTTGGTTCTGTGGGACGGGAGCTTCACCTAGCGGTGCTTGTAGGACATAATCTTTCTTGGCAGCTATGAGGATGATCCTCAGGTTTCGGACCTAGTCCGTGTAGTTGCTGCCATCGTCTTTCAGCTTGGTTTTCTCTAGGAACGCGTTGAAGTTGAGGACTACGTTGGCCATTTGATCTACAAGACATATTGTAAAGATTTTAGACTAAGTTCATGATAATTAAGTTCATCTAATCAAATTATTCAATGAACTCCCACTTAGATAGACATCCCTCTTCTAGTCATCTAAGTATAACATGATCCGAGTCAACTAGGTCGTGTCCGATCATCACGTGAGACGGACTAGTCAATGTCGGTGAACATCTTCATGTTGATCGTATCTTCTATACGACTCATGCTCGACCTTTCGGTCTTCTGTGTTCCGAGGCCATGTCTATACACATGCTAGGCTCATCAAGTCAACCTAAGTGTTTGCATGTGTAAATCTGTCTTACACCCGTTGTATGTGAACGTTAGAATCTATCACACCCGATCATCACGTGGTGCTTCGAAACAACGAGTTGTCACAATGGTGCACAGTTAGGGGGAACACTTTCTTGAAATTATTATGAGGGATCATCTTATTTACTACCGTCGTTCTAAGTAAACAAGATGCAAAACATGATAAACATCACACGCAATCAAATAATAATAGTGACATGATATGGCCAATATCACATAGCTCCTTTGATCTCCATCTTGGGGCTCCATGATCATCTTGTCACTGGCTTGACACCATGATCTCCATCATCATGATCTCCATCATCGTGTCTCCATGAAGTTGCTCGCCAACTATTACTTCTACTACTATGGCTAACGTGTTTAGCAGTAAAGTAAAGTAATTTACATGGCGTTTCTCAATGACACGCAGGTCATACAAAAAATAAAGACAACTCCTATGGCTCCTGCCGGTTGTCATACTCATCGATATGCAAGTCGTGATTCCTATTACAATAGCATGAACATCTCATACATATCATTCATCATTCATCACAACTTTGGCCATATCATATCACAAAGCACTTGCTGCAAAAACAAGTTAGACGTCCTCTAATTCTTGTTGCAAGTTTTACGTGGCTGAATTAGGGTTCTAGCAAGAACGTTTTCTTACCTACGTGAAAGCCACAACGTGATTTGTCAACTTCTATTTACCCTTCATAAGGACCCTTTTCATCGAATCCGCTCCAACTAAAGTAGGAGAGACAAACACCCGCCAGCCACCTTATGCAACTAGTGCATGTTAGTCGGTGGAACCGGTCTCACGTAAGCATACGTGTAAGGTTGGTCCGGGCCGCTTCATCCCACAATACCGTCGAAGCAAGATAAGACTAGTAGCGGCAAGAAAGTTGACAACATCTACGCCCACAACAAATTGTGTTCTACTTGCGCAAGAAGAACTACGCATAGACCTAGCTCATGATGCCACTATTGGAGAACGTTGCAGAAAACAAAAAATTTCCTACGGTCTCACCAAGATCTATCTATGAGTTCATCTAGCAACGAGTCATCGGATGCATCTACATACCTTTGTAGATCGCGAGCGGAAGTGTTCAAAGAACGTGGATGAAGTAGTCGTACACAACGTGATTCAAATCACCGGAGATCCTAGCGCCGAACGGACGGCGCCTCCGCGTTCAACACACGTACGGTCAGTGTAACGTCTCCTTCTTCTTGATCCAGCAAGAGGGAAGAAGAGGTTGAGGAAGATGGATCCAGCAGCAGCACGACGGCGTGGTGGTGATGGAGCTGTAGTACTCCGTCAGGGCTTCGCCAAGCACTATGAAGGAGGAGGAGGTGTTGGAGAGGGAGAAGGAGGCAACCAAAGGCGTGGATGAAACAGCCCTCCTTCCCCCACTATATATAGGAGGGCCTAAGGGGGGGCGCCGGCCCTAGGAGATCCAATCTCCTAGGGGGGCGGCGGCCAAGGGAGGTTTCCCTCCCCCCCAAGGCACCTAGGGGGTGCCTTCCACTAGTAGGACTCCTCCCCTTTGGAAACCCTAGGCGCATGGGCCCCTTGGGGCTGGTGCCCTTGGCCCATGTAGGCCAAGGCGCACCCCCTACAGCCCATGTGCCCCCCGGGGCAGGTGGCCCCACCCGGTGGGCCCCCGGGACCCTTCCGGTGGTTCCGGTACAATACCGATAACCCCGAAACTTGTCCCAATGGCCGAAACAGCACTTCCTATATATAATTCTTTACCTCCGGACCATTCCGGAACTCCTCGTGACGTCCGGGATCTCATCCGGGACTCCGAACAACATTCGGGTTACTGCATATACATATCCCTACAACCCTAGCGTCACCGAACCTTAAGTGTGTAGACCCTACGGGTTCGGGAGACATGTAGACATGACCGAGATGACTCTCCGGTCAATAACCAACAGCGGGATCTGGATACCCATGTTGGCTCCCACATACTCCACGATGATCTCATCGGGTGAACCACGATGTCGAGGATTCAAGTAACCCCGTATACAATTCCCTTTGCCAATCGGTATGTTACTTGCCCGAGATTCGATCGTCGGTATCCCAATACCTTGTTCAATCTCATTACCGACAAGTAACTTTACTCGTACCGTAATGCATGATCCCGTGACCAGACACTTGGTCACTTTGAGCTCATCATGATGATGCATTACCGAGTGGGCCCAGTGATACGTCTCCGTCATACGGAGTGACAAATCCCAGTCTTGATCCATGTCAACCCAACAGACACTTTCGGAGATACCCGTAGTATACCTTTATAGTCACCCAGTTACGTTGTGACGTTTGGTACACCCAAAGCACTCTTACGGTATTCGGGAGTTACACGATCTCATGGTCTAAGGAAAAGATACTTGACATTGGAAAAACTCTAGCAAACGAACTACATGATCTTCATGCTATGTTTAGGATTGGGTCTTGTCCATCACATCATTCTCCTAATGATGTGATCTCGTTATCAATGACATCCAATGTCCATAGTCAGGAAACCATGACTATCTGTTGATCAACGAGCTAGTCAACTAGAGGCTTACTAGGGACATGTTGGTGTCTGTTATTCACACATGTATTACGATTTCCGGATAACACAATTATAGCATGAATAAAGACAATTATCATGAACAAGGAAATATAATAATAATGCTTTTATTATTGCCTCTAGGGCATATTTCCAACAAGTTTGACTCGAATGGTTCTTACGATATTCCACTAAACACAACATTAAATCGTCTTGTGAACCTAGGCAATGACAATCATAGCGCGAGACGATCCGACAATCCTGATGTGTGTTTGGCATTTGCCGGGCCATGCATTGCCAATGCAAAATATAGGAGCAACTAGCAAGAGGGTAGATGGCCCTACAAAATGGTGAGTACCGCAGTCCAAAGTTGATTTATGTAGAGAGTGTCCACACCATGAAGTTCTCACCATCCCTGGGCATCCCTTCCTTTTCTTCCACACTCGTAGATCACCATTTTCTAGCCGGTGATGCTTACAACAAAACTCTAGCAGCTTTTTAGAAAGAAAAAGGTAACGATGAAAATGAAGATGGTTTGCGACACATTATTGGTCTGTGGAGGAATTGGTGCCCTGGCTCGCTTGTTGTATGTGATGCTTCAGACTTCCCTCCGTAAGCTTAATAAAGCATCATGGGGCAACGTGTCCACATGATAATAAGCAAAGGGGGGAGGGGAGGGGGCAAAGAAAACGACGATGGGCATTAGCTCTTGCAAAACAAACAACGTCAGTCGGTTCATGATGAAGAAAGCAATAAAGGACGTATGCCACAGGCAACGCCGCCATGGTGATGTGCCGTCTTGCACCCTGCCTGCACCGGGCAAACCGAGGTAGGGCGACCGCCAACCCTAGCCATACACGGTCCTCCGCCACTATATCACACGGTTGTTTTGCATTGCCTGTCATCTGACAAAATAGCATTTTCTTTTTGAAAAATTAGCAAAACCGTTCAAAAAAAAGTCATTACCCGGCCCATGTAAGGTCCAACCTGTCATCATTCACGAGCCATCGCAGGCCCGAAGCCAGCGAGCGAGCAAGCACGACGTCTCTGTGTTGCGGTCGCTGGTTCCATCGCCTTTTCTTTTCTTTTTCTCTCTTTCTTTGCGTCTCCTCCAAGCCGAAGCAACCAAGGAGGAACCAGATCGATCCTTCCGTCGCGTCCACCATAAGACCGAACCGGCCACCATCCCCTCCGGCCCCACCGCCTGACACTCCACGCCACACAGCCGCGCCCAAATCCCCCAAAACCCTAGCCCCGAGGAGGAGGAGGAGGCGGCGGCGACCATGGCTGCCGCAGCGGCGAACCTGGCGGGCCGGCCGGGCGTGCGCGTCGTCGTCATCGGCGACCCCGGCACCGGCAAGTCCAGCCTCGTCGTCGCCGTCGCCACCGAGCAGTTCCCCGAGAACGTCCCCAAGGTCATGCCCCACACCCGCCTCCCCGCCGACTACTTCCCCGACCGCGTCCCCATCACCATCGTCGACACCTCCTCCAGGTCCTCCCCCACCCCCCATCCCATTCCGCCCCGCCTCAGATTTGACGATTCCGTCGCGGATTGATTGATTTGGTGTTGACCCCGTCGTCCTCGTGTGCGTGTGTGTGTGTGCGCGCGCGCTGCAGCCCCGAGCAGAAGCCGAAGCTGATCGCCGAGTGCCAGGCGGCGGACGCGGTGGTGCTCACCTACGCCTGCGACAGGCTCTCCACGCTCGACCGGCTCAGCTCCTACTGGCTCCCGGAGCTCAGGCGCATCCAGGTAATCTCGGGCTCTATGGCTTGGTTAGTGGTTGTCGCAGCCTTGGGCTCGCCATGGTTGGTGATTTTACCCTGGTTTGCCCGTGTTGATCTGTGCTGTCCAATGTTTCTGTGATTGCGCAGTTGAAGGCGCCTGTCATCGTGGTGGGGTGTAAGCTGGACCTGAGGGACGACCAGCAGAACAGCCTTGAGCAGACGATGGCGCCCATCATGCAGTCGTTCCGTGAGATCGAGACCTGCATTGAGTGCTCCGCGCTTCGCCAGATCCAGGTGAGGAAGACCCCCTCTTGTCTCTGTATCTAGGCAATATTGGTAACACTTTCATTATGTCAAATCGTTGATTGTTCACAACGAATGAAACTAGAATGATCAAAATGCTGATGCCAGCAGCTGCTCAGCCTCGCCTAATATTCCAACATTGCATTTTTATAATTTGATTGAGTACTAATTCAACTATGCAGTTGATAATTTGATTGTTGTGTTAGAATTCTAGATACTATGCTCGAGTAGGTTTTACTAAACAGATAGTTTATGAACCGCAGGTGCCTGAGGTCTTCTACTACGCCCAGAAGGCAGTGCTTCACCCCACAGCTCCTCTATTTGATCAAGAGGCGCAATCTCTAAAGCCACGCTGTGTGAGGGCTTTGAAGCGGATATTCATTCTATGTGACCACGACAGGGATGGAGCTCTCAGTGATGTGGAGCTCAATGACTTTCAGGTTTGTATTCACTCAGGCTGCCCATTCTTCCTTTATATTACATGAGGCTGACCAGTGTCTTTTATTGACATTCTTCTATGTATGGTGGTACTAAAATTCCTTTCCATTGCTTTGCAGGTCAGATGTTTCAGTGCTCCTCTCCAGCCTACTGAAATTTCAGGCGTGAAGAGAGTTGTTCAAGAGAAGATGCCTGAAGGCGTAAATGATAGCGGCCTTACATTGACTGGGTTCCTTTTCCTTCATGCTCTTTTTATTGAGAAAGGTCGTTTGGAAACTACATGGACAGTATTGAGGAAATTTGGTTATGATAATGAAATCAAACTTAGAGATGACTTCATTCCAACGTCAGTCAAGCGAGCTCCTGATCAAGTAATGTTCTGTTGATTACTGTCAGCTATTCACATTTTGTTGTCAGTTGAAGCTAGACCAATTTTTAAGTGCACATATATTTTTGTGTAAAGTTGTTCTTATAATGGCTTATGTGTAAGTTGATAGTTGATTTCAATTGTATGCTGGGTATCTGCAATCCTAGCTTCACTAGCCACTTACCTATGTGTTTAATATTTGCCATACGCTTGGTCTCTAATATTTCTTTGGTACTAAAGTCATATCACTATCTTTGTTACAGACGGTGGAGTTGACAAATGAAGTGATTGATTACTTGAAAGGAATATTCAACATGTTTGACATAGATAATGTAAGTCTAATGTATTGATCGTCACATTTGTTTTTTATCCTCAATGTTAAATATTGCTGTGCCCTTTGTTATTCTTGGCATTTTCATTCTAATCTTATCAGTAAAAAACTTCTGTGTTGGAGGATGTTCTGAAAATGTGTTTATGTATCAAATCCAGGACGAAGCTTTGCTACCTTCTGAGTTGGATGATCTTTTTTCAACTGCACCTGAAAAGTAAGTTCTTTACTAAAAGAAAGGGTAATTTTAATCCTAGTTTGACACAATTGGAGACAATTTGTTGTAATTTACATACTTTACTCATATTGTTAGTAACCCTGTATTACTTGATCTTAGCTTTGATGGCATCTGTTTTACTTTTATTAAATGGTTCTCAAGTTTAGTCTATTTAGTCATTTGTCTCTGCTTGCCATTCACATATCATTATTCCAGCCCATGGACTTCTGATCTATATAAAGACTGCGCTGAAAGGAATGTCTTGGGTGGGCTATCACTTGAAGGATTTCTTTCTAAGGTATTCTCTCACTCCCTTTGTGCTGAAAACTAACACTGTTTGTGTGCAATAATATTTAACGCTGTCCATTGGTTGCTGTTTTGTTGGTTGGATTCAACAGCCTAATGCTCTATTCGGATCATCTTTTTATTCATTATTCTGACTGTCTTGTACCATTCAGTGAGCTCAATTAATCTCTGAGAAAGCCCAATAATTTGTTGTAACCATTGTACTCCCTCCATCCCAAAATAAGTGTCTCAACTTTGTACTAACTTCAGTACTCCCTCCGGTCCTTTTTAGTTCGCATATAAGATTTGACTGAAGCCAAGCCTCGTAAAGTTTGACCAGCTTTGTAGAAAAAAGTGTCAACATTCATAATCTGAAATCAATACCACTAGATGTGTCATGACTTAAAGTTTCATATTATATAACTTTAGCATGGCAGATGTTGATATTTTTTCATATAAATACGGTCAAACTTTGTGAAGTTTGACTTCAGAGAATTCTAATATGCAGAGTAAAAAGGACCGGAGGGAGTACAAAGTTGTACTAGAGTTGAGACACTTGCAAAGTTGTGCTAGAGTTGAGACACTTATTTTGGGATGGAGGGAGTATGAATTACCGCTCCCTATTCTGAGTTCGTCATATGCAAACGAATCCACAGAAGAGATTATATATACTATATCGAACACATAAGAAACATAAACCAACTAAAAATGGGATAGAAATCTTTTAGGAGTGTTGTGCTTGTTATGATTAAGATGCATAGTATTTAGTGGCGTGCCTTGAAAAACATGTGGAACGTTTCCAGGTAAGAAAACCATTTCTTAGTGTTAGTGTAGTGTTTTTTATGTTTACATGCATATCTACCCCAGTTTAATCTTGTGGACACGTGCTTAGAAACCTGTAGACAAAACACCTGTGTGTATTATGGTGATATGCTCTCTTACTAGATTACCGGTAGATTTTCCTTTGCTGACTAGTATCTCCTACAATTGCAGTGGGCTCTTATGACACTTCTAGATCCAGCAAATAGTTTCGCGAACCTTGTATATGTTGGCTATTCGGGTGATTTTAATTCAGCATTCACCATCACGAGGAAAAGACGAGTGGACCGTAAAAAGCAGCAGACTCAAAGAAATGTGTTCCAGTGCTATGTTTTTGGTCCCAAAGGTGCCGGAAAGACTGCATTGCTACAATCATTCCTTGGAAGGTATTTGATGCATTTCTCTGTATTTACTCCATGAATTTTCATACCATCTTTATTCCTTTTGGAACTCCATTTCACTTGTTGTCTTCATTGCAGGCAACCTTCTGATGCTCTGCCAACTAACAGCGACCGGTTTGCCGCAAATACTGTTGAACCATCTGATGTAAGTAGTCAAAATTTATGTTTGTATTCTGCTTGCACTATAAGCAAACATTCTGATAAATGTTAATTCTATTCTGAATGATGCAAGACTTCACGCGAGTATAGTGACAGAAATTAAGACAACCCAAATTTTCTCTTTCCCTCTTGTCATCTTCATTTTTGGTGGACATGGAAGAGGGAGAGAGAGAGAGCCTTCCAGAAATCATATGTGATGGTCTAGTGGAGACGATAGGGTGACATTAACTTCAGCAGTTTCTAATTTGACTGCGGAGTGTAGCTTTGAGATTTATCATTTTCTAATTCTTGGTAATCTGTAATGATGCTTCTACTCTTACTCTGCAATGTTCATATCTGATTCATTATATCTTTGTTGTATTGAAGGGGACTAGAAAAACACTTGTACTGCAGGAGATTCCTGAAGGTGATGTCAGATCATTGCTAAACAACAAGGAATCCTTGGCACCCTGTGATGTGGCAGTCTTTGTTTACGATAGGTATCCATTCTGCCGAGCTATTTTCTTGTTTATTGTACTGTTTTCTGCTTTGTGTCATATATATGCTGGCAATTTTTGAATTGTTCTCAATGGTTTTGATGGCCCATTTTGTAAGGAAACTAGGTTTACCATTCAATGCTATTTGCAAAATCTCATGAACTTAGTTCATTCATGTATTGCAATCTGATTTCAGTTACACAATAGCTTACTGGCCATATCAAATAAATGATTCTTGGTCAGTAAAAAATGAATCTCTTTGATCCTTGATTACCTTTATTAATTGGTTCAACTATTCATCTGGTTATATAAACGGTACAGATGACAGTTGAAAATCTTGCTTATCCTGGTATATCTTACTCTGTGATGTATTATTCAATATTACATAAATTTCCTTATGTGACACCTGCAAAATGGCAGCTGTGATGAATTTTCTTGGCAAAGAGCAAGAGATTTGCTTGTGCAAGTGGCTTCACATGGAGAAAACACTGGCTATGAAGTCCCTTGTCTGATAGTTGCTGCTAAGGACGATCTTGATCAATCTCCAGTGGCTCTACAGGAATCAACCAGAGTAAGCTCCAATACCATTTCGTTTGACATTTTAAATTTACCATTGTAGTTGGTGAATGGATTAGAATCCATGGATAGTCTAGTTGTTTATGTTTGTTACAGAGTAATCATAAATCTATCTAATTTCAGGTGAGCCAAGACATGGGAATTGAAACACCAATTCCCATCAGCGTGAAATTGAAAGACTTGAACAGCATTTTCTGCAGAATAGTTCACGCAGCACAGCGGCCCCATTTGAGCATCCCAGAGACTGAAGCTGGTAAATCACGCAGGCAATACCGTCAACTTCTGAACCGTTCCCTCATGGTTGTTTCAGGCAAGTCAACTCCACGATCTTGTCACAAATCTTTTCTTACTAGTCAGTAGCTAAATCCGCATTTAACCAAATATCATCTCAATAAAATACTAAGAAGTCCATAACAATGTGAATCAGTTGGTCGATGTAGAGGTATGGTGGGTTCTATAGGGAATCGAGTCAACGGGCATGATAGCTTGCATTTGATAAAATGCTGCTACTCAATTACGATTTTGTATGCCTTTAGACCTTTACTTGATCATGCATTCATGGGTGTCGAGCATGATATGTGGAGCAAAGCGGCCTTCAAGTACTAACTTATATTCTAATACTCTGCAGTTGGAGCTGCTATAGGTGTTGTGGGGGTAGCCGCGTACAGGGTTTATGCGGCTAGGAGGAACTCGTCGTCATGAAGGCCCCCTCCCTCCCGGACAGTCGTCGGGAAATAACGTGCAACAGGCAGGTTCATCGTCGATGAAGTGGATCGTCTAGCTTGATGTTTATGTACAGTTGCGTCATCAAAGATAACTTGTACTAGTGCGTGTTTGAGTTTTGGATGGTATAATGTACGGCAGTCATCAGGCTCTGTTAGATTCTTTAGCTGATAAAAGACTGTCATGACTTGATTTGCTCTGTTAGAATTTCATCACTGTCCTAAATTTTTGTCCACATTTTTCTTTTTCATCTCCTCCGAACATTTTATATGTTTATTTATGTTGGCGTTAAGGATGCAGTTGTAACTTTTGTTTTGTTCGTGCTTTTATTGATTTCATTTCATAGATATTTCTATTCAGTTTCTTTTGCTTAGGCAGAGTTATATCTCATTCAGAGCGAATGCTAAAAGTAATGGTCGGTCGTTTACGCCCATACGAGTTGGAATAAACTGACGAGTTCTCTGGTTACATTCCTCCATGTCTCCATCGATCGTGGTCTCGATTAGCCTGGCACGTCGAAAGAAACCCGTCGCGCACGGTGGCCGTCAGCGTCGGCTGTGTCTGGACTCCGGTAAGCGCCAGCGGGATCCGGGCAGCGCCTGATGCCTACAGCCACGGCCTCGTGTCGATGCCAGACAAGGCCCATCCCTCCCTCCCTCGTCTAGTTGGGTCAATCACAGGCACGGGGTCGCTTTCGCCATTCAGGCGATAGATAGATAGATAGAATAAAATGATGATTCCACTAACCGGCCTTGTCACGAGGGAAATGGAAATGGCGAATGCGGTGACGTGCGGCGCAGGTTCCTCATCGCTCACCATGATGCCTACTCGACGGCCGCACAGTGCCCAGCATTATTTTTTGTGGCCAAAAGTGCCAGCTCGAGTTCAGACAACGCAAGCCAAATCCCCAAAATCTCAAGAACAGAAAAGAAAACGCAAGCCAAGGTCGGACTCTGTAGCTGGAAGATTAATAATAATAAAGTCGCTGCAGAACTAAGAAATCCAAGATTGGACACCGTGCACTTGGTTATCGACGGGCAGCACGTTGTCCACCACTGAAAAACTAGGCCGTCTTCGTTGGAACACACAAGGGTGTGGGTCATCTTGTTGCCTGATCCTGGATGTGTGCAAGGGCAAGTAACAGTCGTCTCCATCAGCCATTGATGCAACTTGTTGGTTCTGTCTTGATATGCGTTAGAAGGACCACGACGACTTTCAGCTAGATATATACATACAGAACTGAATGAAGAAGGTAAAGATCCACACCAGCAGTGTCACATATGAACAATTGCTCTGAATGTTTGCAGGTTTGTGGCAAACACACTATTCATTCCATCTTCACACCAGTTTTGCGTGCATATACAAGCCAAACAAAAAAGCGAAACCGTGTGATCCGTGATGGCCACCGGCGGCCAGTATACAACGGAGGCAGCAGCAGCAGCAAGTTTCAAATCCTTTTTACAATTAGGTTTCCCGACCGATCGAATGCAGCAGCACACGCCCTTACTTACGACCATAGGCAAAAACACATACGTAGGATTCTCCAGTTGAGGAGGCCGGTGGGCTAGAAGAATGAGCGCTTGGTGGGCACCCTGCCCACGGCCTTCATGAAGTTGGCCAGCTCCAGCACCTTGGCCAGCTTGAGCCCCCGCTTGGCCTCCGCCGACGCCCGCTTCTCCTCCGCCTTGTGCCGCGCCTTGGCCACGTCGTTCTGCGTCTTCTCCACCGCCTTGGCGCGCTGCTCGTCCAGCTTCCTCTGCACGCGTGGTCGTGGGATCCATCACAGTTAGACATAAGGTGACCGAGATGAACATTCAGATAGGATACACTAACTGGACAGCAAGCAAGCATGATTTTCACATGCACTAATAGTGCTTCTCCCGGACAAAGGCCGCCACTCTCATTCTCATAGTCCTATCGCCGTGAGATGAACGTGCTAACGGTCCATGATAATCTCACAGGTACACAGTCTCCCTTTTGGCGCAGAAAGTTGCATGATTGAGCTGTAAAACGAACTGATGTTCACATGCACGCACCCACAAGAAAAGGGGCAATTGAGACAGCCACGCTCTGATGTAACACCTCTATCTAATTAATTATCTTGGAGATTCATATACCTTTTCTCAAAGCAAGAATAGATTTACACTATTCTACTCAAAAGGGGTACTGTATTAGTGTTGCTAGGCGTAGGAACTTCCTTTTTATCTGGGAGAAAAAAAATCAGCTCGCTAATCAGTGTTCACAAATCTCATGTGCTGATTGCATCAACCATCGATGGTCTACCTAATCTCATGTGCTAATTTTGGGCAATTTAGTTGCTGTATTAGTTTGTCATGCTCTACTACTTCTCTTTCTTGAATTGACAGGAGTGTTGTGAAGCTTGGAGATTTTTTTTCTTTCTCGATTGCAAGGAAAGATGATGCTGGATAACAGGTAGTCATGACTCATGAGGCAAATTATGCTCAAAGCAAGCAGGATTCCAAAGTGAATTTTTTCCATTAGAAAAGAACTGCAAAAAGAATCTGAAGAGTTTTGCTCGTCTTGTAGTAGTGATGATTACCTCAATCTTCTTGAGCCAGGCGGACGCCTTGTCGACCTGCTCCGTCTCCCAGCCGTTGATGACCACCTCCTCCCGCTTGAACCGGTTGTTGATCTTGGCGATCTCCGCCGTCTGCCACGCCGACACCTTGGTCTCCACCTCCTCCTTCTTCACCTGGCTCGCCTCCACCGGCGGGTCGGCCGCGGGGACGACCTCAAGGTCGAGCCGCGCCGCCCTGCCGCTGCTGCCGCCGCTCCTGCTGGGCGGCGTGGCGAAGGGGCGGCCGCTGTCCGGCACGATGGCCAGCGGGTTGTGCTCCTCCAGCTCGTCCTCGCCGATGCTGGTCAGCTGGTCGGGGCCGCCGTCGTAGGGGCCGCCTGGGTGGTGGTTGCTGTTGCTGTTGTTGCTGTTGGGGTTGCTGTTGGCCGCCCCGGTGCCGGCGCCGGCGGCGACCATGGCGGTGAACTCGCGGCTCATCGTCATGAACTGCTCCTCGGAGGTGACCGAGCGGTGGCTGCTGGCGCTGTCCCAGGCGGTGGAGGCGGCGGACAGGGTGCGCGTGGGCGGCGTGAAGGGCGGGTGCGGCGGCGACAGGGGGTGGACCTCGCGCACCTCGATCACCTCGTCGACGTCGTGGAAGGTGGTGTTGGTGGTGCTGGCGGTGGTGGTCACCAGAGTGCCCTCCTCGTCGTTGGGCCCTGGGGCATCGTCCTCGTCGTCGGACGCGGAGGGTGGTGCGTGCCGCTCATGCAACATGTGTCGGCGCCGGCCGGCGGGGACGGGGCACCATGCGCGGGAGGAGGAGGACCAGCAGTGCACGCCTCGCCCTCTTGACTGACTCGATCTTGCTGTGTCAGTGCGCGGTGTGGTGGTGTGTGTGGGTGATGGGGTGTGGTTATATCAGTCCGTTCATCCGTCCATCTGTCCCGGGTGTGGGTGAGGCGAAGGCGATGGCAGGTGGGGGCTGGCTTGTCTCCCGTGGCGCGTACCGGCGGATGACACGTACGTGTCGCGGGGGCAGCTGCGAATGTTCGTTTAAGCCTTGTTCTTATTTATATTTATATTTTTTGAAAAGTCCAAAGACAGTATATAAACTATAAAGTACTCCCTCCCTCAGTCCGATAATGTAAGACTTTTTTTGACACTATGATGTACAAAGACACCCTTGCATAAAAAAAATACATTCAAATTCTTTAGGGTACTGAAGTGCCCTCCCCCCAACACACACACACATCGGCAGCACGCCGTGAGCAAAGCCCCTTGCCTCCTTTGGGTCCCTATTTCATGGGAGCAAACTTGTTTAAACCCAGAAAAAGCTTATCAAAGTAGCGCCCCGACAAGTCATCGATGTTGATTTGAAGACGTCGGCGGCCGCAATTTGTGTAACAAATTGCCGATATGAAGAAGAAGATGGTTGAGAGGGCTTGTAGACCCCAATTCCGGTCAGACGGAGCCGGAGAACACAAATCTCACACACTCCTTGACAAGGCGGAGTCTGGTTAACCTTCGCCGATCAAAACTGGAGCCGGCGGATCAAGACGTATAGACACGTTATCTGCTTCGCAGGATAGCGCAACCGAGACAAACCTGCAAAAGAAACACCGGACCCGAAGAATAAGATCTTAGGACACACCATCTTCCACACGCTTCCTAGCAATACGAAGAAGCATCACCGGAACGAGGGGAGGTGGAGAGACTTTATTCCACGCCTGCGGTGACACCATCGTCTCGCCACAGTCAGACGGAGGCCTAACTAATGCCGCGGGAGAGGAAACTATGACTCCCACCGGTAGATTGGGGCCTCCCTGCACACCCTCGCCGGTGGAGCCGACGGAGGAGGAGGTCGACGATCTATTGGCGAAGGAGGATGGACGGGAGGAGGGGGAGGACCCCTAGACCTCTTTTGGCTCTAGGCATTGATAATATAATTCCTATTTTTCTGCCGAACTGATTCTTTCTTCTTGATTTGGTCCATTTCGCCTAGAGAGAAGGCATTGCCGATAGGAGCAGCACAATCTAGAGCTCAATCCAATGACGTCGTACGAGGACAGGGGGGGGGGGGGGCGTTATGTAGGTTTTTTTACCACCGCTTGGGTTAGACAAAAGTGAAGCTCGAGACGGTTGCGGTATCACTAGCGATCTCGCTAGAGACAAGGACGATGAGACACGCCACGACGTCGCCACCGAGGGAGGCAGACCCTTGATAGGTTCCCGGAGCCACGAGGAGCAGGAGCGGTGCCCGTCGGGAGGAGGAAGGAGGCGGCCATTGCATTCAAATCCAACGGTCCAGGTGAAATGGATTGAAGTTGGAATTGGAAAGAGAAAACAGTCGACAGAGCTATAGGCTATAGCTAGTGGCGGAGACAGGGAGGACCAGCAGCCCCGCCCCCCCCCCCCCCCTACATCATTGATTTTGTACTAATATATCAATGAACAGTGTAGAATTTAGAGAATAATACATGCATTAGTGTAGTTTGGCCCCTGTAATCCAAAGTTTGTGTCATTTGGCCCTCCTAATATTTAATTCCTGACTCTGCCACTGGCTATAGCAGGACCTTTTTTTGTTCATTAGGAAAAAAAAACACTTGTCTAGGATCCCCCCAATATCTTTTTTCCCTTTGATTGAAAGAAAAGTTGTGGGGCTTTGGGCGCGCGTGCGCCGGTGCGCCATGGAGATTGGCGATATCGCGAGTGGGCTCTTGTTTAATTTGAAATCGAGATGGGAATGCATGTTTGTTTCTTGATGCATGCATGCATGCACCTTGTACTAGTTGACTAACTGTGTAGTGGCCCCGTGGCTGTGTGAGTAGTGTAACAACCAAGGAGAAGACTGTAATGCCAGGAACAAACAACTTTTGTGCGAGTATTTGGTAAATTTATAGCCGAGTAGCCGTGTAGACTGTAAATTTGCGTGGCCGCGATTTCATAACCCACCACTCACACGACAGTGTCATGGGTTTAGATAATCAGTCGAGCAAGTCCCTGTTGTCTACTCGATATATTTGTGGCGTGCCATGCCCATAGGCTCCATAGCCCATAGCCCAGGTTGTTGTCGCGTAGCAGCAGCAGGGGATGGAAAGATGCTCCCCGGTGTGTCCTGGAAATGTTGGGAGCCTGGTCGAGATCGGTCGGATGGATAGGCTCCCGACGAGCGATGATGTACGTACTCCGTGGTGCGTGACGTGACGTCGGAACACACACACACACACACACACACACACACACACACACACACACACACACACACACACACACACACCTTCCCCGCGTTTCACGAAGTCTCGTCGCCATTTTTAGGCGCAGCAAGTTTTAGTTACGTACGTTACGTGTGTACGTAATGGACATGTATGCTAGCTAGCACTGCTTGTTATGTCAGCCACTCCACTCCAACCCAAAGCAGGTGTTAGTGTGCGGATTGATCACGGGTGCTTCCGTTAATCCAAGGCCACACAACTTTAAATAAACTTGGCGCCAAGCTAATCGATAGAGTAAGGTGATCGTTCTTGTCATGGCCCGGGTTTTTCCTTGTCTTTGACGTACGTACGCGCTGTCCTCGACTAAATCTGCATCGATCCAACGGAGCTAGCCACGGAGCAATCATCGAAAACTCGAGGGGATTAGCCAACTAACGCTAGAAATAAGCGCTGACACTGTAGTATAATCAGCTAGAGTGCAGGCATGGCCCTGCTCGACGTGGAGGAGGACGGGTGGTGGCGCGAGGCGGCGACCGGCCGGCGCGCCGTCGCTTTCCGATCCTCCGGATAAGAGAAGAAGAGCCACGACCCGCCCACCCGCTCTGCCCTCCCAAAGTGCCATGGCATCGGCATGCAGCCAGGCCGCGCCATGCACGCAGCTGCTCCGCGGCCGCTGTCGCGAGGACTAACGGACGGACGGACGGACGTAGCACGGGGGCGGTACGCGCTGCGTCCTGGGTGTGTTGTGCCGTGCGCGCGCGGGGCGGGCGACGTCTACGCGGCGTCTGATGCACGGCTTACGTCCATTCCATGGCTGTCGACCTCGGCGATGGCTTCGTATGCTGGAAAGCTTCCTGGGTTAAAAATGGAGGAATATGCGGGGAAGTGGTTTGTTTAGCAGAGACGTTGCGGTCGACGGGAGTAGTCACCGTCGGTCACCAGCTGGTTCCGCTGGGTTCACAGCTAGCCCGATAGCGAGGTTAACAACTACTAGTCTTTTCTACTCCTTTTCTAACATGGCTATGTAACTACTCCCTCCGTTCCAAATTAGGGCATGTACAATGGTGCTATCTTAAAAGTGTCACGTAGGATAAATAATGAGGTAGATGAGAGAGAAATAATAAGAAAAGACTTGTCTTCTCTTATTTAAGATAAGACAAGAAATGATCTCTTAGCACAATTTGTCTCACCATGTTTTAAGGAATTACTAATTATTGAAAATAAGGCTAAAATATAACTCATTATAAACATATTTTTTTATCATTTCTAAATTGTATGCAAGACTTAAGATAAAACTGTCTTATCAACCATTGTACATGCCCTTACTTGTTTTAGAAATGGATGCATCTACAACTAAAATATATCTAGATACATCCATATATGTGACAAGTAATTTGAAACAGACGCGTGCGTGGAGAGGTAGGTTATCATCTTTTTCGCGACGTGCGCGCGCGGGCTCACCTCAGGAATGAGTCAGCTAGAGTACCATACGACCGGGCATATGCTGCCATGCCGTGTACGAGTCACGAATCCACGATGACATGACATCGAGCTACCGCCTTTTCCACGCACAGGACATGGTACATGCATGTACATCCATCGCCAACGAATCGTAGAGTAGCCAGTCAGCCAAACGAATCAGGCCTTCGTGCAAAGTGTGCAAGTGATCCAGACCAATTATCGACTTGTTTGTTTGGGTAGAAAACTCCCCATAATTCAACCCAGAGCCCACGCTCAGAACAGTACCAATATTTTTTTGGACATTTGAAAAGCTTGTCTTTTTTTTGCCACAAGCTCCTCAAATATCCAAACTACACAAAATTTTGACAAGCTCCTCGAATGTCTAAACTATACAAAATCACTGTACAATTCATGCCCGGGCTCATCTGCGCCAGGCACCAAATCGCCTCTCAGAAAACCCCGCTTCTGATTACAGCGCCTCAGCGATTAAAAAAGAGACAGTTGCAGCCGTTTGGTTTGGTCATTCTGTTTTCTGTTACGATGCTATCGGATACAACGCTTCACATCTGCGAAAACGTCTGATCGGGCCGGATACAAAATTCCCTCTGCTCTGTATTCGCTCCGAACCAAACAACACGTGTATTCAGGAGAAAATAACGGAAGCAGTGCTTTTCCAATACCGAGAGTCGAAAACGATACCAAGGTGCGAACCAAACGCCTCGTACATGTACCATGTCTGTCTGGATCATTTGCACACTTTCAATCATGTCAGGCAGCTGCAAACAGTATCTTTAAGCAGAACCAAACCAATTATTGTACCAATTTAAAAAGAAACAGTTAATAATAAATTTTAAAAAAGAAACAATTATTCTTTTTCCGACAAATTATTGTATACCGACCGCCCTGATACTTACGGTCTCGAATTAGTTATAGGTTAACCGGTGGAATCGTTCTAGAAGAAGCCGGAACACACGCGTACGTCGGATGATTGAGCCGTGTCCGTTCATGCATCATGCATGGCTACTCATGAGGGAGCGGCACCGAGAGAAAAATTAAAGAGGAAACAAAAGGTGGAGATGATCAACAAGAAGATGCGATCGATGTGCCCATCCACCTCATTGTTGTTTCCGGCTAGTGAGTGCCATGCAGGGTGCTGGCACTTCGCTTTGTGGCTTTCGCCATCTTTTATAGCAGGATAAACAATCCTCCGTACCTACTAAAACCAATACAAGTTCGTTAAGCACGGCGCGATTAAATCGCTGGCTGGGTGTGGTGATCGATCGATGTGAGTGGGTATGATGGATGCGTACAATTCCCGTGGCCAGCGCACAAAAGTGCATCGTCTCACCATCAATCCAACGACGGGTTATTGTTGTATTGCACAGTCATGGAAGCAAAAGTGCATTATCTTCCCACTTTTATCTTCTTCCATTCTAATCCGAACCTCTTCATTTGCCAGCACCAATTTTTTCTTCCGCCGCTCTCCGCAAAAATATTGCTCGATTCGAGCCTTTATCTCCATGTCTTTTTTGTTAGGCGTTTTCATCCTTTTGCTTGATGAGGAGAAAGTTGGTGGATTGGATGGTATTCGTGTGTGTGTAGGAATGCACCTTCAATTTTCCTTTCTTTTATTTACAAATGACTCATTGATGAAAGCATGTTCTCACAAGGGAAACACCTGGACACCTTGTGAGTAATGATAAATCACGTGTTTTCTTCAGTCCTAATACGCATGTCAGTATACGGGAGAATGTGTGCAGAGAGCTGAATATTGTAACATAAGCCCTATCAGATAATACATACTTGGGTCTTCCTAACATGCCGAGAGCATCTCCAACACTAACCCATAAATTTGCTCCGGCATCTGTCTACGGACAGAGGACCAGTCCATAGATATTGATGCCGGACGACCGTCATCTAACGTTGTCCACATACATTTCAACCACATTTTAAATTAAAGGGACAAAATTCATGCAAACCGTACCTTACATTTTGAACTAAAGGAACTAAAGGGACGGATTTTGATAATAAACAGGAAGAGATTCACGCAAACACGACGGATTTCATATAAACATGGCGAAATTCATTACATTTCAGACTTACTTCAATTAAAAGCGGAGCTCGTCCGACTCTGAAGGTATAATTTCAGACATAATTCTATTCTAAACCTAATCTAAATGATCGCCGGCGTCCGTTTCCGTGTCCGGCCATGAGCCCCTAGAACTGAAGCTCCGACAGTTGCCTTTGCCTTCTCTTGTTTCGCCTCGGTGCTCTCCAGCTTTGCCTCCGTAGCCTCCGCCACCGCAGCTTGAGTGACTAATCAGCCGCCGATTATTAGCCTGCCAAGCTTGGGTTCAGGCGAATGGGAAGAGTGGTGGCCTTCCTGGGACATGTTTGATTGCTTGCATACAGCCTAACAATGGCCGGACGGGATGAAAAAAAACCTGTTTGGTTGCGTACATGAAATTTAAAGTACCCCAGAGCCTGCCTCGCTGGGAACGCTCAAATCGGCCGTTTCCAGTGAACTAGGCTGAGTTGGGCACAAAAGTAAGAGACGACTTAGGCCACGATGCAGGGGGGAATCAGTGCGGAGACGGCGGGAGAAGGAAAGCGGCGGAGGCCGGATGGCACGAAACATAGCCTCAACCCATTTACTCGCTCACCCTAGCTCTAGGACAATCCCTTCCTCTGTTCTAAGCACCGGCGACAAAAGCGACTCAGAACTGCGCAAGAGGCGGCGGTGCGGAGACGTCAACAACACTCTTCGGTAGCACTAGTTGCTTCTTCCCTTCTTCTTTGACTCCAACTGGCCATTCTCGTCTCAGCCATGCCCCCTCCGAAGCTGGCAAGCCGCATACAACCCCCTCCTCCCCGCTTGCTTCCTCTATTAGGTCATCTGTTAGGACGGTGCAGGATCAATTGCACCATTGCTGATTGCACCATGGTCGTCACTTAGGCTGTGAATGAACGGATGAAGATGGTAGTTAAGGTAGTATCGCTGATAGCTATGATTCACGCCTGGATCCTGTTGGTCCATAAGCGGAATGACAAGCCTGTCATTCGGTATGGTCCATTGTTAATCCGGGATCAGGAGAGGATAGCCAATTTTCAGGATTGCCATAACACCATCTACCATACCATTTTCAGGATTGCATGGGCGCAATATATGGTACTCATGTGACTGCTAAAGTGCCGAGGGCACAGTCCGTAGCATACAGGGGTAGAAAGCACTACACAAATTAGAATGTTCTTGCTGCGGTTGACTTTGCTCCGAAGTTCACCTATGTGCTAGCTGGGTGGGAAGGATCAACCAATGATGCTAACATCGTAACTGATAGCACGAATCGACTGATGGCATCAATATCCCTGAGGGCACAGTCCGTAGCATACAAGGGTAGAAAGCACTACACAAGTTAGAATGTTCTTGCTGCGGTTGACTTCGCTCCGAAGTTCACCTATGTGCTAGCTTGGTGGGAAGGATCAACCAATGATGCTAACATCCTAACTGACAGCACGAATCGACTGATGGCATCAATATCCCATTGGCAAATTCTACCTAGGGGATGCTGGCTATGCATGTCAGCCTGGTGTTCTTCCACCCTTAAGGAAAACTAGGTACTATTTGAACGAGTTCTCTTCCAGAAACTATCCTAGACTCCACATGAACTGTTTAATCTCAGTCACTCTAGCCTTAGAGTGAGGTTTGAGAGGGCATCTGGAGCACTGAAGAATAGGTTTAAAATCCTGAATCAGAAGCCATTCCACCCTCACCCTACCCAGGTTAAGCTTGTTCTTGCATGTTGCATCGTTCATAACTAGATCCTAAATTGGGGTTGTGATGAACTTGTGCCAAAGGAGGAAGATGTGACGCCTGATGATGTTGTCAGCTCCGACCATAGTGCGAAGGCATTTGACAACGAAGCCTGGAAGAACAAAAGGATGAAGTGGGCTCAGGCAATGTGGGATAACAGAGACAAGAATCTGAAGAAGAAGAGGCAGCAGTACAAGAAAAGAAGCAGCAACAACAGAAGAAGAAAAGGACGACGATGGACTTCCACCTAGTTAGCATCGACGAGCTTTCCCCTATTCAGCCATATGGAACGGAGGGAGTATTATGGGACGGAGGGAGTAGTTAGGACTGGGATGATGTTCAATCCATGTGTGGTAAGTCATAACTAGTGAGAAGGGATGATCACATTTTATAGTGTTTGTCTAAAAACTGCGACGCAGGCAACATGTAGCATGGTAAAAATTGCTTGAGGTAGTCTAAATGCAGGCAACCAAACTAATGTTGTTTTTTTTGCGCTCTAATGATGGTGAATAAGTAACACTACATCTCAGCCGTCGAGCGACAGTAGAAGTACCAGAGAGACGATGACCGTCCGTCCGATAACTGAAGTCGTTTGCCTGAAGACTGAACATATCGACACTTCTACAGTCGATCTTCAGATAGCCCATCAGGTAAACGCTGACGCCCAATCCACCGCGCAGCGTCCCCGCGTCCGCACGCCGTCAGCCCGCGCGCCGTCGCGCCCGCTTCCGTCATCGGCTGCTCGGCACTTCGGCGGGCACGGACTGCACTGCGCCCGTCGCACGCCGACCGCCGTCCACCGCGACGGCTGACGGCGCAGCATGCAGCACGGAGGGGCCGACGCCGATCCACCCGCCCTAGCGTGAGTGCTCCAGCTTCTCAATTTCTGAAATTTCCCCAATCGAGAATAGAGGATGGTCCTTAATTTATTGTTAGATTGATTTTAGCATTCAGTAGTCTCCACCAGTGTTGTCTTCCATTGGATTTCTTTTTTAGCAGCACATGTTATTCTCTGTGATTCCTGATATATTGTAGCACCAACATCAGCTTTGCCTTAACTTCCTAGAGCTGCGCAGTTTAGTTGCCACTGCATCTTCAAGTGCTCCATGCTTAATTTTTCGCTTGTTTTTATTAACTAAAATATATACTCATATGCATCACAGTGTCGTGTCATATAACATAACTCTGATATGCTCCGTTTTCAATGGACATCGGTTTCGACAATCCTAAAAGGGATTCTAAGGTACTGAATATCACATGCCGTCAAGAAAACTCTAGGAATTAATCATTTACTCCAGGCAGATGTCGATCTCAATGTTGTCATTTAGAACTAGTGTACAACTTATTAACACTTCGAAGAACAAGGTGATATACACCAACAAAGCTACCAGCTAAGTTTGATAACTATTGACTGCAACAGACTTTATGGCATGATACAATAGTCAATATTCATTTACACTGAAGATATAAGATACAGAAATACAGTACATTTTTTTTCTACTAGTTAGCTAATCTCAGAAGCAATGCTCTAGGGAGCACCTTAAATTTCCTCAAAGTAATTGGGGCTTTTGTTGTTCATGTTCCCAGTTTTCCTAGCTCTTCTAAGCATGGCAAGTCGTTCTGCTACCTCCTTCATCTCTGGACGATCTTCTACAACGTGTGCTAAACACTTTACAGCCAATCTGCCAATCTCTTCCAGTATGTAAGTATCTTCTTCAGTTGCAATATCTTTGTCAAACATTGCCTCTCCACTGTTTTCTTTCTGATAAACATCACAGAAATCAACTACGAGCCTATGATTTCCATCATACACAATTGGCTTTCTGGTGATGAGTTCCAAGAGTACAACTCCAAAGTTGTAAACATCACTCTTCTGTGTTAATTGTCCCGTTTCACGGAACATCGGGTCTATATATTCCATGCTGCCTACAACAAGCCCGGTGTGATTTTTGTCCTTTGTAAGAAACTTTGATGTCCCGAAATCCGAGATTTTTGGCATGTTCTTTTCATCTAAAAGTATGTTGGCTGGCTTGACATCCCCATGCCGGATGGTACGACTTGTTGATGAGTGCATATAAGATAACCCTTCTGCAGCATCAATTGCAATATCCAGTCGCAGGTCTAGTGGGAAATTAGAGAGGCGAGTGTTACCATGGAGAATGTCTTGCAGACTCCCATTAGCAGCGAACTCATACACCAACATTGGAACATCCACCTCCAAGCAGCAGCCGATGAGTTTGATGATGTTCTTGTGGATCATCTGTGACTGGATTTCCACTTCCTTGGTAAATTCCTCCTTTCGAACTTTGTTTATCTTGATGGAGGTTTTTACTGCCACTGTCGTACCATCTGGAAGAATCCCTTTGTATACTTTGCCAAAGCACCCTTTACCAAGGACCTCTGATTGGTTCTTGGTGATTTTGTTTATCTCCTTCTTTGTGAAGATATTTAAAGTTCTCACATCTCGAAGGACCAAACCTCCATTCTTCTTAAAAAAGCCCTTCGTTCTTCTCCTTTGGAGCCTCAGTAGCTTCGAAAGTAGAGCAACAAGTAATAAGGAGGAGCCCGAAATGATACCTACAATGATCATGCATAGAGATATTATGCATTTATGCATGTTAATTTTGGCCACATACATAGCGAGTATTGACAATACAAAGTGGATAGGCAGTGCTAATAACTGCTTTACGTAAAAACAACAATTAGCTATACCATTTGGGAGAGTTGATCCATAATCTAAGGTATTTGTTTCTAGAACAAATGTGTGCTATATATGTGAACTGCATCTAGTGCATCCGCACTGAAACTATTGATTTCTTAAATATAGTCTTTCAAAAACATAATTTTTTATTAACTTGCAGGATATTCCTTTGGCAAGAGATCGATTCTCGTATATATAGTGAAAATAACTCCCTTATTCCAGTTAAACACAACAAATTAATATTTAAATGCCACGAATGAAATCTCCCTTCGTATAACAAAAAAGAGAAAAACGATGTATATATACCTATGGAGATCTTTGCTGCCAGTGGGAAACTTGAAGGAAGTAAGGTACACTTTTCTATTTTGGCGTCATGGTTACGATAACCCAGAGGACAGGGGCAGTCATAAGATCCTTCGTTGTTTGCACATTCTCCCGGCTGCAAGCAAGGATACTTCCCTGGATCGTCGCATTCATTGATATCTGCGGAATGCATACATAAATAAATGATCATCAGTGTACATGACTAGTTATCACAGAATTTACGCTATATTGTGAATTGCTCCAGTGGTATCTTTTTAAATATTCTTTTGATCCATTGCACTAGCTGTTTTACTGTCCCAACAATATAGTGATGTAATGACTGTTCTTTTTGGAAAGGTTGAAGGCGCAGTAGGGGGGGGGGGGGGGGGGAGGGACGAAAAACATGTGAATTTTATACTGATGATGAGAAGCTTTGCACCCAGGTTTCTCAGATCGAATTGAGGATCAAGTGCAGGTAGCACCAGAGCAGGACGTCAGCAGTGAACTTCCGAGCAAAGGTGTCTGGTTGAGGCCGAATTTCGTGTTTTGACCCTTTTGGCATACAAATTCGGGATCTGACCCCTGTTTGAATTTTTTTCGGGATTTGACCCTTTTTCTTACGCCAGAGGCTCTGGCGGTTGGGTTACACAGCCTACCGCCAGGGGCCCTGGCGGTAGGCTACTTATCCACGTCAGCCTCACCAAACGGCTGCCGTTTCGTGCCGTCGACCCTACCGCCAGGACACCCAGCGGTAGGGTGTGCAACCCTACCGCCAATGTCCGTGGCGGTAAGTGCCGAACCGTTGTAAGCCCGCGGGGGCCGGCTCGTGGGGCCCATCCACGAACCCAACCCCCATCTTCTTCTCCCCCGCCGCCGCCCGCAAGAACAGAGAGGGGAAGGCCTCTCTCATCCCCTCCACTCCCCCATCCGATCTTCTTCGTTTGTGAACGGTTTTTGCGGATCGAGATGGCTCCGAAACGAGAAAAGTAAGCTCTCTCAATCCCTCCAATTCATTTTAGTTAAGAAGCTTTTGATTCGAAGCATTATTTGGCACAAGATGAACCCTATTTCATTTAGTAGATTTTGATTTTTGTTGTTTTTAGGTTTGTTTAATTAGGAGTAATATGATGTTTGATGTAGTTGACTATGATAGAGCCTATTTTATATAGTTGATGAACCCTAGTTCATGTTAATATTTTTTGAATTATTTATTGATGTTTGATGTGGTTAAATATGTTTGAATATGATTGATGAGTTGATGTGGTGATGTGGTTGAATATGTTGGATTTGTTAACTAGTTTGAGGATAGAACCTATTTGGCACAAGATGAGGTGATGAGGTGATGTGGTGATCTGGTTTGAAGATGAATATGTTGGTAATTTATATATATGTTTTTACAATTGTTGAATAATGTTCATATTCATAATAGGATAGAATAACTAGTTTGAAGATGAGCCGCAGTTCATACTCATAATATTTTTTTACATTTGTTGAATATGATATGATTGATGTTAGTTGAACGGTTTAATATGATATGATTATATGTTCATAACAAAGTGTTCGTGTTTCAGGAGGCCCCCCATTGGTCCGGCGATCGACACTAATTACACTATGCTTGACCCGGCATTCGACAACGGTCATCGCGCCCGTTACATCAAGAACGGAGTGGTAAATAGCACTGATCAACGTGTTGCATCACAATTTTGCCTTTTCAAAAGTTTTTTCTAACTATTTTCGTGTGCACATTGACAGATGCTTCCGCCCTTACGTTTGAGGGGCCACACCAAGGTCAAAGAGATGAACTACGACAACCGCTACGAGCCATATTACAGGAGAGCCGGGCTCTTGGGTTTCGTGCTCCAGTTCAAGCGTATGCCGCCGACGCTTGTCCACACGGCTCTCACAGTGTTGGTGGACCGTTGGCGGCCCGAGACGCACTCTTTCCATCTCCCATGTGGTGAGATGACGGTGACGCTCGAGGACTTCGCCATGATCACGGCCCTACCGATCAAGGGCCATGCTCTCATTGGGCGCGTGGATAGGAAGAACTGGCCGGACAGGGTTACCGCCCTCATCGGCGACTGCCCTCCCATCAAGAGTAACTGAACATCTGGTGTAGCACTGGCATGGCTCCTAGACCACCGGGCTGAATGCCCGCAAGATGCGGATCCGAGGACCGTGGAGCAGTATGCAAGGGCCTACATGTGGTTTCTTCTCACAGAGGTGGTCTTTCCTGACTGCTTCGGGGACAACGCCCTATGGATGTACATGGACTTCCTGGCCGACTGGGATGCAGGGTACAACTGGGGGTCTGCTGGCCTCGCGTACCTCTACCATTCGGTAAGACGTCATACATCTCACCTATGTGTGTGGTTCTTTAAATTGCTTTAAATTGTGTCATCTGATCATCACTTGTTGTTTGCAGCTGGATGACGCAACGCAGAGGACCGAGAAAACATCTGGGATGTGTGGGTGTGTCTGGGCCCTCTCGATTTGGAGTTGGGAGCGGCTGCCGGTTGGTCTCCCCGAGAAGCTGCCGCGGACAGAGTGGACGGAGTATGGCGAGGATGGCGACTGTTCTCGATACCATACTGTCGCCCATTCTTGGGACAAGGTTAAGGTCTTCTCGGGCAAGGGAAGTGCGATGTACAAGGCCTTCACCAACGAGCTGGACAACCTGACATCTTTTCAGGTATACCAATGAGCGAGATAGTTTTAAATGTTTATACTCACGGTTGCTAAAAAATATTTGTATAGGTTAACTGGTGGCCGTACCACGATAGAGCTTGGGGGTTTGAGCTGAACGAGATGTGCGAGCGGGACCGCCTTCTCTTCCGGTGCATTGTCCCGCTGATATGCGTGTACGCCGTCGAATGGCACCTACCACAATGCGTGGCGACACAATTTGGCGTATTGCAACACACACCACCGGCAAGGCCCCACGACACCGGCGGTTACGACCTTCACAAGTATGTGCTGCCATCTCTTTACCGTGATTTCTTTAAGTTTGACGTTCTTATGGTCTTTTGTGTTTTTTTGCTTGTTATGCCCCTATGCAGGAAGAGCAGGCAGTATTCTCAGTCGATACTGGACTGGGTTGACGAGCACAAGTCTTTTGTGACAATGTGGGACGAGAGGACGTTCCGCAAAGATGGGGAGAGGTCAGGCATTTGCTGGAATGTGTATGAGAGGCACATGAATTGGTATGATGATGGCATCAAGTTTCATCTGCGTCTGAGGCCACGATGGACGGAAGCGGACATGGCATCACTTCAGGAGGAGGAGGACTCTGAGGATGAAGCATACAAGAGAAACTCCAGAGATATGCAAGGTGATTTCAGGGAGTATGCGCCCCTTATGAACAAAGTGGTAAATTTTGTTGAAATGCATTCGAGCTAATGATGATGACATGGTCATTCTCGCTAACTTTTTAATGATCCTTGGATTTCCAGGCCGTAGAGCTAAACAAAAACATTTTCGACGGCTCGAATGCGCTAAGTTCTGACCCGGAACCGTGGAGGGTGACAGCAAGCTGAGGGAAGCGACGAAGGTAACTTTAAGCCTCATAGCATTCTATTGGAGCGAACGCAAATTTGATCCATGCCACATGTTCTTACTTATTTGCAACCCTAAACCTGATCCAAGTCATACTCTACTATATTTGTTATTGCAGAAGATCATTAACCGTTGCCGCAAGCTAGCGGGCATGCTTGGGTGCGCCGCCTCGGTTGACGTGCATGTTCCTCCTCCTGGTGGGTCGACACGTGCCCTAGCTTCATCAAGCCACACCGGAGGAGGTTCCTCGAGCCATGCCGCCTCGTCATCTCGCCTTGTTAACGAGACCGAGGAAGAAGATGAAGTGGACGAGGAGGAAGAGGAAGAAGAGGGAGAAGAGGAAGGAGGTGACGATGAAGAAGGTGATGAGAAGGAGTACGACGACGATGATGGACCTCAACCGACTCAGCCAACCCTGCCGGACGAGGGCCGCTCGAAGACAAACGAGGAGGAGCGTGCCGCCAAGAGGGGGAGGGGGAGGAACTAGTGATGTTGAACTTGCTAAGTTAAAGTAGTTGTCTTATGTTGAACTACTCGGTGTCCTGTTATTGCTACCTATGTTAGTAGTTGAACCTATTTTGATATATTGAACTTAATGGATACATCAATTTTACTATCTATAAGTGTGAGGTTATCATAATTTTATATGCAAACACTTCTTGCTGTTGTGCTTATCTATCTGTGATTTTCCTGTCATATTGAATTTGAAAAGAAGCAAGGAACTAAACTTGGGAAAATAAAACACAGGACCCTACCGCCACGGATGCTGGCGATAGGGTGTCTCAAGCTACCGCCAACCCCCCTGACGGTAGGGTGAACCTACCGCCAGGGCACTTTGATATTTCGTCACAGAAAGTTTGGGAGGCAAAACCCAACTGCACCCTACCGCCAGGTGTGCTGGCGGTAGGGTTAGACAGCCTACCGTCAGTGTACCTGGCGATAAGGTACTTATCAACGTCAGTTCGGGCAAACGGCCGCCGTCCCCCTCCGTCGCACCCTACCGCCAGATCCCCTGGCGGTAGGCTGTCTAACCCTACCGCCAGTATCCCTGGCGGTAGCGAAAGGGTCATATCCCGAAAAAAAATTCAACCAGGGTCAGATCCTGAATTTGTATGTCAAAAGGGTCAAAACACGAAATTTCGGCCTCTGGTTGAAGATGTTGCGAGAGGAAGACCTTGGCGTTGCGGTTCTTCAAGATGCCCACAGTGGAAAGCCTGATCCACATGCATGTGCTCTAAAATGAAGTGGCCGAAAGGGCCGGCTGGCTGGGTCGAGCCAGGGCACGGTATGCAGCGACCAATCCGGCGGTGGTGGACTGGGAGACAAGCTTGCGGTTTGCACTTGGGGTAGCGGTGGGTGGCTAAGCATAGGTGCCGGTGATGGCAGAGCAGTAAGGAGAGGGTGGAGGAGTGTAAAAAAGGAGAGGTGCAGAGTGGTGGTGCTTACCGGTGCATCCGCTTTCGCCGACAAGGTACGGGTTGCCCTCGTAGCCTTTGGAGCAGTTGCAGGCATAGCCAGTCCCATTGGTGGAGTCGACGCACTCGCTGTGATTGCTCTTGCAGGCGTACTGATCTGCCGCGTCCTTGGCGTCGGCGCAGGACGGCATTTCGCGGATAGCCCAGTCAAGGCGCGCGGGCATGGTCCGTGGTCTGTCCATGTGCAGCAGGTCGGAGCTCTGGAAGGTGTAGTTGTCCTTGTCGACGATGAAGGCGTAGTCGCATGGGCTGTAGTTGAGCATGTCGGGCCGGTATTCCCTGATGTTGGGGAACTCGAACTTGATGCTCGTGAGCTCCGGCTGGATGGCTACCTTGCAGCATCCGGCGCCGGCGCACTGGCCGTCCTGTGCTGCAGTGGCACTGCGGCAGAAGGACATGCACCCGAAGGCGGAGGCCAGTGTTTGGCTCTCGTTGGTCTTCACGATGCCGATGGTGGCGCAGCCGAGGACGAAGAGCTCGTTGTGCTTGTGGGAGATGCGGTATACGCCGTCGATAGGTACGTTCTTCTCGGGGTAGAAGGTGGTCTTGTCGTCCTTATTGCGTACCACTGTACCGTCGGAGACGTTCACTTTATAGCACTGCCACCTAATGGGAAGCAGCACCCGTGACTCGGGTGGATCGACGGAGAGGTTCACCACCTGGATGGACGTGCCATTGAGGAGCGGCACGGGGCCGGCACCGCCGGTGTCTGTGCAGTTGATCTCGAAGCCCTTGCGGAAGCAGCCGGCGCCGATGCCGAAGGGGTAAGGGATGTCAACGCCGCCACAGCTACCCTGACATGTCGGTGACACGGTGATGGTGCGGCCCTCCGCGGCTGCGGTGGCTGCCAACAACGACGGCAGTAGGAGCAACGCCGGCAATAAGAATGCGGCCGTTGACATTGTTGAAGAGTAATTACTTGGCACGCTTGGAAGCCAGGCACTGCCGCCGTTTAAGTACAAGAGCATGCTGATGCTGTGGCGTGTCTTGTTTTTTCTAGCTTTAGACAAGTTGCTTCCATCATGGAGGCAAAGCCTCCTAGCCGACCTCACCACCTTAACAAACTCTGCTGGGCAATTAATTAGTTAATCAAGTTAGGCATGCTGCTATTCTTAACCAATCCACAGCTATTGCCAGAGCTTCGCTCTCGTCGTGTAGACGCAGAAACTTCAACACACCATCCCATGACAGCCATCTTCTCAATATTATTAGCACTCCACTTCCCCGTGAGGAAACCAGATTACATTTATGCACCTCTTCGTTCTCCATCTCCGACCTTACATTCAGATAGTGGTTAGACCAAACACATTGCGATACTTGTAATGAAAGATATTTTGACCATATCATCTCCGTTCTGTCATTGTTTTCATTGTTGTTTGCTTAGAGTAGCTATGTGTTCGTAATATGTGCAGGAGGACGCTACTCCTTTAATATTTGCATCTTAATCTATATAACCACTTGTCATGTAACCAAACTAAATTTTATGTATGACGTCCTGATTGCAACACTAGTGTCTAATTTTGAGTCACTGGATACAATATTGCAGGTCACAACGGAATGACTCAGCAACTAATTTTGGAAATTCGTCAGCTTATATATTTGGCCAGCTCGTTGTCTACATGTACACCACCCAACCAGCTGTAAACAAAAGAAACAATTCAGACTGAAAGTCAATTGATCGTGGTTAACAAGATTAGCAAGAGCGGCAAAAGGCTCTCGTGGTGAGGACATCCTTGTGTTCAAGCAACTAGGAACAACTGTAAGGCTGCTACCTCTCTCTGGCTTATTGTCCTCAGGGTAAGGAATATCCGCTCTCGTGGGTGCAGACATTAGCACACATCACATATTCATATTATCAACTCTCTCATAAAAAAGACAACTATGACTATTCAGAACAGTATTATCTGAATTTCACCTTCTTAGCGCCATGATACCCAAATTGTCAACTCCGCCAGAAAAATACAACAACTGCGGGTGTCCTTTTGCTAGGCAATTAGTTAGTCAATGAAGTCAAGTATGCTGATGTTCTTAACCATTCTACAGCTATTGCCAGAGCTTCGCTGTCATCGTGTACGTAGATGCAGAGCCTTCAACGCACCCATGACAGGCAGGCATCTTAACATTGGCCCTCCACTTCCCCGCGGGGCGCCTAGAATACGTTTATGTACCTCTCGATCCCCGTCTCCGTCTCTACCTAATGAAAAGATTACTTATTTCCATTCAAATAGTTATACCAAGAGGCTATATTCAATTAGAGTAGCTATACATGTACACTGTTTACACCCCCTAAGTTTTTTTTGACGAAAAAGCAGCGGTCGCTGAGTTTCATTGATGAAGAGGAAATAGTAGCTTAGCTATTACAATTGGGGCACCGGCAGCCAATCTATACAAACCGGCTAGAGGCCAATCAAGGCGGATAAAAAAACTTTGACATCGGCTTAAGCTCGGCATATAGCCAGCACTGTGCCTCGTCAAGTATCCTGTTATGGACCTGGGTTGTAGAGCTTACTGCAACGTTAAAAATCTTTGCATTGCGCTCCTTCCAGAAGCACGAGGCGACTAGCGGGAGAATTTCAGGCGCTACCACACCTTCTGTGACTGTGATACCATGATACGGGAGCTTGTGGTCCGTCCGATCAAAGATCTAGTGGTCAAAGGAAAAGCTTGTGCAAACTTGCAGAAACACCCGCGATTTATCTCTTAATTTTGCGCAGGTCCGGAGACTGGAACACTAACCGTTGGATCTTTGATCTGACAGACCAGAAGCTCTCATATCATGGTATCACAGAAAGTGTGGGAGCACCAGAAATTCTTCGGGCAACTAGCAGGCACACGACCCTCCAGATGGATTTGTTTGCCTTTGGTAGCAAGCAGCCGAGCATGTCTGTCTTCGAAATCGATCTCTCATGCCTCTCATGCGTCCGTCGGCTTGCATGTGAAGGTTAGCGTATGGAGGCTATACCCCCTTAAGTTTCAGGTTTTACCTTATTCAATAGAAATCCCTTCATTTTACTCGATTTAGGCCCCATTTTTATCTCTTCTAGTTTTCCTTCGCCTTTCCTTTTCTTTTTGACGCGAGAACGCCAAGAGGGCGAGTTTTGATGTCTTCCTCCTTGTCGCTCTACTGCCGTTGAATTCCCACCTTGCCGACGACAAGCTAGCTTTTTCGCGTTCTCTTTTTGTGTACCGACTCAACTAGGAAACTAAACCTTCCGAGTAACTACTAAGGTCAATGTCTGTGTCCTGTGAACGGGGGTACCCAGACTTGCCTGCCTGCGGCCCACGGCGTGGCTTCATCAACGGCCTGGTACGACCCAGCTTCAGCAACAACCCAAGACCCTCGCGAGGCGGACGACACCAAGACCTCCCTGGGGGCGGCCTCACCAGGCTGGCTCCCGAGGAGTGGAGATATCTATGCAGGGTATACCTCACGAGGTTCATATGACGTGAGCCATGACGACCAAGGTCAGGCGGGTGCCAGCGGGTGCAGTGTATCAGTTTCCTCTTTGGTGCTAAGGAGACAAGCGCGGGCGCGGAGTCCCGAGGAATCAAGCAAAGGTTTTCATATCGGTGCAACAAGACCAAGACCGCCAGGACGGCATGACGGAGGTCATCGCAGAGCCCACCGCAGCGTCACCACCAGAGCCTTTTGCAGGCGAAGACTATTTTTGTCAGGATAGCTTGTACTAGTTATCTCCCTTCAAATTTGGCCGTTATGGGATTCCTTCCCGCCTACATTTGGGAAGAGGACCAAGGCCACTATAAACAGGACTTAGCCACCACCATAGAGGGGGACCAATTCCGCCCTGAGGGATCCATTCCACCCGGACCATCTCACCAGCTCATCGAGCTCAAGAACACCTCACCTCCCGAGGCAGTTCAACCACTGTACTAGTTCATCCTCAGCCCCTCGAGGCAATCCACCACAAAGCTGGAGTAGGGTATTACACCGCGAGGTGGCCCGGACCAGGATAAACTATTGTGTCTCTTGTCCCTTGGGTTCGTCGAGCTAGGTCGTGAAATTATTAAGCAGGCAGACTGGGAAAGGAGAGTTCTTCGCACGCACCCCAGAGTTCGAACCTCTCAAGGGTCTGTGGAACCCCAAATCCGACATTTGGCGCAGTAGGTGGGGGTGCGTCGGAGCCTCTCTTCCGTCGGTCGACCCGCCGCCTCCATGGCTGATGCTCGTCGAGCCCGTGCTGAGCGTCGAGCCGCTCTCGCCGCTCGCGTCGCCCAGACGGAGCCCGTCGGCGGTGTTGGGGAACATAGTAATTTCAAAAAATTTCCTACGCACATGCAAGATCACGGTGATGCTTAGCAACGAGAGGGGAGAGTGTGATCTACGTACCCTTGTAGACCGACAGCGGAAGCGTTAGCACAACGCGGTTGATGTAGTCGTACGTCTTCACGGCCCGACCGATCAAGCACCGAAACTACGGCACCTCCGAGTTTTAGCACACTTTCAGCTCCATGACGATCCCCGGACTCCGATCCAGCAAAGTGTCGGGGAAGAGTTCCGTCAGCACGACGGCGTGGTGACGATCTTGATGTTCTACCGTTGCAGGGCTTCGCCTAAGCACTGCTACAATATTATCGAGGATTATGGTGGAAGGGGGCACCGCACACGGCTAAGAATATGATCACGTGGATCAACTTGTGTGTCTAGGGGTGCCCCTGCCCCCATATATAAAGGAGCAAGGGGGAGGCCGGCCGACCCTTGTGGGCGCGCCAAGGAGGAGTAGGATTCCTACTCCTAGTTGAAGTAGGTTTCCACCTTTCCTAGTCCAACTAGGAGAAGGGGGGAAAGGGGGGAAGAGGGGAAGGAAGGGAGAGAGGGGCCGCCCCCCAAACCCCTTGTCCAATTCGGACTGGGCTTGGGAGGGGCGCGCGCCACCTCCTGCTCCTTTCCACTAAGGCCCATTGCTTCTTCCTCGTATTCCCGTAACTCCCCGGTACCTCCGAAAATACCCGAATCACTCGGAACCTTTCCGATGTCCGAATATAGTCGTCCAATATATCGATCTTTACATCTTGACCATTTCGAGACTCCTCGTCATGTCCCCGATCTCATCCGGGACTCCGAACTCCTTCGGTACATCAAAACTCATAAACTCATAATAGAACTGTCATCGATACCTTAAGCGTGCGGACCCTACGGGTTCGAGAACAATGTAGACATGACCGAGACACGTCTTCGGTCAATAACCAATAGCGGAACCTGGATGCTCATATTGGCTCCCACATATTCTACGAAGATCTTTATCGGTCAGACCGCATAACAACATACGTTGTTCCCTTTGTCATCGGTATGTTACTTGCCCGAGATTCGATCGTCGGTATCTCAATACCTAGTTCAATCTCGTTACCGACAAGTCTCTTTACTCGTTTCATAATACATCATCTCGCAACTAACTCATTAGTTGCAATGCTTGCAAGGCTTATGTGATGTGCATTACCGAGAGGGCCCAGAGATACCTCTCTGACAATCGGAGTGACAAATCCTAATCTCGAAATACGCCAACCCAACATGTACCTTTGGAGACACCTGTAGAGCTCCTTTATAATCACCCAGTTACATTGCGACGTTTGGTAGCACACAAAGTGTTCCTCCGGCAAACGGGAGTTGCATAATCTCATAGTCATAGGAACATGTATAAGTCATGAAGAAAGCAATAGCAACATACTAAACGATTGGGTGCTAAGCTAATGGAATGGGTCATGTCAATCACATCATTCTTCTAATGATGTGATCCCGTTAATCAAATAACAACTCTTTTGTTCATGGTTAGGAAACATAATCATCTTCGATTAATGAGCTAGTCAAGTAGAGGCATACTAGTGACACTCTGTTTGTCTATGTATTCACACATGTATTATGTTTCCGGTTAATACAATTCTAGCATGAATAATAAACATTTATCATGATATAAGGAAATAAATAATAACTTTATTATTGCCTCTAGGGCATATTTCCTTCAGTCTCCCACTTGCACTAGAGTCAATAATCTAGTTCACATCGCCATGTGATTCAACACTAATAGTTCACATCACCATGTGATTAACACCCATAGTTCACATTGTCATGTGACCTATACCCAAAGGGTTTACTAGAGTCAGTAATCTAGTTCACATTGTTTATGTGATTAACACCCAAAGAGTACTAAGGTGTGATCATGTTTTGGTTGTGAGATAATTTTAGTCAACGGGTCTGTCACATACAGATCCGTAAGTATTTTGCGAATTCTATGTCTACAATGCTCTGCACGGAGCTACTCTAGCTAATTTCTCCCACTTTCAGTATGTATCTAGATCGAGACTTAGAGTCATCCAGATCTGTGTCAAAACTTGCATCGACGTAACTTTTTACGACGAACTTTTTTTTCCATCTCCATAATTGAGAAATATTTCCTTATTCCACTAAGGATAATTTTGACCGCTGTCCAGTGATCTACTCTTAGATCACTATTGTACTCCCTTGCTTAACACAGTGTAGGGTATACAATAGATCTGGTACACAACATGGCATACTTTATAGAACCTATGGCTGAGGCATAGGGAATGACTTTCATTCTCTTTCTATCTTCTGCCGTGATCGGGCTTTGAGTCTTACTCAATTTCACACCTTGTAACACAGCCAAGAACTCTTTCTTTGACCATTCCAATTTTTGAACTACTTAAAAATATTGTCAAGGTATGTACTCATTGAAAAAAAAACTTATCAAGCGTCTTGATCTATCTCTATAGATCTTGATGCTCAATATGTAAGCAGCTTCACCGAGGTCTTTCTTTGAAAAACTCCTTTCAAACACTTCTTTATGCTTTACAGAATAATTCTACATTATTTCCGATCAATAATATGTCATTCACATATACTTGTCAGAAATGCTGTAGTGCTCCCACTCACTTTCTTATAAATACAGGCTTCACCGCAAGTCTGTATAAAACTATATGCTTTGATCATCTCATCAAAGCGCATATTCCAACTCCGAGATGCTTGCACCAGTCCATAGATGGATCGCTGGAGTTTGCACATTTAGTTAACACCTTTAGGATCGACAAAACCTTCTAGTTGCATCGTATACAACTCTTCTTTAATAAATCCATTAAGGAATTCAGTTTTGTTTATCCATTTGCCAGATTTCATAAAATGCGGCAATTGCTAACATGATTCGGACAGACTTAAGCATAGATACGAGTGAGAAACTCTCATCGTAGTCAACACCTTGAACTTGTCGAAAACCTTTTGCGACAATTCTAGCTTTGTAGATAGTAACACTACTATCAGCGTCCGTCTTCCTCTTGAAGATCCATTTATTTTCTATGGCTTGCCGATCATCGGGCAAATCCATCAAAGTCCATACTTTGTTCTCATACATGGATCATATCTCAGATTTCATGGCCTCAAACCATTTCGCGGAATCTGGGCTCATAATCGCTTCCTCATAGTTCGCAAGTTCGTCATGGTCTAGTAACAAGAGTTTCAGAACAGGATTACCGTACCACTCTGGTGCGGATCTCACTCTGGTTTACCTATGAGATTCGGTAGTAACTTGATCTGAAGTTACATGATCATCATCATTAGCTTCCTTACTAATTGGTGTAGTAGTCACAAGAACAGATTTCTGTGATGAACTACTTTCCAATAAGGGAGCAGGTACAGTTACCTCATCAAGTTCTACTTTCCTCCCACTCACTTATTTCGAGAGAAACTCCGTCTCTAGAAAGGATCCATTCTCAGCAATGAATATCTTGCCTTCGGATCTGTGATAGAAGGTGTACCTAACATTTTCTTTTGGGTATCCTATGAAGATGCACTTCTCCGATTTGGGTTTGAGCTTATCAGGTTGAAACTTTTTCACATAAGCATTGCAACCTCAAACTTTAAGAAACGACAGCTTAGGTTTCTTGCCAAACCATAGTTCATACGGTGTCGTCTCAACGGATTTAGATGGTGCCCTATTTAATGTGAATGTAGCCGTCTCTAATGCATAACCCCAAAACGATAGTGGTAGATCGGTAAGAGACATCATAGATCGCACCATATCTAATAAAGTACGGTTATGACGTTCGGACACACCATTACATTGTGGTGTTCCAGGTGGCGTGAGTAGTGAAACTATTTCACGTTGTTTTTAACTGAAGGCCAAACTCGTAACTCAAATACTCTTCTCTATGATCAGTGTTGGGGAACGTAGTAATTTCGAAAATTTTCCTACGCACACGCAAGATCATGGTGATGCATAGCAACGAGGGGGAGAGTGTTGTCTACGTACCCACGCAGACCGACTGCGGAAGCGATCACACAACGTAGAGGAAGTAGTCGTACGTCTTCTTCCCGATCCGACCGATCCAAGTACCGTTACTCCGGCACCTCCGAGTTCTTAGCACACGTTCAGCTCGATGACGATCCTCGGGCTCCGATCCAGCAAAGCGTCGAGGAAGAGTTCCGTCAGCACGACGGCGTGGTGACGATCTTGATGTACTACCGACGCAGGGCTTCGCCTAAGCTCTACAACGATATGACCGAGGTGGAATTTGGTGGCAGGGGGCACCGCACACGGCTAAGGAACGATCAACAATGATCAACTTGTGTGTCTTGGGGTGTCCCCTGCCCCCGTATATAAAGGGGCAAAGGGGGAGAGGTGCGGCCGGCCCCTTGGTGCGCCAGGAGGAGTCCTACTCCTACCGGGAGTAGGACTCCCCCCCTCCAATCCTATTCCAACTAGGATTCTCCAAAGAGAAGAGAGAAAGAGGGGGGCCGGCCCCTTCTCCTAGTCCTAATAGGACTAGGGAAGGGGGGAGGTGCGCAGCCCTTGTGGGCAGCCCTCTCACCTTTCCACTAAGGCCCATGTAGGCCCATTTGGCTCCCGGGGGGTTCCGGTAACCCTCCCGGTAATCTGGTAAAATCCCGATTTTACCCGGAACACTTCCGATGTCCAAACATAGGCTTCCAATATATCAATCTTTATGTCTCGACCACTTCGAGACTCCTCGTCATGTCCGTGATCACACCCGGGACTCCGAACAACCTTCGGTACATCAAAATGCATAAACTCATAATAACTGTCATCGTAACGTTAAGCGTGCGGACCCTACGGTTCGAGAACAATGTAGACATGACCGAGACACATCTCCGGTCAATAACCAATAGCGGGACCTGGATGCCCATATTGGCTCCTACATATTCTACAAAGATCTTTATCGGTCAGACCGCATAACAACATACGTTGTTCCCTTTGTCATCGGTATGTTACTTGCCCGAGATTCGATCGTCGGTATCCAATACCTAGTTCAATATCGTTACTGGCAAGTCTCTTTACTCGTTACGTAATACATCATCTCATAACTAACATCTTTAGTTATTATGCTTGCAAGGCTTATGTGATGTGTATTACCGAGAGGGCCCAGAGATACTTCTCCGACAATCGGAGCGACAAACCCTAATCTCGAAATACGCCAACCCAACATCTACCATTGGAGACACCTGTAGTACTCCTTTATAATCACCCAGTTACGTTGTGACGTTTGGTAGTACCCAAAAGTGTTCCTCCGGTAAACGGGAGTTGCATAATCTCATAGTTATAGGAACATGTATAAGTCATGAAGAAAGCAATAGCAACATACTAAACGATCGAGTGCTAAGCTAATGGAATGGGTCATGTCAATCAGATCATTCAACTAATGATGTGACCTCGTTAATCAAATAACAACTCTTTGTTCATGGTTAGGAAACATAACCATCTTTGATTAACGAGCTAGTCAAGTAGAGGCATACTAGTGGCACTCTGTTGGTCTATGTATTCACACATGTATTATGTTTCCGGTTAATACAATTCTAGCATGAATAATAAACATTTATCATGATATAAGGAAATAAATAATAACTTTATTATTGCCTCTAGGGCATATTTCCTTCAGTCTCCCACTTGCACTAGAGTCAATAATCTAGATTACCCAGTAATGATTCTAACACCCATGGAGCCTTGGTGCTGATCATGTTTTGCTCGTGGAAGAGGCTTAGTCAACGGGTCTGCAACATTCAGATCCGTATGTATCTTGCAAATCTCTATGTCTCCCACCTGGACTAAATCCCGGATGGAGTTGAAGCGTCTCTTGATGTGTTTGGTCCTTTTGTGAAATCTGGATTCCTTTGCCAAAGCAATTGCACCAGTATTGCCACAAAAGATTTTCATTGGACCCGATGCACTAGGTATGACACCTAGATCGGATATGAACTCCTTCATCCAGACTCCTTCGTTTGCTGCTTCCGAAGAAGCTATGTACTCCGCTTCACATGTAGATCCCGCTACGACGCTTTGTTTAGAACTGCACCAACTGACAGCTCCACCGTTTAAAGTAAACACGTATCCGGTTTGCGATTTAGAATCGTCCGGATCAGTGTCAAAGCTTGCATCAACGTAACCTCTTACGATGAGCTCTTTTTCACCTCCATATACGGGAAACATATCCCTAGTCCTTTTCAGGTATTTCAGGATGTTCTTGACCGCTTTGGTACCTCCCTGCTAAACTTATAGCAAGGCACACATCAGGTCTGGTACACAGCATTGCATACATGATAGAGCCTATGGCTGAAGCATAGGGAACATCTTTCATTTTCTCTCTATCTTCTGCAGTGGTCGGGCATTGAGTCTGACTCAACTTCACACCTTGTAACACAGGCAAGAACCCTTTCTTTGCTTGATCCATTTTGAACTTCTTCAAAATCTTGTCAAGGTATGTGCTTTGTGAAAGTCCAATTAAGCGTCTTGATCTATCTCTATAGATCTTTATGCCTAATATGTAAGCAGCTTCCCCGAGGTCTTTCATCGAAAAACTTTTATTCAAGTATCCCTTTATGCTATCCAGAAATTCTATATCATTTCCAATCAGCAATATGTCATCCACATATAATATCAGAAATGCTACAGAGCTCCCACTCACTTTCTTGTAAATACAGGCTTCTCCAAAAGTCTGTATAAAGCCAAATGCTTTGATCACATTATCAAAGCGTTTATTCCAACTCCGAGATGCTTGCACCAGTCCATAAATGGATCGCTGGAGTTTGCATACTTTGTTAGCTCCCTTTGGATCGACAAAACCTTCTGGTTGCATCATATACAACTCTTCTTCCAGAAATCCATTCAGGAATGCAGTTTTGACATCCATCTGCCATATTTCATAATCATAAAATGCGGCAATTGCTAACATGATCCTGACGGATTTAAGCATCGCTACGGGTGAGAAGGCCTCATCGTAGTCAACCCCTTGAACTTGTCGAAAACCTTTTGCGACAAGTCGAGCTTTATAGACAGTAACATTACCGTCAGCGTCAGTCTTTTTCTTGAAGATCCATTTATTCTCAATTGCTTGCCGATCATCGGGCAAGTCAACCAAAGTCCATACTTTGTTCTCATACATGGATCCCATCTCAGATTTCATGGCCTCAAGCCACTTTGCGGAATCTGGGCTCACCATCGCTTCTTCATAGTTCGTAGGTTCATCATGATCTAGTAGCATGACTTCCAGAACTGGATTACCGTACCACTCTGGTGCGGATCTCACTCTGGTTGATCTACGTGGTTCAGTAGTATCTTGTCCTGAAGTTTCATGATCATCATCATTAGCTTCCTCACTAATTGGTATAGGTGTCGCAGAAACCGTTTTCTGTGATGTACTATTTTCCAATAAGGGAGAAGGTACAGTTACCTCGTCAAGTTCTACTTTCCTCCCACTCACTTCTTTCGAGAGAAACTCCTCTAGAAATGATCCATTCTTAGCAACGAATGTCTTGCCTTCGGATCTGTGATAGAAGGTATACCCAACAGTTTCCTTTGGGTATCCTATGAAGACACATTTCTCCGCTTTGGGTTCGAGCTTATCAGGTTGAAGCTTTTTCACATAAGCATCGCAGCCCCAAACTTTAAGAAACAACAACTTTGGTTTCTTGCCAAACCATAGTTCATAAGGCGTCGTCTCAACGGATTTTGATGGTGCCCTATTTAACGTGAATGCGGCCGTCTCTAAAGCATAACCCCAAAACGATAGCGGTAAATCAGTAAGAGACATCATAGATCGCACCATATCTAGTAAAGTACGATTACGACGTTCAGACACACCATTACGCTATGGTGTTCCGGGTGGCGTGAGTTGCGAAACTATTCCACAGTTTTTCAAATGTACACCAAACTCGTAACTCAAATATTCTCCTCCACGATCAGATCGTAGAAACTTTATTTTCTTGTTACGATGATTTTCAACTTCAGTCTGAAATTCCTTGAACTTTTCAAATGTTTCAGACTTATGTTTCATTAAGTAAATATACCCATATCTGCTTAAATCATCTGTGAAGGTGAGAAAATAACGATATCCGCCACGAACCTCAATATTCATCGGACCACATACATCGGTATGTATGATTTCCAATAAATCTGTTGCTCTCTCCATAGTACCGGAGAATGGTGTTTTAGTCATCTTGCCTATGAGGCACGGTTCGCAAGTACCAAGTGATTCATAATCAAGTGGTTCCAAAAGCCCATCAGTATGGAGTTTCTTCATGCGCTTTACACCGATATGACCTAAACGGCAGTGCCACAAATAAGTTGCACTATCATTATCAACTCTGCATCTTTTGGCTTCTACATTATGAATATGTGTATCACTACTATCAAGATTCAACAAGAATAGACCACTCTTCAAAGGTGCGTGACCATAAAAGATATTACTCATATAAATAGAACAACCATTATTCTCTGATTTAAATGAATAACCGTCTCGCATTAAACAAGATCCAGATATAATGTTCATGCTCAACGCTGGCACCAAATAACAATTATTTAGGTCTAATATTAATCCCGAAGGTAGATGTAGAGGTAGCGTGCCGACCGCGATCACATCGACTTTGGAACCGTTTCCCACGCGCATCGTCACCTCGTCCTTTGCTAGCGTCCGCTTATTCCGTAGTCCCTGTTTCGAGTTGCAAATATTAGCAACAGAACCAGTATCAAATACCCAGGTGCTACTGCGAGCTCTAGTAAGGTACACATCAATAACATGTATATCACATATACCTTTTTTCACCTTGCCATCCTTCTTATCTGCCAAATACTTGGGGCAGTTCCGCTTCCAGTGACCAGTCTGCTTGTAGTAGAAGCACTCAGTTTCAGGCTTAGGTCCAGACTTGGGTTTCTTCTCCTGAGCAGCAACTTGCTTGCTGTTCTTCTTGAAGTTCCCCTTCTTCTTCCCTTTTCCCTTTTTTTTGAAACTAGTGGTCTTGTTGACCATCAACACTTGATGCTCCTTCTTGATTTCTACCTCCGCAGCTTTCAGCATCGCGAAGAGCTCGGGAATAGTCTTGTTCATCCCTTGCATATTATAGTTCATCACGAAGCTCTTGTAGCTTGGTGGCAGTGATTTGAGAATTCTGTCAATGACGCAATCATCTGGAAGATTAACTCCCATCTGAATCAAGTGATTATTATACCCAGACATTCTAAGTATATGCTCACTGACAGAACTGTTCTCCTCCATCTTGCAGCTATAGAACTTATTGGAGACTTCATATCTCTCAATTCGGGCATTTGCTTGAAATATTAACTTCAACTCCTGGAACATCTCATATGCTCCATGACGTTCAAAACGTCGTTGAAGTCCCGATTCTAAGCCGTAAAGCATGGCACACTGAACTATCGAGTAGTCATCAGCTTTGCTCTGCCAGACGTTCACAACATCTGGTGTTGCTCCAGCAGCAGGCCTGGCACCTAGCGGTGCTTCTAGGACGTAATTCTTCTATGCAGCAATGAGGATAATCCTCAGGTTACGGACCCAGTCCGTGTAATTGCTACCATCATCTTTCAACTTTGCCTTCTCAAGGAACGCATTAAAATTCAACGGAACAACAGCACGAGCCATCTATCTATAATCAACATAAACAAGCAAGATACTATCAGGTACTAAGTTCATGATAAGTTTAAGTTCAGTTAATCAAATTACTTAGGAACTCCCACTTAGATAGACATCCCTCTAATCCTCTAAGTGATCACGTGATCCAAATCAACTAAACAATAACCGATCATCACGTGAGATGGAGTAGTTTTCAATGGTGAACATCGTCATGTTGATCACATCTACTATATGATTCACGCTCGACCTTTCGGTCTCTGTGTTCCGAGGCCATATCTGCATATGCTAGGCTCGTCAAGTTTAACCTGTGTATTCTGCATGTGCAAAACTGGCTTGCACCCGTTGTAGATGGACGTAGAGCTTATCACACCCGATCATCACGTGGTGTCTGGGCACGACGAACTTTGGCAACGGTGCATACTCAGGGAGAACACTTCTTGATAATTTAGTGAGAGATCATCTTATAATGCTACCGTCAATCAAAGCAAGATAAGATGCATAAAAGGATAAACATCACATGCAATCAATATAAGTGATATGATATGGCCATCATCATCTTGTCCTTGTGATCTCCATCTCCGAAGCACCGTCATGATCACAACGTCACCGGCGCGACACCTTGATCTCCATCGTAGCATCGTTGTCGTCTCGCCAATCTTATGCCTCCATGACTATCACTACCGCTTAGTAATAAAGTAAAGCATTACATCGTGATTGCATTGCATACAATAAAGCGACAACCATATGGCTCCTGCCAGTTGCCGATAACTTGGTTACAAAACATGATCATCTCATACAATAAAATCAGCATCATGCCTTGACCATATCACATCACAACATGCCCTGCGAAAACAAGTTAGACGTCCTCTACTTTGTTGTTGCAAGTTTTACGTGGCTTCTACGGGCTTAAGTAAGAACTCATCTCACCTACGCATCAAAACCACAACGATAGTTTGTCAAATAGACTCCGTTTTAACCTTCTCAAGGACCGGGCGTAGCCACACTTGGTTCAACTAAAGTTGGAGAGACAGTCTTCCGCAAGCCATCTATGTGCAAAGCACGTCGAGGGAACCGGTCTCGCGTAAGAGTACGCGTAAGGTTGGTCCGGATCGTCTCGTCCAACAATACCGCCGAACCAAAGTATGACATGCTGGTAGGCAGTATGACTTGTATCGCCCACAACTCACTTGTGTTCTACTCGTGCAAATAACATCAAACCATAAAACCTAGGCTCGGATGCCACTGTTGGGGAACGTAGTAATTTCGAAAATTTTCCTACGCACACGCAAGATCATGGTGATGCATAGCAACGAGGGGGAGAGTGTTGTCTACGTACCAACGCAGACCGACTACGGAAGCGATCACACAACGTAGAGGAAGTAGTCGTACGTCTTATGTTGGAAATATGCCCTAGAGGCAATAATAAAAGCATTATTATTATATTTCCTTGTTCATGGTAATTGTCTTTATTCATGCTATAATTGTGTTATCCGGAAATCGTAATACATGTGTGAATAACAGACACCAACATGTCCCTAGTAAGCCTCTAGTTGACTAGCTCGTTGATCAACAGATAGTCATGGTTTCCTGGCTATGGACATAAGATGTCATTGATAACGAGATCACATCATTAGGAGAATGATGTGATGGACAAGACCCAATCCTAAACATAGCATAAAGATCGTGTAGTTCGTTTTGCTAGAGTTTTGCAATGTCAAGTATCTTTTCCTTAGACCATGAGATCGTGTAACTCCCGGATACCGTAGGAGTGCTTTGGGTATACCAAACGTCACAACGTAACTGGGTGACTATAAAGGTGTACTACGGGTATCTCCGAAAGTGTCTGTTGGGTTGACACGGATCAAGACTGGGATTTGTCACTCCGTATGACGGAGAGGTATCACTGGGCCCACTCGGTAATGCATCATCATAATGAGCTCAAAGTGACCAAGTGTCTGGTCATGGGATCATGCATTACGGTACGAGTAAAGTGACTTGCCGGTAACGAGATTGAACGAGGTATTGGGATACCGACGATCGAATCTCGGGCAAGTAATATATCGATAGACAAAGGGAATTGCATACGGGGTTGATTGAATCCTCGACATCGTGGTTCATCCGATGAGAACATCGTGGAGCATGTGGGAGCCAACATGGGTATCCAGATCCCGCTGTTGGTTATTGACCGGAGAGTCGTCTCGGTCATGTCTGCTTGTCTCCCGAACCCGTAGGGTCTACACACTTAAGGTTCGGTGACGCTAGGGTTGTGAAGATATGTATATGCAGTAACCCGAATGTTGTTCGGGGTCCCGGATGAGATCCCGGACGTCACGATGAGTTCCGGAATGGTCCGGAGGTAAAGAATTATATATAGGATGTGCAGTTTCGGCCATCGGGACAAGTTTCGGGGTACCCGGTATTGTACCGGGACCACCGGAAGGGTCCCGGGGGTCCACCGGGTGGGGCCACCTATCTCGGAGGGCCCCTTGGGCTGAAATAGGAGGGAACCCAGCCCATAATGGGCTGGGGCGCCAGCCCCCCCAAGGCCCATGCGCCTAGGGTTGGGGGGGAACCCTAAAGGGGGGCGCCCCCTTGCTTGGGCGGCAAGCCCCCCACCCCTGGCCGCCGCCCCCCCTGGTAGATCCCATCTACCAGGGCCGGCGCCCCCCCTGGCACCCCTATATATAGTGGGGGGGAGGAGGAACTTGCAGCCCACGCTTTTGGTGCTTCCTCTCTCCCCGTTACTTCTTCCTTTCTCGTAGTACACGGCGAAGCCCTGCTGTCGTGACGCCCTGCATCCACCACCACGCCGTCGTGCTGCTGGATCTTCATCAACCTCTCCTTCCCCCTTGCTGGATCAAGAAGGAGGAGACGTCTCCCGTCCCGTACGTGTGTTGAACGCGGAGGTGCCGTCCGTTCGGCGCTGGTCATCGGTGATTTGGATCACGGCGTGTACGACTACTTCAACCTCGTTCTAACGAACGCTTCCGCTCGCGATCTACAAAGGTATGTAGATGCATCTCGTGACTCGTTGCTAGATGAACTCCTAGATGATCTTGGTGAAACGAGTAGGAAAATTTTTGTTTTCTGCAACGTTCCCCAACAGTGGCATCATGAGCTAGGTCTATGCGTAGTTCTTCTTGCGCGAGTAGAACACAATTTGTTGTGGGCGTGGATTTGTCAACTTTCTTGCCGCTACTAGTCTTTTCTTGCTTCAGCGGCATTGTGGGATGAAGCGGCCCGGACCAACCTTACACGTACGCTTACGTGAGACCGGTTCCACCGACTAACATGCACTAGTTGCATAAGGTGGCTGGCGGGTGTCTGTCTCTCCCACTTTAGCTGGAGCGGATTCGATGAACAGGGTCCTTATGAAGGGTAAATAGAAGTTGACAAATCACGTTGTGGCTTTCACGTAGGTAAGAAAACGTTCTTGCTAGAACCCTAATTCAGCCACGTAAAAAAACTTGCAACAACAATTAGAGGACGTCTAACTTGTTTTTGCAGCAAGTGCTTTGTGATATGATATGGCCAAAGTTGTGATGAATGATGAATGATCTATATGTAATGTATGAGATGTTCATGCTATTGTAATAGGAATCACGACTTGCATGTCGATGAGTATGACAACCGGCAGGAGCCATAGGAGTTGTCTTTATTCTTTTATATCACCTGCGTGTCATTGAGAAACGCCTTGTAAATTACTTTTACTTTATTGCTAAACGCGTTAGCCATAGTAGTAGAAGTAACAGTTGGCGAGCAACTTCATGGAGACACGATGATGGAGATCATGATGATGGAGATCATGGTGTCAAGCCGGTGACAAGATGATCATGGAGCCCCAAGATGGAGATCAAAGGAGCTATGTGATAATGGCCATATCATGTCACGTTTATTATTTGATTGCATGTGATGTTTATCATGTTTTGCATCTTGTTTACTTAGAACGACGGTAGTAAATAAGATGATCCCTCATATTAATTTCAAGAAGTGTTCCCCCTAACTGTGCACCGTTGCGACAGTTCGCTGTTTCAAAACACCACGTGATGATCGGGTGTTTTATTCAGACGTTCACATACAACGGGTGTAAGACAGATTTACACATGCAAACACTTAGGTTGACTTGACGAGCCTAGCATGTGCATAGACATGGCCTCGGAACACAGAAGACCGAAAGGTCGAGCATGAGTCGTATAGAAGATGCGATCAACATGAAGATGTTCACCGACGTTAACTAGTCCGTCTCACGTGATGATCGGACACGGCCTAGTTAACTCGGATCATGTAATACTTAGATGACTAGAGGGATGTCTAATCTAAGTGGGAGTTCATTATATAATTTGATTAGATGAACTTTATTATCATGAACATTAGTCTAAAATATTTACAATATGTCTTGTAGATCAAATGGCCAATGTAGTCCTCAACTTCAACGCGTTCCTAGAGAAAACTAAGCTGAAAGACGATGGCAGCAACTACACGGACTGGGTCCGGAACCTGAGGATCATCCTCATAGCTGCCAAGAAAGATTATGTCCTACAAGCACCGCTAGGTGACGCACCTGTCCTCCCTGCCGAACAAGACGTTATGAACGCCTGGCAGGCACGATCCGATGACTACTCCCTCGTTCAGTGCGGCATGCTTTACAGTTTAGAACCGGGGCTCCAAAAGCGTTTTGAGAGGCATGGAGCATATGAGATGTTCGAAGAGCTGAGAATGGTTTTCCAAGCTCATGCCCGGGTCGAGAGATATGAGGTCTCCGACAAGTTCTTCAGCTGTAAGATGGAGGAAAATAGTTCTGTCAGTGAGCACATACTCACGATGTCTGGATTACATAACCGCTTGACTCAGCTGGGAGTCAATCTCCCGGATGATGCGGTCATTGACAGAATCCTCCAGTCGCTTCCACCGAGCTACAAGAGCTTTGTGATGAACTTCAATATGCAGGGGATGGAAAAGACCATTCCTGAAGTATTTGCTATGCTGAAATCAGCAGAGGTAGAAGTCAAGAAGGAACATCAGGTGTTGATGGTCAATAAAACCACTAAGTTCAAGAAGGGCAAGGGTAAGAAAGCCTTCAAGAAGGACGGCAAGGAAGTTGCCGCGCCCGGCAAGCAAGCTGCCGGGAAGAAGCCAAAGAATGGACCCAAGCCCGAGACTGAGTGTTTTTATTGCAAGGGAAGTGGTCACTGGAAGCGGAATTGCCCCAAATACTTAGCGGACAGGAAGGCCGGCAAAACAAAAGGTATATGTGATATACATGTAATTGATGTGTACCTAACCAGTGCTCGTAGTAGCTCTTGGGTATTTGATACCGGTGCAGTTGCTCACATTTGTAACTCAAAGCAGGAGCTGCGGAATAAGCGGAAACTGGCGAAGGACGAGGTGACGATGTGGGTCGGGAATGGTTCCAAGGTCAATGTGATCGCCGTCGGCACGCTGCCTCTTCATTTACCTACGGGATTAGTTTTAAACCTCAATAATTGTTATTTAGTACCAGCTTTGAGCATGAACATTGTATCGGGATCTCGTTTAATTCGAGATGGCTACTCATTTAAATCCGAGAATAATGGTTGTTCCATTTATATGAGAGATATGTTTTATGGTCATGCTCCTGTGGTGAATGGTTTATTCTTAATGAATCTCGAGCGTAATGCTACACATGTTCATAGTGTGAATACCAAAAGATGTAAGGTTAATAACGATAGTCCCACATACTTGTGGCACTGCCGCCTTGGTCACATAGGTGTCAAACGCATGAAGAAGCTCCATGCAGATGGACTTTTAGAGTCTCTTGATTATGAATCGTTTGACACGTGCGAACCATGCCTCATGGGTAAAATGACCAAGACTCCGTTCTCAGGAACAATGGAGCGAGCAACCAACTTATTGGAAATCATACATACTGATGTGTGCGGTCCAATGAGTGTTGAGGCTCGCGGTGGCTATCGTTATGTTCTCACTCTCACTGATGACTTGAGTAGATATGGGTATATCTACTTAATGAAACACAAGTCTGAAACCTTTGAAAAGTTTAAGGAATTTCAGAGTGAGGTTGAGAATCAACGTGACAGGAAGATCAAGTTTCTACGATCAGATCGTGGAGGAGAATACTTGAGTCATGAATTTGGCACACACTTAAGAAAATGTGGAATAGTTTCACAACTAACGCCGCCTGGAACACCTCAGCGTAACGGTGTGTCCGAACGTCGTAATCGCACTCTATTAGATATGGTGCGGTCTATGATGTCTCTTACCGATCTACCACTATCTTTTTGGGGCTATGCTTTAGAGACTGCTGCATTCACTTTAAATAGGGCTCCGTCAAAATCCGTTGAGACGACACCGTTTGAATTATGGTTTGGAAAGAAACCTAAGCTGTCGTTTCTAAAAGTTTGGGGATGCGATGCTTATGTCAAGAAACTTCAACCTGAAAAGCTCGAACCCAAGTCGGAAAAATGCGTCTTCATAGGATACCCTAAAGAAACTATTGGGTATACCTTCTACCTCAGATCCGAAGGCAAGGTCTTTGTTGCCAAGAATGGATCCTTTCTAGAGAAGGAGTTTCTCTCGAAAGAAGTAAGTGGGAGGAAAGTAGAACTAGATGAAGTATTGCCTCTTGAACCGGAAAATGGCGCAACTCAAGAAAATGTTCCTGAGGTGCCAGCACCGACTAGAGAGGATGTTAATGATAATGATCAAGATACTTCTGATCTAGCTTCTACTGAAATTCGAAGGTCCACAAGGACACGTTCCGCACCAGAGTGGTACGGCAACCCTGTCTTGGAAATCATGTTGTTAGACAACGGTGAACCTTCGAACTATGAAGAAGCGATGGCGGACCCGGATTCCGACAAATGGCTAGAAGCCATGAAATCCGAGATAGGATCCATGCATGAAAACGAAGTATGGACTTTGACTGACTTGCCCGTTGAACGGCGAGCCATAGAAAATAAATGGATCTTTAAGAGGAAGACAGACGCGGATGGTAATGTGACCATCTATAAAGCTCGGCTTGTCGCTAAGGGTTATCGACAAGTTCAAGGGGTTGACTACGATGAGACTTTCTCACCGGTAGCAAAGCTGAAGTCCGTCCGAATCATGTTAGCAATTGCCGCATTCTACGATTATGAAATATGGCAAATGGACGTCAAAACGGCATTCCTTAATGGTTTCCTTAAGGAAGAATTGTATATGATGCAGCCGGAAGGTTTTGTCGATCCTAAGAATGCTGACAAGGTGTGCAAGCTCCAACGCTCGATTTATGGGCTGGTGCAAGCATCTCGGAGTTGGAACATTCGCTTTGATGAGATGATCAAAGCGTTTGGGTTTACACAGACTTATGGAGAAGCCTGTGTTTACAAGAAAGTGAGTGGGAGCTCTGTAGCGTTTCTCATATTATATGTAGATGACATACTTTTGATGGGAAATGATACAGAACTCTTGGACAGCATCAAGGCCTACTTGAATAAGAGTTTTTCAATGAAGGACCTTGGAGAAGCTGCTTATATATTAGGCATCAAGATCTATAGAGATAGATCAAGACGCCTCATAGGTCTTTCACAAAGCACATACCTTGATAAGATATTGAAGAAGTTCAATATGAATCAGTCTAAGAAGGGATTCTTGCCTGTACTGTAAGGTATGAAATTGAGCTCGGCTCAAAGTCCGACCACGGCAGAAGAAATAGAAGAGATGAGTGTCATCCCCTATGCCTCAGCCATAGGTTCTATTATGTATGCCATGCTGTGTACCAGACCCGATGTAAATCTTGCCGTAAGTTTGGTAGGAAGGTACCAAAGTAATCCCGGCAAGGAACACTGGACAGCGGTCAAGAATATCCTGAAGTACCTGAAAAGGACTAAGGAGATGTTTCTCGTTTATGGAGGTGACGAAGAGCTCGTCGTAAAGGGTTACGTCGACGCTAGCTTCGACACAGATCTGGATGACTCAAAGTCACAAACCGGATACGTGTATATTTTGAATGGTGGGGCAGTAAGCTGGTGCAGTTGCAAGCAGAGCGTCGTGGCGGGATCTACATGTGAAGCGGAGTACATGGCAGCCTCGGAGGCAGCACATGAAGCAATCTGGGTGAAGGAGTTCATCACCGACCTCGGAGTCATACCCAATGCGTCGGGGCCGATCAAGCTCTTCTGTGACAACACTGGAGCTATTGCACTTGCCAAGGAGCCCAGGTTTCACAAGAAGACAAGGCACATCAAGCGTCGCTTCAACTCCATTCGTGAAAATGTTCAAGATGGAGACATAGAAATTTGTAAAGTACATACGGACCTGAATGTAGCAGATCCGTTGACTAAACCTCTCCCTAGGGCAAAACATGATCAACACCAGAATTCCATGGGTGTTCGATTCATCACAATGTAACTAGATTATTGACTCTAGTGCAAGTGGGAGACTGTTGGAAATATGCCCTAGAGGCAATAATAAAAGCATTATTATTATATTTCCTTGTTCATGGTAATTGTCTTTATTCATGCTATAATTGTGTTATCCGGAAATCGTAATACATGTGTGAATAACAGACACCAACATGTCCCTAGTAAGCCTCTAGTTGACTAGCTCGTTGATCAACAGATAGTCATGGTTTCCTGGCTATGGACATAAGATGTCATTGATAACGAGATCACATCATTAGGAGAATGATGTGATGGACAAGACCCAATCCTAAACATAGCATAAAGATCGTGTAGTTCGTTTTGCTAGAGTTTTGCAATGTCAAGTATCTTTTCCTTAGACCATGAGATCGTGTAACTCCCGGATACCGTAGGAGTGCTTTGGGTATACCAAACGTCACAACGTAACTGGGTGACTATAAAGGTGTACTACGGGTATCTCCGAAAGTGTCTGTTGGGTTGACACGGATCAAGACTGGGATTTGTCACTCCGTATGACGGAGAGGTATCACTGGGCCCACTCGGTAATGCATCATCATAATGAGCTCAAAGTGACCAAGTGTCTGGTCATGGGATCATGCATTACGGTACGAGTAAAGTGACTTGCCGGTAACGAGATTGAACGAGGTATTGGGATACCGACGATCGAATCTCGGGCAAGTAATATATCGATAAACAAAGGGAATTGCATACGGGGTTGATTGAATCCTCGACATCGTGGTTCATCCGATGAGAACATCGTGGAGCATGTGGGAGCCAACATGGGTATCCAGATCCCGCTGTTGGTTATTGACCGGAGAGTCGTCTCGGTCATGTCTGCTTGTCTCCCGAACCCGTAGGGTCTACACACTTAAGGTTCGGTGACGCTAGGGTTGTGAAGATATGTATATGCAGTAACCCGAATGTTGTTCGGGGTCCCGGATGAGATCCCGGACGTCACGATGAGTTCCGGAATGGTCCGGAGGTAAAGAATTATATATAGGATGTGCAGTTTCGGCCATCGGGACAAGTTTCGGGGTACCCGGTATTGTACCGGGACCACCGGAAGGGTCCCGGGGGTCCACCGGGTGGGGCCACCTATCCCGGAGGGCCCCTTGGGCTGAAATAGGAGGGAACCCAGCCCATAATGGGCTGGGGCGCCAGCCCCCCCAAGGCCCATGCGCCTAGGGTTGGGGGGGAACCCTAAAGGGGGGCGCCCCCTTGCTTGGGGGGCAAGCCCCCCACCCCTGGCCGGCGCCCCCCCTGGTAGATCCCATCTACCAGGGCCGGCGCCCCCCCTGGCACCCCTATATATAGTGGGGGGGGGGAGGAGGAACTTGCAGCCCACACTTTTGGTGCTTCCTCTCTCCCCGTTACTTCTTCCTTTCTCGTAGTACACGGCGAAGCCCTGCTGTCGTGACGCCCTGCATCCACCACCACGCCGTCGTGCTGCTGGATCTTCATCAACCTATCCTTCCCCCTTGCTGGATCAAGAAGGAGGAGACGTCTCCCGTCCCGTACGTGTGTTGAACGCGGAGGTGCCGTCCGTTCGGCGCTGGTCATCGGTGATTTGGATCACGGCGTGTACGACTACTTCAACCTCGTTCTAACGAACGCTTCCGCTCGCGATCTACAAAGGTATGTAGATGCATCTCGTGACTCGTTGCTAGATGAACTCCTAGATGATCTTGGTGAAACGAGTAGGAAATTTTTTGTTTTCTGCAACGTTCCCCAACATCTTCTTCCCGATCCGACCGATCCAAGTACCGTTACTCCGGCACCTCCGAGTTCTTAGCACACGTTCAGCTCGATGACGATCCTCGGGCTACGATCCAGCAAAGCGTCGAGGAAGAGTTCCGTCAGCACGACGGCGTGGTGACGATCTTGATGTACTACCGACGCAGGGCTTCGCCTAAGCTCTACAACGATATGACCAAGGTGGAATTTGGTGGCAGGGGGCACCGCACACGGCTAAGGAACGATCAACAATGATCAACTTGTGTGTCTTGGGGTGTCCCCTGCCCCCGTATATAAAGGGGCAAAGGGGGAGAGGTGCGGCCGGCCCCTTGGTGCGCCAGGAGGAGTCCTACTCCTACCGGGAGTAGGACTCCCCCCCTCCAATCCTATTCCAACTAGGATTCTCCAAAGAGAAGAGAGAAAGAGGGGGGCCGGCCCCTTCTCCTAGTCCTAATAGGACTAGGGAAGGGGGGGAGGTGCGCAACCCTTGTGGGAAGCCCTCTCACCTTTCCACTAAGGCCCATGTAGGCCCATTTGGCTCCCGGGGGGTTCCGGTAACCCTCCCGGTAATCCGGTAAAATCCCGATTTTACCCGGAACACTTCCGATGTCCAAACATAGGCTTCCAATATATCAATCTTTATGTCTCGACCATTTCGAGACTCCTCGTCATGTCCGTGATCACATCCGGGACTCCGAACAACCTTCGGTACATCAAAATGCATAAACTCATAATAACTGTCATCGTAACGTTAAGCGTGCGGACCCTACGGTTCGAGAACAATGTAGACATGACCGAGACACGTCTCCGGTCAATAACCAATAGCGGGACCTGGATGCCCATATTGGCTCCTACATATTCTACGAAGATCTTTATCGGTCAGACCGCATAACAACATACGTTGTTCCCTTTGTCATCGGTATGTTACTTGCCCGAGATTCGATCGTCGGTATCCAATACCTAGTTCAATCTCGTTACTGGCAAGTCTATTTACTCGTTCCGTAATACATCATCTCATAACTAACATCTTTAGTTATTATGCTTGCAAGGCTTATGTGATGTGTATTACCGAGAGGGCCCAGAGATACCTCTCCGACAATCGGAGCGACAAACCCTAATCTCGAAATACGCCAACCCAACATCTACCATTGGAGACACCTGTAGTACTCCTTTATAATCACCCAGTTACATTGTGACATTTGGTAGTACCCAAAGTGTTCCTCCGGTAAACGGGAGTTGCATAATCTCATAGTTATAGGAACATGTATAAGTCATGAAGAAAGCAATAGCAACATACTAAACGATTGGGTGCTAAGCTAATGGAATGGGTCATGTCAATCAGATCATTCAACTAATGATGTGACCTCGTTAATCAAATAACAACTCTTTGTTCATGGTTAGGAAACATAACCATCTTTGATTAACGAGCTAGTCAAGTAGAGGCATACTAGTGACACTCTGTTGGTCTATGTATTCACACATGTATTATGTTTCCGGTTAATACAATTCTAGCATGAATAATAAACATTTATCATGATATAAGGAAATAAATAATAACTTTATTATTGCCTCTAGGGCATATTTCCTTCAATCAGATCGTAGAAACTTTATTTTCTTGTTACGATGATTTTTCACTTCACTCTGAAATTCTTTGAACTTTTCAAATGTTTCAGACTTTTGTTTATCAAGTAGATATACTCATATATGCTCAAATCATCTGTGATGATCAGAAAATAATGATACCTGTCACGAGCCTCAATATTCATCGGACCACATACATCAGTATGTATGATTTCCAACAAATCTGTTGCTCGCTCCATTGTTCCGGAGAACAGAGTCTTAGTCATCTTGCCCATGAGGCATGGTTCGCAAGCATCAACTGATTAATAATCAAGTGATTCCAAAAGTCCATCATCATGGAGTTTCTTCATGCGCTTTACACCAATATGACTTAAACGGCAGTGCCACAAATAAGTTGCACTATCATTATTAACTTTGCATCTTTTGGTTTCAATATTATGAATATGTGTATCACTATGATCGAGATCCAACAAACTATTTTCATTGGGTGTGTAACCATATAAGGTTTTATTCATGTAAACAGAACAACAATTTATTCTCTTACTTAAATGAATAACCGTATTACAATAAACATGATCAAATCATATTCATGCTCAACGCAAACACCAAATAACACTTATTTAGGTTCAACACTAATCCCGAAAGTATAGGGAGTGTGCGATGATGATCATATCAATCTTGGAACCACTTCCAACACACATCGTCACTTCACCCTTAACTAGTCTCTGTTTATTCTACAACTCCCGTTTCGAGTTACTAATCTTAGCAACTGAACTAGTATCAAATACTGAGGGGTTGCTATAAACACTAGTAAAGCACGCATCAATAACATGTATATCAAATATACTTATGTTCACTTTGCCATCCTTCTTATCTGCCAATCACTTGGGGTAGTTCCGCTTCCAGTGACCAGTCCCTTTGCAGTAGAAGCACTTAGTCTCAGGCTTAGGACCATACTTGGGCTTCTTCACTTGAGCAGCAACTTGCTTGCTGTTTTCTTGAAGTTCCCCTTTTTCCCTTTGCCCTTTTCTTGAAACTAGTGATCTTGTCAACCATCAACACTTGATGCTCTTTCTTGATTTCTACCTTCATTGATTTCATCATCATGAAAAGCTCGGGAGTCGTTTTCGTCATCCCTTGCATACTATAGTTCATCACGAAGTTCTGCTAACTTGGTGATGGTGACTAGAGAATTCTGTCAATCACTATTTTATCTGGAAGATTAACTCCCACTTGATTCAAGCGATTGTAGTACCCAGACAATCTGAGCACATGCTCACTAGTTGAGCGATTCTCCTCCATCTTTTAGCTATAGAACTTGTTGGAGACTTCATATCTCTCAACTCGGGTATTTGCTTGAAATATTAACTTCAACTCCTGGAACATCTCATATGGTCCATGACGTTCAAAACGTCTTTGAAGTCCCGATTCTAAGCTGTTAAGCATTGTGCACTAAACTATCAAGTAGTCATCATATTGAGCTAGCCAAACGTTCATAACGTCTGCATCTGCTCCTGCAATAGGCCCGTCACCTAGCGGTGCATCAAGGACATAATTCTTCTGTGCAGCAATGAGGATAAACCTCAGATCATGGATCCAATCCGCATCATTGCTACTAACATTTTTCAACACAATTTTCTCTAGGAACATATCAAAATAAACACACGGAAGCAACAACGTGAGCTATTGATCTACAACATAATTTGCAAAATACTAGCAGGACTATGTTCATGATAAATTTAAAGTTCAATTAATCATATTACTAAAGAACTCCCACTTAGATAGACATCCCTCTAATCCTCTAAGTGATTACGTGATCCAAATCAACTAAACCATGTCCGATCATCACGTGAGATGGAGTAGTTTCATTGGTGAACATCACTATGTTGATCATATCTACTATATGATTCACACTCGACCTTTCGGTCTCCGTGTTCCGAGGCCATATCTGTATATGCTTGGATCGTCAAGTATAACCTGAGTATTCCGCGTGTGCAGCTGTTTTGCACCCGTTGTATTTGAACGTAGAGCCTATCACACCCGATCATCACGTGGTGTCTCAGCACAAAGAACTTTCGCAACGATGCATACTCAGGGAGAACACTTCTTGATAATTAGTGAGAGATCATCTTAAAATGCTACCGTCAATCAAAGCAAGATAAGATGCATAAAAGATAAACATCACATGCAATCAATATAAGTGATATGATATGGCCATCATCATCTTGTGCTTGTGATCTCCATCTTCGAAGCACCGTCGTGATCACCATCGTCACCAGCGCGACACCTTGATCACCATCGTAGCATCGTTGTCGTCTCGCCAATCTTATGCCTCCATGACTATCGCTACCGCTTAGTGATAAAGTAAAGCATTACATCGTGGCACTGCCGTTTAGGTGAGTAAATATACCCATATCTGCTTAAATCATCTATGAAGGTGAGAAAATAACGATATCCCCCACGAACCTCAATATTCATCGGACCACATACATCGGTATGTATGATTTCCAATAAATCTGTTGCTCTCTCCATAGTACCGGAGAACGGTGTTTTAGTCATCTTGCCTATGAGGCACGGTTCGCAAGTACCAAGTGATTCATAATCAAGTGGTTCCAAAAGCCCATCAGTATGGAGTTTCTTCATGCGCTTTACACCGATATGACCTAAACGGCAGTGCCACAAATAAGTTGCTAAGATCATGGTGATGCTTAGCAACGAGAGGGGAGAGTGTGATCTACGTACCCTTGTAGACCGACAGCAGAAGCGTTAGCACAACGCGGTTGATGTAGTTGTACGTCTTCACGGCCCGACCGATCAAGCACCGAAACTACGGCACCTCCGAGTTTTAGCACACGTTCAGCTCGATGATGATCCCCGGACTCCGATCCATTAAAGTGTCGGGGAAGAGTTCCGTCAGCACGACGGCGTGGTGACGATCTTGATGTTCTACCGTTGCAGGGCTTCGCCTAAGCACTGCTACAATATTATCGAGGATTATGGTGGAAGGGGGCACCGCACACGGCTAAGAATATGATCACGTGGATCAACTTGTGTGTCTAGGGGTGCCCCCTGTCCCCGTATATAAAGGATCAAGGGGGAGGCCGGCCGGCCCTTCTGGGCGCGCCAAGGAGGAGTAGGATTCCTACTCCTAGTTGGAGTAGGTTTCCACCTTTCCTAGTCCAACTAGGAGAAGGGGGGAACGGGGGGAAGAGGGGAAGGAAGGGAGAGAGGGGCCGCGCCCCAAACCCCTTGTCCAATTCGGACTGGGCTTGGGAGGGGCGCGCGCCACCTCCTGCTCCTTTCCACTAAGGCCCATTAAGGCCCATTGCTTCTTCCTCGTATTCCCGTAACTCCCCGGTACCTCCGAAAATACCCGAATCACTCGGAACCTTTCCGATGTCCGAATATAGTCGTCCAATATATCAACCTTTACGTCTCGACCATTTCGAGACTCCTCGTCATGTCCCCGATCTCATCCGGGACTCCGAACTCCTTCGGTACATCAAAACTCATAAACTCATAATATAACTGTCATCGATACCTTAAGCGTGCGGACCCTACGGGTTCGAGAACAATGTAGACATGACCGAGACACGTCTTCGGTCAATAACCAATAGCGGAACCTGGATGCTCATATTGGCTCCCACATATTCTACGAAGATCTTTATCGGTCAGACCGCATAACAACATACGTTGTTCCCTTTGTCATCGGTATGTTACTTGCCCGAGATTCGATCGTCGGTATCTCAATACCTAGTTCAATCTCGTTACCGACAAGTCTCTTTACTCGTTTCGTAATACATCATCTCGCAACTAACTCATTAGTTGCAATGCTTGCAAGGCTTATGTGATGTGCATTACCGAGAGGGCCCAGAGATACCTCTCTGACAATCGGAGTGACAAATCCTAATCTCGAAATACGCCAACCCAACATGTACCTTTGGAGACACCTGTAGAGCTCCTTTATAATCACCCAGTTACGTTGCGACGTTTGGTAGCACACAAAGTGTTCCTCCGGCAAACGGGAGTTGCATAATCTCATAGTCATAGGAACATGTATAAGTCATGAAGAAAGCAATAGCAACATACTAAACGATTGGGTGCTAAGCTAATGGAATGGGTCATGTCAATCACATCATTCTTCTAATGATGTGATCCCGTTAATCAAATAACAACTCTTTTGTTCATGGTTAGGAAACATAATCATCTTCGATTAAATGAGCTAGTCAAGTAGAGGCATACTAGTGACACTCTGTTTGTCTATGTATTCACACATGTATTATGTTTCCAGTTAATACAATTCTAGCATGAATAATAAACATTTATCATGATATAAGGAAATAAATAATAACTTTATTATTGCCTCTAGGGCATATTTCCTTCAGTCTCCCACTTGCACTAGAGTCAATAATCTAGTTCACATCGCCATGTGATTCAACACTAATAGTTCACATCACCATGTGATTAACACCCATAGTTCACATTGTCATGTGACCTATACCCAAAGGGTTTACTAGAGTCAGTAATCTAGTTCACATTGTTTATGTGATTAACACCCAAAGAGTACTAAGGTGTGATCATGTTTTGGTTGTGAGATAATTTTAGTCAACGGGTCTGTCACATACAGATCCGTAAGTATTTTGCGAATTCTATGTCTACAATGCTCTGCACGGAGCTACTCTAGCTAATTTCTCCCACTTTCAATATGTATCTAGATCGAGACTTAGAGTCATCCAGATCTATGTCAAAACTTGCATCGACGTAACTTTTTACGACAAACTTTTTTTTTCATCTCCATAATTGAGAAATATTTCCTTATTCCACTAAGGATAATTTTGACCGCTGTCCAGTGATCTACTCTTAGATCACTATTGTACTCCCTTGCTTAACACAGTGTAGGGTATACAATAGATCTGGTACACAACATGGCATACTTTATAGAACCTATGGCTGAGGCATAGGGAATGACTTTCATTCTCTTTCTATCTTCTGCCGTGATCGGGCTTTGAGTCTTACTCAATTTCACACCTTGTAACACAGCCAAGAACTCTTTCTTTGACCATTCCAATTTTTGAACTACTTAAAAATATTGTCAAGGTATGTACTCATTGAAAAAAAAACTTATCAAGCGTCTTGATCTATCTCTATAGATCTTGATGCTCAATATGTAAGCAGCTTCACCGAGGTCTTTCTTTGAAAAACTCCTTTCAAACACTTCTTTATGCTTTACAGAATAATTCTACATTATTTCCGATCAATAATATGTCATTCACATATACTTGTCAGAAATGTTGTAGTGCTCCCACTCACTTTCTTATAAATACAGGCTTCACCGCAAGTCTGTATAAAACTATATGCTTTGATCATCTCATCAAAGCGCATATTCCAACTCCGAGATGCTTGCACCAGTCCATAGATGGATCGCTGGAGTTTGCACATTTAGTTAACACCTTTAGGATCGACAAAACCTTCTAGTTGCATCATATACAACTCTTCTTTAATAAATCCATTAAGGAATTCAGTTTTGTTTATCCATTTGCCAGATTTCATAAAATGCGGCAATTGCTAACATGATTCGGACAGACTTAAGCATAGATACGAGTGAGAAACTCTCATCGTAGTCAACACCTTGAACTTGTCGAAAACCTTTTGCGACAATTCTAGCTTTGTAGATAGTAACACTACTATCAGCGTCCGTCTTCCTCTTGAAGATCCATTTATTTTCTATGGCTTGCCGATCATCGGGCAAATCCATCAAAGTCCATACTTTGTTCTCATACATGGATCATATCTCAGATTTCATGGCCTCAAACCATTTCGCGGAATCTGGGCTCATCATCGCTTCCTCATAGTTCGCAAGTTCGTCATGGTCTAGTAACAAGAGTTCCAGAACAGGATTACCGTACCACTCTGGTGCGGATCTCACTCTGGTTTACCTATGAGATTCGGTAGTAACTTGATCTGAAGTTACATGATCATCATCATTAGCTTCCTTACTAATTGGTGTAGTAGTCACAAGAACAAATTTCTGTGATGAACTACTTTCCAATAAGGGAGCAGGTACAGTTACCTCATCAAGTTCTACTTTCCTCCCACTCACTTCTTTCGAGAGAAACTCCTTCTCTAGAAAGGATCCATTCTCAGCAATGAATATCTTGCCTTCGGATCTGTGATAGAAGGTGTACCTAACATTTTCTTTTGGGTATCCTATGAAGATGCACTTCTCCGATTTGGGTTTGAGCTTATCAGGTTGAAACTTTTTCACATAAGCATTGCAACCTCAAACTTTAAGAAACGACAGCTTAGGTTTCTTGCCAAACCATAGTTCATACGGTGTCGTCTCAACGGATTTAGATGGTGCCCTATTTAATGTGAATGTAGCCATCTCTAATGCATAACCCCAAAACGATAGTGGTAGATCGGTAAGAGACATCATAGATCGCACCATATCTAATAAAGTACGGTTATGACGTTCGGACACACCATTACATTGTGGTGTTCCAGGTGGCGTGAGTAGTGAAACTATTTCACGTTGTTTTTAACTGAAGGCCAAACTCGTAACTCAAATACTCTTCTCTACGATCAGTGTTGGGGAACGTAGTAATTTCGAAAATTTTCCTACGCACACGCAAGATCATGGTGATGCATAGCAACGAGGGGGAGAGTGTTGTCTACGTACCAACGCAGACCGACCGCGGAAGCGATCACACAACATAGAGGAAGTAGTCGTACGTCTTCTTCCCGATCCGACCGATCCAAGTACCGTTACTCCGGCACCTCCGAGTTCTTAGCACACGTTCAGCTCGATGACGATCCTCGGGCTCCGATCCAGCAAAGCGTCGAGGAAGAGTTCCGTCAGCACGACGGCGTGGTGACGATCTTGATGTACTACCGACGCAGGGCTTCGCCTAAGCTCTACAACGATATGACCGAGGTGGAATTTGGTGGCAGGGGGCTCTCCCCCTTTGCCCCTTTATATACCTCTCCGACAATCGGAGCGACAAACCCTAATCTCGAAATACGCCAACCCAACATCTACCATTGGAGACACCTGTAGTACTCCTTTATAATCACCCAGTTACATTGTGACGTTTGGTAGTACCCAAAAGTGTTCCTCCGGTAAACGGGAGTTGCATAATCTCATAGTTATAGGAACATGTATAAGTCATGAAGAAAGCAATAGCAACATACTAAACGATCGAGTGCTAAGCTAATGGAATGGTTCATGTCAATCAGATCATTCAACTAATGATGTGACCTCGTTAATCAAATAACAACTCTTTGTTCATGGTTAGGAAACATAACCATCTTTGATTAACGAGCTAGTCAAGTAGAGGCATACTAGTGACACTCTGTTGGTCTATGTATTCACACATGTATTATGTTTCCGGTTAATACAATTCTAGCATGAATAATAAACATTTATCATGATATAAGGAAATAAATAATAACTTTATTATTGCCTCTAGGGCATATTTCCTTCAGTCTCCCACTTGCACTAGAGTCAATAATCTAGATTACACAGTAATGATTCTAACACCCATGGAGCCTTGGTGCTGATCATGTTTTGCTCGTGGAAGAGGCTTAGTCAACGGGTCTGCAACATTCAGATCCGTATGTATCTTGCAAATCTCTATGTCTCCCACCTGGACTAAATCCCGGATGGAGTTGAAGCGTCTCTTGATGTGTTTGGTCCTTTTGTGAAATCTGGATTCCTTTGCCAAAGCAATTGCACCAGTATTGCCACAAAAGATTTTCATTGGACCCGATGCACTAGGTATGACACCTAGATCGGATATGAACTCCTTCATCCAGCCTCCTTCGTTTGCTGCTTCCGAAGCAGCTATGTACTCCGCTTCACATGTAGATCCCGCTACGACGCTTTGTTTAGAACTGCACCAACTGACAGCTCCACCGTTTAAAGTAAACACGTATCCGGTTTGCGATTTAGAATCGTCCGGATCAGTGTCAAAGCTTGCATCAACGTAACCTCTTACGATGAGCTCTTTGTCACCTCCATATACGAGAAACATATCCCTAGTCCTTTTCAGGTATTTCAGGATGTTCTTGACCGCTTTGGTACCTCCCTGCTAAACTTATAGCAAGGCACACATCAGGTCTGGTACACAGCATTGCATACATGATAGAGCCTATGGCTGAAGCATAGGGAACATCTTTCATTTTCTCTCTATCTTCTGCAGTGGTCGGGCATTGAGTCTGACTCAACTTCACACCTTGTAACACAGGCAAGAACCCTTTCTTTGCTTGATCCATTTTGAACTTCTTCAAAATCTTGTCAAGGTATGTGCTTTGTGAAAGTCCAATTAAGCGTCTTGATCTATCTCTATAGATCTTTATGCCTAATATGTAAGCAGCTTCCCCGAGGTCTTTCATCGAAAAACTTTTATTCAAGTATCCCTTTATGCTATCCAGAAATTCTATATCATTTCCAATCAGCAATATGTCATCCACATATAATATCAGAAATGCTACAGAGCTCCCACTCACTTTCTTGTAAATACAGGCTTCTCCAAAAGTCTGTATAAAGCCAAATGCTTTGATCACATTATCAAAGCATTTATTCCAACTCCGAGATGCTTGCACCAGTCCATAAATGGATCGCTGGAGTTTGCATACTTTGTTAGCTCCCTTTGGATCGACAAAACCTTCTGGTTGCATCATATACAACTCTTCTTCCAGAAATCCATTCAGGAATGCAGTTTTGACATCCATCTACCATATTTCATAATCATAAAATGCGGCAGTTGCTAACATGATCCTGACGGATTTAAGCATCGCTACGGGTGAGAAGGCCTCATCGTAGTCAACCCCTTGAACTTGTCAAAAACCTTTTGCGACAAGTCGAGCTTTATAGACAGTAACATTACCGTCAGCGTCAGTCTTTTTCTTGAAGATCCATTTATTCTCAATTTCTTGCCGATCATCGGGCAAGTCAACCAAAGTCCATACTTTGTTCTCATACATGGATCCCATCTCAGATTTCATGGCCTCAAGCCACTTTGCGGAATCTGGGCTCACCATCGCTTCTTCATAGTTCGTAGGTTCATCATGATCTAGTAGCATGACTTCCAGAACTGGATTACCATACCACTCTGGTGCGGATCTCACTCTGGTTGATCTACGTGGTTTAGTAGTATCTTGTCCTGAAGTTTCATGATCATCATCATTAGCTTCCTCACTAATTGGTATAGGTGTCGCAGAAACAGTTTTCTGTGATGTACTATTTTCCAATAAGGGAGCAGGTACAGTTACCTCGTCAAGTTCTACTTTCCTCCCACTCACTTCTTTCGAGAGAAACTCCTCTAGAAATGATCCATTCTTAGCAACGAATGTCTTGCCTTCAGATCTGTGATAGAAGGTATACCCAACAGTTTCCTTTGGGTATCCTATGAAGACACATTTCTCCGCTGGTTCGAGCTTATCAGGTTGAAGCTTTTTCACATAAGCATCGCAGCCCCAAACTTTAAGAAACAACAACTTTGGTTTCTTGCCAAACCATAGTTCATAAGGCGTCGTCTCAATGGATTTTGATGGTGCCCTATTTAACGTGAATGCGGCCGTCTCTAAAGCATAACCCCAAAACGATAGCGGTAAATCAATAAGAGACATCATAGATCGCACCATATCTAGTAAAGTACGATTACGACGTTCAGACACACCATTACGCTGTGGTGTTCTGGGTGGCGTGAGTTGCGAAACTATTCCACAGTTTTTCAAATGTACACCAAACTCGTAACTCAAATATTCTCCTCCACGATCAGATCGTAGAAACTTTATTTTCTTGTTACGATGATTTTCAACTTCACTCTGAAATTCCTTGAACTTTTCAAATGTTTCAGACTTATGTTTCATTAAGTAAATATACCCATATCTGCTTAAATCATCTGTGAAGGTGAGAAAATAACGATATCCGCCACGAACCTCAATATTCATCGGACCACATACATCGGTATGTATGATTTCCAATAAATCTGTTGCTCTCTCCATAGTACCGGAGAATGGTGTTTTAGTCATCTTGCCTATGAGGCACGGTTCGCAAGTACCAAGTGATTCATAATCAAGTGGTTCCAAAAGCCCATCAGTATGGAGTTTCTTCATGCGCTTTACACCGATATGACCTAAACGGCAGTGCCACAAATAAGTTGGTATATAAACAAGCAAGATACTATCAGGTACTAAGTTCATGATAAGTTTAAGTTCAGTTAATCAAATTACTTAGGAACTCCCACTTAGATAGACATCCCTCTAATCCTCTAAGTGATCACGTGATCCAAATCAACTAAACCATAACCGATCATCACGTGAGATGGAGTAGTTTTCAATGGTGAACATCGTCATGTTGATCATATCTACTATATGATTCACGCTCGACCTTTCGGTCTCTGTGTTCCGAGGCCATATCTGCATATGCTAGGCTCGTCAAGTTTAACCTGAGTATTCTGCGTGTGCAAAACTGGCTTGCACCCGTTGTAGATGGACGTAGAGCTTATCACACCCGATCATCACGTGGTGTCTGGGCACGACGAACTTTGGCAACGGTGCATACTCAGGGAGAACACTTCTTGATAATTTAGTGAGAGATCATCTTATAATGCTACCGTCAATCAAAGCAAGATAAGATGCATAAATGGATAAACATCACATGCAATCAATATAAGTGATATGATATGGCCATCATCATCTTGTGCTTGTGATCTCCATCTCCGAAGCACCGTCATGATCACCATCGTCACCGGCGCGACACCTTGATCTCCATCGTAGCATCGTTGTCGTCTCGCCAATCTTATGCCTCCATGACTATCACTACCGCTTAGTAATAAAGTAAAGCATTACATCATGATTGCATTGCATACAATAAAGCGACAACCATATGGCTCCTGCCAGTTGCCGATAACTTGGTTACAAAACATGATCATCTCATACAATAAAATCAGCATCATGCCTTGACCATATCACATCACAACATGCCCTGCAAAAACAAGTTAGACGTCCTCTACTTTGTTGTTGCAAGTTTTACGTGGCTTCTACGGGCTTAAGTAAGAACTCATCTCACCTACGCATCAAAACCACAACGATAGTTTGTCAAATAGACTCCGTTTTAACCTTCTCAAGGACCGGGCGTAGCCACACTTGGTTCAACTAAAGTTGGAGAGACAGTCTTCCGCAAGCCATCTATGTGCAAAGCACGTCGAGGGAACCGGTCTCGCGTAAGAGTACGCGTAAGGTTGGTCCGGATCGTCTCGTCCAACAATACCGCCTAACCAAAGTATGACATGCTGGTAGGCAGTATGACTTGTATCGCCCACAACTCACTTGTGTTCTACTCGTGCAAATAACATCAAACCATAAAACCTAGGCTCGGATGCCACTGTTAGGGAACGTAGTAATTTCGAAAATTTTCCTACACACACGCAAGATCATGGTGATGCATAGCAACGAGGGGGAGAGTGTTGTCTACGTACCAACGCAGACCGACTACGGAAGCGATCACACAACGTAGAGGAAGTAGTCGTACGTCTTCTTCCTGATCCGACCGATCCAAGTACCGTTACTCCGGCACCTCCGAGTTCTTAGCACACGTTCAGCTCGATGACGATCCTCGGGCTACGATCCAGCAAAGCGTCGAGGAAGAGTTCCGTCAGCACGACGGCGTGGTGACGATCTTGATGTACTACCGACGCAGGGCTTCGCCTAAGCTCTACAACGATATGACCGAGGTGGAATTTGGTGGCAGGGGGCACCGCACACGGCTAAGGAACGATCAACAATGATCAACTTGTGTGTCTTGGGGTGTCCCCTGCCCCCGTATATAAAGGGGCAAAGGGGGAGAGGTGCGGCCGGCCCCTTGGTGCGCCAGGAGGAGTCCTACTCCTACCGGGAGTAGGACTCCCCCCTCCAATCCTATTCCAACTAGGATTCTCCAAAGAGAAGAGAGAAAGAGGGGGGCCGGCCCCTTCTCCTAGTCCTAATAGGACTAGGGAAGGGGGGGGGAGGTGCGCAACCCTTGTGGGAAGCCCTCTCACCTTTCCACTAAGGCCCATGTAGGCCCATTTGGCTCCCGGGGGGTTCCGGTAACCCTCCCGGTAATCCGGTAAAATCCCGATTTTACCCGGAACACTTACGATGTCCAAACATAGGCTTCCAATATATCAATCTTTATGTCTCGACCATTTCGAGACTCCTCGTCATGTCCGTGATCACATCCGGGACTCCGAACAACCTTCGGTACATCAAAATGCATAAACTCATAATAACTGTCATCGTAACGTTAAGCGTGCGGACCCTACGGTTCGAGAACAATGTAGACATGACCGAGACACGTCTCCGGTCAATAACCAATAGCGGGACCTGGATGCCCATATTGGCTCCTACATATTCTACGAAGATCTTTATCGGTCAGACCGCATAACAACATACGTTGTTCCCTTTGTCATCGGTATGTTACTTGCCCGAGATTCGATCGTCGGTATCCAATACCTAGTTCAATCTCGTTACTGGCAAGTCTATTTACTCGTTCCGTAATACATCATCTCATAACTAACATCTTTAGTTATTATGCTTGTAAGGCTTATGTGATGTGTATTACCGAGAGGGCCCAGAGATACCTCTCCGACAATCGGAGCGACAAACCCTAATCTCGAAATACGCCAACCCAACATCTACCATTGGAGACACCTGTAGTACTCCTTTATAATCACCCAGTTACATTGTGACATTTGGTAGTACCCAAAGTGTTCCTCCGGTAAACGGGAGTTGCATAATCTCATAGTTATAGGAACATGTATAAGTCATGAAGAAAGCAATAGCAACATACTAAACGATTGGGTGCTAAGCTAATGGAATGGGTCATGTCAATCAGATCATTCAACTAATGATGTGACCTCGTTAATCAAATAACAACTCTTTGTTCATGGTTAGGAAACATAACCATCTTTGATTAACGAGCTAGTCAAGTAGAGGCATACTAGTGACACTCTGTTGGTCTATGTATTCACACATGTATTATGTTTCCGGTTAATACAATTCTAGCATGAATAATAAACATTTATCATGATATAAGGAAATAAATAATAACTTTATTATTGCCTCTAGGGCATATTTCCTTCAATCAGATCGTAGAAACTTTATTTTCTTGTTACGATGATTTTTCACTTCACTCTGAAATTCTTTGAACTTTTCAAATGTTTCAGACTTTTGTTTATCAAGTAGATATACTCATATATGCTCAAATCATCTGTGATGATCAGAAAATAATGATACCTGTCACGAGCCTCAATATTCATCGGACCACATACATCAGTATGTATGATTTCCAACAAATCTGTTGCTCGCTCCATTGTTCCGGAGAACGGAGTCTTAGTCATCTTGCCCATGAGGCATGGTTCGCAAGCATCAACTGATTAATAATCAAGTGATTCCAAAAGTCCATCATCATGGAGTTTCTTCATGCGCTTTACACCAATATGACTTAAACGGCAGTGCCACAAATAAGTTGCACTATCATTATTAACTTTGCATCTTTTGGTTTCAATATTATGAATATGTGTATCACTATGATCGAGATCCAACAAACTATTTTCATTGGGTGTGTAACCATATAAGGTTTTATTCATGTAAACAGAACAACAATTTATTCTCTTACTTAAATGAATAACCGTATTACAATAAACATGATCAAATCATATTCATGCTCAACGCAAACACCAAATAACACTTATTTAGGTTCAACACTAATCCCGAAAGTATAGGGAGTGTGCGATGATGATCATATCAATCTTGGAACCACTTCCAACACACATCGTCACTTCACCCTTAACTAGTCTCTGTTTATTCTACAACTCCCGTTTCGAGTTACTAATCTTAGCAACTGAACTAGTATCAAATACTGAGGGGTTGCTATAAACACTAGTAAAGCACGCATCAATAACATGTATATCAAATATACTTATGTTCACTTTGCCATCCTTCTTATCTGCCAATCACTTGGGGTAGTTCCGCTTCCAGTGACCAGTCCCTTTGCAGTAGAAGCACTTAGTCTCAGGCTTAGGACCAGACTTGGGCTTCTTCACTTGAGCAGCAACTTGCTTGCTGTTTTCTTGAAGTTCCCCTTTTTCCCTTTGCCCTTTTCTTGAAACTAGTGATCTTGTCAACCATCAACACTTGATGCTCTTTCTTGATTTCTACCTTCATTGATTTCATCATCATGAAAAGCTCAGGAGTCGTTTTCGTCATCCCTTGCATACTATAGTTCATCACGAAGTTCTGCTAACTTGGTGATGGTGACTAGAGAATTCTGTCAATCACTATTTTATCTGGAAGATTAACTCCCACTTGATTCAAGCGATTGTAGTACCCAGACAATCTGAGCACATGCTCACTAGTTGAGCGATTCTCCTCCATCTTTTAGCTATAGAACTTGTTGGAGACTTCATATCTCTCAACTCGGGTATTTGCTTGAAATATTAACTTCAACTCCTGGAACATCTCATATGGTCCATGACGTTCAAAACGTCTTTGAAGTCCCGATTCTAAGCTGTTAAGCATTGTGCACTAAACTATCAAGTAGTCATCATATTGAGCTAGCCAAACGTTCATAACGTCTGCATCTGCTCCTGCAATAGGCCCGTCACCTAGCGGTGCATCAAGGACATAATTCTTCTGTGCAGCAATGAGGATAAACCTCAGATCACGGATCCAATCCGCATCATTGCTACTAACATTTTTCAACACAATTTTCTCTAGGAACATATCAAAATAAACACACGGAAGCAACAACGTGAGCTATTGATCTACAACATAATTTGCAAAATACTAGCAGGACTATGTTCATGATAAATTTAAAGTTCAATTAATCATATTACTAAAGAACTCCCACTTAGATAGACATCCCTCTAATCCTCTAAGTGATTACGTGATCCAAATCAACTAAACCATGTCCGATCATCACGTGAGATGGAGTAGTTTCATTGGTGAACATCACTATGTTGATCATATCTACTATATGATTCACACTCGACCTTTCGGTCTCCGTGTTCCGAGGCCATATCTGTATATGCTTGGCTCGTCAAGTATAACTTGAGTATTCCACGTGTGCAGCTGTTTTGCACCCGTTGTATTTGAACGTAGAGCCTATCACACCCGATCATCACGTGGTGTCTCAGCACGAAGAACTTTCGCAACGATGCATACTCAGGGAGAACACTTCTTGATAATTAGTGAGAGATCATCTTAAAATGCTACCGTCAATCAAAGCAAGATAAGATGCATAAAAGATAAACATCACATGCAATCAATATAAGTGATATGCTATGGCCATCATCATCTTGTGCTTGTGATCTCCATCTTCGAAGCACCGTCGTGATCACCATCGTCACCAGCGCGACACCTTGATCACCATCGTAGCATCGTTGTCGTCTCGCCAATCTTATGCCTCCATGACTATCGCTACCGCTTAGTGATAAAGTAAAGCATTACAACGCAATTGCATTGCATACAATAAAGCGACAACCATATGGCTCCTTCCAGTTGCCGATAACTTGGTTACAAAACATGATCATCTCATACAATAAAATTTAGCATCATGTCTTGACCATATCACATCACAATATGCCCTGCAAAAACAAGTTAGACGTCCTCTACTTTGTTGTTGCAAGTTTTACGTGGCTGCTACGAGCTTAAGCAAGAACCAATCTTACCTACGCATCAAAACCACAACGATAGTTTGTCAAGTTGGTGCTGTTTTAACCTTCGCAAGGACCGGGTGTAGCCACAGTCGGTTCAACTAAAGTTGGAGAAACTGTCACCCGCTAGCCACCTTTGTGCAAAGCACGTCGGGAGAACCGGTCTCGCGTAAGCATACGCGTAATGTCGGTCCGGGCCGCTTCGTCCAACAATACCGCCGAACCAAAGTATGACATGCTGGTAAGCAGTATGACTTATATCGCCCACAACTCACTTGTGTTCTACTCGTGCATATAACATCAACACATAGAACCTAGGCTCGGATGCCACTGGTAGGGAACGTAGTACTTTCAAAAAATTTCCTACGCACACGCAAGATCATGGTGATGCTTAGCAACGAGAGGGGAGAGTGTGATCTACATACCCTTGTAGACCGACAGCGGAAGCGTTAGCATAACGCGGTTGATGTAGTTGTACGTCTTCACGGCCCGACCGATCAAGCACCGAAACTACGGCACCTCCGAGTTTTAGCGCACGTTCAGCTCGATGACGATCCCCGGACTCCGATCCATTAATGTGTCGGGGAAGAGTTCCGTCAGCACGACGGCGTGGTGACGATCTTGATGTTCTACCGTTGCAGGGCTTCGCCTAAGCACTGCTACAATATTATCGAGGATTATGGTGGAAGGGGGCACCGCACACGGCTAAGAATATGATCACGTGGATCAACTTGTGTGTCTAGGGGTGCCCCCTGTCCCCGTATATAAAGGATCAAGGGGGAGGCCGGCCGGCCCTTGTGGGCGCGCCAAGGAGGAGTAGGATTCCTACTCCTAGTTGGAGTAGGTTTCCACCTTTCCTAGTCCAACTAGGAGAAGGGGGGAACGGGGGGAAGAGGGGAAGGAAGGGAGAGAGGGGCCGCGCCCCAAACCCCTTGTCCAATTCGGACTGGGCTTGGGAGGGGCGCGCGCCACCTCCTGCTCCTTTCCACTAAGGCCCATTAAGGCCCATTGCTTCTTCCTCGTATTCCCGTAACTCCCCGGTACCTCCGAAAATACCCGAATCACTCGGAACCTTTCCGATGTCCGAATATTGTCGTCCAATATATCGATCTTTACGTCTCGACCATTTCGAGACTCCTCGTCATGTCCCCGATCTCATCCGGGACTCCGAACTCCTTCGGTACATCAAAACTCATAAACTCATAATATAACTGTCATCGATACCTTAAGCGTGCGGACCCTACGGGTTCGAGAACAATGTAGACATGACCGAGACACGTCTTCGGTCAATAACCAATAGAGGAACCTGGATGCTCATATTGGCTCCCACATATTCTACGAAGATCTTTATCGGTCAGACCGCATAACAACATACATTGTTCCCTTTGTCATCGGTATGTTACTTGCCCGAGATTCGATCGTCGGTATCTCAATACCTAGTTCAATCTCGTTACCGACAAGTCTCTTTACTCGTTTCGTAATACATCATCTCGCAACTAACTCATTAGTTGCAATGCTTGCAAGGCTTATGTGATGTGCATTACCGAGAGGGCCCAGAGATACCTCTCTGACAATCGGAGTGACAAATCCTAATCTCGAAATACGCCAACCCAACATGTACCTTTGGAGACACCTGTAGAGCTCCTTTATAATCACCCAGTTACGTTGTGACGTTTGGTAGCACACAAAGTGTTCTTCCGGCAAACGGGAGTTGCATAATCTCATAGTCATAGGAACATGTATAAGTCATGAAGAAAGCAATAGCAACATACTAAACGATTGGGTGCTAAGCTAATGGAATGGGTCATGTCAATCACATCATTCTTCTAATGATGTGATCCCGTTAATCAAATAACAACTCTTTTGTTCATGGTTAGGAAACATAACCATCTTCGATTAACGAGCTAGTCAAGTAGAGGCATACTAGTGACACTCTGTTTGTCTATGTATTCACACATGTATTATGTTTCTTGTTAATACAATTCTAGCATGAATAATAAACATTTATCATGATATAAGGAAATAAATAATAACTTTATTATTGCCTCTAGGGCATATTTCCTTCAGGCGGGCCTCCCTGTCGTTATCCATCACCTGCCGCTGACGCCGCCACCAGCCCGATGGGGCACGAGCAATAAGCTTTGTCGCTGCACCCCTCCGTGTGGCGAGATGGACGCACCGCCACCCCGTTGCTGACTCCGGCTGGCTCGTCATCTCACACTTGTCGTGGCCGGCGGACACGCAGGCTGCGCTGCTCATGGAACGCAAGCTGCTGCGCTACCGCCCGATCGACGACTTCTACAAGGACTGGCTGGACCACATCGCCGAGCTTGTCAGCGTGGTTGGGGCTCGGCTGCACCATCTCTCTCGCTTCCTCGCCCGCCGCCCACTACGGGCGACGTAGCCCATGGAGCACCTCTGCCACCTCCCCGTCAGGACGTTTTCCTCGGTCCAAGACGCGCGGCCCCACAGCATGACCCACAGCGTAGGGCGCCCGCGCGCGAAGAAGAAAGCTGCCAAGAGGTCCAGCGGCCGCAAGAAGGTGATCCAGCGCTCCCTACACCACTGCGTCAAGACTGCACGCCGCCTGCAGTGGCGGCGCGTGAGCCCCAAGACTAGGCTCCACCTCCACGACAGGCTCCCGTGACCACTGTGACCTGGCTCCAAGCTACGACGGCACCCCGACCCTGCGGAGTTCCTACAGCTCTACGAGCTGAGCATCGAGGCGGCCAACGGCGACGAGAAGGTCATGGCGAACTAGTTTCCCATGGCTCTCAAGGATGGCGCACGCTTGTGGCTCCTGAACCCGCCCGTAGGATTGATCTCCTCCTAGGGCGAGATGCGCGAGCGTTTCATCACCAACTTTCAGGGCACCCGCGACCGCCCGCCTACCGCGGGTGACCTACGACACATCAAGCAGCAGCCAAGGGAAACCTTGCAGAAGTACATCCATCGCTTCAACAACGTTCGCCTCAAGATCCCCAAGGTTTCGGACGAGGACATGGCGTCCGCGATGTCAAGATGAAGGAGGAGCTCGCCATCCATGAGGACATGTGCACGACTCTGGAGATGTTCAACATGGTAACCAAGTGCGCGAGAGCTGAGGAAGGGCGCCTCTCCCTCCTCGAGCTCCCAGCGGCCGACCCAGAAGACAAGAAGGCCAAGGCCAAGTACATGAAGCGCAAGGGGGTGGCCGTGCTCGCGGCTGAACCAGAGATGAAGCGTGGCTGCGACCACCTAGCGTCATCCAAGGGAGCCGCCCGTTCTGCGTCTTCCACAATGTACACAACCACAACACCAATGACTGTCAGGAGCTCAGGGCCATACGCGACGGGCGCCTCGGTTGATGCCCCAAGCACAATTATCGAGGCTATGGCCGCGGAGGAGGTCGAAGTGGAGGACGCTGGGATGACTGCAACCTCCGCCAGGAGGGGCGAGATCAGCCTCGTGAGGACCGCTGGCAGGGCCAGCCTCACGAGGGCGCTTGGAGAGATCAGCCTCGTGAGGACTGTCCTCAGGGCAATGCCGGCCTCCCTCCGCTGCCACCACCACCAAGAAGGAATGATGACCACCACCAGGACAAGGGGGCTGGGGGCTTCTAGGAGCCACATGCCATCGCCTGCATCTTGGGCGGCGCTCAGGCCCCAGACTCTCAGCGCATCTTCAAGTAGTTCGCTTGTGAGGTGAATGCGGCCCTCCCCAGGCTCGAGGCCACACGTCCGCTCAGGTGGTCAAAGTGCACCATCACCTTCAGCCTGTCCGACCAGCTCAAGTGCGCGGCAACTGCCGGCGCCCTCCCGATGCTTTGCTCGCCCATCATTAGCAATGTCCTTGTCACAAAGACCTTCATCGATGGCGGTGCGGGGCTCACTGTTCTTCTACCGAGACGTTCGACCGGCTCTAAGTGCCATATGATCAGCTGCAGCCCACCAAGCCTTTCTCAGGAGTGACCGACGGCTCCACCACCCCGATAGGGCAGATCCGCCTCCCTGTCACCTTCGGCCAATGCGACAACTACCACATTGAGCTCATCGACTTCAACATCGCCCACATCCACCTTTCGTACAGTGCCATCCTTGGATATCCAGCCTTGGCCATGTTCATGGCGGTGACCCATCATGGCTACAATGTCCTCAAGATGCCAGGGAACCGCGACATCATCACGATCGGCTGCGAGGAGAAGGACACAGTGTGCTCCCTCGAGTGCGCCTACAGGCTACGGCGGTCGAATACCCAGACAACGAATGCGCCATCTACCCTCCTGAGGCTATCCCCAAGAAGAAGAAGAAGCTGCTCCGCCAAGAGCCTCAGGAGAGCGGTGTCTCCAGCGGCACCACCTCAGGACCTGCGCCCATGGATGGGGCGCCTCCCTCTCTCGCATAGGAAGGCACGCCCGACACCCTCCTCAGGCTGGGCTCGATGGCTCTCTTCTGGAGGGCCTCTGACTTAGCCAATGTTACGAGGGAGGCGCTCGGGCACCACATGAGGCATGCTTCATCGCACGCTTTCCCCACGAGGGCACAAGGTATGGGGTGCCAGGTGCTTAGGAGTTCATCACCAAGGTGACCGGGGAGCTTCAAGAGGCGAGAGCCATGCGCAGCTATCGGATTCGGGGTTCCGTAGACCCTTGAGAGGTTCGAACTCTGGGGTGCGTGTGAAGAACTCCCTCTTCCCAACCCGCTGGCTCAACGATTCCATAGCCTAGCTCGACGAACCTGAGGGACAAGGGACACATCAGTTTATCCTGGTTCGGGCCACCTTGCGGTGTAATATCCTACTTCAGCTTTGTGGTGGATTGCTTCGAGGGGCTGAGGATGAACTAGTACAGTGGATGAACAGCCTCAGGAGGTGAGGTATTCTTGAGCTCGATGAGCTGGTGGGTGTGTGGATCGGGCAGAATTCGTCCGTCCTGTCCGTCTCTACGGTGGCGGCTAGGTCCTATTTATAGCGGCACTGGTCCTCCTCCCAAATGTAGGCGGGAAGGGATCCTACAACGGCAAAATTCAAAGGGAGACAACTAGTACAAGCTATCCTAACAAAAGTAGTCTTCGCCTACAAAGGCTCTGGTGGTGACGCTACAGTGGGCTCCGCGATGACCTCCGTCCTGTCGTCCTGGCGGTCTTAGTCTCGTTGCACCGATTTGAAAACCTTTAGTTGATTCCTCGGGACCCTGCGCCTACGCTTGCCTCCTTAGCACCAAAGAGGAAGCTGGTACACTACGCCCGCTGGCGCCCGCCTGGCCTTGGTCGTCATGGCTTACGTCACGTGAACGTCGCGAGGTGCACCTTGCATTGATATCTCCGCTCCTTGGGAGCCAGCCTAGTGAGGCCGGCCCTCAGGGAGGTCTTGGTGTCATCCGCCTCGCGAGGCTTGGCCCCTCGCGAGGGTCTTGGGTCCTTGTTGCTGAAGCTGGGCCGTACCGGGCCATTGACGGAGCCATGCCGTGGGCTGCAGGAAGGCAAGTTTGGGCACCCCCGTTCCCAGGACGCCGACAGTAGCCCCCGGGCCCAAGGCGTGCTTGAACTTGGCTTCGAGGCGAAGCCAAAGTGCAAGGGCAGAGCGCCATGGGCCCCATCCTCCTGCGGCCTTGGTCGACACGTGGCGATTGATAGGACGTGGGCGCCTCCGCTTCCCCACGCTGCCTCGACAACCGTTCCTGGCTGTCAAAAGGGCTGGTGCCCGCTGCAGAGCTTACATTGCCTTCCTTTCGTCTCGCTCCGGATCCCCTTTCTCCTTCTCTCCCAGAGAGCCCTAGATCCACCGAAACTCTTCCCCCAGCCCGTAGTCGATGGCCACCGACAAGGAGAAGGGCGTGCATTCGCCCTTGTGGTTCGAGCCTGCCTTGAGCGCGTCCATAGTCTCAGAGAAGAACCTCGCCGCCGCGCTCCTGGTGACGGCGGGCGGCAGCAACGTGGGGGGAGAGACAATGCTTCGGGCCGGCTCCGCCAAGCCTGAAACCTTGGGCAGTACCTTCTATCCCTTCTTCTAGCACAAATTCTTCAAGGGCTGCCCCCCTTCTCCAGCTTCTTCTATGCCGTCCTTTGTCATTACAATCTCCACGCACTCCATCTTCATCCCAACTCCCTCCTCCTCCTGTCGATCTTTGCCTTTTATTGCGAGGCATTCGTGGTGGTGATGGCATCCATGGTGCTGCTCTGCCATTTCTTCTACCCCCGGCTCAAGGAGGGCCAGTGCTCGGGGTGTGCCAGCTTCGTCGCGGCCAACGGTAGCAACGTGATCTCGCCAGCTGGGAAGAAGGTGGACGACTTTAGGAACAAGTGGATCTTCATGGATGCCAAGCGCTCCTATCCTAGGCTAGCACTGTCGACTGGGATGCCAGTGCCCCATGAGGGATGGAATCACGCGAAGTTCACCGATCCCCGGGTGGAGCAGATGATGGAGGGGATAGTGGACGACCTGAAGCCCGACGACCCAAGTTCCTGACGCAGCGCCTGGCTCCGCTCCAGGCACGCTCGCGTCCCTTGAGGAAGCTCATGGACGAGGGAGGTGACCTCCGCCTGCGCCCAAATGCCTTGTCCGATGAGGAGCTGGACAAGGCCCTGCGTCTCCTGGTCGGGAAGGGCCAGGGCTGCCCGCCAGATACTCATCTTCCACTGTACTGCCGCCCGGATGGGGCGAAGATCGCCGCCGCCATGCCTATCTTCAACGAGCGCGGGCTTGTACCGCTAGCGCCCACCGGGCTCCCCGGTGGCGGCAGCTTCTAGTGAGTCCAACAAGGAGGGGGTCAGACTCTGAGGAGACTGTGGAAGGTGCGTGGGAGACCTCCCCCCACGCCAACCCGGCCTCCTCCTCATCCTTTCTGATGATGATGGCGACGCTGGTGAGCACCCGACTCGGGAGCCCCTGCACTCCGCTGGGGTCACCATGAGATCCAGGGGCACCCCCCGAAGAAGCCGGAGCCAGGGGTCTTGAAGAAGAGCCGGTCGGCGCTGATCTCCCAAGGTGGCACCTCCGGCTCATCACCGGCCGGCGCTGTCGCAGGCCCGGGCATCACGCCCCTGTCTGCCCCTGGGGCTCATGCACTAGTGCCCTAGCCTGTGAAGACCACATGCATGGTGCTGCTGAAGAGGGCAAGAGATTACACCGCCGTGGATCAGTAAGTGCTCTGCCCTGATCTTCCTTCTTTGCTCTTGTTGTAGTATCTTGATGCCTCCCTTTGGAATGGCTAGGCCGACGCCGGTGGTGAAGCAGAAGGAGACGGTTGTGGTCTCCATAGCTGAGCAGCTTGCCGCGGCCGCACCACCCCCGGCACAAAAGGGCGGTGATGGCCCTCACGCTTCTGTGGCAGGGTTATCCTCATGAGATTCGGGGGCCCAACCTCAGGAGGAAGCGGTCAAGCCAGCTCCGAGGACGTCCACCCTCAGCTCACCTCACGAGGCACCGAAGGCTCCGGAGCCCCCGACCTCCTCTGCTGCTGCTAACTTGCTGATCCTGGCACCAGTGCTGCCTCCTCCCCCTTCCATCATGTCGTTGGGCCGTGATTCTTCTGCTTCGCCTGATGCTCTGGAGGAGCACTACTGCAGGATGCTGCTAACGTGACACTACGATCAGAGACCCTTCGACGAAACTGTGTGCGATGCCATAATCGCAAACGGTGGTGTAAAACACACGTCAAAAAAGGTGAAAAACGTTTGCGATGGCGGAGCCATCAAACAAGGTTCAGATTTTAGTTGCGTGTGCGATGCAGGGCATACGGTTTAGTTCAATTAACTGTTTGCGATGAGGAGGAACAAAAGAAACATGCAGCCAGATGGAGGTGTGTGTGATATACGTCATATGGTTTACTCGAATGAACTGTTTGTGATTAGGCAACACAAAAGAAATGGTCAGCCAAATCAAGGTGTGTGCGATATACGGCATGCGGTTCACTCGGATGAACTGTTTGCGTTGGACATGAGAACAGAAACGGTTCAACTTAACAAGATGTGTGTGATACGCGGCAAACTGGTCTGTAATCAGAAATGTGTGTGAAGACCAATAATAACACAGGTGGTTGCTGCTAATAAGACATGTGTGTTGTGCGATGGGATTGCATACCAAACAACATATATATATATATTACATGCATGATTAACTAGCATAAACGATCATCTGATCATCATCTACTTCTTGTGACGCTTGCTCTGCTTGTGGCTCGATCCGGGCTCGTCGATTTGGGTAACGAGGCACTTCCTGATGTCAACGATCCGCCTGTGCATCTCGTAGCATGTGTACACGCTCTTGGCCGTGAAACTAAGGTGAGGTTCATCCAGTTGCCGCATCCAGGCCCTGTGCCAGGATAGGGGACTTGTTCTCTGGGCATCCTGCTTCATCTTTTCGTAGTAGGGGTCGATGATGGCCGAGGCGAGTTCGACCAGGGAGTCCTTCATGCTACCCCAGACCCTATAGTGGTCACGTATTCCGACAAGGTTCTTGCAGGCCAAGCCCGTAACACTGAGCGCATTTACATCGTTCTTTGGTTTCCACCGTGGCGAACTTGTAGTCGGTGCTGTTGACAAACCTGTTGAAACGGTCGCAAGGCTCTGTGGCCATGCAGTAGTGGTAGATGAGGACATGATGGCGCACGCACAACTGGGCGACGGGAACCTTCTGATCTATGCCGGGACGACCGGCGATGTACTGGAGGTCGATGCCGACCACCTTGTACTTGTCTCGAGCAAGCAACTGCTCAATGCTGTTGATGTAGTCGTCCACCATAGCCGGGTCGGTGGTGTACACCACCGAGAGATCCGTCTCCCTCGCGTGGGTCTCCACTCTATGCTCGCCAGCCTCCATTGGAGCGCCGCTGGACATTCCCTCTCTATGTGTCGTCATGGGTGTGCTTGTTGTGTTGTGGGGTGCGATCGAAAGGTTGAAGAGACTAAGGTTATAATGGCCGCGGGAATTAAAGGGGAAGCCGGATGGCCAGGAATATCGGTAGGCCCTGATGGCAGTTCTAATTTGCAGCGCATAACTTCACCGTGCCGCACATAACTGCATCGCGTGGCAACGCGCGCGGCGCAATCGCGTGCATATGGGGCCCCTAGCGTGATTGTGCGCACGCCCAACCGCTGGCAGAGCGCGCGCAGAGCGCTCCATGGTCGCCTCAACGGCGAGCAACTATATATATATATATATATATACTATTCTGATCATGGGATGAGCATAATATTCTGATCACAACCTGACCTGCCCCGACAGTAGTACGTTGAACTTCGCCCAGTGCTAGGTTGAACTTCCGCCAACATTGCCCAAATGGGGCTTGCCATATACCATTGGAAAGCTATGGACATGAGTATCATGACCCAAGTTAAATTTTTGGCAAAATGTAAGTTGTTTAAGAGCAGTTTTGAAAATCGTTTTTTCTTCACACAAAAAATGTGAATCATATTTTTGACCGTGTTTCCAAACCGTTTATCGGAATGAGGCAAATAATATGGTGTTGGAAAGCTGCTGAAAAACCGCTCCTTCCATATGTTGAAAGTTTTCTCTAATTCCCTATGGTTAAAGAGTAATTTGGAAAATCGTAAAATTTTGCAAACCGAACAGTCGAGTTCGTATTTTTGATGCCATTTCTAAACGGCTAATCCAATTGAGGCAAATGATATGGGGTTGGAAAGCTTATGAAAATGCGCTATTTTCGATGTTAATTTTTTTCTAATTTTCAACGGTTTAAAAGTAATTTAGAAAACGATACAAGTTCCATCGAGTTCGTATTTTCGAGATAATTTTTGAACCGTAGGTCGGAATGCAATAAATGATATGGCGTTGAAAAGCTTGAGGAAATGAGAAACTTTTTTGTATATATTATTTATCCAAATTCCTTACGGTTTTAAGTCAATTTAAAAAATGGTGGAAAATGTATTTTTGCCGTAATTTGTACAAACTTTATCGGAATGATGCAAATAATATACCGTTGAAAAGCTACGGAAAATGCGAAACTTTTTCATGTTGATGATTTTCTCTGATTCCTAGCCGTTTTCAAGTAATTTCGAAAACGGCGAGATCATTCATTATGCCTTTTTCGTGAAACAGATTGTCAAAAATGCACCGCGTGAAGAACTTGAACTTCTCGGCGTACGCACCTGAACTTCACTCTATTTTTCACGTATTTTTTTGCTCGCAACTCTCCATCCACTGCTCGTAGCTCTTCATCCACTCACCAAAATTAAGCAAGTGATATACCGATGGAAAGCTGCTGTAAACACTCAACTTTTCCGTCTTGATCATTTTTTTTCATACTCGCGATGGTTTAAAACATTTTCATCCGAAATTCATTTAGCGTAGTGGTTGAACTTCCTTCTGTTTTCACGTTGAACTTCTGTCGCGTATTTTTGTTTGTAATTTTTCACCCATTCGTCGGTGTTACACAAATGATATTCCTTTTGTACAAACCCCTCTCACAATATATTTTTTTAACAAACCTCAATGGCGAGATCATGATTTTTGCGTTCATCGCGAATGGATATGCACTGCGTGAAGTAGTTGAACTTCTGGGGCATGCTTGTTTGAACTTCACTCTATTTTTTACATGTAATTGAAGGTCGGACGTCTAGCACTAGAGTTCTCGAACTTCACTCGGAGAAGCACGTGAACTTCTTGCAACAAACGTTTTAGGCTTCTAGTTTTACATTCTTTTATCCTCACCTGAAACGCATTCCGCGTAGTAGTTGAACTCCCCATTGTTTTTCCCTTGAACTTCTGTCACTCGCTCGTTGGCAGATTTTGCTCTTGGGTCGTGATGAACTTGCATTTTTTTTTGCAATTTTACTCCCTGATTTGTTCGACCTGAACTTCCTCCAATGCTAGGTTGAACTTCCGCCAACATTGCCCAAATGGGGCTTGCGATATACCGTTGGAAAGCTATGGACATGAGTATCATGACCCAAGTTACATTTTTGGCAAAATATAAGCGGTTTAAGAGTAGTTTTGAAAATTGTTTTTTCTTCAGACAAAAAACGCGAATTGTATCTTTGATCGCATTTCTAAACCGTTTATCGGAATGAGGCAAATAATATGGCGCTGGAAAGCTATGCAAAATCGCTCCTTCCACATGTTGATAGTTTTCTCTAATTCCCTATGATTAAAGAGTAATTTGGAAAACCATTTGGACTTCCACATGTTGATGGTTTTTATAAAATCATTTGAAATGCTCCTCTTTTTTAATTTGGACTTCTCTAAATTTTTTTATAAACGGGGAAACCTTGTTATAAAGATTTTTGAAGTACTTTTTTTTATTTGAACTTCTTGCTCAAATTTTTTGAAACTTCCAAATTTGACTTTTACATATTAAAAACTTCATTTGTTAATGTCGACCTGCTTCAGTTTTAAATTTGAAATTCTTATAGAATTTTATCGCGACATTTTTTGCATTTTTTGCTTTTTGGTGATATGGCCTAGGCGGCCCCTTTTTCATTTGATGATTTTTCTTCTATATATACTATACGTGAACTTCGAAATTTTTGAAACATGAACTTCGCGTGCTATTTTTAATGAAGCTCCATAGTTATTAATCATTGAATTCCATTTTTTTGTTTACATTTTTTTGGTTTGAACTTCGATGTTTTTTAACCTGATTTTTCGAAATCACCCCGTTTTTATACATATCTTTTCTTTTGAATCCAAGGTCTGCAAAAATATGCACGACCATTTTGAGTTCTTTTAGGTGTGTTTCTTTTTTTTCAACGCACTGTTGTAAATATATGTATTTGAACTAGCACCACATTATTTGTATAGAAATTGTATTATTCCCTTCTTAGTTAATTTTGAAATAGTTTTATATTTTTTACTGCAACAATTCTTTTTGTTAGTGAATTGCCATGAAACAGTAAGTTTTCCATCGAACATGTCAAATGTAATGGTCAGAAGATTATAGTACATCAAGATAATAGGGAACGGCCATTGGCGGTGCCCTGAGAATTAAAGAATGAACTACCAGCATCTACTAAAGGTTGACATTTCGAAGCAACGAACATGCAAGAATGCATCACTGAACAAATTGCTTTTTGAACGCAACACTGAACTAGTTTGCGTGCTAGTTTTGTCTGAACTTTTTTCCTGCACTCTCTCCATGGGCATACATACCAGCAGAGAAGCAGCCATAGTTGGACGAGCTCATGACTCTCTTCTAAATAGAGTTGAGGTGAGTAGCTCATGGAGCTGGCCGCGTACAGCGGAAGGAAGACAATGGAGTCGACGATGGCAGGTCATCCACGGCGAGCACCGAGTGGAGTTGAACGGCCTGAGGTGGCATAGTTGAACGACCGAGGCGCTGCGGTGCCGGCTGTAGGTGGTGGACCGTTGTGGCTGTAGGTCGTAGTGCCGTGTGTGGCGAGCTTTAGGTCGACACCTCCTCCAGCTGCAGGTCGACCCTCCCTGTAGCTGCAGGTCGATGCCACCTGTTGCTGCAGATAGTGCCCAATCCCCATCAACGGGGCTGCTACCAGCCCCCTCTGTCAGGACGTGGGTTGGTGGCTCCGATCCAGATGACCGGCCGCGGCGGCGTCTAGTGCCATCTATGGCTCAATAGACCGTGGGCTTTTGGCGGCGAGCTCGTGTGACCTTGGAGGAGTTGACCTACTACTGTTCAATGATGTGGACTGCAGCGGCTGCCATATTTTGTTGATGCATATGCGAGGAGGAGGTGAGTAGCCGGACGGGCCGAAGGCATTGGTCAGGAGGTGGAGGAGCAGCGTGGATCCGCTAGTCCGACGTCGCATCAGGCGGTGGTCAATGACCTGATCCACTGCAGGAGATGTCCGACGTTGTAGCTACTGCCGAAGGTGGGGGAGACCAAGGCTCGTCGGGAGGTAGGGGACAGGCAGCTTCAGCACGGAGGAAGGCCGGCGGCGGCCACCATAGCAAGGGCGAAGCAGGAGGTCGTTGGCCACGGCAGGGGATCGGGCCGCCACCGTCCCCAGTGGATCCTTGCCGGGGGAGTTCGTCGTCGCGTGGTGGCGACGGATCCAGGGATGCGCGGTGGTTGGGGAGTGCATCACGGTTGGTGGTTGCTCTCCGGGGAAGCTCGACCAAAGCGGTAGTGTGGGGGCGGTGGCTGGGTCACGGTGGCCGTGGTGGGTTGTTGGGTCTTGGCGGTTGACGGGGTTGGTGCCGGGATCTGCGCGTCGGCGGCAGGATCCGACACGGAGCTGGATCCACGCGGCGGCGACGGGATCTCACGACGGAGGTCCGAGAAGGCAGGGAGGATGGGGGCGGGATGGGATCGAGGCGTGGGGGAGACGGGGCGGCCATGGCATGGGGAGGCGGGTGGGCTGGCAGGGGGTTTGGGGTGCGCAGCGGGGCTGGGGGGCTCGCAGAGTTCGGGAGGGATCCATCGGGCCCTTATAGGGCGCTCCGTGATCCAAATAGTTATTCTGATCCCAGGATCAGAATAGTGCCACTCTCTCTCTATATATAGCAGTTAAACATGCAAGGAAAAGCTGTCCACAAGCCGAGCGCGCCAACAGACGCGACAGAGCGTGTCGCGGCGCCTAATGGCGAGTAGAGCTTGCCGAGGAACACGAGAAGAGGCTGGCACAGTGATACGTGGCAAATAAGACAAATTGTGCGAGCGATGTCGGAGACATCATGCACGAATCAGATTAGAGTTGCGTGTGCGATACGTGGCATACAGTTGATCCATCCGAGCTGTTTGTGATGGAATAAGCCGTGTGTGTTGCAGGCAAACACTTGCTGGTATATAACCATAAATTCAACCAAAAAAGTGTTAATGCATGTTACAAAAATTGTATAGCTGGAAACTATGTTCAAATACGACTCCAACGATATAATCTTTGGCGACATGCATTCGTTTTTATTAGTTAAATCCTACTTATAAACCAGGACGAGGGTATAGTAGCTAATTACATCGCAAATGTTTTTTTATTAATTGTATGTGTACGTGTCCTTTCGTCCTCCTCTCGCACGTCTTGTCACCCGCTGCCGCAGACGGTTTACAACGCAAGCTTGCGCAGCGAGCGGGGGCGTTCTTTTGGCCAAATGGTGGCGCCAATGAATCATCGGTGAGCCCGTTCCCATGCGACCTCACAGGTTCTCGCGCAAGCTTCCCGCCCGACTCAGTGAAATCCCCCAAAATCCCAATGCTTACCGGCCTGCTATATAAACCCTCACGGCCGGCGGTCCCGCGTCGCATTTCCCCTCCCTCCCTGTAGCTTATCTCGTCTGCTTCTCCCACAATCGCCAATGGTGCCAGTCCGTCGTCGTCGCTCAGCCACTCCGCCGTCATTAAAGGACACCTCCAGCTGGGAGGCTACACCATGGCGACAGCGCAATCCCCGACATAGTGTAGTGCGCGTGGTGATACGTCTCCGTCGTATCTACTTTTCCAAACACTTTTGCCCTTGTTTTGGACTCTAACTTGCATGATTTGAATCGAACTAACCCAGACTGACGCTGTTTCCAGTAGAATTGCTATGGTGTTATTTATATGCAGAAACAAAAGTTCTCGGAATGACCTCTCCACGGAGATTATTTTTGGAAATAATAAAAAATACTGGCAAAGAATCAAGGCCAGGGGGCCCACACCCTAGCGACGAGGGTGGGGGGTGCGCCTGCCCCCTGGGCGTGCCCCCTGCCTCGTGGGCCCCCTGGAGCTCCATCGACCTCAACCTTGACTCCATATATTCGTGTTTGGGGAGAAAAAAATAAAGAAGAAGGATTCATCGTGTTTTACGATACGGTGCCGCCGCCAAGCCCTAAACTCTCTCGGGAGGGCTGATCTGAAGTCCGTTTGGGGCTCCGGAGAGGGGAATCCGTCGCCGTCGTCATCATCAACCTTCCTCCATCACCAATTTCATGATGCTCACCGCCGTGCGTGAGTAATTCCATCATAGGCTTGCTGGACGGTAATGGGTTGGATGAGATTTATCATGTAATCGAGTTAGTTTTGTTAGGGTTTGATCCCTAGTATCCACTATGTTCTGAGATTGATGTTGCTATGACTTTGCTATGCTTGATGCTTGTCACTAGGGCCCGAGTGCCATGATTTCAGATCTGAACCTATTATGTTTTCATGAATATATGAGAGTTCTTGATCCTATCTTGCAAGTCTATAGTCACCTACTATGTGTTATGATCCGGCAACCCCGAAGTGACAATAATCGGGACCACTCCCGGTGATGACCGTAGTTTGAGGAGTTCATGTATTCACTATATGCTAATGCTTTGGTCCGGTACTCTATTAAAAGGAGGTCTTAATATCCCCTAGTTTCCACTAGGACCCCGCTACCACGGGAGGGTAGGACAAAAGATGTCATGCAAGTTCTTTTCCATAAGCACGCATGACTATATTCGGAATACATGCCTACATTACATTGATGATTTGGAGCTAGTTCTGTGTCACCCTAGGTTATGACTGTTACATGATCGATCACATCCGACATAATTCTCTATCACCGATCCATTGCCTACGAGCTTTCCATATATTGTTCTTCGCTTATGTACTTTTCCATTGCTATTGTTATCATCACCACAAAACACCAAAAATATTACTTTTGTTACCGTTACCTTTTACCACCGTTACCACTACTATCATATTACTTTGCTACTAAATACTTTGCTGCAGATATTAAGTTATCCAGGTGTGGTTAAATTGACAACTCAGCTGCTAATACTTGAGAATATTCTTTGGCTCCCCTTGTGTCGAATCAATAAATTTGGGTTGAATACTCTACCCTCAAAAACTGTTGCGATCCCCTATACTTGTGGGTTAACAATGGCGTCCCTGTTGGGTGTGCGCGAAACACCCACCACACACTCCACCGCCGCTTCCCGTCGGTAGCTGTTGCCGGCTGCCATTGCCGCCACACCATCGTCGAAAGCCAGGGGCATCTCCCGCTCCGCCGCCGTGGCCCGAAGGCGGATGGTGGCCTTCGTGGCCACCACCCCACTGCCGGCCACCGTGGCCATCACCCGCTCCACCACCGCAGCCCGAAACGGCGGGAGGTGGTGGTCGTGGCCGCCACCCCATCATCGGCCGCCGTGGCCACCAGCCCACCATCGACCGCCGGGATTATCACCCGCTGCACCGCCACGGCCCGAAGGCGGGAGGCGGAGGCACGGACGTGCGTCAGCGACCTTGTGCACTGCATCGAGTTCCTGCGGGAGGAGGAGGAGCTCCTCGTCGAGCACACAAAGAGCCTTACAGCAGCCGTGGGCGCAGCACACGCCGACGCAGAGGTGAGGAATCAGGAGATCTACGAGCAGCCCGACCACTTCGAGAGGGATCGTCTGGAGCGGCAGTGGGCGTTCGAGCTGGCGAGTGTCGCTGAACATGCAGCAGCGACATGCACCCAATTGCATTTGTCCAGCTCATCGATAGGCTCCTCCTCCTCCTCCTCTGCCTCTTAGTGAGCGCGCTCGACAGAGGAGAGGCTACCGGAAGTAGCACAAAGCCCCTCCGTGGTTGTAGTATTCAGGGGCTATTTTGTTCAGTTCATCTGACTATTGATGTGTGGTTGAACTGTACAACATACTTAAAATTAGCTAGTATATATAGTTGAACTAGCTATTTTAGTGCGTGGTTGGCAATGATTGGGGAGAAGTTTGGTCGGTTCAGTTGTCGAGTTGAACTATTTGTATAAATTAAGAACGACTGCTTAACCTATGAATGAAATTTATGCTTAATTACTGAATTTTAGTTGCAAAAATTAGATAGTGCTAGTGATTTCTAGCTGCATATTTTGACAAATCGCAGTGTTACAAGGATTGACAAATGGCAACGTTACTAGATGAACAAATGTAAATCTTTGCAGTTTGACAAATGACAACATACCCAATATGACAGATGCAAATCTTACCAAATTGTTTGTACGTGGTTTCACACGGGTCATCCAAAACAACCGTTTGCGTTGAAGGGATGCACAAATCCTGCGCTGCGGATTTTTCCTCGACTTAAGGGGAAAGGCTATAGCTCTCACTTTGCATACGAGTGTTCTATCTAAAATTTTTACGATCAAGAGCTACACAAATCATGTTGGCACATTTTTCCTTGGCTTCTTGGGGAAGCTGTCGGTTTGCATACATATGTTCTAACTAAAACGTTTGCGATGAGTGTTTTATATTTAAAAACCGAATTAAACTGGGGAAACCGAATTAAACTTGGGGAAGCTGACAAATTTTTTACCACGGCATGTTGATGCCGCTCCATGATAGCCTGCCAAGTTTCATGAATTTCAGACGAGTTTTGAATTTACTAGAATTTAAAAACCAGGTATCTCAATGTTTGCGGCCAAGTGACGATGGCAGGGTGTTTGAAATTTATTTCCATTTCTTGCATGGGACCTAAGCATGCAACCAAGGACACATATTTGATTTTTCAACCAGTTTATATGCACTGGAGAATGTGGATGTAGTTCAAATTTGAATTATGCACATAAAATGCCTGGAAAAACCCAATTAATGTATAAAAATGTCCAAACAAACCCCGAAAAATTCCAAAATTGAATACAACACTCCTGTTGTTCTATGTTGACACTCGGATTTTTTTGAAAGCAATAAGAGGCAACGGATATCGTTTCATCCCCAAAAGGTGGCACGTTCCCTACCGAAACCATCACGCTTGTTGTGAGAAGCTTATACCAACACCTGCCCTAAATGGGACAACATTTTTACTACGGCATGTTGATCCCACTCCATGGTAGCATGCCAAGTTTCATGAATTTCAGACGAGTTTTGGATTTACTAGAATTTAAAAACCAGGTATCTCAATGTTTGCAGCCGAGTGACGGTGGCAGGGTATTTGAAATTCATTCCCATTTCTTGCGTGGGACCTAAGCAAGCAACCAAGGACACATATTTGTTTTTTCAACCAGTTTATATGCACTGGAGCATGTGCATGTAGTTCAAATCTGAATTATGCGCATAAAATGCCTGGGAAACCTAGTTAATGTATAAAAATGTCCAAACGAACCCCGAAAAATTCCAAAATTGAACACAACACTCCTGTTGTTCTATGTTGACACTCGAAATTTTTTGAAAGCAATAAGAGGCAACGGATATCGTTTCGTCCACAAAGGTGGCACGTTCCCTACCGAAACCATCACGCTTGTTGTGAGAAGCTTTGGTTTGTGAGAAGCTTATACCCAAACCTGCCCCAAATAGGATAAAATTTTTACCACGACATGTTGATGCCGCTCCATGATAGCATGCCAAGTTTCATGAATTTCAAATGAGTTTTGGATTTACTAGAATTTAAAAACCAGGTATATCAATGTTTGCGGCTGAGTGATGGTGGCAAGGTGTGTGATATTCATTCCCATTTCTTGCATGGGACCTAAGCATGCAACCAAGGACACATATTTGATTTTTCAACCCGTTTATATGCATTGGAGCATGTGCATGTAGTTCAAATTAGAATTATGCACCCGAAATGCCTACAAAACCAAGTTAATGTATAAAAACGTCCAAACGAACCCTGAATAATTCCATTTTTTGACGACACACCTATAGTTGCATGTTCACCGCAGATAAAAGTTCTAACAATTCAAAGACCATCCTTTGTAGCTGTGACCCCATTACGTAATTCAAATCAAGAGGATAAATCAAGTAGATCGCACACAGTTTATTATCACCAACCATGTGAGATGCAGCACAAAATATCTTGGAGCACCGTCGGTGTATAGTACGCATATGGCTTATGCGAGAAGGTGCGTCGGCTACAGTCCACAGCCGGCGTGGCAACCACACTAGATCATTCCCCAAATATCATTTCACTTTTCATTGGACCCACATCGTGAGGGCAACTTCAGCGGCCCACTCCGGCGAGAGCGCGGGCGCAGTCGCCAGGAGCGTGATAACAAGCTTCGTGAGGGCGACCACAGTCTGCGTCCGGGTGGCCAAGGCAGCCCTAACGGCCGCTGTTACTTCTCAGGCGGCGACAACAGCATCTGCCTCGGGGATAGCAACTGGCGAGAGCGGCACAACAGTTGTCGGTTCCGCAGCGGTGGCCTTAGCCCTGATTGAGGCCGCCCACTACCATGTTGAGGCCGTCGACGCCTAGCTCGTGGCGGTCACTGCACAAATCGAATGAAGCTTCCCCGACAACGGTCGGCAACCCATGGTCAAAGAGCTGGCAATCACCGAGAGATTTCGAGCAGCCGTCCGTTCCTGCGCAGCATACCTTGCCACGACGGACCCCGCCAGAGCCCAAATCCCGTCCGCCCACGCCCAGCTCGTGGAGGCCTATGCCAAAGATATGGCGGACACGGATGGCGAGATGCTTGCCGAGTATGGTGCAATTGATGCCATGGAGCCCCTTCCCCAGGAGACCGTCGGGCGCGAGCTGGACGTGGTGGCAGCGGCGGAGATCGACGAGCACCAGCCGTAGTAGTACTATTTGTTTTCTTTAATTGAGAGCGCCGGTCTTTAATTTTTTAAAGTGATGTTTAGGTCAGCTAGCTCTGTTTAATTGCTGAACTTGCTCGATAAAGAAGTTAGTCTCCTCGCATATGACGTGGATGACCACTATAACTAGGGAAATTTAAACCAAATTTTTTGACATTCAAACTCAACACACACGGGTTAAGCTATCTGAATAGTTTGTGATTTTCACATATCTTACATAGTTGTGAATAAGGGACCGTGTCTGATGACACTTTGCGTGCTAGTTTTTTCACTGAAGCGATTCCAAATTTTTGGCTTCCGCGGAAATATCTACCCCTCCCCCTTACCAAAAGCCACATTTCCCCTATTTCTGCCTTCCTTTCCAAGTTAAAACCTTCACTCCTTGCTTGCAGCGCCACCTCCTCGCCGACGACCCTCCTTCATGCTGCTCGGCCTCGCCTATCCAGGCAGGCAATCCACACCCGACCCCCATCCTCCTCCTTCAACATCCCACATGCCCCGACCACCGGCATGAGCGCGAGACCTTTTGCTACTTCTTGAGCTTGCGTTGGTTTTCCCCGAAGAGGAAGGGATGATGTAGCAGAGTAGCATAAGTATTTCCCTCAGTTTTTGAGAACCAAGGTATCAATCCAGTAGGAGGCCACGCTCAAGTCCCTCGTACCTGCACAAAACGATAGCTACTCGCAACCAACGCGATTAGGTGTTGTCAATCCCTTCACGGTCACTTACGAGAGTGAGATCTGATAGATATAATATTTTTGGTATAAAGATCCAAAGTAAAAAGTAAAGGAAAAGTAAAAAAGCAAAGCAAGATTAAAGTGATGGAGATTGATATGATGAGAATAGACCCGGGGGCCATAGGTTTCACTAGTGGCTTCTCTCAAGAGCATAAGTATTCTACGGTGGGTGAACAAATTACTGTTGAGCAATTGACAGAATTGAGCATAGTTATGAGAATATCTAGGCATGATCATGTATATAGGCATCACGTCCGTGACAAGTAGACCGAAACGATTCTGCATCTACTACTATTACTCCACTCATCGACCGCTATCCAGCATGCATCTAGAGTATTAAGTTAAAAACAGAGTAACGCCTTAAGCAAGATGACATGATGTAGAGAGAAAAATTCATGCAATATGAAATAAACCCCATCTTGTTATCCTCGATGGCAATGATGCAATACGTGCCTTGCTGCCCCTTCTGTCACTGGGAAAGGACACCGCAAGATCAAACCCAAAGCTAAGCACTTCTCCCATGGCAAGAACTACCAATCTAGTTGGCCAAACCAAACGGATAATTCGAAGATACTTGCAAAGATAACCAATCATACATAAAAGGATTCAGAGAAGATTCAAATATTATTCATAGATAGACTTGATCATAAACCCACAATTCATCGGTCTCAACAAACACACCACAAAAAGAAGATTACATCGAATAGATCTCCACAAGAGAGGGGGAGAACTTTGTATTGAGATCCAAAAAGAGAGAAGAAGCCATCTAGCTACTAACTATGGACCCGAAGGTCTGAGGTAAACTACTCACACTTCATCGGAGGGGCTATGATGATGTAGAAGCCCTCCGTGATGACGGCCCTCTCCGGCGGAGCTCCGGAACAGGCCCGAAGATGGGATCTCGTGGATACAGAAAGTTGCGGCGGTGGAATTAGGTTTTTGGCTGCTATTCTGATTGTTTGGGGGTACGTAGGTATATATAGGAGGAAGGAGTATGTCGGTGGAGCTTCGAGGGGCCCATGAGACAGGGGGTGCGCCCTAGGGAGGGGGGCGTCCCCCACCCTCGTGACCGCCTCTTTGATGCCTTGGCGTAGGGTCCAAGTCTCCTGGATCATGTTCGGTGAGAAAATCGCGTTTCCGAAGGTTTCATTCCGTTTGGACTTCGTTTGATATTCCGTTTCTTCGAAACATTGAAATAGGCAAAAAAACAGCAATTCTGGGCTGGGCCTCCGGTTAATAGGTTAGTCCCAAATAAAATAAAAGTGGAAAATAAAGCCCAATATAGTCCAAAACAGTGGATAATATAGCATGGAGCAATAAAAAATTATAGATACGTTGGAGACATATCAGGCATCCCCAAGCTTAATTCCTGCTCGTCCTCGAGTAGGTAAATGATAAAAAGAGAATTTTTGATGCGGAGTGCTACTTGGCATAATTTCAATGCAAATCTTCTTAATTGTGATATGAATATTCAGATTCGAAAGATTCAGGACAAAAGTTTATATTGACATAAAAATAATAATACTTCAAGCATACTAACAAAGCAATTATGTCTTCTCAAAATAACATGGCCAAAGAAAGTTATCCCTACAAAATCATATAGTCTGGCTATGCTCTATCTTCACCACACAAAGTATTTAAATCATGCACAACCCCGATGACAAGCCAAGCAATTGTTTCATACTCTAACTTTTTCAAAACTTTTTCAATCTTTACGCAATACATGAGCGTGAGCCATGGATATAGCACTATTGGTGGAAGAGAATGGTGGTTGTGGAGAATACAAAAAGGAGAAGATAGTCTCACATCAACTAGGCGTATCAACGGGCTATGGATATGCCCATTAATAGATATCAATGTGAGTGAGTGGGGATTGCCATGCAACGGATGCACTAGAGCTATAAGTATATGAAAGCTCAAAAAGAAACTAAGTGGGTGTGCATCCAACTTGCTTGCTCATGAAGACCTAGGGAAATTTGAGGAAGCCCATCATTGGAATATACAAGCCAAGTTCTATAACGAAAGATTCCCACTAGTATATGAAAGTGATAACATGAGAGACTCTCTACTATGAAGATCAAGGTGCTACTTTGAAGCACAAGTGTGGTAAGAGGATAGTAACATTGTCCCTTCTCTCTTTTTCTCTCATTTTTTTTATTATTTTTTATATTTTTTTGATTCTTTTTTATTTTTATTTGGGCCTTTTCTACTTTTTGGCCTCTTTTTATTTGGGCTTCTTTGGCCTCTTTTTTTCGTCCAGAGTCTCATCCCGACTTATGGGGGAATCGTAGTCTCCATCATTCTTTCCTCACTTGGGACAATGCTCTAAAAATGATGATCATCACACTTTTATTTTTCTTACAACTCAACAATTACAACTCGATACTTAGAACAAAATATGACTCTATATGAATGCCTCCGGCGGTGTACCGGGATATGCAATATGACAATGATGAATGTGTCATGAACGGAACGGTGGAAAGTTGCATGGCAATATATCTCGGAATGGCTATGGAAATGCCATAATAGGTAGGTATGGTGGCTGTTTTGAGGAAGGTATATGGTAGGTGTATGATACCGGCGAAAAGTGCGCGGTATTAGAGAGGCTAGCGAAGGTGGAAGGGTGAGAGTGCGAATAATCCATGGACTCAACATTAGTCATAAAGAACTCATATACTTATTGCAAAAATCTAGAAGTTATCAAAGCAAAGTATTACACGCATGCTCCTAGGGGGATAGATTGGTAGGAAAAGACCATCGCTCGTCCCCGACCGCCACTAATAAGGAAGACAATCAATAAATAAATCATGCTCCGACTTCATCACATAACGGTTCACCATACGTGCATGCTACGGGAATCACAAACTTTAACACAAGTATTCTTTAAATTCACAACTACTCAACTAGCATGACTTTAATATTATCACCTCCATATCTCAAAACAATTATCATGCTTCAGTCTTTTCTTAGTATTCAACACACTCAAAAGAAAGTTTCACAAATCTTGAATACCAAGCATATTATTATTAAGCAAATTACCATGCTATTAAGAGACTCTCAAAATAATTTAAGTGAAGCATGAGAGATCAATAGTTTCTTTAAAACAAATCCACCACCGTGCTCTAAAAGATCTAAGTGAAGCACATAGAGCAAAATTATAACGCTCAAAAGATATAAGTGAAGCACATAGAGCAAAACTAAATAGCTCAAAAGATATAAGTGAAGCACATAGAGTATTCTATCAAATTTTAATTCATGTATGGCTCTCTCAAAAGGTGTGTACAACAAGGATGATTGTGGCATACTAAGACACAAAGACACAAATAATACAAGACGCTCCAAGCAAAACACATATCATGTTGGTGAATAAAAATATAGCTCCAAGTAAATTACCGATAGAAGTGGACGAAAGAGGGGATGCCTTACGGGGCATCCCCAAGCTTTGACTTTTTGGTGTCCTTTGATTATCTTGGGGGTGCCATGGGCATACCCAACCTTAGGATCTTGCCACTCCTTGTTCCATAATCCATCAAAAGAATTCACCCAAAACTTGAAAACTTCACAACACAAAACTTAAAGTAGAAAACTCGTGAGGTCCGTTAGCGAAAGAAAACAAAAGACCACTTCAACGTACTGTAATGAACTCATTATTTATTTATATTGGTGTTAAACCTACTGTATTCCAAATTCTATATGGATTATAAACTATTTTACTAGCCATAGATTCATCAAAATAAGCAAACAACACACGAAAAACAGAATCTGTCAAAAACAGAATAGCCTGTAGTAATCTGTAGCTAGCGCAAGATATGGAACTCCAAAAGTTCTAAAATAAATTGCTGGACGTGAGTAATTTATCTATTAATCATCTTCAAAAATAATTAACTAAATATAACTCTTCAAATAAAAAATGACAGCAGTTCTCGTGAGCGCTAAAGTTTCTGTTATTTACAGCAAGTTCAACAAGACTTTCCCCAAGTCTTCCCAACGGTCCTACTTGGCACAAACACTAATTAAACACAAAAAACACAACCAAAACATAGGCTAAATAATTTATTTATTACTAAACAGGAGCAAAAAGCAAGGAATAAAAATAAAATTGAGTTGCCTCCCAACAAGCGCTATCGTTTAACGCCCCTAGCTAGGCATAAAAGCGAGGATAGATCTAGGTATTGCCATCTTTGGTAGGCAATCCATAAGTGGCTCTCATGATAGTTTAATATGGCAATTTTATTTTCTTTCTTGGAAAGTGTTCCATGCCCTTTTTAATGGAAATTGAAATCTAATATTCCCTTCCTTCATATCAATAATCGCACCAACCGTTCTAAGGAAAGGTCTACCAAGAATAATAGGGCAAGAAGGATTGCAATCTATGTAAAGAACAATGAAATCTACGGGCACATAATTCCTATTTGCAACAATAAGAACATCATTAGTCCTTCCCATAGGTTTCTTAATAGTAGAATCCGCAAGATGCAAGTTTAGAGAGCAATCATCAAAATTACGGAAATCTAGCGAATCACATAAAGTCTTGGGAATAGTGGAGACACTAGCGCCCAAATCACACAAAGCATAAAACTCATGATATTTAATTTTAATTTTAATAGTTGGTTCCCACTCATCATAGAGTTTTCTAGGAATAGAAACTTTCAACTCAAGTTTTTCTTCATAAGATTGCATCAAGGCATCAACAATATGTTCACTGAAGGCTTTCTTTTGACTATAAGCATGTGGAGAATTTAGCACGGATTGCAACAAGGAAATACAATCAATTAAAGAGAAACTTTCATAATTAAATTCCTTGAAATCCAATATAGTGGGTTTAGCAACATCTAGATTTTTATTTCTTTCAATCCCACTTTCATCAATTTCATCATAAAGATCTAAATACTCCGAATTTTTAGAACGCCTTCTAGGTAAAGGAAGATCATATTCAGTTTCATCAAGATTCATATTGCAAAACAAAGATTTAATAGGAGACACATCAATAACTTTTAGATCTTCATCTTGATTTTCATAGGAATTGGAAGAACACGCTTAATAAAGGCATCTTTGGAAGCACGCATCCTAGCGGTTCTTTCCTTGCACTCATCAATGGAAATTCTCATGGCTTTGAGAGACTCATTGATATCATGCTTAGGAGGAATAGATCTAAGCTTTAAAGAATCAACCTCAAGAGAAATTCTATCAACGTTCCTAGCCAAATCATAAACTTTAAGCAATTTCTCTTCAAGCAAAGCATTAAAATTCTTTTGTGAATTCATAAACTCTTTAACACTATTCTCAAATTCAGAGGGCATCTTATTATAATTTCCATAAGAGTTTTTGTAGGAATTCCCATAATTATTAGAAGGATTACTAGGATATGGCCTAGGATTAAAATTCCCTCTATAAGCATTGTTACCAAAATTATTCCTACGAACAAAATTCACATCCATAGATTCATTGTTATTCTCAATCAAAGTAGACAAAGGCATATCATTAGGATCAGAAGAAACACTCTTAGTCGCAAATAATTTCATAAGTTCATCCATCTTTCCACTCAACACATTGATTTCTTCTATCTCATGCACTTTTTTATTAGAAGATCTTTCAGTATGCCATTGAGAATAATTAACCATAATATTATCTAGGAGTTTAGTAGCATCTCGTAAAGTGATTTCCACAAAAGTGCCTCCCGCGGCCGAATCTAAAAGATTTCTAGAAGCAAAATTCAATCCGACATAAATTTTTTGTATAATCATCCACAAATTCAAACCATGAGTAGGGCAATTACGTATCATTTATTTCATTCTCTCCCAAGCTTGCGCAACATGTTCATGATCAAGTTGCTTAAAGTTCATAATATCGTTTCTAAGAGAGATGATCTTAGCGGGAGGAAAATACTTAGAGATAAAAGCATCTTTGCACTTGTTCCAAGAATCAATACTATTTTTAGGAAAAGATGAAAACCAAGCTTTAACACGATCTCTAAGCGAAAAAGGAAATAGCTTCAATTTAACGACATCATTATCGACATCTTTTTTCTTTTGCATATCACATAAATAAACGAAGCTATTCAGATGAGTAACGACATCTTCACTAGGAAGGCCGGCGAATTGATCTTTCATAACAAGATTCAACAAAGCAGTATTGATTTCACAAGATTCAGTATTGGAAAGAGGAGCAATAGGAGTGCTAAGGAAATCATTATTATTGGTATTGGTGAAGTCACACAATTTGGTAGTACCTTGAGCCATCGCGACAAACAAGCAATCTAACACACGAGCAAACAAAAAGGCAAGCAGGCAAAAGAGGCAAATAGAGAGGGAGGATAGAGAGAGAGAGGGCGAATAAAATGGCAAGGGTGAAGTGGGGGAGAGGAAAACGAGAGGCAAATGGCAAATAATGTAATGCAAGAGATAGGGATTGTGATGTGTACTTGGTATGTTGGCTTTTTGCGTAGACTCCCCGGCAACGGCGCCAGAAATCCTTCTTGCTACATCTTGAGCTTGTGTTGGTTTTCCCCGAAGAGGAAGGGATGATACAGCAGAGTAGCGTAAGTATTTCCCTCAGTTTTTGAGAACCAAGGTATCAATCCAGTAGGAGGCCACACTCAAGTCCCTCGTACCTGCACAAAATGATAGCTACTCGCAACCAATGCGATTAGGGGTTGTCAATCCCTTCACGGTCACTTACGAGAGTGAGATCTGATAGATATAATATTTTTGGTATAAAGATGCAAAGTAAAAAGCAAAGCAAGATTAAAGTGATGGAGATTGATATGATGAGAATAGACCCGGGGGCCATAGGTTTCACTAGTGGCTTCTCTCAAGAGCATAAGTATTCTACGGTGGGTGAACAAATTACTGTTGAGCAATTGACAGAATTGAGCATAGTTATGAGAATATCTAGGCATGATCATGTATATATGCATCACGTCCGTGACAAGTAGACCGAAACGATTCTGCATCTACTACTATTACTCCACTCATCGACCGCTATCCAGCATGTATCTAGAGTATTAAGTTAAAAACAGAGTAATGCCTTAAGCAAGATGACATGATGTAGAGAGATAAATTCATGCAATATGAAATAAACCCCATCTTGTTATCCTTGATGGCAACGATGCAATACGTGCCTTGCTGCCCCTTCTGTCACTGGGAAAGGACACCGCAAGATCGAACCCAAAGCTAAGCACTTCTCCCATGGCAAGAACTACCAATCTAGTTGGCCAAACCAAACGGATAATTCGAAGAGACTTGCAAAGATAACCAATCATACATAAAAGAATTCAGAGAAGATTCAAATATTATTCATAGATAGGCTTGATCATAAACCCACAATTCATCGGTCTCAACAAACACACCACAAAAAGAAGATTACATCGAATAGATCTCCACAAGAGAGGGGGAGAACTTTGTATTGAGATCCAAAAAGAGAGAAGAAGCCATCTAGCTACTAACTATGGACCCGAAGGTCTGAGGTAAACTACTCACACTTCATCGGAGGGGCTATGATGATGTAGAAGCCCTCCGTGATGACGGCCCTCTCCGGCGGAGCTCCGAAACATGCCCCAAGATGGGATCTCGTGGATACAGAAAGTTGCGGCAGTGGAATTAGGTTTTGGCTCCTGTTTTGATCGTTTGGGGGTACGCAGGTATATATAGGAGGAAGGAGTACATCGGTGGAGCTTCGAGGGGCCCACGAGGCAGGGGGCGCGCCCTAGGGGGGGGGGCGCCCCCACCCTCGTGACCGCCTCTCTGATGGCTTGTCGTAGGGTCAAAGTCTCCTGGATCACGTTCGGTGAGAAAATCGCATTTCCGAAGGTTTCATTCCGTTTGGACTCCATTTGATATTCCGTTTCTTCGAAACACTGAAATAGGCAAAAAAACAGCAATTTTGGGCTGGGCCTCCGGTTAATAGGTTAGTCCCAAAAATAATATAAAAGTGGAAAATAAAGCCCAATATAGTCCAAAACAGTAGATAATATAACATGGATCAATTAAAAATTATAGATACATTGGAGACGTATCACCTTCCACCCAAATCACCGACCCCTCCACCAAATAAGCGCCGGCCTAAGCCTTGGTGCACGTAGTATAGCCAGGATCTCAAGGAGCATTTGGTAGCGGAGAAGCAAATCGCGGCCTCACACGTGGATGAGGTCGCGATGGTTGCCATTCGTGCCGACCCCTAGATCATGGAGGAGCACCTTGCCGTTAAGGCCACCGTTGACGCCTCGCACGCCGATGCCGCGACGCAGTTGGCTGCTTTAAACGACAGTTCATGGCGTTTTCTCGAGGTCATCGTTTGCTAGCTACTGCCTTTCCTTAACAAATTCTAGTGAATTGTGTTATCTACTTTTACCATGCAATCTTCTGCTATAGTGTATATGTTCTATATGTCGTGCAATGTGGTGTTCAGTTAACTGCTTGGTTCAATTATGCAAATGTTATGTTCAACTCTTCAGGGTGCAATATTTCCAAGTTGTTAAGCATGCTTGGTTTGGTTAACTGTCTGATCTTCTATTACAAGTATGTTATATTGTGCAATGTGGTTCTCAGTTAACATTTGGTTCATTTATTGTGGTATTTAGTTAACTGCTTGGTTCAATTCTGAAATGAGATGTTCAATTGTTGTGGCTGCATTCTGTTATTGTATACCATGTGAGGAATAAATCGAATTTGGATGTACTAAATACATGAGAAACAAATACAATTGCTATATTTCCAATTTGTTAAGCATGCTTGGTTTGGTTAACTGTCTGATCTTCTATTAGGAGTATGTTATATTGTGCAATGTGGTGCTCAGTTAATGTTTGGTTCATTTGTTGTGGTGTTTAGCTAACTGCTTGGTTCAATTCTACACCGCGATGTCCAATTGTCGTGGGTAGAATTTTGTATTGTTGTGCATGTGAGGAATATATCGAATTTGGCTGCACTTAATGCATGGGAAACATATACACATGCTATATTTCCTAGTTCTTAATCATGCTTGGTTTGGATAAATGGGTTTTCCATGTGGCTTGAATTAATCTGATGAATCTGCAATGTGCTTATTTTTCATTAACATATTTTACTGATAGCATGCGAACCCTTACTTAACCTGATGACTAACTACCTTATATGTGTTGCAGGGAAACAATGGGAAGCACTGAGGTTTACAATCGAGGTTAGCACGTGCATGGTCTGTTGTCTAATAGCACATTATTGTGCAATTGCAGGAACCATTCTAATATCTAGATTTTTAACAATTTGGTCTTGCACATGTAGGTCCTGCTGTCAGAGGTTTTGACCCACTATTCGACCCTTTTTACATATGGGGAAATGAGTTGTCCATGAATATCAGTCAAGTCAACAAACTCAGAAAGATTGTTAGGATAAAGAAATTAGTGACAACAAACAACAAGATCTTAGTCTGCACAATGAAGAAGACATCAGGTCAATACAGGATGGTACTAACAATTATACCTTGCCTTTTTAATTCGTTTGCCCCATTTCCAATATAGAGAAGATATTTATCCACATCCTTGTTTTCAAGCCTTTCCAAAGCAGTTCATTGATGATTACCTCTCAAACCACCTGTATGGTCAGGAGGCGAGGAAGGTATTCATACAACACCCACGGTTCAGTATTGAAGTGTTCCTGAAGAGGACGAAGGATGGACGGTTAATCATCCACATGCACTGGCCTAAAGTCACAAAGACCTTCAACATCAATGAAGGCTCAATATTCACCTTCTACTTCAGCAGTTTTCCAGATGAGATACATCTATCTATGTACCGTCTATGATGCTAATTTCGAAAGGTTATAGATGTTGCATGTGAAACTTGGTCCTGGTGTAGTTGTCTAATGGGGTAGCTGAGTGCTAAAGCTATATGATGCTGTACTCTGATGTATTTCAATTATGAAAATGAAATATATTGTGTGCTTAATATGAAATGTCAATAAGATTAATAAATGAATTATGAATAATCAGATAATTAGCCTGCTAATTGGGTTTTTCTATTGCAAACGATTATTGAGAAAACACCGTGTGCGATGCATTCAGTAACGCACACAATTTTTAGGAATAAACCATGTTAGATTAATGAACAATCACACACGATATCCTCTTGAAAACTGTTTGCGTTAGGCAACCTGGCGCAAATGTTTACCACATAAAAACTGTGTGTGATGGACATCCCTTGACACACAGTTTCTTCTAGGCAACGTGTGTGATGAATTCAATAACGGAAATGATAAAATTGTTAATACTGTGTGCAATGGAAACGCTATCACAAATGATTTAACCGGGGAAATTGTGTGTGATGTACTTGCGAACTGAAACATTTTCCTTGGAGCGACTGTGTGGGATGTATATACGGACGGAAATGTTTAGCGCTGGCTGACTGTGTGGGCAGTGTTGAGGAACGTTGAAGAAAACAAAAAATTTCCTACGGTTTCACCAAGATCCATCTATGAGTTCATCTAGCAACAAGTCATCGGATGCATCTACATACCTTTGTAGATCGCGAGCGGAAGCGTTCAAAGAACGGGGATGAAGTAGTCGAACACGACGTGATCCAAATCACCGATGACCAAGCGCCGAATGGACGGCACGTCCGCGTTCAACACACGTACAGAGCGGATGACGTCTCCTCCTTCTTGATCCAGCAAGGGGGAAGGAGAGGTTGATGAAGATCCAGCAGCACGACGGCGTGGTGGTGGATGCAGGGCGTCACAGTAGCAGGGCTCCGCCTATACTACGAGAGAGATGTAACGGGGAGAGAGGGAGGCGCCAAGGGCTGGTGTATAAAGTCCCTCCTCTCCCCCACTATATATAGGGGTGCTGGGGGGGGCGCCGGCCCTAGGAGGTGGGATCTCCTAGGGGGGCGGCGGCCAAGGGGTGGGGGCTTGCCCCCCAAGCAAGGGGGCGCCCCTTTAGGGTTTCCCCCAAACCCTAGCCGCATGGGCCCTAGGGGAGTGGCGCCCCAGCCCACTTTGGGCTGGGTTTCGTCCCAATTTAGCCCATGGGGCCCTCGGGATAGGTGGCCCCACCCGGTGGACCCCCGGGACCCTTCCGGTGGTCCCGGTATAATATTGGTGACCCCGAAACTTGTCCCGATAGCCGAAACATCACTTCTTATATATAATTCTTTACCTCCGGACCATTCCGGAACTCCTCGTCACGTCCGGGATCTCATCCGGGACTCCGAACAACATTCGGGTTACTGCATATACATATCTTCACAACCCTAGAGTCACCGAACATTAAGTGTGTAGACCCTACGGGTTCGGGAGACAAGCAGACATGACCGAGACGACTCTCCGGTCAATAACCAACAGCGGGATCTGGATACCCATGTTGGATCCCACATGTTCCACGATGATCTCATCGGATGAACCACGATGTCGAGGATTCAATCAACCCCGTATGCAATTCCCTTTGTCAATCGATATGTTACTTGCCCGAGATTCGATCGTCGGTATCCCAATACCTCGTTCAATCTCGTTACCGGCAAGTCACTTTACTCGTACCGTAATGCATGATCCCGTGACCAGACACTTGGTCACTTTGAGCTCATTATGATGATGCATTACCGAGTGGGCCCAGTGATACCTCTCCGTCATACGGAGTGACAAATCCCAGTCTTGATCCGTGTCAACCCAACAGACACTTTCGGAGATACCCGTAGTATACCTTTATAGTCACCCAGTTACGTTGTGACGTTTGGTATACCCAAAGCACTCCTATGGTATCCGGGAGTTACACGATCTCATGTCTAAGGAAAAGATACTTGACATTGGAAAAACTCTAGCAAACGAACTATACGATCTTTATGCTATGTTTAGGATTGGGTCTTGTCCATCACATCATTCTCCTAATGATGTGATCTCGTTATCAATGACATCCAATGTCCATAGCCAGGAAACCATGACTATCTGTTGATCAACGAGCTAGTCAACTAGAGGCTTACTAGGGACATGTTGGTGTCTGTTATTCACACATGTATTACGATTTCCGGATAACACAATTATAGCATGAATAAAGACAATTATCATGAACAAGGAAACATAATAATAATGCTTTTATTATTGCCTCTAGGGCATATTTCCAATAGTCTCCCACTTGCACTAGAGTCAATAATCTAGTTACATTGTGATGAATCGAACACCCATGGAATTCTGGTGTTGATCATGTTTTGCCCTAGGGAGAGGTTTAGTCAACGGATCTGCTACATTCAGGTCCGTATGTACTTTACAAATCTCTATGTCTCCATCTTGAACATTTTCACGAATGGAGTTGAAGCGACGCTTGATGTGCCTTGTCTTCTTGTGAAACCCGGGCTCCTTGGCAAGTGCAATAGCTCCAGTGTTGTCACAGAAGAGCTTGATCGGCCCCGATACATTGGGTATGACTCCGAGGTTGGTGATGAACTCCTTCACCCAAATTGCTTCATGTGCTGCCTCCGAGGCTGCCATGTACTCCGCTTCACATGTAGATCCCGCCACGACGCTCTGCTTGCAACTGCACCAGCTTACTGCCCCACCATTCAAAATATACACGTATCCGGTTTGTGACTTAGAGTCATCCAGATCTGTGTCGAAGCTAGCATCGACGTAACCCTTTACGACGAGCTCTTCGTCACCTCCATAAACGAGAAACCTTTCCTTAGTCCTTTTAAGGTACTTCAGGATATTCTTGACCGCTGTCCAGTGTTCCTTGCCGGGATTACTTTGGTACCTTCCTACGAAACTTATGGCAAGGTTTACATCAGGTCTGGTACACAACATGGCATACATAATAGAACCTATGGCTGAGGCATAGGGGATGACACTCATCTCTTCTATTTCTTCTGCCGTGGTCGGACTTTGAGCCGAGCTCAATTTCATACCTTGTAACACAGGCAAGAACCCCTTCTTAGATTGATCCATATTGAACTTCTTCAATATCTTCTCAAGGTATGTGCTTTGTGAAAGACCTATGAGGCGTATTGATCTATCTCTATAGATCTTGATGCCTAATATATAAGCAGCTTCTCCAAGGTCCTTCATTGAAAAACTCTTATTCAAGTAGGCCTTGATGCTGTCCAAGAGTTCTATATCATTTCCCATCAAGAGTATGTCATCTACATATAGTATGAGAAATGCTATAGAGCTCCCACTCACTTTCTTGTAAACGCAGGCTTCTCCATAAGTCTGCGTAAACCCAAACGCTTTGATAATCTCATCAAAGCGAATGTTCCAACTCCGAGATGCTTGCACCAGCCCATAAATCGAGCGTTGGAGCTTGCACACCTTGTCAGCATTCTTAGGATCGACAAAACCCTTCGGCTGCATCATATATAGTTCTTCCTTAAGGAAACCAATAAGGAATGCCGTTTTGACGTCCATTTGCCATATCTCATAATCGTAGAATGCGGCAATTGCTAACATGATTCGGACGGACTTCAACTTTGCTACCGGTGAGAAAGTCTCATCATAGTCAACCCCTTGAACTTGTCGATAACCCTTAGCGACAAGCCGAGCTTTATAGATGGTCACATTACCATCCGCGTCTGTCTTCTTCTTAAAGATCCATTTATTTTCTATGGCTCGCCGTTCAACGGGCAAGTCAGTCAAAGTCCATACTTCGTTTTCATACATGGATCCTATCTCGGATTTCACGGCTTCTAGCCATTTGTCGGAATCCGGGCCCGCCATCGCTTCTTCATAGTTCGAAGGTTCACTGTTGTCTAACAACATGATTTCCAAGACAGGGTTGCCGTACCATTTTGGTGCGGAACGTGTCCTTGTGGACCTTCGAATTTCAGTAGGAGCTTGATCAGAAGTATCTTGATCATTATCATTAACTTCCTCTCTAGTCGGTGCTGGCACCTCAGGAACATTTTCTTGAGTTGCGCCATTTTCCGGTTCAAGAGGTAATACTTCATCAAGTTCTACTTTCCTCCCACTTACTTCTTTCGAGAGAAACTCCTTCTCTAGAAAGGATCCATTCTTGGCAACAAAGACCTTGCCTTCAGATCTGAGGTAGAAGGTATACCAAATAGTTTCTTTTGGGTATCCTATGAAGACGCATTTTTCCGACTTGGGCTCGAGCTTTTCAGGTTGAAGTTTCTTGACATAAGCATCGCATCCCCAAACTTTTAGAAACGACAGCTTAGGTTTCTTCCCAAACCATAATTCATACGGTGTCGTCTCAACGGATTTCGACGGAGCCCTATTTAAAGTGAATGCGGCAGTCTCTAAAGCATAGCCCCAAAAAGATAGCGTTAAATCAGTAAGAGACATCATAGATCGCACCATATCTAATAGAGTGCGATTACGACATTCGGACACATCGTTACGCCGAGGTGTTCCAGGCGGCGTGAGTTGTGAAACTATTCCACATTTTCTTAAGTGTGTGCCAAATTCATGACTCAAGTATTCTCCTCCACGATTTGATCGTAGAAACTTGATTTTCCTGTCACGTTGATTCTCAACCTCACTCTGAACTTCCTTGAACTTCTCAAAGGTTTCAGACTTGTGTTTCATTAAGTAGATATACCCATATCTACTCAAGTCATCAGTGAGGGTGAGAACATAACGATAGCCGCCACGAGCCTCAACACTCATTGGACCGCACACATCAGTATGTATGATTTCCAATAAGTTGGTTGCTCGCTCCATTGTTCCTGAGAACGGAGTCTTGGTCATTTTACCCATGAGGCATGGTTCGCATGTGTCAAATGATTCATAATCAAGAGACTCTAAAAGTCCATCTGCATGGAGCTTCTTCATGCGTTTGACACCTATGTGACCAAGGCGGCAGTGCCACAAGTATGTGGGACTATCATTATCACTTTACATCTTTTGGTACTCACATTATGAACATGTGTAGCATTACGTCCGAGATTCATAAAGAATAAACCATTCACCATAGGACCATAAAACATATCTCTCATATAAATAGAACAACCATTATTCTCGGATTTAAATGAGTAGCCGTCTCGAATTAAATGAGATCCCGATACAATGTTCATGCTCAAAGCTGGCACTAAATAACAATTATTAAGGTTTAAAACTAATCCCGAAGGTAAATATAGAGGTAGCGTGCCGACGGCGATCACATTGACCTTGGAACCATTCCCGACGCGCATCGTCACCTCGTCCTTTGCCAGTTTCCGCTTATTCCGCAGCCCCTGCTTTGAGTTGCAAATGTGAGCAACTGCACCGGTATCAAATACCCAGGAGCTACTACGGACACTAGTAAGGTACACATCAATTATATGTATATCAGATATACCTTTTGTTTTGCCGGCCTTCTTGTCTGCTAAGTATTTGGGGCAGTTCCACTTCCAGTGACCGCTTCCCTTGCAATAAAAGCACTCAATCTCGGGCTTGGGTCCATTCTTTGGCTTCTTCCCGGCAACTTGCTTGCCGGGCGCGCAACTCCCTTGCCGTCCTTCTTGAAGTTCTTTTTACCCTTGCCTTTCTTGAACTTAGTGGTTTTATTCACCATCAACACTTGATGTTCCTTCTTGGCTTCTACCTCCGCTGATTTCAGCATTGAAAATAACTCAGGAATGGTCTTTTCCATCCCCTGCATATTGAAGTTCATCACAAAGCTCTTGTAGTTTGGTGGAAGCGACTGGAGGATTCTGTCAATGACCGCATCATCCGGGAGATTAACTCCCAGCTGAGTCAAGCGGTTATGCAACCCAGACATAGTGAGTATGTGCTCACTGACAGAACTATTTTCCTCCATCTTACAGCTGAAGAATTGGTCGGAGACTTCATATCTCTCGACCATGGCATGAGCTTGAAAAACCATTTTCAGCTCTTTGAACATCTCATATGCTCCATGTCTCTCAAAACACTTTTGGAGCCCCGGCTCTAAGCTGTAAAGCATGCCGCACTGAACGAGGGAGTAGTCGTCAACACGTGTCTGCCAAGCGTTCATAATGTCTTGGTTCTGTGGGACGGGAGCTTCACCTAGCGGTGCTTGTAGGACATAATCTTTCTTGGCAGCTATGAGGATGATCCTCAGGTTCCGGACCCAGTCCGTATAGTTGCTGCCATCATCTTTCAGCTTGGTTTTCTCTAGGAACGCGTTGAAGTTGAGGACTACGTTGGCCATTTGATCTACAAGACATATTGTAAAGAATTTAGACTAAGTTCATGATAATTAAGTTCATCTAATCAAATTATTCAATGAACTCCCACTTAGATAGACATCCCTCTTCTAGTCATCTAAGTATAACATGATCCGAGTCAACTAGGCCGTGTCCGATCATCACGTGAGATGGACTAGTCAACGTCGGTGAACATCTTCATGTTGATCGTATCTTCTATACGACTCATGCTCGACCTTTCGGTCTTCTGTGTTCCGAGGCCATGTCTGTACATGCTAGGCTCGTCAAGTCAACCTAAGTGTTTGCATGTGTAAATCTGTCTTACACCCGTTGTATGTGAACGTCTGAATCAAACACCCGATCATCACGTGGTGCTTTGAATCAACGAATTGTCACAACGGTGCACAGTTAGGGGGAACACTTCTTGAAATTATTATGAGGGATCATCTGATTTACTACCGTCGTTCTAAGTAAACAAGATGCAAAACATGATAAACATCACATGCAATCAAATAATAAACGCGACATGATATGGCCAATATCACATAGCTCCTTTGATCTCCATCTTGGGGCTCCATGATTATCTTGTCACCGGCTTGACACCATGATCTTCATCATCATGATCTCCATCATCATGTCTCCATGAAGTTGCTCGCCAACTATTACTTCTACTATTATGGCTAACGCGTTTAGCAATAAAGTAAAGTAATTTACATGGCGCTTCTCAATGACACGCAGGTCATACAAAAAATAAAGACAACTCCTATGGCTCCTGCCGGTTGTCATACTCATCGACATGCAAGTCGTGATTCCTATTACAATAGCATGAACATCTCATACATCACATATAGATCATTCATCATTCATCACAACTTTGGCCATATCATATCACAAAGCACTTGCTGCAAAAACAAGTTAGACGTCCTCTAATTGTTGTTGCAAGTTTTACGTGGCTGAATTAGGGTTCTAGCAAGAACGTCTTCTTACCTACGTGAAAGCCACAACGTGATTTGTCAACTTCTATTTACCCTTCATAAGGACCCTGTTCATCGAATCCGCTCCAACTAAAGTGGGAGAGACAGACACCCACCAGCCACCTTATGCAACTAGTGCATGTTAGTCGGTGGAACCGGTCTCACGTAAGCGTACGTGTAAGGTTGGTCCGGGCCGCTTCATCCCACAATACCGCTGAAGCAAGATAAGACTAGTAGCGGCAAGAAAGTTGACAAATCTACGCCCACAAAAAATTGTGTTCTACTCCCGCAAGAAGAACTACGCATAGACCTAGCTCATGATGCCACTGTTGAGGAACGTTGCAGAAAACAAAAATTTTCCTACGGTTTCACCAAGATCCATCTATGAGTTCATCTAGCAACGAGTCATAGGATGCATCTACATACCTTTGTAGATCGCGAGCGGAAGCGTTCAAAGAACGGGGATGAAGTAGTCGAACACGACGTGATCCAAATCACCGATGACCAAGCGCCGAACGGACGGCACCTCCGCATTCAAAACACGTACGGAGCGGATGACGTCTCCTTCTTGATCCAGCAAGGGGGAAGGAGAGGTTGATGAAGATCCAGCAGCACGACGGTGTGGTGGTGGATGCAGGGCGTCACAATAGCAGGGCTCCGCCTATACTACGAGAGAGATGTAACGGGGAGAGAGGGAGGCGCCAAGGGCTGGTGTATAAAGTCCCTCCTCTCCCCCCACTATATATAGGGGTGCTAGGGGGGGCGCCGGCCCTAGGAGATGGGATCTCCTAGGGGGGGCGGCGGCCAAGGGGTGGGGGCTTGCCCCCCCAAGCAAGGGGGCGCCCCCTTTAGGGTTTCCCCCCAAACCCTAGCCGCATGGGCCCTAGGGGAGTGGCGCCCCAGCCCACTTTGGGCTGGGTTTCGTCCCACTTTAGCCCATGGCCCCCCCCGGGATAGGTGGCCCCACCCAGTGGACCCCCGGGACCCTTCCGGTGGTCCCGGTATAATACTGGTGACCCCGAAACTTGTCCCGATAGCCGAAACAGCACTTCCTATATATAATTCTTTACCTCCGGACCATTCCGGAACTCCTCGTGATGCCCGGGATCTCATCCGGGACTCCGAACAACATTCAGGTTACTGCATATACATATCTTCACAACCCTAGCGTCACCGAACCTTAAGTGTGTAGACCCTACGGGTTCAGGAGACAAGCAGACATGACCGAGACGACTCTCCGGTCAACAACAAACAGCGGGATCTGGATACCCATGTTGGATCCCACATGTTCCACGATGATCTCATCGGATGAACCACGATGTCGAGGATTCAATCAACCCCGTATGCAATTCCCTTTGTCAATCGATATGTTACTTGCCCGAGATTCGATCGTCGGTATCCCAATACCTCGTTCAATCTCGTTACCGGCAAGTCACTTTACTCGTACCGTAATGCATGATCCCGTGACCAGACACTTGGTCACTTTGAGCTCATTATGATGATGCATTACCGAGTGGGCCCAGTGATACCTCTCCGTCATACGGAGTGACAAATCCCAGTCTTGATCCGTGTCAACCCAACAGACACTTTCGGAGATACCCGTAGTATACCTTTATAGTCACCCAGTTACGTTGTGACGTTTGGTATACCCAAAGCACTCCTATGGTATCCGGGAGTTACACGATCTCATGTCTAAGGAAAAGATACTTGACATTGGAAAAACTCTAGCAAACGAACTATACGATCTTTATGCTATGTTTAGGATTGGGTCTTGTCCATCACATCATTCTCCTAATGATGTGATCTCGTTATCAATGACATCCAATGTCCATAGCCAGGAAACCATGACTATCTGTTGATCAACGAGCTAGTCAACTAGAGGCTTGCTAGGGACATGTTGGTGTCTGTTATTCACACATGTATTATGATTTCCGGATAACACAATTATAGCATGAATAAAAGACAATTATCATGAACAAGGAAAGATAATAATAATGCTTTTATTATTGCCTCTAGGGCATATTTCCAACAGTCTCCCACTTGCACTAGAGTCAATAATCTAGTTACATTGTGATGAATCGAACACCCATGGAATTCTGGTGTTGATCATGTTTTGCCCTAGGGAGAGGTTTAGTCAACGGATCTGCTACATTCAGGTCCGTATGTACTTTACAAATCTCTATGTCTCCATCTTGAACATTTTCACGAATGGAGTTGAAGCGACGCTTGATGTGCCTTGTCTTCTTGTGAAACCTGGGCTCCTTGGCAAGTGCAATAGCTCCAGTGTTCTCACAGAAGAGCTTGATCGGCCCAGACGCATTGGGTATGACTTCGAGGTTGGTGATGAACTCCTTCACCCAAATTGCTTCATGTGCTGCCTCCGAGGCTGCCATGTACTCTGCTTCACATGTAGATCCCGCCACGACGCTCTGCTTGCATCTGCACCAGCTTACTGCCCCACCATTCAAAATATACACGTATCCGGTTTGTGACTTAGAGTCATCCAGATCTGTGTCGAAGCTAGCATCGACGTAACCCTTTACGACGAGCTCTTCGTCACCTCCATAAACGAGAAACCTTTCCTTAGTCCTTTTAAGGTACTTCAGGATATTCTTGACCGCTGTCCAGTGTTCCTTGCCAGGATTACTTTGGTACCTTCCTACCAAACTTACGGCAAGGTTTACATCAGGTCTGGTACACAGCATGGCATACATAATAGAACCTATGGCTGAGGCATAGGGGATGACACTCATCTCTTCTATTTCTTCTGCCGTGGTCGTACTTTGAGCCGAGCTCAATTTCATACCTTGTAACACAGGCAAGAACCCCTTCTTAGATTGATCCATATTGAACTTCTTCAATATCTTCTCAAGGTATGTGCTTTGTGAAAGACCTATGAGGCGTCTTGATCTATCTCTATAGATCTTGATGCCTAATATATAAGCAGCTTCTCCAAGGTCCTTCATTGAAAAACTCTTATTCAAGTAGGCCTTGATGCTGTCCAAGAGTTCTATATCATTTCCCATCAAGAGTATGTCATCTACATATAGTATGAGAAATGCTATAGAGCTCCCACTCACTTTCTTGTAAACGCAGGCTTCTCCATAAGTCTGCGTAAACCCAAACGCTTTGATAATCTCATCAAAGCGAATGTTCCAACTCCGAGATGCTTGCACCAGCCCATAAATCGAGCGTTGGAGCTTGCACACCTTGTCAGCATTCTTAGGATCGACAAAACCCTTCGGCTGCATCATATATAGTTCTTCCTTAAGGAAACCAATAAGGAATGCCTTTTTGACGTCCATTTGCCATATCTCATAATCGCAGAATACGGCAATTGCTAACATGATTCGGACGGACTTCAACTTTGCTACCGGTGAGAAAGTCTCATCATAGTCAACCCCTTGAACTTGTCGATAACCCTTAGCGACAAGCCGAGCTTTATAGATGGTCACATTACCATCCGCGTCTGTCTTCTTAAAGATCCATTTATTTTCTATGGCTCGCCGTTCAACGGGCAAGTCAATCAAAGTCCATACTTCGTTTTCATACATGGATCCTATCTCGGATTTCACGGCTTCTAGCCATTTGTCGGAATCCGGGCCCGCCATCGCTTCTTCATAGTTTGAAGGTTCACTGTTGTCTAACAACATGATTTCCAAGACAGGGTTGCCGTACCATTTTGGTGCGGAACGTGTCCTTGTGGACCTTCGAATTTCAGTAGGAGCTCGATCAGAAGTATCTTGATCATTATCATTAACTTCCTCTCTAGTCGGTGCTGGCACCTCAGGAACATTTTCTTGAGTTGCGCCATTTTCCGGTTCAGGAGGTAATACTTCATCAAGTTCTACTTTCCTCCCACTTACTTCTTTCGAGAGAAACTCCTTCTGTAGAAAGGATCCATTCTTGGCAACAAAGACCTTGCCTTCGGATCTGAGGTAGAAGGTATACCCAATAGTTTCTTTTGGGTATCCTATGAAGACGCATTTTTCCGACTTGGGTTCGAGCTTTTCAGGTTGAAGTTTCTTGACATAAGCATCGCATCCCCAAACTTTTAGAAACGACAGCTTAGGTTTCTTCCCAAACCATAATTCATACGGTGTCGTCTCAACGGATTTCGACGGAGCCCTATTTAAAGTGAATGCGGCAGTCTCTAAAGCATAGCCCCAAAAAGATAGCGTTAAATCAGTAAGAGACATCATAGATCGCACCATTTCTAATAGGTGCGATTACGACATTCGGACACATCGTTACGCTGAGGTGTTCCAGGCGGCGTGAGTTGTGAAACTATTCCACATTTTCTTAAGTGTGTGCCAAATTCGTGACTCAAGTATTCTCCTCCACGATCTGATCGTAGAAACTTGATTTTCCTATCACGTTGATTCTCAACCTCACTTTGAACTTCCTTGAACTTTTCAAAGGTTTCAGACTTGTGTTTCATTAAGTAGATATACCCATATCTACTCAAGTCATCAGTGAGGGTGAGAACATAACGATAGCCGCCGCGAGCCTCAACAATCATTGGACCGCACACATCAGTATGTATGATTTCCAATAAGTTGGTTGCTCGTTCCATTGTTCCTGAGAACGGAGTCTTGGTCATTTTACCCTTGAGGCATGGTTCGCATATGTCAAATGATTCATAATCAAGAGACTCTAAAAGTCCATCTGCATGGAGCTTCTTCATGCGTTTGACACCTATGTGACCAAGGCGGTAGTGCCACAAGTATGTGGGACTATCATTATCACTTTACATCTTTTGGTACTCATAGTATGAACATGTGTAGCATTACGTCCGAGATTCATAAAGAATAAACCATTCACCATAGGACCATAAAACATATCTCTCATATAAATAGAACAACCATTATTCTCGGATTTAAATGAGTAGCCATCTCGAATTAAATGAGATCCCGATACAATGTTCATGCTCAAAGCTGGCACTAAATAACAATTATTAAGGTTTAAAACTAATCCCAAAGGTAAATATAGAGGTAGCGTGCCGACGGCGATCACATTGACCTTGGAACCATTCCCGACGCGCATTGTCACCTCGTCCTTTGCCAGTTTCCGCTTATTCCGCAGCCCCTGCTTTGAGTTGCAAATGTGAGCAACTGCGCCGGTATCAAATACCCAGGAGTTACTACGGACACTAGTAAGGTACACATCAATTATATGTATATCACATATACCTTTTGTTTTGCCGGCCTTCTTGTCTGCTAAGTATTTGGGGCAGTTCCGCTTCCAGTGACCGCTTCCCTTGCAATAAAAGCACTCAATCTCGGGCTTGGGTCCATTCTTTGGCTTCTTCCCGGCAGCTTGCTTGCCGGGCACGCAACTCCCTTGCCGTCCTTCTTGAAGTTCTTTTTACCCTTGCCTTTCTTGAACTTAGTGGTTTTATTCACCATCAACACTTGATGTTCCTTCTTGGCTTCTACCTCCGCTGATTTCAGCATTGAAAATAACTCAGGAATGGTCTTTTCCATCCCCTGCATATTGAAGTTCATCACAAAGCTCTTGTAGCTTGGTGGAAGCGACTGGAGGATTCTGTCAATGACCGCATCATCCGGGAGATTAACTCCCAGCTGAGTCAAGCGGTTATGCAACCCAGACATAGTGAGTATGTGCTCACTGACAGAACTATTTTCCTCCATCTTACAGATGAAGAATTTGTCGGAGACTTCATATCTCTCGACCCGGGCATGAGCTTGAAAAACCATTTTCAGCTCTTTGAACATCTCATATGCTCCATGTCTCTCAAAACGCTTTTGGAGCCCCGGCTCTAAGCTGTAAAGCATGCCGCACTGAACGAGGGAGTAGTTGTCAACACGTGTCTGCCAAGCGTTCATAACGTCTTGGTTCTGTGGGACGGGAGCTTCACCTAGCGGTGCTTGTAGGACATAATCTTTCTTGGCAGCTATGAGGATGATCCTCAGGTTCCGGACCCAGTCCGTATAGTTGCTGCCATCATCTTTCATCTTGGTTTTCTCTAGGAACGCGTTGAAGTTGAGGACTACGTTGGCCATTTGATCTACAAGACATATTGTAAAGAATTTAGACTAAGTTCATGATAATTAAGTTCATCTAATCAAATTATTCAATGAACTCCCACTTAGATAGACATCCCTCTTCTAGTCATCTAAGTATAACATGATCCGAGTCAACTAGGCCGTGTCCGATCATCACGTGAGATGGACTAGTCAACGTCGGTGAACATCTTCATGTTGATCGTATCTTCTATACGACTCATGCTCGACCTTTCGGTCTTCTATGTTCCGAGGCCATGTCTGTACATGCTAGGCTCGTCAAGTCAACCTAACTGTTTGCATGTGTAAATCTGTCTTACACCCGTTGTATGTGAACGTCTGAATCAAACACCCGATCATCACGTGGTGCTTTGAATCAACGAACTGTCGCAATGGTGCACAGTTAGGGGGAACACTTCTTGAAATGATTATGAGGGATCATCTTATTTACTACCGTCGTTCTAAGTAAACAAGATGCAAAACATGATAAACATCACATGCAATCAAATAATAAACGCGACATGATATGGCCAATATCACATAGCTCCTTTGATCTCCATCTTGGGGCTCCATGATTATCTTGTCACCGGCTTGACACCATGATCTTCATCATCATGATCTCCATCATCGTGTCTCCATGAAGTTGCTCGCCAACTATTACTTCTACTACTATGGCTAACGCGTTTAGCAATAAAGTAAAGTAATTTACATGGCGCTTCTCAATGACACGCAGGTCATACAAAAAATAAAGACAACTCCTATGGCTCCTGCCGGTTGTCATACTCATCGACATGCAAGTCGCGATTCCTATTACAATAGCATGAACATCTCATACATCACATATAGATCATTCATCATTCATCAAAACTTTGGCCATATCATATCACAAAGCACTTGCTGCAAAAACAAGTTAGACGTCCTCTAATTGTTGTTGCAAGTTTTACGTGGCTGAATTAGGGTTCTAGCAAGAACGTCTTCTTACCTACGTGAAATTCACAACGTGATTTGTCAACTTCTATTTACCCTTCATAAGGACCCTGTTCATCGAATCCGCTCCAACTAAAGTGGGAGAGACAGACACCCGCCAGCCACCTTATGCAACTAGTGCATGTTAGTCGGTGGAACCGGTCTCACGTAAGCGTACGTGCAAGGTTCGTCCGGGCCGCTTCATCCCACAATACCACTAAAGCAAGATAAGACTAGTAGCGGCAAGAAAGTTGACAAATCTACGCCCACAAAAAATTGTGTTCTACTCGCGCAAGAAGAACTACACATAGACCTAGCTCATGATGCCACTGTTGAGGAACGTTGCAGAAAACAAAAATTTTCCTACGGTTTCACAAAGATCCATCTATGAGTTCATCTAGCAATGAGTCATCGGATGCATCTACATACCTTTGTAGATCGCGAGCGGAAGCGTTCAAAGAACGGGGATGAAGTAGTCGAACACGACGTGATCCAAATCACCGATGACCAAGCGCCGAACGGACGGCACCTCCGCGTTCAACACACGTACGGAGCGGATGACGTCTCCTCCTTCTTGATCCAGCAAGGGGGAAGGAGAGGTTGATGAAGATCCAGCAGCACGACGGCGTGGTGGTGGATGCAGGGCGTCACAGTAGCAGGGCTCCGCCTATACTACAAGAGAGATGTAACGGGGAGAGAGGGAGGCGCCAAGGGCTGGTGTATAAAGTCCCTCCTCTCCCCCACTATATATAGGGGTGCTAGGGGGGGCGCCGGCCCTAGGAGATGTGATCTCCTAGGGGGGGGGCGGCGGCCAAGGGGTGGGGGCTTGCCCCCCAAGCAAGGGGGCGCCCCCTTTAGTGTTTCCCCCCAAACCCTAGCCGCATGGGCCCTAGGGGAGTGGCGCCCCAGCCCACTTTGGGTTGGGTTTTGTCCCACTTTAGCCCATGGGGCCCCCCGGGATAGGTGGCCCCACCCGGTGGACCCCCGGGACCCTTCCGGTGGTCCCGGTATAATACTGGTGACCCCGAAACTTGTCCCGATAGCCGAAACAGCACTTCCTATATATAATTCTTTACCTCCGGACCATTACGGAACTCCTCGTGATGTCCGGGATCTCATCCGGGACTTCGAACAACATTCGGGTTACTGCATATACATATCTTCACAACCCTAGTGTCACCGAACCTTAAGTGTGTAGACCCTACGGGTTCGGGAGACAAGCAGACATGACCGAGACGACTCTCCAGTCAACAACCAACAGCGGGATCTGGATACCCATGTTGGCTCCCACATGTTCCACGATGATCTTATCGGATGAACCACGATGTCGAGGATTCAATCAACCCCGTATGCAATTCCCTTTGTCAATCGATATGTTACTTGCCCGAGATTCGATCGTCGGTATCCCAATACCTCGTTCAATCTCGTTACCGGCAAGTCACTTTACTCGTATCGTAATGCATGATCCCGTGACCAGACACTTGGTCACTTTGAGCTCATTATGATGATGCATTACCGAGTGGGCCCAGTGATACCTCTCCGTCATACGGAGTGACAAATCCCAGTCTTGATCCGTGTCAACCCAATAGACACTTTCGGAGATACCCGTAGTATACCTTTATAGTCACCCAGTTACGTTGTGACGTTTGGTATACCCAAAGCACTCCTACTGTATCCGGGAGTTACATGATCTCATGGTCTAAGGAAAAGATACTTGACATTGGAAAAACTCTAGCAAACGAACTATACGATCTTTATGCTATGTTTAGGATTGGGTCTTGTCCATCACATCATTCTCCTAATGATGTGATCTCGTTATCAATGACATCCAATGTCCATAGCCAGGAAACCATGACTATCTGTTGATCAACGAGCTAGTCAACTAGAGGCTTACTAGGGACATGTTGGTGTCTGTTATTCACACATGTATTACGATTTCCGGATAACACAATTATAGCATGAATAAAGACAATTATCATGAACAAGGAAATATAATAATAATGCTTTTATTATTGCCTCTAGGGCATATTTCCAACAGGTAGTACTTACGAACGGAAATGATTTTGTCTGTATAATTGTATTTTTTTAGCACTACTATACATATTTCTATATTTGAGTGCTCGCCGGTCGCACACGACCTCATTTTGCCGAGCGTGTGTGTCAGGAGGGCATATCCCCGACGGTTTCTGGGTCGTGTGGGAAGGACCCCCCTATCGCCCACACTCACTTGGCGACGGTTCCAAAGGCCGTTGCGGAAAGGGGTTTAAAACCGTTTGTATAGCACCAACACGTACTAGTGGAGGCTCTTTCTGTACTGACCCTGCTTCGCGACGACCTTTAGGCGCCAACCGTCGCCTAGCGTCGGGACGCCTGGACTTGGTCTTGGGATGGCTGCTGTCCGACGCGTCCGTCAAGGTGGCATGGAGCCAGGCCGTAGCAGCTTCCGAGGAGGGTGAATGGGCTGCCGGCCTGCCCGCGGCTTCCCTTGACGCGGCGTTGAAGGGCGCCGAGGCTGCCGAGGAGCGCTACCGGGTGGCGAAGGCCAAGCTAGAGACCCTGCACACCGAATGCGCTGCTGAGGCTCGTCAGCGCGAGGCACGGGAGGAGGAGACGATGGCTCGAGAAGACGCGGTCGCGGTCGTGACACGGAGCTGGAGCAATCGACGTGGGAGCAGGCCACGGAGCGCGATCGCCTGGAGAAGCTGAAGAAGGAGGTGGAGGAGGAGAAGGTCCGGATGGAGGCCTAGGCGAAAATCCTTGCCAACGATCGTGCCGCCTTCGATTCTCTTGAGGAGAGGTCCTGCAAGGCATTGCGGGAACTCTATGGGAGGGGGTTGAAGGAGCCATTGGTGACTGCTGAGGAAGGCCCCGCCGAGCTGCTCCCCCACACTGGTAGAAAAAAGCCCTTTAGTCCCGGTTCGCAACAGCCTTTAGTCCCGGCTGTGCAACCGGGACTAAATAAGCGCGACTAAAGACCCCCCCTTTAGCCGCGGCTCTTACGGACCGCGACAAAAGCCTTTAGTCCCGGTTCTTGTGGCTGACCGGGACCAAAGGCCCGCCACGTGGGCGCCCGTGGTCCGTCGGGGCCGAGGACCTTTAGTCCCGGCTCTCGTGGCCAACCGGGACTAAAGGCCTCCTCCGCAGGTTTAGGGTTTTAGCCCCCCTAAACCTGGTTTCTTTTTAATTTGTAGTGTTTTATTTGTTTTATATTTTATTTTGTGTTTTATTTTATTTTGGATGAAGTTTCAGTACACATATTCTACGCTTCTATATACATGCATATGAAATTTCAAACAAGAAGAATTCAAGAGGAATATATAATATATATTCAATCTCGGGTGACCATATACAACTTCGAACAAGTTTCCATACACAATTAGGATGGATGACCATATACAACTTCGAACAAGTTTCAACCTCGGGTATGCATATAAATTTCTTCGTCCTCGGTATAGTGTTGTCCTTTAGGATTGATGACTTCCCTCATGAAAAATCCTGCTAATTCTTCTTGAATTGGTCGGAAGCGAGCTTCTGGACTAAGCCTCCTCCGCAAGTTATCCGTCGCGTTCCGCACGCTAGCTGATGCCTTCCGCTCAGTGGTTTGTCTCCGGATGTTCTCACAAACATAGTATCCACATAGATCGGTCCCCGATGGCTGCTTATCCACATTAACTAACTTTCTGAAATCTAGCTCATGTTTGAATTCACCGACAGTTTCTTCTGAGAACCGTCTCCAAACCCTACAGGGCAAAGAAAATTAAATGAATAAGGGATTTATTAGTTAGTTGATATTAGGAAATGAAGAGACCGATCGATATAGAGCTCAAATGATTGAAAATAATTACTTTTGCAGCATTTTTCTCATGTCGGCCCAACGCTTTGGATCCGAATCCTTAGAGTCCATGATTAGAACTGTGGAGGTGTGAAGTTCAATATTTAGCAGAATCCAGTGGAACCTGCGGACACGTTACATGCACAGTCATGCATAACTCATCGATTAGACATACCATGCATGGAGTAAACAAAATAGAATGGGCACAAGAGAGAAACACTCACCCAAAATGGTAAGGAAATAGAATATGACTTTTGAGTTGATGCTTTTTAAGAAACTTGTACAGGTCTTTCTCCATGTCTTTGGGGTGATGTTCTAACACATGTCCATTAACGATATGTGGGTCAATGAACCCAACATCATGGATGTTTCTTATTTTGCATTCCCAAATCTTCAATCTGCATAATAGCGTACGCAACAATATAGTTAGGACAATATATATATATATATAGTGCAGGCAATGAAGAACGAGATGAGGTAGAAATAAATCACTTACAGAACGTAGCAACTCAGCATAGATTTGTCGAGGGCGCGCAGATTGAACAGCTGGAATAATTCACTCATATGAACTTCTACAGAGTACCGTTTGATGTGATGCTCATGTGTAACATCCGCATAAACATATTCTTTGTCGGCCCATGTTATGAATTTCTTGTACCAACGTAGCAGATTTCGCATTTGTGTTGGTAGACTATTTTCCTTCTCAGGCTCGACGAGAGGCCCCTTCCGCACATATTGTAATGTTATCTCACCTGCAGGCGCATCCTCAAGGTCTAAGAAGGCACGAACAGTCAAACCCATCTCGGACGCTTGTTTCATGGCAGCCGCTATAGTCAATCCAAGTGCTGCCGCAGCTGCTATGATCTCGGGGTCCTCTTCCGGACCGGCTTTCACTATGAGCGGGGGGATCGATTGTTTCTTCTGCATCCCGAGCTGGTCAACTTGTTTCCCGCTTTTTTTACTTTCTTCCTCCTTCAATATTTTTTGCTTGCCTACGAAGTTCATGTCCATAGTCGTCAGGCATATTCAGCTCGGCTTGGGACGGTGTCGTCAAAAAATCCTTAGCCCACTTCTTTTGCTTCTCAGTGAATACTTGCTTGGGCTCAGGCACTTTTTTCGCCTTCATATCCGCCTTCCATTTCTCATAATCAGTAGACGCGGCCAATGTGAGGTCAGCTTCACTAAGTTCCCCAGGCCTTGGGAGGAGAGGCTTCAGCGATGGCTCCGGTACCCTTGTGGTCTTAGGTACATAAGGGTCCGGGTTAATAGTCCAGGAGCAGGTTTCCTTGCTGTCCGCCTGCTTCTGCTTCTTTGCCGGAGGTGGATTGGGGGGCGTCGTACCCGCCGAAGGAGGATTGGGGGGCGTCGTACCCGCCGGAGGTTGTGGATCGGGGGACGGCGTCGAATGGCGTGAAGGAGGTGTAGGTGAACCACCACGACCACCACCACCGCCACCACCGCCACCACCACCACCACCATCGGAGGGGGGTGGACTTGCTAGCCTTGGCGCCTCGTCTGGAAACACTATGTACTTCTTTTTCCATAGAATGAACTGGCGCTTGACATCTCCAAGTCTGCTATCCCCTTCGGGTGTAGGTTTGTCAATCTCCAGGTCCTCAAACCCTTGGACTATGTCTTCCACCGTGACACAAGCATAGCCATATGGAATGGGGTTGTTGTGGTGGAGTGCTCCAGGTTTACAGGGTAAAGCACTGCCGCTAGCTACCTTCGTGGAAACGTTCCCCACGGGATAATGCAGATCACAGTCTTTCATCTTCTTTACATCATCCATGGGGTAGTGAGGCTCCGGTGCACGAATCTCGATCATCGGTGCACTAGCACCAGGCGGGGCATCCGTGGAAGCCACGCTGCTTCTCCGCTGCTGGCTTCCGCAATCCGCTTCATGATCTTCATGCGGCCCTGCAGCCGATTTTTCTTTCAATAGTTCATGCACGGTCTGCTTCAACTCATGGAGTTCCGATGCAAACTTCGTCATAAGATCTGCATCCCGGTCCGTCTTTCTCTTACGGCTTCTGTAACCGTACGGGTCATTGTCTTGGGAAAACCCTACTTTCCACGAAACTTTGCCTTTGCCTCGTACACGTCCTCCGTGTTCATCATTCCCGAGGGCTAAAGTCAGTGCGTCTTTCTCTCTGTTGAAGTTGATCAAGCCCGCTTGAGCTTGGGTCATTGCGTCAATAAGGGCTTGGGTCGGAGCAAAGCATCGATGCCGGTGAACACACACCCCTGTCTCCGGGTCTAGCGATCCCCCATGCCCGTACCACCAGCTTTTGGCCCTTGGGTCCCATCCCTCTGTACCTAGAGGGATTCCTCGCACCCTCAGGTCCTCCTCCATCTTCTGCCACCTAGGGTCCGCAAGGCGGTATCCTCCTGGCCCCATAATATGATGGTACTTTTTCTTAGCCGCATTATCCTTATTTTTTTTCGATATTTCCTTGAAATGGTCCGATTGCTTTTGCCTCACAAATTCTGGCCAATCATCTTTCAGTTTCTCATATTGTCCATTGAAATCCGGAGTCTTGCCCTTGTTGACATAGTCACGGGTTAAATTTTTCTTGAAGTTCCGGAATGCATCGGCCATCTTCTGAAGAGCGAACTCTTTAACTAGCCTCCTCCTCTGACGTCCACCCGGAACCTCGTTACCGAATTCATCGACTTTGTTGTATTCCGGAGGTAGAATGAAATGTTCCATAAGCTTTCTCCAGCAATCCTTTTTCGTTCTCTTGACGACAAAACTGAAACCAAGACGTGCCTTCTTTGGCTCTTTCCATTCCTGGACGGTGATCGGGACGTTGTCTCTAACAACGACTCCGCATTGGTTGACAAACTTTGAGGTGTGCTGTAGGGGCTTGCCGGTTTCACTGACAGACTCAATGGCATATGTTTCTCCTGTTTTCATCGCCTTGGATTTGCCACGCTGCTTTGTCGTACTCGATCCGGAGGGCTAAAAAAAGAAAGAGAGTTGCGCGCGTTAATACATATGTATTCACATTTCAGTAAGTTTGTATCACGAGAGGCTCTCAATGTATATATATACCTCGCCGGAGGTGGTTGCTTCTTGCAATTGGAGATCGTCGGTTGTTGACGGTTGACCTCCGTCGACAATGTCCGTTCCTTCACCTTCTCGATCATCGTCACCGTCAAGGTTCATATAAGAAGAGACTACATCCTCTTGTTGCTCATATTCTGAGCCCGGCACATAAGGAATCTCGTTGTTGATGATGTCCATTAAATAACGTTCAGCCTCCGGATCCCTAAGCGGCTCGGTTCTGTCGTCCGCCATATGTCACTCCTGCATGTAGTAAAAATTCTTTAAGTATAAAGGAATTAAAAAATAAGATTAAGGGGACATAGAGGAGGAGGAATTAAAAATAAGATTCTTTAAGTAAAAATTCTTTTTTTCTTCTTCTTCCTTTCTTCTTCCTCTTTCTTCTTCTTCCTTTCTTCTTCTTCCTTTTTCCTTTCTTCTTCTTTCTTTCTTCTTCTTCCTTTCTTCTTCTTCCTTTCTTCTTTCTTTCTTCTTCTTCCTTTCTTCTTCTTCCTTTCTTCTTTCTTTCTTCTTCTTCCTTTTTCCTTTTTCTTTCTTTCTTCTTCTTTCTTTCTTCTTCTTCCTTTCTTCTTCTTCCTTTCTTCTTCTTTCCTTTTCCTTTTTACTTTCTTTCTTCTTCTTCCTTTCTTCTTCCTTTCTTCTTCTTTTTTTCTTCTTCCTTTTTCTTTCTTCTTTCTTTTGGTTTTCATTTGGTTTTTATTTGGTTTTCATTTTTTTCTTCTTCCTTTTTCTTTCTTGTTTTTTCTTCTTCCTTTTTTTCTTCTTTCTTTTCTTCTTCCTCCTTTTTATTGTTTTTTTCTTCTGTTTGTTTTTTTGTTTTCTTTTGTTCTTTTCTTCTTCCTTTGTTTTTCTTCTGTTTTTTGTTTTCTTTTGTTTTTCTTGAGTTTTTTCTTTTTCCTTTTTCCTTTCTTCTTCTTTCTTTCTTCTTCTTCCTTTCTTCTTTCTTTCTTCTTCTTCCTTTTTCTTTTTTCTTTCTTTCTTCTTCTTTCTTTCTTCTTCTTCCTTTCTTCTCTTCTTCCTTTCTATTCTTTCTTTCTTCCTGCGGAGGACGGCAGGCAGGGCGGCGGGCGGAGGGCGGCAGGGCGGCGGGCGGCGGGCGGACGGCGTCGGGCAGCGGGCGGCAGGGCGTCGGGCAAGGGCGGCAGGGCGGCGGGCAAGGGCGGCGAGCAAGGGCGGCGAGCAAGGGCGGCGCTCACTGGGGACGGGGGCGGCGGCGCGCAGGGCTTCGGCGTCGGCGTCGGGGCAGGGCTTCGGCGTCGGCGTCGATCGGCGTTGGGGAGACAGAGGAGATCGATCGGCTAAGTGTATATATAGACGCACCTTTAGTCGCGGTTGGGGAGGAGGACCGCGACTAAAGGTACCCTTTAGTCGCGGCTGGGGAGGCGGACCGCGACTAAAGGTACCCTTTAGTCGCGGTCCCCCTCCCCAACCGCGACTAAAGGGTTTTGGCGCCGCTTCCTTTCCCGCGCAGAAAGACCCTTTAGTCGCGGTTGGGGACAACAACCGCGACTAAAGGGTACCCTTTAGTCGCGGTCCGCCTCCCCAGCCGGGACTAAAGGGTCTGTGCTGAACTGGCACGGTGCGGTGGGATGTTTAGTCCCACCTCGCTAGCCGAGAGGCTTCGACAGTGGTTTATAAGCGCGGCTGCGCTCACCACTTCGAGCTCCTCTCGAATGCAGGCTTACAGGCCTATTCTGTTACTATGTGCCTGTGGGCCTACTGGGCCTTCTGCGGGCCTGAATCCTGGCCCATTAATGGGTTTCTAGTCGTATTCAGGCTGTGGTGGCCCAGTAGGTGGCATATTCTTTTTTTTTGCCTGTTTTTTGTTTTCATTTTTGCTTTATTTATTTTGTTTTGTTTCTACTTACAACAAAAAACTTATTTATTTTATTTTATTTTGTTTTTAATTACTTATTTATTTTTACTTTATGATAATTACTTATTTATTTTACTTTATGATAATTATTTTATTTTATTAAAGTTTATATTATTTTGTTTCTAATTCATTTTAAAATCTTAAAAATACAATTATATATTAAAAAAATCAGAAAATAAAACTAATTCATTTTAAATTCTTGTTTTTCTTCTGTTTTTTTCTTCCTTTTTTCTTCTGTTTTTTTCTTCTGTTTGTTTTTCCTTTTTCTTGTTTTTCTTCTTTTTCTTCTTCCTTTCTTCTTTCTTTCTTTCTTCTTCTTCCTTTCTTCTTCTTCCTTTCTTCTTTCTTTCTTCTTCTTCCTTTTTCTTTTTTCTTTCTTTCTTCTTCTTTCTTTCTTCTTCTTCCTTTCTTCTTCTTCCTTTCTATTCTTTCTTTCTTCTTCTTCCTTTCTTCTTATTTCTTTCTTTCTTCTTCTTCCTTTTTCCTTTTTCTTGGTTTTCATTTGATTTTTATTTGGTTTTCATTTTTTTCTTCTTCCTTTTTCTTTCTTGTTTTTTCTTCTTCCTTTTTTTCTTCTTTCTTTCTTCTTCTTCCTTTCTTCTTTCTTTCTTCTTCTTCCTTTTTCTTTTTTCTTTCTTTGTTCTTCTTTCTTTCTTCTTCTTTCTTTCTTTCTTCTTCTTTCTTTCTTCTTCTTCCTTTCTTCTTCTTCCTTTCTATTCTTTCTTTCTTCTTCTTCCTTTCTATTCTTTCTTTCCTCCTTTTTATTGTTTTTTTCTTCTGTTTGTTTTTTTGTTTTCTTTTGTTTTTTTCTTCTTCCTTTGTTTTTCTTCTGTTTTTTTGTTTTCTTTTGTTTTCTTCTTCTTCCTTTTTCTTGTTTTTCTTCTTTTTTTTCTTCCTTTCTTCCTTTTTCCTTTTTTAAAATCTTCTGACATTTTAAAATCTTAAAAATACAATTATATATCAAAAAAATCAGAAAAATAAAACTAATTCATTTTAAAATCCCTTGAAGGTTCGACCAAATACAAAGTTTGGTACAATAAATTATTACACATCAATTCTTCTCTTGTACGTCCCTGCTTGCTTACGATTGTGCCGTATCCATGGAGCATCCTCATCATTTAACTTAATGCTTGGGTCAGTGTTCACTTTGAAGGGCGGAATTTCACCAAACATATTATAATCTTCTGACATGTCTGTCTTGTCCTCCACTCCCACGATGTTTCTTTTCCCTGAAAGAACAATGTGGCGCTTTGGATCATCGCATGATGTACTGATCGTTTTCTTATCTTTCCGTTTCCTCGGTTTGCTACTCATGTCCTTCAAATAAAAAACCTGAGCGACATCTTTGGCAAGGACGAATGGTTCGTCAAGGTAACCAAGATTGTTGAAATCCACCATTGTCATTCCGTATTGCTCGTCCACCTTTACCCCACCTCCTGTTAGCTTGAACCATTTGCACCGGAACAAAGGGACCTTAAAGGAGGGTCCATAGTCAAGTTCCCATATCTCCTCTATGTAACCATAATATGTGACCTTTTGCCCATTCTTGGTTGCTGCATCAAAGCGGACACCACTGTTTTGGTTGGTGCTCTTTTTATCTTGGGCGATGGTGTAAAATGTATTCCCATTTATCTCGTACCCTTGGAAAGTCGTTATAGTCGAAGATGGTTTCTTGGCCAACATGTACAGCTGATCTCCAACATCATTGTCATTCATTAAATGTTTTCGCAACCAACTGCCGAAAGTCTCCATGTGGGCCTTTCTAATCCAGGATTCAGGCTTCCCCGGGTTGTCCGAGCGTAAAATATTCTTGTATTGCTCGAAGTACGGAGCCACCAAGCTGGAATTTTGCAGAACTGTGTGGTGTGCTTCAGTCATAGAATGACCGTCCATACATATCGTGGTATACCTTCCGATCTTGCCTTTTCCACTTAGTCTCCCCTCGTGCCGCGATTGAGGAATACCAATCGGCTTAAGGTCAGGAACATAGTCAATACAGAACTCAATTACCTCCTCATTTTGATGGCCCTTGGAGATGCTTCCTTCTGGCCTAGCACGATTACGAACATATTTCTTTAATACTCCCATGAACCTCTCAAAGGGGAACATATTGTGTAGAAATACAGGACCGAGAATGGAAATCTCTTCGACTAGGTGGACCAGGAGGTGCGTCATAATATTGAAGAAGGATGGTGGGAACACCAACTCGAAACTGACAAGGCATTGGACCACATCGTTCTGTAACCGTGGTAGATCTTCTGGATTGATTACCTTCTGAGAGATTGCATTGAGGAATGCACATAGCTTCACAATGGCTACTCGAACATTTTCCGGTAGGACCCCCCCCCAAAGCAATCGGAAGCAATTGCGTCATAATCACGTGGCAGTCGTGAGACTTCAGGTTTTGGAACTTTTTCTCCGGCATGTTTATTATTCCCTTTATATTCGACGAGAAGCCAGACGGGACCTTCATACTGCTCAGGCATTCAAAAAAATGACCTTCTCTTCTTTGGTAAGAGCGTAGCTGGCACGACCTTGAAACCATTCCGGATGCCGGTCATCTGGGTCTTTCAAAAGTTGCTGGTCCTGCCGTGCTTCCTTTGTATCATTTGTCTTCCCATACACGCCCAAGAAGCTTAGCAGGTTCACGCAAATATTCTTCGTAACATGCATCACGTCGATTGCAGAGCGGACATCAGGGACTTTCCAATATTCTAGCTCCCAAAATATAGATTTCTTCTTCCACATGGGTGCGTGCCCGTCAACTCCCCGCGGAACTGATTGTCCGGCAGGACCCTTTCCAAAGATGACTTTCAAATCCTTGACCATATCAAATATCTCAGCACCAGTACGTTCCGCAGGCTTCGGCCGGTGATCTGCCTTCCCGTTGAAATGCTTGCCTTTCTTTCTTACGTTATGATTTCGGGGAAGAAATCGACGATGACCCAGGTACACATTCTTCTTACAATTAACCAAACGTACACTTTCAGTCTCATGTAAGCAGTGCGTGCATGCATTGTATCCCTTATTTTTCTGTCCCGAAAGGTTACTGAGAGCAGGCCAATCGTTGATGGTTACAAAAAGCAACGCTCGTAGGTCAAATTCCTCTCCTTTGTGCTCATCCCAGACACGTACACCAGGTTTCGCCCAAAACTGTAAAAGTTCTTCAACTAATGGCCTTAGGTACACATCGATGTCGTTACCGGGTTGCTTAGGGCCTTCGATGAGAATTGGCATCATAATGAACTTCCGCTTCATGCACAACCAAGGAGGAAGGTTGTAGATGCATAGAGTCACGGGCCAGGTGCTATGGTTGGAGCTCTGCTCGCCAAAAGGATTAATGCCATCAGTATTTAGACCAAATCTTAAGTTCCTTGCGTCAGCTGCAAAATCTTTGAAAACTCTGTCGATCTTTCTACATTGCGTTCCATCAGCGGTGTGTCTCGACTGCCCGTCGGACAAACGGTCCTCTTTGTGCCATCGCAACAACTTGGCATGCTTTTCGTTCATGAACAGACGTTTCACCCGTGGTATTATAGGAGCATACCACATCACCTTGGCGGGAACCCTCTTCCTGGGTTTCTCGCCCTCAACATCGTCACCAGGGTCATCGCCTCTAATCTTATAACGCAATGCAGTGCATACAGGGCATTCATTCAAATTCTCGTATTCACCGCGGTAGAGGATGCAGTCATTAATGCATGCATGTATCTTCTGAACCTCTAAACCTAGAGGGCAGACAACCTTCTTTGCTTCGTACGTACTGGCGGGCAACTCATTATTCTTCGGCAACATATTCTTCAATATTTTCAGCAAATTTTCAAATGATGAGTCACCTACACCTTCCTGTGCCTTCCATTTTAGCAAATCCAGTGTGCAGCCCAGCTTTTTCAGACTATTATCGCATCCTGGATACAACGACTTTTTGTGATCCTCTAACATGCGATCCAAATTCTCCCTCTCCTTGTCAGTTTCGCAGCGTCTCCGTGCATCAGCAATGGTCCGACCAAGATCATCAGCGGGCTCATCATGTGCCTCTTCTTCACCTTCACCTAACCCTTCCACACCTTCAGCATCATCCTCCATGAAAGTATCACCGAAAAGATCACGATAGTTGTCATCGATATCATCCCCTTCTTCATCTTCTTCCATTCTAACCCCTCTTTCTCCATGCTTGGTCCAACAATAATAGCTTGGCATGAAACCATGCTTAAGCAGGTCCATGTGAACTCTTCTTGAGGAGGAGTAACCCTTCTCATTCTTACAGACAGCACATGGACAGATAATAAAACCTTGCTGCTTGTTTGCATTTGCCACTACGAGGAAATCTTTCAAACCCGTAGTGAACTCGCCGGAGAGTCGGGAACCGTACATCCATTGCCGATTCATCTGCATTATTATTATATAAAGTATATAATTAACCATCATGCATTTGTTAAACTAACTAGCTAGAAATAATACAAATTAAACAATGAACTACACACATGCGTATTTTATCAATGACACATGAAAGGTTCGAGTTGCTAACCGCGATCGCGGAGGAAAAATAAATGAGAAAGCTCAAATGTGGCTTGTTTCAGGCTCTCGGGCATTTCATCAAACACCTTGTGTGCATAGGAGAAACCAAAAGCAAACCCACCACCACCCCACCACCACCTTCTGAAAATTGTGAAGTGAGCCGAGTGAAGTGAAGTGAGCTGAGTATATATAGGGCCTTTAGTCGCGGTTGGCCAGGCCAACCGGGACTAAAGCCCCTCCCGTCCGCTAGCTGGATGGGCTTTAGTCCCGGTTGGCCTGGCCAACCGCAACTAAAGGCCTTCTTGGACCTTTAGTCCCGGTTGGCCACGCCAACCGGGACTAAAGCCCCTCCCATCCGCCAGCTGTCGACCGAGCGCGCTGGGCCCAGGTAGTTGGTCGCGGGTCTTCTCCCGAACCGCGACTAAAGACCCCTTTGGTCGCGGTTCGATTGTTTTGGGGACTAATGGGGGCGTATGGAAGCCTCTTTTTCTACCAGTGCCAGCTTGTCGCGGCACTCAAGGGCGTTGTTAATCGAGTTAGACCCATGGTGGAGGGGGAAGCCCGCGCGCAATCCGCTTTGGCTATGATGCGCTCTTCAGCCACCTCCATCTTCGTAACCCCAGCACCGACTTCGGAGCCCTGCTTGAGCCTGTGGGCGAGGAGCACTGCACCGCCACCGCCGAAGCCGTGAAGGACCAAGTGGAGGCCCTGTTGTAGAAGTTCCTCACCATCGACCCCGCGCCCCCGACTGACGGCACTGCCGAACCTACAGCCACAACCGATGGTATAGGTGACGGCGATGTTGTCGACGACGGGGCATTCCTTGCGGGCGATGGCAGCGCCCAAGGCTGAAGAAGAGGCTTGCTGGCAGCGCTTCCCTCCATTTTTATTTCCTACAACATGCACTGTGCCTCGTGGAGTTGTTAAAACTTTATGTGTCTGTGCTTTTTGAGAGACAGATAGTTTGCTAGGATTTTGCAATTTCCTTCCTGCTTGCTTGATGTTCTATGTCGGCAGCGACCCCGCGCATACCTCAGCCACTGTTGGGTCGTCCGAATCACCAGGGCGAGCCAAGGGGTGAGCGGCTACGTGACTAGTTAGGCTCCTGAGTCACGATGCTCAGGAGTCCCCCTTGACGTACAAACAGCCCGCGGGAAGGAGATGCGAGAGTAGGCCTTAGCGTTCTGCGTCGGTAGGGCCCAGCCCCGTGCGTACCTCATCCGCCATTAGGTCGTCCGGATCACCAAGATGAGACCAAGGGATGAGGAGCTATGTGACTAGTTAGGCTCCTGAGTTGCGATGCTCAGGAGTCCCCCTTGATGACAAAAAGACCTCCATACCTTTCCTCGCCGAGGTCCCGCTCGGGAGGGGGGCGCGACGACCAGGTCCAAGGGACCTGGCAGGGTGGCGTGTGCTAGGCGTGACCTGAGTGTAGCCCCCGTGGCCAGCCCCCTCGCGTGACTCTCTCGAGGGGAAAGTGTTGCGATGAGGCTGGACACTGAGCCTGGCGGCTCCCTGAGGTTGATACGGCCAAGGGGCTGCCCTCAGTTGTTTATCACCAGCGCGGAGCATGACGCTTCCGCACTTGCATGGGCATAGCCACTCCTCGACTGTGTCGACTGCCAGCATGGAGCATGGTGCTTCCAATGGTGCGTGTGTGGGGGCTCCCTCTGAGTTGAACCCCTGGGGCGTGTACAGCCCCGCCCTGACACGTGGCTTGCATGGCAGGGCTAGATGAGGTGTGTCTGGGCACTCGTGAGCCAGCGCGGGACTCACGATGCCCTACCTCAAGGTGGGTTGCGCCTGAATTTGATTCTTGACAGTTGTGATGGCCCTGCGAGATGGTTAGGCAACCTGCGCCGAATGAATCTCATGAGGTTATTACATGAGAAGGCCAAACACCAACGACCCCTGGAGGTGACATGAACAGGACCGGCCCGCCAGACACAGCTCAGTCCTTGGGTTTAGCGACGCTGCAGGGACGGACCCGAGCACAGATGCCATGCTCAGTCTTCTTGTGACGCCCCAAGACCGGCGCTCCAGATGCCTTCCATGGATTTCGAGTTTTGCAGTGTGTTTTATTTGTTTGCTGCATTGCTTCATGCCATCTCTTGCATTGGATCATGTCATCGTGCCATCGTGTCATTTAATTTTTTTGCAACTCATCTAAATATAATGTATGGGTCTTTGATCCATTTAAATCGAGGGAATTCACTTGGTGATTTTTCTTTAAAACTTTTTAAAAGTCTCTTAATATTATTAGGGAGCTATAGTAAATATTCCATTAATTTGGAATTGACCATAACACACTTGCATTTGAAACTCCTCTCGTCTCTAAATTATTTAAATCCTCCATCCTTATCCCCTTGCTTCAAATCTAGTTGTGGAGTTTTGAAATTATGTCAAAGTAGTCACATACCATTTTAGTTAACTTCAGGTTTATTCAAACCTCCAAATAAATTCCTTGCCTCTTTTCTTTTTCTGAGATATGGAAAAGAAAACCTTTTCTTTCTTTTGGCCAGCCAAGCAGGCCTCCTGGCTTTTCCATTCCCACCAAAGTGGCCCAAGGTCAAGCCGGGCCTCCAGGCGACCGAAGGCCAGCCCAGCCTCTCTCCCTCGCTAACCCTAGCGCCAGGGTAGAGCCTCCTGCTCGATCCCCATCTCCCTCCCAAGCGCTGTCATCTCTCCTCCTCACGATGCACCCTTCGTCCCAACCCCCTCGCTTAGATCCTCTCGATCCCCATGGCCTCTCCCTCATTCCCTCGCTCCCGCGGCTCCGCGCGCCTCCAGCGCCCGACGCAGCACCGTTGGAGAAGCCGCCCTCGTCCGTCGCCCCGCCTCCACGTCCGCCGATGCCAAGCGCCGCCCTGACCTTGCCGCGGCCACCTCTCCTTCCCCCGCTCTGTTCATCGCCAAACCACCGTCCTCGGCCACCCCGACGCGCCCCTCTTCTTCCCTCCTGCTTCGTCTCCATGGCGCCATCATCGTCCCGACGCTCCTCCCTTCTCCATCGCGCCCCGCTCTCCTTACTGAGGCCGCCACCGGCGCCCCAAGCGCAACCGCGCCCTACTGCCGCTGCTCTTCTCGTGTGCTGCCTGACCTCCGCTGCTGCAGAAACTTCACCAGCTCACCAGCCGCTGCTCATCCTTGGCGCCATGCATGGCCTCTGCCTCCTTTGGACGACCCGTTGCTGCCGTGCACAACTTTTGCCGTGCCCTATTGTGTGTGCTCTCCGCTGCCTGGCACCGTTGACGTCAAAGACCGTGGTTGCCAAGTTCCTCTTCCAGAGTTGTCAAAGTGCACGAGGACATCAATGTATGACTGCACGATGACGCGCCAAGTTTCCCTCCGACCATGTACAACTGCCCACGCTGGAGACCGTGTGTACCAGTGTTGTCAAGTACCTCTCGGATTCGACAAATACCCCAATGACATGTGTACCACTATGTCCGAAGACCTTGGATGCACCAAGTTCCACTACGATATGTACCACTACCATCGTCGAAGACCCGTGTAACGCAAGCGTCAAGTTCCTCTACCGATGACTCGAACGGCTACAAAACGTGTACCACTACCGTTGACCCGCAAAGACCCCGTGGACGTCAAGTTTCGTGTCGTGACCCCGAACATCTACGGACATGAACGACTACTTCCTCTTCGACCCGCGTGTACAAGTACTTCCTCTACAAACTCGAACCGCTCTGAGAATGCTCCTTTGGAAGGTATAACCCCGACACGACCATCCGAGAACGATTGCTTGTGGTGTATGAGATGTACCCTTTGTCTGCACCGTATCCGTAGTGTCTCTCGCTTCCATGCCATCGACTCATGGGACACCCGGTATCCGGGAGCGCTCCACCATCTTTTGCATGCATCCGCACACTTCTCCTTTGCATCGGTATCTCAATCGAGATACTGGAACTGGAACGTTGCCGTGGCACCGTTTTCGTTATCGTTGCCGTGGCAACCCTTTTCTTTCCACCACAGTGACAAATGCTTCATAATGCTCTTGCCAACTTTTAATAAAAATTGCATAAACTTGCATATGTCATCCACATCATGATTAACAACATCAAGAATGTCTAAAATTGTTGTTTGCTTTAAGTTGCTAAATACTTATGGGGATTTTTCGGATTTGTTGTTTGTTATATCCAGCCCCATTTAAATTGCTTAGTTAGATAGTTTATTTTAAGCTTCACCCCATGCCATGCTAACCAACATTTAATATTGTTGAGTACTTAAATGGGAGAGAACTAGATAATTGTTGTGGTGTTTCGTCAATATGCAACTCGTTGCATATTGAGCTCCACTTAACTTGTAGTTTTGCTTGTGCACTTTGCCATGCCATGCCTCATTAAACCGGACATGCATCATACTTGGTTGTGCATCATGCCATGTTTTTGTGATGGTTGTTTACTATGTTACTTGCTTCTTTCCGGGTTGCTTCTCTCGTTAGCTTCGGTTTCGTTCCGGAGTTGTGAGGATCCGTTCGACTACGTCTGTTTGTCTTCTTTGTGGACTCGTTCTTCGTCCTTGCGGGATTTCAGGCAAGATGACCATACCCTCGAAATCACTTCTATCTTTGCTTGCTAGTTGCTCGCTCTTTTGCTATGCCGCGATACCTACCACTTGCTATATCATGCCTCCCATATCGCCATGACAAGCCTCTAACCCACTTTTCCTAGCAAACCGTTGTTTGGCTGTGTTACCGCTTTGCTTAGCCCCTCTTATAGCGTTGCTAGTTGCAGGTGAAGATGGAGTTTGTTCCATGTTGGAACATGATTATTGTCGGGATATCATTATTATATCTTGTTTACTTTAATGCACCTATATACTTGGTAGAGGGTGGAAGGCTCGGCCTTATGCCTGGTGTTTTGTCCCACTCTTGCCGCCCTAGTTTCCGTCATACTGATGTTATGTTCCTTGATTTTGCGTTCCTTACGTGGTTGGGTTATAATGGGAACCCCTTGACAGTTCGCCTTGAATAAAACTCCTCCAGCAAGGCCCAACCTTGGTTTACCATTTGCCACCTAAGCCTTTTTCCCTTGGGTTCTGCAGACTCCAGGGTCATCTTTATTTTAACCCCCCCCCGGGCCAATGCTCCTCTGAGTGTTGGTCCGAATCGGGCAGCCTGTGGGGCCACCTCGGGGCAACTCAAGGGTTGGTTTTACTCGTAGCTTGACCTATCCGGTGTGCCCTGAGAACGCGATACGTGCGACTCCTATCGGGATTTGTCGGCACATCGGGCGACTTTGCTGGTCTTGTTTTACCATTGTCGAGATGTCTTGTAACCGGGATTCCGAGTCTAATCAGGTCTTCCTGGGAGAAGGAATATCCTTCATTGACCGTGAGAGCTTGTGATGGGATAAGTTGGGACACCCCTGCAGGGTTTTGAACATTCGAAAGCCGTGCCCGCGGTTATGGGTAGATGGGAATTTGTTAATGCCCGGTTGTAGAGAACTTGACACTTAACTTCATTAAAATGCATCAACCGCGTGTGTAGCCGTGATGATCTCTTCTTTGCGGAGTCTGGAAGTGAACACGGTTCTTGTGTTATGCTTGAACGTAAGTAGTTTCAGGATCACTTCTTGATCACTTATAGTTTCTCGACCATGCATTGCTTCTCTTCTCGCTCTTATTTGCGTATGTTAGCCACCATATATGCTAGTGCTTGCTGCAGCTCCACCTCACTTCCTTTTTCCTACCCATAAGCTTAAATAGTCTTGATCTCGCGGGTGTGAGATTGCTGAGTCCTCGTGGCTCACATATACTTCCAAACAGTTGCAGGTGCCGATGATACCAGTGCAGATGACGCAACCCAGCTCCAGTGGGAGCTCGATGAAGATCGTGTTCGTTGTGTTGTTTTATTTCCAGTTGATCAGTAGTGGAGCCTAGTCGGGGCGATCGGGAATCTAGCATTTGGGGTTGTCTTTCTTTATTTGGTTCTGTAGTCGGACCTTGATTTTATTCTGGATGATGTAATGCTATATTTATGTATTGTGTGAAGTGGCGATTGTAAGCCAACTCTTTATTCCTTTCTTATTCAGTATATGGGATGTGTAAAGATTACCCCTCTTGCGACATGCCTACCATGCGGTTATGCCTCTAAGTCGTGCTCTGACACGTGGAATATATAGCCGCATCGTGGGTGTAACAAGTTGGTAATCAGAGCCATCCCCTACTTAGGAGCCCCCTGCTTGATCGAATCGCTGACGTTGTTGAGTCTAGAACAAATTTTTTTGAGTCTTAGGATTATATATATCGGAGAGTAGGGTTGTTTTTACTCCTCAGTCCCTTCGTCGCTCTGGTGAGGCCTCCTGACATAGAGTTTTGACTCTTCTCTCCTCAAATTTCACTAAAAAAATTTAGGATCACGCGGGTATCTTGGAGTCGTTTCGATGGTTTTGTGATGAGAACATTGTTCTTGGTGCCTCCTGGCATTTAGGGGTTGTGGCAGTGTCCCGGAGAGTTGAGCTCCGAGGTGTTGTCGTCACAATTTTATCGTTGCAGTTCTGGAATACCCGAGTTTCACCGACATCGAAAATCTCTTTTATGTAGTTGTTGGTGAGATAACCTCGACGCCACCCAGTACTGGGGCGGGTGTTCGGGAGTATTGCCATAACTCGTATAACGGATGCTTTTCGAAGGTTGAGGTAAATGATTTCCGAAGGTTTCCTGGTTATGTGTTGAAGGATGGATACAGCTGGATGTAGGATTTGTTAGTTTGGGTGAGATATTATGCTTCCCCTGTATCCCCAACACCAGATTGCATAACCATAAAGTTTCGGGAGTGTATAAGTGGGAATTCAAGTAGCTCATAGAATATCTTTCCGACAGATGCATGATATGGGATTGGGTAAATCTCTATCATATGTTTGTTTCCGTCTTATTTCGTAAGCCAATCCTTTGTTTTGTTTTGAGTTGTGGTATTCGAGTTGCTTCAATCTCAAGTGTTGAATCCATACCTTTCCTAAGCGGTGTTCTCATATTCCTATGTGAATAATAATCCTTCTTGATCATCGAGTTTGTCATCTCAATTTCTTCTCAACCGGCGTGCTTCTCTTCAAGTGGATCCGATCATTTTCAACATCCGCAAGATCAATTCTAAGTTCTCTCAATGGTGCTTGTTTCAACCATCCCAAGTTGCCTTTGTTTTTCCCGCCCTCCCACCCTTTTTCTACAAGGACTCAGATTTCTTAATCATGTATCCTTTTGTTGACGGGAAGTCTCTCCATTCTTTTCTGTCAACGTTCTTATTCGGTGATTCTCAGGAAGATACTAACGGAGCTTCAAGTTCATCATTATTCGTTCTCTTTCTTCTCTGATGGATTTAATTCAAGCTTTTTTGATCATTTACTTTCCTCGTTTTAAATGTTTTCTCATGCCGGTGGACTTAGTAATCATCCACCTCTTGCTATTCATGTTTATCTGGAGTGCTGAAGATATCCTAGAAGATTCAAGTTTCTATTCATAATCCTTTCAAGCTATTTCGAGGTCTTACCTTATTCAAGCCATTTAATTCAACTGACGCAATCTCTCTTTCAAATTGTTCAATGGTGTATCTTTTGAGTGGGCCCTAACCCACAATTCTTTTTCCAAGATCTTACCCGACTCTTCTTTTCTCCGAAGTTATTCTCAAATTCTTTCAAAGTTTGACGTAAGAATGAATTATCATCAGTCAAATGTCTTTCTCCAAGATCTTTCTAATTCTTTTCGTCGTTGGTTCAACCTTTCTAATTTTCATCCCGGAGTATCTCAACAATTCATGGTGGTGTTTCTCATCGTCATTCTCAACATTTGAAGACCGAAGAAGAGTTTTTCCTCCAAATCTTGTCCGTTCTCTCAGAGATGCGTAGTTCAAGCTTGCTGCCATCCTATCATAATTGTTTTCGATTATGAGAATTCTTTTCACCCATTCGGAGCAATTCATGAGTCTTTTCAGTGTGATTCTCCGGAGGCCATCATTTCAGAAGATTTATTCGTTCTCAACTTTCAGCTCGCATTCCCCAATTGTACCTGCGGGTGCATCGTTCAAATATCCTCTAATCGGTTCATGATCTCTTCGTTCTCATGTATCTAATTTCCCTCTAGTATCTTCATTCGTTTTCTAATTATTCCTGGTGAAAAGTTCCTTTGCTACTTTCATTTTTTAATTCTTACGGTGGTTTGTTGAAGATTCCTCTTCCTATGTTCTCATATTAATTCATTCGTTCTTTCCAATCCTACCGGCGGATCGTTGAAGACCTTTCTCAAGTTTGTGCTATATCTCTCTTTAATTCTTTTCAATGAGAATAAGTAGTATGCCAAATCCGTGCTTGTCATCAATCTAAATTGATGAAGGATAAGCATAATGTAATTCATATTTTGTTTCATCCAAGTGATTAATTCTTTATTCCAGAGTCTCATCAAATTCTCGGTTTCACTTGATTCATCTTTTCTTTTCCCGGAGTTCCAAGCTCTCTCAATTTACCCGTCATGAAGATCCATCTAATCATTGCAAGTCTTCACCTTGTGTTTTCAACTTCTCTTTCCTTTCGTTTGATCATCCTTTTGTTACCGGAGTTCTTCATGGAGGCTCAACATGGTGGTTCGTCAAAGATTCTTTTCATTCTTCAATTGTTCTTCAAGGTCTCTTTCGAAGTTCAGATCCGCCAAGCTATACTCTCAAATAAACTTGGTGCTCAACACATGTCTTGTTTTGAGGAGTTCAAACATTCTTTATCTTGCATTCCGAAGTGCAATTCCTTCTACCTTATCTTTTCAGGTGGTGTTATGTCATTCTTGACAATTTCCCTTCGTGTTTCATGATTCACAAGTTGTTAGGAATGAGATATTTTTAATCCACCAATCTGTTTGTTGGAGTTATCTTGTATCATGTTTCATCTAAAGCCTTCCCTAAGGAATGTTTCTATTGTGGTGCTTATCAATGATCCAATCTTCTCCTTCCCATCTCGGTGAAGAAGCTTTTAATCTCTTCATTGTTCCCTATCAATCATTGTTTTCGGTGGCAGAATTTCACCTCAGTTTTGAGATGTTTTCCATAAGCCCACAACAAGCTTATTCGCTTTGGAAGGGTGCTTTCCAAGATCATTTGTGGCAGAAGTTGGCATCTTCTCCTCCATTCTTTTCTTTCAATGATCTATCTTCTATTATTTCTTCCGGAGGCATTGTGATGTTGCTCTTTTCACTCATCATCTCGAATTGTGAGGATCGTGTTCTTTTCTTGCTTATCCATTTAAGCGGGGTGTTGTGTCATCTCTTCAAGTTCTTTTCATCTTGTCAATTCTTGCTTCTCTTTTCAACCGGAGTGCTGCCCGAATTTGTTCTTCCTTATTCCTTGTTTATCTTGTTTCAACCAGAGTGGTTTCAATTCCTTCTTGTCCATTGTACTCATCATTCATAACTTTTCAATCTCTCAAGGTTCTTTGGTTTCACTCATTTGTCGAAGAAGCACCTTAGTTTTACCTCTTTTCTTCCTCTTCCCTTCCCCTCCAGTGCCATCCTAGATCTCGGGGCGAGATCTCTTGTAAGTGGAGGAGAGTTGTGATGCCCCAAGACCGGCGCTCCAGATGCCTTCCAGGGATTCCGAGTTTCGCACTGTGTTTTATTTGTTTGCTGCATTGCTTCATGTCATCTCTTGCATTGGATCATGTCATCATGCCGTAATGTCATTTAATTTTTTGCAACTCATCTAAATATAATGTATGGGTCTTCGATCCATTTAAATCGAGGGAATTCACTTGGTGATTTCTCTTTAAAACTTTTCAAAAGTCTCTCAATATTATTAGGGAGCTATAGTAAATATTCCATTAATTTGGAATTGACCATAACACACTTGCATTTGAAACTCCTCTCGTCTCTAAATTATTTAAATCCTCCTTCCTTCTCCCCTTGCTTCAAATCTAATTGTGGAGTTTTGAAATTATGTCAAAGTAGTCACATACCCTTTTAGTTAACTTCAGGTTTATTTGAACCTCCAAATAAATTCCTTGCCTCTTTTCTTTTTCTGAGATATGGAAAAGAAAACCTTTTCTTTCTTTTGGCCAGCCAAGCAGGCCTCCTGGCTTTTCCATTCCCACCAAAGTGGCCCAAGGTCAAGCTGGGCCTCCAGGCGACCGAAGGCCAGCCCGGCCTCTCTCCCTCGCTAACCCTAGCGCCAGGGTAGAGCCTCCTGCTCGATCCCCATCTCCCTCCCAAGCGCTGTCATCTCTCCTCCTCACGATGCACCCTTCGTCCCAACCCCCTCGCTTAGATCCTCTCGATCCCCATGGCCTCTCCCTCATTCCCTCGCTCCCGCGGCTCCGCGCGCCTCCAGCGCCCGACGCAGCTCCGTTGGAAAAGCCGTCCTTGTCCGTCGCCCCGCCTCCAAGTCCGCCGATGCCAAGCGCCGCCCTGACCTTGCCGCGGCCACCTCTCCTTCCCCTGCTCTGTTCATCGCCAGACCACCATCCTCGGCCACCACGACGCGCCCCTCTTCTTCCCTCCTGCTTCGTCTCCATGGTGCCATCGTCGTCCCGACGCTCCTTCCTTCTCCATTGCGCCCCACTCTCCTTACTGAGGCCGCCACTGGCGCCCCAAGCGCAACCGCGCCCTACTGCCGCTGCTCTTCTCGTGTGCTGCCTGACCTCCGCAGCTGCACCACCTCACCAGCCGCCGCTCATCCTTGGCGCCACGGCCTCTGCATCTTTTGGATGACCCGTTATTGCCGTGCACAACTTTTGCCGTGCCCCGTTGTGTGTGCTCCCCGCTGCCTGGCACCGTTGACGTAGATACCGTGGTTGCCAAGTTCCTCTTCCAGAGTCATCAAAGTGCACGAGGACCTCGATGTATGACTACACGATGACGCGCCAAGTTCCCCTCCGACCGTGTACAACTGCTCACGCTGAAGACCGTGTGTACCACTACTGTTGTCAAGTACCTCTCGGATCTGACAAGTACCCCAATGACATGTGTACCACTGTGCCCGAGGACCTTGGATGCACCAAGTTCCACTACGATATGTACCACTACCATCATCGAAGACCCGTGTGACACAAGCGTCAAGTTCCTCTACCAATGACTCGAACGGCTACAAAATGTGTACCACTACCGTCGACCCGCAAAGACCCCGTGGACGTCAAGTTCCGTGTCGTGACCCCGAACATCTACGGACATGAATGACTACTTCCTCTCCGACCCGCGTGTATGACTACTTCCTCTACAGACTCGAACCGCTCTGAGAATGCTCCTGTGGAAGGTATAACCCCGAGAAAATCATCCGAGAATGATTGCTTGTGGTGTATGAGATGTACCCTTTGTCTGCACCGTATCCATAGTGTCTCTCGCTTCCATGCCATCGACTCATGGGACACCTGCTATCCGGGAGCGCCCCACCATCTTTTGCACACATCCGCACACTTCTCCTTTGCATCGGTATCTCAATCGAGATACAGGAGTCGGAATGTTGCCGTGGCACCGTTTTCGTTATTTTTGCCGTGGCACCCCTTTTATTTCCACCACGGTGACAAATGCTTCATAATGCTCTTGCCAACTTTTAATAAAAATTGCGTAAACTTGCATATGTCATCCGCATCATGATTAACAACATCAAGAATGTTTAAAATTGTTGTGTGCTTTAAGTTGCTAAATACTTATGGGGATTTTCCGGATTTGTTGTTTGTTATATCCGGCCCCATTTAAATTGCTTAGTTAGATAGTTTCTTTTATGCTTCACCCCATGCCATGCTAACCAACATTTAATATTGTGAGTACTTAAACAGGAGAGAACTAGATAATTGTTGTGGTGTTTTGTCAATATGCAACTCGTTGCATATTGAGCTCCACTTAACTTGTAGTTTTGCGTGTGCACTTTGCCATGCCATGCCTCATTAAACCGGACATGCATCATACTTGGTTGTGCACCATGCCATGTTTATGTGATGGTTGTTTACTATGTTACTTGCTTCTTTCCGGTTTGCTTCTCTCGTTAGCTTCGATTTCATTCTGGAGTTGTGAGGATCCGTTCGACTACGTCCGTTTGTCTTCTTCATGGACTCATTCTTGTTCCTTGCGGGATTTCAGCCAAGATGACCATACCCTCGAAATCACTTCTATCTTTGCTTGCTAGTTGCTCGCTCTTTTGTGTAACACTCCAAAATTTTTGATTTGGTTTTTATCAAATTCTTTATTTATTTGGAAGGAGATTATTTAATTTTTTTCTAAAAGACTCTCCTTCTCAAAATTTTCATTTGTGACAAGTATTTTTTTATTTGGGTTCTTCCCAATCTTGATCTTTGGTCTTGAGGGTTTTTCATCTTGTGTTGGCTAAACACAAATAATTTTGGAAGGTTTTTACAACTCCTTTTTATTAAAAAGAATTCCTATAAATTATGGATTTATTCTTCCCCATTCAAAAATTTCTCTCTTGCCATGGCCTATGTAGAAAATTTTCTTCCAAAACCCACCTCCCTACTTTGGGTCAAGTCAAGCATCAAGTCCAGCAAGGTTCAACTTCTCCTAGATTTTTATTTCTATTTGTTTTAACCTCAAAATCATTTTCTGTCATTTATTTGGACCTGGTTTACAAAGGAACTACCAGATTTCCTTTGACTCTTGGTCCCAAATAAACTCCTCTGGCTAGTCCTTAGTGCCATCAACCTAGATCCATCAAGATCTGCTGGTCCACAGTTCAAATTTTTCAAAATTTGCCTGCTGCAAGTTTGGACCAGATTTGCCATTTTTGGTGAATTTCATTGTTTTTCTTTTCCAAAAATTCTGAGATAATTTAGGCAGTCTCCAGATGCATGAAGAGATCACCTCACCAAGTTTCAGCTCTAGAAAAATTCTCCATATGCTTAAAACATTTCATCGAACAGCTAGTGTGCACTGTTTCTGTTCAAATTCAGAATTTAGTGTTTTTAGTTCAGGGACAGTGTCGTTTTCGTCAGTCGGCAGCGTCAATCTCGTCAGTGCTCTTGTTGGCTCGTTGCTCACTGCTCCTTCTTATCCATCACGCCGCACGGTCGTCTGGACGGTTGCGAGCGTCGGTGGTGACGTGTCGCGTCAACTCCGAAGCCTCCCGCGGTGGCAGAACCTCCCGTGGCGGCCAGCAGGGGCCAGCCCTGCAGGACGGCGCCGTACAGCACCGCCCACACCACCAGGAGCCTCCGCGTGGCCGTCCTCTCCCCTGTGCGTGCTGCAGAACCATCGTCGTGGCCTGAGAGGCGTAGAGTGTGCTCTCTGCCGTCAACGAGCCCGTGAGCTCCGTTCCGTCGAAACCACGGGAGCAGGCCAAATCCGACCATGTTAGCCGATGAGTGGTGCCAGTGGACCAATGCGAAGCTGCCCAGACACCTAAACCTCCAGCCCGACCACTACCTCGCCGTAATTACTCGCCGGAGAAATCCCGTTCTCGGCAACCGCCTCGGGTCGGCTATAAATAGAGGCCCCGAGCTCGTTCTCGACCCAGCACCTCCCCTCCTCGCCTCAGAACCTCGCCCCGCTCATCAGAGGGCCTCGGGAGAGCCTTCTTCCCCGACTCCGGCCGCCCCAATCCACTTCGGGCTCCGACAAGATTCTCTCTGGTGAGAGCACCCCCACCTCCCAAACTGTGTCAGTAGCCTCCTAGTACACCCACTCCCCTAACCCGCGTTTCAATTTGGCGTTTGCAGCTCTCTTCGGAGGGATCCATCCTCGACCGAACCGCCGTCCGCCAGAGTGGAAGCCGCCGTCGATGTGGTGCTCGCCGACGACCAAGTCCACCACCCATCGATGCGGAATTGTCCCGTGAGTGCAACCATACCCTTGCCCTCCTCTGGATCGCCGTCGATCGTCGCCGGCGATCATCGTTTGCTTAGGTCGACAGTGAGATTTTAAACCTGACATGCAGGACCCCCTCGTCAGCCCCTCCCTTCTTATTCAAAACGTTATCTGAAAGCGCCTTCGGGCAAAGTACATTATCCCTTTGGGTTGGCGTATTTCTAACCGAAGCGTTTTCTGTTTTTCTAAACTAGCCCCTGGAAAGTTTCTGTTTCATCACAGATTAGTCCCTGGACTAAAACCTTTATAACTTTTAAACAAAAGATGATTTTGAGCTGATTCTTTTTCTATCATCTTTATTTTCCAATCTAGTTTTTATCATATTTATTTGAAAAATATTTGGAACAATTTTTATGCAAGCACGGTATTTACGTTAGTATCCAATTTCTTTTATAACGTAGATACCAAAGGAGGTGACGGAGCCGCAAACTTCACCGAGCTAGACCCCGAACCAGGAAAGCATGTTTGAACCTTTGATATGATGAGTGTTTTTCATGTTTGCTTGAGTGGTTTTCGCATGGCATGTTTATATGAGCATTTGTGAAGGTTATATTTCATGCAAAGTAAGCTGCGAGTGAGCTTCGATATTGACGCGTTCTTATGATGGTGATATAACCTGATCATGTGGTGGCATGATAGGTTGCAAGCTGGTATTGTTGAAGCATGCCAGTTTTATATCAGCTGTTTAACTCCAGTATTAACGTGGATCAAGTCCTGTTCCCGTTCGTTCCCTTCCGTTCTACCACATGTTTTTCTCCAAAGAATGCGGTTTAGTAAGATGCAAACCTCTTTCCTTGTACACACCAAATAGAGGGGCCGTGATGAGGGTTCCATGGCCCTGGATTAAAGCCCGTCATCCGGTCAGGGGCCATGGGTGTTTCTGGTTGGGACCGAGAGGGGGGCACCCCTTAGAGCGTGCGATATAAATTTGATCCCATGCTATTCGAGGTTGTAGCCTCCCCGTCTTAGAGTTTTTCTTGAACGTTGCCTAGGGTGATTCCTGGCAGCGCAATGTGGAATGGGTGTGTACTAGTTAGATGCGTTTCTTCTAAAATACCGCAAATGGAACTAGTCCTTTGTGACTACTGAAATCCGTTGGCTGTGGGTAAAGAGTACAAACTCCGCAGAGTCAAAACCAGTCGAGTAACCATATCCATGGTCAAGGACTTTGATCAACATATTAGTGTCAGTCTTAGTGACAGTCTCCAGAGACTAAGCAGGACACTGAGAATGGTAAACCCGGCTGAATGTTATTCCTATGGATGGACTAACCAGTTTATTTTTATGTACCGAGTATCCCTTCGTGATGTCGCTCAGACGTCCGACTGTGGCATTCTTGTTATTTACTTTTGATATAAGCCCTTTATGTGATGTCGCTTAGACGTCCGACTGTGGCATTCTTGTTATTTACTTTTGATATACGCCCTTTATGTTATGTCCCCAGACGTTCGACTGTGGCATTCTTGTTATTTACTTTTGATATAAGCCCTTTATGTGATGTCGCTCACACGTCCGACTGTGGCATTCTTGTTATTTACTTTTGATATAAGCCCTTTATGTGATGTCGCCCAGACGTCCGACTGTGGCATTCTTGTTATTTAACTTTGACATAAGCCCTTTACGTGGTGTCGCCCTGACGCGTGACTGTGGCATGTTAATTTATATTTCCTTTCAAGGCGTCGCTTCAGACACCCGATCGGTCTTCAGCTATTTTATTGGGATTTCAGGAGGACTACCGCCTGACTTCCTTTCATTTATCGTGCAGTGCAAATTTATTACCTGAGTGTGCATTACTAATCTGCTCATGTGCATCATGTTTGCATTTGTTATATCTTATGTCCAAACTGTCTTGCGAGTACATTCAAAGTACTCACCTGGCTTGTTGATTTGGCCAAATGTTGACGAAGGCGATCTTATGGATGAAGAGTACGATAGCAAGTCCGACGCCTAGAGGAGTCCCAGTCAGTCCCGTGCGATCCTGGAGTTGGTCACTTGTATTTTTTTACGCTTCCGCTACCCTAATAAAATCATCAAGCCTCACTCCGGCGCTTGATGAGCTGTAAGATTTTGGAGTCATGTCACCCACTTCACTGTGACATATCCACCACCATTTTTATTACGAGTCAGTAGCTAAGCCACCATACCCTTTGTGTCGTATCCGCCTTTATGTATAATATCGGCATGCTTGTAATAAATCGTTGAGCAGCCTCAGCTCAACCTTGTATAATATTTAGTACTTCTGGATTTCTGTATCAAGGATTTGTCTACCAGTAAGGAGGATTCTTCTATACTGGTCTGATAAAATGGTCGATCTTTCAATAAATGTTGTATTGGAAAAACCAGTCATGACAACCTTGGTATCAGAGCCAGGCTGACTGTAGGAATCCACTAGGTACGATCGCTAATCGGTTATTAGCGTAATATGTGCCATTTTAACATTTTGCAATTGTAGCAATTTTCTGTTAGTCATCATAAATTTATGAATTGACTATCAGGAATTTTTGTCTACTTTTGTAGATGGCTGGCAGCGACTGTGAGTCATAGGTGTTCGCCGATGTACCTGAGGGGTTTATCAAGCTTCTCGTCTCCATCACCAAGGTCGCGATCGGGCCATCGACTCATCCGGAGTTCACACTCTACCAGCACAAGATCACCGACAGCGTGCCTATGCACCAGGCCGCGGTGCAATTCAAGGGAGGACGTTCTGAGTCACGCCGCTTCTGACTTGTGGGAAGGGCCATGCCTACGGAGAGGCATGCCATGCAGATGGCTGCCCATGAGGCGATAGCACGTCTCCGGGATGCCCTCCCTTCGATGAAGACTTGTCGCTACCGCTACCTCCCATGCCACGTGCCATACACTTGTCACTGTGCATTCGCTTCCACTAGGGGGAGAGAGATGAGGCTATTGAAATGTTGGTTGAGTATCTCAAAGCTCTTGAGGCAGCTTTTGATAACCTCGTGGACGACTTTGTGGCTGCTCGTATGGACTTCAATCAAGGTTGTTCCGCCAACAGGAGGGAGCTCCTCCATACAGCACCACAACGGAGTTTGACCAAGTCATTGCTCCTACTCCAGTCAGTGCTGCACCACCTGCCGCGCCCGCACCAGCTCCTCAACCAAGTACTTCGCGCCTGGAGCCTATTAGTGAGGAGGAGGTTGAGTCTCCAGCATCAGTGGGTCTTACCCTCGGCAAGCCGAGGGAAGTTTTTACCATCTCCGACTGAGTACGCCTAGCAGCCGTGCGATGTTCCAGCTTGTATGATATGTTTATATGTATATAGGTTTGGTGAGAAGTAGTTTGTGTGCACATCATGTAGGAACTCGGAGAAGTGCACTAGCCTAAATAACATGTCAGGAATGTGTACGCACATCCTGAGTGATGTATTGTATAATTACGACTTGCGTGTAAGATATGTACTGAGCGGTCCTTCTCCATGCGCAATCATTTTCTTGAAAAAAAATTCCGCCTTTGTAAAATTATTTATTTTTGCCACTCAGTTTTTCTCATGAATTCTGCAAAAATACCCCAGAGTGGAAAATGCCTCGTCCCTGGACTCGTTCCATGCCAAGTCCGTCGGAAGAAAATTATGGTACCCAAACAAGTAACAATTTCACACAGGGGCAGTCAAGTCAGCAAGGCAGTGAATCAACATTTTCTCAAGTATGCCACCTTTATGAGCAAAGCCAGCAGCAGCATCAAGAAATGATGAACCATGTTATCAATATGGGAAATCACCTGAACCATATCAGCAGCATTCCAAATTGTCTGAACTACAAAAGACATGTCCCCCAATGTTCTCTCACACTGATAGACCTCTTGAGGCCGATGATTGGCTTCTAGACATTGAAAGGACGTTAGTTATTGCACAATGTTCGGACCGGGAGAAGGTACTTTATGCACCTCACTACCTCACTGGAGCAGCTGCATCATGGTGGGAAAATTTCTGCACATGCACCCCAATGAAAATAACATCACCTGGGAAGAATTTAAAGAAGGTTTTCGTGGGGCGCACATTCCCAGAAGCATTAGGAGGATCAAAAAAAGGGAGTTTGATGACCTCAAGCAGAGAAGCATGACAGTGACTGAGTACAATAGTCAGTTTACTCAATTATCTCGTTATGCCAATGAAGAGCCTATGACTGGAAATAAAAAGATGGAAAAATTTCTGGACGGTCTGGCACCAACACTTAAATGCCAGTTGGTCGTACACACCTTTCCGGATTTCAAAACACTTGTGGACAAAGCTATCACATTGGAAAATGAGCGCCGCGGCTTGGAGGATTTTCGCAAGCGCAAAAGGGACAAAACTACTCATGCTCGCAACAATAGGAATAAGACTAATTTTCAGAAAATTGGAGTGAACAAATCCACAACCATTGTTCCACGGCCGAACAAAAATTTTCATGCAAGAGACAAGGATTTTACATATCACCCATGCGTTACTTGCTACGCTTGTGGAGAGGAAGGACACTATGCCAAATAGTGCCCAAAGCCAAGAAACTCGGCCCCAAGCCGAACAACAATGGAAATAATTCAACACCCAAGTATAACAACTTCAACCCCAATAACAATCACAGGAAGGGTCACTTGAACCATGTGATCAAGGAGGAAGCACAGAATGCCCCGGATATCGCACTCGGTACATTCCCTGTCAACACAATACCTGCCACAGTTTTGTTTGATTCTGGAGCTTCTCACTCGTTCATTTCAACAAAATTTTCTTTGCAACATGATTTTTCGATGCTTCCCTCGGAAAAATCCATGACCATCAAGTCCCCCGGGATTAAGCAAATCACTCAGAGTTACTGCTAAGGTGTGGTTATTGAGATTGAGGGACTAAAGTTTCGGGTAAACCTCATTGTATTGGAAAATAAGGGACTGGATGTTATCCTAGGAATGGACTGGTTAATCGCCAACAAGAGATTTATCGACTGCTTCAATCGGACGGTAATTCTTACTCATCATCACGGGAGGACGATAAAAGTTGTGGCTCAAGAAAGGCCAATATCACGGCAACCAAGGTTGAACAAGGTGGACATTTCAAAGTTAAGAAAAGTTCTAGTGGTGTGTGAGTTCCCTACCGTATTTCCCGAAGAACTACCAGGCATGCCACCAGACCGGGAAATAGAGTTCATCATTGAACTAGCACCTGGAACCACCCCCATTTATAAGAAACCCTATAGGATGGCACCCTCCGAGTTGGTAGAATTAAAGAAGCAAATAAAAGAATTACTGGACAAAGGATTTATACGGCCCAGCTCCTCACCTTGGGGTTCACTAGTATTATTTTGCCAAGAAAAAGGATGGGACACTGAGATTATGTATAGACTATCGAGCACTCAACATGGTCACCATCAAAAACAAATATCCGATGCCACGGATAAATGATTTATTTGACCAGCTCGCACAAGCCAAAGTTTTCTCAAAGATTGATTTAAGGTCGGGGTATCATCAATTAAAAGTACGGACATAAGATATCCCTAAGACAACATTCACCTCTAGATACGGATTATATGAATTTACAGTAATGCCGTTTGGACTGAAAAACGCCCTCGCATATTTTGTCCACCTCACGAACAAAGTGTTTATGAAATTTATGGACAAATTTGTGGTGGTGTTCATTGATGATATTCTGGTATAATCTAAGACACCAGAAGAACATGCTGAACATCTCAGAATTGTACTGGGAGAATTAAGGAAGCATCAATTATACGCCAAATTCAACAAATGTGAATTTTGGTTAAGACAGGTTGGTTTTCTAGGCCACGTATTGACCCAAGAAGGTGTTGTCGTGGACCCAGCAAAAGTCAAGGCCGTACTTGGCTGGAAACCACCAGCCAACGTGACAGATGTATGAAGTTTCCTGGGGATGGCTGGCTATTACCGAAGGTTTATTGAGGGGTTCTCTACCATAGCAAAACCAATGACACAGTTACTCAAGAAGGATAAGAAATTTGTATGGACTGAAGCTTGCGAGAAAAGTTTCCAAGAACTCAAAAGAAAATTAACAACAGCACCAGTATTGGTTGTACCAGACATACACAAAAGTTTTGAAGTATATTGTGACACATCCCAGAAGGGCCTCGGATGCGTACTAATGCAAGAAGGCAAAGTAGTCGCATACGCTTCCCGGCAACTACGAAAGCATGAAGAAAATTATCCTACTCATGACTTGGAATTAGCAGCGGTCATTCATGCACTCAAAGAGTGGAGGCACTTTTTTGCTTGGAAATCGTTGTGAAATATATACGGACCATAAAAGCCTCAAATATATTTTCACACAACTAGACTCAATTTACGACAACGACGCTGGTTAGAATTAGTGAAAGATTATGACGTTGGCATTCACTACCATCCAGGAAAGGCGAATGTAGTGGCAGATGCTCTTAGTCGAAACCCCAGCTCGGGCAACGACAGTCTACAGGACTTGAGACCTGAATTTCAGCAGGAGTTCGCCAAACTCAACTTGGTGATGGCCACTGAAGGCAATATGACAAACTTGGAAATAGAACCCACCCTAATGGAACATATTAAGAAGGCTCAGCATGGACACCCCAGCATCGAAGGCATAAAAAGAAAAGTGAGTCTGGGCAAGGCTTCAGGATTCGTCGTAGACGATAAGGCAATATTATGGTACGTAGACAGACTTTGCGTACCAAATATAAAGGACCTCAAACAACAAATTCTAGCCGAAGGCCACACCGCTCCATATTCAATCCACCCTGGAGGAACCAAAATGTACAACGACATTCAGAAAAAAATTTGGTGGCACGGTATGAAGAGGGATATAGCCACATTCATTGCATGTTGTGATTCATGTCAACGCATTAAAGACGAGCACCAAAAACTAGCCGGACTATTACAGCCAAACAGGATACCTGAGTGGAAATGGGACGCGATTGGAATGGATTTTATTTTTGGACTACCTCGGTCACGACAAGGAAATGATGTCATATGGGTCATCACAGATAGATTAACTAAGGTGGCACATTTCATCCCAGTAAAGACAACCCACACCACTCAGAATCTTGCCAAACTTTATCTCTCCCGTATAGTTTGTCTACATGGGATTCCAAAGACTATAATATCCGACAGAGGCACTCAATTCATCTCTAGATTTTGGGATCATTTACAACAAGCTCTGGGAACTCAACTAGTATTCAGTATAGCATACCACCCCCAGACTGGAGGGCAAACTGAACATGTGAACCAAATTCTAGAGGACATGCTAAGAGCATGTGTTCTCACCTATGGAACTAGTTGGGAAGAAAGCTTGCCGTACGCCGAGTTCGCATACAACAATAGTTACCAAACCAATCTACAAATGGCACCTTTTGAAGCATTGTACGGGCGAAGATGCCGTACCCCATTAAATTGGTCAGAAACAGGAGACAGTCGTATCTTCGGCCCAAACATGCTCAAGGAAGGTGAGGAGAAAGTTAGACTAATCAGGGATCGACTCAAGACAACCCAGAGCTGACAAAAGAGTTATTACGATCAAAAACATCATGAAGTCAGCTTTGAACCCGGTGAATATGTGTATCTACGAGTATCTCCTATGAAGGGTCTACAATGATTCAAAGTTAAAGGAAAGCTAGCACCACGGTTTATTGGACCCTTCTATGTGATTGCACGAAGAGGCATAGTGGCCTACCAGCTAGACCTACCCGAAGAACTGTCAGACGTCCACGACGTGTTCCACGTCTCACAACTGAGGAAATGTGTAAGCAATCTAGAAAAGCATGTATCTCACGAGAACATTGACATGCAACCAGACCTCACCTACACGGAACGTCCAATAAAAATATTGGAGGAGTCCGAAAGGAGGACCCGTCAAAAAACAATTAAGTTTTTCAAGGTTCAGTGGAGAAATCACACCGAGGATGAAGCAACATGGGAAAGAGAGGATTTTCTTCGGAAAGAGTACCCACACCTATTTGAGGATCAGCTGAAATCTCGGGGACGGGATTTTTCCTAAGGGGGTAGGTGTTGTAACACTCCAAAATTTTTGATTTGCTTTTTTTATCAAATTCTTTATTTATTTGGAAGGAGATTATTTTTTTTTCTTTCTAAAAGACTCTCCTTCTCAAAATTTTCATTTGTGACATGTATTTTTTTATTTAGGTTCTTCCCGATCTTGATCTTTGGTCTTGAGGGTTTTTCATCTTGTGTTGGCTCAACACAAATAATTTTGGAAGGTTTTTACAACTCCTTTTTATTAAAAAGAATTCCCATAAATTATGGATTTATTCTTCCCCATTCAACAATTTCTCTCTTGCCATGGCCCATGTAGAAAATTTTCTTCCAAAACCCACCTCCCTACTTTGGGTCAAGTCAAGCATCAAGTCCAGCAAGGTTCAATTTCTCCTAGATTTTTATTTCTATTTGTTTTAACCTCAAAATCATTTTCTGTCATTTATTTGGACTTTGGTGGTTTACAAAGGAACTACCAGATTTCCTTTGAGTCTTGGTCCCAAATAAACTCCTCTGGCTAGTCCTTAGTACCCTCAACCTAGATCCATCAAGATCTGCTGGTCCACAGTTCAAATTTTTCAAAATTTGCCTGCTGCAAGTTTGGACCAGATTTGCTGTTTTTGGTGAATTTCATTCTTCTTCTTTTCCAAAAATTCTGAGATAATTTAGGCAGTCTTCAGATGCATCAAGAGATCACCTCACCAAGTTTCAGCTCTTGAAAAAATTCTCCACATGCTTAAAACATTTCGTCGAACAGCTGGTGTGCACTATTTCTGTTCAAATTCAGAATTCAGTGTTTCAGTTCAGGGATAGTGCCGTTTTCATTAGTCGGCAGCGTCAATCTCGCCAGTGCTCTCGTTGGCTCGTTGCTCACTGCTCCTCCTTGTTACCCATCGCACCGCACAGTCGTTTGGACGGTTGCGAGCATCGGTGGCGACGTGTCGCGTCAACTCCGACGCCTCCCGCGATGGCAGAACCGCCCGTGGCGGCCAGCAGGGGACAGCCCTGCAGGACAGCGTCGTCCAGCACCGCCCACACCACCAGGAGCCTCCGTGTGGCCGTCCTCTCCCCTGTGCATGCTGCAGAACCATCGTCGTGGCCTGAGAGGCGCAGAGCACGCTCTCTGCCGCCGACGAGCCCGTGAGCTCCGTTCCGTCGAAACCACGGGAGCAGGCCAAATCCGACCAGGTTAGCCGATGAGTGGTGCCAGTGGACCAATGCGAAGCTGCCCAGTCACCTAAACCTCCAGCCTGACCATTGCCTCGCCGTAATTACTCACCGGAGAAATCCCATTCTCGGCAACCGCCTCAGGCCGGCTATAAATAGAGGCCCCGAGCTCGTTCTCGACCCAGCACCTCCCTTCCTCGCCTCAGAACCTCGCCCCGCTCATCAGAGGGCCTCGGGAGAGCCTTCTTCCCCGACTTCGGCCGCCCCGATCCGCTTCGGGCTCCGACAAGATTCTCTCTGGTGAGAGAACCCCACCTCCCAAACTATGTCAGTAGCCTCCTAGTACACCCACTCCCCTAACCCGCGTTTCAATTTGGCGTTTGCAGCTCTCTTCGGAGGGATCCATCCTCGACCGAACCGCCGTCCGCCGGAGTGGAAGCCGCCGTCGACGTGGTGCTGGCCGACGACCAAGTCCACCACCCACCGACGTAGAATTGTCCCGTGAGTGCAACCATACCCTTGCCCTCCTCTGGATCACCGTCGATCGTCGCCGGCGATCATCGTTTGCTTCGGTCGACGGTGAGATTTCAAACCTGACATGCGGGACGCCCTCATCAGCCTCTCCCTTCTTATTCGAAACGTTATCCGAAAGCGCCTTCGGGTAAAGTACGTTTTCCCTTTGGGTTGGCGTATTTCTAACTGAAGCGTTTTCTGTTTTTCTAAACTAGCCCCTGGAAAGTTTCTGTTTCATCACAGATTAGTCCCTGGACTAAAACCTTTATAACTTTTAAACAAAAGATGATTTTGAGCTGATTCTTTTTCTGTCATCTTTATTTTCCTATCTAGTTTTTTATCATATTTATTTGAAAAATATTTGGAACAATTTTTATGCATGCATGGTATTTATTTACGTCAGTATCCAATTTCTTTTATAACGTAGATACCAAAGGAGGTGACGGAGCCGCAAACTTCGTCGAGGTAGACTTCGACTACTCCGAACCAGGCAACCATGTTTGAACCTTTGATATGATGAGTGTCTTTCATGTTTGCTTGAGTGGTTTTCGCATGGCATGTTTATATGAGCATTTGTGAAGGTTATATTTCATGAAAAGTAAGCTGCGAGTGAGCTTCGATATTGATGCGTTCTTATGATGGTGATATAACCTGATCATGTGGTGGCATGATAGGTTGCAAGCTGGTATTGTTGAAGCATGCCAGTTTTATATCAGCTATTTAACTCCAGTATTAACATGGATTAAGTCTTGTTCCCGTTCGTCTCCTTCCGTGCTACCACATGTCAGTCTCAGTCTCAGTGACAGTCTCCGGAGAATAAGGATGAAACCGAGAATGGTAAACCCGGCTGAATGTTATTCCTATGGATGGACTAACCAGTTTATTTTTATGTATCGAGTATCCCTTGGGATGATGTTTCTTTCATGAGCTACTTGAATTCGAATGACGAAATATATGCCCTTTATGTGATGTCGCTCAGACGTCCGACTGTGGCATTCTTGTTATTTACTTTTCATATAAGCCCTTTATGTATGTCGCTCAGACGTCCGACTGTGGCATTCTTGTTATTTACTTTTGATATAAGCCCTTTATGTGATGTCCCCAGACGTCCGACTGTGGCATTCTTGTTATTTACTTTTGATATAAGCCCTTTATGTGATGTCGCTCAGACGTCCGACTGTGGCATTCTTGTTATTTACTTTTGATATAAGCCCTTTATGTGATGTCGCCCAGACGTCCGACTGTGGCATTCTTGTTATTTACCTTTGATATAAGCCCTTTACGTGGTGTCGCCCTGACGCCCGACTACGGCATGTTAATTTATTTTTCCTTTCAAGGCGTTGCTTCAGACACCCGATCGGTCTTCAGCTATTTTATTGGGATTTCGGGAGGACTACCGCCTGACTTCCTTTCATTTATCGTGCAGTGCAAATTTGTTACCTGAGTGTGCATTACTAATCTGCTCATGTGCATCATGTTTGCATTTGTTATATCCTATGTCCAAACTGTCTTGCGAGTACATTCAAAGTACTCACCTGGCTTGTTGATTTGGCCAGATGTTGACGAAGGCGATCTTATGGATGAAGAGTACGATAGCGAGTCCGACGCCTAGAGGAGTCCCAGTCAATCCCGTGCGATCCTGGAGTTGGTCACTTGTATTTTTTTATGCTTCTGCTACCCTAATAAAATCATCAAGCCTCACTCCGGCGCTTGATGAGCTTTAAGATTTTGGAGTCATGTCACCCACTTCACCGTGACATATCCACCACCATTTTATTACGAGTCAGTAGTTAAGCCACCATACCCTTTGTGTCGTATCCGCCTTTATGTATAATATCGGCATGCTTGTAATAAATCGTTGAGCAGCCTCAGCTCAACCTTGTATAATATTTAGTACTTCTGGATTTCTGTATCAAGGATTTGTCTACCAGTAAGGAGGATTCTTCTATACTGGTCTGATAAAATGGTCGATTTTTCAATAAATGTTGTATTGGATAAACCGGTCATGACATTTTGCTATGCCACGATACCTACCACTTGCTATATCATGCCTCCCATATCACCATGACAAGCCTCTAACCCACTTTTCCTAGCAAACCGTTGTTTGGCTGTGTTACCGCTTTGCTCGGCCCCTCTTATAGCGTTGCTAGTTGCAGGTGAAGATGGAGTTTGTTCCATGTTGGAACATGATTATTGTCGGGATATCATTATTATATCTTGTTTACTTTAATGCACCTATATACTTGGTAAAGGGTGGAAGGCTCGGCCTTATGCCTGGTGTTTTGTTCCACTCTTGCCGCCCTAGTTTCCGTCATACTGGTGTTATGTTCCTTGATTTTGTGTTCCTTACGTGGTTGGGTTATAATGGGAACCCCTTGACAGTTCGCCTTGAATAAAACTCCTCCAACAAGGCCCAACCTTGGTTTTACCATTTGCCACCTAAGACTTTTTCCCTTGGGTTCTGCAGACTCAAGGGTCATCTTTATTTTAAACCCCCCCGGGCCAGTGCTCCTCTGAGTGTTGGTCCGAACTGGGCAGCCCGCAGGGCCACCTCGGGGCAACTCGAGGGTAGGTTTTACTCATAGATTGACCTATCCGGTGAGCCCTGAGAATGAGATACGTGCGACTCCTATCGGGATTTGTCGGCACATCGGGCGGCTTTGCTGGTCTTGTTTTACCGTTGTCGAGATGTCTTGTAACCGGGATTCCGAGTCTGATCGGGTCTTCCTGGGAGAAGGAATATCCTTCGTTGATCGTGAGAGCTTGTGATGGGCTAAGTTGGGACACCCCTGCAGGGTTTTGAACTTTTGAAAGCCGTGCCCGCGGTTATGGGCAGATGGGAATTTGTTAATGTCCAGTTGTAGAGAACTTGACACTTAACTTAATTAAAATGCATGAACCGCATGTGTAGCCGTGATGGTTTCTTCTCGGCGGATTCCGGGAAGTGGACACGGTTCTTGTGTTATGCTTGAACGTAAGTAGTTTCAGGATCACTTCTTGATCACTTATAGTTTCTCGACCGTGCATTGCTTCTCTTCTCTCTCTTATTTGCGTATGTTAGCCACCATATATGCTAGTGCTTGCTGCAGCTCCGCCTCACTTCCTTTTTCCTACCCATAAGCTTAAATAGTCTTGATCTCGCGGGTGTGAGATTGCTGAGTCCTCGCGGCTCACAGATACTTCCAAACAGTTGTAGGTGCCGATGATACCAGTGCGGATGACGCAACCCAACTCTAGTGGGAGCTCGATGAAGATCGTGTTCGTTGTGTTGTTTCGTTTCCAGTTGATCAGTAGTGGAGCCCAGTCGGGGCGATCGGGGATTTAGCATTTGGGGTTGTCTTTCTTTATTTGGTTCTGTAGTCGGACCTTGATTGTATTCTGGATGATGCAATGCTATATTTATGTATTGTGTGAAGTGGCGATTGTAAGCCAACTCTTTATCCCTTTCCTATTCAGTACATGGGATGTGTAAAGATTACCCCTCTTGCGACATGCCTACCATGCGGTTATGCCTCTAAGTCGTGCTCCGACACGTGGGAGATATAGCCACATCGTGGGTGTAACACTTCTCATGCGAAAACCCTGAAGAAAGACAACTAGCGCGCGACTCCCGTGGTGGCGAGGCACCGGGTCGCGTGCCCTAGCTCGTCCGCCCATGATTAGCTCACGTGAGACCAAGGCACCAAGGGCCATGGGACGTGACACATGTAGGCTGGCCCGCGAGCCAGAGCTCGGCCTCTTGGGTTTAGCTACACTGCAGGGACGGACCCGAGCACAGACGCCATGCCAGTCCTTATTCATGAGGTGGTCGTGGGCGGGTTTGCAAGGGCGTACAACGTTCATGGTATCGAAGTACCGGACATGCATATAATAATCATAAAGAAACTCATGGGAGGAGGTAAAGCTAGTTCAGATAAATGCAAGAATGGTACACGCCGCATGGACAAACCCACGCGGCCTGGGGATGATGCAGCCCAAGGGGCGCCCCCAGCAGAGCGACTGGAAGATGCAATAAAGATACATGCCACAGGGACAGGCCCATGCGGTTTGGGGATAGTGCGACCCGAGGGCGCCCACAACAAAGTAGACTGGAAAATGTCACTTGGCATCGTTGCTGAAGAGATGCCGGAGTAGCTGAAGATGCATGCTGAAGAGGTTGCTCCTCACGAGCCGCCTGGATCCTGAACCTCGGGAGGCTCGTGAAGAACCGTCACCATCTCTGCCAGGACCGCATGGTACCTGGCCTCCTAAGCAGTCATGATGCTTCACAGGCGACACTGGAAGGCAACAGCCATGTTTGGCAAGCCAAAAGGCATGCGAACGTAGCTATGAGGTGGACCCTCACACCGACCAACACGCGAAGGCCAGAAGCACTCCTGGGATGCGGCTATGTTGAGTCCTGGAATGTTGACGTAGATGCGCAGCTCATTGTCCTCGCCAGGACAAGGGTCGCGTCAGGTAGTAGGCGGCGGACGCCGCGCATGGCTCTCGCCTCCTGAAGGTCCTCGGTCGCCTTGGTAGTGAACTCCTGAGCACCCGGTACCCCGTGCCTTGTGCCCTCGTGGGAGAAGCGCGCGACAAAGCACGCCTCCATGTGGTGCCCGAGCGCCTCCCTCGTGACGTTGGCTAAGTCAGATTCCCTCCAGTCGAGAGCCCCTGAGCCCAAGCTAAGGAGGGCGCCGGGTGTCGGTGTCAAAACCGGCGGATCTCGGGTAGGGGGTCCCGAACTATGCGTCTAGGCGGGATGGTAACAGGAGGCAAGGGACACGAAGTTTTACCTAGGTTCGGGCCCTCTTGATGGAGGTAAAACCCTACGTCCTGCTTGATTAATATTGAAGATATGGGTGTTACAAGAGTGGATGTACCACGGGATCAGAGAGGCTAAACCCTAGAAGCTAGCCTACGGTATGATTGTATGTTGTGATTGTTGTCCTACGGACTAAAATCCTCCGGTTTATATAGACACCGGAGAGGGTTAGGGTTACACAAGGTCGGTTACAAAGGAGTAGATATCCATATACGTATTGCCTAGCTTGCCTTCCACGCTAAGTAGAGTCCCATCCGGACACGAGACGAAGTATTCAATCTTGTATCTTCGTAGTCTAACAGTCCGGCCAATGGAGATAGTCCGGCTGTCCGGAGACCCCCTAATCCAGGACTCCCTCAGTGGCCCCTGAACCAGGCTTCAATGATGATGAGTCCGGCGCGCAGTTGTCTTCGGCATTGCAAGGCGGGTTCCTTCTCCGAATACATCACAGAAGAATTTGAATACGAGGATAGTGTCCGACCCTGCAAAATAACTTCCACATTTCACTGTAGAGAATAATGCTTTTGCAGATCTAATCCGCTAGCTTGTTTTGGCAACATGACGTTACGTCTTGGCCCGGTGATTATTCGAACTGTTTCTTTTAACCAGCCCCGCACATAACGCGAGGTAGTTTCTCGACACGTCTTGTCAAAGCAGAGATCGTGTCCCCTTATTACGGGATTCTCATCAATACGGGCGTGGGTAACCCAACCGCGCCATCAATTGCGGCGCTTGGGGGATAAGCGAGTTTTACTAGGCATGTGGGGACGTTTAATTTTGTCCGCCCATATAAAGGGATAAGGATTCACCTTTCTATCCATGCCTTCTTCCTCCTCTGCTCATCCGCTCCTGCATACTCGAGCTCTAGCGCCCAAGTCCTCACTTCCACCTCAACCTTCTCCAACCATGTCTGGAGCGGGAGGCAAGTGGATGGTCTCCACCTTCACGGAGGGAGACATCAAGAAACTGAGGAGAGCCGGATACCTACCCGATGACATCGCGCACCGGCTCCCAGATGAGGGACAGCTCATCCCCACCCCCGAGCCCCATGAGAGGGTGGTATTCCTCACCCATTTCCTCCGCAGACTGGGATTCCCTCTCCATCCGTTCGTCCGGGGGCTCATGTTTTATTACGGCCTGGATTTCCACGATCTGCCCCCGAACTTCATCCTCAACATCTCGGCGTTTATCGTCGTGTGCGAGGCCTTTCGCCGCGTCAAGCCCCACTTCGGCCTATGGCTGAAGACCTTCAACGTCAAGCCGAAGGTAGTGAGAGGCCGCCAGGCGGAGTGCGGAGGCGCCATGGTGGGCAAGATGCCCAACATCACATGGCTCTAGGGCACCTTCGTGGACACCATAAAGGGGTGGCAATCGGGGTGGTTCTATATCACCGAGCCGCGCGACCCCGCATGGGTAGCGGCCCCTGAGTTCCGATCTGGCATCCCCATGCGGCTCACCTCCTGGAAAGAGAAGGGCCTGTCCTAGGGTAATTCAAAAGAGCTGACCAGACTCCAGTCATGTATTCAGAACATGGTGGACAAGAAGCTCAAGCTTGTCAACATAGTCCAGGTTATGCTCGTCTGCCGGATACTCCCGTGCCAACAATGGGAGTTTACCTTGTGGGAGTTCAATCTGGCGCAACATCGAACTCTGAATAGGCTCTTCGACATGACTCATGAAGATGCCTGGAGGGTGCTGTTCAAGGGCGCCGCGGTCCCTCCTCCCATTACTGAGGATCGCGGATTCAGCGCGAAGCGCCAAGCCAGTGTGGTAAGCTGTTTTACCTTTTACAGGATACTTGTTTTCTATACAGATTGACTCTATGCGGGATCTAAATTCTCGTGTCGTTAGCAGGACTGGCAGAAAATGGCCGGACAGATCGACTGTCCGGCTCCCTTGCTTGAAGGCCCTGTAGACGCTCTTCTAACAAAGATGCTGACTCCGGCCCCTTATAAGGTGCTGGAGAAGACCAAGAAGGCCAAGGGAGCTCGAAAGAGTTCCCGACGCCAGGCATCGTCGGACTCACCGTCCGATGATTCTGCGGCGCACTCTTCCCCCGAAGACGAGGAAGAGGAAGAAGAGGCTCCCCCACCGACTGGGGGAGACAATAAAAGGAAGGCCGCCCCAACTGGGGAGGCCGGAGGGTCCAAGAAGGGAAGGACGCTCCTTCCGGACAGCTCCACCGCCGCCGACGAAAGTGAAGCCGAGTGGTTTCCCAGGGGCAAGCCCTAGGGGAGATCGTAAGTATTTGGATACCAAAGTAACCCATAGGATTCCTTTGTCGCATTGCTTTCCCTAACGCCGAACTCCATTGCGCAGGCCGCCCCGAGCCAATATCGAGGTATCCTCGGACGGCTCCTTGGGCGCGTCGCACATGGATAGCGATCCAGTCCCGACCGCCACCTCCCCTCATCCAGCCGACGACACCGAGGTACTGTCTCAAGAGGGACCGGATCGAGGGGGGATAGTCCAGGAGGCGCCTCAAGGCGACCTTCCGGACTCCGGGAGCCGAGGGGACGGGGTCCCCGAGAGCTCCGAGTTCGGCCCTCAGCCGAACACCGCACCGGACCCTCCAACGACTCTGAGCTCGGGTAGGCAGCCCCCTTATGAGGGGGGTGAGACGCCTGTGCCGGTGACCTCTGTCCATACAGAGGCGCCGGACACTATGTTGGAAGCGCTTCGCAGCGCTTCCATCGAGGAGGAGCACCGCACTATCATGAGTGCGGTGATCCAGAAGATTCAGTCCGCCAAGAGCGGATTGACTGAAGCCTGTACTAGCCTTCTAACAGGCTTCGAGGTAAGTGTTTTAAAATGTAGTAGAAATATTACCGCATAGACAGTAGCCCCTGATGCTTTGTTCGGTGTTCACAGAGAAAAGCCGGACAGAGGATCAAATAATATCGCAGGAGTCTAATATAAGTATGTCAATATGCATATGCAGGCTTCGCTGCTGGCGTCCACCGCACTATCGGCGGAGGTCGCCGTACTGAAGGAGGCCCTCAAGGGGTCCCAGAAAGAGCTCGGCCTTGCTAAGAGGCAACTCGAGGAGAACAAGGGTAAGTAATACCCCGTTTATAGATGAGAAAAAGGACGCGATTGCTAAATGATAGGATCATTGTATGTTTGCCAAGGGCCACGACCAAGGTGGCGACCCTGAAGCAAGCGCTGTCCCAGGCCGAAGAGAAGGTGGCCCAGGAGCGCACCGAGTGAGAGAGGCATGAGGCTTGGGTGGGCGAGGTGCAGCAAGAGCTCCAGGCTCTCGTGACGAAGCAGGAGGCGTTGGAGCTTGACGTGAAGACGCGAGAGTCTGAGCTTGCCGCGGCCCGTGAGAGCGCGAAGAGTGCCAAGGCCGAGGCCTAGAAGGCCCGACACGATGAAGAATATAGCGGTGGGCAAGGCTTTCTATATGCAAAGTGAGCATGTAAAGGTGAATTACCGATTACTTACCCGAATCCGGAGCTCTTCAGGAGCATTCACAGATTTGCCCCGCAGTGTGTCCGATGCCGCACAATTCTACTAGGCCGGGGACGGGAGCTCGACGGAGAAGCTGTTCTGGTCTCACTATGCTGAGGCCGAACATCTGGTGCCATTAAGAGACCAGCTGAAGCAGATGAACGAGCTACATAAGGCGGCCGATTAGGCCATGAAGGGATTCATAGTCCGGTTGTGGCCTGGCGATGCCCTTCCGAATAGCTTCTTCGGCCTGGCGAGGCGGCTTGTGGATGCCTGCCCACGGCTAGAGGTCATCAAGCGATCCGTCTGCATTGAAGGTGCACGCCGGGCCTTCGCCCGTGGGAAAACGCAATGGGTCAAGCTGGACGCGGTGAAGCTTATCAAGGAGGGGCCGCCAGAGGGCAAGGAGCACTGCCACCCCGAGATATACTACGAGGGTGTTCTGCCGGGCGCCCATCTTATCGCGGATGAGTGTTCACAAAATGTAATATTTGAATGAGACTTGCTCGTTTTGTATCCTATGTGATGAAAACTCGTTTCATATGCGCTATGCAACGCTTGTGTGAATTTAAAATATTACCTTCTGTTTGGCTGTTTATCCAATCTGAGAGATGGCTAGTCCTTGGCTTCTGCCCCCATACCACGAGTGCTGGGGTGTTCAGGATAAACCTGAGCACTCTTGTTCCCATGTTTGGGTCCTTCAAGGGAGGTGCTCAGCACAACGAACAAGGCAATCGGACTAATAATGCTTTATCACTCTCACTTAGCCATAGAATTCTATAATATTAAATTTCGGCGAAGCCCCTGGTATTCGGAAGGCCGAATTCGGGGCGCGATACACGCCTGTAGGCCGGACGGAGCCGGCCCTTTGCCCTAAGCGGCATAAGTCTTTAGGGACTCGAAAAACCTCGCCGAACAGCGACCAGTCTCTCGCCTTATCATGACAGTCAGTTTTAGCTTTCTCTACTAAGGTGCTCGGCCCGGCAGTACCGGGGCACAATCGCGGTAGTTCTCCTAGCACTACCTTAGCCGATAGAGCGGAACGTAAGGTACCAAAACATAGGAGCCGGGCAAACCCAACATTTGACCAAAGACATGATTCGGAGCTGATGCATATAATGCTATAAGTTCGGGGTGCCGCACTTGTGAAAGTGTTCGGACTTTTCACACCATATTGTGAGTACATAAGCCCCTGGTGCATTGGCCGTACCAGAGTGTACGGTCGCTAGGCGTCATTAATGAACACATAGATATGTATACATATAACAAAAATGCGATAATAGTCGTAATGTCATGCATTGTATATTAAAGAATTGCATTAAAGCAGAGTGATACAGATAGTGTAATAAGTAAAAGAGTAGGACTATGTCCCTTCCAAGGGCGAGCTAAGGAATTATATGAAATCTGTAATCCACCTAAGAATTCTGTAGTTGTCGGCCTCCTTGGTTGCTGTATCATGTGTTCGGCAATAGAGCTGCCGGACAGTGTTTCCATAGATTGAAGTCCTAAAAGAAAAAGAAAAATAACCAAAAGGGAAGCCCCTGGTGCGGTTTAGGCCGCGTTTTGGGGTGTGCCGTGGTTGTGCCCCCCCTCCCCACCTGTGCCCATGGTATTTTTAATGCGTAATTATGTACGCGCGGCATGAACAACGCCGTTGGGCTGGGATTGGGGTGGCCGCCGTATTGCTACGCGAGCTCATATCGCGCCAGGCGGTCTGTTTGCCGATTGCCCCGAGCGTGCTTGAAGGTGTCCGGGCTTTGAAACGCCGAACTGGTAGCTTGCCTTGAAAGGCTGCTTTGCGCTTCTGCTGCAAGGGCCACGGTGTGCTCCTCTGTTCGGAGAGAGCGCTCTGTGTTTCCGTTGACTGTAATAACTCCGCGGGGTCCTAGCATCTTGAGCTTGTGGTATGCGTAATGTGGCACCGCATTGAATCTAGCGAATGCGGTTCGTCCGAGTAGCGCGTGGTAATCACTGCGGAACGGGACTATATCGAAGATTAACTCTTCGCTTCAGAAGTTATCCGGGGATCCGAAGACCACTGCCAGTGTAATTGAGCCTGTGCAGTGGGCCTCTACGCCTGGAATGACGCCTTTAAAGGTCGTCTTTGTGGGTTTGATCCTTGAGGGGTCTATACCCATTTTGCACACTGTGTCCTGATAAAGTAGGTTCAGGCTGCTGCCGCCATCCATAAGGACTCGAGTGAGGTGAAATCCATCGATGATTGGGTCTAAGACCAGTGCGGCAAATCCGCCTTGACGGATACTAGTGGGGTGGTCCCTGCGATCGAAGGTGATTGGACAAGAGGACCAAAGGTTGAACTTTGGGGCGACTGGCTCCAGCGCATATACGTCCCTGAGCGCACGCTTCCGCTCCCTCTTGGGGATGTGGGTTGCGTATATCATGTTCACCGTCCGCACTTGCGGGGGAAACCTCTTCTGTCCTCCAGTGTGCGGCTGCCGGGGTTCATCCTCGTCATCGCTATGCGGCCCCTTGTCCTTGTTTTCAGCGATTAACTTGCCGGCCTGCTTGAACACCCAACAATCCCTGTTGGTGTGATTGGCTGGCTTGTCTGGGGTGCCGTGTATTTGACACGAGCAATCGAGTATACGGTCCAAGCTGGATGGACCCAGCGTACTTTGTTTGAATGGTTTTTTCCGCTGACCGGGTTTAGAGCCTTTGAACCCGGCATTGACTGACATATCCTCAGTACTTTCGCCGTTAATGCGGTGCTTATGCTTGTTGCGATGTGACCTGCTGTTGCCGACCTTGGTATCTAAGGTACCATGGTTCTTTGATATGTTGTTACTGCGAGCCAACCAGCTGTCTTCTCCCGCACAAAAGCGGGTCATGAGCGTTGTGAGGGCTGCCATAGATTTCGGCTTTTCCTGACCAAGGTGCCGGGCTAGCCACTCGTCTCGGATGTTGTGCTTGAAAGCCGCCAAGGCATATGCATCCGGATAGTCGATGATTTGATTTTTCTTTGTAAGGAACCGAGTCCAGAATTGCTTGGCCGACTCTTCCGGCTGCTGAATTATGTGGCTCAAGTCATCGGCGTCTGGTGGTCACACATAAGTGCCCTGAAAGTTGTCGAGGAATGCGGCTTCTAGATCTTCCCAACAGCTAATGGAGTCCGCTGGCAAGCTATTAAGCCAATGCCGCGCTGGTCCTTTGAGTTTTAGTGGGAGGTATTTGATGGCATGTAAGTCATCACCGCGGGCCATGTGGATGTGGAGGAGGAAGTCCTCAATCCATACTGCGGGATCTGTTGTGCCATCGTATGATTCAATGTTTACAAGTTTGAAACCTTCTGGGAATTGATGTTCCATTACTTCGTCTGTGAATCATAAGGGGTGTGCAGCGCCTCTGTATTGGGCTATATCGCGACGCAGCTCGTATGGGTCCTGCCCGCTGTGTTCGGCCCGACCGAATTTGCTTTTACTGTATCTGGTGTGACGTTTACCATCTCGTAGAGTGGTGCGCCCTCGTGATCCGTAGATCGATCGTGAATGCTTTGCTTTGTCCTCCAATATGTCTGCAGGTCTGGCGTATCTCCCCATGCCTTTTTATTTGGAAGGCGTTGGGGTGGAGGCTGAGCTTTTGGGTGGAATGCCTCTCTATCGCGGCCACGAGGTGGCCGATTAGCCGTATCATACGCTTCTTCCTCCAGTCGGGGTAGTAACCTGCGCCTTGGGTAACTCTTGGAGGGACGGTCGAGTTTACATTCCTCGGCCGCGAGGACTTCAGTCCATTTGTTAGGTAGCAGGTCTTGATCAGCTTGAAGCTGCTGCTGCTTTTTCTTCAGGCTATTTTCCATGGCCATAAGCCTGCGCTTGAAGCGCTCTTGTTCGACGGGATCCTCTGGTACGGCGAATTCATCGTCGACGAGGCTTGCCTCGTCTTCAGAGGGGGGCATGTAATTTTCATCCTCCTCCTCTCTGCCAGCCACCCTCTCAGGAGAGCCGGCTCCTTCATCCTCCTGCTCTAAATCTTGCTGGAGGGGATTGTTGTTGTCTTTGGCACTATCCGGAGTGTTATTATCTCCTGTGCTGGTGTCACCACTTTTGCTTTGGCGGGACTTAGAGCAGCGCCACTGACGTCGGCGCTTGGGTTGCTTCTTGGAGGGGCCATCCTTCGCTATCTCGTCGTCATTGCCTTCATTGGGTGTATCCACCATGTATATGCCATACGACAAGGTGGCTTTCCAATGCCCTATAGGTGCTAGTTCATGTTCGTCTCCTATATCGTCGTCCATACTGTCGATGTCTTCGGAGTCGAAGTTGAGCATGTCGGTTAAATCATCGATAGTGGCTACAAAGTGGGTGGTGGGTGGGCGTCAAATTTCTTTGTTGTCCGCATCCCAATCCTGTTGGCCATAATCCGGCCAAGGCTCTCCTGACAAAGAGAGAGACTTTAGTGAATTCAGGATGTCGCCGAAGGGCGAGTGCTGAAAGATATCCGCGGTGGTGAATTCCATGATCGGCGCCCAATCGGATTCGATTGGTAGGGGTGCGGATGGTTCGGGGTCCAGAAGAGAGTCCGGCACCTTGGAGTCATGGGCCGTGCGGAGGATTATGCTGGTGTTTGGCTCGATCGCCGTCGAGACTGCAGCCCCTGAGGCGGTGTCTAGCCACCCATCCTCGATTGGCGCAGTTGGCTCCGAGCTAAGGGTCAGAGCTGATGCGGGTGCGGCTTCTGGGGTACCGTCCGGTGGCGGAGCTAGGTCATACCCATCGCGACAGTGCGGCGCGCCCGGCTATGGCTCAAATCCGTCAAAGATCAAGTCCCCACGGATGTTGGCCATGTAATTCAAACTTCCAAATCTGACCTAATGGCCAGGGGCGTAGCTTTCAATCTGCTCAAGATGGCCAAGCGAATTAGCCCATAGTACAAAGCCGCCGAATACGAAGATCTGTCCAGGGAGAAAAGTCTCACCCTGGACCGCATCGCTACCGATGATAGTAGGAGCCATCAAGCCTAACAGCGACGACACAGAGGAACTCTCAATGAAAGCACCAACGTTGGTGTCAAAATCGGTGGATCTCGGGTAGGGGGTCCCGAACTGTGCGTCTAGGCCGGATGGTAAGAGGAGGCAAGGGACACGAAGTTGTACCCAGGTTCGGGCCCTCTTGATGGAGGTAAAACCCTACGTCCTGCTTGATTAATATTGAAGATATGGGTGTTACAAGAGTGGATCTACCACGAGATCAGAGAGGCTAAACCCTAGAAGCTAGCCTACGGTATGATTGTATGTTGTGATTGTTGTCCTACGGACTAAAATCCTCCGGTTTATATAGACACCGGAGAGGGTTAGGGTTACACAAGGTCGGTTACAAAGGAGGAGATATCCATATACGTATTGCCTAGCTTGCCTTCCACGCCAAGTAGAGTCCCATCCGGACACGAGACGAAGTCTTCAATCTTGTATCTTCATAGTCTAACAGTCCGGCCAATGGCGATAGTCCGGCTGTCCGGAGACACCCTAATCCAGGACTCCCTCACCGGGCGTGCCTTCCTATGCTAACCAAGTGTAGTCTCTTATTACTAGTTATAATTTCTCAAACCAAAGTTTCTTTGCTAACAAAGTGTTTAGGCAAGTGAGAGCATATAACTTTAGATGGATATTACAATTCAAACTCATTATTCAAAAGCATTAGAGAGTTTCAAATACAAAGACAATAGAGAACTCAAGTTCTTCATTAAGTCCCAGTAATACCTCCTAGTCATGTATTTCAAACACTTCTCTTTATTGTTACTCCTGGGAACATCAATTCTTCGTGACGGGGTTATGCCAAAATTTACTATATGCAATTGGTTCCATTGTGGCTTAATTTTTTGCACTATGGATAAAAAAGGATTGTCTTTCGATCTCAATGATCAGTGCTCTTATTTACCACATACACACTCTCTTGGAGAAGGTCAATCATTTACCACTCAATATCCAAGTTCGTGACGGTGCCGTAGTTACACAAATTATCTCAACATATAGCAACGGGACATGAAACCAGCCTATGGCTGGAGCTCCACGATTTTAGTATTGTGAATAAGTTTTGGCATAACCTCAATCACTTTACATATTAATTCCTCCAAGTAACTTTATCAGTCGATGTCATCAAGTCAATCCAATTCAGCATATGGAGTTGATCTATTTGAGTGCTTGTTTTGTTCAAAAATTCAAACCCTAAGTTTTCCTTACCTTTTTATTGGAACAAAAACATGCTTTACCACAAGGTTCTGCTAGCAAAATCTGAAGTTGGGAGTTATGACTAAATGATATTCAACTAATGCGGGGAACTTACTTAAGTGCAGCTAGTCAACTAAAAATTCTTTCTAAAATAATAATGCGAGACAAGGGATTATGCATATGTTATACCTTCTCGCGCTCGCTCACTTCTTCCCTCAGTTAAACTTCCACTTCATTCTCTTCATTTGCAACTTGCTAGCAGCGAGCAAACCCATGGGCTTGAAGAGACAAAATACAACCGAAAAGAATTCCATGAAGGCAAGACAAAAGCTTGCTCCTCAATTTTATCATGCAAACTGAAATTAAACATGCTAAGAACAAATACAAAAATAAAAGGAAGAAAAATAAATAAATATGTATGCATGGATAACTAGGGTATGAGCTCCCCCAATCTTAGGCTCTTGGCTTACTCTCTAGTCCATGTCCTCTTCACTGTTACCCCCTTGGACAAAGTGTGGCCACTGCATCTGAGAGGGACCACCAGAGGACAAGCCTCCTGTGCCTGGGTGTGGCTGCCAAAAAGAAAAGAGGGACTGTACGTTCCCACTAAACAGGCTAATGTTGTTTTTGGCCTCATGGAGGTCCGTATGGATCCCTCCTACTCGCTGCTGCAGCTGCTGAAACTCAACCCTAGGCACATTGTCATGTGGCTGCCCAAAGTGAACCTGTGGTGCATACTGTGGTGCAGGCTGTGGTGGAAAGTTGGGTGCATACTAGGGTGCACTTCCCCATGCATCCTGATGAGTCCAAATTATGAGGCCTTTTTACCGTTATTTTTGTGCATACTAGGTAGGCTTTGTGGAATTTTACCGCATTCACACTTCTTTGTTGACAATCCCCCATGTTAAAGTTTTTGGAGCAAAATTTATTTATTGGAGAAAATCCCTAAAAATGGCAGTGGAATCACGTATTAAAGGTGATAAACACTTTCCATAAAAGGGTTAAGCAAGAGGATTAAACAAACCATCATCGCTGAGCTTCCAGAGTGAACGACAGTGTTCCATACGACCGCATGCGCTCACATGAGCAGTCGTTTGGCATGCCGCCACCTCTGGGAGATCAAGTATTTTCACCCCGTCGAAGCGGATCGAGGATTATATGTACAAAGACTCTAGAAATGCATCCAGAAGGTAGAACCCTAGCCACCAGAGCCCAGGTGGAAGGATCAACAAAGAGAAGGGGAGGATTCCTCTCATCGCAAGGGAAACGAAGTCATCATCATCATCTTCTTCATCATCACTGTCCTCCTCCTCATCATCATCCACATCCTTATCAGCTGCAACACCAAGAACCCTAGTGGTGATGCATAGCAACGAGAGGGGAGAGTGTTGTCTACCTACCTAGTAGGCCATAAGCGGAAGCGTCATGACAACGCGGTTGATGTAGTTGTACATCTTCACGATCGACCGATCCTAGTACCGAAAGTACGACACCTCCGTGATCTGCACACGTTCGACTCGGTGACGTCCCATGAACTCATGATCTAGCAGAGTGTCGAGGGAGAGCTTCGTCAGCACGACAGCGTGATGACGGTGATGATGATGCTAACGAAACGGGGCTTCACCTAAGCACCGCTACGATATGACCGAGGTGGATTATGGTGGAGGGGAGCACCGCACATGGCTGGAAACAATCAACTTGTGTGTCTATGGGGTGCCCCTGGCCACGTATATAAAGGATGGAGGGAGGAGGAGGCCGGCCATCATAGGGCACGCTCAAAGTGTGGAGTCCTACTAGGACTCCCAAGTCCTAGTAGGATTCCACCTCCCACATGGAATATGAAAAAGGGAAGGGAGAAGGAGAAGGAAGGTTGGGGCACCCCCTTTCCCTAGTCCAATTCGGACCAGTCCATGGGGAATTGGCGTGGCCACCCTTGAGGCCTTTCTCTTCTTCCCCGTATGGCCCATTAAGGCCCAATACAAATTTCCGTAACTCTCCAGTACTCTGAAAAATACCCGAATCACTGGAACCTTTCCGATATCCGAATATAGCCTTCCAATATATCGATCTTTACATCTCGACCATTTCGAGACTCCTCGTCATGTCCCCAATCTCATCTGGGACTCCGAACAAACTTCGGTCATCAAATCACATAACTCATAATACAAATCGTCACGGAACGTTAATCGTGTGGACCCTATGGGTTCGAGAACTATGTAGACATGACCGAGACTCATCTTTGGTCAATAACCAATAGCGGAACCTGGATGCTCATATTGGTTCCTACATATTCTATGAAGATCTTTATCGGTCAAACCGCATAACAACATACGTTGTTCCCTTTGTCATCGGTATGTTACTTGCCCGAGATTCGATCTTCGGTATCTCAATACCTAATTCAATCTCGTTACCAAAAAGTATCTTTACTCGTTCAGTAATGCATCATCCCGCAACTAACTCATTAGTCACATTGCTTGCAAGGCTTATAGTGATGTGCATTATCGAGAGGGCCCAAAGATACCTCTCCGATACACGGAGTGACAAATCGTAATCTCGGTCTATGCCAACTCAACAAACACCATCAGAGACACCTGTAGAGCATCTTTATAATCACCCAGTTACGTTGTGACGTTTGATACCACACAAGGTGTTCCTCCGGTATTCGGGAGTTGCATAATCTCATAGTTAGAAGAACATGTATAAGTTATGAAGAAAGCAGTAGCAATAAAACTGAACGGTCATTATGCTAAGCTAATGGATGGGTCTTGTCCATCACTTCCTTCTCTCATGGTGTGATACCGTTCATCAAATGACAACACATGTCCATGGCTAGGAAACTTAACCATCTTTGATTAACGAGCTAGTCAAGTAGAGGCATACTAGGGACACTCTCTTTGTCTATGTATTCACACATGTACTAAGTTTCCGGTTAATACAATTCTAGCATGAATAATAAAAATTTATCATGATAGAAGGAAATATAAATAACAACTTTATTATTGCCTCTAGGGCATATTTCCTTCAGTTTCCCCCTTGCACTAGAGTCAATAATCTAGTTCACATCATCATGTGATTTAACACCAATAGTTCACATCTCCATGTGACTTACACCCAAAGGGTTTACCAGAGTCAATAATCTAGTTCACATCGCTATGTGATTAACACCCAAAGAGTGATCATGTTTTGCTTGTGAGAGAAATTTAGTCAACGGGTCTGCCACTTCAGAGCCGTATGTATTTTGCAAATTTTCTATGTCTACAATGCTTTGCACGAAGCTACTCTAGCTAACTGCTCCCACTTTCGATATGTATCTAGATCGAGACTTAGAGTCATCCATATCGGTGTCAAAGCTTGCATCGATGTAACTCTTTACGAAGAACTCTTTGTCACCTCCATAACCGAGAAACATTTCCTTATTCTACTAAGGATATTTTTGACCGTTGTCTAGTGATCCACTCCTAGATCACTATTGTACCCTCTTGCCAAACTTATGGTGAGGTACACAATAGGTCTGGTACACAGCATAGCATACTTTATAGAACCTATGACTGAGGTATATGGAATGACTTTTCATTCTCTTTCTATTTTCTGCCAAGGTCGGGTTTTGAGTCTTTACTCAGCTTCACACCTTGCAACACAGGCAAGAACTCCTTCTTTGACTTTTCCATTTTGAACTACTTCAAAATCTTGTCAAGGTATGTACTCATTGAAAATATATCAAGCGTCTTGATCTATCTCTATAGATCTTGGTGCTCAATATGTAAGTAGCTTCATCGAGGTCTTTCTTTGAAAAACTCTTTTCAAACACTCCTTTATGCTATCTAGAAAATTCTACATTATTTCCGATCAAAAATATATTATTCACATATACTTATCAGAAATGTTGTAGTGCTCCCACTCACTTTCTTGTAAATACAGGCTTCACTACAAGTCTGTATAAAACCATACGCTTTGATCACTTTATGAAAGTATATATTCCAACTCCGAGATGCTTGCACCAGTCCATAGATGGATCACTGTGAAGGAAATATGCCATAGAGGCAATAATAAAGTTATTATTTATTTCCTTATATCATGATAAATGTTTATTATTCATGCTAGAATTGTATTAACCGGAAACATAATACATGTGTGAATACATAGACAAACAGAGTGTCACTAGTATGCCTCTACTTGACTAGCTCGTTAATCAAAGATGGTTATGTTTCCTAACCATGAACAAAGAGTTGTTATTTGATTAACGAGGTCACATCATTAGTTGAATGATCTGATTGACATGACCCATTCCATTAGCTTAGCACCCGATCGTTTAGTATGTTGCTATTGCTTTCTTCATGACTTATACATGTTCCTATGACTATGAGATTATGCAACTCCCGTTTGCCGGAGGAACACTTTGGGTGCTACCAAACATCACAACGTAACTGGGTGATTATGAAGGAGTACTACAGGTGTTTCCAATGGTAGATGTTGGGTTGGCGTATTTCGAGAATAGGATTTGTCACTCCGATTTTCGGAGAGGTACCTCTGGGCCCTCTCAGTAATACACATCACATAAGCCTTGCAAGCATTATAACTAAGATGTTAGTTGTCAGATGATGTATTACAGAACGAGTAAAGAGACTTGCCGGTAACGAGATTGAACTAGGTATTGGATACCGACGGTCGAATCTCGGGCAAGTAACATACCGATGACAAAGGGAACAACGTATGTCGTTATGCGGTCTGACCGATAAAGATCTTCGTAGAATATGTAGGAGCCAATATGGGCATCCAGGTCCTGCTATTGGTTATTGACCGGAGACGTGTCTCGGTCATGTCTACATTGTTCTTGAACCGTAGGGTCCGCACGCTTAACGTTACGATGACAGTTATTATGAGTTTATGCATTTTGATGTACCAAGGTTGTCCGGAGTCCCAGATGTGATCATGGACATGACGAGGAGTCTTGAAATGGTCGAGACATAAATATTGATATATTGGAAGCCTATGTTTGGACATCGGAAGTGTTCCGGGTGAAATCGGGAATTTTACCGGAGTACCGGGAGGTTACCGGAACCCCCCGGGAACCAAATGGGCCTTATTGGGCCTTAGTGGAAAGGTGAAAGGGGCAGCCCATGGTGGGCTGCGCGCCTCCCCCCTCCCCTAGTCCTATTAGGACTAGCAGAGGTGGCCGGCCCCCTTCTCCCTCTCTCTCTCTCGAGGAGTCCTATTAGGAATAGGATTGGGGGGGGGGGGAGTCCTACTCCCGGTAGGAGTAGGACTCCTCCTGTGCCCTCCTCTCCTTGGCCGGCCAGCCCTCCCCCTGGCAACCTTTATATACGGGGGCAGGGGGCACCTCTAGAGACACAAGTTGATCCTTGAGATCGTTCCTTAGCCGTGTGCGGTGCCCCCTGCCACCAAATTCCACCTCGATCATACCGTTGTAGTGCTTAGGCGAAGCCCTGCGTCGGTAGTACATCAAGATCTTCACCATGCCGTCGTGCTGACGGAACTCTTCCTCGACACTTTGCTCGATCGGAGCCCGAGGATCGTCATCGAGCTGAACGTGTGCTAAGAACTCAGAGGTGCCAGAGTAACGGTGCTTGGATCGGTCGGACCGGGAAGAAGACGTCCGACTACTTCCTCTACGTTGTGTCAACGCTTCCGTTGCGATCTACAAGGGTACGTAGATCAGACTCTCCCCCTTGTTGCTATGCATCACCATGATCTTGCGTGTGCGTAGGAATTTTTTTGAAATTACTACGTTCCCCAACGGTGGTATCAGAGCCTAAGTTTTATGGTTTGATGTTATTTGCACGAGTAGAACACAAGTGAGTTGTGGGCGATACAAGTCATACTGCCTACCAGCATGTCATACTTTGGTTCGGCGGTATTGTTGGACGAGATGACCCGGACCAACCTTACGCGTACGCTTACGCGAGACCGGTTCCCTCGACATGCTTTGCACATAGATGGCTTGCGGGCGACTGTCTCTCCAACTTTAGTTCAACCAAGTGTGGCTACGCCCGGTCCTTGAGAAGGTTAAAACGGAGTCTATTTGACAAACTATCGTTGTGGTTTTGATGCGTAGGTGAGATGAGTTCTTGCTTAAGCCCGTAGCAGCCACGTAAAACTTGCAACAACAAAGTAGAGGACGTCTAACTTGTTTGTGCAGGGCATGTTGTGATGTGATATGGTCAAGGCATGATGCTCAATTTTATTGTATGAGATGATCATGTTTTGTAACCAAGTTATCGGCAACTGGCAGGAGCCATATGGTTGTCGCTTTATTGTATGCAATGCAATCGCGATGTAATGCTTTACTTTATTACTAAGCGGTAGTGATAGTCGTGGAAGCATAAGATTGGCGAGACGACAACGATGCTACGATGGAGATCAAGGTGTCGCGCCGGTGACGATGGTGATCATGACGGTTCTTCGGAGATGGAGATCACAAGCACAAGATGATGATGACCATATCATATCACTTATATTGATTGCATGTGATGTTTATCCTTTTATGCATATTATCTTGCTTTGATTGACGGTAGCATTATAAGATGATCTCTCACTAAATTATCAAGAAGTATTATCCCTGAGTATGCACCGTTGCCAAAATTCGTCGTGCCCAGACACCACGTGATGATCGGGTGTGATAAGCTCTACGTCCATCTACAACGGGTGCAAGCCAGTTTTGCACACGCAGAATACTCAGGTTAAACTTGACGAGCCTAGCATATGCAGATATGGCCTCGGAACACAGAGACCGAAAGGTCGAGCGTGAATCATATAGTAGATATGATCAACATAACGATGTTCACCATTGAAAACTACTCCATCTCACGTGATGATCAATTATGGTTTAGTTGATTTGGATCACGTGATCACTTAGAAGATAAGAGGGATGTCTTTCTAAATGGGAGTTCTTAAGTAATATGATTAATTGAACTTTAATTTATCATGAACCTAGTCCTGGTAGTATTAGCATATCTATGTTGTAGATCAATAGCTCGCGTTGTTGCTTCCCTGTGTTTATTTTGATATGTTCCTAGAGGAAAACTATGTTGAAAGATGTTAGTAGCAATGATGCGGATTGGGTCCGTGATATGAGGTTTGTCCTCATTGCTGCACAAAAAAAATGTCCTTGATGCACCGCTAGGTGACAGACCTATTGCAGTAGCATATGCAGACGTTATGAACATTTGGCTAGCTCAATATGATGACTACTTGATAGTTTAGTGCACCATGCTTAATGGCTTAGAATCGGGACTTCAAAGACGTTTTGAACGTCATGGACCATATGAGATGTTCCAGGAGTTGAAGTTAATATTTCAAGCAAATACCCGAGTTTAGAGATATGAAGTCTCCAACAAGTTCCATAGCTAAAAGATGGAGGAGAATCGCTCAACTAGTGAGCATGTGCCCAGATTGTCTGAGTACTACAATCGCTTGAATCAAGTGGGAGTTAATCTTCCAGATAAGATAGTGATTGACAGAATTCTCTAGTCACCATCACCAAGTTAGTAGAACTTCGTGATGAACAATAGTATGCAAGGGATGACGAAAACGAATCCCGAGCTTTTCATGATGATGAAATCAATGAAGGTAGAAATCAAGAAAGAGCATCAAGTGTTGATGGTTGACAAGATCACTAGTTTCAAGAAAAGGGCAAAGGGAAAAAGGGGAACTTCAAGAAGAACAGCAAGCAAGTTGCTGCTCAAGTGAAGAAGCCCAAGTCTGGTCCTAAGCCTGAGACTAAGTGCTTCTACTGCAAAGGGACTGGTCACTGGAAGCGGAACTACCCCAAGTGATTGGCGGATAAGAAGGATGGCAAAGTGAATATAAGTATATTTGATATACATGTTATTGATGTGTACTTTACTAGTGTTTATAGCAACCCCTCAGTATTTGATGCTAGTTCAGTTGCTAAGAGTAGTAACTCGAAACGGGAGTTGCAGAATGAACAGAGACTAGTTAAGGGTGAAGTGACGATGTGTGTTGGAAGTGGTTCCAAGATTGATATGATCATCATCGCACACTCCCTATACTTTCGGGGTTAGTGTTGAACCTAAATAAGTGTTATTTGGTGTTTGCGTTGAGCATGAATATGATTTGATCATGTTTATTGTAATACGGTTATTCACTTAAGTAAAAGAATAAATTGTTGTTCTGTTTACATGAATAAAACCTTATATGGTTACACACCCAATGAAAATAGTTCATTGGATCTCGATCTTAGTGATACACATATTCATAATATTGAAACCAAAAGATGCAAAGTTAATAATGATAGTGCAACTTATTTGTGGCACTGCCGTTTAGGTCATATCGGTGTAAAGCGCATGAAGAAACTCCATACTGATGGGCTTTTGGAACCACTTGATTATGAATCACTTGGTACTTGCGAACCGTGCCTCATAGGCAAGATGACTAAAACACCGTTCTCCGGTACTATGGAGAGAGCAACAGATTTATTGGAAATCATACATACCGATGTATGTGGTCCGATGAATATTGAGGCTCGTGGCGGATATCGTTATTTTCTCACCTTCACAGATGATTTAAGCAGATATGGGTATATCTACTTAATGAAACACAAGTCCGAAACATTTGAAAAGTTCAAAGAATTTCAGAGTGAAGTTGAAAATCATCGTAACAAGAAAATAAAGTTTCTACGATCTGATCGTGGAGGAGAATATTTGAGTTACGAGTTTGGTGTACATTTGAAAAATTGTGGAATAGTTTCGCAACTCATGCCACCCGGAACACCACAGCGTAATGGTGTGTCCGAACGTTGTAATCATACTTTACTAGATATGGTGTGATCTAGGATGTCTCTTACTGATTTACCGCTATCATTTTGGGGTTATGCTTTAGAGACGGCCGCATTCACGTTAAATAGGGCACCATCAAAATCCGTTGAGACGACACCTTATGAACTATGGTTTGGCAAGAAACCAAAGTTGTCGTTTCTTAAAGTTTGGGGCTGCGATGCTTATGTGAAAAAGCTTCAACCTGATAAGCTCAAACCCAAAGCGGAGAAATGTGTCTTCATAGGATACCCAAAGGAGACTGTTGGGTACACTTTCTATCAGATCTGAAGGCAAGACATTCGTTGCTAAGAATGGATCATTTCTAGAGAAGGAGTTTCTCTCGAAAGAAGTGAGTGGGAGGAAAGTAGAAATTGACGAGGTAACTGTACCTGCTCCATTATTGGAAAATAGTACATCACAGAAAACTGTTTCTGCGACACCTATACCAATTAGTGAGGAAGCTAATGATGATGATCATGAAACTTCAGGACAAGATACTACTGAACCACGTAGGTAAACCAGAGTGAGATCCGCACCAGAGTGGTACGGTAATCCTGTTCTGGAGGTCATGTTACTTGACCATGACGAACCTACGAACTATGAGGAAGCGATGATGAGCCCAGATTCCGCGAAATGGTTTGAGGCCATGAAATCTGAGATATGATCCATGTATGAGAACAAAGTTTGGACTTTGGTTGACTTGCCCGATGATCGGCAAGCAATTGAGAATAAATGGATCTTCAAGAGGAAGACGGACGCTGATAGTAGTGTTACTATCTACAAAGCTAGAATTGTCGCAAAAGGTTTTCGACAAGTTCAAGGTGTTGACTACGATGAGAGCTTCTCACTCGTATCTATGCTTGAGTCTGTCCGAATCATGTTAGTAATTGCCGCATTTTATGAAATCCGGCAAATGGATAAACAAAACTGCATTCCTTAATGGATTTATTAAAGAAGAGTTGTATATGATACAACAAAAGGTTTTGTCAATCTGAAAGGTTCTAACAAAATGTGCAAGCTCCAGCGATCCATCTGTGGACTGGTGCAAGCATCTCGGAGTTGGAATATACGCTTTGATGAGTTGATCAAAGCATATAGTTTTATACAGACTTGCGGTGAAGCCTGTATTTACAAGAAAGTGAGTGGGAGCACTACAACATTTCTGATAAGTATATGTGAATGACATATTGTTGATCGGAAATAATGTAGAATTATTCTATAAAGCATAAAGGAGTGTTTGAAAGGAGTTTTTCTAAGAAAGACTTCGGTGAAGCTGCTTACATATTGAGCTCCAAGATCTCTAGAGATAGATCAAGATGCTTGATAAGTTTTTTTCAATGAGTACATACCTTGACAATATTTTGAAGTAGTTCAAAATGGAGCAGTCAAAGAAAGAGTTCTTGCCCGTATTATAAGGTGTGAAGTTGAGTAAGACTCAAAGCCCGACCACGGCAGAAGATAGAAAGAGAATGAAAGTCATTCCCTATGCCTTGGCCATAGGTTCTATAAAGTATGTCATGCTGCATACCAGATCTATTGTATACCCTGCACTGATTTGGCAAGGGAGTACAATAGTGATCTAGGAGTAGATCACTGGACAGCGGTCAGAATTATCCTTAGTAAAATAAGGATATGTTTCTCGATTATGGACGTGATAAAAAGGTTCGTCGTAAAGGGTTACGCCGATGCAAGTTTTGACACTAATCTAGATGACTCTAAGTCTCGGTCTAGACACATATTGAAAGTGGGAGCAATTAGCTAGAGTAGCTCCATGCAGAGCATTGTTAACATAGAAATTTGCAAAATACATGTGGATCTGAATGTGGCAGACCCGTTGACTAAGATTCTCTCACAAGCAAAACATGATCACACCTTAGTACTCTTTGGGTGTTAATCACATAGCGATGTGAACTAGATTACTGAATCTAGTAAACCCTTTGGGTGTTGGTCACATGGCGATGTGAACTATGGGTGTTAATCACATGATGATGTGAACTATCGATGTTAATCACATGGTGATGTGATCTAGATTATTGACTCTAGTGCAAGTGGGAGACTGAAGGAAATATGCCCTAGAGGCAATAATAAAGTTATTATTTATTTTCTTATATCATGATAAATGTTTATTATTCATGCTAGAATTGTATTAACCGGAAACATAATACATGTGTGAATACATAGACAAACAGAGTGTCACTAGTATGCCTCTACTTGACTAGCTCGTTAATCAAAGATGGTTATGTTTCCTAACCATGAACAAAGAGTTGTTATTTGATTAACGAGGTCACATCATTAGTTGAATGATATGATTGACATGACCCATTCCATTAGCTTAGCACCCGATCGTTTAGTATGTTGCTATTGCTTTCTTCATGACTTATACATGTTCCTATGACTATGAGATTATGCAACTCCCGTTTGCCGGAGGAACACTTTGGGTGCTACCAAACTTCACAACGTAACTGGGTGATTATAAAGGAGTACTACAGGTGTTTCCAATGGTAGATGTTGGGTTGGCGTATTTCGAGAATAGGATTTGTCACTCCGATTGTCGGAGAGGTACCTCTGGGCCCTCTCGGTAATACACATCACATAAGCCTTGCAAGCATTATAACTAAGATGTTATTTGTCAGATGATGTATTACAGAACGAGTAAAGAGACTTGCCGGTAACGAGATTGAACTAGGTATTGGATACCGACGATCGAATCTCGGGCAAGTAACATACCGATGACAAAGGGAACACCATATGTTGTTATGCGGTCTGACCGACAAAGATCTTCGTAGAATATGTAGGAGCCAATATGGGCATCCAGGTCCCGCTATTGGTTATTGACCGGAGACGTGTCTCGGTCATGTCTACATTGTTCTCGAACCGTAGGGTCCGCACGCTTAACGTTACGATGACAGTTATTATGAGTTTATGCATTTTGATGTACCGAAGGTTGTCCGGAGTCCCAGATGTGATCACGGACATGACGAGGAGTCTCGAAATGGTCGAGACATAAAGATTGATATATTGGAAGCCTATGTATGGACATCAGAAGTGTTCCGGGTGAAATCGGGAATTTTACCGGAGTTCCGGGAGGTTACCGGAACCCCCCGGGAACCAAATGGGCCTTATTGGAAAGGTGAAAGGGGCAGCCCATGGTGGGCTGCGCGCCTCCCCCCTCCCCTAGTCCTATTAGGACTAGGAGAGGTGGCCGGCCCCCTTCTCCCTCTCTCTCTCTCGAGGACTCCTATTAGGAATAGGATTGGGGGGGGAGTCCTGAGTAGGACTCCTCCTGCGCCCTCCTCTCCTTGGCCGGCCAGCCCTCCCCCAGGCAACCTTTATATACGTGGGCAGGGGGCACCTCTAGACACACAAGTTGATCCTTGAGATCGTTCCTTAGCCGTGTGCGGTGCCCCCTGCCACCAAATTCCACCTCGATCATACCGTTGTAGTGCTTAGGCGAAGCCCTGCGTCGGTAGTACATCAAGATCGTCACCACGCCGTCATGCTGACGGAACTCTTCCTCGACGCTTTGCTGGATTGGAGCCCGAGGATCATCATCGAGCTGAACGTTTGCTAAGAACTCGGAGGTGCCGGAGTAACGGTGCTTGGATCGGTCGGACCGGGAAGAAGACGTACGACTACTTCCTCTACGTTGTGTCAACGCTTCCGTTGCAATCTACAAGGGTACGTAGATCAGACTCTCCCCCTCGTTGCTATGCATCACCATCATCTTGTGTGTGCGTAGGATTTTTTTTGAAATTACTACGTTCCCCAACACACTGGAGCTTGCACACTTTCTTAGCACCTTTATGATTGACAAAACCTTCTTGTTGCATCATATACAACTCTTCTTCAAGAAATGCATTAATAAATGTAGTTTTGACATCCATTTGCCAGATTTCATAAAATGTGGCAATTACTAACATGATTCAGACAGACTTAAGCATCTACGAGTGAGAAAATCTCATCATAGTCAACATCTTGAACTTGTTGAAAAACTTTTGCGACAATCCTCTTGAAAATCCATTTATTCTTAATGGCTCACCGATCAACAGGCAAGTCAATCAAGGTCCATACTTTGTTCTAATACATGGATCTCATCTCAGATTTCATGGCTTCAAGCCATTTCGCGGAATCTGGGCTCATCATCGCTTCCTCATAGTTCGTAGGTTCGTAATGGTCAAGTAACATGACCTCTAGAACAGGATTACCATACCACTCTGGTGCGGAACATATTCTGGTTGACCTACGAGGTTCTGTGATGAAATACTTTCCAATTCGGGAGAAGGTACAATTACCTCATCAAGTTTTACATTCCTCCCAATCACTTCTTTCGAGAGAAACTTCTTCTCTAGAAAGGATCCATTCTTACCAACAAATATCTTGCCTTCGGATCTGTGATAGAAGGTGTACCCAATAGTTTCCTTTGGGTATCCCATGGAGACGCATTTCTCCGATTTGGGTTCGACTTTATCAGGTTGAAACTTTTTCACATAAGCATCATAGCCCCAAACTTTAAGAAACGACATCTTATGTTTCTTGCTAAACCACAGTTCATATGGTGTCGTCTCAACGGATTTAGATGGTGCCCTATTTAACGTGAATGCAGCTGTCTTTACTGCATAACCCCAAAACGATAGTGATAAATCGGTATGAGACATCATAGATTGCACCATATCTAATAAAGTACGGTTATGACGTTCAGACACACCATTACGCTGTGGTGTTCCAGGTCGCTTGAGTTGCGAAAATATTCCGCATTGTTTCAAATGAAGACCAAACTTGTAACTCAAATATTCTCCTCCACGATTAGATCGCAGAAACTTTATTTTCTTGTTACGATGATTTTCCACTTCACTCTGAAATTCTTTGAGCTTTTCAATGTTTCAGACTTATGTTTCATCAAGTAGATATAGCCATATCTACTCAAATCATCCGTGAAGATCATAAAATAACGATACCCTCCGCGAGCCTCAGCACTCATCCGATTGCATACATCAGTATGTATTATTTCCAATAAGTTAGTTGCTTGCTCCATTGTTCTAGGGAACCGAGTTTTAGTCATCTTGCCCACGAGGCATGGTTCGCAAGCATCAAATGATTCATAATCAAGTGATTCCAAAAGCCATCAGCATGGATTTTCTTCATGCTCTTTACACCAATATGACCTAAACGGCAGTGCCACATATAAGTTGCACTATCATTATTAACTTTGCATCTTTTGGCTTCAATATTATGAATATGTGTATTACTACGATCGAGATTCAATAAATCATTCACCTTGGGTGTATGACCTCAGAAGGTTTTATTCATGTAAACAGAATAAACATTATGCTTTACGCAAACACCAAATAACATTTATTTTAGGTTCAACACTAATCCCGAAGGTAAAGGGAGTGTGCGATGGTGATCTTATCAACCTTGGAATCACTTCCAACTCACGCCATCACCTCGCCCTTAACTAGTCTCTGTTTATTTTGCAACTCCCGTTTCGAGTTACTACTCTTAGTAACTGAACAAGTGTCAAATACCGAGGTGTTGTTATAAACACTAGTAAAGTACACATCAATAACATGTATATCAAGTGTATACTTTTGTTCACTTTGCCATCCTTCTTATCTGCCAAGTATCTAGGGCAGTTCCACTTCCAGTGACCATTTCCTTTGTAGTAGAAGCACTCAGTTCTAGGCTTGGCTCTAGCTTTGAGCTTATTCATGGGAGTGGCAACTTGCTTGCCTTTCTTCTTTGAAGTTCCTCTTTCTTTCCCTTTGCCCTTTTCTTGAAACTAGTGGTCTTGTTAACCATCAACACTTGATGCTATTTCCTGATTTCTACCTTCACCGATTTCAGCATGGCAAAGAGCTTGGGAATTACTTTCGTCATCCCTTGCGTATTATAGTTCATCACTAAGTTCTAGTTACTAGAGAGTTTTATCAATTACTATCTTATATGAAAGATTAACTCCCACTTGATTCAAGCAATTGTAGTACCCAGACAATCTGAGCACATGCTCACTGGTTGAGCTATTCTCCTCCACCTTATAGGCAAAGTACTGTCAATGGTCTCATACCTCTCGACACGGGCATGAGTATGAAATACCAATTTCAACTCTAGACATCTTATATGTTCCGTGGCATTCAAAACATATCATGGTTCTAAGCCGTAAAGCATGGTGCACTAAACTATTAAGTAGTCATCATACCGAGCTTTGTCAAACGTTCATAAGGTGTTCGTCTGCTCCTGCAATAGGTTTGTCACCTAGCGGTGCATCAAGGACATTATTCTTCTGTGCAGCAATGAGGATAATCCTCAGATCACGGACCTAGTCCACATCATTGCTACTATCATCTTTCAACTTATTTTTCTCTAGGAACATATCAAAAATAAACGGGGAGCTACATCGCAAGCTATTGATCTACAACATAGATATGCAAATACTATCAGGACTAAGTTCATGATAAATTAAAGTTCAACCAATCATATTACTTAAGAACTCCCACTTAGATAGACATCCCTCTAGTCATCTAAACGATCACGTGATCCAAATCAACTAAACCATGTACGATCATCACGTGAGATAGAGTAGTTTTCAATGGTGAACATCACTATGTTGATCATATCTACTATATGATTCATGCTCGACCTTTCGTTCTCCAGTGTTCCGAGGCCATATCTGCATATGCTAGGCTCGTCAAGTTTAACCCGAGTATTCCGCGTGTGCAAAACTGGCTTGCACCCGTTGTATGTGAACATAGAGCTTATCACACCCGATCATCACGTGGTGTCTCGGCACGACGAACTGTCGCAACAGTGCATACTCAGGGAGAAAACTTATACCTTGAAATTTAGTGGGAGATCATCTTATAATGCTACCGCCGAACTAAGAAAAATAAGATACATAAAGGATAAACATCAGATGCAATCAAAATATGTGACATGCTATGGCCATCATCATCTTGTGCCTTTGATCTCCATTTCCAAAACACCGTCATGATCTCTATCGTCACCGGCATGACACCATGATCTCCATCATCTTGATCTCCATCAACGTCTCGTCACATGGTCATCTCACCAACTATTGCTTTTGCAACTATTGCTATCGCATAACGATAAAGTAAAGCAATTATATGGCGCTTGCATCTTATGCAATAAAGAGACAACCATAAGGCTCCTGCTAGTTGCCGATAACTTTAACAAAACATGATCATCTCATACAAAAATTTATATCTCATCACGTCTTGACCATATCACATAACAACATGCCCTGCAAAAACAAGTTCGACATCCTCTACTTTGTTGTTGCAAGTTTTATGTGGCTACTACGGGCTAAGCAATAACCGTTCTTACCTACGCATCAAAAAAAAACAATGCGGTATAGTGATTGCTTTTAGATCTTCAGAAAGAACCCTGTTCACTGAATCCGATTCAACTAAAGTTGGAGAAACAGACACCCACTAGCCACCTGTGTGCGAAGCACGTCGGTAGAACCAGTCTCACGTAAGCATACACGTAATGTTGGTCTGAGCCGCTTCATCCAACAATACCGCCGAATCAAGAAACAACTAGTGATGCAAGCAATATGTATATACCCACGCGCACAACTCCTTTGTGTTCTACTCGTGCATATAACACCTACGCATAAACCTGGCTCTGATGCCATTGTTGGGGAATGCAGTAATTGTTGGGGAACGTAGTAATTTCGAAAATTTTCCTACGCACACGCAAGATCATGGTGATGCATAGCAACGAGGGGGAGAGTGTTGTCTATGTACCAACGCAGACCGACTGCGGAAGCGATCTCACAACGTAGAGGAAGTAGTCGTACGTCTTCTTCCCGATCCGACCGATCCAAGCACCGTTACTCCGGCACCTCCGAGTTCTTAGCACACGTATAGCTCGATGATGATCCTCGGGCTCCGATCCAGGAAAGCGTCGAGGAAGAGTTCCGTCAGCACGACGGCGTGGTGACGATCTTGATGTACTACCGACGCAGGGCTTCGCCTAAGCACTACAACGGTATGATCGAGGTGGAATTTGGTGGCAGGGGGCACCGCACACGGCTAAGGAACGATCTCAAGGATCAACTTGTGTGTCTTGGGGTGTCCCCTGCCCCCGTATATAAAGGATGGAGGGAGGGAGGCTGGCCGGCCAAAGAGAGGGAGGCGCAGGAGGAGTCCTACTCCTACCGGGAGTAGGACTCCCCCCTCCAATCCTAGTCCAACTAGGAATCCTTAAAGGGGAGAGAGAGAGAGGTGGCCGGCCCCTCTCCTAGTCCTAATAGGACTAGGGAGAGGGGGGGCGCAGCCTTATGTGGGCTGCCCTCTCACCTTTCCACTAAGGCCCATGTTGGCCCATTTGGCTCCCGGGGGGTTCCGGTAACCCTCCCGGTAATCCGGTAAAATCCCGATTTCACCCGGAACACTTCCGGTGTCCAAACATAGGCTTCCAATATATCAATCTTTACGTCTCGACCATTTCGAGACTCCTCGTCATGTCCGTGATCACATCCGGGACTCCGAACAACCTTCGGTACATCAAAATGCATAAACTCATAATAACTGTCATCGTAACGTTAAGCGTGCGGACCCTACGGTTCGAGAACAATGTAGACATGACCGAGACACGTCTCCGGTCAATAACCAATAGCGGGACCTGGATGTCCATATTGGCTCCTACATATTCTACGAAGATCTTTATCGGTCAGACCGCATAACAACATACGTTGTTCCTTTTGTCATCGGTATGTTACTTGCCCGAGATTCGATCGTCGGTATCCAATACCTAGTTCAATCTCATTACTAGCAAGTCTCTTTACTCGTTCCGTAATACATCATCTCATAACTAACATCTTAGTTATTATGCTTGCAAGGCTTATGTGATGTGTATTACCGAGAGGGCCCAGAGATACCTCTCCGACAATCGGAGTGACAAACCCTAATCTCGAAATACGCCAACCCAACATCCACCATTGGAGACACCTGTAGTACTCCTTTATAATCACCCCGTTACGTTGTGACGTTTGGTAGTACCCAAAGTGTTCCTCTGGTAAACGGGAGTTGCATAATCTCATAGTCATAGGAACATGTATAAGTCATGAAGAAAGCAATAGCAACATACTAAACGATCGGGTGCTAAGCTAATGGAATGGGTCATGTCAATCAGATCATTCAACTAATGATGTGACCTCGTTAATCAAATAACAACTCTTTGTTCATGGTTAGGAAACATAACCATCTTTGATTAACGAGCTAGTCAAGTAGAGGCATACTAGTGACACTCTGTTTGTCTATGTATTCACACATGTATTATGTTTCCGGTTAATACAATTCTAGCATGAATAATAAACATTTATCATGATATAAGGAAATAAATAATAACTTTATTATTGCCTCTAGGGCATATTTCCTTCAGTCTCCCACTTGCACTAGAGTCAATAATCTAGTTCACATCGCCATGTGATTTAACAGCAATAGTTCACATCACCATGTGATTAACACCCATAGTTCACATTGTCATGTGACCAACACTCAAAGGGTTTACTAGAGTCAGTAATCTAGTTCACATATCTATGTGATTAACACCCAAAGAGTACTAAGGTGTGATCATGTTTTGCTTGTGAGATAATTTTAGTCAACGGGTCTGTTACATTCAGATCCGTAAGTATTTTGCAATTTCTATGTCTACAATGCTCTACACGGAGCTACTCTAGCTAATTGCTCCCACTTTCAATATGTATCCAGATTGAGACTATTCATCTGGATCAGTGTCAAAAACTTGCATCGACGTAACCCTTTACGACGAACCTTTTTGTCACGTCCATAATCGAGAAACATATCCTTATTTCACTAAGGATAATTCTGACCGCTGTCCAGTGATCTACTCCTAGATCACTATTGTACTCCCTTGCCAAATCAATGCAGGGTATACAATAGATCTGGTATACAGCATGACATACTTTATAGAACCTATGGCCAAGGCATAGGGAATGACTTTCATTCTCTTTCTATCTTCTGCCGTGGTCGGGCTTTGAGTCTTACTCAACTTCACACCTTGTAATACAGGCAAGAACTCTTTCTTTGACTGCTCCATTTTGAACTACTTCAAAATCTTGTCAAGGTTTTGTACTCATTGAAAAAACTTATCAAGCGTCTTGATCTATCTCTATAGATCTTGAAGCTCAATATGTAAGCAGCTTCACCGAAGTCTTTCTTTGAAAAACTCCTTTCAAATACTCCTTTATGCTTTACAGAATAATTCTACATTATTTCTGATCAACAATATGTCATTCACATATACTTATCAGAAATGCTGTAGTGCTCCCACTCACTTTCTCGTAAATACAGGCTTCACCGCAAGTCTGTATAAAACTATATGCTTTGATCAACTTATCAAAGCGTATATTCCAACTCCGAGATGCTTGCACCAGTCCACAGATGGATCGCTGGAGCTTGCACATTTTGTTAGCACCATTCGGATTGACAAAACCTTCTGGTTGCATCATATACAACTCTTCGTTAATAAATCCATTAAGGAATGCAGTTTTGTTTATCCGTTTGCCAGATTTCATAAAATGCGGCAATTACTAACATGATTCGGACAGACTCAAGCATAGATACGAGTGAGAAGCTCTCATCGTAGTCAACACCTTGAACTTGTCGAAAACCTTTTGCGACAATTCTAGCTTTGTAGATAGTAACACTACTATCAGCGTCCGTCTTCCTCTTGAAGATCCATTTATTCTCAATTGCTTCCCGATCATCGGGCAAGTCAACCAAAGTCCAAACTTTGTTCTCATACATGGATCCTATCTCAGATTTCATGGCCTTAAACCATTTCGCGGAATCTGGGCTCATCATCGCTTCCTCATAGTTCGTAGGTTCGTCATGGTCAGGTAACATGACCTCCAGAACAGGATTACCGTACCACTCTGGTGCGGATCTCACTCTGGTTTACCTACGAGATTCGGTAGTAACTTGATCTGAAGTTACATGATCATCATCATTAGCTTCCTCACTAATTGGTGTAGGTGTCACAGAAACTGGTTTCTGTGATGTACTACTTTCCAATAAGGGAGCAGGTATAGTTACCTCGTCAAGCTCTACTTTCCTCCCACTCACTTCTTTCGAGAGAAACTCCTTCTCCAGAAAATTTCCGAATTTTAGCAACAAAAGTCTTGCCTTCGGATCTGTGATAGAAGGTGTATCCAATAGTTTCCTTTGGATATCCTATGAAGACGCACTTCTCCGATTTGAGTTTGAGCTTATTAGGATGAAACCTTTTCATATAAGCATCGCAACCCCAAACTTTAAGAAACGACAACTTTGGTTTCTTGCCAAACCATAGTTCATACAGTGTCGTCTCAACGGATTTAGATGGTGCCCTATTTAACGTGAATGCAACTGTCTCTAATGCATAACCCCAAAAACGATAGTGGTAAATTGGTAGGAAACATCATAGATTGCACTATATCCAATAAAGTACGGTTATGACGTTCGGACACACCATTACACTGTGGTGTTCCATGTGGCGTGAGTAGTGAAACTATTTCACATTGTTTTTAACTGAAGGCCAAACTCGTAACTCAAATACTCTTCTCTACGATCAGATCATAGAAACTTTATTTTCTTGTTACGATGATTTTTCACTTCACTCTGAAATTCTTTGAACTTTTCAAATGTTTCAGACTTATGTTTCATCAAGTAGATATACTCATATCTGCTCAAATCATTTGTGAAGATCAGAAAATAATGATACCTGTCGCGAGCCTCAATATTCATCAGACCACATACATCAGTATGTATGATTTCCAACAAATCTGTTGCTCGCCCCATTGTTCCGAAGAACAGAGTCTTAGTCATCTTGCCCATGAGGCATGGTTCGCAAGCATCAACTGATTCATAATCAAGTGATTCCAAAAACCCATCAGCATGAAGTTTCTTCATGTGCTTTACACCAATATGACCTAAACAGCAGTGCCACAAACAAGTTGCACTATCATTATTAACTTTGCATCTTTTGGTTTCAATATTATGATTATGTGTATTACTACGATCGAGATCCAACGAACTGTTTTCATTGGGTGTGTAACCATATAAGGTTTTATTCATGTAAGCAGAACAACAATTTATTCTCTTACTTAAATGAATAACCATATTGCAATAAACATGATCAAATCATATTCATGCTCAATGCAAACACCAAAATAACACTTATTTAGGTTCAACACTAATCCCGAAATTTATAGGGAGTGTGCGATGATGATCATATCAATCTTGGAACCACTTCCAACACACATCGTCACTTCACCCTTAACTAGTCTGTGTTTATTCTGCAACTCCTGTTTCGAGTTACTACTCTTAGCAACTGAACTAGCATCAAATACTGAGGGGTTGCTATAAACACTAGTAAAGTACACATCAATAACATGTATATCAAATATACTTATGTTCACTCTGCCATCCTTCTTATCCGCCAATCACTTGGGGTAGTTCCGCTTCCAGTGACCAGTCCCTTTGCAGTAGAAGCACTTAGTCTCAGGCTTAGGATCAGACTTGGGCTTCTTCACTCGAGTAGCAACTTGCTTGCTGTTCTTCTTGTAGTTCCCCTTCTTCCCTTTGCCCTTTTCTTGAAACTAGTGGTCTTGTCAACCATCAACACTTGATGTTTTTCTTGATTTCTACCTTCGTTGATTTCAGCATCACGAAGAGCTTGGGAGTTGTTTCCGTTATCCCTTGCATATTATAGTTCATCACGAAGTTCTACTAACTTGGTGATGGTGACTAGAGAATTCTGTCAATCACTATCTTATCTGGAAGATTAACTCCCACTTGAATCAAGCGATTGTAGTACTCAGACAATCTGAGCACATGCTCACTAGTTGAGCGATTCTCCTCCATCTTTTAGCTATAGAACTTGTTGGAGACTTCATATCTCTCAACTCGGGTATTTGCTTGAAATATTAACTTCAACTCCTGGAACATCTCATATGGTCCATGACGTTCAAAACGTCTTTGAAGTCCCGATTCTAAGCCATTAAGCATGGTGCACTAAACTATCAAGTAGTCATCATATTGAGCTAGCCAAACGTTCATAACATCTGCATCTGCTCCTGCAATAGGTCTGTCACCTAGCGGTGCATCAAGGACATAATTCTTCTGTGCAGCAATGAGGATAAACCTCAGATCACGGATCCAATCCGCATCATTGCTACTAACATCTTTCAACACAATTTTCTCTAGGAACATATCAGAATAAACACAGGGAAGCAACAACGCGAGCTATTGATCTACAACATGATTTGCAAAATACTACCAGGACTAAGTTCATTTAAGTTCAATTTAATCATATTACTTAAGAACTCCCACTTAGATAGACATCCCTCTAATCTTCTAAGTGATCACGTGATCCAAATCAACTAAACCATAACCGATCATCACGTGAGATGGAGTAGTTTTCAATGGTGAACATCGTCATGTTGATCATATCTACTATATGATTCACGCTTGACCTTTCGGTCTCTGTGTTCCGAGGCCATATCTGCATATGCTAGGCTCGTCAAGTTTAACCTGAGTATTCTGCGTGTGCAAAACTGGCTTGCACCCGTTGTAGATGGACGTAGAGCTTATCACACCCGATCATCACGTGGTGTCTGGGCACGACGAACTTTGGCAACGGTGCATACTCAGGGAGAACACTTCTTGATAATTTAGTGAGAGATCATCTTATAATGCTACCGTCAATCAAAGCAAGATAAGATGCATAAAAGGATAAACATCACATGCAATCAATATAAGTGATATGATATGGCCATCATCATCTTGTGCTTGTGATCTCCATCTCCGAAGCACCGTCAGGATCACCATCGTCACCGGCGCCACACCTTGATCTCCATCGTAGCATCGTTGTCGTCTCGCCAATCTTATGCTTCCACGACTGTCACTACCTTTTATTAATAAAGTAAAGCATTACATCGCGATTTCATTGCATACAATAAAGCGACAACCATATGGCTCCTGCCAGTTGCCGATAACTCGGTTACAAAACATGATCATCTCATACAATAAAATCAGCATCATGCCTTGACCATATCACATCACAACATGCCCTGCAAAAACAAGTTAGACGTCCACTACTTTGTTGTTGCAAGTTTTACGTGGCTGCTACGGGCTTAAGTAAGAACTCATCTCACCTACGCATCAAAACCACAACGATAGTTCGTCAAATAGACTCCATTTTAACCTTCTCAAGGACCAGGCGTAGTCACACTTGGTTCATCTAAAGTTGGAAAGACAGTCTTCCACAAGCCATCTATGTGCAAAGCACGTTGAGGGAACCGGTCTCGCGTAAGAGTACGCGTAAGGTTGGTCCGGATCGTCTCACCCAACAATACCGCCGAACCAAAGTATGACATGCCGGTAGGCAGTATGACTTGTATCGCCCACAACTCACTTGTGTTCTACTCGTGCAAATAACATCAAACCATAAAAACCTAGGCTCGGATGCCACTGTTGGGGAACGTAGTAATTTCGAAAATTTTCCTACGCACACGCAAGATCATGGTGATGCATAGAGGAAGAGGGGGAGAGTGTTGTCTACGCACCAACGTAGACCGACTGCGGAAGCGATCTCACAACATAGAGGAAGTAGTCGTACGTCTTCTTCCCGATCCGACCGATCCAAGCACCGTTACTCCGGCACCTCCGAGTTCTTAGTACACGTACAGCTCGATGACGATCCTCGGGCTCTGATCCAGCAAAGCGTCGAGGAAGAGTTCCGTCAGCACGACGGCGTGGTGACGATCTTGATGTACTACCGACGCAGGGCTTCGCCTAAGCACTACAACGGTATGATCGAGGTGGAATTTGGTGGCAGGGGGCACCGCACACGGCTAAGGAACGATCTCAAGGATCAACTTGTGTGTCTTGGGGTGTCCCCTGCCCCCGTATATAAAGGATGGAGGGAGGGAGGCTGGCCGGCCAAAGAGAGGGAGGCGCAGGAGGAGTCCTACTCCTACCGGGAGTAGGACTCCCCCCTCCAATCCTAGTCCAACTAGGAATCCTTAAAGGGGAGAGAGAGAGAGGTGGCCGGCCCCTCTCCTAGTCCTAATAGGACTAGGGAGAGGGGGGGAGGCGCAGACCTATGTGGGCTGCCCTCTCACCTTTCCACTAAGGCCCATGTTGGCCCATTTGGCTCCCGGGGGGTTCCGGTAACCCTCCCGGTAATCCGGTAAAATCCCGATTTCACCTGGAACACTTCCGGTGTCCAAACATAGGCTTCCAATATATCAATCTTTACGTCTCGACCATTTCGAGACTCCTCGTCATGTCCATGATCACATCCGGGACTCCGAACAACCTTCGGTACATCAAAATGCATAAACTCATAATAACTGTCATCGTAACGTTAAGCGTGCGGACCCTACGGTTCGAGAACAATGTAGACATGACCGAGACACGTCTCCGGTCAATAACCAATAGCAGGACCTGGATGTCCATAGTGGCTCCTACATATTCTACGAAGATCTTTATCGGTCAGACCGCATAACAACATACATTGTTCCTTTTGTCATCAGTATGTTACTTGCCCGAGATTCGATCGTCAGTATCCAATACCTAGTTCAATCTCGTTACTAGCAAGTCTCTTTACTCGTTCCGTAATACATCATCTCATAACTAACATCTTAGTTATTATGCTTGCAAGGCTTATGTGATGTGTATTACCGAGAGGGCCCAGAGATACCTCTCCGACAATCGGAGTGACAAACCCTAATCTCGAAATATGCCAACCCAACATCCACCATTGGAGACACCTGTAGTACTCCTTTATAATCACCCAGTTACGTTGTGACGTTTGGTAGTACCCAAAGTGTTCCTCCGGTAAACGGGAGTTGCATAATCTCATAGTCATAGGAACATGTATAAGTCATGAAGAAAGCAATAGCAACATACTAAACGATCGGGTGCTAAGCTAATGGAATGGGTCATGTCAATCAGATCATTCAACTAATGATGTGACCTCGTTAATCAAATAACAACTCTTTGTTCATGGTTAGGAAACATAACCATCTTTGATTAACGAGCTAGTCAAGTAGAGGCATACTAGTGACACTCTGTTTGTCTATGTATTCACACATGTATTATGTTTCCGGTTAATACAATTCTAGCATGAATAATAAACATTTATCATGATATAAGGAAATAAATAATAACTTTATTATTGCCTCTAGGGCATATTTCCTTCAGTAATTTCAAAAAAAAATCTACGCACACGCAAGATCATGGTGATGCATAGCAACGAGAGGGGAGAGTGTTGTCTACGTACCCTCGTAGACCGTAAGCGGAAGCGTTATGAAAACGCGGTTGATGTAGTCATACGTCTTCACGATCGACCGATCCTAGTATTGAAAGTACGACACCTCCGCGATCTGCACACGTTCGGCTCGGTGACATCCCACGAACTCACGATCCAGCAGAGTGTCGAGGGAGAGCTTCGTTAGCACGACAGCGTGATGACGGTGATGATGATGCTACTGAAACAGGGCTTCGCCTAAGCAGCGCTACGATATGACCGAGGTGGATTATGGTGGAGGGGGGCACCGCACACGGTTGGAAAGAATCAACTTGTGTGTCTATGGGGTGCCCACTGGCCACGTATATAAAGGATGGAGGGAGGAGGAGGCCGGCCCTCATAGGGCATGCCCAAAGTGTGGAGTCCTACTAGGACTCCCTAGTCCTAGTAGGATTCCACCTCCCACATGGAATAGGAAAAAGGGAAGGGAGAAGGAGAAGGAAGGAAGGGGGCGCCCCCTTTCCCTAGTCCAATTCGGATCAATCCATGGGGAAGGGGTGTGGCCACACTTGAGGCCTTTCTCTCCTTTCCCGTATGGCCCATTAAGGCCCAATACGAATTCCTGTAACTCTCCGGTACTCCGAAAAATACCCGAATAACTCGGAACCTTTCCGATATCCGAATATAGCCTTCCAATATATCGATCTTTATGTCTCGACCATTTCGAGACTCCTCATCATGTCCCTGATCTCATCCGGGGCTCCGAACAAACTTCGGTCATCAAATCACATAACTCATAATACAAATCGTCACAGAACGTTAAGCGTGCGGACCCTATGGGTTCGAGAAATATGTAGACATGACCGAGACTCATCTCCGGTCAATAACCAATAGCGGAACCTGGATGCTCATATTGGTTCCTACATATTCTACGAAGATCTTTATCGGTCAAACCGCATAACAACATACGTTGCTCCCTTTTGTCATCGGTATGTTACTTGCCCGAGATTCGATCGTCGGTATCTCAATACCTAGTTCAATCTCGTTACCGGAAAGTCTCTTTACTCGTTCTGTAATGCATCATCCCACAACTTACTCATTACTCACATTGCTTGCAAGGCTTATAGTGATGTGCATTACCGAGAGGGCCCAGAGATACCTCTCCGATACACGGAGTGACAAATCCTAATCTCGGAGACACCTGGAGAGCATCTTTATAATCACCCAGTTACGTTGTAACGTTTGATAGCACACAGGGTGTTCCTCCGGTATTCGGGAGTTGCATAATCTCATAGTCAGAAGAACATATATAAGTTATGAAGAAAGCAGTAGCAATAAAACTGAACGATCATTATGCTAAGCTAACGGATGGTTCTTGTCCATCATATCATTCTCTAATGATGTGATCCCGTTCATCAAATGACAACACATGTCCATGGCTAGGAAACTTAACCATCTTTGTTTAACGAGCTAGTCAAGTAGAGGCATACTAGGGACACTCTGTTTGTCCATGAGTTCACACATGTACTAAGTTTCTAGTTAATACAATTCTAGCATGAATAATAAAAATTTATCATGATATAAGGAAATATAAATAACAACTTTATTATTGCCTCTAGGTCATATTTCCATCACTCTATGCCATGGCCCATACTGCCCCGTACAAGGCATTCTCTGAGTCTGACCTCGATCATGCAGAGAGCTTCACCAACATCTTCTCCCACAACAAGCTCGTGAGGCACAGAGACTGGGGGAAGGTGATGAAAGGGGATAACTTCAACCCAAGCCAGAGTGCTTTTGGTCCAGAGCTCGTGATGCTATCTGGTGAAGGGAGGAAACATGGCTCGGCAGCCATTGGGGATGTACTAATACGATGTCCTAGAACTCTCCGGGAGATCAAGAAGCGCCAGACAAGCTCTCTTCCTGAGATGAGTCCTCGTCTACGGCCAATGGAGCTCTCCATCGAGGCTAGGGCCCAGGAGCTTCTGGCGGACGCAAACAGGCAGGCGGCGCAAAGGGAGAAGGAGTTGGAGGATAGGACAGCTAGGATGATGGAGGAGGAGAGGAACCGGAACGACTTGGGTCACCGGGCCCTATACGAGCTCCTCATGGTAAGTTTCTCATGCATATTAGCCAAATCAAGCATGTAATGTTCGTGACATTACTAACTAATATGACCGACTCGTGAAAACAAAATGTATAGTCCGTGTGCAAGAAAAACGGTCAGACCCCTCCATCGATGCCCCAGATTGGTATAGCGGACACAGTGAGTTTCATTAGTTTCTAGTATTCACATTTTAGTTGCATCATGGTAACGAGACATTGAAAATGATCTTTGGTGCAGCATGCCTCCCGACAAGCATCGACCGATCCTTCTCCGTCTAGCAACTGCGCAACCCCGACCGCTCCTTTTCTGTCTAGCACTAGCACACACCCGACCAGTCCTTCACCTCCGTGATGATGGTAAGTTTTCCCAAGTGACATAATAACCTTACTTAGCTCCAAACTGACATACTTTACCTAGGATAGCTATAAGATGACCTATAATTAGCATTTTTTCCTACTAAATGACTTAATATGCTTAGTTAGCTAAAAACAGGCATAACTACCTAGGACAACTCAATAATGATCTACACTTAGCTTAGCTAGTTCATTTATCACATAATTAGCTCACTTGGGTAAAAAATGGCATAATAACCTAGGTTTAGCTCCAAAATGACATAGACTTAGCTTATTTTCCTCGAATATGACATAATAACCTTACTTAGCTCCAAACTGACATACTTTACCTAGGATAGCTATTAAATGACCTATACTTCACATTGTTTTTCTCCAAAATGACAAAATATGCTTAGTTAGCTCAAAAATGTCATAACTACATAGGTTAGCTAAAAATGACCTACACATAGCTTCTTCAGTTCATTTATGACTGAAGACCCACAAGTGTAGGGGATCTATAGTAGTCTTTTCGATAAGTAAGATGTCAAACCCAACGAGGAGCAGAAGGAAATGATAAGCAGTTTTCAGTAAGGTATTCTCTGCAAGCACTGAAATTATCGGTAACAGATAGTTTTGTGATAAGGTAATTTGTAACGAGTAGCAAGTAATAAAAGTAAATAAGGTGCAACAAGATGGCCCAATCCTTTTTGTAGCAAAGGACAAGCCTACACAAACTCCTATATGAAGTAAAGCGCTCCCGAGGACACATGGGAATTATCGTCAAACTAGTTTTCATCACGTTCATATGATTCGCGTTTGCTACTTTGATAATTTGATATCTGGGTGGACCGGTGCTTGGGTACTGTCCTTACTTGGAAAAGCATCCCACTTATGATTAACCCCCATTGCAAGCATCCGCAACTACAAGAGAAGTATTAAGGTTAACCTAACCATAGCATGAAACATATGGATCCAAATCAGCCCCTTACGAAGCAACACATAAACTAGGGTTCAAGCTTCTGTCACTCTAGCAACCCATCATCTACTTATTACTTCTCAATGCCTCCCTCTAGTCCCAAACAATGGTGAAGTGTCATGTAATCGACGTTCACATAACACCGCTAGAGGGATGACAACATGCATCTCATCAAAATATCGAACGAATACCAAATTCACATGACTACTTATAGAAAGACTTCTCCCATGTCCTCGGGAACAAACGTGACTACTCACAAAGCATATTCCTGTTCATAATCAGAGGGGTATTAATATGCATAATGGATTTGAACATACGATCTTCCACCAAGTAAACCAACTAGCATCAACTACAAGGAGTAATCAACACTACTAGCAACCCACAGGTACCAATCTGAGGTTTGGATACAAAGATGAACTAGGGTTTGATATGAGATGTTTCTGGTGAAGATGTTGATGGAGATTGACCCCCTCCTGATGAGAGGATCGTTGGTGATGACGACGGTGATGATTTCCCCCTCCCGAAGGGAAGTTTCCCCGGCAGAACAGCTCCGCTGGAGCCCTAGATTGGTTCCGCCTCGTGGCAGCGGAGTTTCGTCCTGTGAGCTTTCTTATGATTTTTTCCTCGACGAAAGACATCATATAGCAGAAGATGGGCATTGGAGGGCCACCAGGGGGCCCACAAGGCAGGGGGCGTGCCCAGGGAGGTAGGGCGCGCCCCCACCCTCGTGGCCAGGGTGTGGGCCCTCTCTGGTACTTTCTTCGCTTAGTATTTTTTATTAATTCCAAAAATTACTTCCGTGAAGTTGCAGTACTTTTGGTGCTGTGCAGAATAGGTCTCTAATATTTGCTCCTTTTCCAGCCCAGAATTCCAGCTACCGGCATTCCCCCTCTTCATGTAAACCTTGTAAAATAAGAGAGAATAGGCATAAGTATTGTGACATAATGTGTAATAACAGCCCATGATGCCATAAATATCGATATAAAAGCATGATGCAAAATGGACGTATCAACTCCCCCAAGCTTAGACCTCGCTTGTCCTCAAGCGAAAGCCGAGATCGAAAAATATGTCCACATGTTTAGAGATAGAGGTGTCGGTAAAATAAAATACGAACATGAGGGCATCATGATCATTCTTAGAACAACAACAACAATATATATATATATATATATTGTCATATGATCTCTTATGCTAAAGTAATAATTCAATCACATACTCAAGTATGAATCAAAAACTTCATTGAAAACTAACAAACTATAATCTCAGTCCTTGAAGCAATTGCAATTTATCATAACATAGGAAAGAGTCAATATAAGAGCTTCTCGGCAAGTCCACATACTCAACCATCTTTTAGTCTTTAACAATTGCTAACACTCACGCGATATTTATGGTTATGAAGTTCTAATCGGACACAGAGAAAGACAATGGCTTATAGTTTGGCCTCCCAACATTTTACCTCAAGGGTAATGTCAACAATAATAGTTCATGAAAACCCACATCCAATTAACTATATACATTTGGATCTTTCCAACACATTGTGCTTGCCATAGGATAAAATGTAAAAAGGAAAGGTGAAGATCACCATGACTCTTATATGAAGTAATAGACAAGAATAAAAGATAGGCCCTTCGCAGAGGGAAGCAGAGGTTGTCATGTGCTTTTATGGTTGGATGCACAAAATCTTAATGCGAAAGAACGTCTCTTTATAATGCCACTTGTGATATGGACCTTTATTATGTAGTCCGTCGCTTTTATTTCTTCCACATCACAAGATCATATAAAGCTTATTTTCTCCACACTAATAAGTCATACATATTTAGAGAGCAATTTTTATTGCGTGCACCGATGACAACTTATTTGAAGGATCTTACTCAATCCATAGGTAGGTATGGTGGACTCTCATGGCAAAAACGGGTTTAGGGATATTTGGAAGCACAAGTAGTATCTCTACTTGGTGCAAAGAAATTTGCTAGCATGAGAGGGAAAGGCAAGCTCAACATGTTGGACGATCCATGACAATATAATTTATCTCAGATGTAAGAAAACATAACCCATTATGTTGTCTTCCTTGTCCAATGTCAACTCTTTAGCATATCATACTTTAATGAGTGCTCACAATTATAAAAGATGTCCAAGATAGTATATTTATATGTGAACCTCTCTTTCTTTATTACTTCCTATTAATTACAATGATGACCAAAACTATGTTTGTCAACTCTCAACAACTTTTATTCATCATACTCTTTATATGTGAGCTCATTACTCTCCATAAGATCCATATGATCTCTTTATTTATTTTTCTTTTATTTTATTCCCTCAAGATCGTAGCAAGATAATCAAGCCCTTGACTCAACACTAATCTTTATTATATATAGCTCACAGACTTGATTACATAGAAGGATCATAAAGCAAAACTCAAAACCAGATCATACTAAAATTTTATTCTACTAGATCAAGATATTACCAAAAGGATCGAACTAAGAAAAACAGTCAAGATAAAAGGTGTGATGGTGATACGATACTGGGCACTCCCCCAAGCTTGGCAGATGCCAAGGGGAGTGCCCATACCCATGTGTTTATGTTTCCTTCCTCGGAGGTGGTGATGAAGGAGTTGTTGATAATGTGCGCTTCTTCCATAATTTGTGATTGAGGACAGAATTCTGCTCCTTTAGGTCCTCGATCTCCCGCTCAAGGCTTAGTACCTTTTTGCATAGTTCTTGTTTGTTCTCCTGCAAGAGGCGAAAAGGGATAAACTCGATCTTAGGTTTCTTTGCTCTGTTGGGGAGGCTTGACTTTTTGAACTCCACATGCATGTCCCCAGGTTGAGCCAATGGGACTTCATCTTCATCCGAGCACGTCTCCTCCTTTCCTTTAGGCTCATAGTCTTCTTCTTCCTCTGTGGTCCAACCACAATGCTCCAAGTCCCCATAGACCCTATGATCTGCAAGGTAATCAGCCACATAGCTTTCTCCCTCCGAATCTTGGGATGACATATTGCTCTAATCAGCAGCAGAAACAGCTCGAAACAAGAACAGAGGATAATTGCGTGATACAGAGGTTAAAACCTTCAGGACATTATATAATGATTTTTTATCGACTAAAAGATGTATCATGCAAGAAAACGGAGTCCGGAGAGCACACGAGGTGCCCACGAGGCAGGGGGCGCAACCAGGGGGTAGGGCACGCCCTCCACCCTCGTGGAAGGCTCGTGTCCCTTTCGGTCTGCTTCTTATTTTTCCTATTTTCTTAAATATTCCAAAACGGAGAAGAATTGCCATTAGAACTATTTTGGAGTCAGTTTACTTACCGTACCACATACCTATTCCTTTTAGGAGTCTGAAACGTTCTGGAAAGTGTCCCTTATGTATTCCTCCGGGGTTACGGTTTCAATAATATTAGTTTAAACATTTATGGGATTACTGAGATATAATGTTTGATTCTTTGACCGTTCACCACCTTCGGATTTGTGCCTTCGAAGTTGTTGATTTTTATGGCACCGGAACGATAGACCTCCTCGATAACGTAAGGACCTTCCCGTTTAGAGAGAAGTTTGCCTGCAAAAAATCTTAAACTAGAGTTGTATAGCAATACATAATCACCTATATTAAACTCACGTTTTTGTATCCTTTTATCATGCCATCTTTTAAATTTTTCTTTAAACAGTTTGGCATTCTCATAAGCCTGGGTTCTCCATTCATCAAGTGAGCTAATGTCAAATAACCTCTTCTCATCGGCAAGTTTGAAATCATAACTGAGCTCTTTGATGGCCCAATATGCCTTACGCTCTAATTCGAGAGGTAAGTGACATGCTTTTCCATAGACCATTTTATACAGAGACATACCCATAGGATTTTTATATGCAGTTCTATAAGCCCATAATGCATCATCAAGTTTCTTGGACCAATTCTTTCTAGATCTATTAACAGTCTTTCGTAAAATTAATTTGAGCTCTCTGGTACTCAATTCTACTTGACCACTAGAATGCGGGTGATATGGAGATGCAATTCTATGATTAACATCATACTTAGCAAGCATTCTACGAAAAGCACCATGAATAAAATGTGAACCACCATCAGTCATTAAGTATCTAGGGACTCCAAACCTCGGAAAAATAACTTCTTTAAGCATCTTAATAGAGGTGTTGTGATGAGCACTACTAGTTGGAATAGCTTCTACCCACTTAGTAACGTAATCAACAGCAACTAAAATATGTGTATACTCATTAGAGGAAGGATACGGTCCGATATAATCGAAGCCCCAAACATCAAATGGTTCAATAACGAGTGAATAATTCATAGGCATTTCTTGACATCTACTAATATTACCAATTCTTTGACATTCATCACATGATAAGACAAACTTACGGGCATCCTTGAAGAGAGTAGGCCAATAAAAACCGGATTGCAGTACCTTATGTGCAGTTCTGTCTCCAGCATGGTGTCCTCCATAAGCTTCGGGGTGACACTTGCGTAGGATCTATTCCTGTTCATGCTCAGGTACACAATGTCTAATAACACCATCTACTCCTTCTTTATAAAGATGTGGGTCATCCCAGAAGTAATGTCTTAAATCATAGAATAACTTTTTCTTTTGCTGGTATGTGAAACTAGGTGGTATAAATTTAGCAACAATGTAATTAGCATAATCAACATACCATGGAGCAGTACGAGAAGCATGTATGACAGCTAATTGTTCATTCGGAGCTATCATCAATAGGTAGTGGGCCATCAAGAACATTCTCTAACCTAGACAAGTTGTCTGCAACGGGGTTCTCAACTCCCTTTCTATCAATAATATGCAAATCAAATTCTTGTAGTAGGGCAACCCATCTAATAAGTCTTGGTTTAGCATCTTTCTTTTCCATAAGATATTTAATAGCAGCATGATCAGTGTAAATAGTTACTTTAGAATCAACAATATAAGGTCTGAACTTATCACAAGCAAATACAACTGCTAAAAATTATTTTTCAGTAGTAGCATAATTTCTTTGGGCATTGTCTAGAGTTTTACCATCATATTGAATAACATTTAGTTTCTTATCAACCCTTTGTCCTAGAACAACGCCTACAGCATAGTACTAGCATCACACATGATTTAAAAAGGTAAATTCCAATTAGGTGGCTAAACAATAGGTGTAGAAATCAAGGCTTTCTTTAGTATTTGAAATGCTTCTACACAATCATCATCAAAGATAAAAGGAATATCTTTTTGTAATAGGTTAGTCAGAGGCCGGAAATTTTTTGAGAAGTCCTTAATGAACCTCCTATAAAACCCGGCATGACCAAGGAAACTTCTTATACCTTTGTTGTCCTTGGGACACGGCATCTTTTCAATAGCATCAACTTTAGCTTTGTCAACTTCAATACCTCTTTCAGAAATTTTATGCCCCAAGACAATACCTTCATTAACCATAAAGTGGCACTTCTCCCATTTCAAGACAAGCTTAGTTTCTTCACATCTCTGCAAAACTCGATCAAGGTTGCTCAAGCAATCATCAAAAGAGGATCCATAGACATAGAAATCATCCATGAAAACTTCACAAATCTTTTCACAAAAGTCAGAGAATATAGCCATCATGCATCTTTGAAAGGTAGCAGGTGCATTACATAAACCAAAAGGCATACGTCTATAAGAAAAGGTACTGAAAGGGCAAGTAAAAGTAGTCTTTTCTTGATCATCAGCTGATACAGGTATTTGAGAGAAACTAGAGTAACCATCTAGAAAGAAAAAATGTGTATGCTTGTATAATCTCTCTAGCATTTGATCAATGAAAGGCAAAGGGTAATGATCTTTTTTAGTAGCTTTATTTAATTTGCGGAAATCAATCACCATCCTATAACCTGTAATAATTCTTTGCGGAATCAATTCATCTTTATCATTAGGAACGACAGTAATACCTCCCTTCTTAGGGAAACAATGGACATGGCTTACCCACTAACTATCAGCAATGGGATAAATTATACCTGCTTTAAGGAGATTTAATATTTCCTTTCTTACCACTTCTTTCATATTAGGATTTAGCCGTCCTTGGTGAGCAATAACTGGTTTGGAGTCTTCCTCCAAATTTATTTTGTGCCGGCATAAAGTGGAACTAATGCCCTTAAGATCATCAAGAGCATATCCAATAGCAGCACGGTGCTTCTTCGGAGTTTTCAATATTTCTCTTCATGCTCTAAGAGGTTAGCACTAATAATAACAGGATATATCTTCTTTCCATCAAGATAAGCATATTTAAGAGTATCAGGCAATGGTTTAAGCTCAAACAAGGGATCACCGTTAGGTGGCGGAGGATCCCCTAGGATTTCGATAGGCAAGTTGTGTTTCAAAATACGTCCATGTTTAAAGAATACTTCATCTATTTCCCTTCTTTCATTCATATACATATCATTTTCATGGTCTAGCAAATATTGTTCTAAAGGATCAGTAGGAGGCACGGCAATAGAAGCAAGACCAATAATTTCATCTTTACTAGGCAATTCCTCATCACGGGGTTGTCTACTAAATTTAGCAAAATTAAACTCATGAGACATATCCCCTAAACCAACAGAAACAATATCCTTATTGCAATCTATCTTAGCATTAACAATATTCAAGAAGGGTCTATGAAATATAATGGGATAAAAGATATCTTGTGGAGAACCAAGAACAAGAAAATCAGTAGGATATTTAACTTTCCCACACAAGACTTCAACATCTCTAACAATCCCAACTGGTGAAATAATATCTCTATTGGCAAGCTTAATTGTAACATCTATCTCTTCTATCTCAGTAGGTGCAATATCATGCATAATTTCTTTGTATAAGGAATGAGGTATTGCACTTGCACTAGCACCCATATCACATAAGCCATGATAACAATGATCTCCTATTTTAAAGGAAATAACAGACATGCCTACAATAGGTCTATGTTTATTTTTAGCATCAGGTCTAGCAACTCTAGCAGCTTCATTGCAGAAGTAAATAACATGCCCATCAATATTATAGACCAAGAGATCTATAACCATAGCAATTTTAGGTTCAACTTTAACTTGCTCAGGGGGTTTGTGTGTCCTAATATTACTTTTGTTGACTACAGTTGAAGCTTTAGCATGGTCCTTTATTCTAACAGGGAAAGGTGGCTTCTCAATATAAGCAGCAGGAACAACATGATCATCATAAGTGATAGTCTTTTCTTCAACTTTAATAGGTGCAACTACTTTTAATTCAATGGGAGGATTATATTTAAACCACTTCTCCTTAGGGAGATCAACATGATTAGTAAAGGATTCACAAAAAGAAGCTACTATCTCTAAGTCAAGTCCATATTTAGTGCTAAATTCACGGAAAGCATCGGTATCCATAAAAGATTTAACACAATCAAACTTAGGCGTTATACCTGACTCCTTACCTTCATCGAGGTCCCAATCTTCAGAGTTGCGTTTAATTCTTTCCAATAAATCCCATTTGAATTCAATAGTCTTCATCATAAAAGATCCAGTACAAGAAGTATCAATCATGGAGCGATTATTAAGAGAAAGGCGACCATAATTTTTTTGAATAGATCATTTCTTTAGAGAGCTCATGATTGGGGCATGAATATAACATTGACTTAAGACTCCCCCAAGCTTGAGCGATGCTTTCTCCTTCGCGAGGCAAAAAATTATATATATAATTACGATCACGATGAACAAGATGCATAGGATAAAACTTCTGATGAAATTCCAATTTCAATCGTTGGTAGTTCCATGATCCCATATCATCACATAGCCTATACCATGTCAATGCATCTCCTTCAAAGATAAAGGGAAGAACTTCTTCTTGATAACATCATCGGGCATACCTGCAAGCTTAAATAATCCAGAAACTTCATCCACATAGATTAGATGCAAATCGGGATGTAATATTCCATCACCTGTGTAAGGATTAGCGAGCAGTTTCTCTATCATACCCGAAGGAATTTCAAAGTAAACATTTTCAGTAGGTTCAGTAGGTTGAGGAGCAACTCTTTGCTCTACTGGTCGGGGTGAAGATACCCCGAACAAGCCCCTCAAAGGATTATGTTCCATAGTAACAAGTGACAGTAAATTTCGGCACACTATATAATTTTTTCCTTACCAAATTCCACCTACCAATGGCGCTTCACTCCCCGGCAACGGTGCCAGAAAAGAGTCTTGATGACCCACAAGTGTAGGGGATCTATCGTGGCCTTTTCAATAAGTAAGAGTGTCGACCCCAACGAGGAGCAGAAGGAAATGATAAGCAGTTTTCAGTAAGGTATTCTCTGCAAGCACTAAAATTATCGGTAACAGATAGTTTTCTGATAAGGTTATTTGTAACGAGTAGCAAGTAACAAAAGTAAATAAGGTGCAGCAAGATGGCCCGATCCTTTTTGTAGCAAAGGACAAGCCTGGACAAACTCTTATATGAAGTAAAGCGCTCCCAAGTACACATGGGAATCATCGTTAAGCTAGTTTTCATCATGTTCATATGATTCACGTTCGGTACTTTGATAATTTGATATGTGGGTGGACTGGTGCTTCAGTACTATCCTTACTCGGACAAGCATCCCACTTATGACTAACCCCCATTGCAAGCATCCGCAACTACAATAGAAGTATTAAGGTAAACCTAACCATAGCATGAAACATATGGATCCCAATCAGCCCCTTAGGAAGCAACGCATAAACTAGGGTTTAAGCTTCTGTCACTCTAGCAACCCTTCATCTACTTATTACTTCCCAATGCCTCCCTCTAGGCCCAAACAATGGTGAAGTGTCATGTAGTCAACGTTCACATAACACCACTAGAGGGATGACAACATACATCTCATCAAAATATCAAATGAATACCAAATTCACAACAACTACTTGCAGCAAGACTTCTCCCATGTCCTCAGGAGCAAACGTAACTACTCACAAAGCATATTCATGTTCATAATCAGAGGGGTATTAATATGAATAATGGATCTGAACATATGATCTTCCACCAAGTAAACCAACTAGCATCAACTACAAGGAGTGATCAACACTACTAGCAACCCACAGGTACCAATCTGAGGTTTGGATACAAAGATTGGATACAAGAGATGAACTAGGGTTTGAGATGAGATGGTGTTGGTGAAGATGTTGATGGCGATTGACCCCCTCCCAATGACAGGATCGTTGGTGATGATGATGCTGATGATTTCCCCCTCCCGGAGGGAAGTTTCCCCGGTAGAACAGCTCTGCCAGAGCCCTAGATTGGTTCCGCCTTGTGGCGGCGGAGTTTCATTCCGTGAGCTTGCTTATGATTTTTTCCTTGACGAAAGACCTCATATAGCAGAAGATGGGCATCGGAGGGCCACCAGGTGTCCTATGAGGCAGGGGGCACGCCCCCACCCTCGTGGCCAGGGTGTGGGCCCCCTCTGGTACTTCCTTCGCTCAGTATTTTTTATTAATTTCAAAAATGACTTCCGTGAAGTTTCAGGACTTTTGGAGCTGTGCAGAATAGGTATCTAATATTTGCTCCTTTTCCAGCCCAGAATTCCAGCTGCCGGCATTCCTCCTCTTCATGTAAACCTTGTAAAATAAGAGAGAATAGGCATATGTATTGTGACATAATGTGTACTAACAGCCCATAATGCTATAAATATCGGTATAAAAGCATGATGCAAAATGGGCGTATCAATGACATACTTAGCGTACTTAGGTAAAAAAATGGCATGATAACCTTGGTTTAGCTCCAAAATGACATTGTCGGTGTCAAAACCGGCGGATCTCGGGTAGGGGGTCCCGAACTATGCGTCTAGGCGGATGGTAACAGGAGCCAGGAGACATGAAGTTTTACCCAGGTTCGGGCCCTCTTGATGGAGGTAAAACCCTACGTTCTGCTTGATTAATATTGATGATATGGGTAGTACAAGAGTAGATCTACCATGAGATCAGAGAGGCTAAACCCTAGAAGCTAGGCTATGGTATGATTGTATGTTGTCCTACGGACTAAAACCCTCCGGTTTATATAGACACCGGAGAGGGCTAGGGTTACACAAGGTCGGTTACAAAGGAGGAGATATGCATATCCGTATTGCCTAGCTTGACTTCCACGCCAAGTAGAGTCCCATCCGGACACGAGACGAAGTCTTCAATCTTGTATCTTCATAGTCCAACAGTCCGGCCAAAGGATATAATCCGGCTGCCCGGAGACCCCCTAATCCAGGACTCCCTTAGTAGCCCCTGAACCAGGCTTTCAATGACGATGAGTCCGGCACGTAGTATTGTCTTCGGCATTGCAAGGCGGGTTCCTCCTCCGAATACACCACGGAAGAATTTGAATACAAGGATAGTGCCCGACCCTGCAAAATAAGTTCCACATACCACCGTAGAGAGAATAATATTTCCACAAATCAAACTTGCCGACTTGTTTTGGCAACACGACATTATGTCATGGCCCGGTGATTATTCGAACCGTTTCCTTTAACTAGCCCCGCACATAACGCGAGGCAGTTTTTTGACACGTCTTGTCAAAGCAAAGATCGTGTCCCCTTATCACGGGATTCTCATCAATACGGGTGTGGGTAACCCAACCGCGCCATCGATTACAGCGCTTGGGGGATAAGCGAGTTTTACTAGGCTAGTGGGGACGCTTAGTTTCGTCCGCCCATATAAAGGGATAAGGATTCACCTCTTCATCCATGCCTTCTTCCTCCTTTGCTCATCCATTTTCGCGCACTCGAGCTCCAACACCCAAGTCCGCACTCCCCACCTCAACCTTCTCCAACCATGTCCGGAGTGGGAGGCAGGTGGATGGTCTCCTCCGTCACGGAGGGACTCATCAAGAAGCTGAGGAGAGCCGGATACCTGCCTGACGACATCGCGCACCGGCTCCCAGATGAGGGGCAGCTCATCCCCACCCCCAGGCCCCATGAGAGGGTAGTTTTCCTTACCCGTTTCCTCCGCGGACTGGGATTCCCTCTCCACCCATTCGTCCGGGGGCTCATGTTCTACTATGGCCTGGATTTCCACGATCTGGCCCTGAACTTCATCCTCAACATCTCGGCGTTTATCGTCATGTGTGAGGCCTTCCTCCGCATCAAGCCCCAATTCGGCTTATGGCTGAAAACCTTCAATGTTAAGCCGAAGGTAGTGGGCGGCCGCCAGGCGGAGTGGGGAGGCACCATGGTGGGCAAGATGCCCAACGTTACATGGCTCGAGGGCTCCTTCGTGGATACCATAAAGGGGTGGCAATCGGGGTGGTTCTACATCACCGAGCCGCGTGACCCTGCATGGGCAGCGGCCTCCGAGTTCCAATCCGGCATCCCCACGCGGCTCACCTCCTGGAAAGAGAAGGGCCTGTCCTGGGGTAGTTCAGGAGAGCTGACCGGACTCCAAACATGTATTCGGAACATGGTGAACAAGAAGCTCAAACTCGTCAACATAGTCCAGGTCATGCTCATCCGCCGGATCCTCCCGTGTCAACAATGGGCCTTCAACTTGTGGGAGTTCGACCTGACCCAGCACCAAACTCTGAACAGGCTCTTTGATACAACACACGAGGAATCCTGGAAGGTGCTATTCAAGGGCGCCGAGGTTCCTCCTCCTACTACCGAGGATCGTGGATTATGCGCGAAGCGCCAAGCCAGCGCGGTAAGCTGCTTTACCTCTTACAGGATACTTGTTCTTCATAGTTTGACTCTATGCGGGATCTAAGCTCCCGTTCCTTTGACAGGACTGGCAGGAAACGGCCGGACAGATCGACTGTCCGGCTCCCTTGCCCGAAGGCCTAGCAAATGCTCTCCTGACAGAGATGCTGACTCCGGCTCCTTACAAGGTGCCAGAGAAGACCAAGAAGGCCAAGGTAACCCGAAAGAGTTCCCGCCGCCAGGTGTTATCGGACTTATCGTTCGATGACTCTGCGGCACACTCCTCCCCCAAAGACGAGGAGGAAGAAGAAGATGCTCCCCCTTCAGTTGGGGGAGACAAGAAAAGGAAGGCCGCCCCAACTGGGGGGCTGAAGGGTCCAAGGAGGGAAGGACTCTCCTTCCGGACAGCTCCACCGCCGCCGCCGAAGGCGAAGACGAGTGGTTTCCCAGGGCCAAGCCCCTGGGGAGGTCGTAAGTATTTGGATACTAGAGTAACTCATAGCATTCCTTTGTCGCACTGCTTTCCCTAACGCCGAATATGATTATGCAGGCCGCCACGAGCCCGTATCGTTGTATCGTCGGACGGCTCCCTGGGCTCGTCGGATATGGATAGCGATCCACTTCCGACCACCACATCCCCTTGCCCTGCGGACGACACTGAGGTGTTGTCTCAAGAGGCACCGGGTCGAGGGGAGACAGTCCCGGAGGCGCCTCAAGGCGACCTTCCGGACTCCGGGAGCCGAAGGGACAAGGCCCCTGAGGTCCCCGAGTTCGGCCCTCAGCCGAACACCGCGCCAGAACCTCCAGCAGTTCCGGACTCGGGTAGGCGGCCTCCTTCTAAGAGGGGCAAGACGCCTGTGCCGGTGACCTCTGCCCATCCAGAGGCACCGGACAATCTGCTGGAAGCGCTTCATAGCGCTTCCATCGACGAGGAGCACCGTACTATTATGAGTGCGGTGGTCCAGAAGGTTCAGTCCGCCTAGAGCGGATTGACTGAAGCCTATGCCAGCCTTCTAACAGGCTTTGAGGTAAGTGTTAAAATATAGGAAAAATATAACCGCATAGACAGTAGCCCCTGATGCTCTATTCGATGTTCACAAAGAAAAGCCGAACAGAGGATCAAACAATATCACAGGAGTCTAATATAAGTATGTCAATATGCGTATGCAGGCTTCGCTGCTGCCTGCTGGCATCAGCCGCACTGACTATAGAGGTCGCCACATTGAAGCAGGACCTTAAAGGGTCCCAGGACGAGCTCGGCCTTGCCAAGAGGCAGCTCGAGGAGAACCAAGGTAAGTAATACCCTGTATATAGATATGTATATATAAAAGAAGATGCGATTGCAAAATGACAGGATCATCTTATATTTGCCAGGGGCCACGACCGAGGTGGCGTCCCTGAAGCAAGCGCTATCCGAGGCCGAAGACAAAGCGGCCAAGGAGCGCGCCGAGCGGGAAAGGCGAGAGGCACGGGTGGGCGAGGTGCAGCAAGAGCTCCTGGCTCTCATGACGAAGCACAAGGCGTTGGAGCTTGACTCGAAGACGCGAGAGTCTGAGCTTGCTGCGGCCCTCGAGAGCGCGAAGAGTGCCAAGGCCAAGGCCCAAAAGGCCCTCCAGGAGATTGACGCGATGAAGAAAATAGCGGCGGGTAAGGCATTCTATATGCAAAGCAAGCATGTGAAAGTAAATGACCTATTACTTACCCAGATCCGGAGCTCTCCAGGAGCTTTCGCAGATTTGCCCTGCAGCGTGTCGAATGCTGCCCAATTTTACCAGGCCGAGGAGGGAAGCTCAATGGAGAAGCTGTTCTGGTCTCAGTATACTGGGACCGAACACCCGGTGCCTATGAGCGACCAGCTGAAGCAGCTGGTCGAGCTACACAAGGCGGTCGGACAGGCCATGAAGGGCTTTATAGTCCGGCTGTGGCCTGGCGACGCCCACCCGAATAGCTACTTCGGCCTGGTGAGGCGGCTAGTGGATGCCTGCTCATGACTGGAAGTCGTCAAGCGGTCCGTCTGTATTGAAGGTGCACGCCGGGCTTTCGCCCGTGTGAATGTGCAATGGGCCAAGCTAGACGCCGTGAAGCTGGTCAAGGAAGGACCACCGGAGGGCAAGGAGCATCGCACTCCCGAAATTTATTATGAGGGTGTCCTGAAGGTTGCCCGTCTTGTAGCGGACGAATGTTCAAAGGATGTAATATTTGAGTAAACTTGCTCGTGCGATCCTGTATGATGAAAACTTGTTTCATATGCGCTATGCAACGGTTGTTTGAATTTAAAATATTACCTTCTGTTTGGCTGTTTATCCAATCTGAGAGATGGATAGTCCTCGGCTTTTGCCCCCATGCCGCGAGTGCTGGGGTGTTCAGGATAAACCTGAGCACTCTTATTCCCATGGTTGGGTCCTTCGAGGGAGGTGCTCAGCACGGCGAACAAGGCAACCGGACTAATAATGCTTTATCAGTCTCACTTAGCCATAGAATTCTATAATTTAAAATTTCGGTGAAGCCCCTGGCATTCGGAAGGCCGAATTCGGGGTGCGATACACGCCTTGAAGCCGGACAGGACCGGCTCATCGCTCTAAGCGGCATAACTCTTTAGGGACTCGAAACCTCGCCGAACAGCGACCAGTCTCTCGCCTTATCATGACAGTCAGTTTTAGCTTTGTCTACTGAGGTGCTTAGCCCAGCAGAACCGGGGCACAATCGCAGTAGTTCTCATAGCGCTACCTTAGCCGATAGAGCGGAACGTTATGTACCAAAACATAGGAGCCGGGCAAACCCAACATTTGACCAAAGACATGATTCGGAGCTGATGCCTATAATGCTATAAGTTCGGGGTGCCGAACTTGTAAAAGTGTTCGGACTTCTCACACCGCATTGTGGGGTACTTAAGCCCCTGGTGTATTGGCCGTACCAAAGTGTACGGTTTCAAGGCGTCATTAAGGAACACATATATAAAAAGAAGAATGCAATAATAGTCTTAATGCTATGCATTGTTTATTCAAATAGATGCGTTAAAGCAGAATGATATAGATAGTGCGATAAGCAAAAAGTAGGACTATGTCCCTTCCAAGGGCAACCTGAGGTATAGTATTAAAGCAAATATTTCACTCGTTATCCTAATCCACCTGGTAGTTTCGTGGTGTGACGTAGCTTTTTGCCTCCTTGGTTGCTGCATCATGTGTTCGGCAATCATGCTGCCGGACAGGGTTTCCAGAGATTAAAGTCCTGAATGAGAAAAATAACAGACCGGGAAGCCCCTAGTGCGGTTTAGGCCGCCTCTTGGGGCGTGTCGTAGTTGTGCCCCCCTCCCCACCTGTGCCCATGGTATTTTTAATGCGTAATTATGTACGCGTGGCATAGATTTTGCCGCTTGGCTGGGACTGGGGTGGGGGCCGCATTGCTATGTGAGCTCAGATTGTGCCAGGTGGTCTAGTTGCCGATTACTCCGAGCGCGCTTGAAGGTGTCCGGGTCTTGAAACGCCAAACTGGTGGATTGCCTTGAGAGGCTGCTTTACGCTTCTGCTGCGAGGGCTGCAGTGTGCTCCTCCGTACGGAGAGAGCGCTTTGTGTTTCCATTGACTGTGATGACCCCCGGGGTCCTGGCATCTTGAGCTTGAGGTATGCATAATGCGGTACCGCATTAAATCTCGCAAATGCGGTTCGCCTGAGCAGTGCATGATAGCCACTGCGGAATGGGACTATATCGAAGATTAATTCTTCACTTCGGAAGTTATCCGGGGATCCGAAGACCACTTCCAGTGTAATTGAGCCTATGCAATAGGCCTCTACACCTGGAATGACGCCTTTAAAGGTCGTTTTTGTGGGTTTGATCCTTGAGGGGTCTATACCCATTTTGCGCACCGTGTCCTGGTAAAGTAGGTTCAGGCTGCTGTTGCCGTCCATAAGGACTCGAGTGAGGTGAAATCCGTCAATGATTGGGTCTAAGACCAGTGCGGCGAATCCGCCGTGACGAATACTAGTGGGGTGGTCCCTGCGATCGAAGGTGATCGGGCAGGAGGACCATGGGTTGAACTTTGGGGCGACTGGCTCCAACGCATATATGTCCCTGAGCGCACGCTTCCACTCTCTCTTGGGGATGTGGGTTGCGTATATCATGTTCACCGTCCGCACCTGTGGGGGGAACCTCTTTTGTCCTCCAGTGTTCGGCTGCCGGGGCTCCTCTTCGTCATCGTTGTGTGATCCTTTATCTTTATCTTTGGCAATTAACTTGTCGGCCTACTTGAACACCCAGCATTCCCTGTTGGTGTGGTTGGCTGGCTTGTCAGGGGTACCGTGTATTTGAAATGAGCGATCGAGTATGCGGTCCTGACTGGACGGGCCCGGAGTGGTTCTTTTAAATGGCTTTTTCCGCTGACCGGGTTTAGAGCCTTTGAATCCGGCATTGACTGCTGTATCCTCAGTATTATCGCTGTTAATGCGGCGCTTATGTTTGTTGCGACGAGACCTGCTATTGTCGTCCTTGGTATCCGAAGTACCATGGTTTTTTGATATGTTGTTACTGCGAGCCAGCCAGCTGTCTTCTCCCGCACAAAAGCGGGTCATGAGTGTCGTGAGGGCTGCCATAGATTTCGACTTTTCCTGTCCAAGGTGCCGGGCAAGCCACTCGTCGCGGATGTTGTGCTTGAAGGCTGCTAGGGCCTCTGCATCCGGTCAGTTGACGATTTAGTTTTTCTTTGTAAGGAACCGTGTCCAGAATTGCCTGGCCGATTCTTCTGGCTGCTGAATTATGTGGCTCAAGTCATCAGCGTCTGGCGGTTGCACATAAGTGCCTTGAAAGTTGTTGAGGAACGCGGCCTCCAGATCATCCCAACAGCTAATGGACTCTGCTGGCAAGCTGTTAAGCCAATGCCACGCTGGTCCTTTGAGCTTTAGTGGGAGGTCTTTGATGGCGTGTAAGTCATCGCCGCGGGCCATGTGGATGTGGAGGAGGAAATCCTCGATCCATACCGCAGGATCTGTTGTGCCGTCGTATGATTCAATGTTACGGGTTTGAAACCCTCTGGGATTTGATGATCCATTACTTCATTTGTGAAGCATAGGGGGTGTGCGGCGCCTCTGTATTGGGCTATATCGTGATGCATCTTGAATGGGTCTTGCCCGCTGTGTTCGGCCCGGCCGGATTGGCTTTTACTGTATCCGGCGTGACATTTATCGTCTCGCATAGTGGCGCGCCCTTGTGATCCGTAGATCGATCTTGCATGTTTTGCTTTGTCCTCCAATACGTCTCGCAGGTCTGGCGTGTTTCCCCATGATTTTTTATTTGAATGGCGTCGGGGTGCGGGCTGAGCTTTTGGCTGGAATGCCTCTCTATCACGGCCACGAGGTGGCCGATCAGCCGCATCATACGCTTCTTCCTCCAGTCGAGGTAGCAACCTGCATTTTGGGTAACTCTTGGAGGGGCGCTCGAGTTTATATTCCTCGGCTGCGAGGACTTCAGTCCATCTGTCAGCTAGCAGATCTTGATCAACTTGAAGATGCTGCTACTTTTTCTTAAGGCTATTTGCCGTGGCCATAACCGGCGCTTGAAGCGCTCTTGTTCGACGGGATCCTCTGGCACGGCGAATTCCTCATCACCGAGGCTTGCCTCGTCTTCGGAGGGGGCATGTAATTATCATCCTCCGCTTCTCCATCTGCCGCTCTCTCAAGAGGGCTGGCTCCTCCATCCTCCTTCTCTAAATCTTGCTGGAGGGGATTGTTGTTATCTTCGGCACTATCCGGAGTGTTATTATCTCCTGTGCCAGTATAACCACTTTTGCTTTGGCGGGACATAGAGCAGCGCCGCTGACGTCGGCGCTTGGGTTGCTTCTTGGAGGGGTCATCCTCCGCTGTCTCGTCGCCATTGCCTTCTTTGGGTGTGTCCACCATGTATATATCGTATGATGAGGTGGCTGTCCAGTGCCCTGTGGGCAGTGGTTCATCTTTGTCGCCTGCATCATCGTTCATACCGTCGATGTCTTCGGAGTCGAAGTTGAGCATGTCGGTTAAGTCATCGACAGTGGCTACTAAGTAGGTAGTGGGTGGGCCGCAAATTTCTTCGTCGTCCGCATCCCAATCCTGCCAGACATAGTTCGGCCAGGATCCTCCTGGCAAAGAGAGAGACCTTAATGAGTTCAGTATGTCGCTGACGGGCGAGTGCTGAAATATATATGTGGAGGTAAACTCCATGATCGGCGCCCAATCGGATTCGATAGGAACGGGCGCAGGCGGTTCGGAGTCTGTGGCCGGAGAAATATCCGGCAGTTTAACAATACGGCTCTCGTGCAAGGTAAGGTTGATGTTCGGCTCGATCGCCGCTGAGGGTAAGGCCTCCATGGCAGGGTCCATCCACCCGTCCATGGACGGCGCAACTGGCTCCGAATTGAGGGTCGGAGCGGCTGCCGGTGCGATCTCCTGAACACTGTCGGATGGTAGAGCTAAATCGTACTCATCATGGCCGCGTGACGCACAAGGCAGAGGCCCAAATCCGTCGAAGATCAAGTCTCCGCGGATATCGGTCGTGTAGTTTAGGCTTCCAAACCTGACCTGATGGCCAGGGGCGTAGCTTTCAATCTGCTCCAGATGGCCAAGCGAATTGGCCCGCAGTGCAAAGCCGCCAAATACAAAAATCTGTGCGGGGAGAAAAGTCTCACCCTGGACTACATTGCTAATGATGATAGAAGGAGCCATCAAGCCTAACGGCGACGACATAGAGGAACTCTCAATGAAAGCACCAATGTCGGTGTCACAACCGGCGGATCTCGGGTAGGGGGTCCCGAACTGTGCGTCCAGGCGGATGGTAACAGGAGGCAGGGGACACGAAGTTTTACCCAGGTTCGGGCCCTCTTGATGGAGGTAAAACCCTACGTCCTGCTTGATTAATATTGATGATATGGGTAGTACAAGAGTAGATCTACCACGAGATCAGATAGGCTAAACCCTAGAAGCTAGCCTATGGTATGATTGTATGTTGTCCTACGGAGTAAAATCCTCCGGTTTATATAGACACCGGAGAGGGCTAGGGTTACACAAGGTCGGTTACAAAGGAGGAGATATGCATATCCATATTGCCTAGCTTGCCTTCCACGCCATGCAGAGTCCCATCCGTACACGAGACGAAGTCTTCAATCTTGTATCTTCATAGTCCAACAGTCTGGCCAAAGGATATAATCCGGCTGTCTGGAGACCCCCTAATCCAGGACTCCCTCAGACATAGACTTAGCTTATTTTCCTCCAAAATGAAACAATAACCTTACTAAGCTCCAAAATGACCTATTTACCTAGCTTAGCTATAAAATGACGTACACTTAGCATTTTTACCTAGCTTAGCTAATAATGGCATTTTTACCTACCTTACTTAGAAAAAGAACATAAAGAAGATGAGAGGAGAAAAAGAAAGAGAAGAAAAATTCTTCTTCTTCTTCTTCTTCTAGATAGTCTTCTTCTTCTTCTAACTTTCTTATCTCCCAATTTGCAAATTTGCTTTATATGAGGAGCTTGCGTTCATGGAGTCCACTCTTCTCCTTGTGCTTCTTTTAAGTTTTTGGAAACTTGTTGCAAACTTGTTGTTGGATATGTATGTATGGATGAAACCATTTTCTGTTGGATATGTTGTTGGATAACTTGTTATATATATGTTGTTGGAAAGTTGTTATATATATGATGTTGGAAACTTGTTATACATATGATGTTGGAAACTTGTTATATATATATATCTGTGAAATTCTGTGAAATTCAATGAATTTAACAAAAAACAAAAAAACAGGGGTAGTACAGGCTCTTTGCCGTCTGCTGGCAGATGACAAAGAGCTTTGCCATCTGTCGGCAGACGGCAAACTTGCCACATGGTAGCTACCTGTGCAACCTGGGGGGCACTGTGGCTGGCCTATTTGGTTAGTTTGCCGTCTGCTGGCAGACGGCAAAGACCTTTGCATCTTTGCCATCCGCTGGCAGACAACAAAGATGAAAAGGTCTTAGTCATCTGCTAGCAGATGACAAAGCACGCCGTTAACTCCCTAACGAAACTAACCTACCACATGCGCCATCCATGCCCTTTGCCGTCTGCCAGCGAATGGCAAAGGCCTTGTCATCTTTGCCGTTAGCCAGCAGACGGCAAAGACCCCTTTGTCATGGTTCGTTCAGCCGGACAGTTTGCCGTCTGCTGGCTAATGACAAAGGTCTTTGCTATCCGCCAGCCATGCCTTTGCCGTCAGCCATGGCAGACGGCAAAGATCCTGATTCCTGTAGTGAAAAACTGATTCCTGTGCTCCTTGTGGGATCAATACTCTTACTTAAAAAAGGTTACAACCATACCCTATGCACTTGTAGGCTATCAGCTTTTTCTGGCACCGTTGCCGGTGACTTGAGAGATTTTGGTTTTGTTTTGAGTTTGGTTTGAATCTTTTGTACTAAATTGTTTGCAGGCTTGGAGCAATCATGGTTGACTATAGACACAAATATCAACTTGCAGCCATGCGTCTTACAGGTCCATCTATTCGAGAATTTTTCACATCGTTAATCCTAATCCCACTGGTGTAGCTTATGAGGTGAACCCAAGTGTCCTCAAATTGTTGCATGGTAAACCGTTTAAAGGTGAGGATCCTTATCAACATTTGCAATTTTTTGAAGATGTATGTGGGACATTTAAATTGAATGCTTTTAGTCTAGATATGAAAGTATGAAACTAAAATTATTTCCTCACACTTTGGATAAAAAGACAAGGAATTGGTTAGTGTCTCACCCTATAGGAACCTTTGGTACGTGGAGTAAATTAGCAGGAACTTTTCTATCATATTTTTATCTTGAAAAGAAATCATATGAAGCAAGGAGGAGGATTTTAAACTTCTGACACAGACCTGGAGAAAGTCTAGTAAAAGTATATCAAAGGTACACAATTTTATTGAATGATTTCCCTAATCATAAGCTCACTGAATGGCTGGTATTAAATCTTTTTTATGGAGGATGGCAATATGACTCAAAGGAAGAACTAGATTTAGCATATGCAGGATCTTTTATAACTAGAGAAGTCACGGAAGCTTTGAAATTGCTGGAAGGGAAACTTGCTAATCATGAAGCTTAGAGGAGCGATGAAGAAGAGGAGGGTAAAGTATAAGTGGATTTTGATTGCATAAAAGCTTATCTAAACTCAGGGAGAATTGAACAAATAAGTAATGAATTATACCTTGACCCTGATGTGGTTTTAAGATTTGTTCAAAGCTATGAAGAGAACATGGAGTTCCCAAAGAAGAAATGGGAGAATTATACCGACGAGGACCCCGAGGAAGATGTCATAGTTGAGACCATGGAGGTAGAAACATCGGTCCTCCCCATGGAAGAAGATTATGAACCTGAACCAGAATTTCCATATCCAATAAGAAAAGCACAACTTGAGTATTTTAGTATGGAACATTCCGAGGATGAAATTGAGAACAAGAGTAAAGCTAAGGTTAAGCCTCCAAAAAGGAGTAAACAAGAGAATCCATTGAAACAATGAAAGAGGACGGAGGTAACTTGCTTTGTCAAAGGTTGTATTAAAGCAGCAGATACCGGTAAACTGGCAGTGCCTTGATATTTTGTAAGTACTTATTTTGGCCTTGGTGAAATAGGGTCCTCAATTAATGTTATACCTTACACTCTTTACACTAAGCTTCATGATGAAATTTCTGCTTGTGACTTGCAGCCAACTGATATGGAAATTAAATTGGTAGATGGTACTCTAAGGAGACCTTATGGGATGGTATATGATATTTATGTCATTTTGGGAACCTTTACTTACAGGGAAGTCTTTGTTGTAATGGAAATTCATGAAGATGATTTTTGTCCTATAATATTTGGAAGACCATTTCTTAACACTCCACGTGCAAGCATTGACTGCAAGAGGGAAGTTATCTCTCTCAAGTGTGGGGAACAGGTAAGGGAATTTTATTTTTCCAAATTTAAAAATCGACCCCAACCAAGAGAGAATGACAACAATGAAGAGAAGACTATAGCTCAACTAGCGGCAATTTACTTCGGAACCTTAGAAGATGATCAGGAAATGAGCTTAACTGAATATGAGAAAGAACCAGAAGACCCAACTAAGGAAGAAATAGATCATCATTTGAATGAAACGCCGGTTCAAGATCCCGTATCTAGCAAGCAATATGAAGTGCCTGATAAGAAGGGAGATGAGGAACCACTGCCACCTGAACTAAAACCTCTACCAAAGGAATTAAGGTATGCGTTTTTAGATGCAACAAATAGATATATACCCTATTATTATAAGTGCTAATCTTTCAGATGAAGAAAAAGAGAGATTAATGAGTGCCCTAAGGAAACATAGGAAAGCATCATGGAGGGGTTCAGAAACACCAGATCCAATCTAGACACCATCATGGAGGGGTTCACCACTTCCATTGGTGCCTCTCCGATGATGCGTGAGTAGTTATTTGTAGACCTTTGGGTCCGTAGTTAGTAGCTAGATGGATTCATCTCTCTCTCTTGATTCTCCATACAATGGTCTCTTGGAGATCCATTTGACGTAACTCTTTTGCGGTGTGTTTGTTGGGATCGATGAACTTTGAGTTTATGATCAGATCTATCTTTTTATATCCATGTAAGTATTTGAGTTTATTTGATCTCTTTTATGCATGATCTCGTATAGCCTCGTATTTCTTCTCCGATATTTGGGTTTTGTTTGGCCAACTTGATCTATTTATGTTGCAATGGGAAGAGGTGCCCGGTAGTGGGTTCGATCTTACGGTGCTTGATCCCAGTGACAGAAAGGGAACCAACACGTATGTATTGTTGCTACTAAGTATAAATAGATGAGAACTATATCTACCGCCATATAGGTAAACGGATCTTGTCTACATAATATCATCGTTCTTATTGCATTACTCCATTTTTCCATGACCTTAATACACTAGATGCATGCTGGATAGCGGTTGATGTGTGGAGTAATAGTAGTAGATGCAGGCAGGAGTCGGTCTACTAATCTTGGACGTGATGCCTATGTAATGATCATTGCCTGGATATCATCATAATTATTTGAGGTTCTATCAATTGTCCAACATTAATTTGTTTACCCACCATTTGCTATTTTTCTTGAGAGAAACCACTAGTGAAACCTACGGCCCCTGGGTCTTCTTTCTCATATTATTTGCCTTTGCGATCTACCTTTTATTTGCTTTTATTTTCAGATCTATTAAAACAAAACCCCAAAAAACACTTTGCTGCACTTTATTTTATTTGCGATCTATTTATTCAATGTATCACAAATTTATCTCCCGTCCACGCACTGCTTGAGGCGTCGTTACCCGAAAGGGATTGACAACCCCTTTAACACGTCGGGTTGCGAGGTGTTGTTATTTGTGTGCAGGGGCTGTTTATGGTGTGTTGCTTGGTTCTCCTGCTGGTTCGATAACCTTGGTTTCATATCTGAGGGAAATACCTACCGCCGTTGTGTTGCATCATCCCTTCCGCTTTGGGGAAATACCGACGTAGCTTCAAGCGACATCAAAAGGAATTTCCGGCACCATTGCCGGGGAGGATCTTCATCATAACCAGGTTCCTAATCACAAATCTCATCTCCTCGCAATTTACATTATTTGCCATTTGCCTCTCGTTTTCCTCTTCCCCACTTCACAAAATTTTTCCGTTTTATCTGCCTCTCCTTTTCCGTTCACCGTTCTCTTGCTTTCTAGCCTCGATGGCTAGCGTCCCTACTCCTCCTTTGTCACCAGATTTTGAAGTCTTGTACTTCAAGCAAAGACAAGGAGAAAATTAGAAAGATGCCTGGTATAGGCTTACGGAATCGTATCGTATTTCCAACTTAAAGGGGACGCCAAGATTTTGCTTCGTAATTTTTACATAGGATTAGCTGTGTATCATAGACAACTTCTCGATTTTGCCGCTAAAGGAAATTTTATTGAACTTGATGCCAGTGCTGCCTATGAAATCTTAGAGGGAATTTTGGGAATTCCACCTCAAAAGAAGGGGTTTCCTTTTACCCCTGAGGGAGCTCAAATGCTGGGCAAACTTATTGATTTGCATAAACATATGGTTGAAATATAGAAACATAATGAACCCCTCAAACAATTCAATGGTAGTAGCAATCGCATGAATACTATGATTACTCTTTACAACAGGCGACTTGATATTTTGTATCTTAAGATGGTTTCTTTTCTGGAGAATTTAGGGAAGCTTAAAGAGCCTCCCCGGTTTGAGAAAATCCTTACAAAAGTTGCCAAATCTTCGGAAGACAAAACTTAGATCCTTGCTTTATGCCTAGCTAAGGGCGTAAAACTATAGCGCTTGTTGGGAGGCAACCCAATAAATAAATTTTATTTTTGCTTTTTGCTTTCTATTCTTGTGTGTTTACACAATTATTCTACTGTTATGATTGTGTTTTTTTAATGTTTTAATTAGTGTTTGTGCCAAGTAAAGCCTTTAGGATCTTCTTGGGTGATAGTTGTTTGATCTTGCTGGAAAAAAACATAAACTTTTGCGCTCACGAAATTAATTTTAATTTTTTACCAGAGAGCAATAAAATACCCATTTCGATTACAGTAGATCAATATAAAAATTGCTCAGACCATCCTAATTTTCAGAGTTTTTTGAGTTACTGAATTATTCGAAATAGTCAGATTACTACAGACTGTTCTGTTTTGGCAGATTCTGTTTTCTTTGTGTTGTGTGCTTATTTTGATGGCTCTATGGTTTTCCTTGATGAGTTTTTTCCATAGAAAAGTTGGAATACAGTAGCTATAATAAAAAAACAAAATATGAATTGGTTTGATACAACATTTATAGTAGTGATTTATTATTCTTATACTAACGGATCTCACGAAGGCATTGTTGAGTTTTGTGTGATTGAAGTTTGCAAGTTTTGGGTTACCTTACGATGGATGAAGGAAGGATGTAAGAGCCGAAGCTTGGGGATGCCCTGGCATCCCAAGCTATTATCCAAGAATAAGCAACCAGCTAAGCTTGGGGATGCCCCCGAGTGGCATCCCCGCTTTCTCCCAACAACTATCGGTATTTTACTCGAGACTATATTGTTATTCGTCACATGATATGTGTTTTGCTTGGAGCATCTTGTATGATATGTATCTTTGCTTTTTTATTTTGTTTTTTAAGTCATCAATCCTTGCTGGACACACCTATTTGAGAGAGCCAAAATTATGTCATAAGTTGTTAGAATTGCTCTCTATGCTTCACTTCAATTTTTATGAGCAATGGACTTGCTCTAGTGCTTCACTTATATATTTTTGAGGACAGTGTGCTTTATTTTTGAAGAAATTATCTCTTGCTTCACTTAGATTTATTTTAGAGTTAGTAAAATTTTGACGAAATTCTCTCTTGATTCACTTAAATTATTTTGAGAGAAAGAAAATTTGTTATGCTCATGATCTTCACTTATATTCGTTTGAGCTTATGAAAAGCAACACATGAAAATTAGTCCCAAAGTGATAGATATCCAAGAAGGATAAAGAAATGAAGAAAATGTCATGAAGATCATTGGACAAAAGAAACTTGAGTCTTAGTAATAGTTTTGAGATATGATGATGTGATATGTGAGTTATGTTTATGTGTAATTGTGCTCTAGTAAGAATATTGGTGTTAAGGTTTGTGATTCCATATGCAAGTATGAAAGTTAATAATCATGCAATGAAAATTATATCCTACTTATGGTACATTATTCGGTGTTAATTATGTTTAATGCTTGCTTATGAGATTATTCATTTCTTGGTTGGTCGCTTCCCTATCTTTTGCTAGCCTTCATTTTGCACTAAGTATGATCTCTACTTGTGCATCCAAAATCCTTTTAAACGAGTTTTGCCACATGAGTCCACTATAGCTACCTATATGTAGTATTATTTTGTCGTTCTAAGCAAATTTGCATGTGCCACCTCTAATTTTCAAAATAAAATTATCTTTTGTGTGTTTGTTTCGCTCGCGGCGCGGTGAGAGGTGGCTAATATTTTCCATGCTAGATGTGTTATTCTCAAGATGAGTTTTTATTCACTTGTCATTGCACGATAGTAAGGCAAAGGTATTAGGGATGCCCAGTCCCGAAATGCTAAAATAAATGAATTTACTTTATGTTGTCAAATAATAAATTCCTTGCAAGCTGTTGGTATGGAGGGCACCCGTGGATATGGTTATCCATGGAAAGTGCAAGTTGTGGTGGAAGAAGGAATAAACTTTATTTTCTGTTTAGGAACTGCCTATGGCATATCTAGCATGGAAAGTGTTCGGAACTCTAAGTCATTTTCGTTGGTGGGATGGATACACCTCCCAAAATGTTTTTATCTCTAATCTTTTCGGTTTGAGCTTTGGCTCCTCTACAATCCCTAATTCCCTCTACGAAGGGCCTTTCTTTTACTTTACGCAATTTTTCTTTTGAAATTTGAGTCTCCATCTTCTCTTATAAAAAGCACCAACTAGGAGGCAATATGATCATACTTAATTATTGGGTGTAGCTAATATTCAAGTGTGTTTCATGAATGGATCAATGTTTGAGCATGATGGGCTAGGGATAACTTGTTTTAGCATTGATATTTTGAAAGACATGGTTGCTTGTTGATATGCTTGAATATCTAAATTATTATTCCAAAACTAGACTATTGCTTTGAATCACATAAAAGTCCAAATGTCCATGCTATAAAGAAAATAATATGATATGACATGATGAATAGCACTCCACATCAATAATTCTATTTTTATCACTTACCTACTTGAGGCGAGTAGGAGTTAAGCTTGGGGATGCTGATATGTCTCCAGCATATCTATAATTTTTGGTTGTTCCACGTTGTTTTATTAACAATCTTGGATGTTTTATAATCATTTTATATCATTTTTTGGTACTAACCTATTGACATAGTGCCAAGTGCTAGTTGTTGTTTTTCCATGTTTTTTACATCGTAGAAAATCAATATCAAAAGGAGTCCAAATGCCACGAAACTTTACGGAGATTTTTTATGGACCATATGGAAGATATTGGGCCCTGGTTGCACCCGGGGGGAGTCCCGAGGAGGGGACAACCCACCAGGGCGCGCCAGGAGGCCTAGGTGCGCCCTGGTGGGTTGTGCCCATCTCGGGTGCCCCTCGGGACCGCCTATTTACTCAATAAATACCGCAATATTCCCAAAACCATAGGGGAGTTGATGAAATATTCATCCAGCCGCCGCAGAGTCCAGAAACACCAGATCCAATCTAGACACCATCATGAAGGGGTTCACCACTGCCATTGGTGCCTCTCCGATGATGCGTGAGTAGTTCTTTGTAGACCTTCGGGTCCGTAGTTAGTAGCTAGATGGCTTCATCTCTCTCTCTCTCTCTTGATTCTCAATACAATGGTCTCTTCGAGATCCATATGATGTAACTCTTTTGTGTTGTGTTTGTTGGGATCGATGAACTTTGAGTTTATGATCAGATCTATCTTTTTGTATCCATGAAAGTATTTGAGTTTCTTTGATCTCTTTTATGCATGATCTCTTATAGCCTCGTATTTCTTCTCTGATATTTGGGTTTTGTTTGGCCAACTTGATCTATTTATCTTGCAATGGGAAGAGGAGCCCGGTAGTGGGTTCGATCTTACGGTGCTTGATCCCAGTGACAGAAACGGAACCGACACATATGTATCGTTGCTGCTAAGGATAAAAAGATGAGATCTATATCTACCGCCATATAGATAAACGGATCTTGTCTACATCATGTCATCATTCTTATTGCATTACTCCGTTTTTCCGTGAACTTAATACACTAGATGCATGCTGGATAGCAGTCGATGTGTGGAGTAATAGTAGTAGATGCAGGCAGGAGTCGGTCTACTAATCTTGGACGTGATGCCTATGCAATGATCATTGCCTGGATATCATCATAATTATTTGAGGTTCTATCAATTGTCCAACATTAATTTGTTTACCCACCATTTGCTATTTTTCTCGAGAGAAACCACTAGTGAAACCTACGGCCCCTGGGTCTTCTTTCTCATATTATTTGCCTTTGCGATCTACCTTTTATTTTCTTTTATTTTCAGATCTATTAAAACAAAACCCCAAAAAACACTTTGCTGCACTTTATTTTATTTGCGATCTATTTATTCAATCTATCACAAATTTGTCTCCCGTCCACGCACTGTTTGAGGCGTTGTTACCCGAAAGGGATTGCCAACCCCTTTAACACGTCGGGTTGCGATGTGTTGTTATTTCTGTGCAGGGGCTGTTTATGTTGTGTTCTTGGTTCTCCTACTGGTTCGATAACCTTGGTTTCATATCTGTGGGAAATACCTACTGCCGTTGTGCTGCATCATCCCTTCCTCTTTGGGGAAATACCGACGTAGCTTCAAGCGACATCACCCATTACCATTTATTGACCATATGCTTGAAAGGCTGGCGAAGCATACCCATTTTTGTTATTTGGATGGATATTCTAGGTTTTCACAAATTGCAATGCACCTAGAAGATCAAGAGAAAAAACATTCACCTGCCATTTTGGTATGTACTCTTACCATTGTATGCCTTTTGGCCTATGTAATGCACCAGCTATGTTTCAATGATGTATGAATGCTATTTTTTTTGCTTTTGTTGAAGAAATAGTGGAAGTCTTCATGAATGATTTCTCAGTCTATGGAACTTAGTTTGATGATTGTCTTAACAATCTTGACGAAGTCTTACAAAGAGGTGAGGACACTAACCTTGTATTGAGTTGGGAGAAGTGCCATTTTATGGTCAATGAAGGTATTGTTTTGGGTCACAAACTATGTGGTAAAGGCATAAAGGCTGATAAAGCAAAGATAGATGCCATAGAGAAACTCCCCTATCCTCGTTATATAAAAGGGATAGAGCTTTGTGGGCCACACAGGCTTCCACATACGCTTTATTAAGAATTTCTCTAGTATTTTGAAACCCTTCACTAACCTTTTGCAGAAAGACATTCACTTTACTTTCACTAATGAGTACAAAAGTTCCTTTGAGAAATTGAAGCATGCTCTGCTCAATGCTCCTATCATTACAACTCTGAACTGGGACAAGCCTTTAAGGTCATATGCGAAACGAATGATAATGTGGTAAGTGAAGTTTTGGGCCAACAGGTAGGTGGTAAGTTTAATGGTATTTACTTTGCAAGCCACACCCTCACAGATGCCTAGAGAAATTATGCCAAGAATGATAGAGAACTCTATGCAGTGATCTTTGCTTGTGAAAAGTTTAGGCCTTACATCACTAATACAAAGGTTATATTTTATAAAATTCATCATGCAATTAAAGAGGTGCTGGATGTTAAAGAAACTAAGCCTCTCTGGATGAGGTGGTCTCTTCTCTTGCAGTAACTTGATAGTGAAATTTTAGACCACGAAAAGATAGGAGGAGTATTGACAAACATTTCCATGGTAACGAAAGATCATCAAATTAATATGTTTTTTTACACATGATTGATATACAAATTCCCCACATTTTCCTATTTTTTGAAGAATCTTTAGAGTTACAAAAGTATGGTGATTGTTCAGATCATTACATATTGTTCTATTTTAGGCAGATTCTATTTTCATTACATAGTTTTCTTGTTTTGATGAATCTATGGATTATATTCGGGGGTATAAATCATGGAGAATTTGGAATAGAGTAGGTATTATGCAATAATAAAATATGAATGTATTCATAATGGTACCTAAAGTTTGTGATTTGCTTGTTATACTAGTGGCTCTCAGGAAGTTTCTGTTGAGTTTTGTGTGCTGAAGTTTTCAAGTTTTGGGTGAGATCACAATGGATGAAGGAATAAAGAGCAGCAAGACCCTAAGCTTGGGGATTCCCAAGGCACCCCAAGGTAATATTCAAGGAAGACCCAAGCGTCTAAGATTGGGGATGCCCTGGATGGTATCCACGCTTTCGTCTACAAAGCGTTGGTATATCACTTGGAGCTATATTTGTATTCATCGCATGACATGAGTTTTACTTGGACCGTCTTGTGCCATAGTAGTTTTTGCTTTGTTTGCTCTTTAGTTTGGCACAATCATCTTTTGTTTGACATACCTTTTAATAGGGACACACATTTATTCATGATTTGTTAGAATACTCTATGTGCTTCACTTATATCTTTTGAGCTGGGTAGTTGCTCTAGTGCTTCACTTATATCTCTTAGAGCACGGTGGTGTTTATATTTTGAAGAAATGGTTGCACTTTCATGATACACTTATATCTTTTTGAGAGTTTGACAAATATTAATGGAAATATGCACATGTTATGAAATTGGTCCTAATATGATAGGTATTCAAGACGGATATAATAAAAACTTTCATGTAGATCATTGAATATGATAGGTTTGATTCCTTGCAATAGTTTTGCGGTATTAAGGTGGTGATATGTGGGAGGAACTAGTGAGTGATTGTGGTTTAGTAAGAATATTGGTGTTAAGGTTTTTGATTCCCGATGCATGCATGTATAGTCTTTAGTTATGCAATGAAGTTGGAGCATGATTTATTATTGATTGTCTTCCTTATTAGTGGTGGTCAGGGACGAGGATGATCTTTTCCTACCAATTTATCCCCCTAGGGGCATGCATAGTGGTACTTTGCTTCAAGGACTAATAGACTTTTGCAATAAGTGTGTGAGTTCTTTATGACTAATGTGAGTCCATGGATTATATGCACCCTTACCTTTCTGCAATTTGCTAGCCTCCTTGGTACCGTGCATTGCCCTTTCTCACCTCGAGATTTGGCACAAACTTCACCGGTGCATCAAGACCCCGTGATATTATACATCGTATCACACATAAGCCTCCTTATATCTTCCTCAAAACAGCCACCATACCTACCTACTATGGCATTTCCATAGCCATTATGAGATATATTGCCATGCAACTTGCACCATGTTTATTATGACATACATCATCATTGTCATATTGCTTTGCATGATCATATAGTTGACATAGTATTTGTTGCTTAGCCATCATTCATTATTTTTTATACATGTTACGCTAGATCATTGCACATCCTAGTACATTGCCATAGGCATTCATATAGAGTCATATTGGTCTAGATATCGAGTTGTAATGTTGAGTTATAAGTAAATAAAAGTGTGATGGTCATCATTATTAGATGATTGTCCTAGTGAGGAAAGGATAATGGAGACTATGGTTCCCCCACAAGTTGGGATAAGAAACCAGATGAAAAATAAAAAGAAAAATAAGAGAAAAAACGGCCAAAAAGAGCCCACCAAAAAGAAATTGAGAGAAAAAAGAGAGAAGAGGCGGTGCTACTATCATTTTCCACACTTGTGCTTCAAAATAGCACCATGTTTTCATATAGAGAGTCTACTATCTTTTCACTTTTATATACTAGTGGGAATTTTTCATTATAGAACTTGGCTTGCATATTTCGATGATGGGCTTCTTCAAATGCCCGAGGATATCGAGCCCCTAGACCGAAAACGGCCATGACAAAGGGATTGTCTGAAGAGCTTGTGCAGGCAGGTGGATGTTTTTGGAATGGAACTGGTAGGCTTCACATTTGGTGACTAGATCAACCACATCTTGGAGGGCTATGGGCCAATAGAATCCTTGCCGGAATGCTTTCCCAACTAATGCCCTTGATCCAATGTGGGAGCCGCACATGCCTTTGTGTATCTCAGCCAGCAGTTCCTTTCCTTCTTCCCGGCAGATGCACCTCAATTTCACACCGTTGGGCCTCCTTCTGTATAGAGTGTCATCGACAAACTAATACATACTGGCCCTCCGGGCTACTCTTTCAGCTTCATCTTGGTCATCGGGAAGTTCTCCGGTTTGGAGAAAATGACCTATGTGTCTTGCCCAAGTTGGAGCCTGGGGCTTGGCAAAAAGGACTAGCGGCACCTCCTCAACTACGGGCACATTCCTCATTCGCGGGGACCATAGGCCCGGCTGGAGGGTGCCGTCTGGTAAGTGATGGGGAGTTGTTTCCGGCAGGGTCCCTTCCAGGAGCCACGGGAGGCTCTATCGGGAGAGGCTTATCGGAGTCCATATTTCTCCTTTTCGGGGCCATTTTTGCTGGGGATACGGAGGGCTGAGTAGATGGAGAACAAAAGTTCCTGTTTCCACTGGAGGCTTCTGTGCATCACACTTTGACAGATGCTCAGCTATGTTGTTTTCCGCGCGGGGTACATGCTCTGTTTGCAATCCGTCAAAGTGCTCCTACAATATTCTCACTTCCTCAACATATGCCTCCATCAATGGACTTTGGTAATCCATGTTGACTTGTCTCACCACAAGCTGTGAATTTCCTCGAATGATCAGCTTCTTGATTTCCAATTCTGCGGCAATCCTGAGCCCGGTAAGGAGCCCTTCATACTCTATTGTATTGTTGGTCGCCTCTTCCCGGGCAAAGTGCATCTGGACGACGTATTTCAAGTGCTCCCCAGAGGGGGAAACAAGAAGCACGCCAGGCCCTACACCTCGTAGGAAAAAGGCACCATTGAAATACACGATTCATTCTTGGGGCGCTTCCTTGCCGGGGATAACTGTTTCTAGCACTTCCTCATTAGGGGTGGGCGTCCATTCCACAATAAACTCTGCCAACGCCCTGCTCTGAATTGTTGATGTGCTCTGAAACTTCAGGACAAAGCTGGATAACTCCAAAGCCCACTTCACTATTTTGCCGGTAGCCTCAAGGTTTCAGAGTATTCTTTGCAACGGGAAGCGAGTGACAACCGTGATCTCCTGGGCTTGGAAGTACTGGCGCAATTTCCTTGACGCCATGATTTGACCAAAGATCAATTTTTGCACACCAGAGTACCTCGATCTAGCTCCTTGTAGCAGGGAACTAACGAAGTACACTAGGCGTTGCACCACTTTCTTCTTTGTTGTGTCCTTGGGGTCGCCCTCGCTGTCGTGCTCATTTCTGTCCTGGCCCTTATCTGGCTCTGTCGGACCTTGCTCACTTTCCGCTTCTTCCACTTCCCGCTGTGCCACTAAGGCTGGACTAACCACTTGATTGGTTGCCGCCAAGTATAGCAGCAACAACTCTTGTGGTTTGGGGGCAACTAAGGTGGGCACAAAGGATAAGTAGGCCTTCAACTGTTGCAAAGCTGCATCTACTTCTGGGGTCCACTTCATGGGCCCTGCCTTATTCAGGATTTTGAAGAACGGCAGGGCATGCTCGGCTGACTTCGAAATGAATCTGCTTAGCGCGGCAACACACCCTATCAGACACCTCGCTTCATTGACTGTCCTGGGCACCTAGATCTGCTCGATAGCTTTGATCTTGTTAGGGTTGGCTTCGATACCCCGATGGGATACAAAGAACCCAAGTAGCTTGCTGGAGGGAACGCCAAACACACACTTCTCCAGGTTAAGCTTTAAGTTGATCTTGCATAGATTAGCAAATGTCTCCTCCAAATCCTGGATGAGGGTTGCTCTGTCCTTGGTCTTGACCATAATATCATCCATATAAGGCTTAATGTTTATGTGCAGCTGTGGCTCAAAACCAATCTGGACTGCCCTTGCAAAAGTAGACCCATTAGTCTTTAATCCGAATGGCATGCGAAAAGAACAGTACGTACCACATGGGGTGATGAACGAGGTCTTCTCTTCGTCTTTTTTGGACATGAAGATTTGATGATATCTAGAATTTGCATCTAAAAAGGAGAGAAAATTGCAGCCTAAAGTGGAATCCACAATTTGATCGATGCGCGGCAAGGGAAATGGGTCCTTCGGTCAAGCCTTGTTGAGATATGCAAAATCTATGCAAAGCCTCCATTTCCCATTAGCCTTGCGAACAACCACTAGATTCACTAACCATGTTGGATCTAGCAATCCTCTGACCAAACCAACTGCCTCAATTTTCTTAATCTCCTCTGCAATAAAATACTGCCTCTCCAAGGCCTGCTTCCGAACTTTCTGCTTGACAGGTCGGGCATGTGGGCAGACAGCAAGGTGGTGCTCGATTACCTCCCTGGGAACACTGGGGATATCAAATGGTTGCAAGGCAAACGCATTGATATTCGCCCGCAGGAAGGCAACGAGTGCGCTTTCCTATTTGTCATCAAGGGTGGCGATGATATTGAAGGTACCATCAATTCCAGCCAGCCCTGCCTAGACCTTCTTCCCTTGCGGTGCAGCAACCTTGGATCTCTTGCTGTTGGAACTCTCCGGCAAGTCATCAACAGGCACAGCACACTCCAAAGAGGTACGCTTCCCGGATTCCTTGCTAGCGTCCCTGCTATCCTCCTTCTTTCCTCTGTTCTATTTGGCGGGAATTGCTGCTGCCGCTGCCTCTGCCGCGACTGCATCCCGGTACATCTTACCCACACAAACGATTGCGTCCTTCTCATCTGATGGGATGGAAATGACTCCTACCGGCCCAGGTATCTTCAAGGTGTTGTAGGCATAGTTGGATGCTGCCATGAATTTAGCCAGGGCTAAGCGTCCAAGGATCACATTGTACGGCAGCGGGAGGTCGACCACATCAAACAGAATCTTCTTAGTCCGATAGTTCAGTTCTCCCCCAAATGTCACTGGCAACATGATCTTTCCCTTAGGATGACTCCTATCGGAATTAACTCCTTGAAATGTGCCGGTGACCTTTAGCTCTTCCATTGCTATCTGAAGTTTGCTGATGACCTTTGGGGAAATCAGATTCAACCCGGCCCCACCATCAACCAACATCTTCGTGACCTTGAGGTTGCGAATTGTTGGAGAGACCAACAATGGAAAACATCTTACCATAGTGGTATGGTCAGGATGGTCCTCGTCGTCAAAGATGATGGGAGTTGATACGTCTCCAACGTATCTATAATTTTTTTATTGCTCCATGCTATATTATCTTCTGTTTTGGACATTATTGGGCTTTATTATCCACTTTTATATTATTTTGGGGACTAACCTATTAACCGAAGGCCCAACCCAGAATTGATGTTTTTTTGCCTATTTTAGGGTTTCGAAGAAAAGGAATATCAAATGGAGTCCAAACGGAATGAAACCTTCGGGAACGTGATTTTTGGAATGAACAAGATCCAGGAGACTTGGACCCTATGTCAAGCAACCAACAGGGAGGCCACGAGGTAGGGGGCACGCCTACCCCCCCCCCCCCCCAGGCGCGCCCTCCACCCTCGTGGGCCCCCTGTTGCTCCACCGACGTACTTCTTCCTCCTATATATACCTACATACCCCCAAACGATCAGATACGGAGCCAAAACCCTAATTACACCGCCGTAACTTTCTGTATCCATGAGATCCCATCTTGGGGCCTGTTTCGGAGCTCCGTCGGAGGGGGCATCGATCACAGAGGGCTTCTACATCAACACCATAGCCTCTCCGATGATGTGTGAGTAGTTTACCTCAGACCTTCGGGTCCATAGTTATTAGCTAGATGGCTTCTTCTCTCTTTTTAGATCTCAATAGAAAGTTCTCCCCCTCTCTTGTGGAGATCTATTCGATGTAATCTTCTTTTGCGGTGTGTTTGTTGAGACCGATGAATTGTGGGTTTATGATCAACTTTAACTATGAACAATATTTGAATCTTCTCTGAATTCTTTTATGTATGATTGGTTATCTTTGCAAGTCTCTTCGAATTATCAGTTTGGTTTGGCCTACTAGATTGATCTTTCTTGCAATGGGAGAAGTGCTTAGCTTTGGGTTCAATCTTGTGGTGTCCTTTCCCAGTGACAGTAGGGGCAGAAAGGCATGTATTGTATTGTTGCCATCGAGGATAACAAGATGGGGTTTTCATCATATTGCATGAGTTTATCCCTCTACATCCTGTCATCTTGCTTAAGGCGTTACTCTGTTCTTATGAACTTAATAATCTAGATGCATGCTGGATAGCGGTTGATGTGTGGAGTAATAGTAGTAGATGCAGGAAGGAGTCGGTCTACTTGTCTCGGATGTGATTCCTATATACATGATCATACCTAGATATTCTCATAACTATTCTCAATTCTGTCAATTGCTCAACAGTAATTTGTTCACCCACCGTAAAATACTTATGCTCTTGAGAGAAGCCACTAGTGAAACCTATGGCCCTCGGGTGTATCTTCAATCATGTTAATCTTCCAATACTTAGTTATTTCCTTTATCTTTTATTTTACTTTGCATATTTATCATAAAATACCAAAAATATTATCTTATCATATCATATCTATCAGATCTCACTCTCATAAGTGACCGTGTAGGGATTGACAACCCCTTATCGTGTTGGTTGCGAGGATTTATTTGTTTGTGTAGGTGCGAGGGACTCGTGCGTGGCCTCCTACTGGATTGATACCTTGGTTCTGAAAAACTGAGGGAAATACTTATGCTACTTTGCTGCATCACCCTTTCCTCTTCAAGGGAAAACCAACGGAAGTGCTCAAGAGGTAGCAAGAAGGATTTCTGGCGCCGTTGCCGGGGAGGTCTACGCAAAAGTCAACATACCAAGTACCCATCACAAAACCTTATCTCCCGCATTACATTATTTGCAATTTGCCTCTCGTTTTCCTCTCCACTTCACCCTTGCCGTTTTATTCGCCCTCTCTCTCTATCCTCCCTCTCTTTCTCTATTTGCCTCTTTTTGCCCGTTTGCTTGTGTGTTGGATTGCTTGTTTGTCACGATGGCTCAAGATAACACTAAATTATGTGACTTTACCAATACCAACAACAATGATTTTATTAGCACTCCAATTGCTCCTCTTACCGATGCTGAATCTTGTGAAATTACTGCTGCCTTGCTGAATCTTGTCATGAAAGATCCGTTTTCCGGCCTTCCTAGTGAAGATGCCGCTACCCATCTAAATAGCTTCGTTGATTTGTGTGATATGCAAAAGAAGAAGGATGTTGATAATGATATTGTTAAATTGAAGCTATTTCCTTTTTCGCTTAGAGATCATGCTAAAGCTTGGTTTTTGTCTTTGCCTAAAAATAGTATTGATTCTAGGAATAAGTGCAAAGATGCTTTTATCTCTAAGTATTTTCCTCCCGCTAAGATTATCTCTCTTAGAAACAATATTATGAATTTTAAGCAACTTGATCATGAACATGTTGCACAAGCTTGGGAGAGGATGAAATTAATGATATGTAATTGCCCTGCGCATGGTTTGAATTTGTGGATGATTATACAAAAAATTTATGCCGGATTGAATTTTGCTTCTAGAAATCTTTTAGATTTGGACGCGGGAGTCACTTTTATGGAAATCACTTTAGGAGAAGCTACTAAACTCCTAGATATTATTATGGTTAATTATTCTCAATGGCACACTAAAAGATCTACTAATAAAAAAGTGCATGCGATAGAAGAAATTAATGTTTTGAGTGGAAAGATGGATGAACTTATGAAATTATTTGCTAATAAAAGTGTTTCTTCTGATCCTAATGATATGCCTTTGTCTACTTCGACTGAGAATAATAATGAATCTATGGATGTGAATTTTGTTGGTAGGAATAATTTTGGTAACAACGCGTATAGAGGAAATTTTAATCCTAGGCCTTATCCTAGAAATTACTCTAATAATTATGGTAATTCCTACAACAATTCTTATGGAATTATAATAAGATGCCCTCTGATTTTGAATCTAATATTAAAGAATTTATTACTTTGCAAAAGAATTTCAATGCTTTGATTGAAGAAAAAATGCTTAAGATTGATGAGTTGGCTAGGAACATTGATAGAATCTCTCTTGATGTTGATTCTTTGAAACTTAATCTATTCCACCTAAGCATGATATCAATGAGTCTCTCAATGCCATGAGAATTTCTATTGATGAGTGCAAAGAGAGAACCGCTAGGATACGTGCTAAGAAAGATTTCTTTATAAAAGTGTGTTCTTCTAGTTTCCATGATAATAAAGATGAAGATCTAAAAGTTATAGATTTGTCCCCTATTGAATCTTTGTTTTGCAATATGAATCTTGATAATGATGGGACTGAATATGATCCACCTTTACCTAGACGGCGTTCCAAAAATTCGGAGTCTTTAGATCTTGATGCTAAAATTGATAAAAGTGGGATTGAAGAGATCAAAACTCTAGATGTTAATGAACCCACTATTTTGGATTTCAAGGAATTTAATTATGATAATAGCTCTTTTATTGATTGTATGTCCTTGTTGCAATCCGTGCTAAATTCTCCTCATGCTTATAGTCAAAATAAAGCTTTTACCAAACATATCGTTAATGCTTTGATGCAATCTTATGAAGAAAAACTTGAGTTGGAAGTTTCTATCCCTAGAAAACTTTATGATGAGTGGGAACCAACTATTAAAATTAAAACTAAAGATCATGAATGCTATGCTTTGTGTGATTTGGGTGCTAGTGTTTCCATGATTCCAAAACTTTGTGTGATTTGTTAGGTTTCCGTGATTTTGATGATTGCTCTTTAAACTTGCACCTTGCGGATTCCACTATTAAGAAACCTATGGGAAGAATTAATGATGTTCTTATTGTTGCAAATAGGAATTATGTGCCCGTAGATTTTATTGTTCTTGACATAGATTGCAATCCTTCATGTCCTATTATTCTTGGTAGACCTTTCATTAGAACGATTGGTGCAATTATTGATCTGAAGGAAGTAAATATTAGATTCCAATTTCCGTTAAGGAAAGGCATGGAAGACTTTCCTAGAAATAAAATTAAATTACCTTATGAATCTATTATGAGAGCCACTTATGGATTGCCTACCAAAGATGGCAATACCTAGATCTATCCTTGCTTTTTATGCCTAGCTAGGGGCGTTAAACGATAGCGCTTGTTGGGAGGCAACCCAATATTATTTTTATTCCTTGATTTTTGCTCCTGTTTAGTAATAAATAATTTATCTAGCCTCTGTTTTTCTGTGTTTTTTGTGTTTAATTAGTGCTTGTGCTAAATAGAACCATTGGGAAGACTTGGGGAAAGTCTTGTTAATCTTGCTGTAAAAAAAGAAACTTTAGCGCTCACGAGAACTGCTGCCATTTTTATTTGAAAGTGATATTTAGTTAATTCTTTTTGAATATAATTAATAGATAAATACCTCACGTCCATAAAGTTATTTTAGAATTTTTGAGGTTCCAGATCTTGGTCTAGCTACAGATTACTACAGACTGTTCTGTTTTTGACATATTCTGTTTTTTGTGTGTTGTTTGCTTATTTTGATGAATCTATGGCTAGTAAAATAGTTTATAGACCATAGAGAAGTTGGAATACAGTAGGTTTAACACCAATATAAATAAAGAATGAGTTCATTACGGTACCTTGAAGTGGTGCTTTGTTTTCTTTCGCTAACGGAGCTCATGAGATTTTCTACTTTAAGTTTTGTGTTGTGAAGTTTTCAAGTTTTGGGCAAAGATTTGATGGATTATGGAACAAGGAGTGGAAAGAGCCTAAGCTTGGGGATTCCCATGGCACCCCCAAGATAATCTAAGGACACCTAAAAGCCAAAGGTTGGGGATGCCCTGGAAGGCATCTCCTCTTTCATCTACTTCTATCGGTAACTTTACTTGGAGCTATATTTTTATTCACCACATGATATGTGTTTTGCTTGGAGCGTCTTGTATTATTTGAGTCTTTATTTTTTAGTTTACCACAATCATACTTTCTGTACACACCTTTTGAGAGAGACACACATGATTCAGAAATTATTAGAATACTATATGTGCTTCACTTATATCTTTTGAGCTATATAGTTTTGCTCTAGTACTTCACTTATATCTTTTAGAGCGCGGTGGTGGACTTGTTTTATAGAAAATATTGATCTCTCATGCTTCAATTAGATTATTTTGAGAGTCTTAAATAGCATGGTAAATTTCTTAAATAATCCTAATATGCTAGGTATATGAGATTAACAATAAAATTCTCTTATGAGTGTGTTGAATACTAAGAGAAGTTTGATGCTTGATGATTGTTTTGAGATATGGAGATGGTGATATTAGAGTCATTCTAGTTGAGTAGTTGTGAATTTGAGAAATACTTGTGTTAAAGTTTGTGATTCCCGTAGCATGCACGTATGGTGAACCGTTATGTGATGAAGTCGGAGCATGATTTATTTATTGATTGTCTTCCTTATGAGTGGCGGTCGGGGAAGAGCGATGGTCTTTTCTGACCAATCTAACCCCCTAGGAGCATGCGCGTAATACTTTGCTTTGATAACTTATAGATTTTTGCAATAAGTATATGAGTTCTTTATGACTAATGTTGAGTCCATGGATCATACGCACTCTCACCCTTCCACCATTGCTAGCCTCTCTAGTACCGCGCACCTTTCGCCGGTATCATACACCCACCATATACCTTCCTCAAAGCAGCCACCATACCTACCTATCATGGCATTTCCATAGCCATTCCGAGATATATTGCCATGCAACTTTCCACCATTCCATTTACTATGACACGCTCCATCATTGTCATATTGCTTTGCATGATCATGTAGTTGGCATTGTATTTGTGGCAAAGCCACCGTTCATAATTCTTTCATACATGTCACTCATGAGTCATTGCATGTCCCGGTACACCGTCGGAGGCATTCATATAGAGTCATATTTTGTTCTAAGTATCGAGTTGTAATTGTTGAGTTGTAAGAAAATAAAAGTGTGATGATCATCATTATTAGAGCGTTGTCCCAGTGAGGAAAGGATGATCGAGACTATGATTCCCCCACAAGTCGGGATGAGACTTCGGACGAAAAAAAGAGGCCATAAAAAATAGAAAAGGCCCAAATAAAAAAATGAGAGAAAAAGAGAGAAGGGGCAATGCTATTATCCTTTTACCACACTTGTGCTTCAAAGTAGCACCATGATCTTCATACTAGAGAGTCTCCTTTGTTATCACTTTCATATACTAGTGGGAATTTTTCATTATAAAACTTGGCTTGTATATTCCAATGATGGGCTTCCTCAAAATGCCCTAGGTCTTCATGAGCAAGCAAGTTGGATGCACACCCACTTAGTTTCTTTTTGAGCTTTCATATACTTATAGCTCTAGTGCATCCATTGCATGGCAATCCCTACTCACTCACATTGATATCTATTGATGGGCATCTCCATAGCCCGTTGATATGCCTAGTTGATGTGAGACTATCTTCTCCCTTTTCGTCTCCTCCACAACCACCATTCTATTCCACCTGAAGTGCTATGTCCATGGCTGACGCTCATGTATTGCGTGAAGATTGGAAAAGTTTGAGAACACCAAAAGTATGAAACAATTGCTTGGCTTGTCATCGGGGTTGTGCATGATTTAATATTTTGTGTGGTGAAGATAGAGCATAGCCAGACTATATGATTTTGTAGGGATCACTTTCTATGGCCATGTTATTTTGCGAAGACATAATTTCTTAGTTAGTATGCTTGAAGTATTCTTATTTCTATGTCAATATTAAACTTTTATCTTGAATCTTTCGGATCCGAATATTCATGCCACAATTAAGAAGAATTACATTGAAATTATGCCAAGTGGCATTCCACATCAAAAATTCTGTTTTTATCATTTACCTACTCGAGGACGAGCAGGAATTAAGCTTGGGGATGCTTGATACGTCTCCAACGTATCTATAATTTTTGATTGCTCCATGCTATATTATCTTCTGTTTTGGACATTATTGGGCTTTATTATCCACTTTTATATTATTTTTGGGACTAACCTATTAACCGGAGGCCCAGACCAGAATTGCTGTTTTTTTGCCTATTTTAGGGCTTCGAAGAAAAGGAATATCAAATGGAGTCCAAACGGAATGAAACCTTCGGGAATGTGATTTTTGGAACGAACAAGATCCAGGAGACTTGGACCCTACGTCAAGCAACCAACAGGGAGACCACGAGGTAGGGGGGCGCGCCTACCCCCCCCCCCCCAGGCGCGCCCTCCACCCTCATGGGCCCCTGTTGCTCCACCGATGTACTTCTTCCTCCAATATATACCTATGTACCCCTAGATACGGAGCCAAAACCCTAATTCCACCGCCGTAACTTTTTGTATCCACGAGATCCCATCTTGGGGCCTATTTCGGATCTCCGTCGGACGGGGCATCAATCGTGGAGGGCTTCTACATCAACACCATAGCCTCTCCGATGATGTGTGAGTAGTTTACCATAGACCTTCGGGTCCATAGTTATTAGCTAGATGGCTTCTTCTCTCTTTTTAGATCTCAGTACAAAGTTCTCCCCCTCTCTTGTGGAGATCTATTCAATGTAATCTTCTGTTGCGGTGTGTTTGTTGAGACCGATGAATTGTGGGTTTATGATCAACTTTATCTATGAACAATATTTGAATCTTCTCTGAATTCTATTATGTATGATTGGTTATCTTTGCAAGTTTCTTCGAATTATCAGTTTGGTTTGGCCTACTTGTTTGATCTTTCTTGCAATGGGAGAAGTGCTTAGGTTTGGTTTCAATCTTGCGATGTCCTTTCCCAGTGACAGTAGGGGCAGCAAGGCACGTATTTTATTGTTGCCATCGAGGATAACAAGATGGGGTTTTCATCATATTGCATGAGTTTATCCCTCTACATCATGTCATCTTGCTTAAGGCGTTACTTTGTTCTTATGAAATTAATACTCTAGATGCATGCTGAAGCGGTCGATGTGTGGAGTAATAGTAGTAGATGCAGGCAGGAGTCGGTCTACTTGTCTCGGACGTGATGCCTATATACATGATCATACCTAGATATTCTCATAACTATGCTCAATTCTGTCAATTGCTCAACAGTAATTTGTTCACCCACCGTAAAATACTTATGCTCTTGAGAGAAGCCACTAGTGAAACATATGGCCCCCGGGTCTATCTTCTATCATATTAATCTTCCAATACTTAGTTATTTCCTTTGCCTTTTATTTTACTTTGCATCTTTATAATAAAAATACCAAAAATATTATCTTATCTTGTCATATCTATCAGATCTCACTCTCGTAAGTGACCGTGTAGGGATTGACAACCCCTTATCGTGTTGGTTGCGAGGATTTATTTGTTTGTGTAGGTGGGCGGGACTCGTGCATGGCCTCCTACTGGATTGATACCTTGGTTCTCAAAAACCAAGGGAAATAGTTACGCTACTTTGTTGCATCACACTTTCCTCTTCGAGGGAAAACCAATGCAAGTGCTCAAGAGGTAGCAGGAGTGCGTGAACATTTGAGCGGCTTCCAAGCCTCTATCGCTGGCTCCACGACATTGACCTCACATGCCCACTGTTTGAGTTGGTGGTGAGAGGAGTGCAGGGATGCACCCCCGTCAATGCACAGGACGTCAGTGGCCTTCTGGAACTCCTGCTCACTGGTTTCCTCTTCATCCCATCCATCACTGTCATCATTGCAAGCTTCCTTCTCTCGACCCTTGGCGGGTTTTCCTTGGTTCCAGAATGGTTTGCCGGGGCGATTTGCTTCACCGCCTCGGCCCTTCCCGCTAGCGACATTCTAACCTTTTTCCTTATCACGCTTCTCGTATTCTGCTTGCTACCTCTTGACAAGCTTCTCAACTTGATGACACTCTTGAAGATCGTGGCCCTTGGTCTGATGAATCTTGTAGTACGGCCTATCGCATTTCCCAGCCTTCTTGGCAGCCGCAGCCTCCCGGCAGTGAGCGCACATGGCTTCTTCCTTGCCGGGGGCTTCAGCCCTAGCCTTCTTGTCAGTACTAAGTGTGCTTGATCCTTCAAAAAACATCATTTCTTTATCCTTGCACCTCTTGATGCGCTTCTTACTCTTCTTCTGACTAGTGGATTCGTCATCATCCTCTGAGTCGACGTTGATGCAATCCTCTTCCCCGGGGAGTTTCCTTCCCTCCTCTATCTGAGCACACTTCTCCACCAAGGTGTAAAGCTTATTCACAGTCTTGGGAAACCGTACGTTCATCATGGAACGAATCATGCAGTTGTGCACATTGGATTGGAAGGCGGCTATCACATAAGCTGGATGGATATTTGGGATGTTCCTATGGACTCTACTGAATCTCAGCAAGTACTTCCGGAGAGTCTCTCCTTCTTTCTACAGGAGAAGCTGCAAGTCGCTGGGCCGCCCTGGTTATTGATGGCCACCAGTGAAGGCGCCAATGAACTCATGGCACAAGTCAGCGCATGACGAAATGGAGTTCTCCAGCAGGTGCATCGGCCAAGACCTCACATTGGACTTGAGTGCCACAGGGAAGTACTTGGTGTCGGTGTAATGGGACATGGATACCCCGAAGACGACGAGATGATATTTCAAGACATCGGGGCTAGCAAAGCCCCTCAGTCCGACTGCCGGCCGCCGACTACGCCACCCGGCCGGCTACCGACCGCCGGCCGCTGACTACGCCAACCAGTCGGCTGCCGACTGCTGCCCGACCCGACATCGACGAGACAACCGTACTGCGGTGCCATCATCTACAGTGTACCGTGTCCCCTGGGTACTGATTTATAAAGTATCCCAGGGAACAAGCATGGCATGTGCCATGCCACTAGCCATGCCTACTTGGCTTGGCATGTAAGCTACCCAAGGTAGCTTACATCCAACGCCACCACCCACATAGCTTACATGGTAAGCCAACTCCCACTATAAATACCACCACACATCCATCCATCCAGGGGGATGGCCACTCACGCCCACACACAAGCTAGCAAGCAAGCTAGCTTTCCATCCATCCATCACACAAGCCCACACATACGGCCATTAGCATGGCCGGCCACTAGACGCCTGGTATACGCATTTACCAGATCAGATGCCTATGGCACTGATCCCAGATACAGCTCCAGGAGCACTTTGTACTGCCCGATGTACACCTCAGATATATACTCAGACATGCAGGAGTAGGGGTATTATCTCTCCGGAGAGCCCCGAACCTGGGTAAACCACCGCGTGCTACACGCATACCCGCTCCCGGTCCTATCAGCAGCAGTCCTACCCACACACTAAGACCTTGTGGCATCTGTCGACTCGCAAGCACCCCATGAGAAATACCACGACAGTTGGCAAACACCTTCTCATCTCTTCCCCCGACAACTTGAACAGTGATGGTGTATATGCTCAGAAACTCTGCCGGGTTTAGCCTCCCATCATACTTCTTGGGTATCTCTGGCTTGAACGTGCGAACGGACGGCCAACGGACTTGCCACAGCTCACGAGTAAAGGCAGGGCACCCAACCTCGAAAGGTAGGCACCCGCCAACCTCGACCGTAGGCTCGTCAACGTCGGGACTATCACACCCATTGGTCCGACGGTGGTCATCATGGCGTCGCTCAATGACGATGCACGTGTCTCCCCTTCGCATGTCCTTTGGGGCTCGCCATTGGCCTGGACGTGCTCGAGGGTCAGAAGAGGCTATCGAGATGTCATCAGGTTCTTGATTCTGCTGCACTCGCATTGGTTGTCATGGTGGGGACCAAGATAGAGCAACAGTAACCAGCCGGCGGGCCCTAGCAGTCGGTGCAGAAGCCGGCGAGCGCAGTCACAGACGGCTGGGCCCCGCGCCCAGTCGGATTACCATTGTACCCCCGGGGGGTAGGCCTATATAAACCCCCCAGGGCACCCATGCAAAGGGTTGATCCCAGCTAGTTCTAGACACCACACAAGGAGAAGAAGCAAGCAAGCCGTGCCCTTCTTCCTCCTCCCACCGAACAGCTCAAGGATCATTGTGTAGCTACTTGTCCATCTAGTGATCATGCGGAGACCCCGCAAAGTAGCAGTAGGGGTGTTATCTCCATGGAGAGCCCCGAAGCTGGGTAAGATTCGCCGGCGTGCATGTCTTCGCCTCATCCCGTTTCCAGGCACCGTCGATGTTTTACTGGCTCCCACAATGATAAGCCACCCGTTGGCATATGTCGCACCTACCACCCGACATTTGGCGCCCACCATGGGGCCAGGTGCACCATCGTCCGGAGACCTGTTCTGGACGGGAACCCTCTTCCTCCCCAGCGAGCGTAGCCAGCCCGGCTTGCCCGATGGCGCTTGCCACGACGCGCTGCTAGGCGTCACCAGCATCTGCGCGGCGAGCAGCCTCGCCGATCTCCTCGACGAAACCATCATCTCCGACGAGCTCGCCTCCGATGCGGGCACCAACCACCTCGCCAACCTCCTCGGCCAGCTCCATGTCTCCGGCGAGCCTGCTGTGGATTTGGAGTCGGTTGGCTCCACCGACCCGATGCCTGTCGACTCCGACACGGCCTCACTCGACACCTTCCCCACCAATGTCGCGATCTACAACGACCCGCTTCCCCGGACCGATGGCTGCGACACTATCACCACCGAGGTGATGGTCATCGGCCATGGCGGCACGGCTGATGAGAGCGCCCACGATGCCCCGCACGCGGCGGTCCACGAGTTGTCCATCCCGCTCCCGGCTGATGCCGACAACAAAGCACTAGAGGCACGCCGCCTCGCTCTCCTCGCGGAGGGCCGGAGGCTGGCTTCCATGAGACGCCTCACTGAGGCCTACCAGCGCGAAGCTGACCGCGCCGCCTTCGGCACGCCGGCCCCGGGCGGGCCAAGCCGGGCTGGCGTTGCCAAGCAATGCGGCGCTGTCATCGCCGACACGCTGGGAGTCGATTGCCCGGTCTATGCCACTCCACTCGAAACTTGCATGCCGCCCAGGCGGCCGTAGACGAGTTGGACGGATTGGAGGCCAAAGAACTCCCCCACATGACCAGGCGCATCCAGCAGCTGATTGATGCAGCCGCACGGCGGCACGAAGCCGACGCCCGCGCGGGAAGCCCTCCCCCGCGCCGAGATCATGGCGCGACGTCCCGGACACCGACTACGAGCAACACCCGCGCGCGGCGCGAGAAAGAGCCGGCTGCCAGCCGAAACCGGACCCGAATCTCCATCGAGCGAGACGCAGAAGGCCATCCCCGAGCCGTGGAATGGCGGGGCAACCCGCCTCCGCCTCGGCCCCGTGGAGAGAGATATCCCACCCCGCCGCCTGTGGCGCATCCGACTCTCAGTGGCCGACTAGGTCGCCGCAAAGGAGCCGGCGAGAACGACGCCCGCCATCGGATCGACCGCCTGGCGCGATCCCTGGCGCTGGAAGAAGAAGACGATGTTGGCCCGCCTTGTTTCGGCCCCGGCATCTGCGACGAGCCTTTCCCCATAGGGTTCTCACTCCCAAGAGACACGCCCAAGTACAACGGCTCCGTGAAGCTGGAAGATTGGTTGATCGACTACTCCACGGCGGTTAGCATAGCCAACGGCAACAGGCGCATTGCCGTGAAGTACGTGCCCCTCATGCTGCAAGGCACGGCGCGGACCTGGCTCAACAGCCTCAAGCCCTTCAGCATCAACAGCTGGCTAGATTTCACTGAAGCTTTCATCCGCAACTTCACTAGCACCTACAAGCGGGCTCCCAAGCCCAGGCAGCTCTCCTTGTGCGTGCAAGGAACAGCCGAGTCCACTCGCGACTACCTCACGCGTTGGGCCGAGCTCCGCAACTCTTGCAAGGGGGTGCACGAGGTGCAAGCCATAGAATACTTCACTGCCGGGTGCCGAGAAGGCACCCTCCTCAAGCACAAGCTCCTCTACGACGAGCCGACAACCCTTGACGAGCTTCTGGACATAGCAGACAAATACGCCACCGCCGACTCTTCGATGAAGACTGAGCTCCGGGTAGACGCGTCCGGGAAAGTACTCAACCCGGCGCCCAAGACGCCGGCAGGGGATTCCGGCCGACGCCCACACCCGAACGATCACAAGCGCAAGGGCCCTGCGCCGCCTCCCGCCAGTCGGCAGGTGGCCACAGTCGAAGACGCGCCGCCTGAAGGGCGGCCCGTGCCCAAGAAACCCAAGGGCGGTCGGCCGGCTTGGCAGCTGGACTTCTCCTACGAGCAAACTCTCAACGCCCCGTGCAAATTCCACAGCGACGGGAAGCCGTCCAACCACACAACCCGGAAGTGCCATTGGCTCACCCGAATCTCCAAAGGCGAAGGGCTCATGCCGCCTCTGCCTGCCGGCCCGCCGCCTCCGGCTCCGCCGCCGCCGGCCGCTCGGCCCGCAGTCGGAGCCGTGCACGATGAGTTCCCCGACGAGCATGCGACCTACATCATCTTTACAAGCCAGCCCGAAGACCAGCGCGGCAAATGCCGAGAGCACCAGGAAGTCAGCGTGGTCGCTGCCAACCCCGCCGGACACAAGCATTGGTCAGAAAAACCTATCAGCTGGAGCCGGGCCGATCACCCAGAGGTGATGCCGTCTCCCGGCTCTTATGCATTGGTCCTGGAAGCCACCCTCGCGACGGACAGACGCGCCGCCCATTTCTCCCGTGTGTTGATAGACGGCGGGAGCAGCATCAACATCCTGTACCGTGACACCCTGGAGAAGCTGAATGTCAAGACGAAGCAACTCATGCCTACTCGGACAGTGTTCCATGGCATCGTACCCGGCTTGTCCTGCGCCCCCATTGGCAAGATCAAGATTGATGTACTCTTTGGGGACAAGGAGCATTTCCGCCAGGAAGCAATCTGGTTTGAAGTGGTGGACCTAGAGAGCCCCTACCATGTGTTGCTTGGCCGACCCGCCTTGGCCAGGTTCATGGCAGTTCCCCACTATGCATACCTCAAGATGAAGATACCGAGTTCCAAGGGCGTCATCACCATAGCCGGCGATTACAAGAAGTCCTCCGAGTGCGCTGCCGCCAGCAGCCGGCTGGCCGAGTCCCTTGTGATTGCCGAAGAGAAGAAGATGTTGGACCGGGTCGTGGCCATGGCCGGCAAGCAGCCGAACCTGTCCCCCGATCCCAAGGAGTATAATGCCCAAGGATCTTTCCAGCCGGCCAAAGAAACAAAGAAGATACCCCTTGACCCCGAGCACCCCGAGAGGTTTGTCGTCATTGGGGCAAGCCTGAACAGCAAATAGGAAGGCGAGCTCGCCGATTTCCTCCGTGAGAATCGGGAAATCTTTGCATGGTCCCCCAAGGACATGCCGGGTGTTCCGAAGGAATTCGCCGAGCACAAACTACACGTCCGAGAAGACGCAAAACCAGTCAAACAGCCCCTTCGCCGACTATCGGATGAAAAGAGAAGGATTGTAGGGGAAGAGATAGCCCGGCTTCTGGCAGCCGGCTTCATTATGGAAGTTTTCTTTCCAGAGTGGCTCGCCAACCCGGTCCTCGTGCTAAAGAAGAACAACAAGTGAGCATGTCTATAGACTACACAAGCCTCAACAAGGCCTGCCCTAAAGATCCCTTTGCCCTGCCGAGGATTGACCAAGTGATAGACTCCACGGCCGGATGCGAGCTGTTGAGTTTCTTGGATGCTTACTCAGGATACCACCAGATAAAGTTAGATCTAGCTGACCGCCTAAAGACCGCCTTCATCACGCCATTCAGAGCCTTCTACTACCTGACTATGACATTCGGCTTGAGAAATGCCGGTGCCACTTTTCAGCGTTGCATGCAGAAGTGCCTCCTCAAGCAACTCGGCAGAAATGCTCACGTCTACGTAGACGACATTGTGGTGAAGACGGAGAAGCGCGGCACCTTGCTGGAAGACCTCAAAGAAACATTTGAGAACCTACGCCAGTTCCAATCAAGCTCAACCCCGAGAATTGTGTGTTCGGAGTGCCAGCCGGCCAGCTCCTAGGCTTCCTGGTCTCCGAACGCGGCATCGAATGCAACCCAGTGAAGATCAAGGCCATCGAGAGAATGGCGATTCCCACCAAGCTTCGAGACATCCAGAAGTTCACCGGATGCTTGGCCTCCCTGAACCGCTTCATCAGCCGGCTCGGAGAGAAAGCTCTCCCCCTCTACCGCCTCATGAAGAAGACCACTCACTTTGAATGGAATGACCAGGCCGACCAAGCTTTTCACGAGCTGAAGAAGATGCTGGCCATGCCGCTTGTCCTAGCGGCGCCGACTGAGAAAGAGCCCATGCTCCTCTACATTGCCGCAACCAGCCGGGTGGTCAGCACCGTCATCGTAGTCCAACGCCCAGAAGAGGGCCGAGCCCAGCCGGTCCAGAGGCCAGTGTACTATTTGAGCGAGGTACTGTCCACCTCGAAGCAGAACTACCCGCACTACCAGAAGATGTGTTACGGCGTATACTTCACCGCCAAGAAGCTGAAGCCCTACTTTCAAGAGCATCCTGTCACGGTCGTATGCACCGCCCCGCTGGCCGAGATCATAGGCAGCCCGGATGCATCCGGCCGGGTGGCAAAATGGGCCATCGAGCTGGCCCCTTACACGATCTTCTACCAGCCCCGCACCGCCATCAAGTCCCAAGCACTAGACGACTTGCTCGTCGACTGGGCCGAGACCCAGTACCTGCCACCGGCTCCCGACTCCACCCATTGGCGCATGCACTTCGACGGGTCCAAGATGCGCACCGGCTTGGGAGCCGACGTCGTCCTTACCTCTCCCAAAGGCGACAAGCCCAGATACACGCTGCAGATTCACTTTGCCGCTTCCAACAATGTAGCCGAGTACGAGGCGCTCATACACGGGCTCCGGCTTGCCAAAGAACTCGACATTCACCGGATCCTATGTTATGGCGACTCGGACTTGGTGGTCCAGCAATCATCCGGCGATTGGGACGCCAAGGACGCAAATATGGCAAGCTACCGCTTCCTTGTTCAGCAAATCAGTGGATACTTTGAAGGATGCGAGTTCCTCCACGTACCGCGAGCCGACAACGAGCCGACCGATGCCCTGGCTCGAATAGGCTCCACTCGGCAAGCAATACCAACCGATGTCGCTCTACAATGCCTCCTCAAGCCGTCCATCAAGCCGTCTCCAGAGTCCGATTCTATCTTCGCGCCTCCTGACCCCGACACGGCCGGGTCCGGCTCGAAGAATCAAGCAGGCGACCCCGGGACTTCAGCAGTCGGCCCGGGGACTTCGGTAGCCGGCTCGGGGACTTCCGCAGTTACGCCCGATCCGGGGACTGCCACACCCGGTTCGGGGACTGCGGTAGTCGGCCCGGGGACTGCACCAACACAACAGCCAGCGGCCGACTCCAGCATTTCACCACCCAGCCCGCCCACCCTGGTGGCAGTAGCCACATTGGCAATAGGAGAAGTCGTGGCTCCATCATGGGCTCAGTCCATCCTCAACTTCCTAATAAACCAAGATCTGCTGGCTGACGAAACAGAGGCAAGACAAGTCCAACGCCGAGCCGGAGCATACACAATCGTCAACAGAGAGCTCGTCAAGCGCAGTGTCACTGGAGTCCTCCAACGATGCATTGAGCAAGAGAAGGGCATTGCAATCCTCAGAGACATCCACCAAGGAAAATGCGGCCACCATGCAGCCTCAAGATCACTCGTCGCCAAAGCTTTCCGCCATGGTTTCTTTTGGCCGACTGCTTTGGATGACGCCAAAGAATTGGTAAACATTGCAAAGGGTACCAACTCTTCAGCTCCAAGCAACACATGCCGGCTTCGGCACTCAAGACCATTCCCCTCACCTGGCCCTTCGCCGTTTGGGGACTGGACATGGTGGGCCCATTAAAGACGGCGCGCGGCGGCATGACACATCTGCTCGTCGTCATGGACAAATTCACCAAGTGGATTGAGGCAAAGCCGATCAAGAAGCTGAATGGGCCGACTGCCGTGACATTCATCGCAGATATAACAACTCGGTACGGCGTGCCACACAGCATCATCACCGACAATGGCACGAATTTTGCCAAGGGAGCCTTGGCACGTTTCTGCGCAACGCAAGGTATCCGGCTGGACTTAGCGTCCGTTGCCCACCCGCAGTCAAACGGCCAGGTCGAGCGAGCCAACGGCCTCATCCTTTCCGGCATCAAGCCCCGGCTGGTCGTACCACTGGAGCATTCAGCCAGCTGTTGGCTCGATGAGCTCCCGGCTGTCCTCTGGAGTCTGCGCACTACTCCAAACAAGTCAACCGGCTTCACTCCTTTCTTCCTCGTGTACGGTACCGAGGTGATCATCCCAACCGACATCGAGTTTGACTCGCCCCGGGTAACCATGTACACGGAGACGGAGGCCAAGGAAGCACGAGAAGACGGCGTCGACCTGCTGGAAGAAGGCCGGCTGTTAGCCCTCAGCCGGTCTGCCATCTACCAGCAGGGTTTGCGCCGCTACCACAGTCAGAAGGTCAGGCCAAGATCCTTCCAAGAGGGCGACCTTGTGCTCCGGCTGATCCAGCGAACAGCCGGCCAACACAAGCTCTCGGCCCCTTGGGAGGGCCCCTTCGTCATCAGCAGAGCTTTAGGCAACGACTCCTACTACCTAATCGACGCACAGAAGCCCAAGGCACGCAAGAGAGACGACTCCGGCAAGGAGTCGGAACGACCATGGAACGCCAACCTCCTCTGAAGATTTTACAGTTGAAATGCAGTATGTATCACGCTAACTTTTGTACTAAGTACGAGACAATAGGCCCCCCAAGGAGAGCTCGGGGACTGCCATCTTTTATCTATGAATGAAGAGTATCATGCTTATGACCTTGTCATTTCATTTACTTGTTCCGTCCGGCACCGGGTTCGACTAGTCGGCCCGGGGACTGGCCGACTGGAGTTATATTAGAAGTCCTACCCGCGGTCAGACAAGTAGTGTGCCGACACCCAAGCTTAACTCTTGCCAAAAGTCGCAGTTCGAAGAACCGGCTGTCCAGCTGGCAAGAGTTAAAAGCAGGAAAGGATGCCCACACGAAAAATGGCTAGGTACTAATGGACTAATATAATGAAAGTCGGTTTACCTCCTACCACCGACCGACTACCAGAGTAGCCGGCCGACCGGCTTCCATTCACTTCACTTCAATCCAAGAAAGCTCGAGTACTTGCCTCCCCAAAGAGGGAAGGCGGCAAAGGAAAAAGCCTAAGGATAAAAAGCATACATGAATGGAAAACCAAACATGCACACAATAATATTTACATAAAAGACCTCCAAGAGGCCAGCATTCAACATAGTTTGGATACACCCCCAGTGGGTGGAACTGCGAAACACTAATAAAGTTGTTCAGAAGGCAACAAATAGGAAAAAACAAGGACGGCAGATTAAGCCGGTGGAGCGACTAACGAGCTGGGCAGGTCGGTGGAGACGCCAGTGCCGGCTGGAGGAGTGGCCAGCTGGCGAACCTTGGCATGATCATCGCCTCCCGCAGAAGGCGCGCTTGCGCGCGCCTCGTTGCTGGAGGCACGGTCAGCCTGAGGCCGGCCGGTTGTTCCACCGGCCGGCTCAACGTCTTCACTTTCCTCTTCTTCGTCGTCTTCGCCTTCGTCGCTGGAGGCGATCTCCTCTGCCGAGTCCTCGCCCATCGCCGGGTTCAGCCCGAACCATTCCTCCGGCTGGGCGACGCCGTCATCATTGATTTCAGGTGCAAAAACGTTCATGTCGGTGCACTCGGCGATCGTCGTAGCACGCTGAGCGATAGCCGGCCGCACCTCCTCCAGCTCTGCGTCGGCCTCCAGCCGCCAGGTGCGCAGCTGGTCCAGGTTCAGCCCTGGGTACCAAGCTCGGACGAACTCCAACGCCCGTCGGCTCCAAGCTGGGCCGCCGACGCCTTCCAAGCTTCAAAGCTACCGACCGCAATCTCCAGCCAGTCGGCAGTCCGGCTCGGGGTGCAGGGAATCGTCTCGCCGGGCCAGAGGGCGGCCAACACCTGCGCTGTGGCACGTTGGAGACAGCGGAGCATACGATGAGCCGGCTACAGCCGCGCTTGGACCACCAAGAGCTGCTCCTCAAGCGTCTGATTCACGTCCGGCGCGATGACGGCCCCCGCCTAACGGCGCGCTTCGCGATGGGCCTCGATGGTTTGGGCGGAGAAGATGGAGTAGCCGAGAAAGTAGTCTGCGCAGAGAACAAAAAGCAGCACAAGTCAGACCAAAAATCAGGCGGCCAGGGGCAGGCAAGGAGCGAGGAAGGCGGCTTACCGTCGAGCAAGTCCTTGATACAGTCGAAGCCTTCATCCAGCGCTTGCCGGGTCTCAGCCCAGCCCGCCGCCTCAGTCTCGAACTCGGCCTTCAGGGCGGCTTCGCTATCCTGCGCTTTCTTCAAGGCCGCCTTGTGGCTCTCCTCCTGGTCAGCCAGCTTCTTGGCCAGGCGGTCACGCTCCAGGACCAAGGCGGCGTGCTCGGTTTTCCTTGGTGCGAAGGGCGGCCTGCGCCTCACTGAGCTGCCCCCTCAAGTCGGCATTGGCCCCTGCAAGCACGAAAGACAAAAAAAACAATGAGGAAAAAGTCGTCAGGGAAGATCCAACCCGACTGCTCAGCAGTCGGCCTGAATCTCGGGGACTACACCCAGTGGGTGCGCTGATGCGCCCCAATAGGAGATAAACAAGATCAAGTACTCACTTCGGCTGTTGACCAGGTCTTCGGTTTTCCGACCCAACTCCTGAGCCTGGGAGTTGAAGGCAGCAGCACGGGAGTTATGATACTCCTGGAAGATCAGATAGGAGGCGAGAATAAGATAATCATCAAGGAAGATCCGACCCGACTGCTCAGCAGTCGGCCCGAATCTCGGGGACTACACCTAGTGGGTGCGCTGACGCGCCCCCACGGAAGAAATCAAGAGAACAAAGCAACTAAGGATAGAAGACTCACCCAGATGGCGGCCCGCGTCGAAAGGAACTCCTGGGTGTACTGCTGCAGCAAGGCGGCCTGAGCTTGAAGCCGGCTCCGGACCTCTTAGGCCGCCACGTTCAGCTCGCCCGTCCCCCCGCTGGGAGTCCACTTGGACGTGGCGGTGTTGGCCGCCTCCAGGGCCTCCGCCGTCCGGCCGGCGCTCGCAACTCGGCGCGGCTTCGGCACAGCGGTGCCTCCCCCTGCGCGCCGGCGCGTTACCGGCTGCACCTCGAGGCCGGCTCCGACCTCCGGCTCGCCCCCGGCCTGCTCCTCTGGCGCCGCTGCCGATTGGCCGCCTTGGCCCGCTCCGGTTGGCGCTGCTGGCGGTGCCCTCTCCACGAAGACCACGGAGTCCTCTCTCCTCTCCATCAGCGGCGGGTCTTGGCCGACTTCCTCCACCAGGGGCAATGGGATGTCCGGGGCCACGGCACAGAGGGGAATGGCGAGCAACGGAGGCTGGTTATGTGAAACCTCCGCCTCCGTCTCCGCGGCCGCCGCCTCTGCCTGGGCCTTGGCTGCCGCGTCGGCCTACTCCTTCGCCGCCTGGGCGGCTGCTTGCTCCGCTGCCTCCCGCTCCTCCCGCTGCATTCCGCTCCGTGGCCTCCCTGAGGTCGGTGCGGGGGTCCACGCGGCGGGAGCCTGAAGACCCTCCAGTCGGCCCGACTACGGAGCCGCCCGGACCCCGCTCAAGGGAAAGCGGTGGCCTGTCCGGCGAGCAAGGAAAGGTTTAGAAGAGTGTTCAATCGAAGGGAACAATGAAAAGTATGCGTCCAAGCATTCGATGACTTACGCTAAGATCGCCTGCGGCTGCTTCACCGCCTTGCGGAAGTGGGCCGCCTTCGCGGCCGCCTCATCTTGCTTGGTTGCCACGGTGGAAGCCTTGGACTTCTTCGGCCGGCTGCCGAAGAGGATCGACGCGGCCCGGCGCTTCTGGGCGCCGCCGCTAACAGCCGGCGCGGCGGACGAGCCTGCGCCTTGATGATTAGGCGCTGGATGGCGGCGCGGGGTGACTTCGACCTCGGCATCATCCGGCCAGTCCTCGAAGCCGGCAGTGAGCCCCGTGCCTCCGGGCTCGTCGTTGTCCCCCACAATGGCGTCTTCCATGGCGGCCGCTCCCAAGTCCGGGTCGTCGGCGTCGTCCACCGTGCGGTCGGGGACGAGCTGGCGCTCTACCCCTGCGGCCCCGGTCGTAGACGAAAGGAGAGGATTCTGCTAGGGGAGAACCAACTAATCAAAAGCCGGCTATCATGAGGCCGGCTACTAACAAAAAAAAGAAAGAAAAAAGAGGAAAAACTTACCACGGGCGGGGGGTTGGCACGAGAATACGGCACCTTGCCGTATCGCCAGTCTTCGGCGAGCTTACAGTTGGAGATGTAATTCACCATGTACGACACCTCCGAATGAGGCATCTACCTGGTGCTTACCCGGCTTGGGTCGAAGCGGCCGCTCATTTGACACATCATGTGGGGCCGGCTTTGGAGAGGAAGTACCCGGCGCTCCACGAAGGCGGCCACCAAGTCGGCACTGGTCAGGCCTTCCGACTGGATCATCACCCGAAGCCGGGAGACGGCTGCGTTCCCGGCCTGAGACAATGACCTGGACCAGAAGCTCCATGAGGGTTGCCTCCCAGCCGGCGGGCCTGCTACGTAAGCCGGCAGATTGACGTAGTCGCCTTGTAGGGCGACGTTCCTCACATAAAAGTACGACTTCTGCCAGATCTTCACCGACTGGATTAGCGGGATGGGCGGGAACGGGTTGTTCTTGCCCGACCGCCTCATGGCGATGTAGGCCCCGCAGGGGGCGGGCACGCCCGCGACGACGGTGCCGAGTTTGCTCTGGAAGAATTCCCCCCAGAGCTCAAGCGTGGGGAGCACCCCCAAGAAACCTTCGCAGAGAGAGACGAAGGCCGACAGCAGCATCACCGCGTTTGGCGTGAGGTGATGCGGCTGAAGGTTGTAGAATTCGAGGAAGGAACGGAGGAACCCGCTCGCCGGAAGGCCGAAGCCGCGCAGGAAGTGCGAGCGGAAGACAACCCGCTCGCCCTCCTTTGGTGCCGGCGAAATCTCCCTCTCCGGCGCAAGGCGGACCCGAACGAAGTTGGCGTCGGGCAGGCGCCGCGTCCGGCGGAGGAACTCAACGTGGTCCTCATGGACGTTGGAGCTGTCCCACGAGCTTGACAGCGCCATGGGAGCAAGACAATGTGGCGGCGCAGCGGCGCTGCGGTGGGAGGCTGCGGCGGCAGCAAGAAGAAGAAGTAAGACGAGGAGGGGCGGACTGAGGGAGAGCATGCGAACCTCTGTCTCCCCCCCTCCTCCCCCTACTTATAGGCTCGTGTGGCAGAGCCGAGGAGGCGTGGCGTGGGGGAACATGGGGATCGACTGTGCCCACTCCCCCACGTCCCGTGATTATTGCACCCTAATGGCGTAATAAAATTGCCGCGGGAAGGCGAGCGGTCCGCACGGGCCGCAAAATATCAGCGCTCGGGCCGAGGCCTAGGAGTGGCGGGCCGAGGCCTGCGGCGGCGTCTCGTCGCGCGCGTGCATTGGCAGGGTTTCACTGCCACGTGGCCCGCGGGAGGGCCCGCGGTCAGCTCGCGGGTCGACCACGTTCCCACCTGCAAGACATGGAGCTCTCCGAAATCGGCATGCACCAGCAAAGCCGGCTCCTCAGGGTAGGAAGCTGACCAAGCTTCTCGTCCCTCTGTCCGCGTCGAAGCTCGATCAGCTTCGGGGACTACTGTCGGAGTAAATAGCCATGGGTAGCCTAGCCGGCTTCCCCTGGCCCTTCTGAAAAAATTACGAGCCCGTCCGGCTCTCAAGAATCCAAGACGTGGGGCCGCCTTCCCCTTGCTGGCTGTCACCCAGGCCGGCTATCGGAAGGCAACCCGACTTTAGCCCTCGCGAAGAAAACCACGGGAGGGCCGGCTTCGAGAAGCCGGCCGCGAGAAGGCCGACTCCAAGAAGCCGGCTCCCACAGATTGGTCGAGACCGTACCCTCAAAGTTTGCATCCACCTAACGGTGATGTGACGGGGCGTGGCTACGGTGAAGCCTGCCACCCCCGAATCCCGGAGCACGACCGGCACAGCGCGCCGTATGGGTGGCCATGACCCGTCCGGCGCAGAACTGTTGCCATGTTGACCCTGATGTCATCCACGATGGACTACCAGTACGGCCCATGGGCGGTGGGCCCCTTCGGGCAGAGAGACACCCGAAGGCGGCCACGCCTCCCCCAGTCGGCCCAAGATAGAGCCGGCTCCCCGCAGCCGGCTTGCCGCCTCCCTCGAAGGAGATGCCCCATTAAGGATACAAGACGTGGTGAGGCTACAGTAATCGCCCGCCGGACGGCGGCACTATAGCCACACCTACCTCGACGAAGCCTACGTCACCAAGATAGAGCAACAGTAACCAGCCGGCGGGCCCTAGCAGTCGGTGCAGAAGCCGGCGAGCGCAGTCACAGACGGCTGGGCCCCGCGCCCAGTCGGATTACCATTGTACCCCCGGGGGGTAGGCCTATATAAACCCCCCAGGGCACCCATGCAAAGGGTTGATCCCAGCTAGTTCTAGACACCACACAAGGAGAAGAAGCAAGCAAGCCGTGCCCTTCTTCCTCCTCCCACCGAACAGCTCAAGGATCATTGTGTAGCTACTTGTCCATCTAGTGATCATGCGGAGACCCCGCAAAGTAGCAGTAGGGGTGTTATCTCCATGGAGAGCCCCGAAGCTGGGTAAGATTCGCTGGCGTGCATGTCTTCGCCTCATCCCGTTTCCAGGCACCGGCGATGTTTTACTGGCTCCCACAATGATAAGCCACCCGTTGGCATATGTCGCACCTACCACCCGACAGCAGCTGAGCTCGCGCCATGGCCTCCATATCAGTGCTTGGCACAGGTGATGATGATGTGGACCACGCCGTCGCTCGGCTTCTGACTGTGCCAGCAGTGACAGCACCATGTCCTTGTTGTCCCGAGGCCGCCATTTGGATGGCATGGTGACATGGCGAAGGCGCTTGAGGTCTAGCGGCTTCGTTGGGCACAGCGACCTGGTAGACTCGCTCCGGGGGAGGTGCACGCACTACGATCGCGCCCGTGGCGGGGCGGCCAGAGGGCGGCGATTTGCTCTGGATTGAGCGCCATCACTGTGGTTGTGCCTGTCGGTGAGAGGAAGCGGCGCGAATGGGATAACCGCTTCACCCGTACCTCGTGGAGCATGGCCACTGGGATGTTCCAGATGCTGCTCTCCTTTGTTGTCTCCTGCTCCTGCTTCGGCCGCGTGGGAGGTGGTGATGGTGCCGCCTCCTCCGACCACATCCCCAACAGCGTCCACATCCTTGTGCGCCTCCGCATCCCCCGTGGCATTGGTGGCTGTGGGCGGCGGAGCCTTCGAGGTGGACGGGTGAGCTGAAGCACTGGGTTTCTTCTTAGGCGCCATGGTCGATGGCGCTGTCGAAGATGAAGATGGCGATGAAGATGACGCGCTACTCACGCTTTCAGGTTTGCGCAAGTGACTCTCCTACCTCACACGCCAAAGATGTCACGGGAAACCACGGCCACCTATGGGACCAAGGGTCCCTTGCAGGTTCGGCGGGGGGATTGCACGTTGCACAAAGAGCAGAGGAGCGTGGGACAGCATGACAAAGATCACACGGGTAGTTTTACCTAGGTTCGGGCCGCCGTGAGGCATAAAACCCTACTCCTGCTTTGGTGGGACGATGGTGGAAAATGGTGGTGGTCGTAGCCCATTAGCCCGGCAGGGTTGCCTTAGGGTGAAACGACTATGTGCTCATGAGATGTGAGGGGGTGGATTCGCTAACTCAGGGTCCAACCCTCTCTAAGGTTGCCTTGGGCCTCCTTTTATAGACTAAGGGATCACCAAAGTGGCAAATTAGTCATTGTGCACCGATAAGATAGCAAATAGTGCTATCATACCTAACTCTACGGGCTGACAGAGCACATTAAATGCGCCGCTCAACATCACATCGTCGCTTGCCCGGCATTGCCGGGCTGTTTTGCCAGCTTCGCGCCTGGTCTCTTGACACATTGCAGGATGGGTGTCATCTGTAGGCATTTCCTGTGGAAAGAGGCTGCCATGTGGCAAATGGCTGCCACTTAGTCACTTTGCGGCTTGACACCGCACTGATCGACAACGTGCGTTGTGGTGAGGTGGTTTGGTCAGGTGACTCCATCTCCGCGAATCCCGGCAGGCCCTGCCGGGGTGACTTGGAGGTTTTCTTCTGGGGGTGACCCCGTCCTTGCCAAGCTCGCCTGCCTGGCAACGGAGGCTTTTCTCCTGGTGGTTTCCTACTTCTCTGGCTTGGTCTTCGTCCTCTTGATCTGCACATTGGTCGTCTGAAGATCTTGATCTCTTGTACTTTGGCCTGATCTTGGTGATGTAATCTAGCTCCCGTGCCTGTGCACTGTCTGGGCAATGGACCCAGCGTTTGTTGCATCGACAATGTTAGGCAGCATTCCACATCAAAAATTCTATTTTTATCATTTACCTACTCATGGACGAGCAGGAATTAAGCTTGGGGATGTTGATACGTCTCCAACGTATCTATAATTTTTGATTGTTCTGGTATTATATTATCATTCTTGGATGTTTTACAATCATTTTATAGCAACTTTATATCATTTTTTGGGACAAACCTATTAACATAGTGCCCAGTGCCAGTTACTGTTTTTGCTTGTTTTTTACTTCGTAGAAAATCAATACCAAGCGGAGTCCAAACCCAGGGAAACTTTTTGGAGATTTTTTCTGGACCAGAAGACACCTGTTGGGCCAAAGAAGTACTAGAGGGGGGCTCCGAGGGGAGCACAACCCACCAGGGCGCGCCTGGGGGCCCAGGCACGCCCAGATGGGTTGTGCCCACCTCGGTGGCCTCCCACATCGCCTCTTTGCTCTATAAATACCCCAATATTCCATAAACCCTAGGGGAGTCAACAAAAATCTATTCCAACCACCGCAAGTTTCAACACCACCAGATCCAATCTAGACACCATCACGGAGGAGTTCATCATCCTCATTGGTGCCTCTCCAATGATGCGTGAGTAGTTCATTGTAGACCTACGGGTCCGTAGTTAGTAGCTAGATGGCTTCCTCTCTCTCTCTTTTGATTCTCAATACAATGGTCCCTTGGGGATCTATTTGATGTATCTGTTTTTGCGGTGTGTTTGTTCGGATCCGATGAACTTTGAGTTTATGATCAAATCTATGTTTTTATCCATGAAAGTTATTTGAGTCTTTTGATCTCTTATATGCACGATTACTTATAGCCTCGTATTTCTTCTTTGAATCTTTGGTTTAGTTAGGCCAACTAGATCAAATTTTCTTGCCATGGGAAGAGGTGCTTTGTGATGGGTTCAATCTTACGGTGTTTGATCCCAGTGACGGAAGGGGAACCGACACATATGTATTGTTGCTATTAAGGATAACAAGATGGGGTATATTTCTAAATAAATAGATCTTGTCTACATCATGTCATCGTTCTTATTGCATTACTCCATTTCTCCATGAACTTAATACACTAGATGCATGTTGGATAGCAATCGATGTGTGGAGTAATAGTAGTAGATGCATGCAGGAGTCGGTCTACTAATCTTGGACATGATGCCTATATAATGATCATTGCCTGGATATCGTCATGATTATTTTAAGTTATATCAATTGCCCAAAAGTAATTTGTTTACCAACTGTATGTTATTTTTCTCGAGAGAAGCCACTAGTGAAACCTACGACCCCCGGGTTTCTTCTTTATTATATTTGCCTTCACAATCTATTTTTATTTGCTTTTATTTTTAGATCAATTAATCCAAAAATACAAAAATACCTTGCTGCAATTTATTATTATTATTTATTTTATCTCGCGTTCCCCCGAGATCTATTTATCCAATCTACTATAATTTTACCTATGTTTTTACCCGTGAGGGATTGAAAACCCCTCTCTTATGTCGGGTTGCAAGTATTTGTTCTTTGTGTGCAGGAGTTGTTTACACGGTGTTGCGTGGTTCTCCTATTGGTTCGATAACCTTGGTCCCATCACTGAGGGAAATACCTATCGTAGCTATTCTACATCATCCCTTCCTCTTTGGGGAAATACCGACGTAGTTCAAGCCGCATCAGAGACCATCTTCCTTTTGACTTCCCCTTATTAATATCTATCACTGCATTCTATTCCACCCATAGTGCTACATCCATGGGTCACGCTCATGTATTGCATGGGAGTTTAAAAAGCTAAAGCGCATTAAAAAGTATGAACCAATTGCTCGGCTTGTCATCGGGGTTGTGCATGATTAATACTTTGTGTTAGGAAGATGGAGCATGACAAGGCATGACTGTTTGTTGGTATGCCTGAGTATCGATGCCTTTATATCAAATTATAGACTATTGCTTTGAATCATTCTGATATTAATATTCATACCCTAAAAGAAAGATTACATGATGAACATGTTAGGTAGCATTCCACATCAAAAATTCTATTTTTATCATTTACCTACTCGAGGGCTAGCTGGAATTAAGTTTGGGGATGCTGGTATGTCTCCAACGTATCTATATTTTTTTATTGTTCCATGCTATTTTAGTATCAATCTTGGATGTTTTATATGAAATTTTATATCATTGTTTTGGACTAACCTATTAACTCAATGCCTAATGTCAGTACCTTCTTTTTGCTTGTTTTGGGGTTTTTACAAAATCAATATCAAACAATGTCCAAACAAAAAATCTTTGTATTAATTTTTTTGGACCAGAAGGGACCCTAGAAGGTTCAGGAGAAGACCAGGAGAGTCACGAGGGAGTGACAAGCCTCGGGGCGCGCCTAGGGGGGCCAGGCATACCTCTTGAACTTGTGGGCCCCTCGTGGCACCTCTTGACCTAATTTTGCCTCTATAAATTCACAAATATTCCCAAACCAACAGAAGAGAGCCCGAAACACCTTTTCTACCGCCGCAAGCCTCTTTTCGTCCGTGATCCCTTCTAGAGGCCTTCTCCGGTACTCTACCGGAGGAGGAATCGATCATGAAGGGCTTCTACATCATCCTTGCTGCCCTATCGATGATGCATGAGTAGTTTACCACGGACCTACGAGTCCATAGCTAGTAGCTAGATGGTTTTTTCTCTCTCAATGATCTTGAGTACCCGATGTTCTTGTAGTTCTATCTGATGTAATCTTGTTTTGCGGTGTGTTTGTTGGGATCCGATGACTTGTGGGTTTATGATCTAAATATTCATGAATATTAATTAAGTCTTCTTTGAACTTCATTATGCATGATTGTTATAGCTTTGTATGTCTCTCCGATCTGTCCTTTTGGTTTGGCCAACTCGATTGATTTAACTTTAGTGGGAGAGGTGCTTTGTGATGGGTTCAATCTTGCGGTGCTCTATCCAAGTGACAGAAAGGGGCAAGACACGTACTTGTACTATTGCCCTTAAGGATAAAACCATGGGGTTTATTCTTATTAGTTGAGTGTACTTTGTCTACACCATGTCATCTTGCTTAAGGCATAACTCTGCTTTATTGACTTAATACCCTAGACGTATGCTGGATAGCCGTTGATGCATGGAGTAATGGTAGTAGATGCAGGCAAGTGTTAGTCTACTTGTCTCGAACATGATGCCTATATACATGATCATTGCCTTGAATATCATCATAACCATGCCCTTTTCTATCAATTGCCCAACAATAATTTGTTTACTCATCATATGATGTGTGTTCGAGAGAGAAGCCTCTAGTGAAAATTATGGCCCTTGGTTATTTACATAGAGATGTAGATGGGGGGGAACTAAATGCCATTTATTTCATTCATAATCAAACAAGATAAGGACCTCTTCATTACTCAATGCTACATCTTTGTTGGTCAAACATATTTATTTGTTCCATAAATTTTGTTCATTTATTTCTCCGTCAATGGTCATTTATTTTGTTTTGAATTTACATTGAGAAATCTTTCTCCCATTAATTTGGGAATAGTGAATTGTAATTGATTCTCCATAGATGCGTTGAGCTATGATTCAAATGAGTTGATAATAAAAACCCAATTAGGAAAATAATTTGACACAGCTTATGAGGAGGACCAAGGTGGTGCATATATGAGGTGCATGGACTGGTCCTCCATAGACCGTAGGAGGGGCAACCATGACATGGATACCCATCCCATTTTTTCCTTAAGGCAAGGTAGGCTTGTCGCTACCAGCCCCTCCTTACGAGAGTTGGCATTTGACTCCACTTGTGACAGATCGGTAGAAAGTTTAAGACCATCAAGGAATTCCTTAAACAAGCCCAAGCAGAAGATAGAAGAGCTCCAAATTGTTGAGAAGGAAGGAAGGTGCAAATGTGAATGTGTGCATGTTGATTCCACCCTAACCTTTCCAAATGCGCCCCCTCTTAATAGTATGGAATTCTACGACTCAAATCCACAAAAAAGAAATCACTAGAAAATAACCGTCTGTGCTCTTAATCGCCGAGGGGAACAAACTGTCTCGCGCCATCTAATAATCTCTTAATACTCAATGCAGATGGTTAGTCCGCAAAAAGTATTGTCATCAATCACTAAAACCACTAAGGGAGAAATATGCCCTAACACTAGATGACATGGATATCTGTGCTGGAACTCGAGGGCCTCCGGTTCTTTGAATTGGGATGTCACAATGAACCCACCAACCATTTAATAGGACATGTTGGATCATGACACTCCAAAATGGAAAGGCCCTAAACTTATGATGGAGCATTAAATCCAAGAGGTTGAGGATGGAACGAGCGTGAGATCCAAAGCCTCAAAAACCTTTGTTGCTTCTAGAGCTAAAAAGGGTGGTGCCAATGATAACAGTTGAGAATCTTCCATCAAGGGATTGTACTCAGTGATCTCAAAGAAGACTCTAAGAGCCCCGAGGCTGAGAATACGAAGTTAAGGTAGCACTCAAGTGTTCTAACATGGAGAAAACTTAAACCTACAATTCTAGAAGACAACTCCCAGTTTCATATTTTGGGTAACCGAGGAACAAGATTTAAGCAAACCTTATTGAAACATTTTTCTATTTAGTTAGAGACAACAAATCTAATGCAAGTGCCAATTATTGCCATTATTTCCTTAATTAATATGTTTACATATAAAACTATGAGCATTATGACAAGAAATAATCATCCAACACTGATTAACATAGATACACAATAATAGTGCAAGTTAACTAAGCATGACATCATAGCCCTGCTATTGTTTACTGACGCCTGGCACGCCGCATGTTGTCGAGCATAGTTTGCAAGTCGAGGAGGGTGGGCTGCTTGCAATTGATGCACATAGGGAAGTTCTCCTTGCGCACGAAAACATGCCGATAGCATCGCGGGCACCCCCCATGCATCATCTCGACGGGGCTGTTATCGGATGATACACATGAACTGGGAGATGACGAGCCGGTGCTTTCATCCTGAACATTTTCCATCTCGAACCTATCTCCCTCAGCTACTACTTCCGGCAAGTGGTCCAACCTACAAATTAGTAGGAAGAAAAATATCAATGGTTATGTAGATCACTTTTCACAATGCAAGATGAAGAACACATAGAATTAAGGAATGTTTACCTGAATGTTGAGTAGATAGAAGAGGATAGGAGTGCGTGCTTTGGTTCTATCGCCTCCAAGGGGTTATTTATATAGAGATGTAGATGGGGAGAACTAAATGCCATTTATTTCATTCATAATTAAACATGATAAGGACCTCTTCATTACTCAATGCTCCATTTTGTTGGTCAAACCTATTTATTTTCTCCATAAATGTTGTTCATTTATTTCTCCTTCAACGCCATTTGATTTGCTTTGAATTCACATAGATAAATATTTCTCCCATTCCCTTAATTCACAATAGTGAATTGTGATTGAAATGATGACAGGAAGAAATTCACTCTTGAAAAGAGGGACACTTTTAAATAGGTAAAGCCCAGACGATGTAGTTCTTGAGTTTATAGGTGCTAGGTTGGAAGTTAATCAATGAATTATGCAAGTAATATCTTTAGACGTTCTAGCGTCATGCAGTGGTTACAATGATTATACTTAGTGTAAAATCTACAATTACAATCAGCTCGTAGAGGTTTCTTCACATCTTTTAGCTAACTTAGCAATAGTAATTAGAAGCATGGTGGATATTTTTTAGTAGGTATATTTATTTTATTTGTGATAATGTCATTCATGTATTTTTAATAAGGTGTACTTTTTAGATCATCATTCTATCGGGTTTGCAACAACATAGTTTTGAATTCAAGAAATTTGCAACTCTCTTAGTCTTTAGTTTTTATTAGAATCATTCTAATAAAGCATAGACTTGTGAATCAAAGGTTCTCTTTATTTACCATATTTATTCGCTAATTTATTTTTCTTACCTTGAATCTTACCTTGTGGAGTCTCCTCTCCAACTTTATCTTTGTCAATTTTAGCATGTTGTTGTTTCTTTGTGGGGGTAGAGAGAGTTTTATTATAAAAAATTTGGGTTACAGTCTGAAAGATCGAGAACAGGGGTCTAGAGTGGGGGTGGGGTTGGGGGTGATTATACCCTTAACAAGCAAAAGAGGCGGCTTTTAAAATTCTTCAAATTAAGGTTGAGTTTAGCACATGTTAATGGGCACATGATACGTCCATTTTGCATCAGGTTTTCCTACTGTTATTTATAAAGTTTTCTGTCAATATGAAACTATGTGGAGCAATTCTAATGCCTTTTCTCTCATAATATGCAATGTTTACACAAAGAGGGAGATTGCCGGTACTTGGAATTCTGGACCTGAAAAAGCTATGTCAGAGATACCTATTCTGCACATCTCCAAATGAGCTAAAATTTTACAGAGATTTATTTTGGAATAAATAAAAAATACTGGAGTAAAAGAATACCATAGGGGCCCACCCAGGTGCCCACAAGGCACCAGGGCGCGCCTGCCCCCTCCCCCCGCCCCCAGGTGCGCCCTCGTGGGTGGTGGGGCCCCTAGCCAGCCCCCGGTGCCCATCTTCTGGTATATGAACCCATTTTCCCTAGAAAAAAAATAAGGAGAGGACTTTTGGGACGGAGCGCCACCGTCTCAAGGAGGAACTTGGGCAGGAGCACTTTTGCACTCGGTGGAGCGATTCCGCCGGGGAAACTTCCCTCCGGGAGGGGGAAATTGAAGCCATCGTTATCACCAACAAACCATCTCATCTTGCGAGGATCAATCTTTATCAACTTCTTCACCAACACCATCTCAACTCAAACCCTAGTTTATTTCATCTCTTATGCTCAGTCTTTGTATCAAAACTTTAAATTGGTAAATGTGGGTGACTAGTATGCTGATTACATCTTGTAGTTGATGCTAATTGGTTTATTTGGTGGAAGATTATATGTTTAGATCCATTATGCTATTTAATATCCTCTGATGTTGAGCATGATATTACTTGTGAGTAGTTGCTTGTTCTTGAGGACATGGGAGAAGACTTGTAAAAGTAATCATGTGAATTTGGTATCCCTTCTATATTTTGATGATATGTATGTTGTGATTACCTTAGTGGTGTTATGTGAACGTTGACTACATGACACTTCACCATCTTTGGGCCTAAGGGAATGCACTGTGGACTAGTTATTAGATGATGGGTTGTTAGAGTGACAGAAGATTAAACCCTAGTTTATGCGCTATTCCGTAAGGGCCTGATTTGGATCCATATGTTTAATGTTATTTTTAGATTTTATCTTGATTCTTCTTTCGTAGTTGTGGATGCTTGCGAGAGGGGTTAATCATAAGTGGGAGGCTTGTTCAAGTAAGAACAACACCCAAGCACATGTCGACCCACATATCAAATTATCAAAGTAGCGAACGCGAAGCAAACCAACATGATGAAAGTGACTAGATGAAATTCCCATGTGTCCTCGAGAACATTTTACTTATTATAAGAGATCGTTCTAGCCTGTCCTTTGCTACAAAAAGGATTGGGCTACCTTGCTTTATTGTTACTTCTTACTTATTACAAATTATCTTGCTACCAAACTATCGGTTACCAATAATTTTAGTGCTTGGAGAAAATACCTTGCTGAAAACCGGTTGTCATTTCCTTCTGCTCCTCGTTGGGTTCAACACTCTTACTTATCAAAAGGAATGCGATTGATCCCCTATACTTGTGGGTCATCAAGGCTATTTTCTGGTGATGTTGCCGGTGAGTGAAACACTTTTGGTGAGTGGAATTTGGTAAGGAAAAATTTATATTACGTGCTGAAATTTACTATTACTTGCTACTATGGAAAACAATCCTTTGAGGGGTTTGTTCGGGGTATCGTGACCTCGACCGGAAGCACAAAGAGTTTCCCCTCAACCTACTGCACCTACTGAAAATATTTGTTATGAGATTCCTTCAGGTATGATAGAGAAACTACTGGCTAATCCTTATGCAGGAGATGGAACATTACATCCTGATATGCACCTAATCTAGGTGGATGAAGTTTGTGGATTATTTAAGCTTGCAGGTTTACCCGGAGATGAATTTAAGAAGAAGATTTTCCCTTTATCTTTAGGGGAGAAAGCATTGACATGGTATAGTCTACGTGATTATATTGGAGCTTGGGATTGGAATCGCTTGAAATTGGAATTTCATCAAAAGTTTTATCCTATGCATCTAGTTCATTGTGATCGGAATTATATATATAATTTTTGGCCTTGTGAAGGAGAAAGTATCGCTCAAGCTTGGGGAAAGCTTAAGTATATGATGTATACATGCCCCAGTCATGAGCTCTCAAAGGAAATTATCTTACAGAATTTTTATGCTCGACTTTGTCATGATAATCAAACCATGCTCGATTATTCTTCGACTGGCTCTTTTATGAAGAAAACTATTGAATTCAAGTGGGACCTTCTTGAAATAATTAAATGCAATTCTAAAGATAGGGAACTCGACAAAGGTAATGAGTCAGGTATAACACTTAAGTTTGATTGTTTTAAATCATTTATGGATACCGATGCTTTTCACAAGTTTAGCACTAAATATGGACTTGACTCTGAGATAGTACACTAGTACCGTAACGTTCTATACAAACGGTTTTTAAGCCCTTTCCGCGACGACATTCTGAACTGTCGCCAAGTGAGTGACTGCGATATGGAGGTCCTTCCCACACGACCCAGAAACCTTCGGGGATAGGCGAGCTGCTACTGATGATCGCCATAGAATAAGCATTAGAATTACTCCAGAAAGCATTATTATGCATAAAAATATTATAAATAATAGTAGTAAAACATGATGCCAAATGGACGTATCAACTCCCCCAAGCTTAGACCCCGCTTGTCCTCAAGCGAAAGCCATTATTGAAAATCATGTCCACATGTTTAGCGAGAGAGGTGTCGACAAAAAACAAAATACAGACATAGTAGCATCATGCTTATTATTATAACAGCAAAAAACTTTATCATAAAGCTCTGTCATATAACTTCTCATGAACAAGTAACAATTCATCACAACATCGAAGTAAAAAGCATAAACTTTATTGAAAACCAACAAACTATGTTCTTAGTCAACTTTGCTACTACAATTCATCATATTTTCAGGAAGGGTCATGTATCGGAGCCTTTTGGCAAGTCCACATACTCAACCATAATTTAATCTTCTGTGATTGCTAACACTCATAATATATATATGAGCAAAAAGTTTCAACCGAACACATAGAAAGATAGGGGCTTATAGTTTCGCCTCTCAACTTAATCACCTCAAGGGTGATGTCAACAATAATAACTCATGCTCACTGATATCCAACTGGGGTATATGTGCCTAGATCTTTCCTCTCCACATGATGCTTGCCAAAGAGAAAAAATAAAAAGGAATAGAGGAAAACACTTTGACTCTTGCATAAAAACTAAATACACAAAAGTAAAAGATATGCCCTTCGCAGAGGGAAGCAGAGGTTGTCATGCGCCTTTTGGTTTGTATGCACAATGTCTTAATGCAAAAGAACGTCACGTTATATTGCCCCTTATGATAGAAACCTTTATTATGCAGTCCATTGCTTTTATTACTTTGCCATGACAAGTTCGTACACCGCTTAGTTTCTCTTACACTAAATGATCAAACACATTTAGAAGCAATTTTTATTGCCTTATTGCACCAATGATAACTTACTTAAAGGATCTTACTCAATCCATAGGTAGGTATGGTGGAATATCAAAACAAGGGTTTAGGTTTAAGATTTTTGGATGCACAAGTAGTATCTCTACTTAGTGCGGAATTTTTGCTAGCAAAGATATTGAGCGAGCACAACATGTTGATCGATCTATGACAATATAACTTCTATGTGAATATGAACAAACATATATCATTGAAGGAAATATGCCCTAGAGGCAATAATAAAGTTTTTATTTATATTTCCTGGTATCATGATAAATTTTTATTATTCATGCTAGAATTGTATTAACCAAAAACTTAGTACATGTGTGAATACACAGACAAACAGAGTGTCCCTAGTATGCCTCTACTTGACTAGCTCGTTAATCAAAGATGGTTAAGTTTCTTAGCCATGGACATGTGTTGTCATTTGATGAACGGGATCACATCATTACTGAATGATGTGATCGACAAGACCCATCAGTTAGCTTAGCATTATGATCGTTTAGTTTTATTGCTATTGCTTTATTCATGACTTATAAATATTCCTCTAACTATGAGATTGTGCAACTCCCGAATACCAGAGGAACACTTTGTGTGCAATCAAATGTCACAACGTAACTGGGTGACTATAAAGATGCTCTGCAGGTGTCTCCGATGGTGTTTGTTGAGTTGGCATAGATCGAGATTAGGATTTGTTACTCCGAGAATCGGAGAGGTATCTCTGGGCCCTCTCGGTAATGCACATCACTATAAGCCTTGCAAGCAATGTGACTAATTAGTTAGTTACAGGATCATGCATTGCGGAATGATTAAAGAGACTTGCCGAAAACGAGATTGAACTAGGTATGAGGATACCGACGATCGAATCTTGGGCAAGTAACATACCGATGACGAAGGGAATAACGTATGTTGTTATGCGGTTTGACCGATAAAGATCTTCGTAGAATATGTAGGAGCCAATATGAGCATCTAGGTTCCGCTATTGGTTATTGACCAGAGATGTGTCTCGGTCATGTCTACATAGTTCTCGAACACGTAGGGTCCGCACGCTTAACGTTCGATGACGATTTGTATTATGAGTTATGTGATTTGATGACCGAAGTTTGTTCGGAGTCCTGGATGAGATCACGGACATGACGAGGAGTCTAGAAATGGCCGAGAGGCAAAGATTCATATATTGGAAGATTATATTCAGACATCGGAATGGTTCCGAGTGATCCGGGTATTTTCTGAAATATCGGGGGGTTACCGGAACCCCCCGGGGGAAGTATTGGGCCATATTGGAGGAGAGGAGAAAGGCCACGTGAGGAGGGGTGCCCCCCTTGACCAAATCGAATTGGACTAGGGGAAGGGGCGGGCCCCTCTCTTTCCTTATCCCTCTCTCTCCCTTCCCCTTTTCCTCTCCGATGGAAGGAAGGAGGGGGCCGAATCCTACTTGGACTAGGAGTCCAAGTGACTCCGCCCCATGGTGCGCCCCTTGGCCGGCCACCTCCTCCTCCCCCCTTTATATACGGAGGCGAGGGGGCACCCCAAAGGCACAACAAATCTCTTAGCCATGTGCGGTGCCCCCCTCCACAGTTTACCACCTCGGTTATATCGTCGTAGTGCTTAGGTGAAGCCCTACGCCGGTAACTTCATCATCACCGTCTCCATGCTGTCGTGCTGACGGAACTCTCCCTCATCCTCAACTAGATCAAGAGATCGAGGGACGTCATCGTGCTAAACGTGTGTTGAACACGGAGTTGTTGTACGTTCGGTACTTGGATCAGTTGGATCGTGAAGACGTTCTACTACATCAACCGCATTACTAAACGCTTCCGCTTTCGGTCTACGAGGGTACGTGGACACACTCTCCTATCTCGTTGATATGCTTCTCCTAGAAAGATCCTGCATGATCATAGGGATTTTTTGAATTACTACGTTCTCCTACAATCATTACGTTGTCTTCCTTGTGGGGGCTCACTATCATAAAAGATGTCCAAGATAGTGTATTTGCATGTGAATTCTCTCTTCCAGACATCTCAAACTTCTCCGACACGAGCCTTCCAAACTTTTCACTAAAGTGGGGGTTAGTAGAACCGAATACGATATCATCCACATATATTAGTCACACAAATATTTCCCCATTAACCCTTTTAGTAAAAAGAGTAGAATCAATTTTCCCAATTTCAAAGCCTTTTTCAATAAGAAACTTAATCAAGCATTTATACCAAGCTCTAGGAGCTTGTTTTAGACCATAAAGAGCTTTGTGAAGTTTGTAGACATCATTAGGTTTCTTGGGATTAACAAAGCCAGGAGGTTATTTAACATACACTTCCTCCTCAATTTCACCATTTAGAAAAGCACTTTTAATGTCCATTTGGTATAAAGTACCATGGTGACTGGCATAAGCAAGTAAAATGTGAATGGAATCAAGTCTAGCAACGGGGGCATATGTCTCGCCACAGTCCATACCTTCGACTTGAGAGTAGCCTTGAGCAACGAGATGGGCCTTGTTGCGTACAACTTGTCCATCTTTTATCTTGCTTATTTTGAAACACCCACTTGGTTCCAATGACATTATGATCATCGTTGGGCTTTCCAACCAATGTCCTTGATTCCTCTCAAAGTTGTCTAGCTCTTCGTCCATAGCATTTATCCAATCCAGATCCTCAAGGGATTATTCTACCTTCATAGGTTCAACACTAGAATGAATGAGTAATGTTCACAAAAGTTAGCCAAACGAGTTTTAGAGCGAGTGATTCTCCTGGTTTGAATGCCATCAAAGATTTGTTTGACAGGATGATCTCTTGAGACTCTTGCTCCAACTCGTGAGAGATTTCGCTTGGGTTGGGGTGGAACATCCTCTTCATCATCATCTTCTTCTTCTTCATTGTTGCTGGCATTATCGTTCGCTTGTGGAGGTGGAGAAGAAGGTTGATGGGGTTTATATTGTTTTACTTCCTCATTTCCTTCATCTTGACGTGTTCCACTTGTGGATGCCTCCAAGTCAACTTGTGGTTCACGTTGATGTAAGGTTGAGGCTTCCACTTGAATAGATGAAGTACTCTCCTTCACCTTTGTTGATTGGATTTTGCCAATAGAAAAATCTTGAATTGCTTCCATGGGATCTTTGTCTCCTACATCAATTGGCAATTGCTCTACCTGCGAGCCGTTAGATTCATCAAACTTCACATCTACCGTCTCTTCAACCTTTGGGGTGAAATTGTTGTAGACACGGTATGTGTGAGTGTTTGAGCCATAACCGAGTAGAAAACCTTCATGATATTTAGGAGCAAATTTCAAATGATGATGCTTATCAAGAATGTAGCACTTTGAGCCAAATACTCGAAAGTATCCAACTTGGGGTTTGTTACCGGTGAGTAGCTCGTATGTCGTTTTGTCGAGAAGCTTGTGAAGGTATAGTCGATTCATAGCATGAAAAGCTATCTTAATTGCTTCTGCCCAAAAGTGTCTTCGCGTCTTGTATTCATCAAACATTGTTCTCGCCATCTCGATAAGTGTCCGGTTCTTCCTCTCAACAACTCCATTTTGCGGAGGTGTGTACGTAGACGAGAACTCATGTTAAATCCCTTCTTCGTCAAGAAAGGTGTCGTGGGTTTGTCACAGAAGATGTCCTTGTGAAAGGACTTAGTCGTGGAGCATCGCAATGGTTAGCTTAAAGGGGTTAAACCGAACAAGGGGACACGGGAGTTTATACTAGTTCGGCCCCTTCGATGAAGGTAAAAGCCTACGTCTAGTTGTGATTCGTATTGCTAGGGTTTCGAAGGCCAGGGAGCGAATCAGCTTTGTCTAGCTCTCGAGTTTTTGTTGTCTGTCCCTAAACCGTGGCCGGGTCGTCCCTTTATATACATAGGTTGACGCCCGCTGGACTACAGAGTCCCGAAGCTAGTTTATAAACGTATCCGGTTCGGCCTCTCTCTTTCTATCTTACTATACAAGTTACATGACTAGGCCGGTTTACATTTACAGACTGTAACCCGCCTTTGGGCCCTCCGTAAAGTGCCATCATCTTTACATCTTCATGGGCTTCTAATCTTCAAAGAGTCAATCCGGCTACATAAGGTCGGTTTACCTCCAGTAGTAATATCCCCAACATTAGACCCCAGATTGGTTTGAACTTGTTCATGTCAATCCTCCACACTTTAGAAAAAAATCTTCTCTCTTATCTTCATTTTTGATCTTGTAAACCGTCGTGACGTCACACCTCAAAATTACGATAAACCGTCCTGACATCATCCATCCGTTGATGTCAGAGATTTCCTTCATTTAATATATATTCAATCATCGAGGCGACACCTTTATTAACTTATCCATTTTTTGGGCTCCTCAATTCCCGTACTTGCCATTTTTTCACTTCGCCTTATAAATAGGACCGAGGGGTCATTTTCACCCTTTTCCCCCGTGCCTCTTCGCGTCGTCTTCCTCGCGCCGCTCAGCCTCTGGAACTCCGCCACCACCGTTGACCATCGTCTCTGCTCCGACCTTGGCCGCTGCATCGCCCTGAACGCACCAAAAAACTGTGGCGCCCTTCTGCTTCCTCACCAGCTCCGGTAAGTTCTCTGCTTTTTTCACCATAGATCTGTTCTAGGGTTTCAACATTCTTCGCAGTTCTTCCGAAGTTCATCAGTGATATTCTTCCCTGTTCTTCCTTTAATAAATGGACACTTCATGCTTGATGCATCCCTTACCGTAGCTTACCTACCATGGTCATCACAAATCCTTATGCGCAAAAAAAACTGATCTAGTCTGTCAAAAATTGCTTCAGTTCTGCATCCCTTCAAGATCCAATTATTTTTGCTTTTCTGTCTTATCTTTAGATCCGAAAGTTTTATACATCACTGTGAGATCTGTTTCTATGTTCCTGTGAGATCCGTTTCTCCTCGCACCAATATAGGCGGTTTAACATTGTCTAAATAGTCTATGCCATTAGCCCTCTGATAAACCGGAAGAGCATGTTACCTTCATAATTATGCTTCGGTTTAACAGTGTCTGATCAATCCTGCGCTAGCATTACCTTTCTTTCTCATTATACTAGTCTCTGGGTTGTACCATTTATCATATTAGTATGTTTCTTACTCCATTGTCTCTTGTGTATAATCATGCATAATTTGTAAACCGGCCTTTCATTTTCAGTTTGTTCGCTTTGCAATGGCCAAACAATTCACTGCCTACAACTGGGCTCGTTCCCGGGTTACTGAGGCCCAACTGGATGAGATGGTTAGCATCGGCTCTCTGCCTAAGAAAACTGAGATCAAATGGCGAGTTCCAGGAACTGAGAATCCTCCAACCCCAAGACAAGGCGAAGTGGTAATCTTTGTTGGCCATATAGGCCGTGGTTTCAAACCGCCAGGGTCAAAATTTTATCAAGATATGCTTGCCAGCTTCCAACTGCATCCACAAGATATTGGTCCCAACTCAGTCTCCAACTTATGCAATTTCCAAGTCTTTTGTGAAGTCTATTTACAAGAAGAACCAACTGCAGAACTGTTCCGGGATTTCTTTCACTTAAACTGGCACACAGAGTTTGTGAATGGCCCGAACACAGAGCTTGGTGGTGTCTCGATTCAAAAGCGGAAAGAAGTGGAATTTCCTCATGCCAAACATCATAGCCACCCAAAGGAATGGAATCAAACATGGTTCTATTGCAGACACACTTCGCGTGAGGATGAAAATCCCCTCCCCGGCTTCCGTGATCATAGATTATCCAATACTCACCCAATGCCACAACGCCTGAGCTCTTTAGAAAGGGCAAAATACGCTCCTCAAATCGCCAAGCTCCGGGCCTTTATGGCAAACGGTTTAACAGGTGTGGATTTTGTGCGCTGTTGGATATCCTAGAGTATCTTGCCGCTAAGCCGGCGTCCCGGTTTAATGTGAAAATATACCGGTGAAGTTGACGATCCTCAATGCCACTGCAACATCCAATTATCTGAGGAAGAAGTTACTGAAGGGGTAAAGAAAATTCTGAATGAATTGGAACTGGTCTGTAGTCAAACCGGTCTGAATCCCTTCTACACCAAGAACAAACCGCCTGCTATAAGCATTACACTTCCTCTTTATCTCTAATATCTTTGACTTATACAAGCTCTAACCCTTCTTCTTTATATGTATAGGGTGATGACCCTTTCTGGAAACGGAAATCCATAGAGAAAGCGGCAAAGCCAACTGGAAATAAAGTGGTCAAACCAACCCGCCCGAAGACCAAAGCCGTAAAATGGACGTCAAAGCGGAAAACGGCTGACCGGATCACTATGGAACTTGATGATGATATTGATGACCCAGAAGTTGAGGTAGAACTTGACTCACTTGGCTCTCTTTTTATGCATCTTGTTAACAATGATCTTCCTCGGGAGGAGGCAGAAGCTAATCAGGCTGAGGACGTAGAGGTAATTACCCTTTCCTCCGGTTCAGACTCTATGCCAACACAAAAAACTCGCCAAACAATCCAGAAAGTAAGCTTTTCTCATCCTCTTGCTCACTTGGATCCAACATTTATTTTGAAGACTCAACAGCATGAAGCTCGCCGGACAACCTGGCACAGTGGCCAACAGGTCACCTCTACTGGTTTACCTGATACCCCGGTTCGGAAGCGCCGGCCTGAGGTCTCTCCTACTTCTGACCATTCTTACCCCAAGGCAGGTTATTTCAGACAGCCTCTTAATCTGTCCGATTCAAATTATCAGGTGACACCTCCTTCCTCTTCTGGTGAATCGACAGCAACTCAATTCCCCCCTTTGAAAACTGTGGCTGGGTGAGTTACAAAAAACCTTTCCTTTCAATGCACCCTACATCTTTTGAATAGGATATTAATCCTTTTTTATTCTGTTTGCAGGGCCAAAGCTAGAGCCAGCAAGAAAGCTCGAGTCACCAATCCGCCAGAAGACCCTGTTGCCGAAGAAGAAGAACCAAGAGGTGAACCGGAGCAAACTGGTGAACTGGAAGGCCTCCATCCTGAAATAACTTTTGATGATCTGCCCCTTGCCGGCCAACATACTGACGAACCAACAGATGCTGAGCCCACCGCCCCTGATACTGAACCGGCAGAACCAAACCGAGCCAATCCAATGAAAGACACTGAGATTCCATTATCATCCACCAAAAATCCTGAAGGCCAAGGTGACGATGTTATTATTACTGGAGCAGGCCACAACTCTCCTAGTCATCCCGTCATTTTGGCTCATCATAGTGCCAAAGAAGAGCAAATTGCCAGGGATAAAGGTAAATGGAGCAGCGACTTATCAAACTATGCTCATCTTAACGCTGATGAGCTTCATTACGGCTTCTTGAACCGTCTGCACTCAAACCGGGATTATGAAGCCGGTTTGGTGAATTTGATGAAAGAACGATATGAGGTAAATTCTTCTCCCTTGCACATCGATTTATAGCTAAAATACTATTCCAAGTAGCCCCCAAGAGCCGTTTTATGATTGTCAATCATAAACCGGGTCTTTGTAACACTTTAAGCATCCCATCATTAATCCTTGCCAAGGCGTGTCCTCAATCATAGATAAGAGTCATGTTTGAAAAATTAGATAACGTTCTGTAGCATAGCCCCCAAAGGCCGGTTTAACTTGGCAAGTTGATCCGGTTTTTAATCCACACCGCCGGTTTAGAACAAACGTACATTAGCCCCCAAGTGTCAAGGATAATGCTTGCATTGTTCTAGAGACTTGCACAGACGGTAGTATTTGAGAGCAAATAGGCATTAGCCCCCAAGTATGAAGTGGATAACTTGTTATATGCTTTATACTTAGTGCATAAATATGTTGTTTCGTTGAATATACCTTCAATGTTGCAGGCTGAACTGAGAAGCAAAGATACCCAAAACTCTGACTTGCAAGAAAATGTGAAGTCTCAACATGCCGAAGCTGCAAAAGCCAAAGAGGAGCTAACCCAGGCCCTGGCTGGAATGGAAAAATTGAAAGAATCCTTCAATCAAGCTCGTGCTGAATGGGAAACCAAAAAAGCCGGTTTGACCAAAAGAGCTGTAGATGTTGAGGAAGCCCTGAAACCGGTGGCTGAAGAACTAGCCGGTTTGAAGCGCCAAATCAACGCTATGACCTCTGCTATCTTTGGTAAGTATCTGCTTATGTATGTTGCACCAGTCAATGAATCTTAAAACTGACCAAAATGTTGATAAAATCTTTGGCAGGAACTCGGATCACTCATCTTGGTGCAGATATGCGGATGAAGCTCAAAGCGGCATATACATTGGTTGAGCAGCTATACTCTGGATCTCAGCGAGCCATTAGTACATCAGCTTATAACAAACCGGCACCAAAGTTGATTAAGGAAAGCCTTGAGAAGCTGGGCATGTTACCGGCGCGTATTGCCGAGTTGAAAAGAGCCGCTGCAAGAACCGGAGCATTAACTGCCCTTATTCGAGCCAAGGCCTGGATTCCAGATCTTGAAGCGGAGGATATCATTAAAGGGTATCCAGGCGTTAAAGAAGATGATTCAAATTTTGACAATGATGATCTTCGGCGGCTGACCAAACAGATGCGGCCAGCGGCTAGCAAATTGGTTGAGGACACCGATTTGTCCCATTTTCAACCGTTTTATGATGCAGAAGGGAAAAGACAGCCGGCCGAGATCCATGAAGTCGAAGAACTTGTGCCTTCGATTCGTAAGCACACTTATGCCCCTGATATTAACCCTTATGATCTTATCCATGAGGAAGCGGTATTCCAAGCTTTAACCGGAATCGATTGGTCAACGGCTGATTTCCAGCGGCTGGGGAGGGATGAAGAAGTGCCTACACCAACTGATCCGCAACCGTCAAACCGTCGTCATGAAGAGTCCTGATCCGGTCGCCGGTTTATATGGGTACTGTGAAAAACAATGGCACTGTTTGAGCCGCTGTGAAGCTTCATGTAATAGGATAGCTGAAACTTTGTTTATCTGCCATGCCATCGAGCATGTTTCATAATGCTTTGTGACAATATGTGCCGCCCTTCAGGATATATTTTATGCATAGCCGATGATGACTTGCCTTCCTGGGTCGAAAAAACTTAAAAGTGTCTAGCGGTTTACCGCTAAACATGTCATAATATCCAAGAAGTATATAGTGTTTTTAGCTGAATAATCAAGTGTTTGTACAAAAAACAATGTACAGAACATACCTCATTGATTGACCAAACATGTATACAGCAAAGGTGTTTAACACCAACCTGATACGTTTGATAATTGCATCTTCATAATGCTGGTCTATCTATTAAACCGGACCGGCATAACTACCAGATTTTCTTTATAACACTGGTGATTTAGTCAAACCAGACCGGGTCAATGACCACCGGTTTATAATTGATCATGTGCCAACAACTGGTGGTTGGAAAGCAAGCCGGGTCAAGGACGCCGATTTATCAAAAAATACTTATGATTGTCAACAAACAAAATTCAAATAGGAAAATATGCGAGGCTTTTTACGAGCTGCCAGGCTCCAAATCGAGGCTTTTCATGGGCTGCCAGGCCTCTGAGTTAAACCATTTAACAAAGCCTTTTAAGATGATCCTCCAATTAACCAATCACCGTTTTAACTATGACAAGTTTAGGGTCTGTAAAAGATTGACTTGTCAAACGTTCGATGGGTCATGCCAGGATTACCTGGATAGGAGTGGCTTACTTGATGAAGGCAGGTTTTTAACCCAGGGTTTTAGGTGAATACACCAGGCTTCCAAGCCGTGGCTTGATAGCCAATTACGAGGGTCCTTTCAAACTCTTTGTTGCTTTGCAAAAAAGAGCCCCCAAGTAACTTTGTGAGCGATGCTCAGCGTGTGCCTATGTTTGAGTTTGTACTGTGTACAATACTCTCTTTGGCTCCACAAATTTTTCCTTGTGTGGCTGAAATGCCTATCAAGAGGTGTAGCTGTGGTTCAAACATGACCAAGCCCCCTAGTGATTTTCTTTATCTTTATGCAGCTGCTACATCCGGTTTAACAAAGACTCCGCTTTGACCGTTAACTTGTAAAAGCACACATATGATATAAGAAAGAACAGATACCCCTCTTATAACGGAGGCTCCGGTTTATTATATGGTATATACACTGTCATAAATATGTACAGGTGAAAAGCCTATGGCTTCAAGTATAGTAAGGCCGAAGGAGAGCTATGTTCCATGGCCGCTTTGTCTCCTCCTCCGATCGACGTGAGTCTTCATGCTCTCGAACATCAATGAGGTAGTAGGATCCGTTGTGCAGATTTTTGCTGACCATAAAGGGTCCTTCCCAAGGGGGGGGGGATAACTTGTGCATATCAGTCTGATCCTGGATGAGCCAGAGCACCAAATCACCTTCTTGAAAGATCTAGTTTTAACCCGGCGGCTGTGATAATGTCGAAGATCTTGTTGATAAATCACCGAATGCGCTGCTGCAAGATCCCGCTCTTCATCCAACAGGTCCAGAGAATCCTGACGTGCCTTCTCATTATCAGCTTCAACATAAGCTGCCACCCAGGGCAAATCGTGACGGATGTCACTAGGAAGAACCGCCTCTGCTCCATAAACCATGAAGAAAGGTGTGTAACCCATAGACCTATTGGGTGTGGTGTTGATGCTCCATAACACAGAAGGTAGCTCCTCGACCCAACAACCCGGCGTCCGCTTTAAGGGAACCATAAGCCTTGGTTTGATATCCCGTAGAATTTCTTGATTTGCCCTTTCCGCTTGACCATTAGATTGGGGGTGAGCCATTGATGCTAGATCAAGCCGGATGTGCTCATGTTGACAGAATTCTTCCATCTCTCCTTTTGACAAGTTAGTGCCATTATCTGTTATAATGCTATGTGGAAAGCCAAACCGGAATATCACCTTTTTGATGAATTGAACCGCCGTGGCTACATCACACTTGCTGACTGGCTCTGCCTCTACCCATTTAGTGAATTTATCAACTGCTTCTTGCAGATGGGTCTTCTTGTCCTTGGAGCGCTTGAAGGGTCCAACCATATCCAGCCCCCAAGTGGCAAACGGCCACGTAATTGGAATCATACGCAACTCTTGAGCTGGAATGTGCGCATGGCGGGCAAACTTTTGACATCCATCACATCTTTTGACTAAATCCTCTGCATCAGCATGCACCGTCAACCAGTAAAAACCGTGGCGAAAGGCTTTAGCAACCAACAACTTTGAACCGGTGTGGTGACCGCAATCCCCTTTATGAATTTCTCACAAAATCTCACAACCTTCTTGAGGAGAAACGCATCGCTGAATTGCTCCTAAAATGCTGTAACGATGTAACTCCCCATTGAGTATGGTCATGGACTTGGAACGCCGGATTATCTGTCGAGCCAACGTTTCCTCGGCTGGTAACTCGCCCCGGTTCATGTGATCCAGATATGGGATCGTCCAATCCGGTATGGCATGCAGAGATGCCACCAACTGAGCCTCCGGATCAGGAATAGCTAAATCTTCTTCGGTTGGTATTTTGACTGACGGATTGTGCAATACATCAAGAAAGACATTGGGCAGACCCGGTTTATGTTGGGAACCAAGACGACTTAAAGCGTCCGCTGCTTCATTCTTCCGCCGGTCTATATGGTCCACGTGATAATCTTTAAAGTGACCAGCCACTGCATCCACCTCTCGCTGATATGCAGCCATGAGTGGGTCCTTAGAATCCCAAGTGCTAGACACTTGTTGAGCCACTAGATCTGAATCGCCGAAGCACTTAACCCGGCTCAAATTCATCTCTTTAGCCATCCGAAGACCGTGGAGTAAAGCCTCATACTCAGCTGCATTGTTAGTACAAGGGAACATTAAACGGAGGACATAACAAAACTTATCACCTCGTGGGGAAGTTAATACGAGTCCAGCCCCCGAACCCTCTAACTGTCTGGACCCATCAAAATGAATAGTCCAATATATATTATCTGGTTTCTCCTCAGGTGCCTGTAACTCCGTCCAATCATTGATGAAATCTACGAGTGCCTGGGACTTGATCGCCGTGCGGGGTATCTATTTGAGCCCATGGGGTCCAAGATCAATGGCCCACTTGGCAATCCGGCCAGTTGCCTCTCTGTTTTGAATGATGTCCCCTAGAGGAGCTGAACTGACCACTGTGATAGGATGGCCCTGAAAATAGTGTTTGAGCTTCCGGCTTGCCATAAACACCCCATACACCAATTTCTGCCAATGCGGATACCTCTGCTTTGACTCAATGAGCACCTCACTGATATAATAAACCGGCCGTTGAACCGGATACTCTTTGCCAGGCTCCTTGCGCTCTACCACAATGGCTACGCTGACAGCCCGGGCATTAGCAGCCACATATAATAATAATGTCTCTTTATTGATCGGTGCTGCCAACACGGGCGGTTCCACGAGCTGCCTCTTCAGATCTTCAAACGCCTTATCAGCTGCCTCACTCCAGACAAAGTTATCCGTTTTCTTGAGCATCTAATATAAGGGGATGGCCTTCTCTCCAAGGCGGCTGATAAACCGGCTCAAGGCTGTAATCCGGCCGGCCAGACGTTGCACATCGTTAATACACGCCGGTTTAGCCAAGGACGTAATTGCTACAATCTTCTCCGGATTAGCCTCAATGCCTTTGTTTGAAACCAGAAAGCCTAAGAGCTTGCCTGTCGGGACACCGAAAACGCACTTCTCCGGATTGAGCATCATCTTGTAAACCCGGAGATTGTCAAAGGTTTCCCGTAGATCATCTATCAAAGTCTCCTCCTTTCTGGATTTGACCACAATATCATCTACATACGCATGAACATTGCGCCCAATTTGCTTATGAAGGCAATTCTGAACACATCACTGGTAAGTTGCCTGGGCACTCTTGAGTCCAAAGGGCATGGAAACATAGCAGAAGGCTCCAAAGGGAGTTATAAAGGCTGTCTTCTCCTGGTCCTTAACTGCCATTTTGATCTGATGATAACCAGAGTAAGCATCCAAAAAACACAAACGGTCACAACCCGCCGTAGCATCAATTATCTGATCAATGCGAGGGAGAGCAAAGGGGTCTGCAGGGCAAGCCTTGTTTAAATCTGTGTAGTCCACACACATGCGCCAAGTGCCGTTTTTCTTAAGAACCAGCACCGGATTGGCTAACCACTCTAGATGAAAAACTTCAACAATAAACCCAGCAGCCAACAAACGGGCGACCTCTTCACCTATAGCCTTGTGCCTTTCCTCGTTGAAACGGCGGAGGAACTGTCGGACCGGTTTGAATTTAGGATCAATGTTGAGTGTGTTCTCAGCGAGTTCTCTCGGTACACCTGGCATGTCAGAAGGTTTCCGTGCAAAGATGTCCCGATTCTCACAGATGAACTCGATGAGCGCGCTTTCCTATTTGGGATCCAGGTTAGCGTTGATGCTGAACTGTTTGGATGAATCGCCAGGGACAAAGTCAACCATCTTAGTGTCTGTAGCTGATTTGAACTTTAATGCTGGATCATGTTCCGTAGTTGGCTTTTTTAAGGAGGTCATGTCTCCCGGATCAACTTGCTCCTTATAGAATTTTAACTCCTCCGTGGCACAAACCGACTCAGCATAAGCCGCATCGCCTTCTTCACACTCCAAAGCAATCTTTCTACTTCCATGTACTGTGATAGTCCCCTTATGACCTGGCATTTTAAGCTGTAGGTAAACATAACATGGCCTTGCCATAAACTTAGCATAAACCGGCCGTCCAAACAAGGCGTGGTACGGACTTTTGATATTCACCACCTCAAATGTCAATGTTTCTGACCTTGAATCGTAGTCATCTCCAAAAGCTACCTCCAAAGCTATCTTACCGACGGGATATGCAGACTTACCAGGCACCACACCATGAAATACCGTATTCGACGGTTTAAGATCCTTATCTGTCAACCCCATATGGCGGAATGTATCATAATACAAAATATTGATACTACTTCCCCCATCCATGAGCACTTTAGTGAACTTGTATCCCCCAACTTGAGGGGCTACCACCAAGGCCAAATGACCTGGATTATCAACCCGGGGCGGGTGATCCTCTCTGCTCCACAAAATAGGTTGCTCCGACCAGCATAAATACTGAGGTACTGCCGGCTCAACAGAGTTGACTGCCCTTTTGTGAAGCTTCTGATCACGTTTGCACAAACTAGTAGTGAAGACATGATATTGCCCATTATTCAGCTGTTTAGGATTGCTCTGATAACCCGACTGCTGCTACTGCTGCTGACTCCCCTGATGGTTGTAACCTCCCTGGTTGCCTTGGTGTCCTTGATTGACGTGTCCGGTTTGATTGCCTGGAAACCCTGAACCGGAACCACCGCCTCCGTAACCCGACCCGTGGAAACCTCCTCCTGAACCGCCGGGCGGGCCGCTGTCATATTGGAACATATTGGAATTCTTGAAATCCCGCATGATATAACAATCTTTCCAAAGATGTGATGCCGGTTTCTCCTTCGATCCATGCTTTGGACAGGGCTGATTTAATAAACGCTCCAAATTGTTGCCTGGACCTCCGCCCCTCTGGGGTTGCTTGCCTTTACAGCGCTGGCCATTCTCCTGCGCGTTGGTGTTTGCGACAATGTCCAAACCACTGTCGGCCTTGCGTTTACCAGTGTTTCCATGGCCTGCAGGATTGTGTTATTGGCCTTTGGCATTGCCGGTCTTCTTACCCTTCTCCGGTTTATCCTCCTCTGAATCCGGATCCTTGGTATTATCTGAATCGGCATATTTAACCAAAGCGGCCATGAGTGTTGACATGTCGTTGAAGTGACGTTTTAGCCTTCCCAACTTCTATTTCAATGGTTTGAAACGGCAATTACCCTCTAACGTTAACACTGTGGTGTCTGCATTGATACGATCTGATGAATGCAAAATCGCCGAGACCCGTTTAACTCAATGGGTCGTGGACTCCCCTTCCTCTTGGACACAAGCGGCCAGATGTACAATTGACATTGGTTGCTTACACGTATCCTTGAAGTTCTGGATAAACCGGTGCTTCAGTTCAGCCCATGATCCAATGGAGTTGGTCGGCAAGCTCTTCAACCAAGTGCGAGTTGTTCCTTCCAACATCATGGTGAAATATTTAGCACACACCGCCTCATCCACATCTAACATCTCCATTGCCATCTCATAGCTCTCCACCCACGCCTCTGGCTGCAAATCGGCGGTATAATTTGGTACCTTACGAGGTCCCTTGAAATCCTTGGGTAGTCGCACATTACGCAAAGCAGGAGTTAAACACGGTACCCCTAAGGAACTGAACATAGCCCCTGGCTCCACGGAGGCGGTGGGCTGAACCGGAGTATGCTGTCGTGCTTCGTGTCGAGCTGTCAACTCGGCCTCTCGACGTGCACGGCCACGATCCACAACATCTTGCGCATTAGCACCTCCCCCAGCCGGGTTGTTCCCTCGTGGCGAATTTCGGCGGCGTGCACTACTGGACACGGTCGGTTCGTCTTCCACGTGTCTGCTATAACTCCGGCTTGGACGAGGAGTGGAGTGAATCCTCTCACGGCTGTGTGAATATGCTTGCTGTTGATTTAGTGTTGTCTGAAGGAGGTCCCTGGCCCGACGTGCTTCCACTGCAACTGGTGACTCGCCGTCGGTTGGGAGGGCTGCCAGGCGTGAAGCGGCGGCCACAATGTTGTCCAACGGGTTGGAATAATGCCTGGGCGGCGTTGATGATACAACGTTGTTCTGGCGAGGCAGGTCCATTGTGCGCGGCTGAACCGGCGCTCCTGCTCCAGGCGCCCCCGCCCGGTTTAGCGTGGGTTGGTTACTAGCTCCTGCACCTGGCGTGTTGAAAAGATTTTGCGGCTCATAAACCGACGGGAGACGTGACCAGTACCTTCTTCTCATGACTTCCTCTAAAGCATTCTGATCCAGTCTAATCTGGTCAGCCTGTGCTTCCAACTCGGCCCAATCCGTAGCCATCCTGGCGCTCTCTGCTGCTAGGTCCGCTTTAGCCTGGGCTATCTGATCTTTCACTTTTGCAATCTCCGCATCATGCTGATCCCTGGCTGCTGCGTCTACCTCCGCGGACATCAATGTGGCCAGAGCGTCGAACAAATCAGACAAGACTTGGGCCGGAGGTGGCGCCGAGCTTCCTGCCCCTGCTGGTGTGGCCGTCGTTGAACCGGAGAGCATTGCTGTGGCGGTAGATGAATGAGGCGCCGATTGTGTGCCGGCCATGAAGATGGCGGCCCGGTTTGGCAGACCGGGGGAATCCAGAATACTGTTGCCCTCGGATCCTCCCTCAATCCTGTCGTCATGCAACTGGTAAAGCGATTCGGTTTCTCCAGAAGACTCGTCATCAGAGAAGACTACGGTTTCTCCATCGGACACCGGTCCGTCCTCGTGTCCTGATCCATGGACGACACCTATGAAAACATGCCTTGCCTCGGGCTGAACCGATGAAGAACTTGCTGTTGGGGAACGTTGCAGAAAACAAAAATTTTCCTACTCGTTTCACCAAGATCCATCTAGGAGTTCATCTAGCAACGAGTCATGAGATGCATCTACATACCTTTGTAGATCGCATGCGGAAGCATTCAACGAACGGGGATGATGTAGTCGAACACGACGTGATCCAAATCACCGATGACCGAGTGCCGAACGGACGGCACCTCCGCGTTCAACACACGTACGGGGCGGGAGACGTCTCCTCCTTCTTGATCCAGCAAGGGGGGGGAGAGGTTGATGATGATCCAGCAGCACGACGGCGTGGTGGTGGATGCAGGGCGTCACAGTAGCAGGGCTTCGCCTATACTACGCGAGAGAGAGACGTAACAGGGAGAGAGGGATGCACCAAAAGCCATACCCTCAAGTCCCTCCTCTCCCCCACTATATATAGGGGTGCCAGGGGGCGCCGGCCCTAGGAGATGGATCTCCTAGGGGGGGCGGCGGCCAAGGGTGGGGGGCTTGCCCCCCAAGGCAAGGGGGCGCCCCCCTTTTAGGGTTTCCCCTAACCCTAGGCGCATGGGCCCCTTAGGGGTGGCGCCCCAGCCCACTAAGGGCTGGGTCCCTTCCCACTTCAGCCCATGGGGCCCTCCGGGATAGGTGGCCCCACCCGGTGGACCCCCGGGACCCTTCCGGTGGTCCCGGTACAATACCGGTAACCCCGAAACTTGTCCCGATGGCCGAAACAGCACTTCCTATATATAATTCTTTACCTCCGGACCATTCCGGAACTCCTCGTGACGTCCGGGATCTCATCCGGGACTCCGAACAACATTTGGCTTACTGCATATACATATCTTCACAACCCTAGCCTCACCGAACCTTAAGTGTGTAGACCCTACGGGTTCGGGAGACATGTAGACATGACCGAGACGACTCTCCGGTCAATAACCAACAGCGGGATCTGGATACCCATGTTGGCTCCCACATGCTCCACGATGATCTCATCGGATGAACCATGATGTCGATGATTCAATCAACCCCGTATGCAATTCCCTTTGTCAATCGATATATTACTTGCCCGAGATTCGATCGTCGGTATCCCAATACCTCGTTCAATCTCGTTACTGGCAAGTCACTTTACTCGTACCGTAATGCATCATCCCGTGACCAGACACTTGGTCACTTTGAGCTCATTATGATGATGCATTACCGAGTGGGCCCAGTGATACCTCTCCGTCATACGGAGTGACAAATCCCAGTCTTGATCTGTGTCAACCCAACAGACACTTTCAGAGATACCCGTAGTCTACCTTTATAGTCACCCAGTTACGTTGTGACGTTTGGTACACCCAAAGCACTCCTACGGTATCCGGGAGTTACACGATCTCATGGTCTAAGGAAAAGATACTTGACATTGCAAAACTCTAGCAAACGAACTATACGATCTTTATGCTATGTTTAGGATTGGGTCTTGTCCATCACATCATTCTCCTAATGATGTGATCTCGTTATCAATGACATCTTATGTCCATAGCCAGGAAACCATGACTATCTGTTGATTAACGAGCTAGTCAACTAGAGGCTTACTAGGGACATGTTGGTGTCTGTTATTCACACATGTATTACGATTTCCGGATAACACAATTATAGCATGAATAAAGACAATTATCATGAACAAGGAAATATAATAATAATGCTTTTATTATTGCCTCTAGGGCATATTTCCAACAGTCTCCCACTTGCACTAGAGTCAATAATCTAGTTACATTGTGATGAATCGAACACCCATGGAATTCTGGTGTTGATCATGTTTTGCCCTAGGGAGAGGTTTAGTCAACGGATCTGCTACATTCAGGTCCGTATGTACGTTACAAATATCTATGTCTCCATCCTGAACATTTTCACGAATGGAGTTGAAGCGACGCTTGATGTGCCTTGTCTTCTTGTGAAACCTGGGCTCCTTGGCTAGTGCAATAGCTCCAGTGTTGTCACAGAAGAGTTTGATCGGCCCCGATGCATTGGGTATGACTCCGAGGTCGGTGATGAACTCCTTCACCCAAATTGCTTCATGTGCTGCCTCCGAGGTTGCCATGTACTCCGCTTCACACGTAGATCCTGCCACGACGCTCTGCTTGCAACTGCACCAGCTTACTGCCCCACCATTCAAAATATACACGTATCCGGTTTGTGACTTTGAGTCATCCAGATCTGTGTCGAAGCTAGCGTCGACGTAACCCTTTACGACGAGCTCTTCGTCACCTCCATAAACGAGAAACATCTCCTTAGTCCTTTTCAGGTACTTCAGGATATTCTTGACCGTTGTCTAGTGTTCCTTGCCGGGATTACTTTGGTACCTTCCTACCAAACTTACGGCAAGGTTTACATCAGGTCTGGTACACAGCATGGCATACATAATAGAACCTATGGCTGAGGCATAGGGGATGACACTCATCTCTTCTATTTCTTCTGCCGTGGTCGGACTTTGAGCCGAGCTCAATTTCATACCTTGTAACACAGGCAAGAACCCCTTCTTAGATTGATCCATATTGAACTTCTTCAATATCTTATCAAGGTATGTGCTTTGTGAAAGACCTATGAGGCGTCTCGATCTATCTCTATAGATTTTGATGCCTAATATATAAGCAGCTTCTCCAAGGTCCTTCATTGAAAAACTCTTATTCAAGTAGGCCTTGATGCTGTCCAAAAGTTCTATATCATTTCCCATCAAAAGTATGTCATCTACATATAATATGAGAAATGCTACAGAGCTCCCACTCACTTTCTTGTAAATGCAGGCTTCTCCATAAGTCTACGTAAACCCAAACGCTTTGATCATCTCATCAAAGCGAATGTTCCAACTCCGAGATGCTTGCACCAGCCCATAAATCGAGCGTTGGAGCTTGCACACCTTGTCAGCATTCTTAGGATCGACAAAACCTTCTGGTTGCATCATATACAATTCTTCCTTAAGGAAACCATTAAGGAATGTCGTTTTGACGTCCATTTGCCATATTTCATAATCGTAAAACGCGGCAATTGCTAACATGATTCGGACGGACTTTAGCTTCGCTACCGGTGAGAAAGTCTCATCGTAGTCAACCCCTTGAACTTGTCGATAACCCTTAGCGACAAGCCGAGCCTTATAGATGGTCACATTACCATCCGCGTCTGTCTTCTTCTTAAAGATCCATTTATTCTCAATGGCTCGCCTTTCATCGGGCAAGTCAGTCAAAGTCCATACTTCGTTTTCATACATGGATCCTATCTCGGATTTCATGGCTTCTAGCCATTTGTCGGAATCCGGGCCCGCCATCGCTTCTTCATAGTTCGAAGGTTCACCGTTGTCTAACAACATGATTTCCAAGACAGGGTTGCCGTACCATTCTGGTGCGGAACGTGTCCTTGTGGACCTTCGAAGTTCAGTAGCAACTTGATCAGAAGTTTCATGATCATCATCATTAACTTCCTCTCTAGTCGGTGCAGGCACCTCAGGAACATTTTCTTGAGTTGCGCCATTTTCCGGTTCAAGAGGTAACACTTCATCAAGTTCTACTTTCCTCCCACTTACTTCTTTCGAGAGAAACTCTTTCTCTAGAAAGGATCCATTCTTGGCAACAAAGATCTTGCCTTCGGATCTGAGGTAGAAGGTATACCCAATAGTTTCTTTTGGGTATCCTATGAAGACGCATTTTTCCGACTTGGGTTCGAGCTTTTCAGGTTGAAGTTTCTTGACATAAGCATCGCATCCCCAAACTTTCAGAAACGACAACTTAGGTTTCTTTCCAAACCATAATTCAAACGGTGTCGTCTCAGCGGATTTTGACGGAGCCCTATTTAAAGTGAATGCAGCAGTCTCTAAAGCATAGCCCCAAAAAGATAGCGGTAGATCGGTAAGAGACATCATAGACCGCACCATATCTAATAGAGTGCGATTACGACGTTCGGACACACTGTTACGCTGAGGTGTTCCGGGCGGCGTGAGTTGTGAAACTATTCCACATTTTCTTAAGTGTGTGCCAAATTCGTGACTCAAGTATTCTCCTCCACGATCTGATCGTAGAAACTTGATTTTCCTGTCACGTTGATTCTCAACCTCACTCTGAAATTCCTTGAACTTTTCAAAGGTTTCAGACTTGTGCTTCATTAACTAAATATATCCATATCTACTCAAATCATCAGTGAGGGTGAGAACATAATGATAGCCACCGCGAGCCTCAACACTCATTGGACCGCACACATCAGTATGTATGATTTCCAATAAGTTGGTTGCTCGCTCCATTGTTCCTGAGAACGGAGTCTTGGTCATTTTACCCATAAGGCATGGTTCGCATGTGTCAAATGATTCATAATCAAGAGACTCTAAAAGTCCATCTGCATGGAGCTTCTTCATGCGTTTGACACCTATGTGACCAAGGCGGCAGTGCCACAAGTATGTGGAACTATCATTATCAACCTTGCATCTTTTGGTACTCACATTATAAACATGTGTAGTATTACGTTCGAGATTCATAAAGAATAAACCATTCACCATAGGAGCATGACCATAAAACATATCTCTCATATAAATAGAACAACCATTATTCTCAGATTTAAATGAGTACCATCTCGAATTAAACGAGATCCCGATACAATGTTCATGCTCAAAGCTGGTACTAAATAACAATTATTGAGGTTTAAAACTAATCCCGTAGGTAAATGAAGAGGTAGCGTGCCGACGGCGATCACATCGACTTTGGAACCATTCCCGACGCGCATCGTCACCTCGTCCTTTGCCAGTCTCCGCCTATTCCGTAGTTCCTGCTGTGAGTTACAAATGTGAGCAACTGCACCGGTATCAAATACCCAAGAGCTACTACGATTACTGGTAAGGTACACATCAATTACATGTATATCACATATACCTTTTATTTTGTCGGCCTTCTTGTCTGCTAAGTATTTGGGGCAATTCCGCTTCCAGTGACCGCTTCCCTTGCATAAAAGCACTCAGTCTCGGGCTTGGGTCCATTCTTTGGCTTCTTCCCGGCAGCTTGCTTGCCGGGCGCGGCAACTTCCTTGCCGTCCTTCTTGAAGTTCTTTTTACCCTTGCCTTTCTTGAACTTGGTGGTTTTATTGACCATCAACACTTGATGTTCCTTTCTGACTTCTACCTCCGCTGATTTCAGCATCGAAAACAACTCAGGAATGGTCTTTTGCATCCCCTGCATGTTGAAGTTCATCACAAAGCTCTTGTAGCTTGGTGGAAGCGACTGGAGGATTCTGTCAATGACCGCATCATCCGGGAGATTAACTCCCAGCTGAGTCAAGCGGTTATGTAATCCAGACATAGTGAGTATGTGCTCACTGACAGAACTGTTTTCCTCCATCTTACAGCTGAAGAACTTGTCGGAGACCTCATATCTCTCGACCCGGGCATGAGCTTGGAAAACCATTTTCAGCTCTTCGAACATCTCATATGCTCCATGTCTCTCAAAACACTTTTGGAGCCCCGGTTCTAAACTGTAAAGCATGCCGCACTGAACGAGGGAGTAGTCGTCAACACGTGTCTGCCAAGCGTTCATAACGTCTTGGTTCTGTGGGACGGGAGCTTCACCTAGCGGTGCTTGTAGGACGTAATCTTTCTTGGCAGCTATGAGGATGATCCTCAGGTTCCGGACCCAGTCCGTATAGTTGCTGCCATCGTCTTTCAGCTTGGTTTTCTCTAGGAACGCGTTGAAGTTGAGGACTACGTGGGCCATTTGATCTACAAGACATATTGTAAAATATTTTAGACTAATGTTCATGATAATAAAGTTCATCTAATCAAATTATATAATGAACTCCCACTTAGATTAGACATCCCTCTAGTCATCTAAGTATTACATGATCCGAGTTAACTAGGCCGTGTCCGATCATCACGTGAGACGGACTAGTCAACGTCGGTGAACATCTTCATCTTGATCGCATCTTCTATACGACTCATGCTCGACCTTTCGGTCTTCTGTGTTCTGAGGCCATGTCTATGCACATGCTAGGCTCGTCAAGTTAACCCTAAGTGTTTTGCATGTGTAAAACTGTCTTACACCAGTTGTATGTGAACGTAAGAATCTATCACACCCGATCATCACGTGGTGCTTCGAAACGACGAACTTTAGCAACGGTGCACAGTTAGGGGAGAACACTTCTTGAAATTGTTATGAGGGATCATCTTATTTACTATCGTCGTTCTAAGTAAACAAGATGCAAAACATGATAAACATCACATGCAATCAAATAATAAACGTGACATGATATGGCCAATATCACATAGCTCCTTTGATCTCCATCTTGGGGCTCCATGATCATCTTGTCACCGGCTTGACACCATGATCTCCATCATCATGATCTCCATCATCATGTCTCCATGAAGTTGCTCGCCAACTATTACTTCTACTACTATGGCTAACGCGTTTAGCAATAAATTAAAGTAATTTACATGGCGTTTCTCAATGACACGCAGGTCATATGAAAGAATAAAGACAACTCCTATGGCTCCTGCCGGTTGTCATACTCATTGACATGCAAGTCGTGATTCCTATTACAATAGCATGAACATCTCATACATCACATATAGATCATTCATCATTCATCACAACTTTGGCCATATCATATCACAAACCACTTGCTGCAAAAACAAGTTAGACGTCCTCTAATTGTTGTTGCAAGTTTTACGTGGCTGAATTAGGGTTCTAGCAAGAACGTTTTCTTACCTACGTGAAAGCCACAATGTGATTTGTCAACTTCTATTTACCCTTCATAAGGACCCTGTTCATCGAATCCGCTCCAACTAAAGTGGGAGAGACTGACACCCGCCAGCCACCTTATGCAACTAGTGCATGTTAGTCGGTGGAATCGGTCTCACGTAAGCGTACGTGTAAGGTTGGTCCGGGCCGCTTCATCCCACAATACCGCTGAAGCAAGAAAAGACTAGTAGCAGCAAGAAAGTTGACAAATCCACGCCCACAACAAATTGTGTTCTACTCGCGCAAGAAGAACTACGCATAGACCTAGCTCATGATGCCACTGTTGGGGAACGTTGTAGAAAACAAAAATTTTCCTACTCGTTTCACCAAGATCCATCTAGGTAGCAACGAGTCATGAGATGCATCTACATACCTTTGTAGATCGCGTGCGGAAGCGTTCAACGAACGGGGATGATGTAGTCGAACACGACGTGATCCAAATCACCGATGACCGAGTGCCGAACGGACGGCACCTCCGCGTTCAACACACGTACGGGACGGGAGACGTCTCCTCCTTCTTGATCCAGCAAGGGGGGGGAGAGGTTGATGATGATCCAGCAGCACGACGGCGTGGTGGTGGATGCAGGGCGTCACAGTAGCAGGGCTTCGCCTATACTACGCGAGAGAGAGACGTAACAGGGAGAGAGGGATGCACCAAAAGCCGTAGCCTCAAGTCCCTCCTCTCCCCCACTATATATAGGGGTGCCAAGGGGGGGGCGCCGGCCCTAGGAGATGGATCTCCTAGGGGGGTGGCGGCCAAGGGTGGGGGGCTTGCCCCCCAAGGCAAGGGGGCGCCCCCCTTTTAGGGTTTCCCCTAACCCTAGGCGCATGGGCCCCTTAGGGGTGGCGCCCCAGCCCACTAAGGGCTGGGTCCCTTCCCACTTCAGCCCATGGGGCCCTCCGGGATAGGTGGCCCCACCCGGTGGACCCCCGGGACCCTTCCGGTGGTCCCGGTACAATACCGGTAACCCCGAAACTTGTCCCGATGGCCGAAACAGCACTTCCTATATATAATTCTTTACCTCCGGACCATTCCGGAACTCCTCGTGACGTCCGGGATCTCATCCGGGACTCCGAACAACATTCGGGTTACTGCATATACATATCTTCACAACCCTAGCATCACCGAACCTTAAGTGTGTAGACCCTACGGGTTCGGGAGACATGTAGACATGACCGAGACGACTCTCCGGTCAATAACCAACAGCGGGATCTGGATACCCATGTTGGCTCCCACATGCTCCATGATGATCTCATCGGATGAACCATGATGTCGAGGATTCAATCAACCCCGTATGCAATTCCCTTTGTCAATCGATATATTACTTGCCCGAGATTCGATCACCGGTATCCCAATACCTCGTTCAATCTCGTTACCGGCAAGTCACTTTACTCGTACCGTAATGCATGATCCCGTGACCAGACACTTGGTCACTTTGAGCTCATTATGATGATGCATTACCGAGTGGGCCCAGTGATACCTCTCCGTCATACGGAGTGACAAATCCCGGTCTTGATCCGTGTCAACCCAACAGACACTTTCGGAGATACCCGTAGTCTACCTTTATAGTCACCCAGTTACGTTGTGACGTTTGGTACACCCAAAGCACTCCTACGGTATCCGGGAGTTACACGATCTCATGGTCTAAGGAAAAGATACTTGACATTGCAAAACTCTAGCAAACGAACTATACGATCTTTATGCTATGTTTAGGATTGGGTCTTGTCCATCACATCATTGTCCTAATGATGTGATCTCGTTATCAATGACATCTTATGTCCATAGCCAGGAAACCATGACTATCTGTTGATTAACGAGCTAGTCAACTAGAGGCTTACTAGGGATATGTTGGTGTCTGTTATTCACACATGTATTACGATTTCCGGATAACACAATTATAGCATGAATAAAGACAATTATCATGAACAAGGAAATATAATAATAATGCTTTTATTATTGCATCTAGGGCATATTTCCAACACTTGCACGCCGAGCCGTTTCGATGATGTCGGTGCAGATGTCCGGCTCGGGGGCCGGTTCGCCGATCTTGCCGATGAAGACGTGAATCCCACCAAAGGGGACCCGGTACCCGTATTCGATTGAATCGGCCTCGGGACCCCATCCTGCGTTGTCGATGTAGAGCTTGCCACGGCGACTCTTCGTCATCCGGCCCACAACGTATCCCTTAAGTCCATCGAAGCTGCCCTTCAAGAACTCGAAACCATCGTGCGATAGCCCCACGGTGGGCGCCAACTGTCGTGGGTTTGTCACGGCAGATGTCCTCGTGAAAGGACTTAGTCGTGGAGCCATCGCAACAGTTAGCTTAAAGGGGTTAAACCGGAAAAGGGGACACGGGAGTTTATACTAGTTCGGCCCCTTCGATGAAGGTAAAAGCCTACGTCTAGTTGTGATTGGTATTGTTAGGGTTTCGAAGGCCAGAGAGCGAATCCACTTTGTCTGGCTCTCGAGTTGTTGTTGTCTGTCCCTAAACCGCGGCCGGGTCGTCCCTTTATATAAATAGATTGACGCCCGCCGGACTACAGAGTCCCGAAGCCGGTTTATAAACGTATCCGGTTCGGCCTCTCTCTTTCTATCTTACTATACAAGTTACATGACTAGGCCGGTTTACATTTACAGACTGTTACCCGCCTTTGGGCCCTCCGTAAAGCGCCATCATCTTTACATCTTCATGGGCTTCTAATCTTCAAAGAGTCAATTCGGCTACATAAGGCTGGTTTACCTCCAGTAGTAATATCCCCAATAAAAGGTATCCACATTGGCGATCTTGAACTCCGTTACGTTATCATTTCAAACCTTCTTGATCTTCACTTCAAATTGGTTTTATGCCTTCTTGGCGACGTTCTTGAAGATCTTTTGGACCAACGATTTATCACCAAGAAAGAACACCCATGTAAATCTTGAAAAGTTGTCAACAATGACCAAACCAAAAGAGTTACCACCAAGGCTATTATTTGTACTATTATATAGTATACCAATAGCAAGTCATATGGACCGTTGGATCTTTCTAATCAGATGGCTCAAATTTAATGGCTTGTGTTACATATCTACATGGCTGCATATGGACCATTGGATATGTCAATTTGACGGCCGACATTGCAGGGAATCGCTGCCCCGTCCCCTGTGTTGCCAGCCTGAAACTCTGAGTTGTAGTAGTAGTTTCCAGAATGTTCACGTGATTCTCCCTGCTTTCTTTGTAGCAATGCCACTGTTCAGAAATTTTCAGCACTCCCGTGAGCAGTAGAGTATAGTAGGACTAGGAGTACTAGCAACTACTCTCTTCGTTCGGAATTATTTGTCGCATAAATGAATGTATCTAAACATATTTTAGTTCTAGATACATCCATATCCGAGACAAATAATTCCGAACAAAGAGAGTACTAGCAAGCACACATCATGATGAGAGAGAAATCAAGTGATTGTGCAGCCTCGGTATAGGTGCACAAGCTGAAACCAATTGTTTTATAAGTCTGGGTATAAATGCAAACAAAGTAAAAAATGTAATATATGTTATAGCTAAATAGTTTTTACTTTCTCTTATAAATTTGTTTTACAAATATTATTACCATTGTTTTTCTTACCAATAAATTATGTGAAAAATTCAGCTCAACAAAACAAACATAATTAATGTTTATATTATTATTTTATTTCTAACAATAAATAACTTACAAATAGCACTCTTTCCATTGCTCAATCTAATACTCCCTCCGTTCCGAAAAATGTAGTGCGCATAGTTTTTTGGGGAAAATTCCGAATTGTAGTGCGTGTTTGCTACTTTGCCCCGCTCTTGACGAAAATATTCCTTGTCTTCTTCCTCGCATATCTCCTGCTCCCGTACGCATCGCCTCCGCCTCGCCGTGTCCATGGCCTCGCAACACGGAGGAGGAGCTCCAGCGCGTGCACGCACGTGAAGGTCGCTGGCACAGAGCAGATTCACTAGCCTATGGAGCTTCAGCGCGAGCACGCGCACGCGAGTGTCGGCGGCGCAGAGCATATTCACCACCGGTCGGGCGCGGTCACCGCCACCAGCCCGTTCAACACGTGCAGCTATGCGCCGCGTCTGGCGGCAGCGTGAACCGACCGACGACGGCGAGAATCAAGCTGGACGACTCGGTCAATAAGACGACAGAAGGGCCGACGGCGGCGGACGCCGGTAGCAGGATCTGGCTGCGGGCGCCTAGCGTGGTCATCAAGTGGAACTTCCTGGCGCCGTTGTACTTGTGGGGGAAGTGGGGTGTCTCCGCCGGGCAAGCGTGCGCGGGTAGAAGGAGAACCTGGCCCGTGCGTCCGCTTCTACTTCGGCATGACCATGTCTGGAGTTACTCGTCCCCGCCCAGCCTCTCTCTCCATGGCGGGCTTCTCTACGTCCACTGCAGCAGGCATCAGCGAGTCCGCCACCAGTAGCTGGAGCAACGCACCCGTGTACGGCTTCTTGGCGGCCGCCGCGGCCGCGTACGGCTGACCACGGTGACGCTGGCTGATGGATGAAGGGGAGTGGGGAGGAGGAGGAAGAAGATGGGGAGGAGCAAGAAAAAAGAGGAGCCGCCTGACAAACGTCGACGCCGGAGGAGGCGCCACCTGACGACGACGGCACCAGAGACTAGCGTCGGCAACGCATGGCTGGAGTACTAATCGGTACTAGTAGTACTAGTACTACTTGGACCGGGCGTGAGAGAGATGGAGTGGCGGCTTTTTTGTCCAAAATTTAATGCCAGCACACTCATTGGTATGTGTGTTAGAAACTATGCGCATTAGATTTTGGAACGGAGGGAGTATGTATTTAACTTTATTACGACAAAGGTTTAAGGATGAAGTGTGTATGCTTTTTCTCATGGTATTCTAAATTGTGTAAATTCAGTATTACACATTAATGATTAATTAGCTGATGACTTGCGTGACTCCACCTATGGTAGTTCAAACTATGACAGTACTATTTAAAATTACCCACATTTTTCGCATGTATGTGTGTTAATACCTATCTCTACACGTGCATGGCACGTGCCATTTACTAGTAAGCATTGGGACTAAAGAGATCCATGTGAAGTAGCTCAAGTGGTCTTCTCGTGATCATGATGTTCTTCACGGGATGACTTCCTCCAACTTTTTTTCCTGCTTGACAAGCACTACAAAGTCTATCCTTGTCAAATATAACATCTTTAACACCAAGGATATGATCACCTTTAATAAGCTTATTAAGATTTCGCATGCATACATGACCTAACCTTCTATGCCATACCAACCTTTAGAAGATTTAGCAATTAAGCAAGTTCAAGGTTGGGCTCTTTTAAGTGAAATCAACAATGTATAGATCACCTCTACGAATACCGGTAAAGACCATATTATGATTATCTCTACGAAACACTTGGCAATCTACTTCGGTAAATAGAACGTTGAAACCAAAGTTAGCTAGTCTAGATACAGAAAGAAGATTGTAACCAAGAGATTCAACAAGCATAACATTTTGAATAGAGCTATCATTGGATATGGCCACCTTACCAAGGCCAAGTACCTTACCCTTGGAGTTATCTCCAAAAGTTACATACTTGCGTGGGCCATCATTTTTAGCTAGCTCACGGAACATGTCTTTATCTCTAGTCATATGATCAGTACATCCACTATCGAGAATCCACTCTTTTTCTCTAGCCATGCAGTCGCGAAAGTTTGCCATGAGACTAAGATTTCTCATAGTACTTCAAAGTCAATATCACTTTCTTTGCATTCATCATAATAGCCATGCTCAATGTCATCATCATCATGTGTGTGATCATCACCTAGAGCAAGTAATTCATTAGATTTTTGACCATGACAATGTTCAAGCTTATGAATTCTAATTGTCTCCAAAACGATGCTACTAATGACTTCAACATTTCCTTTCGCACGCATAAGATTACGGAGCTCAAATAGACATTCATCAAACTTGGGATCACTAGGCTCCATTTTTTGAAAGGCAATGAATTTTCGAAGAATCTCATCTAGACTTTTCAAGGAATAATTCAGAAAGCATTCTTCAAGATAATTCCATATGGCATATGTGCATTCAAAAGTAGGCAAGCACACAAGCAAATTTCTAGGCAATCATCTAATGATAAGATCAATAGTCCTAAGATTGTGAACCATGTCAAGATACTCATCGGGGGTAGGATGCAAAGGATCAATAGGAGGTACATAAGGGCTAAGCACATGTTTCAGATGATTTAAGCAGATATGAGTATATCTACTTAATGAAATATAAGTCTGAAATATTTGAAAAGTTTAAAGAATTTCAGAGTGAAGTGGAAAATCATCGTAACAAGAAAATAAAGTTTCTACGATCTGATCGTGGAGGAGAATATTTGAGTTACGAGTTTGGTCTTCATTTGAAACAATGTGGAATAGTTTCACAACTCGCGCCACCTGAAACACCACAGCGTAATGGTGTGTCCGAATGTTTCGGACCAAAGCTATGTGTAGGCGAGTGAAAAGAAAGAACCCAAGCGATCAAATCCGTGATCGGCAAAGTACAATAATGATCATATCCGCATCAATCTTCTCATGACACCACACGGATGACGAGGTTCTTCAACAACAATGCCTTCAGAAAGGAGCGAAACTCAAGCATCGCCGTCACCGGATCCAACCACTAACACCAGAATATAGATTTTCACCCTGAAGAATCAATACGAGCATTAGGTGCTCGGGTAGCACCACCATCGAAGTCACTCAAGTGTTGACACCATCATTTTTCCTCAATACCAGCAGCTACATGTGATGCTTCTGCCGCTGCACAATCATCCCTCTACATCAAGTTGTCGTCCATAATTTGCATCTCACGCCAAAGCCAACCATTGGATCTTGTGTGCATCCCTCTACGTAGGTGCATCCATCTGCACAAATCGTTGTATGCAAATTAAATATTTGACGCATGTAGATGATAAGCCCGGTTCATAGCTTGGAGACGAATGCCGAGAAGGAGAGTCTTTCACTGGCCATGCCTTGTAAGGTGGACGAGGAAACGGAGCTGAAGCCGGCGCCTGGTTTGCTGGATGACAAACGACCATCAAGATATAGAAAAATCAAGACTAATCATTTCGTTCTTTTTTCTCGATTGAAAGTTTTGTAGTTGGGCACTTTGAACATTATATCTCCGCCAAGGAAAGTGATTAATCAAGACCCTGGAAAAGCAAGGATTTTGATTGCGCGTTTTTTCAGATAAAAACAGTCTTCACTGGGAACTCCAACATACTTGTCAGCTACTTGGTGAGCTACAGAAAATCCATCTTGGTCACTGGATTCCTTCATACGACCATGGCATTGCATTCTGACTGAATTTGTGATTCTCTCCTGCCACAATCTGAATTTCAGTCGGTTAAAACAGGCAACAAGGAGCATCTGTGTAACTGGATAAGCTCTGCCTGGAGAACAAGCAACTGCGTAAGTTCATCGGAAGTAACAATGGCTTGGACATCCTTTACTGCCTTTTTCAAACAAATAAATATACTCTAGTTGTTACAGTGTACGATATGCAATGCACCCTGCACCAATATTATACAAATGCTTTACACTCACTCTCAAGACTGCTCCCGCCATGCTTCCACTTTTATGGTCGGATTTAGTAAACCAGTTTGTTTCTGTTGGCCGCCTTCTTTGCTCTCTCGCTTGTTTTGGTGGACTCGGTACGTGCTGCTGCTGCTTGATGTAATGGACACACAGGCCAACAATAACAGAGGAAAAACAGAGCAACAGGACCCGCAACACACTCGGTACGCTCACTGCCAGAACCGACGGCTGCAACACTATCACCCCATCGTGCAAAACACTCATCAGTTGTTTTACTCAATAGGTTTGGCTCTGTAAACATGCTGGTCCTCAACATTCAGAAAGGGTGCACTTCAGAGAGTCAATACAACGCCGCACCGATGGAAAAAAAGAGTGGAAAGGGTAACCCATCAGGATGTAAGCAGAATCTTAATTAAACATCAAACATGTAGGGTGAAAATGGAGCGGAACCGGTTAGAAATGGCATATGCCACACATTTCTCAGCTGCAGGACTAAAGAATCAAGGTGCGAATCAGTCGCTCTCTTCAAGATTGGGTTGTCCTTTGTATACTGAGTGTGTTCACTAAATTTCACAACATTAAAAAAACCGATATGCAGGGTGCTGCATATGTATATAGTGCAGAAACCCTGCAGGCGAAAAAGAACATACTCCCTCTGTAAAAAATATAAGAGCGTTTAGATCATTAAAATAGTGATTTAAACGTGTTCTTATATTTCTTTACAAAGAGAGTACTAGATAGGTAAAACTGGAGTGACTGCCAGGTACAGAAAGTCCTTTTTACCGGAGCCGGTATCTACCGGCAAAACATCCGCCGTCAGTCTGCTTTGTGATTCGTGTAATAAGAGGTCCCCATCAATTGTATAGTAGTAGTGTATTCGTTCAGACCCTTCTGTGTATTGACATTAAAACATCACTATCAGCTGGCCCACCACTGCCTGTGCACAGGTGCATGCACATTTAAAACAGATTCTCTCTTCCATCTCTCCTAAAGAATGCACACACTTTAATTTTTCTATGATATTTTAGACCATTCATATCTTTTAAATCATAATTTCGTTTTTGAATTCTTTTATATATTTGAACTCTTGGCGTCAAGACCTTTAGAACGGGATAAATCTTGAATACATTCAAACATGTTTAAATTTGAACGTTTCAAATAAGTGAAATCAGTTTTCTGAAATATATTTGAATGAGTGAAATATGTTTATTGAAATGATTGAAATCAATTTTTATATGAGTAAAATATCAGTTCTGCAAGCGCACAATGAAATTAATTTGTAATATATCTTTTGTAATGAGTGAAAAAGATTTTTCAAAATGAGTGAAATACAATATTTCAATTGAATGAGTGTAATGTATTTTCTGAAATGAGCGAAATGTTTTTTTAGTGAAATAAGTTTACTGAAACTGAAAAATCAAATTTGTGAGGATGAGTAAACAAATATTCAAAAGAAACCTATTTCAAAAGAAATAGCATGCACAAAACATATTTCGTAAGAAATATGTGAAATAAACCTATTTTATAAAATGTGGTAAAATATATTTATTGAAATGATTGGAATCAATATTTATATCAGTGAAATATGAGTTTCGCAAGCGCGCACTGAAATTAGTTTTGAAATATATCTTTTGTAATGAGTGGACAAAGTTTTTTGAAACAAGTGAAACATAGTTTTTTCAATGGAGTGAGTGTAATCTATCTTTTGAGTGTAATGTGTTTTCTGAAACTAGTGAAATGAGTGAAATCTATCTTTTGTATCAAGTGAAATCACTTTTTTGAAACAAGTGAAATATGGTATTTCCATTTGAGTGAGTGCAATGTGTTTTTCTTTGTATTGAGTTAAATTATCTTTTGAAAATTATTGTAACATGTTTTTTCTTTCAATAGAAACAACTAAAATCAGTTGTATCAAATGAGTGAAATCATTTGTTTGATGAAATCAGTTTTTTTGAATTTGTGAAATAAATTTTGGAATGAGTGAAATCCATCATCTTGAATAGGCCTAAATCCATCTTTTGAAAGTGAGTGAAATATGTTTTTTCAAATGAATGAATTAGTAAAACTGTCAAAAACACTTTTATGAAATAACGTAACAATCTTATGTTTTGTGAAAGTGATTTCAAAGATTATTGAAATATATGAAATAAAAAGGTAGTCTGAATATATCCAAAATTGATCTTTATCCGAAGATCTTGTCACCATGAATTCAAATATATAAAAAGTTTCAAAAATGGACATTTGGCTTAAAACATGTCAATCATTAAAAAAACCGAAGATGAAATAAAATGCATGTCATTATGTGGGGAGAAACAATGCATGCATGTCCAGTCACTCTCTCTCTCTCTCTTCTCTGGCAAAAAGCTGACATGCAGGATATATTCTCGAGTATTGTTGTTGGACAGGCTTCCCTTGTTTATAGCTAACCAGCTGCACCAATCTTGATGATTTAACGAACGATGGATTCTCCACCGGTACATACCGGTTCCGGTAAAAAAACTTAGTCGCTGACAGGTACTTGTGACAAAAAAGACATAAGATATGCATGGAAACGTGCAGAAATTGCATTAGACGCCTCCATTCCCTAACAACAGATGCAATATTACAGTTTTATAACATGCATTGGAGGAAGTAAGACGCATCCATTCCATAACAAAGATGCAGCATCACCTTCTCTGAAGTACCCACCGACATTACAATGAACCAAGGCTTAATAAGGCTTAAACAGTGACGCACCACCAAAATAGCTGCGGAGAGGAGAGAACTGACTAACATTACTGCGACCAAAGCCGGCTACGGCTCTGATTTAGAACTTAGACCTTACGTAATACTGCTACTTGCTACTCCTAGCTGGGATTGGGAATGCCAAATTCATGCAGCACACAATGCAACCAACTGATGATCCTATATAGCCGCCGCGGTCGGGGCCTGGAAGAGAGGAACGTACTGTCCATGGGCGTCGGAGGAGTGTGCGTGGTCCCAAAGCCTGACGATCTCGACTGGGACGCGCTGGTGGAGCCACCATGGTACCTGATCCGGACGTGGCGGGGGATCTCTCGAGGGTCCTCGAGCTGGAGGACGACGCGGACGGTGGCGAGGTCGGGCGCCGCGAAGCAGGCCGGGTCGATCTCGCGGACGAACCCGAACCTGCCGCAGTTGGCGCCGACCTCCTTCTGTGTGCGCTGCTCGACGGGGTAGTCGTGCAGCGCGACGTGGGCGACGTAGTCGTTCCTGGCGCGGGAGCAGTTGCTGGTCTCCCCCTCGCGCACCAGCTTCACGGTGGCGCCGTCGAGCACGAACGGCTGCCGCCGCATGGCCGCCTCCCGGTCGTCGGGCGTGCGGAAGCGCACCGTCGCGTCGGCGCCGTGGCCGGGGGGCAGGAGCTCGAAGCTCTGCGGGAGGTCGAGCGCCAGGGTGCGGAAGACCCGGCGGATGAAGGCGCCCGGGTCGGCGCGGGACGGGGCCGTCGCCGGGGCGATGTAGGCGTACGCGAAGCGCTTGGCGAAGTAGACCATCTCGGGAGGGGGAGGAGGCATGTAGATGGTGATGCGTTCTGGGCGGGACGCGCTTGTCTCCGTCGGCGGAGTGACCAGGCGGAACGCGGTCGCGGCCGCGGGGACACCAAAGGACTTGAAACACTCGTAGAAGGCCGGCCGGTCGGTGGGGATCTCCAACGCCGGAGCGCCCTCCGGCATTAAGGGATACGCCATCTTGATGATGGTGAAGCTGTAGATGCTTGATGGAAAGAAGCAATGGAGTGGAAGCTACCAATGAGGTTGGGAAGACGATGAGTGGAGTGGGAACTGGGAAGAAGCGGTGGACTGGTGCTTGTCGATGAAGTCGAGAAGAAGATGGGTGGTCTTTTTAAGGGAAATAGGCAGGGGAATGGATCAACACGAGGAGTGGAGGTGGCTGGTGCTGCGCCGTAATGGCGCGTTTAGAGCATGGTTAATAAGAGAGCCTGCTGGTGGCTATATACTCTTAAGGCGGTCATGCGGTGTCAGGTTAGTCATGGTGGGGTAACTTAGATAGTAATTTAACATATCCTAAGATAATTTTACTTATGTGGCAAGTATTTAATAAGGAAAAAGGTGTTTGTGGTAATATAAGACTAGCCACAGTGGGAGTAATTTCAGCAGTAACTTCAAGTCCAACTCAGCAAAATTATCTAAGTGTCAATGAGTTAATGAAGAGATAGGTAGTTCTAGTAACTTAGCTAGTTACTGTAATATCACATGTCCCAATGCAGTATGAGTCTATAACCTAATAAATGGAGCTTTGCATGACACCACACCTATATTACTATCCACTATTAAGATAGTAACATAGTCTAGGGATATGTGTATGTTACTCTCCATTGTGACTAGTCTAAGACCTCTCTCAATGCATTGGTTCTAAAGTGGGGTGCTAAGTGCATTAAAATGCTTAGCAACCAATGTCCCCAATGCATCGATGCTTAGGTTTTGTAGCTAAGCCTCCTCTATTTAATTATTTAGTAATAAAACTTTTTCATGTATTGGTTGGCAGTCTTTTTGCCTAGGTCCACATGCTTAGCATTGGTTCTTATTGGGGTCATCATAATGTTCTCTCTCCTCTTTAATTGCTTTGCCACATCATTTTTCTGTCTATGTGGCACCCTTAGCACCTGTACACCGTGAAGCACTGGGAAGGGTCTAATATATTACTGTAACATAGCGCTTCTCGAGACAAAATGAATCTATGAGCTAATAAATGAAGCAATCTATGACACTACTACTATGTTACTTAGCACTATGAAGATAGTAACTTAGACTAGTGTCATATGCATGACACTGGTATAAGTTACTCTCCACTATGACCAGCCTCAGCCCGAAAACTAGAATTGCCTTGAAAGTTCATGAAGCGAGGTTTGGAGCAACAACGAAACTCGAAACTGCTCTGCGTACGATGCTTTCTCATCCCATAAATACAACTGAGGGAGTTATGCATTATGGGGTACCCGGACAGCCGGACTATATCCTTTGGTCGGACTGTTGGACTGTGAAGATACAAGATTGGAGACTTTGTCCCGTGTCCGGATGGGACTCTCCTTGGCGTGGAAGGCAAGCTTGGCAATACGGATATGTAGATCTCCTTCCTTGTAACCGACTCTATGTAACCCTAGCCCCCTTTGGTGTCTATATAAACCGGAGAGTTTAGTCCGTAGGACCTAGAACAACAATCATACCATAGGCTAGCTTCTAGGGTTTAGCCTCTCTGATCTCGTGGTAGATCAACTCTTGTACTACTCATATCATCAAGAACAATCAAGCAGAATGTAGGGTATTACCTCCATCAAGAGGGCCCAAACTTGGGTAAACATTGTGTCCCCCATCTCTTGTTACCATCCGCCTAGACGCACAGTTCGGGACCCCCTACCCGAGATCCGCCAGTTTTGACACCAACATTGGTGCTTTCATTGAGAGTTCCACTGTGTCGTCACCGTAAGGAAGTATGCCTCGTCTCATTGTTAAAAACAACATTATCGTCGGGGGAGCCCTGGCTGTCGGCCAAACTCTCCGGCTAGGCAGTTTTATCATGACCGCCCGTTCGGCTGCTGCACCGACGATGACTTCTCGGGTCATCAAAAACCATCTCCACGTCGGCTCAGAATTTGCCGAGCAGATGGATCCAATGGAGCTCTCTTCCCTAAATGAGCTCTTGGATCGCATCATTGCCTTGGGAGTTGCTACGGACTATGATCGGATTGGGCTTAAACCCGATCAAAGGGAGATTAACTCTCCATCGGTCACCCACCATATTACGGTGGTGGAGGAACAATGCGGCGATTCTTCCTCTATCTTGAGGACTAACTATGTTCGGATTCCTGAGCTCTTCGAGCCGGATACCCGTTTACGGGAGGACATCACCCAAGCCCTGAACCTAGAGTCAGGCAGCGGGCCATACTTATCGGGCAACATCCTGGAATCCAAACTTCCAAGATTGGAAACTCCTCGGCCCCTGGGTCTCAGATCGGGTAAGGGTTCGGACTCAAATCCACCCACCCACCCAAACATAAACGATCTTTTCCACATCAGGCAAGAGCCCCAGGAAACAGTACATAATTATTGGGTCAGATTCCTCCTTGTGATGAACAAGGTTAAGGACTGTCGCGAGGAAGACGCAGTCTCATTTTTTTGCAATAATTGCACGGACAAGGGAATCCTTAATGCCATAAGTCGCCGTGACATATCACGCTTCGCCGACTTGGCGTCCATAGTACGAAAGTACTGTGCGATGGAAAGCGCCTGGAAAACCGAAACGAAATTGTGGGATAATCCGGCTCCGAATATACACCCAGTCTGAAGTAAAATGATGCACTATCATAAGACACCCGAGTTAATTACAAAGAAGCAAATACCCTCTACAGGGCGTGGAACCGTATTGGAGGGATGGCTCAATGGACCCTGCAAAATTCATAGTACAGCGGATACCATACCAACACACAGCCTTAGAGCATGTTGGGTACTCCGGCAGGTGGCCAAAAGTGGTGAGGATCTTCTCATCCCATATGCCATAGAGCACCATCCCGTGGATAACAATACGGTATTAACGGTCTTTGAGACCTTCGCATCAAATAATAGACGCAAGCGAACACTCCGCAGCCTTGCCGAAATCGGCCACGTGGCAACAATAAATCCATGGAGTGACACGAGTATTACCTTCAATGCCAGTGACGAACCTAAATTCCGAACATCCCGAGCACCAGCTGCACTGGTCCTCAGTCCAATTGTGGACGGCTTTCGTCTCACCAAAGTACTCATGGACATCGGCAATGGATTAAACCTCATCTATGAGGAAACTCTTCAAAAAATGGAAATAGACTGGAACCGCATTGACCGAAGCAGCACAACCTTCAGAGGAATCATCCCCAGTCGGGAAGCACGCAGTGCTGGAAAAATCACACTAGATGTGGTATTCGGCACGCCGGAGAACAATAGGTCTGAAGAAATTACATTCCAAGTGGCCCCGTTCAGGAGCGGATACCACGCCCTTTTAGAGCGGGAGGCATTCAGATCTTCCAAGCCATACCCCATTACGGGTACATGAAGCTCAAAATGCCCGGGCCCAATGGACCCTACAAAAATAGCCTCCATCCAACGGACCCTACAAAAATAGCCTCCATCGGGGCATAGTTAAACCCCGCAATGGACGCCGCACTACGAGAGTTCCTGCGCGAGAATTGGGACATATTCGCCTGGCATCCCTCGGATATGCCAGGAATCCCACGCAGGCTGGCCGAGCACAGCCTTAATATTCTAAAGGGATTCAAGCCGGTCAAGCAGACTCTTCGGCATTTCTCTGAACCTAAGAGACAAGCTATGGGAGAGGAACTAACCAAGTTATTGGAGGCCGGATTCATTAGAGAAATAAAACACCCGGACTGGCTAGCAAACCTGGTGATGGTACCAAAGAGGGACAAATCCTGGTGCCTTTGTGTCGATTTCAAGGACCTCAACAAGGCTTGCCCAAAGGATCCCTTCCCCCTCCCCCGCATCGATCAAATTATCGATGCTACCGCAGGACACGATTCATTGTGTTTCCTCGACGCATACTCCGGCTACCACCAAATCAAGATGGCCGAGTCCGACCAAGCCGCAACGGCATTTATCACACCATATGACCCCTTCTGTTTCAACACAATGCCTTTTGGGCTCAAATACGCCGGCGCAACATATCAGCGCATGATTCAGACATGTCTGGAGAAACAGATCAGCGAAACAGTAGAGGCATACGTAGATGATGTGGTCGTGAAAACCAAACACGTCGACTCTCTAATAGACGACTTGAGGCTCACATTCGACAACCTCCGAACATACGACATCAAGCTCAATCCGGAAAAATGCGTTTTCGGTGTACCAGCCGGAAAGCTCCTGGGCTTCATTGTCTCCAGTAGAGGAATTGAAGCAAATCCGGCCAAAATCCGAGCTCTGTCATAGTTGGCTATCCCAACGGACCTCAAACAAATCCAGAAATTAACCGGATGTGTGGCGGCTCTAGGCCGCTTTATGTCCCGCTTAGAAGAAAAGGCATTACCCCTTTATCGCCTCCTTCGGTGCACCGAACACTTCGAGTGGACGAACGCTGCCACATCCGGATTGGAAGAAATAAAAGCCATACTAGCATCCAACCCAATCCTGGCCGCGCTAAACATCGGCGAACCAATGCTGTTGTACATTGCGGAATAGTCCGGACCCGGCCAAAATGCCCGATACCGAACACTCTGACATAATCGGAGGCTCTGCCACCAAAATAACACCTTCATCCCACGTAATAATGGCCATCGTCGCCCCGTGGACAGAACCATTCCTGGCCTACCTAACTAGGCAGGAACTTCCCGAGGACCAAAATGAGGCACGCTGCATAGTGGGGCGATCTAAAGCCTACAGGGTCCATGAGGGAGAGCTATATAAAAAAAGCACTACCGGAGTCCTTCAAAGGTGCATCTCCGAAGAGGAAGGGCGGAATCTTTTGGCAGAAATTCATGCCGGACTCGGCGGCCACCACGCCGCAGGCCGGGCCCTTGTAAGCAAGGCCTTCCGTACAGGTTTTTATTGGCCGACGGCCCGGGTAGATGCACATGACTTGGTCCAACGCTGCGTCGGTTGCCATCTTTTTGCAAACCAAAGCCAGATGCCACTCACGACCCTCCAAACAATCCCCATCACATGGCCCTTCACGGTCTGGGGGCTTGACATGGTTGGACCCCTTAAATGGATAGAAGTCAAACCTGTTAAAATGGCTGAGTCCGGACCGATGATAGACTTCATATCCTGGGTTGTACACCGTTATGGCGTCCCCCACAGCATCATCACTGACAACGACACGAACTTCACGACCAACAAGGTAAAACTCTGGTGCAGCAACATGGGCATCAAGCTCGATTATGCTTCTGTCTATCACCCACAAACTAACGGCCAAGTTGAGTGAGTAAATGGTCTTATCATGAGCGGCGTCAAACCCAGATTAGTGCGGTCCTTAAAGGAGTCTAACACGCACTGGGTAGAGGAGCTCGACTCCGTACTCTGGGGGCTGCAGACCACGCCGAATCGTACTACCGGATACACACCCTTCTTTATGGTGTACGGCGCAGAGGCGGTTCTGCCCTGCGACATAATTCATGACTCACCTCGAGTGCGCATGTACGAAGAAAGAGAAGCCGAGCTCGATCAGCAGGACAGTCTGGACACCCTGGAGGAGGAGCGCGACGTGGCAAAAGCCCATTCCGCATTCTATCAGCAACAGGCTCGAAGATACCAAAGCAGAGAAGTACGGGCCAAAACTTATAACGTTGGCGAGCTAGTTCTACGCCTGCCGGAGAAGAAAAAGACCAAGCTTGAGCCCAAATGGGAAGGTCCCTTCATTATTGACCAAGTTCTGACCGGTGGAGCGTACCGTCTGCAGGATGCATCGAATAATCGACTTGAGCCGAACCCATGGAACGCAGCCAGGCTCCGGAGATTCTACGCCTAGTGCCGGACTCTATGTCCGTCTCCTTCCTCTGTCCATTTTCTGCATATACATTATCTGTCTTTTCTCTCTTTCTTTCTTTTATTCTTTCTCAAGGCCTTCAAAGGCCAACTTGTGCCTCGCTTGCACACTATTGACGCGCTAACCGCGCTCATTATACAGGGGGCTTCTTACACAGAAGCTTAATTATTTATCTGGGCTTCATGCTCCGCACATGTGTTATTCTTCTGCATGTACCTTTTCTTCGCCATTATGTCAGGACCCCGATTCCAAGTCACATCGATCTAGCCGGTAACACCTCATATCACTATGCGGCCTCACGCACGGTATTCCCACGGGTGTCGCCTTACCATGGCCCGGGACTTTTTGTGCCTTTTGGCTCACGTATATGATAGTGTCGCTAGCATCCATATGACAGAGAACCCGGGCCGACATGGCTAGTCGTGAACCCAAAGCGGCACTAACCCATGGAGACAGGCATACATGAATCAACTTCGAGCATGTCGGTCAGCAGCGTGTGAATCCGGGCTGTAGCACTGGGCTAACAGGACTCCGGTAACCCGGGCTGTAGCAGGCTAGGCAGGACTCCGGATGTCACCGCGTGACATTTCCCCGAAGGGACAGACACAGGAACGAAGTGAAACACATGCCGGCCAGTCAAGTGTCCTGAGCAGTAGCGCTGGGCTAGCAGGACTCCAGTGAACCGGGCTGTAGCGAACTACTATGGCTCATGGAAGCACAAGACTAGATTTCCCCATAAGAGAGGCTACCAAGGATAAACCACTAGGTTGTCGGATCCCACACCTACCAAGCATTTCAATCATACACACAATATGCTCGATATGTGCACATACAACATGGCATCACAACATAACTCTACGACTCAAAGTATTTATTCATTAGGCTCCGAGGAGCGAGATATTACAAACATGGGTCTCATGACCAACATTCAGAGCATACAAGCAACAAGCACATACGGAAGCTTAACTTGTCTGAGTACAGACAACCACAAATGAAGAAGGCTCAGAAGCCTGACTATCTACAAGATCCTGCCAACGGCATAAGATCGTAGCTGAGGTAACAAGCTAAACGTCGAAGTCCACGTGGAACTACTAGCGAGTCTGAAGTCTCTCTGCAAAACATAAATTAAGCAAACGTGAGTACAAATGTACCCAGCAAGACTTACATCAGAACTATCTACATATGCATCGGTATCCACAAAGGGGGTGGTGGAGTTTAACTGCAGCAAGCCAGCTTTGACTCAGTGGCTAACCTGAACTACGACTGCAAGTAACTCTTTTGAGGTGGCGCACACGAGTCCACAATTTCACCATATCAATACACCACTATGGATCCACTCCCGTCTCCCTGCGAGAACGCCATCCATAGCACTCACACTTATCTTGCGCATTTTAGGGTATCCACCTTCACTTGTCTATGAACTATGCAAGGAGTCCAAGTTTCCATATCCGAGGAATCCGGCTATTCGAATAGATAATGATAACCCTGCAGGGGTGTACTTCTTCACACACGCTCTCGCCACTTATCGCCCTGTACACGTCATGTACCTCGGCAACCTTCAAGCGGAAACCGAGCGAGGGAGTCGGCCACGACCTGACTAACCAACAAGTCTCTAGTCCAGGTTTATCGCCTATTCGGGTTCCATCCACAAGGACATCCGGCCGGGGTGTCGCTCACGGCCCCAAACGATGTGTGCAGGGTTCCCAAGCCCACCATCCGGGGGCCACTTGGTACACCGTGCCACTGTGCCTAGTCTGTCCCAAGCCCACCTGTACTGGGTGCCACTTGGTAGACTACTAACACTACCTACAAACACCAGAAACTAGTTGCAACTCCTGGACAGAGATCGGGTTGATTAATAAGCCGAGAGGGGCCGAGTTACCGGAACCCAATGTGTGGTAGTAACTGTTCATGGATCACAAACACAGGGCTCAGTTCCTAAGGACGGCTGCAATGAGACAACCCACCATGTACTCCTACATGGCCTCTCACCGCTACCTTTACCAAATCGTGTTCACACACTTAGCTCTCAATGGTAGGACATGTTCACCACGTTCCAATTCATTCCCGGTGAATCAGACCGGACTCAACTCTAAGCAGTAGCAGGCATGACAACAAGCATGAATGAGTAGGCACACCAGGGCTCAAACAATTCCTACTCGTGCTAGTGGGTTTCATCTATTTACTATGGCAATGACAGGTCATGCAGAGGAAAGGGGTTCAGCTACCGCAGCATGTAACAGTTGAAACGGTGTTGTCCTAATGCAGTAAAAGAGAGCAGGAGCGAGAGAGTGGGATTGTATCAGAATGAACAAGGGGTTTTTGCTTGCCTGGCACTTCTGAAGATAACATTGAGTCTTCATCAGTGTCAACGATCACAGCATCGGAGCAGCGTCTATCGAGAGGGGACAATTACCGGCAAACAAGGAAGAACACAATCAATGTGATGCAACAATATGATGCATGATCATGACATGGCAATATGCTGTTGATTGAGCTAATTCAACTAGCAACAAGTTAAATGGAGTTGGTTTGAACACTAGGTTCAAATTCAAATTCAAACTATGAATTCAAATAGTGCAGTATCATGTTTTGGACTAAACAGTGAGGTTAAGTTGTTCAAACATGCATGAAAATGCCATATTCAGATTCCTTGGATTTTTTTGATCATTTTTCATATATAATTTATTTCATTTGGAGTTACGGTTGAATTTCTATGAATTTTAGAAGTTTATACTAATTTCTGGAATTTTCTGAATTATTTTTAATCCAGAAAACGATTAACTGCGTCAGCAATGTGTAAGCATGATGTCAGCGGGTCAAAGGGGCTGGTCCAAGTCAAACCTGACAGTGGGGTCCACACGTCAGTGACACAGTTAACTAACAAGGTTAATTAAAATTAAACTAAACCTAATCTAGTTTAGATAAGGCATGGGCCCACATGTCAGAGGCTAAATAACTAACTAAATAATTAACACTAACCTGGGTTAATTAGCAGGGCTGGCCCCATGCGTCAGTGACCCAGGCTGGTCAAGCCCTGGTCAGACGGGGTCAAACCCCCGGGTCAACTCGATGGAGTTGACCCACGGCTCGTCGCCGGCAAAGCCCGAGACGGCGGAGGGCTCGGGATTTGCCCACGGTCGACGGTTTGGCACGCCATTTGCGGCTACGGATTGCTGGGACACGCGCGCATCCATTCCAGCAAGCAGCAGTAGCTGGGATGGCCGGAGCTGACGCCGGCGAGCTCGGCTACGGTGGCCGGAGTTCGGACCTCGGCGGAAACGGCGTTGCGGAGCACGGGCGAGCAAAGTAAAACACTGCGTAGCCTCCTGGGGTCGCCAAGAGCTCGGTGAGGTGCACAGGCGCGACTCGTTCGAGCTCAAGCCATGGCGGCGACAAGGCCGGGCGGCGGTGAGCTTCTGACACGGCGGGGATCGATGGCTGCGGCATGAATTCGTCAAGGGGAGTAGGGGGTAAGTGGTCAGGGGCTCACAGTGATGACGATGGAACGCTCGGCGAGGTCGGGGACGGTCCGGAGCTGGCGAATTTGACGGAGATGGCCGGCGGTCCCGAGGTTGAAGAAGGCATCGATGGCAGTGTTGCGGTGAAACCCGGCTTGCGTGGCTCGTCGAGGAGATGATTCGCGCCCTTGCAGAGCTATTGGTGGTGGTGGTTGGGCTAGGGGATGGCCGTGGCTGCGGCGGTGGCGGGCGGCAGCGACGGGCGCGTTCGGGTGGACGCGCGCAAGAGAGACAGAGGAGGGAGGGCGCTCGAGGGAGAGAGGGGAAAGTGACAGGGGACCGAGGAGGGTCGCGTGGCGATGCTAGAAGGGCCGAGGCGTCGCGGTGGAAGCAGGAGGTGGCCGGCGTGCGCCGGCGCGCAGTGGCCACGCGCCTCTGTCCTTCTGTTCAAGGAGGAAGAAGACCGGGGAGCCCCTGGTGGGCTGGGCCAGATCATGAGCTGGGCCGGCTCTGCTGCAGGTGAGAAGCCCAGGTGAGTCCTTCTCTCTCTCTCTCTCTCTCTCTCTCTCTCTCTCTCTTTTATTAATTGTTCTGTTTTTTCTAATTTTGCTAATATGTTTTGATTCAGTTCAAAGACCAAACCATTTTCAAAATTCATGAAAATAATTGTGTGAACTAAATGGACTTATCCAAAGCTACACAACAATTTCTAGAATTATTGAAGATATATTTATTATATAATAAATATAGATCCAATTCAAATAGTTATTAAATTAATTTCAAATGCCCAAAATAATATTTTTGAAACTCCAAAAATATTGGTTTGAATTTTACCTCTTACCAATATTTTTACGGAATAACAGGAACATTTCCTTGGACTCATTTGAAAAGATTTTTAATGTTGATTATTTCTGAAGTGATTTCTGAGGGTTTCAACTAACCTCAATTCAACTTTCAGAATTTAGACATGATGCATGGATGCTTATGAAACTAATTGCAATCAAATTCTAGGGTTGTGACAAGTCACCCCCACTAAAACAAGAATATCGTCCCGAGATTCAAGACGTGAGGTAAGAAGACAGAGGGGATACACAGCTAACACAACCTTCACGATCCAGACGTCTTTCTCGAGGATGTTGATTCATTGCATCACCTTGATCTCGACGTCTTGCTTTGAGAACTACATCCAACATGACAACGAGTAGAAAGGGAGAATTTAAGAAGAATCGACCTCCCTGAGGTTCGAGCAACTTAGGATCATCTTAATGATCACAAGATCAACTCATGGAATGAGACATAGTAACATCTCTTGAGCTGAGACACGAAGCATACACCTAGAGGGATGGAGTGAAACGGATGGCGAAGGTTCACTAGGTAGGCAACAATTCCATACTCGAATAAGATGGAGCATGAATTTCAAAGTAGCAAGAAAATATTTGCCATGATTTCGTAACGTGATACCTCGGGGAAGGTGACTCGTAGAATTATTCCCTTAAGTGGCAAAAAGAATTACTTTTGATTCGGAGATCATTGAAACTCTTTATGCCAGCCTAAGGCAATCACAATCGATCATTTGAAGGAGTTCAAAGGAATGATAAACTTGGACTAGAAAGGATGATGTGGACTATCTTGTTGAAGACAACGCAATGGATGATTTTTGCTTATCATCGAAAATGGATGAAACCCATGGTAGGCTCACTTTGAAGTTGATCCTGATCAGTAATTACTGAGAAGGGTAGTCCGTAGTAGGATGACACAATGGCGGTGCAAGCTGGGAACAAAATGCAAATGCTAGGAATGATTCTAGTAACTGGGGAGAGCTCAACAGTCGAGAGTGAGTCCACTGTTTGAAAAGGGTTATAACATAACCGAGGAAACTGGAAGCAAATCCCAGTTAACGCCAACGGTAAAACCTGGTGCTAGCGCGTGCTCTCAAGAACTTGAGCATCTCCATATTCATCAAGGTTTTACCAATATCCGTGTCAAGGATCCTGGCAACACAACATACCACCATGATGAATGGTGATGGATAATGCAGATGCAAAGGAAGATAACACTTTATCAGATTTCATCTTAGCGAGGCCAAGGGAAAAAAATCTGGATGATCGGCCGAGAGACATTTAGCACTCCGCTTCTAATGTTCTCCTTGATGTGCTAGGATAACCCATTTATTGATACGGTTTGGTATCTAGGACATCAAGTAAAGGTCAGACTTCAGAAGCTCAAGAATCCGTAAGGATTAACCACAGAGGTAAATCCTACAAATCCTCATGAGAAGGTGGCCAACTTTCTTCAATCGAGATACTACAATAATAGGTCTTCCGGCTGGATGTGTTGGCCACGACATCCACTTTACCGGTTATCGAGAGACCAATATTATAGCTCTTGAGAAACGTTCCAACCATCATATCTTCCTGAGATTCAGATCTGGCTGGTAACAGGATATTTCAGACAGCATGTCCGGAAAAAGGAAGTTTGCAACACAAACCTACGAGACGACGTTGCGAGATTCTCGGGAAATGAACTATGATAGCAACCTCCAAAACATGAGCTGGTTCTGCTACATACATGTGAACACACTGTCCCAGACAAGCATGATCACGTAGTAGTCTTATAATAAAACACTACCGAGATCAGGTGGGAACCATCATCGAGGATAACGAAGTCCTAACATAAGTCATGATTCTTAAGAAGGAACTTCTTCTCCTTGAACAAATCAATCAATGCCTTTGTGTGCTAGGAATACATATGGAATGGAGATGATCAGTCTATCAAACCATAGAATACTTCGCTCATGCGTGACTGACTTGGGATGATTCCAAAGGAAGCAAAAACAAACTTTCTCGAATTCACGGCGGCAACTTACATCAGATACACGTGAATTAGAGGAAGTCACTTCTCTCATCCAAACATATACCTCAGGGACGGGACTTGAAGGCATTGTTTACAAATTTCCAACACTAGCTTAATGTCCAGAAAAATCATGGAGAAGATAAGGATGTTGTCGATGGGCTCAACAAAAATTTATCCAGGTTTCCATATAAGTGGAATTCCGTAATTATGTGAACAGGATAATAGTATTGGTCAGACCAAAAGATGTAATGGTGTATGCCCGAGGAATCAACCACGAGTAAGACAACATTATGAACATCCTTGGTTCTGATTTGATTTGAGAATAGCCCACACTCAAATCAAAGTTTGGACAAGATAATAGATCCAATAACTGATCACGAGGACCAATCGATGGAGATATCTGTCACAGCCCTAGATTTGCTTGTAGCTATTTACCTGAGTGAGCAACATGCATCATGTCTAAATTTTTGAAAGTTGAATTGGGGAAAGCTGAAAGCCCCAGAAATCAATTAAAAAAAGATCAACATTAAAATCTTTCAAAGAAGTCCAAGAAAATGTTCCTCTTAGTCTCTGAAAATATTGGCAAGAGGTAAAACTTAAAACAATATTTTTGGAATCTCAGAGATATTTATTTTGGGCCTTTGATTTAATCCAACAAATATTTGAATTGGATCTATATTTATTATATAATAAATATATGTTCAATAATTCTGATAAATTGTTGAGGGGCTTTGGAATAATCCATTTAGTCCCTACAAAAATTATCAGAAGTAAAAAAAATAGTTTGGTTCAAAAACCAAATTAAAACCCATTTGCATAAATAGAAAACAGAACAAAAACTAAAACAGAGCAGAAACCCACCTGGCCACTTACCTGTAGCCGGCCCAGCTGGACCAGCCCAGCCCACCTCCCTCGTCGCTCGTCGTCTTCCTCTGCCAGTAGGCAGAGGCGAAGGCACACACGCGCGCTGGGAAGCCTCCACCTCCTGCTTCGCGCTGTCGATGCCCCTGTGCCCTCGTGTGGCGTCGTGGAGCTTCCCTGGACGCCTGGATCTTTCCCCTCTTCCTCTGCTCACTTCCCCCTCTCTCTCCCTCGCACACACCGAACACAGTCGCCGCCGTCGCTCGCTGTTGCCACGGCCACTGGGCCTCCCTCGCCCATCCTTCGTGCTCGAGAGCTCCGCCTCGACCCCCTCCTTCTTCCACCCCAAGCCACGCCACTGCGGGAGCCCCACATCGCCGCCACGAGTCGTCTTCTCCGAGCACGGCCGCCGGACTCCATCGACGAATTCGTCGCCTCCCGGTCGTCCCCGAGCCAGCTGAGCTCCGCTTTGACCCCCCGGTGAGCTCCGCCGCATTTCCCCTCTCTTTCCTGCATCCTTCCCGTCCTCTAGCCGCCGTTCCGCCAAAGCCGAGCACTCACCGCCGCACGAGCTCGACGCCGGCGACACTCCGGTGACCATTTGGTCCCGGGCATGCGTTCTACGTACTCGCCGCACCGCGTAGAAGCCGTAGGTGCCAACCCCGCAGCGCCACGGCCGTTGTAGCCTCGGCCCCGAGCTCACCCGAGCTCCGGCAGCCGCCACGGTCGACGCCGGTGAAGATTCCAGCCACCCCGCCATCCCCCACGGCCACCATCCGATGCGCCTCAACGCGCTGCATCCGTAGAGCCTAGCCGCGCGAGCTCTCGTCGCCGGAGATGGCCGGACAAGGAGCGCCGCCGCGTTTTGCTTAGCACCGGCGGCTAACCGCCGTTTAGCCGACGTGGCAGATTAGTTTAGGCTAATGACGCGCTAACCAATCCCCCTGACCCACTGACCGCTGGGCCCCACGCCCTAACTAACCGGGTTTTATTTATGTTTAGATTAAATTAACCCCCACGGGCCCCACCGGTCAGTTTGACCTGGCCACGTCACAGGTTGACCAGGCCCCACCTGTCATTGACTCGAGCCAGCACTGTGTGACTGACCAGTGGACCCCACTGGTCAGGTTTGACCTGGTCAGCCACAGTTGACTTGCTGAGGTCAGCATGACGCAATGCTGACGTAGTAAATGATTTTCTGGATTTTAAATAATTCAGGAAATTCCAGAAAATACCCAAAACTTCTAAAAATCATAGAAAATCAACCGTAACTCCAAATAAGATAAATTATATATGTAAAATTATCAGAAAAATTCAAGGAATTCATCTGTACCATTTTCATGCATGTTTGAACAATGTTTGTCCTCTGTTTTGGACAAAACAAATTAAGGGCATTTAAATAATCATATATGGAGTTTGAATTTGAATCTTGTATTCAAACCAACTTCATTTAAATCATAGCTAGTTGCATTAGCTCAAACCACAGCATATTGACATGTCATGATCATGCATCATACTGTGCATTGCATTGATTGTATTTCTTTCTCTGTTGCCGGTATTTGTCCCCTCTCGATAGACGTTGTACCGACGATGTGATCGTTGACACTGATGAAGACCCAATGATATCTTCAGAAGTGCCAGGCAAGCAAAACCCCCTTGTTCATTCCGATACAATCCCCCTCTCTCGCTCCTGCTCTCTTTTACTGCATTAGGACAACAACGATTCATCTGTTACTTGTTGCGGTAGTTGAACCCCTTATCCTCTGCATGACCTGTCATTGCCACAGTAAATAGATGAAACCCACTAGCATGAGTAGGAGTTGTTTGAGCCCTGATGTGCCTACTCATTCATGCTTGTTGTGATGCCTGCTACCGCTTAGAGTTGAGTCAGTTCCGATTCATCGGGGATGGATCGGAGATGTGTGAACATGTCCTACTATGTGTGAGCTAAGTGTGTGAACACGATTTGGTAAAGGTAGCGGTGAGAGGCCATGTAGGAGTACATGGTGGGTTGTCTCATTGCAGCCGTCCTCAGGAACTGAGTTCTGTGTCTGTGATCCATGAACAGTTACTACCACGCATTGGGCCCGAAACCAATGGCCCCTCTCGGCTTCTTAATCACCCTAGTACTCTGTCCAGGAGTTGCAACTAGTTTCTGGTGTTTGTAGGATATGTGTTGGCGGCCGTGCGTAGCGCTGACCCTAGGGGTGGGCTATGTTGCGGTAGATACACTGTGGCACGGTGTACCGGGCGCCCGTTTGGTGTCTCGGGAACCCTGCACACATCGTTTGGGGCTGTGAGCGAAACTCCGGCCGGATCTCCTCGCGGATGGAACCCGAATAGGCGATAAACCTGGACTAGAGACTTAAGTGTTTAGGTAGGCCGTGGCCGACACCCTCGCCCGGTTTCCGCTTGAAGGTTGCCGAGGTACATGACGTGTACAGGGCTATAAGTGGTGAGAGCGTGTGTGAAGAAGTACACCCCTGCAGGGTTATCATTATCTATTCGAATAGACGGATTCCTCGGATATGGAAACTTGGACCCCTTGCATAGTTCATAGACAAGTGAAGGTGGATACCCTAAAACTCGCAAGATAAGCGTGAGTGCTATGGATGGCCTTCTCGTAGGGAGACGAGAGCGGATCCATAGTGGTGTATTGAATGGTGAATATGTGGACTCGTGTGCGCCACCTCAAAAGAGTTGCTTGCAATCGTAGTTCAGGTTAGCCACTGAGTCAAAGCTGGCTTGCTGCAGTTAAACTCCACCACCCCCCTTGTTGATACCGATGCATATGTAGTTTAGTTCTGATGTAAGTCTTGCTGAGTACCTTTGTACTCACGTTTGCTTAATTTATGTTTTGCAGAGAGACTTCAGTCTCGCTAGTAGTTCCGCGTGGACTTCGACATTTAGCTTGATACCTCAGCTACGATCTTGTGCCCTCGACAGGATTTGGTAGATAGTCAGGCTTCTTAGCCTTTTTCATTTATAGATGTCTGTACTCAGACATGTTAAGCTTCCGCATGTGTTTGATTTGTATGCTATGATTGTTGGGTCATGAGACCCATGCTTGTAATATCTGGCTCTTCGGAGCCTAATGAATTAATACTTGAGTTGTAGAGTTATGTTGTGATGCCATGTTGTATTCACACATATCGAGCATATTGTGTGTATGATTGAAATGCTTGGTATGTGTGGGATCCGACTATCTAGTTGTTTATCCTTGGCAGCCTATCATATGGGGAAATGTAGTCTAGTGCTTCTGAGCGATAGTAGTCCGCTACAGCCCGGATCACCGGAGTCCTGCTAGCCCAGCACTACTGTTCAGGACACTTGACTGGCCGGCATGTGATTCACTTCGTTCCTATGTCTGTCCCTTCGGGGAAATGTCACGTGGTGACATCCGGAGTCCTGCCTAGCCTGCTGCAGCCCGGGTTACCGGAGTCCTGTTAGCCCAGTGCTACAGCCTGGATTCACACGCTGTTGACCGACATGCTCGAGGTTGATTCATGTATGCCTGTCCCCATGGGGTAGTGCCGCTTTGGGTTCACGACTAGCCATGTCGGCCCGGGTTCTTTGTCATATGGATGCTAGCGACACTATCATATACGTGAGCCAAAAGGCGCAAACGGTCCCGGGCCAGGTAAGGTGGCACCCGTGGAAATACCATGCGTGAGGCCACAAAGTGATATGATGTGTTACACGCTAGATCGGTGTGACCTAGGATCAAGGCCCCGATAGCGTTGGTATCAGAGCCTGACTGCCTGTAGGATTACCAAGCCAAACTGGTCGAAGTTGAGCCTAGAAATGCTTTAGTTATGTAAGGGAATTGATTGTGGAAGGGAACGTAAGGCTCTTTTTACTCCTTTACCCTATGCCCTTCTGATCGGAGTCAACCTCTTCTTTTCTACGGGGATTAAGAATTAGGCCTTCTCATCTATCTATCAGGATGACGTGTTACTAAACCGTAGTTGCCTAAGCTTGTTGGATTTAAGCCCAGTTCAGTTTCTACTACTTCCATATATTCATAACTGGCCTCAGAACCTTGATTTTGTGCTTCTGAGTGGTTATGCCACCATTTTGCAGGATGTCTCAAATCATTTTGAGCATTTATAGCCGTTATGCTGTCCGAGTCATCCCAGGTTTCTAAATAGTCCGATGCATTTGCAAACCCTTTCCCCTGTTCTTGATGTCCATTTGGGCCAGATTAATCACACTACTTGTCAGTTGGGGTATTCTTTTGCCTCGACATATATTTTGGAATTATTATTATGACCCTAGGTGTCTTAGAGTGCCACCTAGTAATCTAGCCATGTTTTGTGTTCCCAGTGTGATGATTCTGGCCATCATTCTCGAAAGCATCCCATGATGCCATTTAGTTGGTAGGCATTCTATTCCTGGGTTTTGAACCCGAGATTCACCCTACTTACTTCATGTTGATAGTGTTTGCTCGTTCCTTTAGGATATTAGTAACCTTTGCGATAGTCCTCGAGGTTCGTGGTACATCCTTCTTCCAATTATCATGAACCATTCTTGGCAGGAGTTCTTTTGAACCAAAAGGTCACGACAGAGTGCTCTTGATGAGTTCTCCATTCTATATTGTGGCTCTGCCAGTTCTACCTTTCTGCGTGGGTTATCTGGAAGAAATATGTTGAGCTTTGCTCGACATACTAATCTATGCCTCCACAACTCAGAAAGTTATATGTTCCTTGAGTTGTCCCTCTTTAGTTGTTTTCTGACCTTCGTCTATCAATTGATAGTCAGGAATAGTTGTGCATTTGTGTTCATCGGTGCCTTTTATTCTTGTGGTCCATCGAGCCGTTCTATTTTGGAATGACTAGGAGAAACAAACTCCAGTACCTCATCCATTCCTGGGATCGGGTCAAAGTGGTTGTATTCCGCAGATCAAAATGCAACCCAGCTTTTGGTTCTGTTCTACCCTAAAGTATTACCCACTTTATGTCAAGAGCGTCGTGAGAATTGCACATCTCTCATGAATTCTTGACGCAGTGATACTTCTTACCATCATTCTTCATTCCTCGGTTCCGTGTTGTCGCAACCGGAAAGCCGACAAGTGAACCGTGATGTGTGAAATCAATACTCCTAGCAACTCTGTTGCTTGGTAATTAATGGACACTATTCTCATTCTTAGCGTGTTGGTTATCAAATCATCATTCTAAGACTGATCGTGCTATCTAGTCCATATTTCTGGTGCACACTTCGATCAATGGGTTAGGATTGTGCCAATCCCTTACTCTTTGATCATATCATCTTGCCCTGAAAAGCAAGGTTGTTCTCGAGCTTAGTAACATACTGGTGGTTCGTGATTTTCCGAATATCTTCTCGGAAGTGTTACCAGGTTGTTACCTGACCGTTATGTTGAGTTCGTGATCAAGATGGTTTTTCAATAAACCACTTTTCCCCAAGAATCTGTGTTGGATACCTCTGAGCTAGTTGGTTAAGCTTAACAACAACTTGGAGAGTTGGAAGATGAAAACTTGTCCAACTTAGTTCATCCCTAAGGGATATCCTTGTGTGAGTGTGTGTTGAAGAAAGATGATGTCCTCACCAATTGGTCCTCGTGAACAGTTGTTGGATCTATTATCTTGTCCAAACCTTGATTTGAGTGTGGGCTATCGTCAAATCAAATCAGAACCAACGATGTTCGTAATGTTGTCTTACTTGCGGTTGTCCCTCGAGCATACACCATTATATCTTTGGTCTGACCAATACTATCACATTGTTCACATAGTGGTGGAAGTCCAGTGATATGGAAATTCCGATGAGTTGCTGTTGAGCCCATCAGCGGCATTTTGTCTCCTCCATGATTGTGTTGAACATCCAGCTAGTGTTGGAAACTTTATAAGCATTGCCCTCATGTCCCGATCATGAAGCATATGTCCGGTTAAAAGATGTGACTTCCCCTAATTCATGTGCATCTGATGTAAGTTGCCGTCGTGAATTCGAGAAAGTTTGTTTTTGCTTCCTCTGGAATCATCCCAAGTCAGTCATGCATGTGCGAAGTATTCTATGGTCTGATAGACTGATCATCTACATTCTATACGTATCCCTAGCACACCAAGCCACTGATTGATTTGTTCAAGGAGAAGAAGTTTCTTCTTAAGGGTTAGACCTACGCAAGGACTTCGATATCCTTGTTGATGGTTCCCCCTGAACTCGGTAGTGTTTCATCTTAAGACTACCAGGTGACCATGCTTGTCTAGGACAACGTGTTCACATGCTTGTAGCAGAACCGGCTCATGTTTTGGAGCTTACTACCGTAGTTCATTCCCCCGAGAATTTCGCAATGTCATCTCGTCGATTTGTGTTGCAAACCTTCATTTTCCTTTTCTAGACTCGACGAGTCGGGAATATCCTGTCACCAACCAGATCTGAATCTCAGGCAGATATGATGGTTGGAGCATTTTCCAAGAACCATAATATTGGTCTCTCGATAACCGGTAAAGTGGATGTCGTGGCCAACACATCCAGCCGGAAGACCTATTATTGTAGTATCTCGGTTGAAGAAAGTTGGCCACCTTCCCATAAGGATTTCGTAGGATTTAATCCAGAAGTTGTTCCTTATGGATCTGTTGTATTCCGAAGTCCGACCACTACTTGGTGGTTATGCCGATGCTTAAAGCATGACCGTGGTAACCAATACATCAAGGAGAACATTAGAAGCGGAGTGCTAAATGTCTCTCGGTCGATCATCCAGATTTTGTTTCCTTGGCTTCGCTAAGGTGAAATCTGAGAAAGTGTTATCTTCCTTTGCATCTGCATCTTCCACCATTATTCATCATGGTAGCCTGTTGTGTTGCCAGGATCCTTGACACGGATATTGGCAGAACCTTGATGAGTATGGAAATGCTCAAGTTCTTGAGAGCACACTTAGGCACTAGGTTCTGATGTTGTCGTTAACTGGGATGTGCCTCCGTTCTCTCAGTTGTTCGATAGCCATCCGATTGGTGAAATCACCTTGCCGGTGAACCTTCTCCCCAGTTACTAGAATCATTCCCAACATTTGCATTTTATTCCCAGCTTGCACATCAGCAGTTGTTGTTCATGGTCATCTTCAAAAGTGGACTTACCATAGGTCCCATCCATTTCCGATGATAAGCAAAAATCATCCATTGCGTTGTCTTCAACAAGGTAGTCCACATCATCCATCCTAGTCCAAGTATGCCATCTCTTCAAGCTATCTCAAACGATCAATTGTAAATTGCCTTAAGCTGGTATGAAGAGTTCCAACGATCTCTGAATCAAAAGTAATTCTTTTTGCCACTTAAGGGAATATTTCTGCGAGTCACTTTCCTTAAGATGTCTCGTTATGGTATCATGGCAATTATCTCCTCGCTACTTTGAAACCATGCATCATCCTACTTAAGCATGGAATTGTTGCCTACCAAATTTGAACCTTTGTCATCCGCTTCTTCCCATCACCCCTGTTGTGTGTTTCGTGTCTCAGCTCAAGAGATGTTTTATATCTCACTCCATGAGTTGATCTTGAGTGCTCGATCTCCGAGGAGATCGATTTCTGTAGAATTTCTTTCTGCCATCATCATGCCGGATGAAGATCCTGAAAGCAAAGACATCAAGATCAAGATGACGAAATGAATCAACATCCTCGGGAAGGGCAGTTGGATCGAGAAGACTGCGATAGTCTTGTGAACCCCCCCCCCCCTTCCTTCTTACCTCATGTCTTGAATCTTGGGCCAAGATTCTTGTTTAGTGGGGGTGAGTTGTCACAGCCCTAGATTTGCTTGTAGCTATTTACCTGAGTGAGCAACATGCATCATGTCTAAATTTTTGAAAGTTGAATTGGGGAAAGCTGAAAGCCCCAGAAATCAATTAAAAAAAAGATCAACATTAAAATCTTTCAAAGAAGTCCAAGAAAATGTTCCTCTTAGTCTCTGAAAATATTGACAAGAGGTAAAACTTAAAACAATATTTTTGGAATCTCAGAGATATTTATTTTGGGCCTTTGATTTAATCCAACAAATATTTGAATTGGATCTATATTTATTATATAATAAATATATGTTCAATAATTCTGATAAATTGTTGAGGGGCTTTGGAATAATCCATTTAGTCCCTGCAAAAATTATCAGAAGTAAAAAAAATAGTTTGGTTCAAAAACCAAATTAAAACCCATTTGCATAAATAGAAAACAGAACAAAAACTAAAACAGAGCAGAAACCCACCTGGCCACTTACCTGTAGCCGGCCCAGCTGGACCAGCCCAGCCCACCTCCCTCGTCGCTCGTCGTCTTCCTCTGCCAGTAGGCAGAGGCGAAGGCACACGCGCGCGCTGGGAGGCCTCCACCTCCTGCTTCGCGCTGTCGATGCCCCTGTGCCCTCGTGTGGCGTCGTGGAGCTTCCCTGGACGCCTGGATCTTTCCCCTCTTCCTCTGCTCACTTCCCCCTCTCTCTCCCTCGCACACACCGAACACAGCCGCCGCCGTCGCTCGCTGTTGCCACGGCCACTGGGCCTCCCTCGCCCATCCTTCGTGCTCGAGAGCTCCGCCTCGACCCCCTCCTTCTTCCACCCCAAGCCACGCCACCGCGGGAGCCCCACATCGCCGCCACGAGTCGTCTTCTCCGAGCACGGCCGCCGGACTCCATCGACGAATTCGTCGCCTCCCGGTCGTCCCCGAGCCAGCTGAGCTCCGCTTCGACCCCCCAGTGAGCTCCGCCGCATTTCCCCTCTCTTTCCTGCATCCTTCCCGTCCTCTAGCCGCCGTTCCGCCAAAGCCGAGCACTCACCGCCGCACGAGCTCGACGTCGGCGACACTTCGGTGACCATTTGGTCCCGGGCATGCGTTCTACGTACTCGCCGCACCGCGTAGAAGCCGTAGGTGCCAACCCCGCAGCGCCACGGCCGTTGTAGCCTCGGCCCCGAGCTCACCCGAGCTCCGGCAGCCGCCACGGTCGACGCCGGTGAAGATTCCGGCCACCCCGCCATCCCCCACGGCCACCATCCGATGCGCCTCAACGCGCTGCATCCGTAGAGCCCAGCCGCGCGAGCTCTCGTCGTCGGAGATGGCCGGACAAGGAGCGCCGCCGCGTTTTGCTTAGCACCGGCGGCTAACCGCCGTTTAGCCGACGTGGCAGATTAGTTTAGGCTAATGACGCGCTAACCAATCCCCCTGACCCACTGACCGCTGGGCCCCACGCCCTAACTAACCGGGTTTTATTTATGTTTAGATTAAATTAACCCCCACGGGCCCCACCGGTCAGTTTGACCTGGCCACGTCACAGGTTGACCAGGCCCCACCTGTCATTGACTCGAGCCAGCACTGTGTGACTGACCAGTGGACCCCACTGGTCAGGTTTGACCTGGTCAGCCACAGTTGACTTGCTGAGGTCAGCATGACGCAATGCTGACGTAGTAAATGATTTTCTGGATTTTAAATAATTCAGGAAATTCCAGAAAATACCCAAAACTTCTAAAAATCATAGAAAATCAACCGTAACTCCAAATAAGATAAATTATATATGTAAAATTATCAGAAAAATTCAAGGAATTCATCTGTACCATTTTCATGCATGTTTGAACAATGTTTGTCCTCTGTTTTGGACAAAACAAATTAAGGGCATTTAAATAATCATATATGGAGTTTGAATTTGAATCTTGTATTCAAACCAACTTCATTTAAATCATAGCTAGTTGCATTAGCTCAAACCACAGCATATTGACATGTCATGATCATGCATCATACTGTGCATTGCATTGATTGTATTTCTTTCTCTGTTGCCGGTATTTGTCCCCTCTCGATAGACGTTGTACCGACGATGTGATCGTTGACACTGATGAAGACCCAATGATATCTTCAGAAGTGCCAGGCAAGCAAAACCCCCTTGTTCATTCCGATACAATCCCCCTCTCTCGCTCCTGCTCTCTTTTACTGCATTAGGACAACAACGATTCATCTGTTACTTGTTGCGGTAGTTGAACCCCTTATCCTCTGCATGACCTGTCATTGCCACAGTAAATAGATGAAACCCACTAGCATGAGTAGGAGTTGTTTGAGCCCTGATGTGCCTACTCATTCATGCTTGTTGTGATGCCTGCTACCGCTTAGAGTTGAGTCAGTTCCGATTCATCGGGGATGGATCGGAGATGTGTGAACATGTCCTACTATGTGTGAGCTAAGTGTGTGAACACGATTTGGTAAAGGTAGCGGTGAGAGGCCATGTAGGAGTACATGGTGGGTTGTCTCATTGCAGCCGTCCTCAGGAACTGAGTTCTGTGTCTGTGATCCATGAACAGTTACTACCACGCATTGGGCCCGAAACCAATGGCCCCTCTCGGCTTCTTAATCACCCTAGTACTCTGTCCAGGAGTTGCAACTAGTTTCTGGTGTTTGTAGGATATGTGTTGGCGGCCGTGCGTAGCGCTGACCCTAGGGGTGGGCTATGTTGCGGTAGATACACTGTGGCACGGTGTACCGGGCGCCCGTTTGGTGTCTCGGGAACCCTGCACACATCGTTTGGGGCTGTGAGCGAAACTCCGGCCGGATCTCCTCGCGGATGGAACCCGAATAGGCGATAAACCTGGACTAGAGACTTAAGTGTTTAGGTAGGCCGTGGCCGACACCCTCGCCCGGTTTCCGCTTGAAGGTTGCCGAGGTACATGACGTGTACAGGGCTATAAGTGGTGAGAGCGTGTGTGAAGAAGTACACCCCTGCAGGGTTATCATTATCTATTCGAATAGCCGGATTCCTCGGATATGGAAACTTGGACCCCTTGCATAGTTCATAGACAAGTGAAAGTGGATACCCTAAAACTCGCAAGATAAGCGTGAGTGCTATGGATGGCCTTCTCGTAGGGAGACGAGAGCGGATCCATAGTGGTGTATTGAATGGTGTATATGTGGACTCGTGTGCGCCACCTCAAAAGAGTTGCTTGCAATCGTAGTTCAGGTTAGCCACTGAGTCAAAGCTGGCTTGCTGCAGTTAAACTCCACCACCCCCTTGTTGATACCGATGCATATGTAGTTTAGTTCTGATGTAAGTCTTGCTGAGTACCTTTGTACTCACGTTTTCTTAATTTATGTTTTGCAGAGAGACTTCAGTCTCGCTAGTAGTTCCGCGTGGACTTCGACATTTAGCTTGATACCTCAGCTACGATCTTGTGCCCTCGACAGGATTTGGTAGATAGTCAGGCTTCTTAGCCTTTTTCATTTATAGATGTCTGTACTCAGACATGTTAAGCTTCCGCATGTGTTTGATTTGTATGCTATGATTGTTGGGTCATGAGACCCATGCTTGTAATATCTGGCTCTTCGGAGCCTAATGAATTAATACTTGAGTTGTAGAGTTATGTTGTGATGCCATGTTGTATTCACACATATCGAGCATATTGTGTGTATGATTGAAATGCTTGGTATGTGTGGGATCCGACTATCTAGTTGTTTATCCTTGGCAGCCTATCATATGGGGAAATGTAGTCTAGTGCTTCTGAGCGATAGTAGTCCGCTACAGCCCGGATCATCGGAGTCCTGCTAGCCCAGCACTACTGTTCAGGACACTTGACTGGCCGGCATGTGATTCACTTCGTTCCTATGTCTGTCCCTTCGGGGAAATGTCACGCGGTGACATCCGGAGTCCTGCCTAGCCTGCTGCAGCCCGGGTTACCGGAGTCCTGTTAGCCCAGTGCTACAGTCCGGATTCACACGCTGTTGACCGACATGCTCGAGGTTGATTCATGTATGCCTGTCCCCATGGGGTAGTGCCGCTTTGGGTTCACGACTAGCCATGTCGGCCCGGGTTCTTTGTCATATGGATGCTAGCGACACTATCATATACGTGAGCCAAAAGGCGCAAACGGTCCCGGGCCAGGTAAGGTGGCACCCGTGGAAATACCGTGCGTGAGGCCACAAAGTGATATGATGTGTTACACGCTAGATCGGTGTGACATAGGATTGGGGTCCCGACAATATCATATTTCTTCAACACACACACAACACACAGGGATATCCTTTTGGAACGAACTAAGTTAGGCAAGCTTTTATCTTCCAACTCTCCAAGTTGTTGTTTGGCTTAACCAACTAGCTCAGGGGTATCCAACACAGATTCTTAGAGAAAGAGTGGTTTATGGAAAAACCAACTTGATCACAAACTCCACATAGCAGTCAGGCGACAACCTGGTAATACTTCCGAAAAGATATTCGGAAAATCACGAACCACCGACATGTTACTACGCTCGAGATCAATCTTGCTCTTTAGGCAAGATTATATGATCAAATAAGCAAGGATAGACATAATCCCAACTCTTGATCGAAGAGTGCACCAGGGAAATGGACTAGGTAGCATGATCAATCTTAGAACGATGATTCCATAATCATCACACCAAGAATGAGATTACCGTCCATTAACCACCAAGCAATGGGGTTGCTAGGAGTATTGATTTCACACATCACGGTTCACTTGTCGGTATTCCGGTTGCAACAACACAGAACCGAGGAACGAATGATGATGGCGAGAAGTATCACTGCATCAAGAATTCATAAGAGTTGGTGCAATTCTCATGACATTCCTGGCATCAAGAGGGCAATACTTCAGGGTAGAACATAATCAAAGGCTGGTTTGGCATTTGATCTGTGGAATACAACTACTTTGACCCAATCCTAGATATGGATGAGGTTCTGGAGTTTGCCTCTCCTAGTCATTCTGAAATAGAATGGCTTGATGGACCACAAGAGTAAAAGGCACCGATAAACACTAATGCACACATACTCTTGACTATCAACTGATAGGCTAAGGTCGGAATACAACTAAAGGGGGACAACTCGAGGAACATATAATTGTTTTTGAGTTGTGGATGCATGGATTAGTATGTCGAACAAGTTCAACATATTTCTTCCGGATAACCCATGCAGAAAAAGAAGGACTGGCAGATTCACAATTTGAATGGAGAACTCGTCAAGAACACTCTTATTGTGATCTTTTGGTTCAACGAACTTCTGCCATAAGCAGTTCATGGTATTTGGAAGAAGGAAATACCACGGACCTCGAGGACTATCGCAAAGGTTACTAATATTCTAATGGAACTAGCAAACACTATCAACAGAAGGTAAGTGGAGTGAATCTTGGGTCAGGAACCCAAGAGTAGAATACCTACTACTAAATGGCATCACGGGATGCTTTCGAGAACAATGGCCAGAATCATCACACCAGAAATACAAAGCATGGTTCGATTACTAGGTGGCACTCTAAGACATCTAGGGTCATAATAATAATTCCAACATAGATGTCGAGGCAATAGAATACCTCAACTCACAATTAGTGTGATTAACCTGGCCTAGAGGAACATCGGAACCAGAGGGAAAGGATTTTGCAAATGCATCAGATTATTTAGAAACCTAGAATGACTCGGACAGCATAACGGCTGTAAATGCTCAAAATGATTTGAGACATCCTGCAACATGGTGGCATAACCACTCAACATCACAATATCATGATTCTGAGATCAACTGTCAGCACACGGAGGTAGTAGAAACTGGACTGAGGCTTAAATCCAACAATCCTAGGCAACTATGGTTTAGTAACACGTCATCCTGGGAGATAGAAGAGAAGCCTAGTTCTTAACCCCGTAGAAAAGATAAGGTGACTCAGATCAGAAGGTCATGAGGATAAGGAGTAAAAAGAGCCTTACGTTCCCTTCCACAATCAATTCCCTTATATAACTAACGCATTTCTAGACTCAACTTCGACCAGTTTGGCTTGGTAATCCTACAGGTAGTCAGGCTCTGATACCAAATCTGTCAGGACCCCGACTCCAAGTCACATCGATCTAGCCGGTAACACCTCATATCACTTTGCGGCCTCACGCACGGTATTCCCACGGGTGTCGCCTTACCATGGCCCGGGACCGTTTGCGCCTTTTGGCTCACGTATATGATAGTGTCCCTAGCATCCATATGACAGAGAACCCGGGCCGACATGGCTAGTCGTGAACCCAAAGCGGCACTAACCCATGGAGACAGGCATACATGAATCAACTTCGAGCATGTCGGTCAACAGCGTGTGAATCCGGGCTGTAGCACTGGGCTAACAGGACTCCGGTAACCCGGGCTGTAGAAGGCTAGGCAGGATTCCGGATGTCACCGCGTGACATTTCCCCAAAGGGACAGACACGGGAACGAAGTGAAACACATGCCGGCCAGTCAAGTGGCCTGAGCAGTAGCGCTGGGCTAGCAGGACTCCGATGAACCGGGCTGTAGCGGACTACTATGGCTCATGGAAGCACAAGACTACATTTCCCCATAAGAGAGGCTACCAATGATAAACCACTAGGTTGTCGGATCCCACACATAGCAAGCATTTCAATCATACACACAATATGCTCGATATGTGCAAATACAACATGGCATCACAACATAACTCTACGACTCAAAGTATTTATTCATTAGGCTCCGAGGAGCGAGATATTACAAACATGGGTCTCATGACCCAACATTCAGAGCATACAAGCAACAAGCACATGTGGAAGCTTAACTTGTCTGAGTACAGACAGCCACAAATGAAGAAGGCTCAGAAGCCTGACTATCTACAAGATCCTGCCGAGGGAACAAGATCGTAGCTGAGGTAACAAGCTAAATGTCGAAGTCCACGTGGAACTACTAGCGAGTCTGAAGTCTCTCTGCAAAACATAAATTAAGCAAACGTGAGTACAAATGTACCCAGCAAGACTTACATCAGAACTATCTACATATGCATCGGTATCCACAAAGGGGGTGGTGGAGTTTAACTGCAGCAAGCCAGCTTTGACTCAGTGGCTAACCTGAACTACGACTGCAAGTAACTCTTTTGAGGTGGCGCACACGAGTCCACAATTTCACCATATCAATACACCACTATGGATCCGCTCCCGTCTCCCTGCGAGAACGCCATCCGTAGCACTCACACTTATCTTGCGCATTTTAGGGTATCCACCTTCACTTGTCTATGAACTATGCAAGGGGTGAAGGAAATATGCCCTAGAGGCAATAATAAAGTTATTATTTATTTCCTTACATCATGATAAATGTTTATTATTCATGCTAGAATTGTATTAACCGGAAACATAATACATGTGTGAATACATAGACCAACAGAGTGTCACTAGTATGCCTCTACTTGACTAGCTCGTTAATCAAAGATGGTTATGTTTCCTAACCATGAACAAGGAGTTGTTATTTGATTAACGAGGTCACATCATTAGTAGAATGATCTGATTGACATGACCCATTCCATTAGCATAGCACCCGATCGTTTAGTATGTTGCTATTGCCTTCTTCATGACTTATACATGTTCCTATAACTATGAGATTATGCAACTCCCGTTTACCGGAGGAACACTTTGGGTACTACCAAACGTCACAACGTAACTGGGTGATTATAAAGGAGTACTACAGGTGTCTCCAATGGTAGATGTTGGGTTGGCGTATTTCGAGATTAGGGTTTGTCACTCCGATTGTCGGAGAGGTATCTCTGGGCCCTCTCGGTAATGCACATCACATAAGCCTTGCAAGCACTGCAACTAATATGTTAGTTGTGAGATGATGTATTACGGAATGAGTAAAGAGACTTGCCGGTAACGAGATTGAACTAGGTATTGGATACCGACGATCGAATCTCGGGCAAGTAACATACCGATGACAAAGGGAACAACGTATGTTGTTATGCGGTCTGACCGATAAAGATCTTCGTAGAATATGTAGGAGCCAATATGGGCATCCAGGTCCCGCTATTGGTTATTGACCGGAGACGTGTCTCGGTCATGTCTACATTGTTCTTGAACCGTAGGGTCCGCACGCTTAACGTTACGATGACAGTTATTATGAGTTTATGCATTTTGATGTACCAAAGGTTGTTCGGAGTCCCGGATGAGATCACGGACATGATGAGGAGTCTCGAAATGGTCGAGACGTAAAGATTGATATATTGGAAGCCTATGTTTGGACATCGGAAGTGTTCCAGGTGAAATCGGGATTTTACCGGAATACCGGGAGGGTTACCGGAACCCCCCAGGGACTAATGGGCCTATTGGGCCTTAGTGGAAAAAGGAGAAAAAGGGAAAGCCCACAAGCTGGCCGGCGCCCCCCCTTCCCAAAGTCCTAGTAGGACTAGGATAGGGGCCGGCCCCCCTTCTCTCTCTTTTTCCCCCCGGGGGTCCTAATAGGATTAGGATTGGGGGGAGGAGTCCTACTCCCGGTGGGAGTAGGACTCCCCTGCGCCTCCTCTCCCTTGGCCGGCCGGCTCCCCTCCTCCAACCTTTATATACGGGGGCAGGGGGCACCCCAAGACACACAACTTGATCCTTGAGATCGTTCCTTAGCCGTGTGCGGTGCCCCCTGCCACCAAATTCCACCTCGATCGTACCGTTGTAGTGCTTAGGCGAAGCCCTGCGTCGGTAGTACATCAAGATCGTCATCACGCCGTCGTGCTGACGAAACTCTTCCTCGACGCTTTGCTGGATCGGAGCCCGAGGAACATCATCGAGCTGAACGTGTGCTAAGAACTCGGAGGTGCCGGAGTAACGGTGCTTGGATCGGTCGGATCGGGAAGAAGACGTACGACTACTTCCTCTATGTTGTGTGATCGCTTCCGCAGTCGGTCTGCGTTGGTACGTAGACAACACTCTCCCCTCTCGTTGCTGTGCATCACCATGATCTTGCGTGTGCATAGAAATTTTTTTGAAATTACTGCGTTCCCCAACAAGGGGTCCAAGTTTCCATATCCGAGGAATCCGGCTATTCGAATAGATAATGATAACCCTGCAGGGGTGTACTTCTTCACACACGCTCTCGCCACTTATCGCACTGTACACGTCATGTACCTCGGCAACCTTCAAGCGGAAACCGGGCGAGGGAGTCGGCCATGACCTGACTAACCAACAAGTCTCTAGTCCAGGTTTATCGCCTATTCGGGTTCCATCCGCAAGGAGATCCGGCCGGGGTGTCGCTCACGGCCCCAAACGATGTGTGCAGGGTTCCCAAGCCCACCATCCGGGTGCCACTTGGTACACTGTGCCACTGTGCCTAGTCTGTCCCAAGCCCACCTGTACCGGGTGCCACTTGGTAGACTACTAACACTACCTACAAACACCAGAAACTAGTTGCAACTCCTGGACAGAGATCGGGTTGATTAATAAGCCGAGAGGGGCCGAGTTACCGGAACCCAATATGTGGTAGTAAATGTTCATGGATCACAAACACAGGACTCGGTTCCTGAGGACGGCTGCAATGAGACAACCCACCATGTACTCCTACATGGCCTCTCACCGCTACCTTTACCAAATCGTGTTCACACACTTTGCTCTCAATGGTAGGACATGTTCACCACGTTCCAATTCATTCCCGATGAATCAGACCGGACTCAACTCTAAGCGGTAGCAGGCATGACAACAAGCATGAATGAGTAGGCACATCAGGGCTCAAACAATTCCTACTCATGCTAGTGGGTTTCATCTATTTGCTATGGCAATGACAGGTCATGCAGAGGAAAGGGGTTCAGCTACCGCATCATGTAACAGTTGAAACGGTGTTGTCCTAATGCAGTAAAAGAGAGCAGGAGCGAGAGAGTGGGATTGTATCGGAATGAACAAGGGGTTTTTGCTTGCCTGGCACTTCTGAAGATAACATTGAGTCTTCATCAGTGTCAACGATCACAGCATCGGAGCAGCGTCTACCGAGAGGGGACAATTACCGGCAAACAAGGAAGAACACAATCAATGCGATGCAACAATATGATGCATGATCATGACATGGCAATATGCTGTTGATTGAGCTAATACAACTAGCAACAAGTTAAATGGAGTTGGTTTGAACACTAGGTTCAAATTCAAATTCAAACTATGAATTCAAATAGTGCATTATCATGTTTTGGACTAAACAGTGAGGTTAAGTTGTTCAAACATGCATGAAAATGCCATATTCAGATTCCTTGGATTTTTCTGATCATTTTTCATATATAATTTATTTCATTTGGAGTTACAGTTGAATTTCTATGAATTTTAGAAGTTTACACTAATTTCTGGAATTTTCTGAATTATTTTTAATCCAGAAAATGATTAACTGCGTCAGCAATGTGTAAGCATGACGTCAGCGGGTCAAAGGGGCTGGTCCAAGTCAAACCTGACAGTGGGGTCCACACGTCAGTGACACAGTTAACTAACAAGGTTAATTAAAATTAAACTAAACCTAATCTAGTTTAGTTAAGGCATGGGCCCACATGTCAGAGGCTAAATAACTAACTAAATAATTAACACTAATCTGGGTTAATTAGCAGGGCTGGCCCCATTTGTCAGTGACCCAGGCTGGTCAAGCCTTGGTCAGACGGGGTCAAACCCCCGGGTCAACTCGCCAGAGTTGACCCGCGGCTCGTCGGCGGCGAAGCCCGAGACGGCGGAGGGCTCGGGATTTGCCCACGGCCGACGGTTTGGCGCGCCGTTTGCGGCTACGGATTGCTGGCACACGCGCGCATCCATTCCAGCAAGCAACAGTAGCTAGGATGGCCGGAGCTGACACCGGCGAGCTCGGCTGCGGCGGCCGGAGTTCGGACCTCGCCGAAAATGGTGTTGCGGAGCACGGGCGAGCAAAGTAAAACACTGCGTAGCCTCCTAGGGTCGCCAGGAGCTCGGTGAGGTGCACATGCGCGACTCGTTCGAGCTCAAGCCACGTCGGCGACAAGGCCGGGCGGCGGTGAGCTTCTGACACGGCGGGGTCGATGGCTGCGGCATGAATTCGTCAAGGGGAGTAGGGGGTAAGTGGTCAGGGGCTCACAGTGATGACGATGGAACACTCGGCGAGGTCGGGGACGGTCCGGAGCCGGCGACTTTCACGGAGATGGCCGGCGGTCCCGAGGTTGAAGAAGGCATCGATGGTAGTGTTGCGGTGAAACCCGGCTTGCATGGCTCGTCGAGGAGATGCTTCGCGCCCTTGCAGAGCTATTGGTCGTGGTGGTTGGGCTAGGGGATGGTCGTGGCTGCGGCGGTGGCGAGCGGCGGCGACGGGCGCGTTCGGGTGGACGCGCGCGAGAGAGACAGAGGAGGGAGGGCGCTCGAGGGAGAGAGGGGAAAGTGACAGGGGACTGAGGAGGGTCGCGTGGCGATGCTAGAAGGGCTGAGGCGTCGCGGTGGAAGCAGGAGGTGGCCGGGCGTGTGCCGGCGCGCGGTGGCCACGCGCCTCTGTCCTTCTGTTCAAGGAGGAAGAAGACCAGGGAGCCCCTGGTGGGCTGGGCCAGATCATGAGCTAGGCCGGCTCTGCTGCAGGTGAGAAGCCCAGGTGAGTCCTTCTCTCTCTCTCTCTCTCTCTTATTAATTGTTCTGTTTTTTCTAATTTTGCTAATATGTTTTGATTCAGTTCAAAGACCAAACCATTTTCAAAATTCATGAAAATAATTGTGTGAACTAAATGGACTTATCCAAAGCTACACAACAATTTCTAGAATTATTGAACATATATTTATTATATAATAAATATAGATCCAATTCAAATAGTTATTGAATTAATTTCAAATGCCCAAAATAATATTTCTGAAACTCAAAAAATATTGGTTTGAATTTTACCTCTTGCCAATATTTTTACGGAATAACAGGAACATTTCCTTGGACTCATTTGAAAAGATTTTTAATGTTGATTATTTCTGAAGTGATTTCTGAGGGTTTCAACTAACCTCAATTCAACTTTCAGAATTTAGACATGATGCATGGATGCTTATGAAACTAATTGCAATCAAATTCTAGGGTTGTGACACATTATATGCATTGATATGACTTAAGTTTTGGCCAAGCTGTGTTGCCTGGCTCTTGTATTTATGCCCTACGTTCCCGTTAATTCGGCTAGGGCATAAGGGGAGCACCTCTGTGATTGTTACTGCCGGGTTAGCCGGATGTGTACCTCAGACTGGGTGAAGCCGAAAGCTAGCGTTCTTAAGGGAATATTCGGTCGGTGAACAAAAGATGATTTTTATTTATTTTCCATATGTGCCCCCAGATGTTTTTTCCTGCATCACCTCTCGCAGTCCGGACATGCACTTTAGGGCATGTGTACCCATGGAAAGGAACCCTTAACAGAACTATTCTCCCTGGAAGATGTTTCTTACTATCCATGTAATATAACATAACTAGTTGGCTACTTGTCTGTTCAAGCACTAATGACCCCTACGCCTGGTTTCCACGCATACCCCGGTTCTTATATAACTGAGCGGGTATTCGGATACACTCCGGACTATCGGGTCCCGAGGTTGAAGCGAAAAGGTCCGCCATGACAAATGATTTACAATCCGGCTAGAAGGCATTATACATGTCACTTTAATTACATAGTCATCTAGACTGACTAAATTCCTCTCCTATACCATCCAACAGGCTGTCTAGCCTACAATCCTGTTGGGAATACTTTGCGGCTAATTCTACTTGCCCATACAGTAAGCTAACGGGGATCTCTTTCCCATTGGGCCCCACAGGTCCGACCTCGGCCATGTGGTTTGGGTCAGCCTTGGTATACCGCGTCTTCACCATGGCCCAGGCTTCCCTGGCACCTTGACGGCAGGCCGATCTTCCATAATCGGAAGCGCCGCCGTGCTCCCTTGAGCTTCTCCGCAAGCTCTCCAATGCCTGCTGGCAGGGAGACGGATGGCCACAAGGCCCGGGCAATAATTTGCATCACCTACCGAACTTGTTCGTGCAGTTGTGAGAGCTCGGGTAGAAGATCACCCGCAGACCCCCGGAATCTCCTCCGCGGGACGACCCGTCAGCATACCTGCAGACATAACTCTGTTAGCCGACTTCTTGGCCGCACTCTTTTAAGGGTTCGTTCAAGCACTTACCGAAAATGTCGCGTCGAAGCCGCTTATTCTCCTTCACGGAGTCCGCAAGCTGGGCTCGAACATCTTTCGGTTCCACGCTCAGCTTGGTATTGGCGTCTTGAAGATTGTTTTTCTCCCGCATGACCTTTGTCAGCACGCGTTCGCCAGCCTTTAGCTGTCGTATGACATGCTCGTCCTCCGGATTCTCTCTGCAGTCATCTGCAATATCTATTGTTAGATCTGTCGTGGTTCTAACTCTGACAGTGATGTAGGGGGGTATGTATGGAGAGGCTAGATCTTAGCTATGGAGGAGTTGTAAGCACACGAGGATTACGAGTTCAGGCCCTTCTCGGAGGAAGTAACAGCCCTATGTCTCGGTGCCCGGAGGCGGTCGACTGAACTATGTGTGTATGAATAACAGGGGTGCGAACCCTTGATACTGAGGAGGGGGGTGGCTTATATAGAGTTCGCCAAGCCCCTCCAGCCCTAAGTAATGCAGGGTTTAAAGTACATTAAGACTGGGCGTTACTGGTAACGCCCCTAATAAAGTGCTATGATGACCATAAAAGCTACTTAATGACCGACCGTTTGCGTGCAGAGTGACTTTAGATCTTCTGGCAGTCGAGTGGTTGGCTTCGTGGTCGAGTGATAGCTTCGTGGTCGAGTGCTTTGAATCCGTCGAGTGGGGTACCTCCAAGTCGATTGAAAGGTGACTTCTTCTAGGGGTGTCCTTGAGTAGGGCACTTAGGACAGGTCCATGCCCCTACCCTAGGTATGTAGCTTCATCATTAGCCCCCGAATGGATCGAGGTTTGAGTGGGGAAGGAGTTGGGGATCTTTCCGACTGGTTCTTCATGTTATGTGAACGTCTTGTTCTGGATCAATTGTCACGGATGACGTCGTCAACTTCTTTTAGTCGCCTTGATCCATTCTTGGCCTCTTGTCGAGTGAATTTCTTTACTGGTGAAGTTCCGAGTGATGGTATGAAAGGGATCTTCTATTTGACGAGTTGTTCTGCGGCCCGCGGATTTTGCAGGATTTGAATTTCGGGAAGCGCGCAGGACGGGGGCGGCCGCAGTAATCGGATGGGATAGGACGGAAGCTCCTCGATCCTCGTGCCACCTTTTTCGCCATGTACCGCGCGCGCCTGTTGCGGAATTTGACGGGATTGCCTGGGCCTACCAGTCAGCCACTCGAAAGTGACCTCTTATAAGCTCTCGGCTCGGGACCCCTGAACAGTGCGCCTTCACTTTTCCCCCTTCCTTCACAAGATCCTCCGCCACCTCCGCTCTCACCTTGGTGCCGTAGGTCTGTTCGAGCTTCGCCGGCGACGATGGTGAAGGAGAAGACGTCGGCTCTAGAGCGCGCGAAGAAGGCGGTGGTGCAGGGGAAGGGGAAGAAGTCCGCTCGGGGCGGATCTTTCTCGAGGACTACTCTGCCCAAGGATTGGATCCAGGGCGACTGGATGCCGTCAGCGATTCGGCAGGATGATCTTGATGATCTGGTCGAGGGGGGATTCATTCCCCACGAATCTGCGCGTCTTCCGGGGAAAGAAGTCGAACCCCAGCCTCGTGATGGTGAGTGCGTCCTCCTCACCACCCATATCGATCGCGGATTCTCTCTGCCTCCTCATCCTTTTTCCGGAGCTTCTTGAACTTCTTCGGAGCGCAGCTCCATCACTTTACTCCCAATTCTATTGTGTATCTTGCTGCTTTCGTTTCCTTGTGTGGAAACTTCTTGGGTTGCCGCCCCCATTGGGGACTCTTCAAGCACATCTTCACTTGCCGCTCTTAGTCGGTCAAGAAGGCCAAGTCGAGTGACGAACAGACGCAGGTGATTCAGCTATGCGGGGGCCTGGCGATCCAGATGAGGGGAAAAAGTTCCTTTCCATCTATCACTTTTCCCGAGTCAGTCCATGGGTGGCAGTCGACTTGGTTTTACTGTAAAGACCAGGTGACCCCGGGACAGTCGACTGGGCTTCCCCCTTTTTCTCTGAATCGAGCACAAAAACCTGCCTCTCTAAAAGTGACGCCGGAGGAAAAGGCGCAAGTCAAGATGCTGGTCGGTCGAGTGGTTCAGCTGGTCCGCGAGGGTGTGACTGGCATGGACTTGTTGGAAGTCTTCCTTCGGAGGCGCATCCAACCGCTTCAGGCTCGTGACCACCCGATGCGGCTATACTCGGGTCTCGAAGACACCACTCGGATTCACCCAGAGGAGGTCACTAACGAGATGTTGGAAGGGTGGCTGTCGAGTATCACAGGGAACAAGGACAACCCCTGAGGAGCCAGGAGGATTCCTCCACTCGACCAAACATACGAAGTGGACAAGGTCTGACCTTGCGTTTCCGACTGTGATCTTGCTTTCTTTATTTGTTCTGTTTGGATCAGTCGATTGACTTTTGTCTTGTTTGTTGTCCTCTAGGCCACTACTGAGATGTACTCGACACCCAATGGAGCACAGGAGCAGGCCGAGGAAGGAGAGGCGAGCGGAGGCGAAAGTGGAGATGAGGGAGAAGAGTGGGAATCTGACGGCGAAGGAGAGGGGGATGACGACGACTCCAGTGAAGAAGAGGAGGAAGAAGTCGAACCTCCCCGCTCGGAACGGCGATCCAAGCTTACACACGACCCTGCGCGGGAACGTGGTAAGGCGACTGTCCCTGTTGGGCAGTCGTTGAAGGGCCCTCGGACCTCATCTCCAGCACCGACAGAAAAAGCTCCCAAGCATCCACGCGCGACGCCGTCCAAGCCGCCCAAGGCTCTGCCCAAGATGAAGATGACTGTCCCCACCATTTCTGGGTAATAGTAGAATTTGTTTTCCTTTGTTGAACGTGACAGACTCTTGGTCGACTCATTGACTAAGCCGACTGACTTTCGAAATTCGCAGTGCTGCCACCTTGGAGATCTCCGCCAAGGACGATAATCAAGAGATGGAAGACGCTGTTACCTCCAACCCCGGTACGATTACAGATGCTCTGCTTTTAGTTGACTGACGATTTCTTATACCTCTGGTCGATTGGATTTTTCTCATAGCTCCTCCTCATATCATTGACCTCCCTGATGATGACGACAAAGTGCCACTGAGGGCACGAAGGAACAGGAGGGCGCCGGCTGGCAAGACCCCACAAACTACTCCGGCACCTGAGGCCGTAGTCCGGGAGGGTGGTGATACCACTCGGGCTTCTGTGACCTTCGCTGAACCTCTGATGAATGTTCGGCCTTCGACGTCGACTGCAAATCTGCCTTCGCTTTTTGCCACACACCACGTCCCTCAGGACCAAGTGGGTGCTGCTAAAGAGGCTATATGCCAGGCGGGGATTATGATGGAGCAAGTGAAGGTAGTTCGGGAAGCCAGCCAAGCAGCTTATGACGCGAGTTCAGCTCTTCAGAGCAACGTCCAGGTCAGTCAATTCACCGCTTGTTCTGTTAGGATATGCTATCTGAAGAATCTCTTTTCCGAAGATCTTTATATCTATACACCCACTGGGTGTGAGTGGGGGCATGCTAAGTGCACCCACTGTGTGTAGTCCCCGAGACTACGGTGGACTTCTGGCAGTCGACTGTAGTCTTTATATTGTGTTGCTTTAGTTGAACTTCTTCACACGGTCTGGTCAGGCCATGTCGAATGGAACTGTACACGGTCGACTGCGGGCAGTCGATTTTTTTTGGTCGAACCAGTGGGGGCACGCTGAGTGCACCCACTGGGTGTAGTCCCCGAGACTACTGTCGAATGTTTTTGATTCGGCTATAGTCTTAGAAACGCCATCAATGTCTCTTGGTTACTCGGAAGCAACTTATCTTGGACGTCTGTCGACTGATTTTTTGCAGAAATCCTACGAACTTGTGGCTCACTACACTGAGTTGGAGAACAAACAGATCCAACTCAACCTTGACTTGAAGCTTGCTCAGGAGAACTTGCAGAAGGCGAGGGACGAAGCAAAAGGTATGGCTGGTGAGCTTTTGTCGACTGTCCTTTCTTTCTGGCCGTCCTCGATGTTGATCTCACTTGCTGTTTCACAGAAAAAGTGGAGGAGGGTCTGAAGAAGAAGGATCAAGACCTTGTCGAAGCTCAGAAGGAGGCCCTGAACAAAATGAAGCTTGCTGAAGAGAAACTGGCTTCAGTTGGTACTCTTGAAAAGGAAAACTCTAGGCTGCAAACTGCTCTCGACGTGGCTAATCAAGAGGTCAGCCGTCTGAAGAAAGACAAGATGGCTCTGAGTGACCAGGCAGGTGAGCTGGCGGGGAAGAGGAACGATCTGGAGGTTTATCTCGGTGGACTCGCCAAGAAGCCGTTCGTCATGCTCGAGGGTAATTACTCCGGTCCGACTGACTTGCAGTTACCAAACCTGCATAGAGCCACTGACTTATCCTTGAATTGTGTTTACAGAATTCTGCCAGAACTTCGAAGAGGAGACCAGTCGAGTGGAGACAGGCTTGGACCCCATCAATTCTCGAGTGAAGGACGAGGCTGCTATGAACGTGCTCCGACTGGAGTCTCGTGTTGCCGGAGTTGTTAACTATCTTGCTCGGTTGAAGCTGGCAATGTCGCGGATCGACACGTCGCTCTGGCCTAGGATGGCGCTTCAGAATGACCTCGAGTCCCTGATGACTCAACTGAATGAAGCCCCAGGTCGAGTGGTGGAATGGAAGAAATCTTCTGCTAGATGTGGCGCTGACGTCGCTCTGTCTCTGGTTCGCGTCCACTGCAAGGAGGTGCGAGAAGAAAAGTTGGCCGCCATCCAAGTTGCCAATACCAGGAAGCACAACTTTCAAGACTTCATGGAGACTTTCATTGCTGCTGCCACTCGCATTGCAGACGAGATCGACTTGGACGAGTTCGTCGCCCCTTCCAGTCCTCCGCCTGAGGAATAAAAACTTTTATGCTTCACTTTAAATTTGCCTCGGGATGCCGAGTGGATTTTGTAACTGTTAAACTCTGTCGAGCTGGAGGCTCGAGTACTTTGCTCTGTGGTCTAGGACCTTTGGATCTTATCTGAACTTGATTTATCATTGAATATCTTCATGAATTATCTGTCGAGTGGAACTTATTCTTCACTCGAAATAACTTTGTATTTGTGGTGCAGCTCTGAAGGAGAAAGTAGCAGTCGATTTGCACCTCGTCGTCCTTGCGGATTGGGATGTGTTCCGTACTTAGGCGAGCACTGGGCTGTAGCTAAGCCCCCGAGTGGACGGTCTGCTCTCCACTCGGTAGGATTTTAAAAACTTAGGCGAGTACTGGACTGCAGCTAAGCCCCTGAGTGGGAGGTCTGCTCTCCACTCGGTAGGATTTTTTCAAACTTAGGTGAGTACTGGACTGCAGCTAAGACCCCGAGTGGGAGGTCTGTTCTCCGCTCGGTAGGATTTTTCAAGCTTAGGCGAGTACTGGACTGCAGCTAAGCCTCCGAGTGGGAGGTCTACTCTCCGCTCGGTAGGATTTTTCAAACTTAGGCGAGTACTGTACTGCAGCTAAGCCCCCGAGTGGGAGGTCTGCTCTCCACTTGGTAGGATTTTTTCAAACTTAGGCGAGTACTGGACTGCAGCTAAGCCTCTGAGTGGGAGGTCTGCTCTCCACTCGGTAGGAATTTTTCAAACTTAGGCGAGTACTGGACTGCAGCTAAGCCCCCGAGTGGGAGGTCTGCTCTCCACTCGGTAGGATTTTTTCAAACTTAGGCGAGTACTGGACTGCAGCTAAGCCCCCGGGTGGGAGGTCTGCTCTCCACTCGGTAGGATTTTCTAAACACTTAGGCGAGCACTGGGCTGCAGCTAAGCCCCCGAGTGGTAGTCTGGCTCGCCACTCGGTAGAATTTTAAACACTTAGGCGAGCACTGGTCTGCAGCTAAGCCCCCGAGTGGGAGGTCTGCTCTCCACTCGGTAGGATTTTTTAAACACTTAGGCGAGCACTGGGCTGCAGCTAAGCCCCCGAGTGGGAGGTCTGCTCTCCACTCGGTAGGATTTTTTAAACACTTAGGCGAGCACTGGGCTGCAGCTAAGCCCCCGAGTGGGAGGTCTACTCTCCACTCGGTAGGATTTTCTAAACACTTAGGCGAGCAATGGGCTGCAGCTAAGCCCCCCGAGTGGGAGGTCTGCTCTCCACTCGGTAGGATTTTTTAAACACTTAGGCGAGCACTGGGCTGCAGCTAAGCCCCCGAGTGGGAGGTCTGCTCTCCACTCGGTAGGATTTTTTAAACACTTAGGCGAGCACTGGGCTGCAGCTAAGCCCCCGAGTGGGAGGTCTGCTCTCCACTCGGTAGGATTTTCTAAACACTTAGGCGAGCACTGGGCTGCAGCTAAGCCCCCGAGTGGTAGTCTTGCTCGCCACTCGGTAGGATTTTTAAACACTTAGGCGAGCACTGGGCTGCAGCTAAGCCCTCGAGTGGGAGGTCTGCTCTCCACTCGGTAGGATTTTTTAAACACTTAGGCGAGCACTGGGCTGCAGCTAAGCCCCTGAGTGGGAGGTCTGCTCTCCACTCGATAGGATCTTTTAAACACTTAGGCGAGCACTGGGCTGCAGCTAAGCCCCCGAGTGGGAGGTCTGCTCTCCACTCGGTAGGATTTTCTAAACACTTAGGCGAGCACTGGGCTGCAACTAAGCCCCCGAGTGGGAGGTCTGCTCTCCACTCGGTAGGATTCTTTAAACACTTAGGCGAGCACTGGGCTGCAGCTAAGCCCCCGAGTGGGAGGTCTCCTCTCCACTCGGTAGGATTTTTTAAACACTTAGGCGAGCACTGGGCTGCAGCTAAGCCCTCGAGTGGGAGGTCTGCTCTCCACTCGGTAGGATTTTTTAAACACTTAGGCGAGCACTGGGCTGCAGCTAAGCCCCCGAGTGGGAGTCTGGCTCGCCACTCGGTAGGATTTTTAAACACTTAGGCAAGCACTGGGCTGCAGCTAAGCCCCGGAGTGGGAGGTATGCTCTCCACTCGGTAGGATTTTTAAACACTTAGGCGAGCACTGGGCTGCAGCTAAGCCCCCGAGTGAGAGTCTGCCTCACCACTCGGTAGGATTTTTTTTACAAACTTAGGCGAAACGGATTCGCAGCTAAGCTACCCACTGGGGGATTTCACACGCAAACAAAGGCGACAGCAATTATAGGAAAAATTGTAACACTCTTGTTTTTGATAAACAGACTACAGAAGTTTCTCTTATTACATCTCATCCGAGTGAGAATTCAAGTGTAAAAGGGGCGGAGCAGTTCCGCATTCCAAGCTCGTGGCTCATCGATCTGGCGACTGATATTGTAAAGGTGATATGCTCCATTGTGGAGGACTCTGGTGACGATGAAGGGGCCTTCCCAAGTAGGGGCGAGCTTGTGTGGTTTCTGTTGATCCACTCGGAGGACCAAATCTCCTTCTTGGAAGGCTCGACTCTTCACATTTCTGGCATGGAATCGATGCAAGTCTTGCTGGTAAATGGTTGATCGGATCATAGCCATTTCTCTTTCTTCTTCCAGGAGGTCGACTACGTCTTGCCGGGCTTGTTCTGCTTCATCTTCGGTGTAAAGCTCGATTCGTGGCGCATTGTGAAGTAGATCACTCGGCGGGACTGCCTCAGCTCCGTAAACCAGAAAGAACTGAGTTCTTCCAGTCGACTGATTTGGGGTGGTCCTCAATCCCCACAGAACTGACGGAAGCTCGTCGACCCATGCGCCCGCTGCATGCTTGAGATCACGCATCAGTCGTGGCTTTAGTCCTTTGAGAATCAGACCATTTGCCCTTTCTGCTTGTCCATTCGACTGGGGATGGGCGACCGATGCGTAGTCGACTCGTGTGCCTTGAGAGGCGCAAAAAGCTCTGAACTTGTCCGAATCAAAGTTTGACCCATTGTCAGTGATGATGCTATGAGGGACTCCATATCTGAATGTTAACTCCCTGACGAAACTGATAGCAGTGCAAGCATCAAGATTCTTGATAGGCTTAGCTTCAATCCATTTGGTAAACTTGTCGACTGCCACAAGCACATGTGTGAAACCGCTCCTGTCTGTTCTCAGTGGACCAATCATGTCTAGTCCCCAAACAGCAAAGGGCCAGATGAGTGGAATGGTCTTTAGGGATGATGCAGGCTTGTGCGACATGTTGGAGTAGAACTGGCACCCTCCACACTTGTCGACTATCTCTTTTGCCATTTCATTCACTCTTGGCCAGTAAAATCCCGCTCGGTATGCTTTAGCCACAATGGTCCGAGAGGACGCATGATGACCACAGGTCCCCGAGTGGATATCATCAAGGATTTTCTGACCTTCTTCTGGTGTTATACACTTCTGACCGACTCCAGTCGCTCTTTCTCTATACAACTGTCCCTTTATGACTATAAAGGCCTTGGATCGACGGACGATCTGTCGAGCCTCTTCTTCGTCCTCCGGGAGTTCCTTTCTCAGGATATACGCGATGTACGGTATCGTCCAGTCGGGGTGATTGCCAAAACTTCCATGATTAGGTCGACCACTGCCGGAATTTCAACTTCAGTCGGATCTATGGTACTCTTTGACTGTGGGGCTTCATCTGTAAAAGGATCTTCTTGGACTGATGGCGAGTGGATGTGTTCCAAAAACACATTGCTGGGGATGGCTTCTCTCTTGGAGCCTATCTTTGCCAAATCATCAGCTGCTTGATTTTTCAGTCGGGGGATGTGATGAAGCTCTAACCCCTCGAATTTCTTCTCTAACTTTCTCACTGCATTGCAATATCCAGTCGTAGCTGGACTCCTGACGTCCCACTCCTTCATCACTTGATTAACCACCAGATCTGAGTCGCCATAGACCATGAGGCGACAGACGCCGAGTGAAATGGCCATGCGCAACCCATATAAAAGTGCTTCATATTCTGCTTCGTTATTGGAGGAATCGAAGTGAATCTGGAGAACATATCTGAGCTTATCTCCTCGGGGGGAAACCAATACTACCCCAGCACCAGAACCATTCAGCATCTTAGATCCATCGAAGAACATGGTCTAGTGCTCTGAGTGAACTTGAGTCGGAAGTTGCTGTTCGATGCACTCGGCGACGAAATCTGCAATTGCTTGGGACTTGATAGCTTTCTTTGCCTCAAACTTGATATCTAGGGGAAGAAGTTCAATCGCCCATTTGGCCACTCGACCAGTTGCATCTCTGTTGTGCAAAATCTCTGATAGCGGAGCGTCGCTGACGACTGTAATGGAATGATCAGAGAAGTAATGTGCAACCTTCTTCGTGGTCATATAAATCCCATATACAAGCTTCTGGTAGTGAGGATATCTTTGCTTTGAAGGAGTCAAAACTTTAGAAACATAATATACTGGGCGCTGAACTTTGAAGGCCTTTCCTTCTTCTTCCCGCTCGACCATAAGTACTGTACTGACAACTTGTCCTGTGGCTGCAATGTAAAGCAGCAAAGGCTCCTTGCTGATTGGGGCAGCAAGCACCGGCTGGGTGGAGAGCAGAGCTTTTAGCTCTGCAAATGCTGCATCAGCTTCCAGAGTCCACTCGAACTTGTCAGACTTCTTCATCAGTCAGTAAAGAGGCAATGCCTTTTCACCGAGGCGAGAGATGAATCGACTTAAAGCGGCCAAGCATCCTGTAAGCTTTTGGACGTCATGGACACGCACAGGACATTTCATCCGGAGTATAGTACCAATTTTTTCAGGATTGGCGTGGATTCCCCGTTCGGAAACGAGAAAACCGAGTATCTTCCCACCTGGAACTCCGAATGTGCACTTTGACGGATTGAGCTTGATATCATACCTCCTGAGGTTGGCAAAGGTTTCAGCAAGGTCGGTCAGTAGGTCGGAACACTTCCGTGACTTGACCACAATATCATCCATGTATGCCTCTACATTCCGGTTGATTTGAGTGAGCAAAGACTTCTGAATCATCCTCATGAACGTGGCTCCGGCATTCTTGAGGCCGAACGGCATGGTGACATAATAGAAGCACCCAAATGGAGTGATGAAAGTTGTTTTGATCTCATCGGGCCCATACTGACGGATCTGATGGTACCCGGAATAGGCGTCTAGAAAAGACAAACGCTCACATCCCGCAGTCGAGTCGACTGTCTGGTCGATGCGGGGGAGAGGAAAATGATCTTTTGGGCAGGCCTGATTGATATGCTTGAAATCAATGCGCATGCGAAGTGACTTGTCCTTCTTGGGGACCATGACAACATTGGCGAGCCACTCGGAATGGTAAATTTCCCGGATGAACTCCGCTGCTAAGAGCCGAGCCACCTCCTCGCCAATGGCCTTCCTCTTCTGGATGGCGGACCGTTGAAGATGTTCTTTCACAGGTTTAAATTTTGGGTCGACTCATAGACGGTGCTCAGCCAGCTCCCTGGGAACTCCAGGCATGTTAGCAGGCTTCCATGCGAAGATGTCCTAGTTCTCACGGAGGAACTGGATGAGCGCTTCTTCCTATTTGGAGTCGACCATCACTGAGATGTGAGTCGGAGCAGCATTTGGATCGGTCGGGTGAATGTGAACTGCCTTCGTTTCACCGGACGACTGAAAAGCTGATTCTGAAGCAGGCTTCTTAGCTCGTAGCAACTCACTCGGATCTGCAGTCTTCTGATACTCTTGCAGCTCGACCACTGCCATCTGAGCGTCAGCAATCTTTGAGCCTTTCTGAAAACACTCTTCTACTTTCTTCCGATTGCATGTAACAGTGATCACACCTTTGGGGCCAGGCATCTTCAATTTGAGATACACGTAACATGGTCGAGCCATGAAGCGTGCATAAGCTGGCCTGCCCAAAATAGCGTGATAAGCACTTTGGAAATCCACAACTTCGAATGTCAACTTTTCCTTACGGTAATTCTTGGAATCACCGAAAACCACATCAAGAGCAATTTGGCCGAGTGACTCGGCTTTCTTCCCAGGAATGACTCCATGGAAACTTATGTTACTGGTACTGAGCCTGGACATCGGAATGCCCATCCCTTTCAATGTTTCTGCATATAGTATGTTCAAACCGCTGCCTCCATCCATCAGGACTTTGGTCAGTCGAGTGCCTTCGACAACTGGGTCGACCACCAGAGCTTGCCTCCTAGGGGTGCAATGTGCGTAGGGTGATCAGACTGGTCGAATGTGATGGCAGTCTGGGACCACTTCAGATAATTGGGTGTTGCCGGAGCAACCATATTTACCTCATGGTTAATAACCTTCAGTCGACTTTTGCTCTCAACATCAGCAAAACTAATCAGGGTGGAATTGACCTGGGGGTACCCATCGTCACTATCTTCCTTGTCCTCAACTTTGTCCGACTCTTTTTCCTTATCTTTGGACTGCTTGCCCTGAAACTGTTGGATCAGGAGCCGACACTGTCAAGTGGTATGCTTTGGGTAAATGAATTTACCCTCTTCATCTTTCTTGGTATGGATGTGACACGGTAGATCCAAAACATCATTTCCATCTTGGTCTTTAACTTTCTTAGGGTTCCAAGGCCCTTTGGGTTTTCCCTTAAATTTTCCCTAGGTTACGGCCAGGGCCTCCCCAGGAGCGGCTGGCTCGGCTTTCCGCTTTTGTTTTCGACTGGAATTTCCTCCGGTTTCCTGGGCGACTGCTTTATGCTTGCCGCTCCGGAGTCGATCCTCATCTTCACCATTAGCGTATTTGGTGGCAATCTCCATCATCCGATTCAGAGACATCTCTCCGGTTCGACCGAACTTTAGATTCAATTCTTTGTACTTAACGTCTTCTTTAAAAGCACAAACTGCTTGATGATCTGGTACATTTTCAACTGTGTGATGCAATGTGATCCACCTCTGGATGTAATCCCTCAGAGTTTCATTCGATTTCTGCACGCAAGACCGCAATTCCGTAAGGCCTGCAGGTCTCTTGCATGTTCCTTCAAATGTGGTGACAAACACTCGGGTGAGATCTTCCCAAGTGTAAATGCTGCTGGGTGCTAACTGATTCAGCCACGCTCTGGCCGAGCCTTCTAACATGAGAGGCAGGTGCTTCATGGCTACCTCATCATTCCCACCGCCAATCTGGACAGCCACTCGGTAATCTTCGAGCCAAGTATCGGGTTTGGACTCACCGGTGAACTTACTAACTCCAGTCGCCAACCTGAAGTTGGGAGGAATTACAGCGGCTCTGATGGCTCGACTGAAACACTCCGGCCCTGAAACATGTACTCTGCTACTGGTAGGCGTATCTCTGTCATAGCCTTCTTGGTGAGTTCTATTCCTGTCGACCAAACCTTGAACGAGAATGGATCTCGCATCAAAGCATGGTTCCCTGGGGTCGACTGGAACTCTCCGCCCAACACTATGAGGGTGTCTGTCACCCTGCTGTCGAGGCACATATGATCCACTCCTCGGGGGAGGGGTTGGCACTCGACGTCGATCATCACGATCGAATCGGTGATCATACTGCTCATTGCTTCTGTACTGATCACGCCGGTCTCCACGTCCCTCATGCCTCGGAGGCGATCTTGGGCTGTGAGCCGACTAGACTGTATCCACTGCAACGGATCGACTGTGGATCCTGTTCCGCGACTGAGAAACAGCGGAATTCTGGTCTCCTACTGCCCGGAGCAACGGTCTGATTTGCAACAAGCCTCTGCCAGCCTCTGACTGGGAGGGCTGAATTGACTCTGCTATATGGGCTGCAGCTGCTAAATTCTGAATCGGAGTTCGATATACCTGCGGGAGCGGAAAGAGCTGACGTCGACTGGATTCCGGAGCCCGTTGACGTGCTCGCTCGTCGAGTACTCGCTGGAGATTCTCCATTCGAGTGCGCTCGGCCAAGTTAGCCAAGCGCGCATCCTCCAAGGCCCGGGCCTCGGGGGTTTCTTCAACGATAGAAGTGCGGAGTGCATCCATGTTTCGGCGGCGAAGCTCCTCTCGCTGCACTGGCGTGAGAGGCTTGGGGAGATACTCTTCATGGGGACGCGACGGGTCGCCTCCATCCGCGCCTCCGTCAGTGCGGCGAAAACCGGGAGGACTGTGTGGCCCATCGATCACCAGAACCTCTGCCGCTGGGTCACTGCTGTCGCATTCGGATGCGGTCTCTGCGGAGCCAGTCGAACAGGCCGTAGAGGGATTCGTCAGGCTCGATTGTCGCGACTTGTGGGGTGGCCGACTGGCGGGCCACCGCATGCCTCACCCACCTCTGAAGCCTCGACCGGCCGGAGCGCTTGCGCCAGCGAGAAATAGGGCGGGGAGATGCCACAGGAGCCGACCGATACTGGGTCGACGGCTGCCGCAGGAGGACACCACGGACGCATGCGCGAAAGTGCGTCGCCCCGCGGACGGGGAGCGCGTCGATGTCGAGTGGAGCCTCCTGAAGCCAAGCGGAGTCGTCGGCGATGAACGAGAGCACGCCGAGACGGATCTCGCGGCCCTCCACCAAAACTCCGCCCAAAACCATGATCAAAGAGATCGGAAAAAATCGCAACTTCTCCAACTAGGCGCTAAGACTCCTAGCCCCGCGGTGGGCGCCAACTGTCGTGGTTCTAACTCTGACAGTGATGTAGGGGGGTATGTATGGAGAGGCTAGATCTTAGCTATGGAGGAGTTGTAAGAACACGAGAATTACGAGTTCAGGCCCTTCTCGGAGGAAGTAACAGCCCTACGTCTTGGTGCCCGGAGGCGGTCGACTGAATTATGTGTGTATGAATAACAGGGGTGCGAACCCTTGATACTGAGGAGGGGTGGCTTATATAGAGTTCGCCAGGCCCCTCCAGCCCTCAGTAATGCAGGGTTTAAAGTACATTAAGACTGGGCGTTACTGGTAACGCCCCTAATAAAGTGCTATGATGATCATAAAAGCTACTTAATGACCGACCGTTTGCGTGCGGAGTGACTTTAGATCTCCTGGCAGTCGAGTGGTTGGCTTCGCGGTCGAGTGATAGCTTCGTGGTTGAGTGCTTTGAATCCGTCGAGTGGGATACCTCCAAGTCGATTGAAAGGTGACTTCTTCTAGGGATGTCCTTGAGTAGGGCACTTAGGACAGGTCCATGCCCCTACCCTAGGTACGTAGCTTCATCAAGATCCGCGGCCATGCCGCACACTATATGGTACCTATCATTCTTTGAAACAAATGTTACCAGCTGGGGACTTTTCAGGTTCCTTCAATGCGGCAACAGCGGCCCGAAGTTGGGTCTTGCATTCCTCCAGCTCCTGTGACAGTCGAGTATTCTTCTCTGTGAGAACCTGCACAATAAATGATCCTTAAATCAGTTGTGCCAACTGTTTCAAGTCTCAGGGGATACTGATATATATATATATATATATATATATATATATATATATATATATATATATATATATATATATATATATATATATACGCATCAAATTTTCTTACCCGTACATCCTTTACATACCGGTTCATGGCTCTGGCTAGACCATTTTGAGCAGCACGGATATACACATCTCCTGATTTGAATGCATCAAACGCCTCTTGGGAGAAACAAGCGTCACGGAGTACGGCTTGGCGACCCCTGTGATTCATGGCGCTCTCCACTTCGGAATTTGTAGCGGATATCTTATCTGCATCCTCTGTAAAAGGAGCATCCAGAGTGTGCCTCGTGTTAGCTTCCGCCTCTGTGTTCGGCCCTGGAGCCCGACTGGTAGAGGCGTGATCGGCGGCCTCTCCGGATATTGTCCGGCGAGCGTTCTTCCTTCTAGGAAACATGGGTGTTATTGTGTTTTTAAAGACGACAACCACGGAGTGAGGTGTTGCATCATACCTCTGTGTCGGCTTCTCTGTCCGGACCGCCTTCCTTTTTAGCCTGTCCGACTTTGAAACCCCTTGTTGGCGAGTCGCCACGGGCTCGGCATGGCGTCCCGAGGGCCTTCCCTATAAAACACCATTTGTATAAGGTAGGTGAAGTGCATAAAAGGAAATCCTTTTCAAAGGTTGGGACTCCGGTCTCATTTACCTGCGAGGCTGGGAGTAGCCCAGGGTAGTCGGCTATAATGGCCACCATGGCGTCATCACAGCTTAGCTGATAGAAAATCCTATCAATCAGCTCCACGAATATGTCCGAATCCTCTTTGAGGCCAGGGTCGAGGACCCGTTCAGGATCCTCCGGTTGTGGAGGTGGGCTATTGATCTCCCCTACCGCCTTACGTAGTTCCTGCGATCAAACGGCAAGGTAAATATTTATCACGAAAACAAGGGTAGGATGGAAGTAAAAAGAGTGGAAGCTCACCCAGCTTCGAGGGTTGTTCATGGAGAATCCATCCCGTGGCTTGATGCGGAGGAACTCCTCTTCTTCCCCCTTATACAGATCGGATAGAATTTTTGCTAGAGCAGCAACTTAGTCCGGTCCCTTGCGCTCGCAACGAGTGGCATCATCTTCCCCGTTGAAATGCCACATCGGGTGGCCTCGATATTGAAGTGGCTGCACCCCCCGCATAATGCATATTGCCATAACCTCGGTTATGGTCAGTCCTGATTTGGCCAGCAACTTTATCCGGCCCATCAGATAAAATACGTCTCTATCATCTTCCTCCTGTGGGCTCCGTGGGCGCCAGCTTAGGCATTTCTTCAAAGGGGTGTTGTCGAACTCAGGAAGACCAATCCGGATAGGATCCGGGAGAGGAACATCCTCCATATAAAACCACTCCGAAGGCCAGTCCTCGTACGTCTTCTTCGGGGTAACGGATAGGTATCCGGTCCCGGCGATGCGCCATACTTCAGCTCCGCCCACTTGATATATTGATCCCCTCTGTGTATGGGGCACAAGGCAGAACAACTTCTTCCACAGCGCGAAATGAGCTTCGCAACCCAGAAACAGCTCGCAAAGGGCTACGAAACCAGTGATGTGCAGTATGGAGGCAGGGGTGAGGTTGTGCAACTAGAGGCCGTAGAACTCCAGGAGCCCTCGGAGAAATGGATGGATTGGAAATCCGAGTCCCCTTAACAAATAAGGGACAGGGCATACCCGCTCTCCCTTAGAGGGGTTGGAAAAGCTCTCCGCTTGCTCCCCGCCATTATAGGTGGCGAGCCCGGCTCGAACCGGGACCATATACGCTGGAGGGAGGAATCCTTGGGTCTGTAGATTCACTAATTGGCTGTACGGGACGGAACACTTCTCCCAATCTCCGGGCTTGGGGCTGCGAGAGCGAGAGGAGGAGCTGCGCTGGCCGGCCATGTTGGGATGGATTTTTTTTCAGGCGCACTCCGATGAATGCTCGCTGAGGGAGGATGGTGTGGTTTGGATCTGAGGATCCTCATCTCTTTAATAGATAGTTCATTCACATAGATGGGGTGGAAAATGTAAAAACACCCTGGCTCCTCACATTCGCTTGACACGTGTAAGATGGCCATTATTGGACGCAGAAGCCAAGAAGCGCAACATTTACGAGAAGTCGGACACTATTTAACAGGTACTCGGAGTTTGAAGAAGAACCCGCCTTGCAATGCCGAAGACAATCTGCGCGCCGGACTCATCGTCATTGAAGCCTGGTTCGGGGGCTACTGAGGGAGTCCTGGATTAGGGGGTATCCGGACAGCCGGATTATATCCTTTGGCCGGACTATTGGACTATGAAGATACAAGATTGGAGACTTCGTCCCGTGTCCGGATGGGACTCTCCTTGGTGTGGAAGGCAAGCTTGGCAATACGGATATGTAGATCTCCTTCCTTGTAACCGACTCTGTGTAACCCTAGCCCCCTCCGGTGTCTATATAAACCGGAGGGTTTAGTCCGTAGGACCAAGAACAATAATCATACCATAGGCTAGCTTCTAGGGTTTAGCCTCTCTGATCTCGTGGTAGATCAACTCTTGTACTACTCATATCATCAAGAACAATCAAGCAGGACGTAGGATATTACCTCCATCAAGAGGGCCCGAACCTGGGTATATATTGTGTCCCCCGTCTCCTGTTACCATCCGCCTAGACGCACAGTTTGGGATCCCCTACCCGAGATCCGCCGGTTTTGACACCGACAACGACCAAAGAGCAAATCATGTCTAAATGTTATGGCTCAGAAACTGAATTACATGTGATTGTACATGAATCCATCGTACGAGTGCTGGACAGGAATCCATCGTACACACAGCAAGGTTCGAGCAACAAAGACATGGGCAGGGTTGAGGACCTGAAGTGAGGGCAACTCCAACTTACAACCCCAAACTGACTGTTTTATCCGAATTTTCGTTTGTTTGAGATGGCAATAGAATGGCGTTTGCCCGAATTTCGGAATGCGTCGGCTATGCACCCAACGCGTGGCCGTATCTTGGCCGCATCTCCTCACCATTTTTTTGCTGCGTTTTTTATTATTTTCATCAGCAATTTTTTGATGCATTGAGGTATATTTACCAAATCTTGAGTAGAAAAATAAGACAACAAAACAAAAACCACAAGAAGGCATTTTAAAAGATATTCAAATTCCATAACTGCTCCCGCAAGCTGGATTAGTATCTTCTTGATGCTTCATTGTTCATCTGCGGATTCTCGATCTTGTGTGCTTCTTTCTTTTGAGTCTAAAGAAGTAGACTTTGTTTTAACGCATCTAGTCTCATTTCTAGCCTCTATTCTAGCAGCAAGTGCACAGACATCTATCAAATTCGTTCTATCAATATATCAATGTATTCTTCTTTCCAATACCAAAAGTTGCATCCTTCTTACACAATAAAAATTTGAGTATAAGCAATATGCACCGAATCCAGGAGCACAACCAAAGCTAAACTAGCACATACCCCATTGTTTTTGCACTTGATGAACACCCTTCCGAGATGTTCTGGCGTTGTAGACACGCGGCACACGACCTTACGTGGACAGCCGTCACACTTTACGAGCGGCAAAGGTGCGCCGACGAGCCTTTGGGCCAGCACCGAGTCCGGACGACGATTGTTCGTGTATTTGTCGGCGAACCGGCGACGGGGTAGATCCAAGTGGCTAGAGGCGGAATCAATACCTACATGTGTCATGGGGGCATTGCCGGGGCTGTGCGGTCTGGTACCTGGCCAATCCATTGCACGACTCGGCCTCCGGCAGCAGGGTGAGCTCAAATCCTGCCAGATCTGCTCCAAATCCAGCCGCCAAATGCCTTAAAATCAGGCGCCTGGGTTGGACAGCTTGGGGTGCCGAGAAAACGGAGCTGCGACAAGGGTAGGGGGCGAGCACCTGGCCGTGCTGGAGAGCGACACAGGCGAGAAAAATGGCGGCGGTGGCGGCTAGGGACGAGAGGGGAGTTGGGCCGGGGTGCCGGTGGAGTAGCGGCAGGGGAATATAAGGACGCATGTGCCCTCGATGGGCGGGCCAGGGGAGGACAAGGGTACGCGTTGCGCCCGTCCGCGAGTGTCCGTTTGACCTCAAACGCAGCCCAAAGTTGGGCCGGGAATGAGTGGAAAGCGGACTGAAAACGAACATTGGTCCGTTTGCTCTTATGTATTAGGCTGCCTATTCTGTTCGTTTACCTCAAAACGGAAATGGCATGACGATTAGGGGTCGCGCGTTGGATTTGCCGTGATGGCTGCGCAGGTGGAGTAATGCTTATAGACTTCAATCTTTTTTTCCTTGTATTGTAAAATCAATATTTTGCATTTAAAAACCATGCATTTTAGGATTTTATTTCTTTTAGCACAATATAATTACATGTAAGTTAACTGAATTTGCAATATTCCTCTTCCTCTCTTCCTCTCTGGCGCCGCTCCAGCGCCGTTGAGAGTCCCTCATGAGCTAGGCCTGGCATGGTCCTTTTTCTTAACGAAGACGTTGTTCATCTGAGTAGAGGAGGGAGAGGTGCGCATGTAGCTTGTATATAGTAGGCCTAGGTTTTGTCTTGCCTGTTAAGGCATTTTTTGGTTCATTCCATAGGATTATCATAGGAATAAAAAACTTATGAAAAATAAGATAACATGTATTTTAAATTTTATGCGTAGAAATGAAATAAGAGATGTCATTTGATTCACATCATAGATATTCCATTGAATATAGGCTCATGTTTTTATTGAAATGTGAAGAATAGAAGCTAATATTATATAGGAATAGAAATTCATTTCGATCAACCAAAAGGCTCTAAAGAAAATAAATATAAGAATTATATCCTATAAAATTCTTTCAAATCAAAGAATGCCTAAAGCAAAGAAGACACGTCGGGTCGGACTGATGGCAGCTTCTACTGTTGCTTGTGAGAGAAGGCTAGGGCGCTGGAGGAGAGACCATTGCTCTGTGCTGTGCCTGCCTGCGAGATTGTGGCGTGTACACATACGAGTGAATCAATTTCTCAAAGAAGCAACACTACTCGATAGTGGACTGATTCGTCGGTGTCCAGTCTTGTCGCTTGACAAATGACAGGAGCAAGGCTCTGCTGCACGGAGGCGTGTAACTTGGGCTGCTGGTTGCATGGATGAGGAAGACCCGCTCGACTAAGAGCATCTGCAACGGCAGGTTGCAAATTCACCGGGGTACGTTTTATTTGGTGGCTTTCACACCTGGGTTCCTCATAGCCAAAGCCTTATAACCATACAAGTCATGCAACGCTACATAAAGAACACGCAGTTCATAGGATCAACTAACATCGTTGGACAAAAAAAGCATGGTTCATTGAAGTTCAACGATAAATTCATACTACAAACTTAAAACATAGTTAAAATATAAACATAACGAGAAGGGCGGGGGAAATCACCATTTCCTCACCGGCCCCCTCCGCTACCGGTCGTCGGCGCGGCTGTGCCCCTCCTCCGTGTAGGTGTCGCCGTGCGGAGGCGCGTCGTCGTCGAAGTTGGAGGTGGAGCCGTCTGTCAGATCCGAGTCCAAGCTGCAACGCATGCCCGACAGCCTACATAGCCCGCGGTCCTGCTCCTTTGCATGGCGGGCCGCCTTCGCCTTAGCCGCCACCTCCTTGGTTGCCTCGCGCTCCGACATCTCGATGGCGAGTCGTAGCGCCGCGGCATTCTTCCGATGGAGGCGTCGTGCATCGTCTCCGCCGGCATCAGAGAGCGGGGGAGGACCGAGGCGAGGAGCACGGCCTCGGGATCCACCGGCATGCTCGAGGGAGGACGGCAGGTCGACTATGCCTTGCCCCTCTCCCTCGCCCGCTGCCGCTCACGTCATGCTACACGTGCCTTGTATTCGGGTGCCCGCGTGCGTGTCGGCCCCGGCGCGAGCACGAGGACCCAGCGATGACCGGGTATCACTACCGTACCAGAGGATGGTAGAGGCGGGCGGCGTACCTGGTGGAGCGAAGGGAAGCTGCCAGAGCGGAAAGGGGTAGAGCTGTCGGTGCTGCACTATGGGCGGGAAGGCCTAGCGACGTCGCCGGTGCTGTGTCGGTGGGCGACAGGCGCTGACGAAGAAGATTTGCCACTGCTGGGGCCGCCTTGCTTGAGCAGCGACCTATGCAATGCGATGTGGAGAGCCACCTCCTCCACGTCAATATTCGACTCGTCGGATTCTGACCCAGATCCGCCATTGGTTCCGTCGCCGGCCATCGGTTCGGGGAGAGGGGATCGGAAGTGGAGTGGACGGAGACGGGAGTGAAGTGGATTTTGGATTGACCAATGTTACGCTTGAAAAACGCATTAGGCCCTATATATATAGATGTTTGGAGTAATGCATGTATGTGTAAACATAATGAAATACCTTCCATTGTGAGTTGCACAAAAAATTTATGGACTTCGAGAATGAATGAACAATAGTAATGTGCTAAAAAGCCATATATTTAGGCCTTCTTTGATTCACAGGATAGGATTATCATAGGAATATGAAACTTTATGAAATGAGATGAAATATATCTGAAATCTTATGAGTAGTATTAGGAAAAGAGATCCCATTTGATTCACATCATAGATATTTTGAGTTTAGGCTCATGTTTATTTTTCTTGGAAGTGTGGAGGATAGAAAGCAATCCTCTGAACCAAAGGGCTCTAACGAAAAAATTCATATAAGAATCATTTCCTATAGAATTTCTGTGAAATTCCTTCAAACCAAAGGACGCCTTATTTATTTTTTTGAACTCACATTTTAACGTATTTCATCATAAAGTTTACACACATATACATATTGTCTCTGGATATATGTGTATTTTTTTCAAACAAAATTGAAATGTAAAAGTATGACTTTGAATTTTTATTTACAATTATAATCTTTATGGAGCTTGGCCTTCATTTGGCATTTTTGCTAGCGGACACAGCATTTTGGAGCTAGAGCTCGTCTACTCCCGTACCACCGTACATCATGAATAATAAATTCCGAATAAATACCGAAAACTTCAATCGAATCTTTTTTTGACACGTCACCAACAGTTTAAACCGGTGTCAGCGGGATAGCTCGAATCGCCTGGGAACTCTAAAGTTGCGCAGGGAGAGGTTTTAAAGCGACAAAGCCACACAGGCGGGGTTGGAGACCTGGGGTGATAGGAGCGCAGGCGGACAGGAACGTTTGGTTATTGGCTGTATATCACTACAACACAGACATTAATTAGAGGTGTTTTGTTAAGGGCATTTTTTAAAACGCCTCAGGTTAGCTTTCTTAGACCTCTCCCAATGTAATGGTGCTATGAAATGCTAAGTGCATTAAATACCTTAACAACTCAACTCCTCAATGCATAGGTGCTTAACTTGTTGTTGCTAAGCACACTTTATTTAATGAGTTAACACCTAAAGTCTTTCATACATTGGTCAAATTATTTCATTTAAGTGGTTTGCCTAGGTTCTCGCGCTTGGCATTGGTTCTTTCTGGGATCATCAAAGTGCTCTCTACCCTCTTTAAATGATGTGCCATGTCATTTTTCCGCTTATGTGACATGCTTAGCACCTGTCCACGATGAAGCACTGAAAAGGGCCTTAAAAGCGTTCTACAAAAGTGCCTTCAAAAGTTCCATGCTACCTGGCACTAATGAAGAATGCCTCAAAACAGTGGTATTTCACGGCATTCCAAATAGTGCCGTAGCAGAATCTGGGGCATTTTGCACAATGCCTGTACGATTTAGAGGTATTTTCCCAAAACGCTGTAATATGTTGAAACATAGAGGGCGCTTCTGAAAACTGCCGAAGACCCAGTGTCCTGCACTTGGGACCCACATGCACTTGGATATAAAATGGTTCCAGCCAACTCGGTGGACAATCTAGACGGATGGTAAGCTGGTTGCTGCACGCGTCGGCGGCTGAAGGTTCTCGGGTGTCCGGTTCGAATCGTGGTAAAGCCAATTAATTTTTTTTTCCCTGTGACGAAGCGCTAGTACCGACTTATTCAGGGCATCTCCACTAGGCTCCTCAAAAGGCCCTTTTTTCTAACTTTGAGAGCGTCGGTAGTGAAAAAAGCCTCCACTCACGCCTTCAGGATCGCTTTTTTCGCCGGTTTCGTGCAATTTTAGCGCCGGCAGTATCACCCGAAACCCAGCTCCTAGGGAGGCATCTGAGAGCGCCGGCGGTTTGTTTATGCATGCAAAGGCCCACCTGCAGCCACATCTCCCCCCTCCCCCATCGCTTTCAGCCCGGCCCTCACCTTCTCTCTCCCCAGCACCACCTACTACACACACAGCCGGAGCGGGGCTCGCGCGGCCGTGGCGGCGCACGCATGGCCGGGCGCGGGGGCTCAAGCTCGCGCGGCCGGAGCGGAGCATGGCCGGGGAGGGGCTCGCGGAGCGGAGCGGAGCGCGCATGCCCAGGGACTCGTCTTCTTTGCCTTGCAGTGGCCATCTTCGCACATGGCTAGGACCAGGGCCGGCTCCAGTCCAGGGGGGCGCCGAGGCCGCCGTTGGGAAGCGTGGCCGGGTCCGCTCGCCGCCCCGTCCGGCTCCACCCGCGCGCGCCTCCAGCCCTCGCAGCAGCCGGGCGAGAGACCAGCGACGCGGCGAGGCCATCCATGCGGAGATGGTGGCGGGGCACGAAGACGGTGGCGGGGCCATCCACGCGGCCCCGCAGTGCGCCGGCGAGCAGCACCAGCGTCCCCTCTCGAAGGAGCTTGTCGACCACGGCCTCTGCCTCTGCCTCCGGCGATTCAAGCGCGGGGCGCGCAAGGGGTCGCGCGGCCATGACGCGGCGTAGGCCGAGCCCCGCGTCGCGGCCACGTCCTCCTCCTCCGGCGTGGCCGAGCCAACGCCCATCCTCAGGCTGGCACTCGTGGTGATCTGCGACGTGGGGCGCCTACTCGGTGGGCCGGGCCTTACTGATGGACGCGGGCGCCGTCGCGGCCGTGTTCGGCATCCTCCCCTCCGCCCACGACGATGCTACCCGCGTCAGCAACCTCCGGTTCCACGGCCTGGGCGAGCATGCGAGCCTGCGGGCGCAACTAGGACAGCGTGGGCTGGGACCGCCGAGGTGGCCTCCTCCTGCTCGAGACGGCGCGGCGTGGGCGCAGGACGGGGTGGCACTGGAACACCGGGCACGCGGGGCATGAGAACATAGCGTCGATGGTCGAGCTCGGAGGCCGCGGTGGGGCACTGGGAGTCGGTGCTCTTCCTCGCTGCGCGCCACGCGCTCGTTCGAGCTGCTGCCACGCGTCCTGCTCGTCGAGGTGCAGAGATGCTTGGGGTGGAGACGGCTGGAAAAATTTGCCACCCAGGCTCAAAAAATCCGCCGGTGCCTCCCCAGGAGGCCGAAAAAACGCCTCCTGGGGGCACAACAGCTGGAGATGCCTTTAGTCCCATACCGCTTAGCGAGCGGAAGTTTGTCCTCTTTAAAAGGGAAGCCGCGTATTTTCGTATATGAGTTCTTTAAAAGTTTCTTAAGATATGTGCTTAATGAAATTAGGCTGTCTCATTACTGGGTAGACGAAAGCCCAGTTCCAGCAGTATAGGCCTCCTTTTTATTACAATTTACCTGCCGCGTGTGTGCCCATTTGGAGGCATTTTTCAGAAATGCTTCATAAGGTCCTGAGCATGCGAGGCGTTCTGAAAATCGCTGCAGAAGCTCTGAGCATCGGAGGCGTTCCAAAAAAACGCTAAGATATGCCTTTCCCTTCGTGACTAGCATTTTTCGGAAATGCCATGTTAGACTTTTGAGGGCATTTTTTGAGCCTTCAGAGGCATTTATTAATGCCTCCTAATCCCTACCGTGTTGTAGTGTATACAGCCTATATGAAAAATATAGTAATTATAAAAAGTCAAAAAAATGAAAAAGTTTCTGAAATAAAGTTGACCTTCTGTTGTACTCATAGAAAAAAATGGCGAAGAAAAACCCGCTAACTTTAGGGAAAAAAAGAAAAGAAAATTGAAGGCGAAAATCAAGTGAATAGTAACTAGTAGTATCTAATTTGTTTGTTTTTTGCAGAAGTCAAGGGGGTTTCCCCTTCACGAAAATTGATATACTAGTGCAAAAAGAAAGTCAAGTTTATTTTAAAAAAATCTCATTTTTTTTCTTTTATTAATTTCATCGAATACCCATGTACATATTTTTGTTTTTTGTGGGACCCACATCTACGTATTTTCCTTTTGTGAGTATAACATGAGCAATTTTTAAAGAGAAAGTTTTGAAAAAAATTGAATAATTTGCACATTTGCAGGATACTAATCCTTAAAGATTCTATGAGCATCTCCAGTACTGACACAAAGGATACCATGACATGCATGAAGGAAGTGAATAATGGTGGCTACAAATTAATTTGTACAAGAGCAGGCAAGAACTAGATGCACTCACGGAAAAGATGGCAAGAAACAAGCACAATGTTGCGGCATAGAAGATATGAAATTCCAGTATTTTATGAACAGAGAAACAAGGAAACAACAACAAAAAGGGACAATGGAACAATTAAAAAATAGTGAAATATAGGGAAAAATCATGAAACGTTCCAAAAGATTATAATGTTGATATATTTAAGAAATGCCATCGAAGAATTATTTGGATGATTCACATGTCCAACTACACATAAGACGAGACAAATTGTTTTTCTGAGCGTGAAAATCAACTTCAATGTGTTTTGTTCGAGCGTGAAACACCGGGTTGGCTGACAAAATACGTAGCACCCAGGTTATCACACCATAGGACTAGGGTTTGTTGAGTAACACCTAGCTCACGAAGCAATGACTGAAATCAGATAATCCTTGTTGTGGCATTGACTATCGACTTGTACTCTGCTTCTGTAGACGACCAGGAGATGGTCGCTTGCTTTCTTGCACTCCAAGGCACTAGATTCCCTCCATAGAACACCACAAATCCACCCGGTGCTGCGCCGATCATCTGTTGAGCCTGCCCAGCCGGCATCGAAAAACGCACTCAGCAAAGATGAGGAAGACCAGATGATCTTCAAACTGAATTGCATGGCTCCTCTAATATACCCAAGAATCCTTTTGGCTTCCCCCAATGTTGTCCTTTAGGAGACTGCATGTATTGACACACTTTGTTAACGGTGAAGTTGGTGTCAGGTCTAGTCAACGTCAAATATTTCAGCACCCCACCGACTCTTTTGTATTTGGCCGTCTCTCATGCGCTGATTGAGATGGAGCTCCTATTACTCCTCCTCCTCCTCCTCCTCCTCCTCCTCCTCTCTCTCTCTCTCTCTCTCTCTCTCTCTCTCTCTCTCTCTCTCTCTAATCTTGATGTTGCCTGATGTGGAACTATATGGATGCTTCTCCCTTGATTCTTCGATCGCTTCATCGTCATTTCATGCCTTGCCCTCTCTGGGCAAGGCCTCTGGCATGAATCCAACACTGGTGTTATAGATCATGGTCATGCTTCATAAATTTTGTGAGGGACCAATTTCAACTCCCTGATGTGGCTTTGGAGCCCTCTCCACCACACCTGGAGCCTAGCCACTCATCTGAGTTCGCCGAAGATGTCGTTCTTATGGGCGAAGTTGTTGTTGTCGTCGGAGTGTCGGTGCTTAACCTCGGGGACCTATTCGCCATCAAGCTTAATAATTTCCTCACTAACTTGTACCATGGCATGATCAACGCAATCAGATGTTTCTTGAGGGAAAAAACTCTTCCTCAATCTGGCATCCGCAGAGGGAAATCTTGCAAGTGGAAGAGCGAGAACGGTGGTGATAAAGGGATAATGCAGGTAGTTCCATGACGCAATTTTTTGGACTGCAAGAGTGAGCTCAATTGTGGTTGTGTCTTCGTCTAGGTGTTCTTCTCAACTTGCAGCTAGTCGATGGTGTTTCGTTTGTGGTGTTGAGACCCAAGTGTCGTTGCCACGTGACAAGTTTTAAACTTTTAAAAATTGCCATGTGGACATTTCAAAGATTTTTATAGACTATTGCCATGTTTTTTTCAGGAAACAAATTTTTTCATGAATTTGCCATGTGACCAGATATGAAACTTGCCATGATATGAACAAATTCCATAAACTTGCGTTGTGACTAGTACCCCCAAAAATGCATTCCACCATGATGTACATTTGCCATCATTTAGTTTGCACACTTTTTGGCAATGTTTTACGCGCTCGAGTTCTTAACCTCCAAATGGGCCGGCCCATCTACGTCTACCTTCAGCGAAAACTCCTCTGTTTTGATGCTAACGAGCGTCAAACAGGAGTTGTGTATTTAAATATTCTCCAGCGTATCTCACAAAACTGTTCAATGTGTAGTTAATAATTGTTGACCTTATATTAAAAAAATATTCAATCTATATTTAAAATTTGTTCAGCTTATATCACAAAAATCTTCAGTATGTATTTACAAGTTGTTCAGCGTATATTACAAAAATATTCAATGTATATTTTAAAAATTGTGCATCTTTCTGGAATTTTTGAATTTTTGTTCATCTTTTCAACAGGTGTTCATGTTTGAAAAGTTTGTTCCAATTTCAAAATGTGCTCACGTTTTTTGAAAAAAAATATGGTTTTAAAAAGTGTTCGCGTTTGTCGAATTTTGTTCGGAATTTCTATTTTTTGTTCTCTATTTTCTTGAATTGCTTGAAAAAAACTCTATTGGTTCGATTTCTTGTCTTCACGAGCGTGAGGTGCGAGTTCGATCGCGCGGGTCTTTTTGGTGATTTTTTTACGCGCTCGAGTTCTTAACCTCCAAATAGGCCGACCCATCCGCGTCTACCTTCAGCGAAAGCCCCTCTGTTTGACGCTAACATGAGCTCTCGTCTTGAATTCCCTGCTTCATATTGTTCGCTCACTTTCATTTGACATATAATAGGAGATAAAGTATATCATACTGCTTTCTCCCTTCCGTTTAACACATGATAGGAGATACAGTATATCGTACTGTTTTCTCACTTCTTCTTTTTTTATAAAAGACACACACACACATTGCCCTCAAAGTAGCACACCCGGGGAAGATGTAAGGCCTGGGCTCAAATGCAAGTCCCAGCACCAGGTTTTACAACATAGTTTTGACGGCAGAAAAGTGTCTAAAGCGACAAACAAACTGCTAATCATACATAGTTGGAATTGATCCAGTGGCCAGCAGCAGTTCACAGCCAATCGACAAAACCAGCGGAAAATTCTCGAGCGGGACAGGGGAAACGGCGTGCGGGATGGGAGAAAACTATGCGGCACCCACCGCCACTGCTCGCTCGCCCCGCCGCCGCCGCATCTCGTCCACCCCGTTGTCGCCGCATCTCGCCCGCCCTGCCGCTCGCCAGCCGCCGCAGCATCTCGCCCGCCCCGCGGCCGCCGCTGTTCGCCCGCCCCGCCGCTGGAAAGGGAGTGGATCGAGCTCCGGCGGCGTCCACTGAAGAAAACGGCGGCGGCAGGTTCCTCCGCCGCCACTACGGGCTACTCCACCCCACCCCCTCCCACAGCTCCCTCCGCCCCCTTGCGACCCCTCCTCGAGCAGTGTCCATTAAGCAAGCTCTAGGCCCGGCCCCTGCAGGTAGCCACTTTGCCATTTAGCATTTTTTTTAATGTGCTCTGTCAAATTGAGTGACATATGTACTGTCCTATTTGACAGAATTGTTGCTGATTGGGCTTGCGGTGTGTGCAATTTGGCAAGATTTGAGTGCTGTCAGTGTTGTGTATTTGCAAGTGTTGTGCAATGGGAGAAATTGGCAAGGGAATACCTCAAGTTGGTATGAGGTTCAGAAATGCAGATGAAGCTTGGGTGTTTTGGGTTGCATATGGGGGCCGTGCAGGGTTTGATGTGAGGAAGAGAAACAAAAATGTAAGCAAGTGTGATGGTGAAGTGACTTCATTCAGATTTGATTGTTCAAATGAGGGTATTTGAAAGAAAGGGATAACATTGGATCATGTGCCAAAGCGTATTAGAGCTGAAACAAGAACGGATTGCAAAGCTCGGATGACTATAACATTGGATCGAGTGGCAAAAAATTATGAAGTCACAGATATTGTGCTAGAACACAATCATTACCTTCAATTGCCAAAAACTTGTCACTTGATGGCACCACAAAGGAAGATTTCCGAAGTACAAGCTTTTGAAATAGAAGCCGCTGATGATTCTGGAATCATGCCAAAAGCTGCACATGAGCTTGCTTGTCGTCGAGTTGGTGGACCACTTAACCTCGGCTACACTTGTGTTGACCAAAAGAATCATTTGAGAAGAAAGCGGCATAGAGAGTTGGCTTTTGGACAGGCTGGAAGTATGTCGAAGTACTTCCATGACAAAATCATTGAGAACCCATCTTTCCAATATGCTTTGCAGTTGGACTGTGAGGAGCATATAACCAACATATTTTGGGCTGATGCTAAAATGGTTCTTGACTATGCACACTTTTGGCGATGTTGTCACATTCGATACTACTTTTGGCACCATTTTTCTAAAGAATATAGGCCATTTGGTGTTTTCCTTGGACTCAATCAGTTTAGAGAAACCACCATTTTTGGTGCTGCATTGCTATTTGATGAAACATGTGACTCATTTACATGGCTTTTTGAGACCTTTCTAGCTACACATAATGGGAGGCAACCTAGAACTATTTATACGGATCAAGATGCAGCAATGGGGAAAGCTATAGGGAAAGTCTTCACAGAATCCTACCATGGATTGTGCACTTTTCATATAATGCAAAATGCTGTCAAGGATTTATCTCCATTGAAGAGTGAAGGAAAAGATGAAGGGAAAGAGAAAGATGAAGGGGCAGAAAAAGATGATGGGAAAGATGAAGATGAAGATGAGGAGTCTCATATTCTCACTGATTTTAGTGAATGTATGTATGGCTATGAGAACAAAACAGAATTTCAAGAAGCATTTGACAATTTGAGGCATAAAGTGCATAAGCAAACTTGGTTAGATAGTATCTACAAGTTGAAAGAAAAATGGGTTGAATGTTATATGAGAGATGTGTTTAGTTTGGGAGTGATAAGTACACAACTTAGTGAGAGCTTCAACAATTCACTGAAAAACCATTTGAAATCAGATTTTCATATTGTTCGGTTCTTGATGCATTTTGAGAGGGCAATGGAAGTAAAACGAAGAAAGGAATTGCAATCTGAATTTGATGCAAGGAAGAAGTTGCCAAGAATCAAGATGCACACACCTATGTTGGTGCTAGCAAGCAAAGAGTACACTCCAATTATTTTTGAAGCTTTTCAAAGTGAATATGAAAGATCGATGGTTGCATGCACTAGAGCATTGGATGGACATAACAAGTTCGCGGTTGCTATTGGGAGTTTGCATGGTGATTTAAAATTCGAGGAGGAGCGCATAGTGATTGGTGATCCTCTAACCCAAACAGTTTCATGTAGTTGTGGAATATTCAATAGGACGGGAATATTGTGTGGACATGGTCTCAAAGTGCTTGATTTGATGAATATAAAAGTATTGCCAGCACATTATATCTTAAAGAGATGGACTAGAGAAGCACGCAATGGAAGCATACAAGATAGACAAGGAAGGAACGTGATAGAAAATCCAAAGTTGGAAGCCCAACTTCGATACAAGGATTTGTCTCACAAATTTCACACTTTGGCATACAGAATAGCCTACTCTCTAGAATGTTGTTTGATGTTAGAAAATGCACTTGATTGCATTGGTCCACAACTAGAAGATAAACTCAATGCAACTACCAATGCGCCGAATAAGGCATGCAATGACAAAGAAAATGTTGACCCAAATATGCAACAAACAAATGAGGTTCTTAGTGCTGCAAAGCTCAAGAAAAAAGAGGTCCAATCAAAAAGATTGAGGAGAAGACAAACTTGGCTTGATAAGTTACTCAAAAGGAAGCGCAAGCCAACTAAAGTTGCTCCATCCAAAAACGAAAGAGCAAAGCTATGTAGCAATATGTACATGATGTGTTGTTACCGTTCATTCCTAAACTTACTAGAATTTTTATTGTAGCAACACAAGAAACATGATGGTGTAGAGCCTCAAGTAGGAGTGGAGAAGGATGGGCATGATAAAGGAGCAAATATGGAGTTTCAAGAGTGCAACAAGATAATGAGTTACATGCAGCTCTTGACAACTACCAGTTATGATGAAAATCTGTTCTAGCATGTACAAGCTTGTTAGATACGTAGTATTTTGGGTGGTGTCGACTGTATTTTGGACAGGGTTGACTATAGTATTTTGGACTTGTGGGCTAACTATAGTCTTTTGTGGCCTATGTCCACTGGTAAACGGGCCAACTCTATGTACTTGAATGATTATGTAAGAACAAATTTCAATGTCAAGTGCTTTAAAAATTAGTTTGTTCAGACCTGCAAAAGAATATGTATTGTGTTCAACTTTCTGCTGTTGTTTCAATGCAAAAAAAAACTTTCTGCTGTTGTTGTGTGCTAAAACTTCTAGTAAGTTTAGAAAGTTGTATTTGTATTGAAGTGTTGGGACATACTCCTTTTTTGTATTGATGATGTGTTGAGACGTTCTTCTTTTTTGTTGAAGTTTGCTAAACTGAATTGTACTGTATTGTGTTAACTGAACCAATTCTCTGCTCTCTTCTCTGTCTGAAAAAAGTGCACTCTGTTTTCTGTTGTTTTGTCCACTCATTCAGTTTCTTTTGGCCGCTGGATCAATTCCAATGGTGGATGGGAGGGGGCAAGGTACGCTGTGCCTTGGCCACAGCAAGGCACTGGATCCTCGTCCGCTTGGGAGCGACCCGGGAGGCAGCTAGCGACAATAAGCAAGTGCTCCCACAGTTTCAAAATAAGTGTCACAAAGTTATACTAAACCAACGACAGTTATTTTCAGTTTCTTTCAGTGCTCCCACGGCTACTTGGCAAAAGCCTAAACGGATTACTCTCACGGCATTGCATTGCTTAAGTTCTTGGCACCGGCAATAGCCCAAATAGACATTTCTTATTTGATGATCCGTGTGACGATCGCCACCGACGCCGCCTTGCTTCTGAAGACACGTGCATTCCGTTCCTTCCAAAGTTCCCACCCCACAAGAAGTAACAGAGAAGATAAAACCTTAACCGGTTGGGTGTTGTTCGAGAGTAGCTCATCCCACCAAGATTTAACTGTGCCGAATTGGTGCCAAGTAGCCATGGGAATAGCAAGCCCGAGCCAGGATAACACCTCATCCCAAACCCGGAGAGAGAACCTGCACTTGAAAAGGAGGTGGGTTGCTGATTCTTGCACCTGATTGCAAAGCGGGCACCGGTCACAGTTTGGCCATCCTCGGTGTTGCAGCCTATCCGCGGTCTAAATCCTATTTTGATTGACTAACCAGGTGAAGAATTTGCATTTAGGAGGAGTCCAAGCCTTCCAAACCGAGACCTGGAAGCTAGAGTGGATGAGTCCAGCGAACTGTGCCAAATATGCAGACTTAGCGGAGTAGTTGTCATCATTGGCGAGCTTTCACAAAATACTATCTTTGACGCCCGGTTGGATGACAACACCCGCAAGCTTTTCCCACATCATCATACAGTGATGCAGTTCTCAGAAATCACGCACTGACATAGTACCTATGCATACTAACAAGCATTAACGAGACTAAAGCCGACTAATGCTCTTATTAAGGACTCGGTGAATACTGCTAGCTTGCTGCCAATCCCATCGGGCACCACTTGCAGCAGCAACAATAGCCAACTGATGATACTACCAATCAAGCCGCCGCAGGCAGTGGCTGGAAGAGAGGCACGTGCTCTCCATTGGCGTCGAGGGACTCAGACCGATCCCAAACCCTGAGGATCTCAATGGGGACGACGCAGCGCGAGCCGTCGCTGTACCTGATCCGGAGCTCGCGGGGGATCTCTCGAGGGTGCTCCATGTTAAGGACGACGAAGACGGTGGAAAGGTCGGGCGCCGTGAAGCAGGCACGGTCGACCTCCAGCACGCCCCCGAAGTGGCAGCAGTTGCCGCGGATCTCCTCCTCCGTCCGCTCCTCCACGGGGTAGCGGTGCAGCGCGACGTGGGCGAGGCACTCCATCGGGGTGAAGGTGACGTTGGGCGTCTCCCCCTCGCGCACCAGCTTCACCGTCACGCCGGCCACCTCGAACGGCTGCCTGCGCATGGCCGCCTCCCGGTCCTCCGGCGTGCGGAAGCACACCACCACGTCGCTGAAGTAGCTGGGCGTTTGGAGCTCCAGGTCCTGCGACAGGTCCGGAGCCAGGGTGCGGAAGACGGCGCGGAAGAAGGCCTCCGGGTTCGCGCGGCCCGGCGCCGTGTCCGGGCTGATGTAGGCGTACGCGTGGCGCCGCGCGAAGTACGACATCTCCGGATCGGGAGCGGGGACGTACATGGTGCAGGACTCAGGGCGGGACGCCGGTCACTCCGACGGCGGAGTGGGCACGTGCACCGCGGTCGCCGCCGCTGGGACACCGGCGGGCTTGAACACGTCGGCGAAGTCCGGTCGGCCGTGGGAAGGGATCTCCCACGCCGTCACCGGTGGGGATGCGTGGGTAAATCAACGGCGCATGCTCGTGGTCGAATCGGGGGGTGCGCTGCCTCTTTAAAGTGCACGGGGCATGGCAATGTGAGTATTGTCGAGCTGAATGCGGTGTGCGTTGTGGGATTTGGGCTAACGAACGATCTCTAGATCGTACTTATCTGACTAATCTGACTAAACACGGAAACAATTAAACAAGAACTTTTTTAAGCATACACCACAAAGCGTATACAGATCTAATACCATCGCACGATTAGGCCCACTAAAATCAATCTAACGGTTAGCCTTAATCTAAACCATTTTCTGTGTGCACTTAGCAATTTACATTGACTGGCCGTATTCCACCGTGGAGGAAAATATAAAACTCCACGCCTGATCAATTAGAAAACTAATAATCACAGGTGCATCCTATTCTAGAAAACTAAATCAGAGTGCATCCATCCTATTAGGAAACTAATCTTAGACAAATTCATCCTATTAAAAAACTTATCCCAGACGCATCCATCCTATTATTAAGCTAAGCGAGCCGCCAGCCGCCATCATGCATGCTAGCCATGATGGGGGAAACGCGAGGAACTTCGTCTTCCTCCGGGAACACACGTGCTATCGCCACCATCGTCTTCTGTTTGGAGACCAGGCGCTCTTCTGCCGCTACTGCAACGACTTCATCCACGTCCAGGGCATGCTCTCCGGCAAACATCGGCATCCGCGTTGACTTCAGCTCCGTTCGCAGCACCCACGCCGACAAAGTGCATGTTTAGTGGGTGCACGTGCATTACATATTAAATAAGAATCGTGGGGCTTCAAGCAATCTAGAATTACAGATTTGGGATTATTTTAGGTTACCGATTGCTGTACTGGAAATGTATAATTATATATGACGCGCACATAAAAATGCAGCAATCTTGTCTTACAAAGTAGGATCAAGAGGGATATCTATACTACTATTAAATAATCAAACAAGAACTTCTTTAAGCACACCCCACAAAGCGTACACAGATCCAATACCACCGCACGATTAGGCCCACTAAAATCAATCTAACGGTTAGCCTTAACCTAAACCATTTTCTGTGTGCACTTAGCAATTTACATTGACCGACCGTACTCCACCGTGGAGGAAAATATGAAACTCCACGCCTGATCAATTAGGAAACTAATAATCACGGGTGCATCCTATTCTAGAAAACTAAATCAGAGTGCATCCATCCTATTAGAAAACTAATCTTAGACAAATTCATCCTATTAAAAAACTTATCCTGGACGCATCCATCCTATTAGGAAGCTAAGCGAGCTGCTTGCCGCCATCATGCATGCCAGCCATGATGGGGGAAGCGCGAGGAGCTTCGTCTTCCTCCGGAAACACACGTGCTATCATCGCCATCGTCTTCTGTTTGGAGGCCATGCGCTCTTCTGCCGCTACTGCGACGAGTCCATCCACGTCCAGGGCATGCTCTCCGGCCACCATCGGTATCCGTGTTGACTTCAGCTTCGTTCGCAGCACTCACGCCGACAAAATGTCTGTTCAGTGGGTGCACGTGCATTACATATTAAATAAGAATCGTGGGGCTTCAAGCAATCTAGAATTATAGATTTGGGATTATCTTAGGTTGCCGATTGCTGTACTGAAAATGTGTAATTATATATGACACGTACATAAAAATGCAGCAATCTTGTCTTACAAAGTAGAATCAAGAGGGATACTGAAGAAGTCAAGATGCAGAGTCTATTTTCCATGATTACTTGTCATGTTCATGTCGGCTTCCTTGGGCTTTACTTCATACCACCATATGCATTAAACTGGACTGTATCAAGAGGTAACGCCACCCCCTTGATTAGAATTGCCTTATTTGTGCTATTTGATCAGTGTGTGTTTTATGTATGACGTTGCTTTACCTGAAATTAAGGTGGGTTGCACCTGCCTAGGCACTATCTCCAGGGATAGGTTGGAAATTAGAATATATGATTCATTCTTAAAGAAAACTTTACACACGTCACTTTAACATAATTGCACAGCAATCCAGTAAATTATGTAAGATTCAGTAGGAGGCAAGATATTGAAGATGTACTACTATTTCAGTTACATGATTCTATACATCTAAAACGAGTCACATGACTCTGTAACTGTTGTTAGAGAATATCTCTTGCTGTTCTGTAAAGGTATGCAATCTCTACTGCATTTCAATAAAGAGAATTTTACCATACAGAAGGATCCAATGAAGAAACTAATCCGGCTGAGTTCCAATAAATAGATCCTTCAAAGGATCTATCCTAATACAGCTGCCGTATATTGGTACAGAGAAATCATATAAACTGTACTCAGTCGGATTTATTTTGTTTCATGACAGAGAAACCAAATACCTTTCGTTATTTTGGCACACATATATTTATTCTTATATACTTGTGCAGTTTCGAATGATTCAACATATTTGCAGTCATCAAACTTGAAGACATGATGTTTAAGGCCTTATTTGCACCACCTCTCTTTCTTTGTCTGCGCGCCTCTTTCCTCCAATAATAATAATAAACAACTTTTTCCGGATCAGGTATTACACTATTACAAATGTATGCTGAAGCTACTCCTTACGACAAGGAAAAACAGGATGAATGCTTTCTATCTTCACCAGTTTTGTAGCATGTTCCAAATTGTTGGCTCTTTCTTATTTGAGGATTCATCATTTTTTTAATTTAGAAGCTGACCTGAAAGCTTGATAACGTCAAGCTTGACAAATACTCTAGAATACTTTTCCTTCCATCTTTATTTTTCTTCATAACTCATTTCAGTTTCTATACGTACAAAGCGTCTTACATCATTATAAGTTAGTATGGTTACCAACGCATAAACACATACAAAACCGGATAAATATTTTCTATCATGATAATTATTGGATTTCTTTTAGCCCTTTTACATTTCAATTAGTTATTGTAAATCATCTTTATTTCATATAGAAGTCGTTGTAGTCACATATCATCTTCTATTTCATATTATCCATAGTAGGTAGCTATATAATTTTGGTAGTCCACACAACCAAAATATATATATAATTTGATTCAAATTAGTACAAATATATATTTTGCTATGCAGATTAGTAGAATAAAATAAGATTCGAGAATTAAGCATCTTGAACAATATAATTGCACCGTAAGGCAGTTTATACTTTTTTTTTCCTGGCTACTCTCGAAGAGAAGACTATACTACATGCATATATTACTGCATTAATAAATAATTGCTGATTTTATTTAAATGAGAATATTTTCCTGCTATTACTCTATGCAGCAACATAACCACTATTGTGTCTCGCTTTTGAAAATACAATTTAAGCGACATCAAACATTGTGTATCTATTTGATTTATATTTTTAAAACGTTTATTTTTTTATATTATGAGAATTCACCTGTTTTACGTTTGAGACGTGCGTTGCACGTGCATGCTTACTAATCTTTACGAAAGAAGAAGAACAACCTATTTGCTTGTGCAGAAAAAAATTCACGCAACTTTAGGGAGCAACAATTTTGGTACGACCACTGTCTACCAAATGATTGGTGACGTGCGAACCAATCTGTGGTTGGATGGTTAGAGTGACAGTGGTATCCCAGCCCACCAGGGTTCAAGTCCTCGTGCTCGCATTATGCCTGGATTTATTTCAGAATTTCCGGTGATGCGTTTTCAGTGGGAGGAGACGTTCCCACCGCCGACGAGGTGCCTACGATGACTTCGTAAATTTCAAGATGACACGTCAGCTCAGTCTCTCGAAGATGTAGAGGTAGGGTGTGCATGTGTGCGTTCATAGGAGTGAGTGTATGCGCATATGTATGAGCGCTTGCGTCTGTACTGATGTTAAAAAATGATTGGCGACGTTTCTGAAGATGCATTCTTTTTGTCATGGGAGTACGGAAACATTTTCTCCATCTACGGAAGCATCACTTTTTTCAGTAAATAAATGATTTGTGTCGACCCGTTAAAAAGGGAGCAAGTGATTTTGTGCTGAGCGAATGAAACATTATAGCTGCACGTATAATAATTGTGCAACTGTGGTCTTCATAATTTGCATGTTATTAAAAAAATATGGACTTTGTATAAATAAAGACTTTGAAGTGCATTCTCTACATTTCCTTTTACTCTCCATATTAGGATTGTCTGAATTCAAACTCTTCAAACTTTGATCAAGTTCACACAAATTTTTTTTATTAACATTCACAATGCAAAATCTATATCATCAGATCCATCATGAAATATATTTTCATATTATAAATTTTTGGTATTGTAGCTGCTTTTTTTTTGAATACACATGAGTGTGAGTACTATATTACGATCATTTCATAATTAAATTACGTTTGGAATTCAAATAGTTACATTCTTATCGATTCACGACGTAAAATTTGACATAAAAAATAAAAAAAATAGGTCATAAGACAAGAAAAATTACAGTTTATGTGTATTTTACACTATGTTTTTACATTTGTAATTTTACATAACATAAAATATTTTTTTCGACGATTATATATTTTCTTACGATCTCTTTTTACTTCGGAAATAAAGCAAAATTTACAGAATGTAAAATTACGGTCCATTGATGGTAAAATAGAGGGGGTGAAGAATAACTATTCCTCACCCAGGGTGACGAATAGTCAATCCCTATATATATATATATATATATATATATATATATATATATATATATATATATATATATATAAACACTATTCTGATCACGGGATCAGAATAATATTCTGATCACAACCTGACCTGCCCCGCTAGTAGTATGTTGAACTTCCCTGTGAACTAGGTTGAACTTCCGCCAACATTGCCCAAATGGGGCTTGCGATATACCGTTGGAAAGTTATGAACACCAATATCACGACCCAACTTATTTTTTGGCAAAATATAAGCGGTTTAAGAGCAGTTTTGAAAACCATTTTTTCTTCGCACAAAAAACGTGAATCGTATTTTTGATCGCATTTCTAAATCGTTTATCGGAATGGGGCATATAATATGGCGTTGGAAAGCTGCTGCAAAACCGCTCCTTCCACATGTTGAAAGTTTTCTCTAATTCCCTATGGTTAAAGAGTAATTTGAAAAAACGTAAAATTTCGTAAACCGAACAGCTGAGTTCGTTTTTTCGATGTTATTTCTAAACGGCTAATCCAATGGAGGCATATGATACGGCGTTGGAAAGCTTATGAAAATGCGCTACTTTTTCATCTTGAAAGTTGTTTTCTAATTTTGAATGGTTTAAGAGTAATTTAGAAAATGGTCCAAGTCCTACCGAGTTTGTATTTTCGAGCTAATTTTTAAACCGTGCGTCCGAATGTAGCAAATGATATGGCGTTGGAAAGCTTGAACAAATACGAAACTTTTTGGTATGTATTGTTTCTCCTAATTCATTACGGTTTTATGTCAGTTTTCAAAATGGCTAAAAATGTATTTTCGTCGTAATTTCTACAAACTTTATCGGAATTGGGAAAAGAATATACCGTTGAAAAGCTACGGAAAATGCGAAACTTTTTCATGTTAATGGTTTTCTCTGATTCTTAGTCATTTTCAAGTAATTTTGAAAACAACGGGATCATGCGTTCTGCCTTTATCGCGAAACAGATTCTTCGAAAATGCACCGCGTGGAGAACCTGAACTTCTTGGCGCGTGTACCTGAACTTCACTTTGTTTTTCACGTGATTTTTTTGCTCGTAGGTCTCCATCCACTACTCGTAACTCTCCATCCATTGACCGAAATTGAGCAAGTGATATACGAGTGGAAAGCTGCTGTAAGCACACATAATTTTCCCGTGTTGATCGTTTTTTCATACTCGTGATGATTTTAAAAGTTTTTCATCTGAAATTCATTCAGCGTAGTAGTTGAACCTCTTGCTGTTTTCACGTTGAACTTATGTGGCATATTTTTATTTGTAATTTTTTCATCCATTCGTCAGTGTTACACAAATGATATTCTTGTTGTAGAAACCTCTCTCACAATAATTGTTTAACTTTCTCCGACGGAGTCCTTGAACTTATAATGACCACATGTTTAGCCTTTGCATTTTTATTCTTTTTAATACAAAATGCACACCTGTAGTACGTGAACTTCTGGCAGTTTATCAACTTGAACTTCTGCGATCATGCGTTCCGCCTTCATCGGAAAAACAGAGTCTCCGAAAATGCACATCGTGAAGAGGTTGAACTTCTGGAGCAGTTCTTTTTAAACTTCACTATGTTTTTCATGTGTTGTTTTTTACCCGTAACTCCCCAACCACTTACCGGAATTGAGCAAATGATATACCAATGGAAAGCTGTTGTAAACACGCAATTTTCCCGTTCATTATTTTTTTCATACTCGCGATGATTTAAAAAAAATTCATCTGAAATTCATTCAGTGTAGTAGTTGAACTTCGTGTTGTTTTCACGTTGAACTTCTGTGACGTACTTTCGTTTGTAATTATCTCATTCATTCGTCAGTGTTACACAAATAATTTTCTTTTTGTTCAAACCCTTCTCACAATAATTTTTTTAACTTTCTCCGACTAAGGACTTGAACTTATAACAACAAAAAAAGTTCACCTTGCCTTTTTAATTTATTTTTCTCATACTAAACACACACCATGTAGTACATGAACCTTTTCCATTTTTGTAATTTGAATTTTTTATTTTCTTTTTGAAATCAAATTGCTTCCCAAATAATAACTGAACTTCCTTGTGGATTGAGAGAATTATTTTAAAACACAAAAAAATAATTTTTATGTGTTTTTGAATATGGAAATACAAGGTGAAACTCTCTTGCAATAATTTTTAAACTTTCCCGCACAAAGCAATTGAACTTCTTTTAACAAACCTTTTAAGCTTTTATTTTTATATAATTTTATTCACACCTGAAAATGCATTCCTTGCAGTACTTGGACTTATCGTTGTTTTCACTATGAACTTCTGTCACATTTTTGTGTGTACGTCGAATTACACGCAATTGAAGGTCGGATGCCGTTTTTTGCCATTTTTGAAATATGTAATTAAAGGTCGGACGTCCCGCAATATAAATTCTGAACAACATACACCAATTTGTTTTAACCATTTTTTGGAATAGAGCGTGTGATATACCCTTTGGAATAGAGCATAAGATATACCGTTTGGAAAGTTTTTGAATACATTGTGAACCTCTCTCTCACGAATTTATAGTTTTTCCCAGGCCAAGCACTTGAACTTCTAGCAACATTTTTTTACCTTTTTATTGTATTTTTTCCATACGAAACACACACCATGCAGTACGTGAACTTCCGGTTGTTATCACTTTGAACTTCTCTCTGGTTTGAGAGAATTATTTTAAAACACCCAAAACAACATATTTTGTATCTGTTTTTGGACATCTAAACACATGGTGAACCTCTTTTAGAAGAATTTTTGAAGTTTTCCGGGCCGAGCACTTGAACTTCTAGCAACAAAACTTTTAGAATTTGCGTTATTATTGTATTTTTCTCATATGAAACACACACCATGTACTACGTGAACTTCCGGAAGTTATCACTTTGGACTTTTCTTTGTTTCGCTTTAGTAATGGAAAAAGCATGAGCTTTTTATAGACATCGACCCGCTCTAACTTTTTACAAAACAAAATTATAGTTTTTAGGCATTTTTTTTGTTGTCAATGAAATGGCCAAGACGGTCCTTTTTTTCATTAATGAATTTCTTCAGTATATGATACACGTGAACTTTGCAATTATATCTAAACCATGAATTTCTAAAACATAATGGTTAAGATTTTGTTTCAAACAACATGCACCATTTTGTTTTAGAATAAAAATATTTATGCACCTTCGAAAAGTTGTTGAATAGGAAAAACTTTTTATTGTAGAGCATTTTTGTTCCAAATTTGTAATGGATTGAAAGAATTATTTTAATTCACAAAACAATATTTTTATGTGTATTTGCACATGTAAATACACCATGAGCCTCTCTCACAACATCCATTTTTTGCTTGCTAAAATCCGTAGTTGGTAGTCAAGCGGGTCAAACAAGGCAGTGAAAAAATAATCTCAGGCTTGGTGAATCTCAGTCCTTGACGATTTCTGTCATTGACGAAGGTCGAGGCGACCTCCCGAGAAGGTCAACTAAAACAGTGATTGCAGTGGCAGAGCATGGCCATGGAGCTGGAGCTCAGGCGCCGCTCGGTTTCTCCCTTGGCCGAGCATCCCCTGTGCGGATAAGAACTATAGAAAGAACAACACGTAATCACACATGCAAAAAGCAAGACTTATTGGTGCACACGGTCTTTCTTTTCTACACCACATCTTCTAGTCTATCTCCTCACCACCCACGTGTCCTTTATCTTTCCCCATTCAATCCCATGACACCAAACGAAATCCACACACAGCTACACTTTCGGCAGAAGGAAGAATTGAGCGGAGCGCATCAGTAGAAGCAGTAGAAAATGATCTAAATTCACTGGAATTAAAGCAAGACTGGGGTTTCTCCTCTGATAAATCGTACTCGTCGAGCTCCTCAAACTGAACGACGCGCAGATGCAGAGTTGAACGGCCGGAGGAGTTCAGCCTAGGAAGATTCTACAACCGCAACATGCATGTTCCTGGTGCGAACACTAACGCCATGTGGGCTGCTGTCTAGCCGGGCCTCACGCGGCTGTGACTAAGATGGAGTTAGCGTCGCGTGGGGATTCAGTGGCTTGGCATTGCTCTTGGCCACGGCGAGGCTGCATGCGGGATGATGAGGCCCAGCCCGATGGGGAAGGGAGCTCGATGACACCGAGGTCGGCCGGAATTGGGGAGCTGTAGGGGCGGCGGTGGAGATTAACCGAGGCGACGCACCAGCGACGGATCCAGCCAAAGCATCTGGTCGGTGAACTTCGTGCGGTGGCGCAGTCGACCCGCAGGAGCATGGGGGCAGACCTGCACGGGATCTGCTGCGCGGTGGGGCGATGCTGCGGTGGGGATTCACGGCGGTGCCAGCACAGGTGGTCCACGGAGGGTGGTTGGCTGGGCCTCGGTCGTCAGGAGGATTTGGGAAGCGGTGTGTATTGGCAGGGATGTTGGTGCATCCGAGAAGAAGGAGAGGAGGCGGCGGGAGGCGGGCCGGAGAGGAGGTGCTGGGGATGGGGGGTGGCGGCGGGAGGCGGGCCAGAGAGGAGGTGACGTGGACAGGGGATGGCGGCGGGAGGCATGCCGGAGAGGAGGTGCCGGTGCCGGGAGGGCGGCGGCGCCCGAGATCGCAGGGGACGGCGACTCGCGAGGTTGCCGAGTGCGGCGGCGCCCGGGGTTGCAGGGGCGGCGGCGCCCGGAGTCGCAGGGGCGCCGGCGCGGGCTGAGCCTGTGGCGGGGGCGCGTTCGATGGGTGGGGCGGCGCGGGATTATATCTCTTTATTATTCTCAATATACTTCATTAAATATTCTAAGAAACCCCAATATGAGTTTTGTTGAAAACATATCATCTGCGATGTATTTTTTATAATATATCTTTTTCACGTACAAACACATCAGTATATACGTAAACATTTAAAAATATGTAGACTCACATGAATTTTTTCATGGAACTCATTTTGGGGTATCTAATAATTATTAATGAAGTATATTAAAAATAATAAAGTGGTATAAAAGATTCATCTATGTGGTATATAAGAAGCGAGAGTACGTACTACCAGGAGTACACAACCATTTTCATATATATATATATATATATATATATATATATATATATATATTAAAGAAGAGGATGGGCTAAGAAGCCCCTGGTGTTGTAGGTGTTGATATTTTTTGATATAATTTTGGTCAAACTTTACAAAGTTTGAATTTTCAGAAATCTAACATAGAGAGTAAAAAGAAACGGAAGGAGTACATAATAAGAGTTCTAGCAGCTGCTCCTCCAACTGCACCCTCGCCTGAGCCGGAGCGGCGAGGGGGAGGCCGGGTCGCCGCGCCACCCTATAAAAAGATTATTATTTTTTTATCTTTACCGACTCTAGCCTCACCTTGTACACACAAAAACAAGCCATTGGAGGGTTTTTTCTAGAATCAACATCAAACCATCTGGTTTTATGTGAACCGCCCGGTTCATCGGTTTTTTCAAAAAACGTCTGATTCGACCGGGGTTTCCTGGTTGGACTCAATCGGTCCACCAGGCTTAAAGAACTGCAGGAATCGCCGGTTCCGGTTTTCAAAACTATGAGCAGAGTGCTTGTCTAGTGCAGATATACATGGAGAGTAATTAATATACAAAACTCTAGTTCCTTATCCATTTTATCTCAGAAGCCAGCGGTCCTTATCCATGCGGATATCTTTGGAGAAAAATTAAGGAGAATTGATAGTTTTTACTAGGCACCTACTAATCTCTAAGCTCCAAGTACCTATAAATACAAGCGAGCTCAAGCATTGCCAAACCAAGGAGTAGTCGTCGGTCCAGGAGTCCAGATTTCATAGGAAGTAGAGGCGAGCTGCACTGCAGACTGTAGCTATGGGCAAGCACTCTGCTACTCTCTGTGGCCTTCTGGTTGTTGTGCTTTGTCTCGCCTCCAGCTTAGCACAGGCTCAAATTCTTTTCCAGGTGAGAAAATGCACGCATCTTCAAGTTTCATTTGCACTCGGAATTTTTCATATGATGAAATGTGCTTTGGTGTTTCGTTGGCCAGGGGTTTAACTGGGAATCGTGGAAGACACAAGGCGGGTGGTACAAGTTCATGCAAGGGAAGGTGGATGAGATCGCCAGCACCGGCGCCACCCACGTCTGGCTCCCCCCGCCGTCGCAATCCGTGTCGCCGGAGGGCTATCTGCCGGGGCAGCTCTACAACCTCAACTCCAAGTACGGCAGCGGGGCCGACCTCAAGTCGCTGATCCAGGCGTTCCGCGGCAAGAACATCTCGTGCGTCGCCGACATCGTCATAAACCACCGCTGCGCCGACAAGAAGGACGGCCGCGGCGTCTACTGCATCTTCGAGGGCGGGACGTCCGACAACCGCCTCGACTGGGGCCCCGACGAGATCTGCAGCGACGACACCAAGTATTCCAACGGCCGCGGCCACAGGGACACCGGCGGTGGCTTCGACGCCGCGCCCGACATCGACCACCTCAACCCGCGGGTTCAGAGGGAGCTCTCCGCCTGGCTCAACTGGCTCAAAACCGACCTCGGCTTCGACGGATGGCGCCTCGACTTCGCCAAGGGATACTCCGCGGCCATGGCCAAGATCTACGTCGACAACAGCAAGCCGGCGTTCGTCGTTGGCGAGCTCTACGACCGGGACCGACAGCTGCTCGCGAACTGGGTGCGGGGCGTCGGCGGGCCGGCCACGGCGTTTGACTTCCCCACCAAGGGCGTTCTCCAGGAGGCCGTCCAGGGCGATCTGGGGAGGATGCGCGGCAGCGACGGCAAGGCGCCCGGTATGATTGGGTGGATGCCGGAGAAGACCGTCACGTTCATCGACAACCACGACACTGGGTCGACGCAGAGGCTGTGGCCATTCCCCTCGGACAAGGTCATGCAGGGCTACGCCTACATTCTCACACACCCGGGCATACCATGCATCGTAAGTACCACACTGTGCACAACTTCACCATGACATTTTGCATCAAACGTACCCCATGATGTTTCTGATCTGAATTCACAACTACTTGGTTTTGCGCGCGCAGTTCTACGACCATGTGTTCGACTGGAAACTGAAGCAGGAGATCACCGCACTGGCTAGGGTCAGGTCAAGGAACGGGATCCATCCGGGTAGCACACTGGATATCCTCAAGGCCGAGAGCGATCTCTATGTTGCCAAGATTGGGGGCAAGGTTATAACCAAGATCGGGGCAAGATACAATGTTGGCAACAACGTGATCCCCTCGGGTTTCAAGATTGCAGCTAAAGGCAACAACTATTGTGTCTGGGAGAAGAGCGGCCTCTGAATTCATGCTAGTGAAAGGAATCGGTTCTAGTTTTTAAACTGATATCTAAGACTGGCATGATTTATGAAATTAATTATTTCGAATTTGGTTATAAATGTACTGTCCTATGAAAATAATTGAACACACTGCATTGTGTTATCCCTGAAGAAATGTGGGTTGACTGATATTTCAATCCTTGACGACTTGCATGAGTTCATTTTGTATTAGTCATGCATCCTATGTATTTTATCTTCACTTTGTGTGCGTGGGACCATTAGTTGATGGCGGTTGTGTGCATCCTAATTATGCGGAGGCTAGATAGAAACTCATTTGATTTGTCATTATGAGTCAAATAGCGTGTCCTTTATCATGAAAAAAAATCAACCGACGAATGACATCGATCGGCTCCTCCACCTCTGATCCTTATTAGCGCTCCTCTCCCGTGACCTCTCATCCTACACCTTCTGCTAATCCACCCTATGCCGAACAATACAATCAACTCTTCCCACGTAGCATTGCTCAAATCCACACATTTGTCTCTATTAAGGTGGCCTGCATCACCACAACACGTCGAGCTCACAAGGCAGACGAACATAACATCACCATGAAAAAGGTTGTCATGCGCGGGCCAACGGGGCGCATGATCGACAAGTGTCTTCAACATGCTCACATATATCCCCCACAAAAATTATTTTGGAGGTGTGTTGGATTAACTGTATGTGTTGAAATACGTTGAAATCGGCTACATATGGTCCATTATGATCAAAAATGTGTTTAAGCATAAAAGATATAGGATGATCAGTACCTCAAAAACATTAAACTAAAAATAATTTCAATTTATCAACTGCATATTGCAAAAAAGATAGATAACAATCTCCTCCCACCTCTTTAACTAAATAGCTTGTCCAACAACATTTATTGAAAGTAGTGGCACGTATTGCAATTGAAGCAACAAGGCGATGTAGAAACATCTTTTATTTTCCCTCGCTTATTACTCAGAGGAGAAAGAAAATTACATATTAAGGCTCAATGAAGGATGAGGTTCCATTCGCCATCACACCACCAAATCCACAACAATAGATGTCCCTAGGGCAGCAAACTGGATTATAGCCCATAAGCCTACCAGCTGCATGTGTCACCGGCGCTATCATCATCATGAGCAGGCAGACTTGAGCGATGAGAAAAACAATGAAGACATGAAGGATGCTATTCTTCGCCATTGCCTAAGTACACGGAGCAATAGGGAACAATCTCCACTACTCTTTTCACCGGTATGTTTATGTTTGGTCTTAACAAATACCACATAATTCCTTTATATATACACGATGGTATGAAGCTTGTGCTTATCCAAATAAATTCAATTAAGAGGGTATATCTGAGTGTTAAAAGATGCCATTGATAGTAGACAGAATAGGAAATCATTAGAAGGATTGGCCTCAACACATCACGATCTTTGCACATAAAAAATATACTCCCTCCGTTCCTAAATATAAGTCTTTATAGATATTTCACTATATACCTGCCACATACGGATGTATATAGATGCGTTAAGAGTGTAGATTCATTCATTTTACTCCGTATGTAGTCATAGTGAAATCTTCACAAAGACTTATATTTAGTAACGAAGGGAGTACAAGTTATTTAAATAATAGCGAATAAAACGAATCTACAAAATATGAGAACCAATGGAAGAATTTAAAGGATAAAACCAATGGGAACCAGCGGGCGAACCCACGTGCTCGCTCTTACAAAGTGTCCAGATATGACAAGTTCTTTGAGGTTCGAGCGTTCTGGATGTAACCCATGGTTGGTTCGCCCTTAGAAACGTGTAATTCTGGGAATTACACTCTGCTGCATGATGTGCCCTCAGTGTCCCATACGTTGTATGGAGTAGCTGTTACGTGAGTTTTCAGCTCTGAATCGCTAGCCTTGGCTTGTCCAATGAGGCCGTGAATCTAGACAGGTTTGCAGTGATCCCCGGTCATTATTTGGGGACAAAATAGATATTGCCATCAATATGGCACCATTTTAGGCGCCTTGATTCTGAAAATTCTGCTCGTGTAATTTCCTTGTCTTTGTAGTCTTGTACTGCTGTCAACTGTCATACTGCCAGCGGAGCGTATTCCAGATGAAACGCACACCATTATTTCAGTGCTGTTAATAGTTTCCTTCTTTGATCCTGTAAGATATGCCCACCATTGTTTCTTCCATCATCGCCTATAAAGATCCAAGCCGGACCTGCTTGATCCATCCATCCATCCCACAAAAACGAAACAAGATTCAGTTCATCACCATGAGGACTCTGTCCCTGCTCGCCGTCCTCCTCGTCCTCCTCCTCGCCTCCCACCACCGCAACGCCGCCGACGCCCACGGCCACCGGTTCGGCAAGGAGAAGCTCACCAACCTGCGCTTCTACCTGCACGACACCCTCAGCGGCCGCGACCCGACGGCCGTCCCCGTGGCGCACGGCGCCGGCGCCACGCCCAGGCCCGGCGACCCCACGCCCTTCAGCACCGTCTACGTCGTCGACGACGTGCTCACGGAGGGGCCCCAGCGGACGTCCAGGGTCGTCGGCAGCGCGCAGGGCCTGTACGCGTCCACCGGCAGGCACGGGCTGGGGCTCGTCCTCGGCATCGACTTCGCCCTCAACGACTACAACGGCAGCTCCTTCGTGGTCTTCTCGCGCAACCCCGTCACGGACGGCGACGGCAGGGAGCTCGCCGTCGTCGGCGGCCGCGGCGCGTTCCGGCTGGCCCGCGGCTTCGCGCTGCTCCGCACGCACTACCTCAACACCGGCAACGGCGACGCCATCATCGAGTACAACGTCACTCTCCTGCATTACTGACAACTTTGTCTGCTCTGCTTGTGTTCCGATCGATGTGATTGTGCCGCCGCGGCGCTGGCTGCGGCGTTTGTAGCATGATGATTATAATCATAAAACGTGCCGTGCCTCATTCCGGCCTGCTCCTGGTTTTCCTTGCTCGTTTGCACAGGCGTACTCTCGTTTTTTTACCCGGAAATCCAATTCGGTTCTATTACTTGAATGAAACCAACAAGTCATACATACATCAGCTCACTGAGAGGACATGTGAATTTCCCTGCAACGTACTCCTTCCGTTCTAAAATAAATGACCCAATTTTATACTAACTTTACATTAAAGTTAATACAGAGTTGAGTCATCTATTTTAAAACGGAGGGAATAATAAGACGAGACAAGCTGGCACAACGTATTTTTGTCTAAAGATCTACGGGGTGAATCTAATTTCACCATGGACGTATACAAGTTTTCTCCTTCTCCAAATCTTGGAACATAGTACATTTTCTTCTTACTTTCTTGACACCAAGGTCACACTCATTTAGTACTAGTTTTTTTTGCGGGGTACTCATTTAATACTCCGTCCGTTCCTAAATATATGTATTTTTAGAGATTTCAATGTGAAGCTGCATACGGAAAATACTTATTTAGGAACATGGAGAGTAGTTACCATGCATGTTTCAAATCCTATTGTCATAACTGCCATGATCGCAATATTATTTCTCATAACTGCCAACTTTAAATAAAATTCTAACCATGCACTGGTATTCTCACGATTGTGCAAATGTATACCCTCTATAGAAAGAATATACAAGTTCAGATGAAGAAGAACGTTGGACCTCAGCCATCAGAACTTTCAATCTAATTTTCTAAGACCCCAATAAGTCGTTGTGAAACAATGTTATACCCATTATTTAAAAGAAATACCCTCTCTTACTAGGAATTATATTGACAACATGTTAATTATAGTTATTCTGTTCAAAACCATCTAATTCATTTGGTATATTTGAGTATTCTTTTTATTTTGGTGTGATCATCAAGTTACAAAACCGTCACTTTTGAGGCAGCTATGGTTGCCACCACATTTGCTGAAGTTTTCAAATACTCACCACCACCGGTCCAGAGACTAAGACTTTTCAAATATCACTGATCAAATATTCTTGTCTAAATATTTACTGGTGCAATTAATTTCATCATCAATATATGGGAGTTTTTTCGTTCTCCAAAACTTGGAATAAACATTTTTTTACTTTCTTATAAAACCCATCAATTGGAATGTTGATATACGGAATAGAGTTGAGGTAGCATCGATTGAAGAGAAGTTTGTGCAACATCGTGTGAGATGGTTTTGGATAGTTTGTGCAACATCGTGTGAGATGATTTTGGCATATCTAGCGCAGACCTCCAGAAACTCTAGTGCATAGCGGATGGCTAAAACATGTTGATAATGTCAAGAGAGGTCATGGTAGAACTTGACATAGGAGGAGACCGTAAAGAGAGATATGAAGGGCTGAAGTTTCACCAAAGAACTAGCCATGTAAAGGGGTTGCTTGGATAGGCCAGAGAGGCGGAGGTAGAAGATGGCATCTCCGCTGTTGGATCTGCATATGAAAGCTGAAACGATCGACTGGCCCTAAATTTATTTTCTGTCGACTTACAAGTAGCTTATCCCTTGTTTTTCTAATGAAATTTAAAAGGAGATGACGGGCTAGGGTGCTTAACCACCCGATTAACCATCCAATCATATGCTGGCTTCTCTAGCTTGGATATTTGATTTGCACACTTTCTGTGAAGTTGTTTTTTGTGAATATTAAACTTATTTCCCTTTTAAACTAAACTTAATGAAATCGGCAGAGCTACTGTCTTCGCTCATCATAATTAGAAAAAAAACACTCTGGCTAACGACAATTCTGATTTTTTTTTCATCTGGGGTAAAATATGTCCAACGGAAACAAATTGTTCGAATCCGCAACCAATTCATCCAACTGTACAGAGTGTGAACTGTGATCAACTGATCGGTGGGTCTGTCAGACTACAGCTTACATCGAAGCCCAAAACTCCGCAGCAACTTGTTCAGGTACCTCTTCGGCCGCGACTCCCGGCTTTTCGCGCCGGCGCCGGCACGCCCGTCTCCGGCGAAAACCGCTCGGAGGAGAGCCAGCCGCGGGCTCCTCTCCTCGTACGCCGCCGCATGGGGATTCTCCTGAAACAGATGGAGATAAGAAAGAGGAATTTCATGGTGGACCAGTCGATCCACAGATGCAGCATTCCAGGGCACGCACGCACCAGCGTGTACCGCTTCCAGTCGGCCTCCTCGGCGACGACGACCCGGCGGCGCGGGTCGTGGCCGAACCGCGGGTGGCTCTTGGCCCGGCCCACGGCCTCGAGCTCGCGCTGGAACTCGCCCACCCGCCGCTGCAGCTCCTCCACGAGGAACCCGGACCCCGTCGCCGCGTTCAGCTCGGCGCGGATGGCCGACCAGTCCTCGCCGGTCAGGTCGCCCACGCCGCCTGCTCGTCCCGCCGCGTGGCGCTGTAGCAGGTCCAGCAGCTTGGTGTCGTGCTGCCTCGTCCACGCGTCCACGTGCAGCCTCGAGAGGATCTTCCGGAGCGCGCGCCGCGACGGCAGCTTCCTGGCCTTGGCCTTCTCCGGCTCCTCGCCACCGGCGCCGTTCGCGCCCGCGTGGCCATGGGCATGCACATGCATCTCCTGGTGCACCTCATGCTTCGCGGCCGTCCAACCGGACGGTACCTGCAACCTATGCATCTCGTCCCTGACATCGATCGATCGTGTCAGCTGAATTTCTCTTGCCGGAAAAGAAAGGAAGTTCTTCATGACAGAGCAGAGCAACGCGCACGTACTGGCATGGGGTGGTGTCGGCGGCGCGGAGGCGGAGGCCGAGGAAGAGGACGGAGTCCTGCTGCACGCCGTAGTTGGCGAGCGTCAGTTCGTCGTCGTCGAGGTGGCAGCCGGCGAAGAAGAGGCGCTGCATGGCCACCGGGACGCGCTCCCGGGCCATGACCATGCCCTTGGCCTGCGCCACGGTCGTGGTCGCGCCGTCCACGTCCAGCGCCACCCGGTCCCCGCGCAGCGTCCGCACCATGATCCTCATTTCCCCGACAGATCGAGCTCAGAATGTCTGTCTCAATCGAATGGATCTCTTCAGGATGGGAATGGAACGAGTTTGTAGCCAGGGAAAAAAATGGGAAAGAAAAGAAGAGAGGGGAATTGGATGCGTAGGGAGGGTTTTGGCTGGCGATGCCATGGGAAAGATGGTGCGAGGGAATAAAGCGATCCCGACGACGATGGCCTCGGGCGCCAATGCGAAGGCAAGTATATTTCCATCTCCGAAGTACAACACGTCTCGTGCTCGAGCTCCATGAGGCCGGCCCGTCTGTTTTAAAAATCCAGCACTTGCATTTCAAAGTTCCAAAAAGTTGTAAAAAAAAGTTCACATTGTTATATGAATGTACACCACATGTATGCAAATTTTCGTGAGAAAATACTCCCTCCGATCCTAAATATTTGTTTTTCTAGACATTTCAAATGGACACAACATACGGATATATGTAGACATATTTTTTTTACGAAAAATATATGTAGACATATTTACATACTAAAATATGTAAAATATATATGTAGACATATTTTAGATTATAGATTCACTCATTTTGCTTCGTATGTAGTCACTTGTTGAAATCTTTAAAAAGACAAGTATTTAGGAACGGAGGGAGTAGATTGACACTCGAGCTACACAAAAAGTGAAAATCGCTACTAGGTTTTTTAGGCAGCAATGCGCCGGACCAGTGGAAGATGGTGGTGACGGCTTCTGAAAGTGCGTCGGATCAGTGTGTGACACAGTCTCAGTATGTGGCTGGGCCAGGGCATCCAGCTTTAGATGTTAGACTTTGGTGCAATGTTTGTTTGGTATTCGGCTTAGATATTCGGGACCCCTTCATCAAGGACATAAGAGTAGCGACAGGTGTTGCTAAGATGATGGCTTCAGGCCAACCGATGTATTATTTTGTATGGTCTTTATGAATAATTAATAAAGTGGTTGCATGTATCACCCAGATGCAGAGGCCGGGGATGTATTCTCCTTTTAAAAAAGGTTTTTTTAGTCAGCAATACATGCACGTTTTATGTTTTCAAAATTGCAAATTTGTCATGTGTTGTGTAGCTCGCGTGTCAATGTAATTTCTTATGAAAATTTTCACGCATATAGTATGCATCCATATGTCAATGTGCGCCTTTTTAAGATTTTTTTGAAACTTTGAAATATGATTTTTGATTATTTATTTTCCAAAAAACACGATCCATGAATCTCAACCACCAAAAGGCTGCACCGTGAGATGCAGTGCCAAGGCAGAAGCATCACGCATGGCACCTGCTTCATCGAGCATCCAGCTAGATTTTTGAGATACATGGATGGGATGGAACTAAGGGCATCTTCAGCCATTGGCCTCTCCAGGACGCATAAAAATCGTTCCTGGGGGCGAGCCGACGATACATTCGGTGCTGGGGACGGTTTTGCGCCTAGTCGTCGCCCCCAGGCGTCGAAATTGGCCCACTTTGCAGCCCAATTTCGACGAATAAACGGCCCATATGGGCGAGAATATGCCCATATTCGGCATGGTTTCGCCGTGTATCGGCGTTCAATTATCAACACAATTATTTCCTATCACATATTTCATCACAGAAAAATCAAATACTTCAACAAAATAATACAACAACAAATAGTTCAATACAAATTATATAGTTCAACAAATAAAAACTCGTATTTCATCACACGGCGTCCCCCTTGGGCCTCCATAGGTGCTCAATCAGATCTTTCTGCAGTTGATGATGCACCTGTGGGTCTCGGATCTCCTGACGCATACTGAGATAGGCAGTCCAAGTTGCCGGTAGCTGGTGATCAACTTCGGCTAGAGGACCCTGCCTGTAGTATGGTTCAGTGTCAAACACTGGGTCTTCTTGCTCGCTCTCGATGATCATGTTGTGCAAGATGACACAGCAAGTCATGATCTCCCACATTTGATCTTTCGACCAGGTCTGAGCGGGGTACCGAACAACAACGAATCGAGATTGGAGTACACCAAATGCCCGCTCGACATCCTTTCGGCAAGCCTCCTGAACTTTCGCAAACCAGGCGTTCTTGCCTCCTGGCACAGGGTTTGAGATGGTCTTCACAAATATCGACCATCTCGAATAGATGCCATCTGCTAGGTAGTACCCCTTGTTGTATTGGTGCCCATTGATCTCGAAGTTCACCGGAGGAGAATGGCCCTCAACGAGCTTGGCAAAAACAGGAGAGCACTGCAGCATGTTGATGTCATTGTGAGTTCCTGGCATACCAAAGAAGGAGTGCCAAATCCAGAGGTCCTGTGTGGCTACCGCCTCAAGCACCACACTGCAACCGCCTTTGGCGCCTTTGTACATCCCCTGCCAACCAAATGGGCATTTCTTCCATTTCCAATGCATGCAGTCGATGCTTCCAAGCATCCCAGGAAATCCTCTTGCTGCATTCTGGGCTAGGATCCGAGCAGTGTCTTCCGCATTGGGTGTTCTCAAGTATTGTGGCCCAAACACTGCCACCACTGCCCGACAGAACTTGTAGAAACACTCTATGCTGGTGGACTCGGCCATGCGCCCATAGTCGTCGAGTGAATCACTGGGAGCTCCATATGCAAGCATCCTCATCGCTGTCGTGCACTTCTGAATGGAGGTGAATCCAAGAGCGCCAGTGCAATCCATCTAGCACTTGAAGTAGTTGTCGAACTCCCGGATGGAATTCACAATCCTGAGGAAGAGCTTTCGGCTCATCCGATAACGGCGCCGAAATGTTCTCTCGCCATGAAGTGGAGCATCGGCGAAGTAGTCGGAGTAGAGCATGCAGTAGCCTTGCAGACGATGCCGGTTCTTTGCTTTCACCCGCCTCGGCGCCGAACCACCTCGCCGCGGCTTTTCACTGCTCGCCAGCAGCTGGGCGAGGGCAGCGAGCACCATCAGATGCTCTTCTTCCTGGATGTCGGCCGCGGCTTCCTCCTCCAGCAGCGCGGCGAGCTCTTCCTCCTAATCCGAGTCCATCGCCGAGACGGGCAAAACGCCGAACACCTTGCGCTCGGTGGCCGTGAACCCGCCGTTAAACCGCGCCTCCGCGGCCGGAAACTGCGACCGGAAACGTCCAGCTGTTGTGGGAGGGGCTGCCGCGGCGAAGCGCTGCTATTTTCCGGCGGGGAATGGCTATCTAGCGGAGTCGGGCAGCGGCCGTCGCCGGGATACAACTAGTGGTGGCCGAGGGCGCGGGGGGTGCGAGGCGAGTCGGGGAAGAAAACCTTGACTTTTCCCCTGTCGGTGTGGGCCAGGCGTGCTTTTCCCTAGCGTCGGAGCCCCCAACGGCTCCCCAGCGCGCCGGGTTCGGCCTGTGACCGCTGGGTGGAAAAAAGGTCCGAACCGGCGATTTTCGGCGTCCTGGGGGCGCAACTGTGCCGTTTTTTCGGTGCCGGCGCCGAAAAAGTGGTCTGGGGGGCCTGTTGGGGGCGCGGCTGGAGATGCCCTAAGAGAACAAGGCGGCAGCGCACGCAGATCAGTCGAACCTTGTGCTCGTTGGCAGCGGCGGCGACCCAGTGGTGGAAGCAGTCGGCAATGATCCAGTGAGGCCTCGAGCCCTCGTCGGGGCACGTGGAGGCCAGGAACTCCGTGAAGGGCGCGGCGAGGCCGTCGAAGGCCTTCCAATGGAGCTCACGATCGGTGGCGGGGACGTCTTTGGTGGACTCGGCGCCCTCGGGGAGGCCTTCGACGCGCGGCAGCGGGAGCGCGACGAGGTCCACGAGCGGCGCCACGGCGTGGCGCGGCGTCGGGAGGCGGGCGAGGTTGCACGGCGTGTAGACGTAGGACACGCGGTGGCCACGCGACGCCAGGCGCTCGGCGAGCTCCAGGTACGGGAGCAGGTGGCCGAACGCAAGCCACGGGACGACCACGAAGCGCAGCGGCGAGGAGGACGATGAGGACCCGGCGTCCATGGCGAATGTCAGAACTCATAAGCTAGAATTTTTTTTGAGACAAACTCAGAAGCTAGCTAGAGTGCTGGACTTGCCGGTGTGGCGAGAAGAACCGGCAGCTTGTGTGTGCTTTGCTCAATGCCCCAAGTTCTGCTCTCAGCGCGGATTGGGCCATGGCAGGTCCGTATTATTGGGCCTGGGAACTTGATTTGGTCAGGATACGCATGTGCGGTCTGGCAAGTGCTCGCATTATTCTTGGATTTATTTCAGGATTTCTGGCGATGCGCTTTCAGTGGGAGGAGACGTTCCCGTCGATGACGAGGCGCCTACGGTGACTTCGTAAATCTCAAGATGATATGCCGGCTCTGTCTCTCGGAGGTGCTCATAGGGGTAGGGTGTGCGTGTGTGCGTTCATAGGGGTGAGTGTTTGCGCGTGTGTATGAACGCTTGTGTCTGTACTGATGCTCAAAAAAACTAAAACACTGTACCGAGGACCAAGCGTTCCTCATCTGGTTTAACAACGCGTTAAAGGCCCCAATTTGTTCCTCGTCCAATGTCACTGTCTTAGTGACTGGTGAAGGATTATGGATGGCGGGCCTTGGATTTTTCGGTAGTCCCCTGTGGTTCTACAAGAGTATGATGGCTTCTCCGATGTACTTGAGTATAGACTAAAACAAGGTGCCGGTTTGGGCTAGGATCAAGGGCCTTCCGGATGGACTGACACGAAAGCGAGAGCTAGCAGACAAAGTTGCGGCAAAAGTTGGGGGACCTCCGTTTACTGTCATAGTGAATGAGGGGAGAATTAATACGACGAGCACTCTGCGCACACGTGTTTTCGTTGATGTTAATGTTCCGCTGGTGCGTTTTGTTCCTATAACTTTGAAAGAACAGAATAAGTACAGAGTCTATTACGAAAAACTTCCAGATTTTTGTTTTGTGTGTGGCTTGATGGGACATGTCGCGGAGGAGTGTGGTGATGGGGTGCATGACCCAAGTTTGTTCGAATGGGGTGAGTGGCTGCTTTGGGTCCCTAAACCGCCGGCTGACAGCTCCTTGGGCGGCCGGAGGGGAAGAGATGGAGGAGGTGATCGAGGAAGGATGGGTAGTAGAGGAGATAGGGGTGGAAGGAACACTCGTGGTGGCTTTGGAGGCATGGGTAGAAGAGATTCAGGAGGAAATTTTGGTGGAAGGGCTTCAGGACCGGTTGATATGGAGTATACTGAGCACATCAATGAGGAGGGAGTAGAGAAAATGACACATCATGGTGGGAATTTTTTCCAAGATCAGGTTGGTGATGATAGGGATAAAGATAGAAGTGCAAGGAAGAGGTTAATCTCGACTCATGGCTCGGTTAATGTAAATGGGCAGCCTGTCCCTAATCTTCCAGGAAAGGTGGCGGGGACTGTGTTGCTTTTTGAAAATGGTCCAGCAGAAAACTCACAGGGGACCCCTCCGGCTGCTGTCACACCGGGGAAGGTGCCTATAGTTAAGAGGAGGAGACAGGGGCATGAAGCGGAGGCGAAAGATATGGACACAACTTCTGAGGCGGGCTCCCTCGAGGATGTCCGCCAGAATAAATGAGGATTATGTCATGGAACTGTCGAGGAATTGGCGATCCCTCGACAGTTCGCGAGCTCAAGGAGCTCATTGGGGAGTGTGCGTCAGAGGTGGTATTTCTGCTTGAAACTCAGCTTTGCAAGCAAAGGGTGGAGGGTCTGACTAGTTTGTTGGGTTACGATGGAGGCTATGTGGTTGGAAGTAGTGGTAGAAGCGGAGGCCTGGCTATGTTTTGGAAGAATCCAATAAGCATGCGGCTGCTGAATTTCTCTAAATATCACATTGATATGGTCGTTTCTGAGCCGAGTAAGGAGGAATGGAGGCTTACTTGCTTTTACGGTGAGGCAAACAGGAACTTGAGACAGAATACTTGGGATATGATGTCCTTTTTGAGGGGTGAATCCACCTTACCATGGGCCTGCATTGGCGACTTTAATGAGATTTTAAGAAAAGAAGAGCAGTTTGGTCCTAACGAACGCGATGCTGCACAAATGGCAGGGTTTAGAGAGGCAATTGATGTGTGCGGTCTGTGCGATCTTGGGTATATCGGTGTGGATTGGACATGGGAGAAAAAAGGTGATGAGTGGATACTTTTGTAGGGTGCGGCTGGATAGGGCACTGGCTACTGCTAGTTGGAGCTCCTTGTTCCCTTTCGCTTCTGTGAGACATCTTGTGGCTGCAAAATCTGATCATTCACCAATTATCCTTTTTAATGATTTGGATGCAGCAAATAGGAGGATTGCTTTGGACAAACCGTTCGCTATGAACAAATGTGGGAAACTCATGATGAATACTTCCCGATGCTTGAGCAGGTGTGGGCATCGTTAGGCAAGGCCGAGACGATTCAAGATACCAGTTTGAAATTACATGCCCTAGCCTCGGCTTTGGCTGCATGGGGCAAGCACACTTTTGGTCAGGTGAGGAGTGAACTTAGAAGTTTGAAGAAAAAACTTGAGGAGCTAAGGTCTGAACCTAATAGGCAGGGGCCTTCCTATGAGGAGTTGAAAGTGCAAAACAGAATAATAGAGTTGAATTTCCGCGAAGAGATTATGTGGCGCCAACGTTCGCGCATATAGTGGCTTGCGGAGGGTGACGGCAATACAAAGTTTTTTCACCAAAAGGCGTCTATGAGGAAAAGAAAACATAGAATCAGTGAGCTTCCGAGGGAGGATGGCACATTATGCAGAGATGAAAAGGAATTGGGCAGCATGGTGACTGAATTCTACAAGAATTTATATGCATCTGAAGGCACTGTTGGGATGGAGGAAGTGTTATCCCACATTCCTTGTAAAGTCAGTACTGAAATGAATGACATGCTTAATGCACCATATAAAGCTAGTGATGTAAAGGAGGCCCTATTCCAAATGTATCCAACAAAGGCACCGGGACCGGATGGTTTTCCGGCGCATTTCTTTCAGCGGAATTGGAGTGTTTGCGGTGATGAGGTTACCGAGATGGTATTGCGTGTTCTCAATGGGCTAGATTCTCCGGATGTTATAATAAAACGTTCATCGTTCTTATCCCTAAGGTAAAAAACCCAACCTCTTTGGTCCAATTTCGATCGATTAGTTTGTGCAACGTAATCTTCAAGATTATTTCTAAAGTTCATTCTAACCGGCTGAAAAAGATTTTACCGGAGATTGTTTCCCAAGGGCAATCTGCTTTCGTTCCTGGCAGACTCATTACTGACAATGTTATAGCTGCATATGAATGCCTTCACTTCATGAAGAGATCAAGGAGTAAGAAAAATTCACATTGTGCATTGAAGCTTGACATGATGAAAGCGTATGATAGGGTTGAGTGGAACTACCTTGAAGCTGTTATGCTAAAAATTGGCTTGCATCCATCTTGGGTTCGTAAAGTTATGCAATGTGTGAATACAGTTTCCTTCTCAGTTTTGCTGAATGGTGGTCGAGTGGAGGAGTTTAAACCCACCAAGGGCATCCGCCAAGGTGACCCGATCTCTCCGTATCTCTTCTTGCTAGCGGCAGAAGGTTTCTCGTGTTTGTTGAACTCCAAGGGTGAGAATGAAAATGTGAGGGGGGTAGTTATCACTCCTACGGCTCCTCCCATCAATCATTTACTTTTTGCGGATGACAGTTTACTCATGTTCAAAGCAAATGATATCGCTGCTACTATCATCCGAGATACAGTGCAGTAGTACTATGATACTTTAGGCCAAAGAGTTAATTTAACCAAGTCTTCTATCTTTTTTGGGAAGGGTTGCCCGGAGGCTACAAGGAATTCTATTAAATCCATTCTTACTGTTGCAAATGAGTCTTTAAATGAATGGTACCTTGGCTTACCGTCAGATGTGGGAAGGAGCAAGAATGGATCATTTAAGTACATCAAAGACAGAATGTGGGCAAAAGTTCAGGGCTGGATTGAGAAGTGTATGGCTTCATCTGGGAAGGAAATTTTAATAAAAGCAATCGCTCAGGCGATCCCCACTTACTCCATGTCATGCTTCTTGCTACCCCGGGGCCTTTGCAATCAGGTGAATACTATGTTGAGGAATTTTTTTTGGGGGAGTAAAGATGGAAATAGAAAAACAGCCTGGGTCTCTTGGGAGGATCTCACTATGCCCAAGTACATGGGTGGTCTGGGATTTCGGGACACTGAGATCTTTAACCTCGCGATGTTGGCAAAACAAGGATGGAGAATACTCCAGGAACCTAGTTCGTTGAGTGCTAGAATTTTGAAGGCAAAGTATTTCCCATCTTCAGACTTGTTGCAAGCAGAAATTGGATCACAACCGTCACAAGTATGGAGAGCTGTTTATGCGGGCTTGGAAGTTTTGAAACAAGGGTTCATACGGCGGATCGGTGATGGTGGATCAACGCACGTGTGGAACCAAAACTGGATTCCAAGGAACAATATGCTGCGGGCTTTGCACCCAATCTGTGATGTTCCTCTGGTTTTGGTTGCAGAACTAATTGATGTACCCTCCAGAAAGTGGGATCGGGCTGTTGTTTACCAGCACATGAATGTCATTGATGCTGAAGTTGTGTTAAATATTCCGCTGAGCACTTCTGCTTCAGAGGATTGGTGGGCGTGGCACTATGAGCGTTCAGGTATTTTCTCGGTACGGTCTGCGTACCGCCTGCTGGTCGATACGAAGAGGCGAAGGGAGGATTGGCTATACCACCATGGAAGTATGTCAGATATGGCATCAAAACAGAAACAATGGCAGAAACTATGGAAAGCAAATGTCCCAGGGAAGATAAAAATTTTGCTTGGAGATTAGCTCGGAACTCTATCCCGACTGGTGCAGTATTAAAACAGAGGCATATAGCTGATTCGGAGACCTGTTTTCTTTGCAATGCCGAAGTGGACAGCTGGCGCCATGCACTAATTGATTGCCGCATGTCAAAATGTGTCTGGGCACTAGTTGATGAGGACATAGTTGAGCATATTATTGCATGCCAATTCGATGATGCAAGGCTGTGGCTTACGGAGATGCAAGAATCAATGAGTGAACAAGTTTTTGCGAAGATTCTTATGACACTCTGGGCAATTTGGTGGGCAAGGAGACAGGCAAAGCATGAAGAAATATATCAGAGTCCCCTATCTACTTTTTCTTTCATTCAAAGATTTTTGGATGATCTTCAGTTAATGCCAGCAAAGGAGAAGAAAAAGCACGCTGGAGTTCAGAGAGGAGTCACGAAACGATGGTTGAGAAGTGGTCCTGGTGTAGCAAAGATTAATGTCGATGCTTCAATCTCCAGGAATAGTGTAAGAGGTGCAAGCGCAGCCATTTGTCGTGATGACAAAGGTGTTTACCTGGGAGCTTCAGTGACTGTCTTTGATGGACTAGTCGATCCTGAATGTTTAGAAGCCCATGCTTGTTGTGAGGCATTCGCCCTAGCAACAGACCTGCAGTTGAGAAGGGTGAAAGTTGCAACTGACTGCTTAGCCACTGTCAAATCATTTATATGGTAACTGCATGGGCTCCTCGGCGACTATTATTAGGCATATAAAACTGAGAATGAGGCAAGTCGATGAATCTGAAGTGGTGCATGAAGCTAGAGAATGCAATTTTGAAGCTCATGCTTTGGCTAAGGCTTCGGCCTCTCTTGCCGCGGGACGGCACCTTTGGTTATCCACTTTTCCTACTGTTTTATTTGTACCAAACATCATTGAGGTTTAAATAAAGTGTGGTGACCCTAAAAAAACTAAAACACTGTATGGTCGGCAGCTTCATCAATGGTGCCTTTACTATCTAAACCTCAACATCTGTCGGTAATTTCTCTTGGATTAACATCCGGTCATCTCATCTCAACCTCACTGCATACAGTGACTGCAAATTATAGTTGCATTTTAGAAAAAAATTGCACACTACCTTGGATGTTGCAATTTTAGGTTACCTCGCGTGCAACACTCTCACAACGAACCAATAACCAATACAGTACTGTAACGCCCTCGATGCGGCTATATCTCCCACGTGTCGAAGCATGACTTAGAGGCATAACCGCATTGAAAGCAATGTCGCAAGTGAGGTAATCTTCACATAACCTATGTAATGCATAAGGGAAAGAGATACATAGTTGGCTTACAATCGCCACTTCACACAATTACACGAATAAAGCATTACATCATCCAAATACAATCAAGATCCGACTACGGAACCAAAATAAAAGAAGAACCCCAAATGCGAAATGGTCCCCGATCGACCCCAACTAGGCACCACTACTGATCAACTAGAACGAAACAACACAAAGGACAAGATCTTCATCGAGCTCCTCCTTGAGCTTGGTTGCGTCATCTGCACGGTTCAACGGCACCTGCAAGCTGGTTTTGGAAGTATCTGTGAGCCACAGGGACTCAGCAATCTCGCACCCTCGCGATCAAGACTATTTAAGCTTATGGGTAAGGTAAAGGTATGAGGTGGAGCTGCAGCAAGCGGCTAGCATATATGGTGGCTAGCATGTTCGCAAAAGAGAGCGAGAAGAGAAGGCAAAGCACGAACGAAGAACTATGATCAAGAAGTGATCCTAGAACAACCTACGTCAAGCATAACTCCAACACCGTGTTTGTTGGGGAACGTAGTAATTTCAAAAAAATTCCTGCGCACACGCAAGATCATGGTGATGCATAGCAACGAGAGGGGAGAGTGTTGTCTACGTACCAACGCAGACCGACTGCGGAAGCGATCACACAACGTAGAGGAAGTAGTCGTACGTCTTCTCGATCCGACCGATCCAAGCACCGTTACTCCGGCACCTCCGAGTTCTTAGCACACGTTCAGCTCGATGACGATCCCCGGGCTCCGATCCAGCAAAGATTCGGGGAGGAGTTCCGTCAGCACGACGGCGTGGTGACGATCTTGATGTTCTACTGTCGCAGGGCTTCGCCTAAGCACCGCTACAATATGACCGAGGTGAAATATGGTGGCATGGGGCACCGCACACGGCTAAGGAACGATATCAATGATCAACTTGTGTGTCATGGGGTGCCCCCTGCCTCCATATATAAAGAAGCAAGGGGGAGGGGCCGGCCGGCCTAGGAGGAGGCGCGCCAAGGGGAGTCCTACTCCCACCGGGAGTAGGACTCCCTCCTTCCTTGTTGGAGTAGGAGAAGGGGAAAGAGGGGGAGAAGAATAAGGAAAAGGGGGCTTCGCCCCTTGTCCAATTCGGACCAGAGGGGGGGCGCAGGCCTCCTTCCTTTTGGCCTCTCTCCTCTATTCCCGTATGGCCCAATAAGGCCCATATACTCTCCGGCGAATTCCCGTAACTCTCCGGTACTCCGAAAAATACCCGAATCACTCCGAACCTTTCCGAAGTCCGAATATAGTCGTCCAATATATCGATCTTTACGTCTCGACCATTTCGAGACTCCTCGTCATGTCCCCGATCTCATCCGGGACTCTGAACTCCTTCGGTACATCAAAACTCATAAACTCATAATATAACCGTCATCGAAACCTTAAGCGTGCGGACCCTACGGTTCGAGAACAATGTAGACATGACCGAGACACGTCTCCGGTCAATAACCAATAGCGGGACCTGGATGCCCATATTGGCTCCTACATATTCTACGAAGATCTTTATCGGTCAGACCGCATAACAACATACGTTGTTCCCTTTGTCATCGGTATGTTACTTGCCCGAGATTTGATCGTCGGTACCCAATACCTAGTTCAATCTCGTTACCGGCAAGTCTCTTTACTCGTTCCATAATACATCATCTCACAACTAACATCTTAGTTATAATGCTTGCAAGGCTTATGTGATGTGTATTACCGAGAGGGCCCAGAGATACCTCTCCGACAATCGGAGTGACAAATCCTATTCTCGAAATACGCCAACCCAACGTCTACCATTGGAAACACCTGTAGTACTCCTTTATAATCACCCAGTTACGTTGTGACGTTTGGTAGCACCCAAAGTGTTCCTCCGGCAAACGGGAGTTGCATAATCTCATAGTCATAGGAACATGTATAAGTCATGAAGAAAGCAATAGCAACATACTAAACGATCGGGTGCTAAGCTAATGGAATGGGTCATGTCAATCAGATCATTCAACTAATGATGTGACCTCGTTAATCAAATAACAACTCTTTGTTCATGGTTAGGAAACATAACCATCTTTGATTAACGAGCTAGTCAAGTAGAGGCATACTAGTGACACTCTATTTGTCTATGTATTCACACATGTATTATGTTTCCGGTTAATACAATTCTAGCATGAATAATAAACATTTATCATGATATAAGGAAATAAATAATAACTTTATTATTGCCTCTGGGGCATATTTCCTTCAGTCTCCCACTTGCACTAGAGTCAATAATCTAGTTCACATCGCCATGTGATTTAACAGCAATAGTTCACATCACCATGTGATTAACACCCACAGTTCACATCGTCATGTGACCAACACTCAAAGGGTTTACTAGAGTCAGTAATCTAGTTCACATATCTATGTGATTAACACCCAAAGAGTACTAAGGTGTGATCATGTTTTGCTTGTGAGATAATTTTAGTCAACGGGTCTGTCACATTCAGATCTGTAAGTATTTTGCAAGTTCTATGTCTACAATACTCTACACGGAGCTACTCTAGCTAATTGCTCCCACTTTCAATATGTATCCAGATTGAGACTTTAGATTCATCTGGATCAGTGTCAAAAACTTGCATCGACGTAACCCTTTACGACGAACCTTTTTGTCACGTCCATAATCGAGAAACATATCCTTATTTCACTAAGGATAATTCTGACCGCTGTCCAGTGATCTACTCCTAGATCACTATTGTACTCCCTTGCCAAATCAGTGCAGGATATACAATAGATCTGGTATACAGCATGACATACTTTATAGAACCTATGGCCAAGGCATAGGGAATGACTTTCATTCTCTTTCTATCTTCTGCCGTGGTCGGGCTTGGAGTCTTACTCAACTTCACACCTTATAATACAGGCAAGAACTCTTTCTTTGACTGCTCCATTTTGAACTACTTCAAAATCTTGTCAAGGTATGTACTCATTGAAAAAACTTATCAAGCGTCTTGATCTATCTCTATAGATCTTGAAGCTCAATATGTAAGCAGCTTCACCGAAGTCTTTCTTTGGAAAACTCCTTTCAAACACTCCTTTATGCTTTACAGAATAATTCTACATTATTTCCGATCAACAATATGTCATTCACATATACTTATCAAAAATGTTGTAGTGCTCCCGCTCACTTTCTTGTAAATACAGGCTTCACCGCAAGTCTGTATAAAACTATATGCTTTGATCAACTCATCAAAGCGTATATTCCAACTCCGAGATGCTTGCACCAGTCCACAGATGGATCGCTGGAGCTTGCACATTTTGTTAGCACTTTTCGGATTGACAAAACCTTTTGTTGCATCATATACAACTCTTCTTTAATAAATCCATTAAGGAATACAGTTTTGTTTATCCATTTGCCAGATTTCATAAAATGCGGCAATTACTAACATGATTCGGACAGACTCAAGCATAGATACGAGTGAGAAGCTCTCATCGTAGTCAACACCTTGAACTTGTCGAAAACCTTTTGCGACAATTCTAGCTTTGTAGATAGTAACACTACTATCAGCGTCCGTCTTCCTCTTGAAGATCCATTTATTCTGAATTGCTTGCCGATCATCGGGCAAGTCAACCAAAGTCCAAACTTTGTTCTCACACATGGATCATATCTCAGATTTCATGGCCTCAAACCATTTCGCGGAATCTGGGCTCATCATCGCTTCCTCATAGTTCGTAGGTTCGTCATGGTCAAGTAACATGACCTCCAGAACAGGATTACCGTACCACTCTGGTGCGGATCTCACTCTGCTTTACCTACGAGATTCGGTAGTAACTTGATCTGAAGTTACATGATCATCATCATTAGCTTCCTCACTAATTGGTGCAGTAGTCACAAGAACAGATTTTTGTGATGAACTACTTTCCAATAAGGTAGAAGGTACAATTACCTTATCAAGTTTTCTACTTTCCTCCCACTCACTTCTTTCGAGAGAAACTCCTTCTCTAGAAAGGATCCATTATAAGCAACGAATGTCTTGCCTTAGGATCTGTGATGGAAGGTGTACCCAACAGTTTCCTTTGGGTATCCTATGAAGACATATTTCTTCGATTTGGGTTTGAGCTTATCAGGATGAAACTTTTTCTCATAAGCATCGCAACTCCAAACTTTAAGAAACGACAGCTTAGGTTTCTTGCCAAACCATAGTTCATATGGTGTCGTCTCAACGGATTTAGATGGTGCCCTATTTAACGTGAATGCAGTTGTCTCTAATGCATGATCCCAAAACGATATTGGTAAATCGGTAAGAAACATCATAGATTGTACTATATCCAATAAAGTACGGTTATGACGTTCGGACACACCATTATGCTGTGGTGTTCCAGGTGGCGTGAGTAGTGAAACTATTTCACATTGTTTTAACTGAAGACCAAACTCGTAACTCAAATACTCTTTTCCACGATCAGATCGTAGAAACTTTATTTTCTTGTTACGATGATTTTCCACTTCACTCTGAAATTATATGAACTTTTCAAATGTATCATACTTCTATTTCATTAAGTAGATATACCCATATCTGCTCAAATCATCTGTGAAGGTTAGAAAATAATGATACCCGCTGCAAGCCTTAAATATTCATCGGACCACATACATCAGTATGTATGATTTCCAACAAATCTGTTGCTTGCTCCATTGTTCCGGAGAACGGCGTTTTAGTCATCTTGCCCAAAAGGCATGGTTCGCAAGTATCAAGTGATTCCGAAAGCCCATCAGCATGGAGCTTCTTCATGCGCTTTATACCAATATGACCTAAACGGCAATGCCACAAATAAGTTGCACTATCATTATTAACTTTGCATCTTTTGGTTTCAATATTATGAATATGTGTATCACTACGATCGAGATCCAACGAACTTGTTTCATTGGGTGTATGACCATCGAAGGTTTTATTCATGTAAACAGAACAACAATTATTCTCTGACTTTAATGAATAACCGTATTGCAATAAACATGATCAAATCATATTCATGCTCAACGCAAAAACCAAATAACACTTATTTAAGTTCAACACTAATCCCGAAAGTATAGGGGAGTGTGCGATGATGATCATATCAATCTTGGAACTACTTCCAACACACATCGTCACTTCACCCTTAACTAGTCTCTGTTTATTCTGCAACTCCTGTTTCGAGTTACTACTCTTAGCAACTGAACCAATATCAAATACTGAGGGGTTGCTATAAACACTAGTAAAGCACACATCAATAACATGTATATCAAATATACTTTTGTTCACTTTGCCATCCTTCTTATCCGCCAAATACTTGGGGCAGTTCCGCTTCCAGTGACCAGTCCCTTTGCAGTAGAAGCACTTAGTCTCAGGCTTAGGACCAGACTTGGGCTTCTTCACTTGAGCAGCAACTTGCTTGCCGTTCTTCTTGAAGTTCCCCTTCTTCCCTTTTGCCCTTTTCTTCAGACTAGTGGTCTTGTCAACCGTCAACACTTGATGTTTTTCTTGATTTCTACCTTCATCGATTTCAGCATCACGAAGAGCTTGGGAATCGTTTCCATTATCCCTTGCATATCATAGTTCATCACGAAGTTCTACTAACTTGGTGATGGTGACTAGAGAATTCTGTCAATCACTATCTTATCTGGAAGATTAACTCCCACTTGATTCAAGCGATTGTAGTACCCAGACAATCTGAGCACATGCTCACTAGTTGAGCGATTCTCCTCCATCTTTTAGCTATAGAACTTGTTGGAGACTTCATATCTCTCAACTCGGGTATTTGCTTGAAATATTAACTTCAACTCCTGGAACATCTCATCTGGTCCATGACGTTCAAAACATCTTTGAAGTCCCGATTCTAAGCCATTAAGCATGGTGCACTAAACTATCAAGTAGTCATCATATTGAGCTAGCCAAACGTTCATAACGTCTGCATCTGCTCCTGCAATAGGTCTGTCACCTAGCGGTGCATCAAGGACATAATTTTTCTGTGCAGCAATGAGGATAAACCTCAGATCACGGATCCAATCCGTATCATTGCTACTAACATCTTTCAACACAATTTTCTCTAGGAACATATCAAAATAAACATATGAAAGCAACAACGCGAGCTATTGATCTTCAACATAGATATGCTAATACTATCAGGACTAAGTTCATGATAAATTAAAGTTCAATTAATCATATTACTTAAGAACTCCCACTTAGATAGACATCCCTCTAATCCTCTAAGTGATCACGTGATCCAAATCAACTAAACCATAACCGATCATCACGTGAGATGGAGTAGTTTTCAATGGTGAACATCGTTATGTTGATCATATCTACTATATGATTCACGCTCGACCTTTCGGTCTCTGTGTTCCGAGGCCATATCTGCATATGCTAGGCTCGTCAAGTTTAACCTGAGTATTCTGCGTGTGCAAAACTGGCTTGCACCCGTTGTAGATGGACGTAGAGCTTATCACACCCGATCATCACGTGGTGTCTGGGCATGACGAACTTTGGCAACGGTGCATACTCAGGGAGAACACTTCTTGATAATTTAGTGAGAGATCATCTTATAATGCTACCGTCAATCAAAGCAAGATAAGATGCATAAAAGATAAAGATCACATGCAATCAATATAAGTGATATGATATGGCCATCATCATCTTGTGCTTGTGATCTCCATCTCCAAAGTACTGTCATGATCTATATCATCACCGGCATGACACCATGATCTCCATCATCTTGATCTATATCAATGTGTCATCACGTGGTCGTCTCGCCAACACTTGCTCTTGCAACTATTGCTATCGCATAGCGATAAAGTAAAGCAATTATTGGGCGCTTGCATCTTATGCAATAGATAGACAACCATAAGGCTTTTGCGAGTTGCCAATAACTTCAACAAAACATGATCATCTTATACAACAACTTATAACTCATCACGTTTTGACCATATCACATCACAACATGCCCTGCAAAAACAAGTTAGACGTCCTCTACTTTGTTGTTGCAAATTTTACGTGGCTGCTACGGGCTTAGCAAGAACCAATCTTACCTACGCATCAAAACCACAACGATTGTTTGTCAAATAAACTCTGTTTTAACCTTTGCAAGGACCGGGCGTAGCCACACTCGGTTCAACTAAAGTTGGAGAAACAGTCACCCGCAAGTCACCTATGTGCAAAGCACGTCGGGGAAACCGGTCTCGCGTAAGCGTACGCGTAATGTCGGTCCGGGCCGCTTCATCCAACAATACCGCCGAACCAAAGTATGACATGCTGGTAGGCAGTATGACTTATATCGCCCACAACTCACTTGTGTTCTACTCGTGCATATAACATCAAACCATAAAACCTAGGTTCGGATGCCACTGTTGGGGAACGTAGTAATTTCAAAACATTTCCTACGCACACGCAAGATCATGGTGATGCATAGCAACGAGAGGGGAGAATGTTGTCTACGTACCAACGCAGACCGACTGCGGAAGCGATCACACAACGTAGAGGAAGTAGTCGTACGTCTTCTCGATCCGACCGATCCAAGCACCGTTACTCCGGCACCTCCGAGTTCTTAGCACACGTTCAGCTCGATGACGATCCCCGGGCTCCGATCCAGCAAAGCTTCGGGGAGGAGTTCCGTCAGCACGACGGCGTGGTGACGATCTTGATGTTCTACTGTCGCAGGGCTTCGCCTAAGCACCGCTACAATATGACCGAGGTGGAATATGGTGGCAGGGGGCACCGCACACGGCTAAGGAACGATCTCAATGATCAACTTGTGTGTCATGGGGTGCCCCTGCCTCCGTATATAAAGGAGCAAGGGGGAGGGGCCGGCCGGCCTAGGAGGAGGCGCGCCAAGGGGAGTCCTACTCCCATCGGGAGTAGGACTCCCTCCTTCCTTGTTGGAGTAGGAGAAGGGGAAAGAGGGGGAGAAGAATAAGGAAAAGGGGGCTGCGCCCCTTGTCCAATTCGGACCAGAGGGGGGGGGGCAGGCCTCCTTCCTTTTGGCCTCTCTCCTCTATTCCCGTATGGCCCAATAAGGCTCATATACTCTCCGGCGAATTCCCGTAACTCTCCGGTACTCCGAAAAATACCCGAATCACTCGGAACCTTTCCGAAGTCCGAATATAGTCGTCCAATATATCGATCTTTACGTCTCGACCATTTCGAGACTCCTCGTCATGTCCCCGATCTCATCCGGGACTCCGAACTCCTATGGTACATCAAAACTCATAAACTCATAATATAATTGTCATCGAAACCTTAAGCGTGCGGACCCTACGGTTCGAGAACAATGTAGACATGACCGAGACACGTCTCCGGTCAATAAACAATAGCGGGACCTGGATGCCCATATTGGCTCCTACATATTCTACGAAGATCTTTATCGGTCAGACCGCATAACAACATACGTTGTTCCCTTTGTCATCGGTATGTTACTTGCCCGAGATTCGATCGTCGGTATCCAATACCTAGTTCAATCTCGTTACCGGCAAGTCTCTTTACTCGTTCCGTAATACATCATCTCACAACTAACATCTTAGTTATAATGCTTGCAAGGCTTATGTGATGTGTATTACTGAGAGGGCCCAGAGATACCTCTCCGACAATCGGAGTGACAAATCCTATTCTCGAAATACGCCAACCCAACGTCTACCATTGGAAACACCTGTAGTACTCCTTTATAATCACCCAGTGACGTTGTGACGTTTGGTAGCACCCAAAGTGTTCCTCCGGCAAACGGGAGTTGCATAATCTCATAGTCATAGGAACATGTATAAGTCATGAAGAAAGCAATAGCAACATACTAAACGATCGGGTGCTAAGCTAATGGAATGGGTCATGTCAATCAGATCATTCAACTAATGATGTGACATCGTTAATCAAATAACAACTCTTTGTTCATGGTTAGGAAACATAACCATCTTTGATTAACGAGCTAGTCAAGTAGAGGCATACTAGTGACACTCTATTTGTCTATGTATTCACACATGTATTATGTTTCCGGTTAATACAATTCTAGCATGAATAATAAACATTTATCATGATATAAGGAAATAAATAATAACTTTATTATTGCCTCTAGGGCATATTTCCTTCAGTGTTCACTTCCCGGACTCCGCCGGAAAGAGACCATCACGGTTACACACACGGTTGATGTATTTTAATTAAGGTCAACTTCAGGTTTTCTACAACCGGACATTAACAAATTCCCATCTGCCCATAACCGCAGGCACGGCTTTTGAAAGTTCAAATCCCTGCAGGGGTGTCCCAACTGAGCCCATCACAAGCTCTCACGGTCAACGAAGAATATTCCTTCTAGCGGGAAGACCCGATCAAACTCGGAATCCCGGTTACAAGACATTTCGACAATGGTAAAACAAATCCAGCAACACCGCCCGAATGTGCCGACAAATCCCGATATGAGCTGCACATATCTCGTTCTCAGGGCACACTCAGATGAGCCAGACGTCGGGTAGGCCAGCCCAGAGTTGCCCCTGGTAGCCCCGGACATCGCTCAGTTAGACCAACACTCAGAGGAGCACTGGCCCGGGGGGTTAAAATAATGATGACCTTCAGGAGCGCGACTCCCAAGGGAAAAGAAAAGGCTAGGTGGCGAATGGTAAAACCAATGTTGGGCCTTGCTGGAGGAGTTTTATTCCAGGCGAACTGTCAAGGGGTTCCCATTATGACCCAACCGCGTAAGGAACGCAAAATCCGGGAACATAACACCGATATGACAGAAACTAGGGCGGCAAGAGTGGAACAAAACACCAGGCATAAGGCCGAGCCTTCCACCCTTTACCAAGTATATAGATGCATTAATTAAATAAGATATATTGTGATATCCCAACAAGTAAACATGTTCCAACAAGGAACAACATCTCCATGTTCCAAGAAGGAACAAACTTCAATCTTCACCTGCAACTAACAACGCTATAAGAGGGACTGAGCAAAGCGGTAACATAGCCAAACAACGATTTGCTAGGACAAGGTGGGTTAGAGGCTTGGTTCATCAATATGGGAGGCATGCTAAGCAAGTGGTAGGTATCGTAGCATAGGCATAGCAAAAGAGCGGGCAACTAGCAAGCAAAGATAGAAGTGATTTCGAGGGTATGATCATCTTGTCTGAAATCCCGCAAGGAAGAAGAACGAGTCCATGAAGAAGACAAACGGACGTAGACGAACGGGTCCTCACAACACGATGTTACCGGATCCAACCCGAAGAAGCAAACACCGGAAAGAAGCACACAACATAGTAAACAACGAACACATGAACATGGTATGATATGCGAGATGCGGTATGCGATGCATATGCATGATTTGACAAGGAATGATTGAACCTGGCCTCAACTTGGAAAACCAAGAGTGCCACTGGAAAGGTGAGGTGATTTCGGTTGAAATCGATATAAAGATCACCGGAATCATATGCACGGTTTGGAAATGGCAAGCAATTCAAATATGGCACCTGTCTGCGATAAACAGCAAGTAGCCATCTAAATGCATCAAGTTAATTATGCTATAGCACCCAAACATGGCAACAAAATACATGGCAGGGATCCATTCATGAAGCTTAACAAAAGATGAACACTGAGCTACGGCCAATTCATCCATTACCAGGTTCAAACAAGCATGGCAAAAGTGCAATTGATAGACAGGTTTCAGACTTGGTGAATTTAACACAAGCCTGGAATTTCAGGTCAGGTAGCACACTTTGGAGCAAGAAATCTATATGCTACAGGAACTTAACATGGCAAAGCAAGGCATGGCGTGTAGCTACTCAAAGAGCTTAATAAAAGTCCCTTAGTGACCTTGAGCCAAAAGGGATCAGAAAATACAATTGCAAGCATGTGAACATGGCAAAAACATAATCAAATCACAGACTTAGTGAAAAACTGGAACATGCAAATCAGATATCAAGTAGGCATGTTTACGAGCTCGATGCACTCACTACAAAGCAAGTAATGACAAACTAAGCATACACCCATCAAGAATACACATTATAAAAGCTAGACATGGCAAGAACAACAACCTAGCATGCACGGATCAACTACAACATCCTCGGTAAAATCGCTAACAAGTAGACAATCTGCCCAGATTCACGAAATAGCAAAAGTAGAGCTCGATTGACTCAAGCTAGGCTGCTCCATAAATGCAAACAAAGACATGGATGGATAGAGCACTACAAGATTAACAAAACATCCTTACTGATCATCCTCAAAAGAGGCACGAATCACTAGGAAACAACATGAACATATGGCATATTGATAAAAACAAACCAAGGACTTGGTGGAAATGCGAAGTCCCTGAAATCAGCATTAACGAATACACCACTTTGCAAGCTTGTGCTAGTCACCACATATATCACAAAAATACATGGATAGCACTTCTGGAAAGATGGCATGGCATATAACAAAACACATGTAGAGCTCGGGAACATATCATGCACACATTAATCATGGCAAAATGGCAAATAGCTATTTGGTGCAGGAGATCTGACAATTATCTCATATAGCTCTCTTCCAATAGCATTTCAGGCATCAAGATGAGCTCAAATGAAAATGATGCAATGAGATGAAATGATGTACTCTCTGAGACGAACATTTTGATATGCTATAAGCGCAAATCGGAGTTACAGGTGATGAGTTGTGTCATGATGAACAAGGGCATTTGAATCTGGCAATTTCGGGGACTTGGTGAAATTTATACCTCCGCGAAAAGTCAACGCGGGACGGAGAGAAGCGGGACGGCACGGATCCGGATCGGGGCGACGCATTTGGATCGGGGGAGTGGTGGATCTCATCCCACTCCCCGGACCGGATCTGGCCTGCTGGGCCGGCGGGAGGTCTCGGCTCACTCCCGAGCAAGGCCATGGCGATGGCGGCGGTGGTGGTTCAACCGGCGATGGGGCGGCTGAACGGCGCGGGAACGGGCTCGTCCGGCCGGCCGGTGGCGGATCTGGGCACGGCGGCAGTGTGGGCCACGGCTCGCCGGAGTCCAGCGAGCGGGGAAAGGCGGAGCAGCGGACGGCGGGACCGGCGGATGGAGGCGCGCCGTGGCGGCGCTGGAGACGGCCGGCTGGAGAAGAAGGGCGGCGGAGGTCGCTGCCGGCGGAAGGAGCCGTGGGCTCGGGCGGCGGGAGACGCCCTGGCGGGGAGGTGACGCGGGCGCACTTGGCGGCGGCGGGCGGCGATTCGGGCCCCGCGGGCCGGATCTGGGCCGCGCGGGCCCGCGGCGGCGGAGGAGAGGGGAGATCCCGTGGGCGGCGACGTGGCGCGGGGGGGTTGGAAGAGAGCATCAGCGGGGCGACGTGGCGCGTTGCGATTCGCCGGAGTGAGGTGGCGGCGTGGACATGTCCGGCGCGGTTGGACGTGTCCGGCGGCGCGAGGAGGAAGACGCTAGGGTTCATCCGCGAAAATTTCGGGGATGGCCACATATATATAGGTAGAGGGAGCTAGGAGAGTCCAAATGAGGTGCGGTTTTCGGCCACACGATCATGATCGAACGACCGAGATGATGGAGAGGGTTTTGGTGGGTTTTGGGCCAAATTGGAAGGGTGTTGGGCTGCAACACACACGAGGCCTTTTCGGTCCCTCGGTTAACCGTTGGAGCATCAAACGAAGACCAAATGGTATGAAACTTGACAGGCGGTCTACCGGTAGTAAACCAAGGCCGCTTGGAAAGTCTCGGTCCAATCCAGAAATGTTTAACCCCCACACACGAAAGAAAGGTAGAAATGACCACCGGAGGAGATAGGAGCGTCGGAATGCAAAACAGATAATTGGAAAATGCTCGGATGCATGAGACGAACATGTATGTAAATGAAATGCACATGATGACATGATATGCAAAGCATGACACGCAAGCAATGACAAGGCAACAACAGCAAATAAGCGGAGGACACCTGGCGCATCGGTCTCGGAGCGTTACAAGTACATCCTAATGATGCCTTTTATAATGATTTGTTTGGCCCAACTCCTAGGAAATTGAACTTTTTACAATATGCAAGAACAAGCATATAATAGTGAAATTTTCACCCAAAAAAAGTTCCCTAAGAAGAAATAAATTAGTGGAATTGGTATTACCACTAGAGAAAAAGATAATGAAATAAAAGCTAAAAAATCAAAATAATTAAGTTTCTCTTAATAAGAGTGAATTAGTGGCTTTGGTGTTACCCTTTAAGAACAAATAAAATAAAAAACATAATAATGAAGTTTTCTAAGAAAAATAAAATGAAACAAAAACTAAAACAAATCAAAATTATGAATTTTTTCTAAGATGATAGAAATGAAATATAAACTAAAAAAATCATAGCAATGAAGTTTTCTAAGAAAGAATGAATTAATGGCATTGATATTATCCTTTTAAGAATAAGGAGAAGAATAAAACAAATAATGACAAAATTTGCACACAATTTTCATAGAAAATATGCTTTTTAATAATTTGCAAGAATAAACAGATAATAGTGAAATTTCACAATAAAATGATTCCTAAGAATAAATGAATTAATGACATACCATGAAAGAAGAGAGAAAATGAAATAAAAACTTAAAAAATCAAAATAATTAAGTTTTCTATGGAATAATACATTAGTGCATTGGTATTGTCTTTCAAGAAAAAATAAAATAAATAAATGACAAATTTCAAAAAAAATGCGCTATTCAAAAATATGCAATAATAAACATGTAATAGTGGATTTTTCTTGAAAACAATTCCTAAGAAGGAAGGAATTAGTGGCATTGGTTCTATTCTTGAAGAAAAAGAGAAAATAAAATAATAACTATTTTTTTAAAATAAGGAACACTGGATTAGTAGCAACAGTTTTACCATTTAAACTAGTAAGTATGCACGTGCAACGCACGTCTATTTGAACTAATAAGTGTGCACATGCAACACGCGTCTATTTGGATTAACACATTATACTAAACTTAATACAAGACAATTTATTCATAAATTTGAAATTTCCCTATAAAATACACAATCTCTTATTCCCAGTTCGTACAAATAATTTGAAATATCATTTCTCCTTAATCAACATGTCTCTTGTATTAAAAGACCACCCAGTGTTCCCAATGTATAAAACTCAAAATTATTTAAAAGATTCATCATGATTCTCCATATGCATACATTTATGCAAGTATAATCACACAAGAAAATGTCACTTAGGACAAGCTAAGGAACCATTTCGGTGCCAACAAACTCCAGTCAAGAATTATTATTACAATTGAGTGTCAACCACAATAGTGGGAAGAGACCTCTATGGTTTGTTGAAAAGAGGAACCCATTGTCAGATAGAGAAGTGTAGAGATGTCTTGACTGCATAGAATCAGCTGTGAAACAAGACAAAAAAAACAACACTCGGTACTTACCTGATTAGTGCGTGCGTGCGGCGCGTTCGCGTGAAGGCAAGCGTCTTCGTTGTTCAGGCCTGCAAGCGGCCGCATCGACCGTGTCCTCTCACCAGCTGGGCGGCGTTGTCGAAGTAGGTGAATCAGTCATCCAGCTTTGAGGCGGCGGCCTCCACGCACCGGGGCGTGGGGAGTTCCAGCATCCAACGAAGGTAGGATGTCTTTGGACGACATCGTCCACACATGAGTATTGGACACGCGTGTCCAATGGAGCAGCACGCGTCAGAGCTGAGGGAGTCGGCAGTGGCTTCGAGCGAGTGAGATGGGGCCATGATTAGCTTCACTTGCTACGCAGTGGCCGAGACCTGTGCTGCCCTGGGGACGACGATGGTTGGCGACCAGGCGAATGTACATGCATGGCTGTGGGGGCGAATGCCCCCACTTGATTTTTTTTGGCCCGCTTATACTGGTCTAGGATACTCAGTGGTGCCCCCACTTGAAGGGCGTCGGCGGTGGGTGGTTGTCAGCGTGGGTGTTGTGGACGGAGCTGAAGTCGACGCGGATGCCGATGGTTCGCGGAGAGCATGCCAGGATGATATAGACTCGACTAGATGGAGAGTCGTTCGTCGGCCCGATATTTCATGGTACTAGTAGAAAAACAAAAACTTCCGTTCAAGCAAAGATGGAAGAACGTAAGCCTGAAAAACTTGCGTCGAGTAGATTGGATCGACTCCACGCGCAGCAATGACAAAATCCTCAAGGGATCAGTAAAAGCAAACTCGGTATTTGGTGTCCCCCGACATGGGACGTTTTCTGAATTTTATTCAACTCACGAAAACAAAACTCGATCCTTTTACACGACGTGTTGTCCTGGTATATATAGTGCCCGCAGGCACAACGGACTTGACTTTGACTTGAACAAAACAAACGAGATTTTCTTGCTGCGAAACCGAACACAACTACTACTAGGACTCCTCTGTATTATGTATATCACGCCAAGGAAACATCTAATCATGTTTATCCTTTACATAACGCCGGTTGATTTCCTAAACTAAAGACTCCACTAATTAATCACCCGGCCAGCTGATCATCTGCATGTAAACACAACATCACGTGACTCGGACCAGAATATCACCAAAAATTATGTAGCTTGGCGTACGAAAATTAGGTTTAATTTCTTCAGGCTCTGGATCTTGTGATGGTATTTTAAGTGCAACTGTACCCACTATCAAAATATTAGAGTTGATTGCTTGATCAAATTTTGCCAATGCATTGACGGACGCATCACAAGACGTGGACAAAATTGTTGCAGTCAGTAGAAAAGTGACCTGGCCTCCAGGCAAAAGACGAAAGCGGCGATGGCACGTGTGTGTTCGGAGGAAGCCGCAGCTCCTCCTCGCGTGTCTCCCACTGTGGCTCGCGTGGGTGGTGGGTTGGTGACGGCAGGCGACTAGCGATCGCGATTCCCTGATAGGAGACGATAGGATACGCTCACGATTAGTTTGCTAATAATTAGATACGTTCGTGATTAGTTATCTAATAGGATGTGTCCGTGATTAGTTTCCTAATAATTAGATGCGTCCGTGATTAATTTCCTAATAGGATGCACGCGTGATTATTTTTCTAAATCATAGGATGCGTCCATGATTAGTTTCCTAATAATAGGATGCGTTTGTGATTAGTTTCCTAATAATTAGATGCACCTGTGATTAGTTTCTTAATAGAATGTGTCTGTGATTATAGTTTCCTAATTGATCAGGCGTGGACTTTCATATTTTCCTCCGCGGTGGAGTACGGTCAGTCAATGTAAATTGCTAAGTGCACACAGAGAACAGATTAGATTAAGCCTAGCCGTTAGATTGAGTTTAGTGGGACTAATTATGTGATGGTAATGTATCCGTGTACGTTATGTGGGATGCACTTAGAAAATATAATATCTGCTCTTTTATAAGTAGTATAGAAGAACACAACAACAAAAAACTTGCACACAACCTGACTCTAAAATTGAACCTTTTGCATATGCAAACAATATACACATAATAGTGTTTTCACACATAGTATTTATGTGTATATATTTACACTCACCCAACATCCAAAAATACCCAAAAAACCAACTAAGAAAGAAAAATAAAAAATAGATAAAAACAGAAAAACAGAGAGAGGAGGATTGGATCGCGCAGTTAATTGGCTTTGGCCCAGTAGCAAATGGACTGACCCAAATTTGGGATTAGTTAGCCCACCGCAACAAATAACTTAGGCCAGAAAAAAAAAACACAACATGAATCTAAGAGCAAAATCAACGGCCAAAAAATTTGATTGACCCAAATTCAAAATTCAGGCTTGCTTTGTTGCGATGGTCATATTGGCCCGTGGTGACTCGGGAGATGACGGCGAGGTTGCAAGCACACCATCAACGGTGAGGAGCGTGCGACCATGTATGAGAGCAGACCGCGGCACTCGCTGTCGCTCAACTCATTGTGCGCGGTTGCATGTTTTGGGCGAAAAAGACAATGCTAGGGGAATGAGACGAAGCAAAAGACTTTGATCTGACGGTTGAAGGGCATTGCACAGGATGTCCGGGGTGTGACCGGCCGAAATTTGGGCCGGTCGACTAGCGCCCCCAAAATTCATAGCCCGTATGCCCGTATAAATCGTAACGAGGTAAGGAGCTAATAAAGGGCAAGGAAAAGGCAAGTGTATGTATGACAGAGAAGAGCTACACGAGGTACGCTCAAGAGCATGAGAAGCGGGAGCAATTCATTTGAAGAGACCCTTTTAGGATCTACCATGAAAATTTAGAACAAAAGTTTTTTTTCGAGGTTTACTGTGTTGTAACCAAACTGGTCCTAGGACCCTCACCTCACCTTTTATATTTTCTTCATTGCTTTCTGCATATTAATGAAATGCCAGTATGACGCTGGATCTTTAAAAAAAAAAGAGCATGAGAAGCGTGGAAAAGTGACGCGAGCAGGTGAACAGAGATCGTTCTGAAGGCGCCCCTGGCAGCAGATCAATTAAGGCAAGGCGGGCGTTGCAGTTGCACCGGCACAGTGCGCCGCTCATTGAGTAGGCCGGCGCCGGCGACCGCCTTCTACTCGAACAGGGTCTCCGGTTTAATAAGCCTCCGGGGAGCGGTTACGATAAGTGCACCCAAAGCGGCAACGAGGACGCGGCGAGCGGCATGGCGCATTCAGGTGCTCCACCAACCTTTCTGACCTCCTCCCCCTATAAATATGTGTAGAGCGCCCGCCCCGCTCCAGCCCACGCATCGTTCGTTGGAGAGCGCAGAGGACATCACGATGGCTCCTGTCACTCGTAGGGCCAATGCCATCCTCGTCGTGGGGATGCTCCTCGCGGCTGCCATGGCAGCGGCGGCGACCGACGCAGCGCGGAACGACCCAGCGGAGGTGTCGTGCGGGGACGCGGTGAGCGCGCTGATCCCGTGCGGGTCGTTCCTGGTGGGCGCCGTCGCCGGGGCGCCGAGCGAGAGCTGCTGCCGCGGCGCGCAGGGGCTGCGGAGGATGGCGGGCACGCCGGGCGCGCGCCGCGCGCTCTGCAGGTGCCTGGAGCAGTCCGGCCCGTCGTTCGGCGTGCTCCCGGACCGCGCCCGGCAGCTACCCGCCCTCTGCAAGCTCGGCATCTCCATCCCCGTGAGCCCCCACACCGACTGCGACAAGTAAGCCCTCACACACCACTTGCGGAGCACACTAGGGATTTTGCATGCACTGAAAAATGCCAGCTCGTCAAACTCGTTGATTCTCATGGCGCATTTGCATGCACGCATGGCACTATCGCAGGATACAGTGAGCGGCCGGCGGGCGAGCTGATGATGGCCCGACGCGTGCATGCGCGTGGCGTGAAGTGATGGCACGAAGTGTTCGATGGAGGAGTTCATGGATGAATAAATAGTACTGTAGCTAGCTACTACTACATGTATTTCGCCTGCACTGCTACTGCTGTAGTCATGGTTGAATAATAATGGTCTCAGTATCAATCTTTCGCATTCGTACGTCTTAACTGGTTTGCAAACACTATCAACGTATCTCTCCTTTAAACCCGCACCCAAGGAATTACCACAACTCGCACAGGAATTTTGCTCCCGCAAACAGTTCATCCAGGCGACACATCACATTCGTATTTGTGCCGTGGAGGCTGAGAGAAGGGGCGTCGACAATGACATACGGCAGGTTGTTTGCTAAGCGGCGCACTGATCAGTTGCTAAGAATCTCGTGAACAAATGCACAAACGATGAGCTCGAGGTCGACGGAGCGAGATAGCCGCCGGAGGGCACGCGCCACTGTTGCTTCTCGCCGGAGCCAACCACGTCCGTGGAGCTGGGCTTGCCCGTGGTCGACCGGTTCGCCTCTGAACTTCCCTTGGGAGGCCGGCTTGAGAGGGGTGGGATGGGGTGATCGAACGGCTGCGCGCAGGGTGATCGTGCGGCTGGAGAGGCGACCGGCCCAGGCACGCGATCGATCAGCCGACGCCCAGGCCCAGCACCGTCCTTGCCGTTTGCGTTTACCAGCAGCCGAACCAAACACGTAGTGTTGCACCCAGAAAAACACCTCCTCTCAAACTACAACGCGATCAGTGTGCCGCCGCCTCTCAAACCCTAGCTACCCCGAAATTCGTTTCGTCTTCGCCGGTCCATGGCCATGTATACATCTTCATCCTGGCCGATCTATCCCCGTCCTCTGCCCTCCTCCACCTACTGGTCCGCAGACAGCCCGCCCACGGAGACCTCATGGATCATGCTGGAGCGCTTCGTGTTCCGCAGGGACGACGCCGACGACGGCTCCTTCCCGGGCAAGGGGCCGCGCCGCTCAGGGCCAACTCTGTCACCTCCCTAGGAGACCCCTTCACCGTCGCCCTGCTCCCTGCCGCGCCTCCCGCCTTCTCCCGCCTCTACGTGCACTGGCCGCGCGGTCCACACAACCACGACGGGAGGGGCAGGGGGACCGAGCTCCTGTCGGCCCACGGGGACCTCCTCCTGCTCAGCCTCACCTCCGAGGTGAGCCTAGCTCGCCGACACAGACACCTACAGGGATCCTTACCGGAGGCGCGCTCAAGCGACTCCCGGCGGCGTGCACCGAACCCATGGTGATCGAACAGTGGGGCAAAGGTGCGACCATGAAATGCCACTTCAATCGTGACACCATCGGAATACATTGCGGCATGGACGGTGACTTCACCATGGTGCAGCTGGCCAAGTTCGATCTTTCAGCAAAGGGCAGGGCACGTATGGGAGCAGAACTATCCGTCTTCCGCTCCCCTCCATGGACGACGACCGATGGTTCTCATGATGATGTTGCCATGGACGAGTGGAAGATCATGACGCTGCCGATCCTGCATACCAAGGAGGAATTCACCGATCTGACCGCATGGTCAACCGATGCTACCATCATATCCAAGGACTGCGTGATCTGGGTTGATTGCCACCAAGGAGGCATCATGTCCTACAACCCATGTCATGATGCACTCGAAACAAAGTGCGAAGTAGCATCTCTTATAGCCGATTGCCTATTAGCCGATTGCCACGTGGTTGCCCTTTACCATCGGTTCGTGCTGAACCGGTACTAAAGGGGGAGGGGGCCTTTAGTGCCGAAAGTTTAGTGCCGGTTACCTAACCGACACTAAAGGGCCTTACGAACCGGTGCTATTGCCCGGTTCTGCACTAGTGGACCGCCATCATCATTTGCGAGCTACAATCTTTTCTCATGATAAAGAAACTTCAATAGTAACTCGAAGAAAAATATTGTGTCATGAACAACCTTTTGCTCTGAATACCACCTGATGTAGACCGAAACTCGATGTGAGGTCTGATTCGTTGTTGCGGCCCGATCTTTCACGACACTCCATCATCAACAGTAGCAACCTCTCGCCCACGCACGCGATGTACACGAAGTAGAGGGTTTGAACCTTGCGGCCCAGCACGAGAAAACCAATCTCGACGAAGGCACTCACGCGCAAAACAATTTCCACGAAAAGAAATCGCAACACAGAGGTTTTCTAAAGATTTCTCTAAAACTTGATACGGGCGTCTACCCTTAAAAACACATCGTGTCTATTTTATAAAATAACCTAAACTTTTCATGACTCAGGGGCTAGACTTTATAGTAGTATAGCCGACTCCTTCTAACTTAATTGACAAGGAAAAAACTAACACACGTAAAAACTCCTGCTTATTTAAACTACCTTTTACATCTCGGTAGATCCTAAACTTGCAACCGAATAATATTGGAGGTGGACCCCAGCCCGTGTCCTTTAATGACAATACATTACGTACTAGCCTCTGACTCTTGCAACGTTGTGAAACTTCTTCTTTACGTGGAGGTGGCCAAAACAGAAACAAATCCCTCTCATTTATCTTGTTGACCGAACCAAATAAACGATACCCCGCATGCACCCTTCCATCAGCGTAAGTTTCCTCTTCTGTCCAAGTATTAATGTACTTTGAATTTCCCTTGCCAAAACTTGCCTGATCAATGTTGCATGCACATGTCACGCCTTGATTTAGCTCTTGAATTTGCACGTAATTATCATCCTTTAATACATGCACATCCAGGGACTTCTCTTCCCTCTCGTTGGCGCAAAGATCAAACAAAACAATGTCCTGTTTTATTTTAACAGAAAATAATTCCTCTAACCCATTGATATGTGGTACTATTTTGCGATCATCAACGCTAACATCAGTTGCGTCCATATCATCCTCTCCTCCTTGAAACGAAACCGTCCTCGGTTTCGAATCAATTTCTTCAACAATATTTGTATTTGCAGTTTGAACGATGCTTGGAAAATTTTCAGCGGCTTCAACCTTCTTCTTCTTTACTTCTGATGCAGCTTGAGCAATGTCCCGCTTCTTGCGATCAGCCATATACTTCTCCAATGTGTACGAATCAAGTGCTACGTATTGTCCTCCACGAACAAAAGAAAATTCGCCAACCGAATGATATGTCAACTGTCTTTTATCTGTCCATGGTTTTCCTAGCAGTATTGAACATGTATGTATGTGCGTAGGAAGCACATCACACATGATCATATCGTCATATCCACATAGAATAAACCGTACCTCAAGGCGATGCATGATCTTGACAAACTTGTCCTTCCACCAAAGCTCATACGGTTCTGGATGTTCAATCAACGACAAGTTCAAAGCATCAACCATAGTTTGACTCACCATATTCATACTAGAGTAGCAATTCATCAACGTTGCACAAATCGTCGGCCCGACGCGCACATGCGTAAAGCATTGGTACCAAGGCAAGGAACTCAATGGATCCTTCTCGACCACTAGTAGAAAAAGGGTCAAACATGAAGCACATTAGTGCCGGTTTGTATTTGAGCCGGCACTAATGTATACATTAGTGCCGGTTCCAACGGCTAGCCGGGCCGCTTTCATTAGTACCGGTTCGTGGCGAACCTTTAGCACCGGTTCACGAACCGGTACTAATGAGAGTGGTGGCAGGATGTTGTCAGAATGGGGCCCCTCCAGCCCCTTTAGTACCGGTTCTTGGCACAAACCGGTACTAAAGGTCATCCTACATAAACCCTTCGTCCACCCGAGCTCGCTCTGTTCTTCCCCTCTTCCTCTTGAGCTCATCACACATTTTGCCCAAAATTTATCAAGATTTGAAGGCCCCCATCCATTCAAATGATCACAAAGGTTAGCAACTTTGTCCTTTCATCTCTCATTGCTAGATTAGCTCTTGCAATGCTTTATATAGTGATTAATTTGTGAGTTTAGTAATTTGGGAGGATATATATATATATGCTAGTATTTGATTTATATGCAATTTGAGGTCAAAAATAACACTTAGTTTGCATATGTAGGTGTGGTTTACTTAGTGCCTTCTAAATCTCCATCGTAGCCACCGTCGATCGCCCGCACCGTCCCGTCGCCGGCACCACCTTGTGGTGAGCCTCTTGTTCATGAAATTTTATATAAAAATTGATGTTTGTGTGATTTGGATATATAGTTATTTGTATAATTATCTTACCCATACGTTGTTTGTTATACATATAGTGCCATGGTTTTGATATCCGTCCCCGTCGGCCCTAGTCCTTGTTATGATTCGGATGTGGTATGTATATTCTCTTTTAAAACTAGTTGCATTTCGTGTTTATGACAAATTATGCCCATCAAGTTGACATAGAAATTTTTTCTAGGAGGTATGTGAACCGGAAATTCCAACCGACCCTATTGCCGAGAGGTTAAATTTAGTTGAAAGAGAAAACGAGTACTTGAAAGAAAAATTGAAAAGAATTGAGGGGGAGAAGATGGAATTGGAGTTGCATGTTTCCGATGTCATCGATGATCACAAGATCAAGATGGAGAAAATGCGCTTGAAGATTAGAAAGATTAGAAAATATGCCATCGATAGTGAGGCTTGGTATCATTATGTTGTTGGATCCATTGTTATCTTAGTTGCGATCTTGATCGTATTTGTTGTTGCATTTAAATGCTTTAGCTAGAGAGTTATTTGTTTGTTGCATTTAAGTGTTGTATGAACTTTATGTATGAACTTGTATTAATTTGGTCTATTCGGTGTTGTGTAATGAAGATGAGCCGGCAATGGATGTACGATGACCGATGCTCTCCCTAGTTCGTTGAGGGCGTGCATACTTTTCTGCTTGCGGCTGAGGCAAACAAGCGGACGGATGGTTTTATACCTTGTCCATGTGCTCGCTGTAAGAATGGTCACAATTACTCTACGTCAAGAACCATTCACGTCCACCTGTTTAAGTCCGGTTTCATGCCCCATTATAATGTTTGGACCAAGCACGGAGAAAGAGGGGTTATGATGGAAGACAATGAAGAAGAAGAGGATAACGACAGCTATCATGGCCATGGGTTCCCTGAATACGATGATACAACAATGGGGGAAGAAGCTGAGACGGTAATGCGGGAAGAAGCTGAGCCGGCAATGCGGGAAGAAGCTGAAGAAGAGGCATCAGATGAGCCCGTTGACGATCTAGGTCGGGCCATTACCGATGCAAAGAGAAACTGCGCAAGTGATTTGGAGAAGAAGAAGTTGCAGCGCATGTTAGAGGATCACAAAAAATTGTTGTACCCGAATTGCGCAGGTGACAAGAAAAAGCTGGGCACCACACTGGAATTGCTGCAATGGAAGGCAGAGAATGGTGTATCTGACAAGGGATTTGGAAAGTTGCTGGTAATGATAAAGGATATGCTTCCAAAGGACAACGAATTGCCCGAGAGTACGTACGAAGCAAAGAAGGCTGTCTGCCCTCTAGGGTTAGAGGTGCAGAAGATACATGCATGCCCTAATGATTGCATCCTCTACCGCGGTGAGTACGAGGATTTGAATGCTTGCCCGGTATGTGGTGCATTGCGCTATAAGATCAGCCGCGATGACCCTGGTGATGTCGAGGGCCGGCGCCCCAGGAAGAAGATTCCTGCCAAGGTGATGTGGTATGCTCCTATAATACCACGGTTGAAACGTTTGTTCCAAAACAAAGAGCATGCCAAGGCGATGCGATGGCACAAAGAAGACCGTAAGAAATACGGAAAGTTGAGAGTACCCGCTGACGGGTCGCGGTGGAGAAAAATCGAAAAAAGTACGGGAAGGAGTTTGCAGATGACGCAAGGAGCGTATGGTTTGGTCTAAGCGCAGATGGCATTAATCCTTTTGGGGAGCAGAGCAGCAACCATAGCACCTGGCCTGTGACTCTATGTTTGTATAACCTTCCTCATTGGTTGTGCATGAAGCAGAAGTTCATTATGATGCCAGTGCTCATCCAAGGCCCTAAGCAACCCGGCAACGACATTGATGTGTACCTAAGGCCATTAGTTGAAGAACTCTTACAACTGTGGAATGGAACAGGTGTACGTGCGTGGGATGAGCACATGGGGGAAGAATTTGACCTAAAGGCGTTGCTATTCGTGACCATCAATGATTGGCCTGCTCTCAGTAACCTTTCAGGACAGACAAACAAGGGATACCGCGCATGCACGCACTGTTTGGACGATACCGACAGTATATATTTGGCTAATAAGAATGTGTACCTGGGACATCGTCGATTTCTTCCGAGCAGGCATCCCGTAAGAAAGAAAGGCAAGCATTTCAAAGGTGAGGCGGATCACCGGACGAAGCCTCACCACCGTACTGGTGCTGATGTACATGATATGGTCAAGGATTTGAAGGTGGTCTTTGGAAAGGGTCCTGGTGGACAACCTGTTCCGAATGACGCTGACGGACGTGCACCCATGTGGAAGAAGAAATCTATATTTTGGGACCTGCCCTATTGGAAAGACCTCGAGGTCCGCTCCGCAATCGACGTGATGCACGTGACGAAGAATCTTTGTGTGACCCTGCTTGGCTTCTTGGGCGTGTATGGAAAGACAAAAGATACACCTGAGGCACGGGAGGACTAGCAACGTATGCACGGAAAAGACGGCATACATCAGGGTCATGCAAGCTATGCTCTTACCAAAGAAGAGAAGGAAATCTTTTTTGAATGCCTGCTCAGTATTAAGGTACCGTCTGCCTTCTCGTCGAATATAAAGGGAATAATAAATATGGCAGAGAAAAAGTTCTAGAACCTAAAGTCTCATGACTGCCACGCGATTATGACACAACTGCTTCCGGATGCATTGAGGGGGCTTCTACCGGAAAACGTTCGATTAGCCATTGTGAAGCTATGTGCATTTCTCAATGCAATCTCTCAGAAGGTAATCGATCCAGAAATCATACCAAGGTTACAGAATGATTTGGTGCAATGTCTTGTCAGTTTCGAGTTGGTGTTCCCACCATCCTTCTTCAACATCATGACGCACGTCCTAGTTCACCTATGTGAAGAGATTAATGTTTTGGGTCCTGTATTTCTACACAATATGTTCCCCTTTGAGAGGTTCATGGGAGTCTTAAAGAAATATGTTCATAACCGTGCTAGGCCAGAAGGAAGCATCTCCAAGGGCCGTCAAAATGAGGAGGTCATTGAGTTTTGTATTGACTTTATTCCTGACCTTAAGCCGATTGGTGTTCCTGAATCGCGGCATAAGGGCAGACTGGATGGAAAAGGCACGCTAGGAGGGGAACAAATAATATGTATGGACGGACATTCTCTCACTGAAGCACACTACACAGTTCTACAGAATTCCGCCTTGGTGGCTCCGTATATGGATGAACATAAGAATTTGCTACGCTCCAAACACCCTGAGCGGTCTGATGACTGGATTACACGTGAACCAGGAGTTTCGCCAGCTGGTTGCAAGCACGTACCATGCATGACACCTCTATTGAAGATGACCTGTACTTGTTGTCCCAGTTACCATCTTCGAATATAATGACTTTCAAAGGGTACGAGATAAATGGTAATACATTTTACACGATCGCCCAAGATAAGAAGAGCACCAACCAAAATAGTGGTGTCCGCTTTGATGCAGAAACCAAGACGGGAAAGGAAACATATTATGGTTATATACAGGACATATGGGAACTTGACTATCAACGTGGTTTGAAGGTCCCTTTGTTTTGGTGCAAATGGGTCAATATGACACGAGGCAGGGTAACGGAAGACCCGCGGTACGGAATGACAACGGTGGATCTCAACAATCTTGCGTATGCAGACGAACCATTCGTCCTAGCCAATGATGTGGCACAGGTTTTCTATGTGAAGGACATGTCTACCAAGCCAAGAAAAAGAAAAGATAAGGAAGCGAATGCATCGTACGATGAGCCAAAGCGGCACATAGTTCTTTCTGGGAAGAGAAACATCGTGGGAGTGGATGACAAGGCAGACAAGTCAGAAGATTATGAAAAGTTTGATGAAATTGCTCCATTCACAATGAATATTGACCCGAGCATCCCGTTAAATGATGAAGATTTTCCATGGCTACGACGCAAAGGGACACACGCGAAGAAAAAGTTTCACACCCAAAGATCTGGGATGTGATCGGCTTAACTATCATCACTTTCTTCTGTGTTTCACACCCAGGAGGGAATCTCTGTAATAGTTAGGGTAGCTAGTTATGTGTTTTGGCATTTGAAACGCGAAGAAATTTTATGTGCAAGCAAATTCTTTCATGCATTTACTGATTTTTTCAGCTAAATGACCCTGAAATTGAAAAGCATTTCAAATGAACTCAGAAAAGGATGAAAGTTGGCATGATATCATAATTTCACCCACATAGCATGTGCAAAAAAGTAGAGGGGGTTACCGCAAAAACTGGATGCACTTCATGTATAAAATGGACAATCTGTTTCGAAGTATCAGGGTTTCGGACGAAAACTCATCCGTTACAAAGGCATTTCATTTTTTAAATAACCTAAGCATTACCAAATTGAATATAATGATAAAACACATTAATATTAAACATAAGAAAAAAGAATCACTGAAAAATCTATTTTCAAAGTTAAGCTATTCACAAAAATAAATAAAGCAAAAAAAAGCCCACCTACTGGGCCACAGTGGCCTGCATACGACTAGAAACCCAAATTCAAGTTGGGCCAGGATGCAGGCCCGCTAGCCCAGTAGGCCCAACAGGGCATCGCAGAAGAGGTAGGCCCAGAAGGCCTGCTTAAGAGAGGAGCTCGAGACAGCAGCAACGGCGGGGCTTATAAGCAGGTGCGAGTGCCCCTCGGCTAGCGAGGTGGGACTAAACTTTTGTGCCCCTCGCCTGGCAGCGCACACCCTTTAGTACCGGGTCGTGGCACCAACCGGTACTAAAGGGGGAGGCCTTTAGTACCGGTTGGTGGCTCCAACCGGTACTAAAGGTGTCCCCTATATAAGAAACACTTCGAAATTTTTCAGTTTCTCATCTCCCACTTCTCTCTGCTGCCGCCCCGTCCCGCGCCGTCGCCGCCCCTGTCGCGCCGTCCCCGTCGACTCCGCGACGCCCCCGTCCTCGTCGCGTCGTCCCCGTCGACTCCGCGGCACCCCCATCGCCGGCCTGTCGCCGCACCGGCCCGTCGCCGTCCCGGTCGCCGCACTGGCCCGTCGCCGATCCCCTCGCTTCGCCGTCACCGTCGCCTTTGGATCGACCTCGCCTCGTCATCGCCGTCGCCTCGACCTTGCCCGCGCGCGCTGTGAGCCCTTCCCCCGGCCCCTCTCCTCCCTCCAATCGATCAAAGCCACACCGACGCCGGCGCCGACCGTAGCGCACACACACGCGCGCGCACACACACACACTACATGCACACACACACACACACACACACACACACACACACACACACACTACACACACACACACACTAGACGCGCACACACACACAATTTTTCTGTTTTTAGCTTTTAGTTTTTTCTGTTTTTCTGTTTTTCATACAAAGTTTTAGATGAATTAATTAATTAGATTAGATTAATGTCAAATAGTATATAGAAATGTTAGTTATAATATATATAATGTCAAATGTTATAGAAATGTTAGTTATATAGAAATGTTAGAAATTTTGGAAATGTTAGTTTTAGCTAGCTAGATGAATTAGATTAATTTCAAATTGTTAGACGATGATCGATGTTTTTTTAGTTTCTTATATTTTTAGTTATAAAATTTAGAATTTGCATATATGAAATCATCACAATCCATTATTTAAAAAATGTTACTTTACTTTTGCGGCATATAGTATTTTGTTGTCGACGATGCCCGGCCCGCATCCTCGCCGTCGACACGTCCGCGACGACGTCCAGCTGACCCATGTCCGGGACTGGGCTCCGCCGGGCTGGCACTAGGAGGTGCTGCCCGGAGGGACGCACCGCTTGATGAGGAACCCGGCCCCGGGTCCCGTCGTCGACCCTGATCTCGTTTGATGGCGTTCGCATGGGCCAGTTTCGGTGCGGAGGGAGCCGGCCCCGCCGGAGGTGGTACGTCGTCGTGTCAGGGAGGAGGACGAGCACGTCCATCGCTACATGGTTGCGTTAGAGGGCGTCAGGTTCTCCAATACCTGGCAGTTTCTTCAGGGATCTCACTTCAGCTATGATCCTGTGAGGGTTCCTTCTCTTTGGGTGTCCACCGCCTAGCCAGTGATGTACTATTCAATATTATATATTATTCGAGACGATGTATTCGAGATTAAATCTATTATTCGAGACGATGTATTCGAGATTAAATCTATTATTCGAGACGATGTATTCGAGATTATATCTATTATTCGAGACGATGTATTCGAGATTAAATCTATTATTCGAGACGATGTATTTGAGATTATATCTATTATTCGAGACGATGTATTCGAGATTATATCTATTATTCGAGATTATACTAAATTGTTTTATATTTCTTTTGGCATAGTTAAATAAAAGCTATGGCGGACAATACCGACAGAGAGAGAACAGACCATGTTCGATATCATACGCGGGCCAGATGATGATCAGAATGAAGAAGATTTTGACGGCTCCAAATTTCTAAACAACACCGGAGAGGGTGATATGATATTCGATCGCGACGACCGAGAAGATGAAGTCATGAACTATGACGAAGAACATGTTGATCCTGAAACAACAAACACCGGCGAGGTATATATATTTATATAAGCAGGAATCTGGTGATCATCGCATGTTTTAAATGAGTTGAAGATATATTAACGAATCGATCTTTCTTCTTTCAGCCATCCGGATCGAGCAAATCTTCAGGCAAAAGGACGAAACGAGGCCCGAACAAAAAGTTGAAGGAGGGCGTAAAGTACAATATCGAGGCATTCAAACCTAATGGCGAACCATTAGCGCCTAAGAAGATTGCGGACAAGTTCGTTCGTCAGTGCGGAGTTCTTGTGAAGGACCAACTCCCGATCTCCCTTCAAGAATGGAGAAAGCCAGCAAAGCCACGTCCAAATGTTACTTTTGTCGACGAGAATAAAAAAACTGCTTTGGGATACTCTCATGGAACATTTCACCCTACCAGATCATTTCACAGAAGCAGATGTGCGGAAAGTCAAGGACGCTGCTTTTAGGAAGATGGCGGTTGCATTCAAGAACCACAAGAGAACGACGTGGGAGAAGTGCGTCAAGGGAGGAAGGAAGACTCCAGTATTCGAGGGAATACTAGAGAATCAAAGTGCTCATTGGGACGATTTCGTGAAATTCAAGGATTCAGAATTAGCTAAGGAACGGTCGAGAATAAACAAGAAGAATGCCGAAAAAAAGGATAAGTTCCATAAGCTGGGGCCAGGTGGCTACGCGGTGGCAATGCCTAATTGGGATAAGTCTGAGAAAGAGATGGAGGATGCAAGTGTCACTCCGATTACTAAGAGCTGGCCCCCCAGGTGCAGGACTTGGTTCTATGCGCATGGGGGGAGTTGGACCCGAAGACAGGCAATGTTTCGACGAAGGCATGTCTGAACGGAGCCGACGATGCGCTACTTGTTGCAATAGAAGAGGCTCGATCGAGGGTGTTCCAGCCCAACAGAGAGAACGACGAGCTTACGCGTGCCCTGGGAAATCCTGAACACCCGGGAAGAGCACGAGGCAAGGGCGCTATTCCGTGGTATGAGGGGTTTTCGGACTGGAACGCCGACTACAGAACCCGTGTGAGAAAGAAGATTGCGGAGGAGAAGAAGAGGAAGATGGAGGAGGAGCAGAGGAAGCGGGACTATGAACGCCTTCAAGGCCTAGAAGCAAGTCAAGCGGAATTGGCAGCTAAATTCCAGCGGCAGCAGGAGAAGATCGACTCACTTAGCCAGCAAAGGGGGTCTCAGCAGCTGCAGCAGCTAGCGGATGATCCAGCATTGGATACCACCGCCCCATCCATGCCGAGAAACAGCGTGGGTTCCGCCCCGATCGACGCAGTGCTGGATAGATACCCCGTGGATGACATCACGGAGAACACTAACTGCGAGCTACACTTCAAAATGAAGAACATATCCATGAAGGTGGCGGACGCCGTTGCTTTTTCAAATTCCCCCCAGGCAACCTTCCATTGCGACCCGATTCCAGCGGGCTATGCTCGTGTCTTGGTTGATGAGGTGGTGGACCCATATTCGGAGCTACAGCTTGACATTCCTGGAGGTGACGACGAGCACACATTGGGAGAGGCCATACATCATGTCATCCTATGGAGAAAGGATTGCATCATCTTTTGAAGGCCACCGACACCGCGTCACCCGACTCCTCGTCGAAATCCGCCACCGAGTCAGCAGACTCCCGCTCCAAGTCCACCAACGCGTGAGGCCACTCCTCCTCCTCCAAGTCCGGCAAAGTGTCAGGCCACTCCTCCTCCAAGTCCGACACAGCGTCAGACGTCCACTCCTCCTCCAAGTCCGGCACAACCTCAGGCCAATCCTCCTCCAAGTCCGGCACAGCTTCAGGCCACTCCTCCTCGTCCAACTCAGCCCCGTCAGCCGTCTCCGCCACCTCAGCAATCGCAGAAGAGACACCCCGCAGCTATGGTGCGTAGCGGTATGAGTCGAGGTGATAGTACAGGAAGTACATGCGGAGGCAAGCGATATAAATATGGTCCAAACCTCAGTACTCCTCTTCCTGTGAGGGCTTACGACAGGACCGAGGAGCAAACCAATGCCATAGTGCGGGCAGAAGTCGACGCCCATTTTGGACCGAAACCGCCACCGCCGCCAAGGGAGAAAGTGCCTGTGGAAGTAGTTGACCACTTCATTCGTATGGCTCAACCACCAGCTCCTAAGCCTGTTGACACAGACTATGAGCGCCACATCAGGAAGTTACATCGACAACGTCTACAGAAGGAGGCGAACTCGAGCTCGAGCAAACAACAAGCAGTTGTCAAAAAATGCGGGAAAACCGTTGCCCAGCTGGGAAAACAGGCGGCGCAATCGATGCCCCCGCTTGTTATGCCGCCAACAACATGTGACAGTACGCGCGCCCAATATTATTGTGGCCAAACAGTTTACGTTCCCGAGGTGGGCGATGTGGTAATAACCCAGGAGCATATAATGCAGGCTGAAGAACTCAAGATCACTGTTGGACAACTCCTCGAGATCGAGGACATGCCTCTGCTTACGGAGGAGGAAATAAAATGGAAATATGTCCGGGGCCAACCTTTGGTCGAGCCAGAAGATGTCAAGAAGCTCCCAACGAGAATGTATGAATTGCATCAATGGTACATGGACATTATCAAGAGATCCGATCGAGAGTCCCTCATGGTGTATGTAGTCAAGAAGGATGATTACTACCATGAGAAAGCTGTGGCCATTGAGTATTCTGAACCGTTTCAGTTATACAATCAAGCCGCACTCGACAAATCTATCGTTAGTTGCTATTGTCTGTAAGTGATTTCTTTCTATAATTTAAGTCTCAAGTTAGCTGTAGTGATCCTTTTGATCAATCATTACGTGTAATTATCCTCACTATATTCTTTTCTGTGGTATTATGCAGGATGAAGATGTATGAAATGAGAAAAGGTGGACGCTATGGCATTGGGTTGATTGACCCAAACATCGTTAATGAATACACATGGAAAATAAACAAGCATCATGAAAAAGAGGTAGAGGACAGCATGTTCGAGTTCTTGAAGCGCCTCAAATACAATGAAGATATACTACTTCCTTACAACTTCCAGTGAGTCACACTTTCTTGTACTACAAATTTTCTGTTTTTGCCTACTAGCTAGCTACATGTTTTTGCTTACATATGCCCGCTTAATTAAGACATGCAAACGTGTGTGCATACAGATTTCACTGGATCTTGTGTATCATTAAAGTTGACGCCGGAACAGTTGAAATACTGGACTCGCTACTCAAAGCAAATAGTGACTATAACATCTTGTTTGGGATAGTCAACAGGTAATTTCAATCATTATTAACTATATATCTCGGCCTATTTAGTTCGTCATTTCATGATATGAACTATTTAATAACCCCTTTATTCATTTTCTTTGTCGGCGGGCAGGGCTTGGGCAAGGTTCATCAGCGTCACGGAAGGCGAATGGAAACCACAGCTGAAATGGTTTCGAGCCAAGGTAAGTAATTAAGTAGTACTAGCTAGCTAGCTGCCATCTCTTTAATTATCATGCTTGATTAATTATCATCTGATCAAATTAAATTATATTCTCGTAATAAAGGCCCTGAAGCAGGCGCAGGGGACTGATCTGTGTGCATTCTGCGTTTGCGAGAACATTCGCATGATGGCGTCCGAAAGGAGCAGATCTCAAAGACAGGAATGGGTACGCTTGTCAGAACACTATTCACAATTTTTACACCATTATCGATATCTAGTCACACAACTAATACACATGCATATTGATCTCCTTCTTAACAGTTCAAAGAGGTGCGGGACAAGCTCCTAGAAACGGAGCGCATAGAAGCACTTCAAGAGGAAATAGCGGGATTTTTGCTCGACCAGGTCATAAATCCGAAGGGAGAATACTATTACCCGCTACCGCCCCCATCGCCCAGGTCATGAACCACTTCCAATTGTCATCGTGCTCCGAAGGCACCAATCAGGCTAATGCCACTGGCTCCGAAGGCAACATGCATATGTAGGAGAAATTGTATATAGCTATACATGTGTGTATGTGTGAATTAATATGGTGGTTTGTGAGACATGATTGATGATATATATATATATATATGATTGGTTCTACTAGAAATTCTATATATATATATTATATATATATATATATATATATATATGCATAACGTGTACAATGTGTAGTACCGTAAAATACCAGTAAACGAAAAAGAATTAAAATGGAAAACACAAAATTAAATGAAAAAGAAATCATAAAACCAAAAACCCCCCCAAACATTTTAGTACCGGTTGGTGTTACCAACCGGTACTAAAGGGCTCCCGGCCCCCGGAGCTGGCTCGTGCCACGTGGTTGCCCTTTAGCACCGGTTCGTGCTGAACCGGTACTAAAGGGGGAGGGGGCCTTTAGTGCCGAAATTTTAGTACTGGTTACCTAACCGACACTAAAGGGCCTTACGAACCGGTGCTATTGCCCGGTTCTGCACTAGTGGACCGCCATCATCATTTGCGAGCTACAATCTTTTCTCATGATAAAGAAACTTCAATAGTAACTCGAAGAAAAATATTGTGTCATGAACAACCTTTTGCTCTGAATACCACCTGATGTAGACCGAAACTCGATGTGAGGTCCGATCTGTTGTTGCGGCCCGATCTTTCACGACACTCCACCATCAGCAGTAGCAACCTCTCGCCCGCGCACGCGATGTACACGAAGTAGAGGGTTTGAATCTTGCGGCCGAGCACGAGAAAACCAATCTCGACGAAGGCACTCACGCGCAAAACAATTTCCACGAAAAGAAATCGCAACACAGAGGTTTTCTAAAGATTCTTCTAAAACTTGATACGGGCGTCTACCCTTAAAAACACATCGTGTCTATTTTATAAAATAACCTAAACTTTTCATGACTCATGGGCTAGACTTTATAGTAGTATAGCCGACTCCTTCTAACTTAATTGACAAGGAAAAAACTAACACACGTAAAAACTCCTGCTTATTTAAACTACCTTTTACATCTCGGTAGATCCTAAACTTGCAACCGAATAATATTGGAGGTGGACCCCAGCCCGTGTCCTTTAATGACAATACATCACGTACTAGCCTCTGACTCTTGCAACGTTGTGAAACTTCTTCTTTACGTGGAGGTGGCCAAAACAGAAACAAATCCCTCTCATTTATCTTGTTGACCGAATCAAATAAACGATACCCTGCATGCACCCTTCCATCAGCGTAAGTTTCCTCTTCTGTCCAAGTATTAATGTACTTTGAATTTTCCTTGCCAAAACTTGCCAGATCAATGTTGCATGCACATGTCACGCCTTGATTTAGCTCTTGAATTTGCACGTAATTATTATCCTTTAATACATGCACATCCAGGGACTTCTCTTCCCTCTCGTTGGCGCAAAGATCAAACAAAACAATATCCTATTTTATTTTAACAGAAAATAATTCCTCTAACCCATTGATATGCGGTACTATTTTGCGATCATCAACGCTAACATCAGTTGCGGCCATATCTACAGTTTCAGTTTCTCCATATGTTCAAGGAGAGGAAGACCTCCGCGGCAAAGATGCAAACATGGTCAGGCATAGGTGCCGTCTTCTGCGATCCTTTCCCCCTCCAGTTCTCAAGCTTGTTCTAATCTGATTTCGCATGCGGAGCATTAGTTTGCATGCCACATGTCACACAACTGTTTTTACCTTTTTTTTGGACAAGCTGTTGGTATTTGTACTAATTAATTAATTTCGACCATGAGGCGGATGTTGTTACCAAACTGCTTCAGTAAATTTTAGTTTTGAAGTGAATTTTTTGGATTGAGTAGGAGAAGAATTTGAAAATTATAACACCTCCATTTTTTTGAGTTGAAATTATTTAACAACAACATCTATGTTTTGTATTAATAAAAGCAGAAATCCAACTCATTTCTACAGTGGGGGTGTCATAAAATCAAATCCCGGTTTCTTGTGGCTTGATAGCAACACAAGAGATTTTGCTAGTTACGATTTATAAAGGTTTAATTCACGTCTGCTCCGAGAACTAAAAAATTCATATGTACTAGATTTAGACGTTAAGTTGATGTCTTTTGTGCGACATGACCAAATTTCTCTTATAAGCCGGTGTTGCTCTCTGGTTAAGCCTGGTTGGTGCGCTAATGCTTGTGTACATGACCCAAGACACATATGGGTCCAAAAAGCTCAATAGCCGGCCCAAGCTTGCGGAATAACATATGATACACTTAAGCCTATATACTTGGACATGGCTGGAATAATTGTTTTTTTAAATTGATTGAAACATGAATGAAATAATTGAAATTTGTGTAAAGTGTTTATAAAATTGATTGAAACCTATCTGAAATAATATTTTCCTGAAAATATGAATTATATTTGGAAAAATGTTAGAAATGGCAAAATTTCATTTGACATAATTAGAAAATTATTGTATGATATTCGCGGAATCAAAAATATATTTAAAAAGTGAGATTAAAAAAACATAATCACACAAATTTCGATGATTATAGTCGGATTCCTATCAAATTTAAATATTACATTGCATTTCAAAAAGATATTTTTTTGCATGTTTGATTATATATATATAATTTAAATTTAACTTTTGGATTTAAAACTTCTGTGGAATGATTGAAAAATTATTTAATGGAGACTAAACTTCAAAAAAGTGTATTTCAAACTACCATTCCTTCCAGAAATTTAGTGAAACATATATAAAATTCATACTTCCTGAAAATTGAAATAAAACATTTGGAAACGTTTTCTCACAATCTATAAATGTTCAAAGTTTATTGATTTTGAAGATTTGTGAATGCAATCAAAAGTTAATTGTAAAACTCATTGATGTGTGGCTGGGGAGTGTGAATCCAATTTTATGGTAAAAAGAGAGCTTTATAAATCAAACAAAATAGGGTTAAATTCAGGTTTACAAGGCTGAAGATGCCTGGGAAAGCACTTGAGGACTAGGACATCAAACACTGAGCTAACACAAATGTGCTACCCTGCACAGGCACCGAATATCAAATGGTCTGTTTGGTTGCCCACACGATAGTTGGTAGACTGAATATGGAGGAAATCTTTTACTTTGTCTGGTGTTTGGTTGCTTGACTCGCATCAGTTTCCTACATCGCATAGTGTTTAAGGCACACCAGGGGCAGGCTGAGGTGGAACTGACTAATTAGTCCTTTCCACTCATGCAGGCTCGCGCGCGGACGGCGAGGTGAGAAAAATTCTTTCATCTTCGTGTCAGGCTGCATCCTTCTCTCCCATCGCATGCGGGGAATCGAAACAACCAAACGTTGAGCTCGAATGCTGTCAAACCTTATCAACCATCATGCAGGCAATCAAACAATATGACTATTATCTTTGTACCTCTTTTTGTCAACCAAGCTCGACTCAGTCTGGCTTGTTTTTTTTATAAAGGATGGCCAGTGGCTACAGACGACTAAACACGCCCAGAACATCTTTGCCGTGGAAAATAATAATAATCTCAAAGCAACTTTTTTTGACATAATACAAATGCAAGCACTCATACAAACGCACATACATTCATCCCTACGAGCGCACATATGCACACCCTATACCTATGAATACACTTGAGAGACTGAGCCGGCATATCATCTTGAGATTTACAAAGTCACTTAGGCGCAGGAAACTGACACACCAAATGATGCCACAGAAGAGATTGCAGTACAAGAAGAAGAAATCCCACAGGATCAGGACTCCCCTCCAAATGAGTATCTCATGCATATTTCGGCTCATGCAGTTTCAAGGCAGGTCACTGCTGGCACATTTTCAGTCAAGGTCACTGTTGGTGAACAAACAGGCATTGCCTTTATTGATACCGACGACGAAACCCTGATGGACTGAAAATACCACTATCTCTTTATCCATCCAGACACAGGTTGGTTCACATCCTAAAGCAACTTGGACGCTTTGGGTTGTTGTCGTCAACGCCTCTATGGTGCAGGTGATGACCACGATCATTTTTCCGGGTTACTTTGATCGGTCGGTCTGACTACAAGTGGGCTGGTGGCTCCAAAATTGTCACCAACCATATCCCTCGTGATCGTGAGTTTAAAGGCTGTTTCCCATCATCTATGGTACGTAGAGTACATGTGACGTGCGTACTTATTTTCTACTGCTAGACAGCAGCTTAGAAATAGCACATGGCCTGCTAGATCTACCGGTGCATCATGCATGACATCAAAGTAGCAGCTAATCTAAATCGTCAACGTATATTACTTCAGGTTTAGAATTTAGGTTTAGAGTTTGGGTTTTGGGGTTTAGAGTAGACCATAACTGCAAATATGTTATTCTCATTACACTACTCCTCTTTGTATCAGGCCGCCTTTCATTCTACGTAGTACACTACTGTTTACTACCACTCCGTCGCGGGGGGGGGGGGGGGGGGGGGGGGGGGGGGGGCTGGTGGATAAATTAGTCGGATCGTGTGCGGCGTGCAGCTTATTTAACGTTCGACACTGCGGAAAATAAGAAACAAAATACTCCGATCTGAGCAGACCACCACCCATCGGACTGCCGGTTCTTGACTTCTCGCCGCCGCACGGCCCGTTGTCAGGCCGAGCTACCTCCTGATCCCCGCCATGGACAGAGCCGAGTCATCGCCGGAGCCGCTGCACGTCGTCATTGTCCCGTGGCTGGCGTTCGGCCACATGCTCCCGTACCTGGAGCTCGCGGAGCGGCTGGCGACGCGTGGTCACCGCGTGTGCTACGTCTCCACGCCGCGCAACCTCGCGCGCCTCCCGCCGCTGCGCCCCGCCGCGGCGCCGCTCGTGGACCTCGTCGCGCTCCCGCTGCCCCGCGTTCACGGCCTCCCCGACGGCGCCGAATCCACCAACGACGTCCCCGACCACCAGCGGGAGCTCCACTGGAAGGCCTTCGACGGCCTCGCCGCGCCCTTCGCGGAGTTCATGGCCGCCGCGTGCGCCGACGAGGCCACCAGGCCTCACTGGGTCATCGCCGACTGCTTCCACCACTGGGTCGCCGCCGCCGCCGTCCAGCACAAGGTTCGGCTCATCTGCCGCGCGCGCTGCTCGATCGCTTTGGTTCCATACTTCCATTGACCCATTCCATCCAGTGCACGTCTCAAATAGCTCGATGCTCGATGGTTCACCAGGTTCCATGCGCGATGCTTCAACCGACCGCTGCTGTGATCGCTGCCGCGTACCACCCGCACGGTGGACCGCGCGCTGTGACCCGCCCCCGTTACGAGACGGAGGAGACGGCACCCATGTACGACGACCAAGGCGCGTCGGGTATGTCCACCGTCCAGCGTTGGCACTTGACGAAAAACAGGTGCGCGCTCGCGGTCATCCGGAGCTGCGTCGAGTGGGAGCCCGAGTCCTTCCCGCTGGTGCCAAAGCTCCTCGAAATGCCGGTCGTGCCACTCGGCCTTCTGCCGCCGTCACCCGACGGAGGCGGCCGTGCGGACGGCACCAACGGATCAGCAGAGCACGCCACCGTGCGCTGGCTGGACGCGCAGCCGCCAGGCTCGGTGGTGTACGTGGCGCTGGGGAGCGAAGTGCCCCTGCCCCTGGAGCAGGTGCACGAGCTGGCCCTCGGGCTGGAGCTCGCCGGGACGCGCTTCCTCTGGGCTCTCCGGAAGCCCAGCGGCGCCGCCGTCCTGGACGACGGCGCCGACATGCTTCCTCCAGGTTTCCAAGAGCGCGCTCGCTGGGTGGGGCTGGTGACCACGGGGTGGGTTCCTCAGATGAGCATCCTGGCGCACGCCGCCGTGGGCGGGTTCCTGACGCACTGCGGCCGGAACTCGCTGATCGAAGGGCTCCTGTTCGGCCACCCACTCGTCATGCTACCCATCTTCGGCGACCAAGGTCCGAATGCACGCCAAATGGAGGCGAAGAAGGCGGGGTTGCAGGTGGCGAGGGACGAGAGCGATGGGTCCTTCGACCGCCATGGCATCGCGAGCGCGGTCCGGGACGTCATGGTTGACGGAGAGGCAAGGAGGAGATTCGTGGCAGGTGCAGCGAAGATGCAAGAGGTCGTAGCTAATACCCAACGACAGGAGAGGTACATTGACGAATTTGTGCAACACCTTCGATGTCACGGCGTCGCCATTGCAACTGATGGCAAAGCCACTACTGCCGCTACTTCGTGAACAACACGGGAAATTTTTGTGTTTGATACTTTCATGCATGTTTGCTTTTCCACAGCCACTGTATTTTTAGTTTTTCATTCTGAAGGTGATGAAACACTGAAACTGTAGCATATGTGGTGTATATTTTCGCCCAGAATTGTAGAAATGGCCCAGCGTATATTTTCTTTCTCGCTAAGGTGGTGCTACACATATGTGACGTGGTTCCCGGGGAATTTCTTGCGCACTCGATTTTGTTCACCCATGAGCAACCCATCAAAGTGTCCACGAGTGTGCTGAACTGGGTTTTCGATAAAGGGTGTTTTCATTAATTAATAATATCATATCAAAAGAATACAAGCATCATGAGCACATCTGGGTCAGCATGACTACAATGAACATAGGCAAGATCAAGACACACACACAATGAAGATAGAAGGGAGAAATTACAGTTTAGAGAGTCTCTCTTTGTATTACAGTTCCCGGGGAATTATGATGAAGACACACAATGAACAAAATCCGAGTCATTCCAGATAGCTCTAGCAGGAAAAATATTGCACATCTCAATTTTTCCTCCTCTTCCAGCCCGAACAACCATGGAGAAGATCCCGATGAATTGTTGTGCGTCGGATTCTCCGAAGTACAACTCCATAGCTTCATGCCAGAAATATAAGAAGGACGTTGTTCCTTGGATTTATATTGGAGGGTTACAAGAATGCTTGCGGTTGGAGCGGGTGGCCGGGGAGGTTTTTACCCAACATGGGTGGCAGCATAATCTTCGAATCGATCCACCTTCTCCGTCGACATAGGCATAGTTTCGGCCCCATATGACTTTACTGTTGCCACTTTGTCGTCTTATATTTTTTTGTCAGACTGTTTGTTTGATGGCTGTGTGCATCTTAGCTATGCAGAGGCCGGGTGACGCTCTTTATGTTTTGTATCCGCTCGATGCTACATTTTGAGTTAATAAAAGCGCCCTTTATCAGGAAAAAAACAAGAATTCTTGCGACCTTAGTCCTTGTGACGTGGCTTTGAGAGTGGCCACTATTCTGGTCAGAACTCGCAGAACATCTTGAAGACCTAATAGTTTGATCATATAGAGGCCTCCCACAGTGGCTGATAGTTCGAGAAATTATTGCTTCGCCCAAGGGTCACTATCCTTTTGTGATAGGTCTTGAGGGCATTTCTCGTAGTTTTTTTTTGGGGGGGGGGGGGGGGGCTGTTACCTTGCCCTTTGTCAAAGAAGTAGGAGTTGAACCATTCATGCTTGCTTGGCGAGCAAAGAGAGGCACGTGAGGGAGGTGATAGGCTTTGAAGTCATCTTATTTCCCATGCTCTTCTTTTGCTTTTTTAGGCGCCTGTTAATTTGTTATGAGTGTTGTGTTGTGGCGGCTAGGTGTTGGTGCGTGAAAATTTTTTAAGTGGAAGCCAAAAGTCCGTTGTGGCACTTTGGCCACTTGGATTGCCTTAAGGTATGATGTTTTAGCATAATGATGGACTTTATATGAGCAACAAGTTTATCACGGATATTGGAAGTGGTTTTTGGCAATCCTCAGTCTTCAGTGTTGGTAGCGGGCGTTCTTGTCAATGCTCCACTTGCCATTGGGCCGATTCTAAATGCAAGGTTTGATTCTTCGCCGTCCTCTTGTTGCCTTTCTCCTTATGGGCATGGAATTTCTTACACCTTCTTAGGCATTCTTTTATGAGGCCTTCCTTTGATGCAATGAGCCATGTAAGGAGGTGGTTAATTGATGGCTTTGGATTATCCAAGGCATCCAAGTTGCAAAAAGGTTGAGGAGACATGACTTCAAGTAAGTGCATCCCCATAAATGCCATCAATGTTATTGTAGAGAAAACAACCATAAGGTAGGGGTAGATTACATCATTGGTTGGGTCGACATGCTATTCCCTAGCGAGCGTCGAGGCTGGATATAGTAAAGACGTGCACTTACGATTGCATGGTGATTGGTTGATGTATACTTGTGGGAGTCGGACAATGATTTGAACCAGGTTCGGACGTGACTTACAAAGGAGAGAGAGCGTAGCAAACTAAGGGGTGTAGCATCGTGTATGAGATGTCAGCCCAGAGACGATGTGATGACGACCATTAATTGATACTTTCTCGACAATCATTTCTGTGTGAACCTGATGCTCGAAGAAAAATTCACTCAAACTGAGTTGTTTAAATGGATCAATTCAAATAATTTAGGCTACACATGTTGTCTTTCACTTTTCGCGGGCATATTTATTATGTATTTTTACATTAGATTTGTTCATTCCACTTCCATTTAACATTTGTAGCATGCCTAATGGATGTGCTCCAATGAAAGTGGAGCATGAGTCTGTCATGTATGATGTTTTGGCTGTGATGGCCTAGTTTTCTTTCGTGTTTATGACTTTCTGTTGGACTTCACATTTAGAAATAAGAGATGGTTGTGTGTAGTGATCAATGTGGAGTCCAGGGTTGACCCTCCTTTTCAAGGGAAAATGCTATTATTAACATCATTAAGCATAAAAAGGTATAAACAATATTTTCTCATGAATAAAAATCACAATTATAGGTGATATTTTCTAAACATTCTAATATCTTTTTTTTGCATTTTTTTGACTTCATATGAACTTGTTATGAATATAAGATATCAGAATGTTCAAAAAACATCATCTATATTTGCATGTGAAATTTGTGCATGACAAAAGTATTGCTTGTACCTTTTTTTAATAGTGTTAATAACATTAATAACCTCGGATAGTCTAAACTATACTTTTTTCCTGGATGCAAATGACATACGCATAAAAGCAATGTTTTTCTGAATATTTTGATATCTTATTTGCATTTTTATGAGTTCATATATATATTGGCTATGAATTTTTTAAAGTATTGGTCAAACCGTCAAATGGTACTTTAACGTCTTCAAAGACAAATCTAAAAGCAAAATTGAGCAAAGACGAGAAGTAAGGGCAAAATCCACGGGCTAGCACAACTAAAGGCAAAAGTGTAATTGTCAAAACAAAAAAACTCCACAACAAGGGGTTGGTGGCTTGTACTTCAGGTGAGGATACAGATATTTCTCAACAGCAAAAAAAGGTGAGGATACAGATGATGGATCGTGGATACGGATCAACTATAATATGCCGCCTCTGTACATATTTATTCACAGTTGATTGGTACATCATGGATACAGATGAAATATGTCGCCTCTCAACGTGCGTCGTCGTGGGTGCTCCCAAATCCCAAAACTAAAAAGAAGTTCACATGGCGTGCACCATGGAGAGCAAGTAGCACGCTCCTGTTTGACCACCAGTAAAATACTTCGTGCGTGGATAGCCACGGCGCGAGCAGAGCGCTCAGCCTGACCACCACCTAGCTCATTAAGCCGCCGATCCTTCTCGCCAGTCGCCAGTCGCCGCTCGCCGCCGGCAAGTCCAGCTCCTGATCAAGACCTTCCTCCTGATCGCGCCATGGACGCCGGTTCCCAATCCTCGCCGCTGCACATCGTGGTCGTCCCGTGGCTCGCGTTCGGCCACCTGCTCCCGTACCTGGAGCTCTCCGAGCGGCTCGCCGAGCGCGGCCATCGCGTGTCCTACGTCTCCACGCCGCGCAACCTCGCCCGCCTGCCGACGCTGCGCCCCGCCGCGGCGCCGCGCGTGGACCTCGTCGCGCTCCCGCTCCCGTGCGTCGACGGCCTCCCCGACGGTGCCGAATCCACCAACGATGTGCCCGACGACAAGCGGGAGCTCCACTTCAAGGCCTTCGACGGCCTCGCCGCGCCCTTCGCGGAGTTCATGGCCGCCGCGTGCGCCGACGAGGCCACGAGGCCTCACTGGGTCATCGCCGACTGCTTCCACCACTGGGTCGCCGCCGCCGCCTTCGAGCACAAGGTACGGCAGATCTGCGCGCGCTGTCGCCGCTTGGTTCCACTAGCTAATTCCATCCCATGTACTCCATCGTTCACCAGGTCCCATGCGTGATACTTCTCCCGACCGCGGCTTTGATCGCTACCGCGCACCGCGACCAGTCGGCGGAAGCGCGGGCTGTGACCCACACCCGCCCTCGTTACGAGGAGGAGGAGGTGGCGCAAATTTACGACGGCCATGGCACGTCGGGCATGTCCATCGTCCAGCGCTTTTACTTGACGAAAGAGAAGTGTGCGCTCGCGGCCATCCGGAGCTGCGTGGAGTGGGAGCCCGAGTCCTTCCCGCTGGTGCCAACGGTCATCGGCCTGCCGGTCGTGCCCCTCGGCCTTCTGCCGCCGTCACCAGACGGAGGCCGCCGTGCCGACGCCACCAACGGATCGGCAGAGCACGCCACCGTGCGCTGGCTGGACGTGCAGCCGCCGGGCTCGGTGCTGTATGTGGCGCTGGGGAGCGAGGTACCGCTGCGTGTGGAGCAGGTGCACGAGCTGGCCCTCGGGCTGGAGCTCGCCGGGACACGCTTCCTCTGGGCTCTCCGGAAGCCCAGCGGTGCAGCAGTCGACGACGACGGCGCCGACATGCTTCCTCCCGGTTTCCAAGAGCGCACTCGTGACCAGGGGCTGGTGACCACGGGGTGGGTTCCCCAGATGAGCATCCTAGCGCACGCCGCCGTGGGCGGGTTCCTGACGCACTGCGGCCGGAACTCGCTGATCGAGGGTCTCCTGTTCGGGCACCCTCTCGTCATGCTGCCCATCTTCGGGGACCAAGGGCCCAACGCGCGCCAAATGGAGGTGAAGAATGTAGGGTTGCAGGTGGCGAGGGACGAGAGTGATGGGTCGTTCGACCGCCATGGCGTCGCGAGCGCGGTCAGGGCTGTCATGGTTGACGGAGAGGCGAGGAGGAGCTTCGTGGCAGGTGCAGCGAAGATGCAGGAGGTCGTAGCTAATACGGAGGGGCAGGAGAGGTACGTTGACGAGTTTGTACATCGCCTTAGATCTTACACCGCCGAAGGCGATTTCAGTACAGTCGCGCCTACCTCTCTTTGAGCCACTGACAGATGGATCAGCATGTTCACAGCCCCACATGGCATTCGCTCCAAGTCAAGCTAAGATGAAGTCAATGAATCTCGACCCGCTCATTACGTGAGACTTCATGAATTATGTATTGTACTATAAATATAATTTGAGTAACGCTACATCAACGGAAGGTTACGGGCGTTTTACGGGTGAAAATCAGGGGGGCGGAGAGATTATTAGGAAAGGGCCTGTAAAACTCCTGTAAGAGACCCATACGTTTAGCATTTTTTTATTCAATTTTCAAGATTTTGTGATACTATTACGAAGTATAAACATATCTATCCATGTAAGTTCAAAAAACAAAAACATATCTACCCATGTGTCCATCTCAATTCTACCACAACTAGGATCCATAATGTGCCTTTGGGGGCGACCAGTGGCGAATCTAGAAAATAATGAAGGGGGGGCTGGGCTGCCTGGGTCATGAAAATATGTGTTGGATTTGGCCTGCAACTAGCTGGGCTGAGCCTTAAAACTAGTAGTAAATACAAATTTTACAGCACTGGAGCTTAAAGCCCCCCTAGTAGATTCACCCCTGGGGGCGACTATGTGGAAGGCGACTGAAATTTTTATGCCGGCCAGTCACTTTGTTTTCAGTAGGATTAGGATCCAATAATGATACAAATAACGTAAAATATTGTAAAACTGAAAAGAATTAAATTACCAAAATCTACAATGCCATTATAGTCAACCTAATGGACATGAACAGAAGATCCTCGCATGGTGGATCGAGAAAGGGACCATCTTCTTCTCCTTTCTGTCGTCTGCACCCTCTTCTACTCTTGCTACCAAGTGCGGTCTTAACAATGGCAGCGGCCTGGTGGGGTGGGCAGCGACCCAGCGACCGTGCGGAGCTTGCTGTGGCGGCGATGTGGCTTGGGCCAGATCTGCAGGGCGGTCGCCTCTTGTGACGAGGGCCGCGGAGGCGCAGGTCGGCATCTGCTGCTGCGTTCTGGCATGGTGTGGACTCCGGCGAGGTGGTGCCTGCTCGTGGGTCCTCGACCTGTCGGGCTCGGGTGGCTACGAGCGGCCTGGGTGGTGCACTGGCCAGCGAGGCGTCGGCGACGACTTCGACGGTGGCAGGTGACGTATGGCGGCGGGGTGCGGGTGGTGGTGGCTCCTCCCTTCTCCTGGGTTCGGGCCAAAGGCGCGGGCTTTCACGCGGAGAGGGCTAGGACCAGCGGCTCGTGCTCGGGCGGACCAATTTGAGGCCTGAGTTGAGTCGGTGCTTCTGCTCTGGCTAGGCGATGGTAGGCGCGGTCTGGGAAGTGCTTGTTGGTGGTGGTCGGACTTGGGGTGCGTCGGTACGCGGATCGATGCTGGTGGCCATGGATATGGCGTTGTGTGAACTCGCCTGGTCAGGGGCTGGTTTGCCGGCGGCCGGCGGTAGTCTCAGAGTCCTGTCACCCTGGTCCACCTGGCACTGGCTGGGGATGCAGGTGTGGGCGCCTCCTACGGTGGAGGCGCTTACCCAGACTCAGGGACTGATGCCGGATTAGGAGTTGATGGACTGCCGTCGCTCCTCCTACCGTGGTTGTGTGTGTTGTGACGTGGACGACGCACAGTATCTCACGACAAGGACGCTGGGGCGGCGGCTCCGAATGGCGGGCCGCATGGTTGCTCTCTAAGGGCATCTCCAACAAGTTGTATGTTAGGCCTCCTTTGGTTTAGAAGAATTTCATAGGAATTCTAGAGGATAGGATTTTTATAGAATTTTTTCCTTTAGAGCCCTTTGGTTCATAGGAATGGATTCCTATTCCTACATAGGATTGGTTCCTATCCTCCATATTTCATAGGAAAATAAAAAAGAGCCTAGACTCAATGGAAAAACTCCTTTGGTGTCAACCAAATGACATCTTGTTTCCTATTTCTACTCATAGGATTTGAGATACATGTCATCTCATTTCCTACAAGATTCCTATTCATATGATAGTCCTATTCTATGAACCAAAAAAGGCCTAAGTCTTGTTGGTAAAATGTTCATGTCATCAACCAACAAGCTATCATACAACTACTACAATGGGTTGTATGTAAGCTATCCAATAGATGGTGAGACAATAAATGTGATTGCTCTCTATTTCACCTTGAAGCTTGTGCAAAGGTTGTTGGTTAATCTACATACAACTTTGCTCTCTCTCAACATTTAATACATGCCACATCATCACTATGTCCTAGGTGGCAAATTTGCCAACACTTATCTCACAACTGTTGGAGATGCCCTAACGGGCATCATTGTGGTGGTGGTCCTCTCCTAGGTTGGGTGGACAATGGGAAGGGTGGCGATGGGTAGCTCAAACGTGCCCTTTCTTCGATAGGATGGTGTCCTGATCCGGATCTGGGGTGCTGACTTCGTCGCTGAAAGGATCGATATGGTTGACTAGAGGGGGGGTGAATAGGCAACTAACAATTTTTAGTGTTTCTTAGCAATTTAAACTTTGCATCAAAAATAGGTTGTCTAGATATGCAACTAGATGAGCAACCTATATGATGCAACACTAGTAGGAACACAAGCAAGCAAGATATATGAAACAAATAAGCTACTCAAGTAAAGGCACGAGATAACCAAAAGTGGAGACGGTGGAGACGAGGACGTGTTGCCGAAGTTCCTTCCCTTTGAGAGGAAGTACGTCTCCGTTGGAGCGGTGTGGAGGCACAATGCTCCCCAAGAAGCCACTAAGGCCACCGTAATCTCCTCACGCCCTCACACAATGCGAGATGCCGTGATTCCACTATTGGTGCCCTTGGAGGCGGCGACCGAGCCTTTACAAACAAGGTTGGGGCAATCTCCACAACTTAATTGGAGGCTCCCAACGACGCCACGAAGCTTCACCACAATGGACTATGGCTTCGCGGTGACCTCAACCGTCTAGGATGCTCAAACACCCAAGAGTAACAAGATCCGCAAGGGATTAGAAGGGAGGAATCAAATATCTCTCGGTGGAAGTGTAGATCGGGGCCTTCTTGACCTCTCCCAAGCAAATCAACAAGTTTGGGTGGCTAGGGAGAGAGGTCGGGCGAAAATGGAGCTTGGAGCAATAATGAAGCATTAATGGTGGAAGAGGTAAGTCAACGGGGAAGAAGGAGACCCTTTATATAGTGAGGAGAGAAGATCCAACCGTTGCCCACCAACCAGCCCGCGGCCAGTGGTACTACCGCGCAAGGTCAGCGGTACTACCGCACGGCCACGCGGTAGTACGGTTTGCGGGCTGGCGGTACTACCGCACGGGGGTGCGGTACTACCATGCCCTCAGCGCGGTACTACCGCGAGGCAAGGGTCAGAGAGGATGAAAGGATACAACCATGCATACTTCCGCAAAATAACGGAAGTAGCAAAAACGCGACACAGTAGTACTGCCGAGGGGCAGTACTACCGCCTGGCTCCCTAGCGCGGTACTACCGTACAGCGAAAGCGGTAGTACCGCGGCGGTGCGGATGTAAAATTTTACATCCGCCCCTACTACCGCACCCGGGCGGCACTAGCGAGTGGGCTGCGGTAGTATGGCTCCAGGGGGAGCGGTACTACCGCGGGCACGAGCGGTACTACCGTGGGTGCCCACGGTACTACTGTTTCCCTTGGAGCGGTACTACCGCAACCCCAAGAACAGCCAGTCACTAGAGGCATAGAAAACGGACGAAGCTCCAAGGAAGAAAGAGAGAGATGCAAGGAGACGTGTACGTGATGATTCCACCCAAACCTTTCCAACGCGGACCCCCTCTTAATAGTACGGCTTCCCTACGACTCAAATCCACCAAAAGGAAACGTAGAAAAGACGCCGTCTTCGTCAGTCTTCGAGGGACACCCAATCGTCTTGTGCCTAGTAGAGAAGAGTCTGGAAAGCTCATGACACACGATTAGTCCGCAAATGCGTTGTCATCAATCACCAAAACACTTAGGGATAAATATGACCTTACAATCTCCCCCTTTTTGGTGGATTGATGACAAAATGGGATTTGCATAAAGAAAAGAAAATTAAGAGAATGCACGCCCCTCCTCTCTATAAAATAGACGGGCTCCCCCTAGATGTGTGCCACCTAGATGAGTGCTTTGGACTGCACGGCACATGAATACTAGGATCACAGCTCCCCCTATGTTATAGAAACAAAGCATATCTATCACTAGACAAGATGTAGCAAACACAAGATAACAAGATATATAGGAAGAGTGCATATGTCTTACACCATATGGAGGATAGGTCTCGAAGACACAAGCCAAACAGAAGCAAACGAGGTTCCAAGCAAACACACCACACACAAACAAGCACAACACACGCAATTCGCAAATCCCTACACTCTCTCCCCCTTTGGCATCGAGACGCCAAAAAGGCAGAGAGGACACCTACAACACAAGTGGTAGCTCAAGCAGAGAAGTTGTTCCACTGCTCCTGGTGCTCCTCGTCAGACTCGGCGGCTGGGATAGTCTCCTCCACGTCCTCCTCTGAACTGGTCCACGTGTAGCCCTGCTTAGACATCCAGGCAGCCTCAGGAGTGATGACTTCCTCCGACCCGCCAGACACATCCTCGCCAAAGAGCCGCATCACTTTCTTGTCACGGCAGCGAATTTCCTTGTCAGACACGTGAGCCCTGTACTGTCCCTTCGCTTGCATGCAGAAGAGAGTCTTCATCTTGTCCTTCAGCTTCTTGGCCCATGATGGCTCAGAGGAAGAAGTGGTGAACCTGGCATCACGGTCCTCAGCAGCACGATCCTCAGCACGGTCCTCAGCACGGTCCTCAGCAGCCTCCCCCTGACCGGTAGCCCTCCTAACAGAAGATGCCTCAGCACGAGTGGTGGTGTTGGCCCAGTTGGGCTTGACGCGGAGGCAGATGGACTCATGGCGGACCCAGTCTGGAGCAAGAAACTCATCTCCTGGAAACGTCTTCTCCCAAGTGGAAGAGAGCAGCAGATGCAGGTATGGGGCATAAATAGGAACCTTACGAGTGAACATAGCAAACCGAAGCTCACACCACATGATGTGAGAGATATCAAGTGGCTGAGTCTGAGAAGAATGAGCCTCTGCACACAGGAGCAACATGTCCACTAGATATGCATGAACCTTGTCCTTGTCGCCAATGCGTGGGAACAGAGTGTTGCGGAAGATGCGATGCATGATATCCAGAAAAGAGTTCAACACCCAAGTAGACTTGCCATTGGGGAGTACCTTCTCAACAAGGAAGGGCTGAAGCAGGTTCTTGTTGGCAGACTCAGAGTTGGCATGGGGACGGACACCAACTGGGGTGTGGAGCCCGTCATCAAGAATGTGCAGCAGATCCATGAACTCTTTTCATGTAGCAGACAGCTGACGGTCATTAGTCATCCAAGTCATCCTCCGCTCCACCCCGGGATGAAAGTACACTGAGGCAAAGAACTGACAGATAAGCTCAGGGTCATAGTCAAGGTGAAAGGAGATCACCGGCTCAATAGCAAACTGCTCCACCAAGTCCAGAGCCTCGCCAAAATAGTCACGAAACTTGTCATTCCGCAGGTGATGCATATCAATCCACTTGACATCCACATAGGTGTTCTGCTTGTTCTTGATCACATCCAGATAGATGAGAACCTGTTGCTTGGTCCAGAACAACTCGGTGCCTTTGAGGGTAGCCCGAGGATTCACATAGGGATTGATCTTCCGGCGCTCGACATACTCAGTGGTAGAGATCTCGTCCATGGCCTTAGCCGGTTCCTTGAGCTTGCTGGCAGTAGTCTTGACATTTCGCTTGGGGGCCTTCGAGCCCTCTGGGGCTTCATCTTGGGGGTTGCGCAGACGCTTGGAGCTGGTGTCACGGCTGGGATTGGAACGGCGAGAGCCACCACCTGAGACACACAACGCAAAACACCCACAAAAGCCAAGAGAGATTAAAGCAAAGATCTCAACACAGACGAGGGAAACAAATAGAAAGCACACATGATACATGCCTATAGGGAGTTTTGAATCCTACGGTAGTACGGCCGGCGCGGTAGTACCGTGCCTGCGGAACGGTAGTACCGCACGGCGCACGGTAGTACCGCTCCTGACGGGCGGTAGTACCGCTCAGCACACGGTAGTACCGCACGTCGGCCACGGTAGTACCGCGCCGTGCTAGATCTGAGGCGATTCAAATCTAAGAAAGCCCGCGAAATCACGGCGGTACTACGGTTGGACAAAGCTACCATAAGACAGCATATCAAGTATGTTTCCTACGCATCACGACTCTCCTACATCCTACTCTTGCAAAGATTTAGCCTAAAATCTCAAGAACATCAAGTTTCTCCCCAAAAGTCTAGAAGCGAGAAAACAACCAAGAAAAGGAGAGATTTAGGGAAAAACCTTGGTCCATGGCAAGAGGAAGTGGTGGGGAACGATCCCACCGGTCGGAATCCGAGGAGAGTGGCCGGAGACGGAGATCCGGCGAGGGCCTCCGGCGCAGTCCTTGAGAGGGAGAGACGTGGGGAGAGAGAGACAATGAATGGGTATGGGGAGTTGGAACTCCCCTGCCCGAGTCATAACCTCCCCACGCGCCCTTGACGGCACAGTAGTACCGTGCCCAGACACGGTAGTACCGCGAAGAGCGGTAGTACCGTGATGGGTGCGGTAGTACCGTGCCTCCCGAGCGGTAGTACCGCGACAAGGCGCGGTAGTACCATGGGCTCAAGAGAATGCAAGTTTCGAGCACGGAAAAGATAGGATCTTTGCACAAAACCGCTCCGAGCAAGCACAACACAACAAAACCACTCAACACACAAACCAGACGGGCAAACAACAAACGAACCAAACACGAGACACCACCTCTCCAAAAGAGAGGGCGGTGGCCGTAGCCACCTATGTTTGAGTCAAGTGGTATGGTACCGCGAAGAATTATCCTTGGGTCCATGACCAAAACTCGTCTTTGAAGCACAAGCACCATCAAACATGGCTAAATGTGAAAGACTCGATTAATTTATGCATAATGGGGGGAGGGAGAGTTCATTGAGAGAACAACACTCCCCCTATGTCCATGCCTACATCTAAACAGGACAACAAGTTGCGTGCAGTGGGGTGTGCAGAGGTTCAAGCAACATTGCTCGAATCAATGATATTTAGCTCATGCCTTAACTCGCGAAATCTTGCTTCATCCAAGGGCTTCGTGAAGATATCTGCAAGGTTATCATGAGTGTTGACGTAGTTGAGCTCGATCTCTCCTCGCCTAATGTGATCCCGGATGAAGTGATACCGGATCTCAATATGCTTCGTCTTGAAATGTTGCACCGGGTTAAGAGAGATCTTGATGGCACTTTCATTGTCACACCAAAGAGGCACTTTGTCACAAGTGACACCATAATCCTTTAAAGTTTGCCTCATCCATAAGAGTTGTGCACAACAACTACCAGCCGCAACATACTCCGCTTCGGTGGACGAGAGAGACACACAACTTTGCTTTTTGGAAGACCAACTTACCAAAGAGCAACCAAGGAATTGGCACCCTCCAGAAGTGGACTTCCTATCCACTTTGTCTCCCGCCCAATCGGAATCCGAGTACCCTACAAGCTTGAAGTTTGATCCTCTTGGGTACCATAAGCCAAAGTTTGGGGTATGAGCCAAATATCGAAAGATTCGTTTGACCGCCACATAGTGACTTTCCTTAGGTGCGGCTTGAAACCGTGCACAAATTCCCACACTCAACATGATGTCCGGTCTAGATGCACAAAGGTAAAGCAAGGAGCCAATCATGGAGCGATATACCTTTTGATCCACCACTTTACCATTTGGATCTAAGTCGAGTTGGCACTTGGTGGGCATTGGAGTAGAAGCCGGCTTGACATCACTTAGCTTGAATCTTTTGAGCATGTCTTGAGTGTATTTGGATTGATTGATGAAGGTCCCTTCTCTTATTTGCTTCACTTCGAATCCTAGAAAGAACTTCAACTCCCCCATGGAAGACATCTCGAACTTTGAGGTCATGAGTGCGGCAAATTCCTCATTGAAAGCTTTGTTAGGAGAACCAAAGATAATATCATCAACATATAATTGGCACACAAACAACTCCCCTTTGACCTTCTTAGTAAAAAGAGTGGGGTCGATTATCCCAACTTCAAACCCACGGTCTTGCAACAACTCGGTAAGGTGGTCATACCACGCACGTGGGGCTTGTTTAAGGCCATAGAGTGCCTTATCGAGTTGGTACACATGATCGGGAAAGTAGGGATCCTCGAACCCAGGGGGTTGCTTGACGTACACCAATTCATTAATGGGACCATTGAGGAAAGCACTCTTCACATCCATTTGATGTAACTTAAAGTTATGATGAGAAGCATATGCAATTAACATGCGAATGGATTCAAGACGAGCGACGGGAGCAAAAGTTTCACCGTAGTCGATACCCTCGACTTGGGAGTAGCCTTGTGCTACCAAACGAGCCTTGTTGCGAATGATGATCCCATGGGCATCTTGCTTGTTCTTGAATATCCACTTGGTTCCAATGACATTGTGGTTCCCCGTTGGCCTTGGCACCAATCTCCACACTTTGTTGCGCTCGAAGTTGTTGAGTTCTTCATGCATGGCATTGAGCCAATCCGGATCTTCTAGCGCCTCATACACCTTGAGAGGTTCCACACAAGAGACAAACGCGTGATGCTCACAATAATTTGCTAATTGTCTACGAGTGCTTACCCCCTTTCTTAAGCTTCCAAGCACATTCGTCATGAGATGATCCTTGGTGGAGAGCTTGGAAGCAACCTTGGCGGCACGACGCTCTAATTCCTCCTCGGTGGTGAGTTGAGGAGCGGTTACTTGATCATCTTGAGCGTCGTCATTAACTTGTTCTTGGTCTTGAACTTGCTCGGGAGAGGGAACTTGACCTTGGGCATCCCTTGGTGTATCAACACCGTCGTGAGTATGATCTTGCCCTTGGTCTTGTTCATGAGGCTGAGGGCCTTCACTTTGTTCTTCGGAAGCGTGTGGGCCTTGAGTTGGTGATGGCTCCACAAGAGTGGAGCATTGTCCTTCTCCTTCGGCCACAAGGGGTTCCTCAATGGGGAGGATGAAACCAACACCCATTCTTCTTATGGCTTGAGGAGGAATTTCATCACCTACATCACAAGTGCCACTTTGCTCCACTTGGGAGCCGTTATTCTCATCAAACTCCACGTTACACGTCTCCTCAATAAGTCCCATGGACTTATTAAGGACACGGTAAGCATGAGAGTTTGTGGCATAACCAACAAATATGCCCTCATGAGCTCTAGCCTCAAATATAGACAACCGAACACCCTTTTTGAGAATGAAACACTTACACCCGAATACCCGGAAGTACTTGAGGTTGGGCTTGTTACCGGTGAGTATCTCATATGGAGTCTTGTTCAAGCCCTTGCGGAGGTAGAGCCGATTGGATGCATGACATGCGGTGTTGATGGCTTCGGCCCAAAAGTTGTACGGGGACTTGAACTCCGCCATCATGGTCCTTGCCGCATCCATCAACGTCCGGTTCTTTCTCTCCGCAACACCGTTTTGTTGAGGGGTGTATGGTGCGGAATATTGATGCTTGATTCCCTCATCACTAAGAAATTCATCCAAGGTGTAGTTCTTGAACTCGGTGCCGTTGTCACTTCTTATTGTCAAGATCTTTGCATTGTGTTGACGTTGTGCTTCATTTGCAAAGTCAATGACGGTTTGTTGGGTCTCGCTCTTCTTCTTGAAGAAATACACCCACGTATACCTTGAGTAGTCATCCACAATCACCAAGCAATACTTCCTACCTCCAAGACTATCGAAGGATGGAGGCCCAAAGAGATCCATGCGAAGGAGCTCCAAAGGCCTCTTTGAATAAATGATAGTCGTGGGAGGGTGAGCCTTCTCATGTAGCTTTCCTTCGATACAGGCACTGCAAGCACGATCTTTAGCAAAACTAACATTCGTTAGTCCACAAACATGGTCCCCCTTTAGGAGACTTTGCAAAGATCTCATATTGACATGGGCTAAACGGCGATGCCAAAGCCATCCCACATCAACTTTAGCCATTAGGCATGTCGCGGTCTTAGTGGGTCGCTCCGAAAAGTTAACCACATATAGACCGTTCTCGACATGCCCAACAAAGGCTACTTTAAGAGTCTTGATCCACAAGAGGGCCACGGAATCGATATCAAAGAAAGTGGCGAAGCCCATGATTGCAAGTTGACGAACGGAAAGTAAATTGTATGCAAGGGACTCAACAAGCATGACCTTCTCGATCGTGAGATCATGAGAGATGACAACTTTGCCAAGTCCCAATACCTTAGAAGAAGAGGCGTCACCCACTCGACATTGGTGGGCATAGATGGAGCCTTGTGCACATCCACCACCAAGTCCTTGCTTCCGGTCATATGATTTGTAGCTCCGCTATCGAGCAACCATGATCCACCACCGGAAGCAAACACCTACAAGAGATCAATGCTTGGTTTTAGGTACCCATTTTGTAATGGGTCCTTTGATGTTAGTAATAAGGGTCTTAGGAACCCAAATAGACCATTCAATGTGCTCATGAAGAGAACCAACAAATTTGGCATAAACATGCCCATCACTAGCTCGGCATAACACATAAGAAGGATTAAAATCGCCGGCTTTGTTGGGAGAGGAGACATCGCCCTTTTTGACTTTGTTCTTCTTCTTCTTCTCCTCGTGGACACTCTCCCCCGCCCTCACAAAGGTTTGCATGAGGGGAGGAGGTCGTTTGGTCGTGTCATTCTTCTTCTTGTTCTTGGAGTCGAGGACGTACCCAACCCCTTCCTTCGCCACACCTCCCCTTTGGTTGATCAAGAGATCATTTAGGTTCTTCTTGCCTTGTATGCACGTCACAAGGCCTCTCTCAAGTTGCGCCTTCAACGTTGCATTTTCCTCAACAAGATGCATATGCTCACAACACGGGTTAGTAGCATTTGCGTTATCAAGTAAAACCATATGAGCAAAAGTTGCTTTCTCCTTAGTTAGCTTCACTTGGAGTTGATCATGAGACTCCTTGAGACTAGCGTGAATACCCTTCAAGGCCTTGTGGGCCTTGTCAAGTATATCAAACTCCTCTTTGAGTCTAGCAAGATCAACCCCGAGTTTGGCCTTCTCGGAGTTTAGTACACGATACACAACTAGGGCATGATCATAATCCTTCTCTAACTTAGCATGATCAACGTTGTGTGACTCCTCAAGAGCCAAACGAAGACCACGCTCTTCCTCAAGAGCATTGGAAAGATCCGAAATCTCATCGGCATAGTCACGACTATGCCCTTCCATCTTCGAGATGGTGTCTTCGTGAGCCTCGATCATGTCATTGGCCTCACCAAGTTGTTCCAAGAGAGCAACAAAGTGCTTCTTGGATTTTCCCTTGAGTTTACCCATAAAGGCCTCAAACTCGTTAGCCTCCACATTAGCTCCCTCAACTTCATTAATGCAATCCAATGGGGAAGGATGATTAATGATGGTAGTTTTGATGTTGGGGGTTACCTTGTTGGTGGCTTTAGCCATGAGGCACTTGGCGTTGATGCTCTCGTTGGGTGAGTCGAAGAGAGACACTTGTGACGTTGTTGCAATGGCAATGGAGGCCATGGCAACCGTCTCATCATCTTCATCATCGTCATCATCCTCATTGTACTCTTCTTGCACAACCAAGGCCTTGGGAGGAGTCTTCTTGGTGAAGTTGATCTTGTTGGGGTACGACTTGGCCTTGTCCTTTCGGATGAGTTTGCCACCATTGTCTTCCCTCTTCTCATACGGGCATTCCGCAACGAAATGACTCACGTTGCCGCAATTGTAGCAAGTCCTCACATGTGTTCATGATATGCATACTTTGTATCTTCGGGGTTGCTCTCCTCTTCTTCCTCTTCTTCTTCTTCCACGGTGAGCTTGGCCTTCAAAGCAAGGTTGGGCTTCTTTGCCCGTTGAGACCGGAGCACCGCATTGTCGGTGGTCTTGTCCAAAATGTTCATGGCCACAAACTCATCCAACACCTCGCTTGAGGTCAAAGTGTGGAAGTCCGGTCTTTGGCGGATGACGGAGGACATGGCCTTGTGGTAGGGCATCATTGCCTTGAGGAATTTGCGCTTGATCCAATTATCATCCGTGTCTTTGCTCCCGTGATCTCGTAGTGAGACCGCAAGTTTGGTGACTCTCCGATAAAGCTCACGAGGCTCTTCATCTTCCTTCATTGCAAACTCATCGGCCTCATCTTGTACCACTTCATAGTTGGAGCGTTGAATGCTTGCGCTTCCCCGGTAGAGAGACACGACACAATGCCATGCATCTTTGGCCAAGGAGAAAGGGCGAAGATGAGGTAGGTCTTCGGGTGGAATTGCATCTTGAATGATGAAGAGAGCATTCTCATTGAATTGATTGTCCGCGGCTTCTCGAGGAGTGAGGTTGCTTGGATCATGTGGGTAAAAACCTTCTTCAATGATTCTCCAAAGGTTAGTGTTCACATGATTTAAATGACGTTTAAAGCGGTAAACCCAAGAATCAAAATCCTCATTTTTCACAATCTTAGGAGGAGGACCGGCATGATTCAAATGAGTAGAAGGAACCGGTCCACCATAAACAAGTGGTGGTTCCACATGGGCAAAGATGCCGGTGCCATTCTTGCCACTAAAAGAAGGAGCCTTTTCACTACTAGCTTCCCCCTTGTCGGGGGTAGCATCCGACACCTTGTTGGCGGGATCCCCCACTTTCAACGGTGCGGTGGATAGTTTAAGCCCCTCAAGGAATTTAGTAAACATGCTTTCAACTTCGGTCGTCATGGAGGTTTTCAATGTCTCCAAGGCTACATTGAACTCCTCACGAGAGACCGAAGTTCCCCCATCGCCCGTAGACGAGATAGGATTCACACCGGAGTGTTCCTCCGCACCGTCTACGGTATCAACCATACTCTTTGGACGGTAAAGTCCTTAATAAAGAGACGAGGCTCTGATACCAATTGAAAGGATCGATATGGTTGACTAGAGGGGGGGGTGAATAGGCAACTAACAATTTTTAGTGTTTCTTAGCAATTTAAACTTTGCATCAAAAATAGGTTGTCTAGATATGCAACTAGATGAGCAACCTATATGATGCAACACTAGTAGGAACACAAGCAAGCAAGATATATGAAACAAATAAGCTACTCAAGTAAAGGCACGAGATAACCAAAAGTGGAGACGGTGGAGACGAGGACGTGTTGCCGAAGTTCCTTCCCTTTGAGAGGAAGTACGTCTCCGTTGGAGCGGTGTGGAGGCACAATGCTCCCCAAGAAGCCACTAAGGCCACCGTAATCTCCTCACGCCCTCACACAATGCGAGATGCCGTGATTCCACTATTGGTGCCCTTGGAGGCGGCGACCGAGCCTTTACAAACAAGGTTGGGGCAATCTCCACAACTTAATTGGAGGCTCCCAACGACGCCACGAAGCTTCACCACAATGGACTATGGCTTCGCGGTGACCTCAACCGTCTAGGATGCTCAAACACCCAAGAGTAACAAGATCCGCAAGGGATTAGAAGGAAGGAATCAAATATCTCTCGATGGAAGTGTAGATCGGGGCCTTCTTGACCTCTCCCAAGCAAATCAACAAGTTTGGGTGGCTAGGGAGAGAGATCGGGCGAAAATGGAGCTTGGAGCAATAATGGAGCATTAATGGTGGAAGAGGTAAGTCAACGGGGAAGAAGGAGACCCTTTATATAGTGAGGAGAGAAGATCCAACCGTTGCCCACCAACCAGCCCGCGGCCAGCGGTACTACCGCGCAAGGTCAGCGGTACTACCGCACGGCCACGCGGTAGTACGGTTTGCGGGCTGGCGGTACTACCGCACGGGGGTGCGGTACTACCGCGCCCTCAGCGCGGTACTACCGCGAGGCAAGGGTCAGAGAGGATGAAAGGGTGCAACCGTGCATACTTCCGCAAAATAACGGAAGTAGCAAAAACGCGACACAGTAGTACTGCCGAGGGGCAGTACTACCGCCTGGCTCCCTAGCGCGGTACTACCGTACAGCGAAAGCGGTAGTACCGCGGCGGTGCGGATGTAAAATTTTACATCCGCCCCTACTACCGCACCCGGGCGGCACTAGCGAGTGGGCTGCGGTAGTATGGCTCCAGGGGGAGCGGTACTACCGCGGGCACCAGCGGTACTACCGCGTGCCTGTGCGGTACTACCATGGGTGCCCACGGTACTACTGTTTCCCTTGGAGCGGTACTACCGCAACCCCAAGAACAGCCAGTCACTAGAGGCATAGAAAACGGACGAAGCTCCAAGGAAGAAAGAGAGAGATGCAAGGAGACGTGTACGTGATGATTCCACCCAAACCTTTCCAACGCGGACCCCCTCTTAATAGTACGGCTTCCCTACGACTCAAATCCACCAAAAGGAAACGTAGAAAAGACGCCGTCTTCGTCAGTCTTCGAGGGACACTCAATCGTCTTGTGCCTAGTAGAGAAGAGTCTGGAAAGCTCATGACACACGATTAGTCCGCAAATGCGTTGTCATCAATCACCAAAACACTTAGGGATAAATATGACCTTACTGTCGCGCTCCTCTTGGCTGCCGCATATAGGGGCATGGGTGAGTTGTCGGGTGAAAACTTCGTGCCATGGCGCCAACGATGGTGACACTCGTGGGTGTCGTTCTCTTCTTGAAGACGTGTTGTGGTTCTTCTCACTGTGCCCGGACTCCGGGTGAAGACCTTTGTCCGTTTTGACTCAGCAGCGGTGACGCTATGCGCCGTCTTCCCTCTTGAGGGCGTTATCATGGAACTTATGTGTGCTAGGTCGTAGTGTGGGGGTGTTTCGTGCTTCTGGTGCTTGTAGCTGATAGCATAGTCGCGTACGTCTGTGTCTGCTGGATATCTTAGGATTGGCTTTGTAAGAGAGCTACCTCACCATCTTGCATCTTTCGGTCGTGTATTTATGTGGTTGTTGCTTTATATATAAAGCAGGGCGAAAGCCTGTTTAAAATAAAAGTAAAAAAATATGAGATGACATGTATCTTAAATCATACGAGAAGAAGAAAAAGAGATATTCTTTAGTTCATGTTATAGGGTTTTTTTTATCGACTCTAAACTAATGTTTAATTTTCTATGAAATATGCATGAAAGGAATAATTCTCCTATAAAAATAGGTTCTATTCCTACAAATCAAAAGGCTATAAATGAATTTTTCCGATAGAAATCATGTCCTATGAAATTCTTACAGAATTCATCCAAACCAAAAGAAGCCTACAACAGAGTCGCATGCATGTGCTCGTCATTCTCTCTTCTCTCTTCCAAATAAATCCACCATTTTATTCCACCTTTCCTAACTTAAATCAGCTATGTCTTTTAAACCCATATTTTGATTTCTCAAACTTTTTACATAACTAAATACCACACGTAAAAACCTTCAGGTTGATTTTTTTGTTCCAAACTATTTTTTGAATCGTGTGTATTTGTTTTGAAAAACGAGGGAAATTTTTTAAACGAGTGAAATCAGTTTTTGAAAATGAGTGAATTTTACTTCTATAATAGAGTGGAATCAGTGTTGTAATGAGTGAAATTTGTTTTTGAAATGAGTGAAACCATGTGTTTAGAAAGAGTGGAATTTGTTTTTGAAATGAGTGAAACCATGTTTTAGAAAGAGTGGAATTTGTTTTTGAAATGAGTGAAACCATGTTTTAGAAAGAGTGGAATTTGTTTCTTGATTTGTTAGAACCATTTTTGAAATGACTGAAATATGTTTTCAAAATGACTGAAATATCGACAATAACACCTCGTAGTGGATAAAAACATCTCTCCCCAAACCTCGTTGAAAAGACTAATAAAATATATCAAGTAAAATGCGAGAACAAGATTTACCGCTACAGGTGAGGCCGAGTAGCACAGTCCTACTTGACCACTGCGGCCGGCCGTGGAAGTAAGCGTCGACACTCGACACTACCCAACAAATACACGGAATCTCATTTCGCCAAGTCCACCGCGTGAGCAGAGCACTGAGCACGAACAGAGAGCACCACCAAGCTCCCGATTCCAGGCCACGCACCGCCAAGTGGACGAGCTAGCTACCTCCAGATCTTCGCCATGGACGCCGGGTCATCATCCTCGCCGCTGCGCATCGTGATCGTCCCGTGGCTTGCGCTGGGCCACCTGCTCCCGTACCTGGAGCTCGCCGAGCGGCTCGCGTCCCGGGGCCACCTCGTGTCCTACGTCTCCACGCCGCGCAACCTCGCGCGCCTCCCGCCGCCGGCGCCGCGCGTGGAGCTCGTGGCGCTCCCGCTGCCGCGCGTGCACGGCCTCCCCGACGGCGCCGAGTCCACCAACGACGTCCCGGCACACCAGCGGGAGCTCCACTGGAAGGCCTTCGACGGCCTCGCCGCGCCCTTCGCGGAGTTCCTGGCCGCCGCGTGCGCCGACGAGGCCACGACGCCTCACTGGATCATCGCCGACACTTTCCACCACTGGACCGCCGCCGCCGCCCTGGAGCACCAGGTGCCGTGCGCCATGCTTCCCCCGACAGCTGCTCTGATCGCCACCGTGCTCAGTCACAGCCAGCCGTCGGAGCACGACGGAGCGCGCGCTCCTCCCCGTTATGAGCAAGAGGGGAGGGAACCGATTTACAGCAACCATGGTGTGTCGGGTATGTCCATCATGCAGCGCTTATTGTTGACAAAGGAGAGGTGCACGGTCGTGGCCATCCGGAGCTGCGTCGAGTGGGAGCCCGAGTCTTTCCCGCTGGCGGCCACGATCCTCGGCAAGCCGGTCGTGCCCCTCGGCCTTCTCCCGTCCTCAGCCGATGCAGCCCGCCGTGCTGCCGCCAACGGAGCAGAGCACGCCACCGTGCGCTGGCTGGACGCGCAACCTCCCGGCTCGGTGCTGTACGTGGCGCTGGGGAGCGAGGTGCCGCTGCGCGTGGAGCAGGTGCACGAGCTGGCCCTCGGGCTGGAGCTCGCCGGGGCGCGCTTCCTCTGGGCTCTCAGAAAACCCAGCGGCCCCGGCGCGGCCGCCGTCGACGCCGACATCCTCCCTCCTGGTTTCCAAGAGCGCACGCGTGGCCAGGGGCTGGTGACCACGGCGTGGGTTCCCCAGATGGGCATCCTGGCGCACGAGGCCGTGGGCGGGTTCCTGACGCACTGCGGCCGGAGCTCGCTGATCGAGGGCCTCCTGTTCGGGCACCCGCTCGTCATGCTGCCCATCTTCGGGGACCAGGGGCCGAACGCGCGGCAAATGGAGGCGAAGAAGGTGGGGCTGCAGGTGGCGAGGGACGAGGACGACGGCTCGTTCGACCGCCATGGCGTCGCGGCGGCGGTCCGGGCCGTCATGGTTGACGGAGAGGCGAGGAGGGGCTTCTTGGCAGGCGCAGCGAGGATGCAGGAGGTGGTAGCCGATACAGAGCGGCATGAGAGATACATCGACGAGTTTGTGCAGCAGCTCAGATCTTACTCCGCTGCAGGTGCAATGAACTGATGGCAGTTTCACTACTGCCAAATAAATCAGTAAAATCGCTCCAGATTACTTTGGAAACCAGACATTCAAACTTTCAAAGAATTAATCGGTGGTGCACCGATTCCAGTTCTTTACAGGAAACACATTCAAGTGGTTTCTTCATATGCATCTTACTCAAGTTGTCTCTAGTCTTTAATTTATTCTGAGAAAACAACCATGGGAACACACAAAGTTCAGGAGGGATTTTCAGTTTCAAAACAACAGGAAGGTAGAGATAGGCGTATAGTTGACTTGGCGGTCATCTGAGACACCCTGTGTAGTTTTATTAACCTCATTGGCAATATGATACAAGTCCCATTGCTGGTTGACCAAAGGAGCGGTGACCAACAATCCTCCAAAAACATGGTCATGTTACCTTCCAGCGATACCCTAATATGACAGCTTTGGAGGCTCAGATGACCCCTTTCCAGATGAAAGAAGCACAAGTGTCTTTAAAACAGACTACATTGGGTATAGTATTTGCTACTGTACAAATCATCTACAATAAGTTGTGGTGCCCTCGAAATCATTCCACATGCAGTTGGCCATTTGAGTGTTGATCATTTCTAAAGCCCATTTGAGGAGTTTAAAAAAGGAGAGTACGTAAACAGGGATACTCGCTAAACAGGAGTAAGAGTAAGCATGACAAAGTTCAGTCTAAACAAGTCTAAATCATTGCTTCCCCAAGCAATCACTGTGACATGCCATATTTTTTTGCTAAAACATAAAAGAAAGGCCATCAAGGCCTGGAGCTCCATCAGAAGAAGAACAAAAAGCAACATCTTTCACTTCCTCCTCGGAGAAAGGTGCATCAAGTGAATTCTTTTCCTTAAGTTAACTTTTCCTCTTCTCTAAAGAAGTCTTCTCTAAGGGATGATATGTGAGGTCTGTTCTCAAAGCAAACAAGATAATCAGTTGCTACTTCTATTGTCCTCCACTTCAGTTACATTACAAGGCCCTCATGTCTCGCTAGTTCATGGATAGGGTTTTCCTCTCCCTTTGATTAGCAAGATGTACTTGTATCCCCCTAGAGAAAATATCTATCCCTAGATCTCTAGCCTTAGTTTCTTCCATCACCCAAAGATGAAAAGCTATTTATTTCTATAATAACCTCCTGCATTCTAGCATGATCTACATAAGACACATAGGATATCATAGATTTATATCTAAGAGATCATACTCCTCCAACATACTTTTCTTGTGGTCTCTCATTGCAGACTCTATGTTAGCACTCCAACCCATTTATGCTTTCTTAAATTTTCTTACTTTAAATTATTGCCAAACATCTATAGAGTTGGAACAATCACAGTGACTATTCCAAGCTTCCTAATAGTTTCAAGAAGTCAGTCCTAGCCAACCACAATTTCTCAAACTTAAATTAGATTTACCTAGGTGTCTTGTTATACGCAGGTTCCCACAGAAAAAGTGACATAATCACTGCCAAGCCTCCAGCAGCAGATAAAGGGAAAATAGCATCTAAATTTGTGGTGCAAAAGATCCTATCAATCCTAGACATAATGAAGTTTCTCTGGTTGTTAGCTCAGGTAAACTGTCTACCAGATAAGTGAATGTGCATGAGAGACCAGATATCTACCCATGCATTAAACCTATCACGTCATTTAAAATCCAGAGAGTCACTATTCTTATCAGATTGATATCTAACTAAGCTAAAATCCCCACCTATAACAGTAGGAACATGGCACTCAATGAACAGATCATGCAATTCAGTTATGAAAAGTTGGATCCAGGAATTGACTTATTTTTACGAGCTGCACCACAACAAAACTTGCTGGTTAAAAAAGTACTCACAATGCTCTTCCCCGCTGCCACCACTAAAGCCCCACACACGCACACAGAAAGCAGACCAAAGTAGCCAGACAAACGAAAACTCCACCAACTCAACACGAGAGCAGTCAATCATCGCATGTCTCTTCATCAATCATCAATGGGGGTGCATGGCAATGAAGGCACGCTGATGTTCTCCTCCATCGCGCTGCTGCAGCAAAGGTTCAGCGAGCTGGAGAGGATCAAGGAGAAACAGGAGGTCAGGCTTTACCACATACTCGCCCTCGCGGACCCGACTTCACTCACGTTGTCAGTAACAAAACCAGAATTGAGTGGAGCCGCCGGTCAGATGATTCTTCCACTCAGAGCTGCTGCATCCATACAGGCCTCTGTGTGGCACTACTGCCTTCTGTCCAGTCGTGCCAGCCACCAAAACTGCTTCGGAATGCAAAACCATCCAGCTCGGCAGCGATTCACTCACCGTGGCCCAGCGAGGCCTACAAGCACGCGTGCAGTGAAGTTGATGCCTGACACCTCAGTGCACCTCTAGATTACTACTAATGCTACTAGAAATGTTGTCCTAAGCTGTTAGCCTTCGCAGTCTCCTCGGTGTTACTGTCGCTGTTTTCCGTAGCCTATTATGTTTTCCCTCTTTTCTCTTCTTCGGTTGTATGTTGCAACAAGGGCAGGAGGTTGGTGAGCTGTAATTATTGCCAGTAGTACAATGGTGCTAATTGTTTACTTTGTTACCTTGTCCCACAGAACTGCCAGAATCTTCTAGCTCCGCACTATCATCTGAGTATGAAACTAGCTCTGCAGGACAACCATTTTCTGTTATATCAGGGCACTCGTCGTCATCATCGCTGTCGGAAGAATTACCAGAGTCCTTCTTCTTCCGTTTGATAATCTTTTTTGACATCAGCCGGTTGACACCCTTGTTGTCAACGTCTACACATTCGCTGCTTATTGGCTTGAAACATACTTTGCTGACCTTTCTTGCATTAGCTTCAAGTATCTCAAGTTCATAAGCTTGAGTTGCTTCTCGTTCATCTTGGTGATCAGATCCTTCGTCCTGATATTCACCATTCTCCTCGCTTTTATCCCTTTCGAGTATCACAAGCATTTTCCCACCTTCTTCTGGTATATAGCCAAAGGATTCACAAACAAAACCAGACACGGTCTCATACTGATGGCCCTCTGGTATTTTAACACCAAGCTCTTCAGAAAGATCGTCTATAGATGTGTTTGCATCGACAACAAATGTTCCATCTTCCAGCATTACTATATTACCTGTTTTCTTCTGGATTTCCTCCTTTGAATCATTCTCATCAAAGATTTCACCGACTATTTCTTCCACCACATCTTCTAATGTCACGATACCAATCGTTCCACCATACTCATTGAGGACCACTGCCATATGAACCTGCCTGATCCGGAACTCTCTCAGCAGGTTCCAAACGGACATGGAATCTGGGACAAAGTATATAGGCATATGTGCGATTTCCTTCACAGTGATGTCCTTCAACTTCTCAGCCTCTTCAACATATTCAAGCATGTCCATTGCATATACAATTCCCACGATATTATCTATGCGCTCCTCAAACACAGGAACTCTAGAGTACTGGTGGGTTTCCCACAGGTTTTTGAAATCAATCAGTGTTGCGGCCGCATCAATTGCAACCACATCTACCAAAGGTGTCATCACCTCCCTGACATGCGTGTCTTTAATCTCGAGCACATTCTCAATCATGTCCTGCTCGTCTTCCGCAATTGCACCACTCAGCTCCGCTCCCCGGAGCATTAGCTTCAGTTCATCCTCAGTCACATATGGCTCACTTCTTCCTTTCAGGCCTAGAAGCTTTAGAATTCCCATGGATATAATTGTAACAATACGCCCAACAGGGTACAGGATGATTGAAAGCCAAGCGATCGGTCTGACCACAAACCTGGCAACTTCTGTGGCATTGTGGACTGCAACATTCTTGGGCGTGATTTCTGTAAGAAGGAGGACGGCAACAGTCATGACGCCTGTTGCTGCACTGACACCTGCTTCACCGAACATTGCTGTGGCCGCCTCGGTGACAATTGCCGTCGCGCCAATGTTAACCACAGTTGTGCCGATGAGTATGGTTGTGAGGAAGCGAGTGACATCATTTCGGAGCATTTTGAAGACGCCGTTCTCAGGTTCCTTATCGGCCAGCTCACGGACCTTCCAGGGCCAGAGCGTGGTGATGGAGGTCTCGGCCATGGAGAAGAAGGCGGAGAGGCCGAGTAATAGGGCGAGAATAAGGCCCTGCTCCCTGAGCAGCTGCAGAACCTGCAGCACCGTGGGCCAGCTCCCTCGCAGTCGCAGCGCCACCCAGCCGACCACATCGGCCGCCTCCACCGCCGTGGACGCCCCCGCGCCTGCTCCCGCCGCAGCGGCCCCCGCGGCAAGCGCCCGATGGCACCACACCGCCGCCAGCGCGCTGCAGATAAGCGCCACCGCGAGCCTCCTCGCAGCCGCCAGCCGGCCGCCCGATTCATCCTCAGCCTCCGCCGCCAGGGGAGGAGAAGCCGCCGGCCGGCCCGATTCATCCGCAGCCTCCACCCCCAGCGAAGGAGCAGCCGTCACCCGGAGGGAAGCGGGCGTGGGGACGAGCAGGGGGCGCCTGGCGACGCCGCGGAGCCACGGGCGGCAGGGGGAGGGGGAGGCGGAGCGGTACGGGGGCTTGGTGGGGGCGCGGGGCGACTGGATCTGGAGCCGCGGGAGCCTGCTGCCGGCGAGGAGCAGCGAGGCCGTGGAGGGGAATGGGGTGGATGTGGGCGACATGGCGCCGGCCGGCGGCGGAATTGTGAGGTGGATTGGACGGGCGGAGGGTGGTTGCGTGAGGGGACGAAGCGGGGATGATGCCATCGAGCCGGAGGTGCGGGGTGGGGCTGGCGGCCGGTGCGCAACAAACCTGGCCACGTGGGCATGGACCGGCGCGGCATGCCCGTGTCGGCCATTTTAGAAATGGGCTGCGCCGTGACGGCCCGAAGGCCTGGCCATGGGGATCGGCCCGGCACAACACAGCTGCGGGCCGGCCCATGTTGCTTTTTCAGCTTTGTGGGCCATTTCAGCCATCCGAGCCTTTTTTATTTTTATTCTGAAAATTCTAAATTAAGAGTAAAATATTGAAAAATCAAAAAAAACAAAAAAAATCTCAAAAGAGACAAAGTGTCGTATGAATAAATATTGAGCTTTATTAGTAGACGTCTCATAAAAACCTTCTAGGTAAAACTCCCCTTGAAGCAGAGTACAAAGCTTGCTCAAAATTACAAAAGGAAAAGAAAATTACAAAGATTACAACTAATCTTCTGGTTGTTCATTGTCTAGATAAAGATTTTCGAATGTGGATGTAGAACTGATTTATGTGTGGTGTGTTGGGCTTTTCGTCTGGCTAGTTCCCCATCTTTCACGGTCATTAGTGTCCTTACCATATCACTTGTGAGATTGGTTCCTCTCTCGCCGGGGCTATGATCCTGTTGGACACTAACGATTGTTTGTGAATATATTTTGAAAAAGCAAGAGACTCACCAAAAATTAACGGTAAATCATTAGCAGCAATTAAATGACAAAATTAAATGACAAAGAGCTTCTCGAGCTACAACATGATCATAGCCCCATTGACTTGACGAACCGTGTGGCTTGTATTGGAGTTGGGTGACCTAGGACTGCCTTGCCACCATCTGTGTCTCCTTGTGGCTAGCGATGTGCCTCTTCAAGTGGTTGGTTCCTTTTTCGGACTCCCCAGTCAGCTCCTTCCTGCATCTTTTGCAGATAACCTTCCACTTCATATGGTTCTTGTTCAAACTCACTCCACACACCTGTGGTTTGGCGACAAAACCTTTATCGCTGGTGAGGAAAGATGTGGTGGCACCACCATGGGATTAGGTATGAGAAGGTCATGTATCATCGGTCATACGACTAAAATTGGTTAGATCGACATCTTTGGGTTTGATAATCCTAAAATTGACATCTCCCAAATTCCGATCACATGAGTCCATTCATTTTGTGACACATGGCACTTGGGTGGCGCTGCATGTGGGTCTTTGGGGTTTACCTTTCTCCCCTTTATTCTGGTCCCACTAGCTCCATCCATTTTGCAATATGTGGCATCAATGTGAGGCTACATGTGGGTCTTTCTATGGTATAGCCACATTGTCGTGTCTGGGTCGCTCGTCCTCTAAAGTGGCTGCTATTTGCATTTTGCATCACTAAAGTTGCCCCCTTTTATCATGCATAGTGAATTATATCTTTATAATTTTACCTTTGTTCCCTTGCTTTTACAAATAAATAGACAGGCGGGGGCTGTTGGAGCTAGAAATAAGAGAGGATGGAGCACAAAAGACATTTTGTGTGTCGGATAAAATGCAAGAAAAATACTATGAAGAAATATAAAAATAAAAAAAGCGAGGACCCAAAAGGTCATCTTGGGGGGAGCTCGAGAGGGGCCACACGACCCAACTAGGTGCACCCATGTCAAATGTGCAGTTATGCCCTTAATTATATTTTAATATTAATGACAATATATTAATATGGGACTTATGTGTATGCTAAGTAAATCTATATGTTTTAGTCCTTGCGGATGCATAGTGTTGCAGCCAAATTGTCTATGCCAGAAGTGGCCATACTGTTGCCCTAATGCAGTGCATGGCTGTTGTATCTGTACACTCCCTAACAGCCTCATTGTCTGTGTTGGATTGGGCTAGACTGCCAACCGTACGATCTCAACCATATAGTTGGCTCTACACCTATATATACCCGTTCATCATTTCGTGAAGGTTTGACCACTTTGAAATATGTTACCCTAAACTTGAGAAAGGCTCCCTCTCATTTTCCTCACACCAAATCGAAGATTTCTTCAGAGATTCTTGAGAGATTTGAGAGAGAATTCACCCAAGCATAGATCTGCTCCTCTCTTTTTCGACTAAAGCATTTTGTGATTTGAGAAACTTCTAAGCATTTTCCCTTTGTTCTTGCTACTGTTGGAGGTTGGAGACTCCTAGGCGGCAGGTGTCTTCGGTGAGGAATCAACTTATGATTTACCCCCGGCAAGTTTGTTAGGGTTTGGTGCACTAAACTAATGACATGCTTGTGATGATATGTGTATGTCATAAAAGATTTTTTGTCATCCATATACATATATGATGTTTTTATGACAGAATCAAAATAGTCATACTTTTCCTTGTGCTCTCCATGTTTTCTAAAAAGGACAAAAATAAGTTGTTATATAATCCTTTATGTCTTACCAAAGTAATGATCACATTAAAAGACTATATGGTGGTTAAATTTAAATATCAAATTATGCAACATCTAAATAAGATTGGTGATAACTTAGCAAAGTTTGCTAGAAAAGAGGGCAGAACAATGATCTGGGTTGGCTCAGGCCCATCAGTTTCTTTAGAGCTACCCGAGGCTGATTGTAAGGACATTGAGATTTGAGTAATACAAAGATTTTACCCGCAAAAATAAAATAAAATTATGCAACATCTAGAAGACATCGCACATGCAGACAAAAGTCTCATGTGGACTAGTAATAAGGAACTCCCATGAAGGATCACAACTATATGGTGCAACACATAGAAAATCGGTTTCCTTCTGCCACAACCATGTGAAGAAAGTTTACCTTCAAACTGCTCTGTTGTACCATGCTAAGGGCAAAGTCAAGGGTTGTGATCAAGAGCAATTGGGACTGGCCGACAAGAAAGCAAGGTTTTGGTTGCGACCTCGGGATTGGGTGGCAAGAAGATGTGCATGTGGATTCAATTGGCTTTGAATCGGTCTCGACAACAATGGTTCGAGAGCGAGGAAACCAGCATTGTTGCAAGTAATGCTGAGAGAAGATTAGGAAGACATCTAGGTCTGCTAGACTGTGACCTAGAGGAGTAAACGAAACACATTTGAGGTGGAAACTCCTCACGAAGGGTTGATGTCGAGACTTCTGCTACGACCTGGAGTAAATTCAGTTGGTAAAAGTATTACCTCAATCTAGGGGTGGTGTTAAAATTTTCAATAAAATTAACGGTTGGATGTTTCTAATTTTTATGAGATTTTCTATACCTTTTCTGGTTCACCTGGCATTTACTTTTGGTATATAATAGATTTATCATCTAAAAAGTCTACATAAGAGTATTTTCCTTGCAAGAATGAAGTGAACAAAACACACACGCATGGTGTTTAGGATACGGTGCTGTCTAACGACTGTACAAGCATGAAAGCAACGAGAACAGACGTTTGGCTCTTGGCCTCCATGGAGGCCTTTAAAAAAATTCAAAATCCAGCATTTTTGGTTTTAAAAAATCTGAAAAAATTGTGCAAGTAAATAAATATGTTATATGTATGTGTGTAAAATTTCAAGACGAAATCCGTTGAAATGCGATCTGTACAAAAAAAGATAAATTCATGGCACGGGAGGATGAATAGTATCATGTGTTAAAAAGCCCCAGATTTGTCTTTTTTGCACAGCTCTCATTTTAACGTATTTTGCTCTGAGAATTTACACACACGTGTGTTATGCCTTCATGTATATCTGTATTTTTTCAGAATTTTTTGGAACATAAAAATATCAATTTTGAGGAATTTTAGAATTTTCAAAACGGAGCTCCATGGAGCTCGGCCTTCAAAGGCAATATTGGTGAAAGTAACATACTTGACTATTTTGACATTCATTAGCATATACGGCATTTGTACTATTCAGATAACGAGAAAGCTAAATTCCTGCCGGCAGGATTTTAGTAACAGATCCACACGGTGCTGGATGCCGTCCATTATAGATCGTACGACCATCATGCTTCAAAAGTAGAGTTCGCTGATATTACAATTGTTTTGCCACCGGCTAGTCAAAGATAACGTTTCGCTAGAGGCGGTGCCATCCTCCCGCTCGCCACACGCCCCATCTCCCGCCGCGCTCGGTGCGCCCACCGCCGGCGAGCAGCACCAGCAGAACCGCACCTCGAACCTCCCATCTGCCCCTGCTCCTTCCCTCTCCCTTCCTTCTCACTGCTCCTTCCCTTCTCTTCTTTCTCTCAACCACTCTGTCTCTCGGTTACATGGCCGCCGCCCGATACAGCACCGTCTCCCACCTCCCCTACCTTGTCCACGTCTGGATCTGGCCATTCCCCGACACCCTGCAACCATGCGCCATCGGGTTCGCGCCCGCCGGCCTCCCCTAGTCTTGGAGCGCAGTCGCAGCGTCTGTTGCATCACGCCGAGGACGCGTGCAACCGCAGGTCTGATTTTTCCTCTCTACAAGAATCTAGCAGCCCAATCCTCTTGTTGTCAGCGGCAAGTAAGAGACCATGTGCGTCGCCCGACGAGCCGCTACTTGAGGCTGATGTAGTCGCATGGTTTGGCTGCTGCCATACCTAATTTTTTGTGCAAATACTAGGTACATGTAGTGTATACGGTTCAAAGTTGCAGGTCTGCGCTTTACTACCATCGATGGGCATCGCAGGAGGTAGAAACACTCGTCAGAAAGAGAAAAGAAAACTGCACAACCTGATGGCTGCGTGAGACTTTGTCTACAAGGAAGAAGACACGAATATAGTATTATACATGATCCAGCTGACTACCTGCACGCGACGACGCGACTTGCCACCTCTTTCATGATTCCAAAATCCTAAAAAACATTGTGATTGTGATCGTTTGAGGACAGTGGTCAACAGCCACCAAGGCGAGGCCACAAAGGATGTGCAAAATCACTCTCAGCTCAGCTTGTGATGCATGCGATTTCTAGGAATTGGGATTGATCCATTCTTTGCTTCGTCTCTCTCTACATTTTCCTCTCTTAATTAATTTTGCTATTTTTCTCTTCGTGGCTGCCACGTGAAATGAAGCCAACACTATGCATGATGGCAGGAGTCTCTGCAAATTACTTGCTTTATTGTTCTGCCATTTGGAATAATTAGTAGCTGAATTTGTGGAGTTTTTCTCATTTCAAATGTTATAGACAGCTAGAAAGACAGTCTATTGTATGAGTTGTCTACACCCCCACCTCCCGATAACTTCTGTACAAATAACATGATAATTTATGCACATCGGAGCAGATGACCTGTGTACAACCCATCGGCAACTTATTGCCCCCCCCCCCCAACCCCAATAACTTTTGTGCAAATTGCATGATAATTTTTATGCATAGCAGAGCTAATAACCTATGTACGTACCGCAAACCTGATAACTTAGGTACAAACATTACGATAACGTTTTCCTGGGTAGAAAGTTGTTGAATGTACAATCCCCGATAACTTCTGTGTAAAAGGGTGATAGTAAACACACTACAAACCTTATAGGTACAAATACCACAGTAACTTTTCAACAAGAGGCGGGAGTTGTTGGAAAACATACCGCCGGTAACTTTTGTGTAAAATGACATTGGAATATATGTACCACGGACATGATAACTTAGATACAAAAATTGCGAATGTTTTTACCTGCGGAAAATATTTATTGAATGCGCATCCCTGATAACTTCCGTATAAGTAGGGTGGTAATAGACACACTACCGACCTGATAACTTATGTACAAAAATCGCGGTAATTTTGAACACCAAGTGGGGGCGGCACCGCCAAGGCAAAGGGCGGCGATAACTTATGTGCCTCGGTGCTGATAACTTTGATGATGGGGTGATAAAATGTACCCACGGCAACTTTAATGTTAATAGCACGGTAACTCACTCATCGCAAACCTGATAACTTATGTATCGCGGTCCTGGTAACTTTGCCGCCGGTTGGGAGGGGGGAGGGCAGGGGTGGTTGATGAAATATACCACCGTTAACTTTTGTATGAATAGCATGGTAACTCACATGTCGCACACCTGATAATTTATGTATCCCGGTCTTGATAACTTTGGCATGGGACGTGTGTGTGTGTGCTCGGGGGGGGGGGGGGAGGGGGAGGGGAGGGGGTGATGAAATACCCCCTAGTAACTTTTATGTGAATAGCATGGTAACTCACATATCACAGACCTGATAACTTGTGTACCTCAGTCCTAATAACTTTGGCATGGAGGGAGGGGTTGATGAAATTTCCTCGTTAACTTTTGTGTGAATAGCATGATAACTCACAATCAGACCTGATAACTTATGTGCCTCGGTTCTGATGACTTTGACGAGGGAGTTGTTTAATAACATACCCGACAACTTTCGTGTAATTATTTTGGTACTATATGCATCGTATACGTGATAACAATCACCGCAATAACTTTAACCCAAGCTGATAAGAAGGTTAGAAGGTTTATGTCCTGGTAATATCTGTTTAAACAACGTGGTAACATATGTAGCACATGTGTGATAAATTACATAGCCCAGAACCGGTAACTTTTGATTCGAAATAAAAGTCGTCGGAACATATCAACATAGGATCTAGTTTCGATGCCCTCTTCACGACATGTTTTTTATGTGAAAACGATTTTTTGATCGAACCGAAGGATTGAGCTAGAAAACATTTTGAAGTTTGAAACTAAGGGGAATCAAGGATGACATCAACTTTTCGGTCTTCTAAACCATTTGCATTGGGGGGAATTGGAGGACCACTTTTTATGCCCCGGTAATTTCTATATAAATAAGATGGTAACTTATGTATCATATATGTGATAACTTACTTAGCCCGAGTCTCGTAACTTTTGATCCGAAAAAAAGTCGTCGAAACATACCAACATGGGATCTAGTTTTGAAGGTCTCGTCGTGACGAATCTTTTTTGTGAAAACGGTTTTTCAATCAGAACAATGGTTCGAGTTACAAAACGTTTTGAATTTTGAAATTTGATGGAATCTTTGCTGATGTTAACAATTCTGTCTTACATGCATGCATGCATTTTTTTGAGACATAAGCATGCAGCGTTGGGCTCTTTCTTTCATCCATGTCAGCCCCGAGCGAGGGTGATCGATGGAATATAGGAATCGTGCGGATTTGCTGCTAACGACCACACAGTTGGACGTTAGTCGCGTCCGGGATTATTCTAGAGGACCTCGCTTCCTTTTCACAAGATACATATCCAGTCTCATTTATATGCGCATGATCCAGACTCTAACAACCATTTCTAAACTTTGTCCACGTGGAGAGATTGTCAACAGGGACGGAGCCAGGATTTGAACATGGGGGGGGGGGGGGGGGGCAAAGAAGACATTGATCATATATATATATATATATATATATATATTTTAAATTTAGTGACCACACAAAAGAAACACGAGATGGTATATATTTTCCACTTAGAAAACATGTAGATTTTTATTAGTTTGGATGAGCACTAACACCAAAAAACACACGGAACAAATTCAGAATCTCATATTGTACTTTGGATTCAAACTTATTCTGTAATTTCTATTTGTGCCAGAATATTTTATCAGCAGTTTGTATATAAACAAAATATGATGTTATTGTCATTATGTATATATATATATAACCAATACATAATTTATACCCGTCCAGACGAAGAGCATCTAGCATCTAGGAATTGTATGCATATCTTGTAATAGTAGTAATAAGTAATAACATGTGATATCCCACAGAAGAAACGTAATATGAATATGATTACCTTAGATCCGGCTGTCCTGATTGTGAAATCTGAATCTCCTGGCATGGGGAAATCATAATATTGGCGCATAGACTGGTAGCTAGGCTGTAGGTGACGGCTGGCGAGGGGCGACGATCGACGAACACACCCTTCACGGCTTCACCGATGGACGCTGGTGATGCCCTATCACACAGGGGCGACAGTCGACGTCGGACACTGGCGATGCCCTAGCGCATGGGGGTGACGGCTGGCAGAGGGTGCTTGGATCCAAGGGACTATTTTTAGTCTGACTAAAAGTAGTCTCTTTTAGAGGCTAAAGTTCTAAGCACCGTTGATTAAAGAGAGGCTAGGACTAGTCTTGAGGCTAAAAACTTTTAGTCATAGGAAACCTACTAAAATATGTATTAGTTCTCTCCCTTCTCATTTAATTCCTCTACTTTAATACATGCGAGTTCTGAATTGAATAGTTTGGAGGATAATAAATGCTCAATAATTTGATTTTAGTCTCTTTAGTATTTGGATCCAAGTATGGGTGAGGCTATCAAGTTTTAGTCCCACTACTTTTAGTCATGGGACTAAAACGTATCCAAATACCCTCGCAGTCAAGCAAGGACTAATCGATCATCCAGTAAATATGTAGGTGCAGGTCCCTAGGTGCAGATGCATCCGGTCCAAAAGTACTTACGTTTCCATCTAACTAACGGGCCAACGTGGGTTGCTTCTTAGGCTTGGGCCTTTTTCCAACTTGAGGCTTGATTACTTGTATTAATATGCTTATTACTTTGATGATCCAGTGCTAGATCGCAAGTTAACAAAAGTTTTACAGCCAGCCCCCCTTGAAAATCGATGGGGGTGGCCGAGCGGTAGGGGGTCCCCCCCCCCCCCCCCCCCCCCCCCCGGTTGGCTCCGCCCCTCAGATTGACCAATGACCATGCATGCATGTATTTGCCGTGCAGAATACGTACTGAAGAGGAATCTGGAATGTATAAACGTTGATCGGCAATGGCTACACGCCGAGCCAGCAACGTGAGCGGAGCAGAGCACTGGGCACCACAAAGCTAACCTCCCGGTTCTTCTAGCCACGCCACGGCCGGCAAGTCGACGAGCTAGCCAGCTCCTGATCTTCGCCATGGACGCCGGCTCCTCATCGTCGCCGCTGCGCATTGTGATCGTCCCGTGGCTCGCATTCGGCCACCTCCTCCCGTACCTGGAACTCTCCGAGCGGCTCGCCGAGCGGGGTCACCGCGTGTCCTACGTCTCCACGCCGCGCAACCTCGCTCGCCTCCCGCTCCCGCTGCGCCCCGCGGCGGCGCCGCGCGTGGACCTCGTCGCGCTACCGCTCCCGCGCGTCGACGGCCTCCCCGACGGCGCGGAGTCCACCAACGACGTCCCCGACGACGACCGTGAGCTCCACTGGAAGGCCTTCGACGGCCTCGCCTCGCCGTTCGCGGAGTTCCTGGCCGCCGCGTGCGCCGACGAGACCACGCGGCCTCACTGGATCATCGCCGACTCTTTCCACCACTGGGCAGCCGCCGCTGCCCTAGACCACCAGGTGCCATGCGCGATGCTCCTCCCGACCGCTGCGTTGATCGCCACCTTGCCCGACCTGCCGGAGGAGCACCGTCGAGCACGTGATCTTCCCCGTTACGAGCAGGAGGTGATGGACCCGGCTTACAACAACTATGGCATATCGGGTATGTCCATCATCCGCCGCTTTAACTTGACAAAAGACAGGTGCACCGTCGCGGCCATCCGGAGTTGCATCGAGTGGGAACCCGAGTCCTTGCCGCTGGCGGCCACGCTCCTCGGGAAGCCGGTCGTTCCCCTCGGGCTTCTGCCGCCGTCACCCGACGGAGCCCGCCGTGCCGCTGCCAAGGGAGCAGAGCATGCCACCGTGCGGTGGCTGGACGCGCAACCTTCCGACTCCGTTGTTTACGTCGCCCTAGGAAGCGAGGTGCCGCTGCGCGTGGAGCAAGTGCACGAGCTGGCGTTCGGGCTGGAGCTCGCCGGGACGCGCTTCCTCTGGGCCCTGAGAAAGCCCAGCGGTGCCGCTGTACTCGACGACGACGACGTGGCCATGCTTCCTCCCGGTTTCCAAGAGCGCACTCGCGGCCAGGGGCTGGTGACCACGGGATGGGTTCCTCAGGTAAGCATCCTGGCGCACACGGCGGTGGGCGGGTTCCTGACGCATTGCGGCCGGAACTCGCTGATCGAAGGCCTCATGTTCGGCCACCCGCTTGTCATGCTCCCCATCTTCGGGGATCAGGGGCCGAACGCGCGGCAGATGGAGGCGAAGAAGGTGGGGTTGCAGGTGGCGAGGAATGAGGACGACGGGTCGTTCGGCCGCCACGGCGTCGCGACAGCGGTCCGGACCGTCATGGTTGACGAAGAGGCCAGGAGGGGCTTCGTGGCAGGTGCAGCGAAGATGCAGGCCGTAGTAGCCGATACGGAACTCCACGATAGGTACATCGACGAATTTGTCCAGCACCTCAGATCTTACGCCGCTTCAAGTGCAAACTGATGGCAGCTTCATTTTCAGTGCTGCCGCCTCGAACTCCACCTCCAGTTTGGCTCTTACTTCATGAAAAATAAGAAAATAAATCGTGTGTCTCATCCCTTTCTGCTTTACTACAGCTATTGTATCTTTGACCTTTATATTTTTATATTTTCAAAAGTTAATCTTCAGAGCCGAGTTACATACAGTACTCACTCCGTTCTTCTAACTTGTTTCTAAATCACATGTATGTATGTATATGTTTGTTCGCTTATTTTAGTCTTTCTGTAGTGTATATTAAAATTATCAAAACATCCTATAATAGTGAACGGAGGGGGTAGATTTTCGGCAGAGATGTTAGGGCATCTCCAACTTGTGATTCTAAATACACTCATACATCTAGACGTAGTGTGTCACCCAATGTGGCCCCCCAACGTAGTCCGCTTCCGCCCCCTCTCCCACAATTGCCACACATTTATGCCGACTGACGCCGCTCCAGAGCACTAGCATTGTATTCATGCTGGCCCAGAGCGAACATGACCTCACATGGGAGCTGGCATTGAAGCAGCACGCCTACCGGGAGCATTGCTGGCGCCGTGTCATGTTCCCCCTATTTGTTCAATGCCGTTGTGGCGTGACTAGACGGGACAAAGGGACTATCTACCGCATTCAAACTGGTTGCTCCGACCGAGAAACCAACTCTGGTGCCTAACACACTGCACCACTTGTCCTGACCGGCACCTGCTATTTAAGCGCAGCCTCGCGCGACACCATCCGCACCACAAACACATCCTCTTCCAGTCCTCCTTGCACCACCTCTGCCATGACTGCGAGCTCTTGGGCAATGTGGAATAGCCTCTCAACGAAGAAGCATGAGGTGGAAGGCCTTGCAATCGGCTGGCAGGGCCGTCATGCGCAGCAGACAGAGGCAGGCCTGCCGGTGAGCTCGCCGGAGGTGAGCGACGACGACCCGACGATAGAGGACGCCTCCAATGACGAGCCGGAGCCCTTGCACGTGCCTGTCCATGCTGGCTTGACCATGAAGCAGGCGCATGCCCACTTCGACGCCATCAAATTTGAGACTACTCTATGTTTAGTAAATATGATTTTCTTCGAAATTTTTGAACCTAATTTAGAGAGAATTCCTTATTTGGCCCCTTTTTAAATTTTAATTCCCTTTTTGGCCCAAAATTTTCTGTTCTTCCCTTTTTGACACTCAAACTTTATTTTATTTTCTATGTGACACTTCCGTTAGTTTTGGCCACTAACGGTGTTAAGTCTGAACTAAAAAGACTGTTTTACCCCTAGTGTAGTTTGTGATCGGATTATTTACATACAACACATGAATGATGTGATATGTTTTGTGGTGTTGAATAAACTAGATGATTCCTTGCGCGTTACTGGGGAAATTTTTATCATGGTAGAAATTAAATTCAACAAAATTATATGATTCAAAATTCAACAAATTTATGTGGTTCAAATATTCAATAGTAATAATAGACCTAAAAATAGTAAAAACAAGGTTTCTTCGCGAGGAAAGAAAGAAAGTTCAGTATAAGCAACAATTTCACATATTATTCTTATGTACAACAATTAGGTTTGTAGCTAATCTTGTCTGATATGCATGCATCTCTTAGCTAGATAGCGTCACTAGTAGAAAACAGGGCTTTGGTCCAGGCCGGGTCAGCCCATTAGTCCCGGTTCGTGAGCCCAGGGGGCCGGCCGGGCCACGTGAGCCATTGGTCCCGGTTCATCTGGACCTTTTGGTCCCGGTTGGTGGGACGAACCGGGACCAATGGGCCTCGCTCCTGGCCCACCACCATTGGTCCCGGTTGGTGGCTTGAACCGGGACCAAAGGCTCCCCTTTAGTCCCGGTTCATGCCACCAACCGGGACCAATGAGGTGCCTATATATACCCCCTCGCGTAAGAGCAGAGCACACTGCTCTTTTTTTTTCTGGCCGAGGGGGAGAGGGCTTGGTGGTGCTCTAGCTCACCTCCTATGCACACAAGTTGTTCGATGGAATGCCCGAGCCACACTATTTAAGCTTTCTCCTCTCCAAGCTCGACCTCCAAGCTCCATTTTCCACAATATTTGTCTAGGTTTAGCGGTCCGTCACGCCCCATCCCCGTCTTCACCGCCGTCGATCACCCGCGCCGAGCTCATCGCCGGCACCACCGTGGTGAGCCTCTTGTTCTTATCTTCTTTCTGAAAGGAAAAATATTATTACTTGTATGTTTACATAGATACTTGTATTATTTCCTTACTTTTATTATTGCATCTTATATAGTACGATGGTTTTGGTATCCGCCCCCGTCGGCCCTCGTCCTGTCTATGATTTGGATGTGGTATATATATTATCTTTATAACTATTGGTTCATTTATTGTTTATGAAAATTATGCTGACCAACGTGACATAGATTTTATTTATGTAGGATGTATGTGAATCGGAAATGCCAACCGACCCTATTATCGAGAGGTTAAATTTAGTTGAAGAAGAAACAATTTGTTGAAGGAAAAAATAAAAAAATTGAGGATGAGAAGATGATATTGGAGTTGCATGTTGCGGATGTCGTCGATGATCACAAAATCAAGATGGATGCAATGCGCTTGAAGATTAGAAAGATTAAAAAAATATGCCATTCATACCGAGGCTTGGTATCATTATGTCGTTGGATCAATTGTTACCTTGGTTGCGATCATGATCGCATTTGTTTTCACATTGAAATGTTTTACATAGTTTCAATGTATGGTTTAATTAATTAGATGCTGTGGAGAGCTATATATTGTTAGATGAGAACTATGTATGCACTTTGGTTTTAATGTGATGATGAACTTCTATTAATTTGGACACTTAATTATATATAATGTACGTAGATGAACCGGCAATGGATGTACGATGACAGACACACCTGCGAGTACATTAAGGGCGTGCATGAGTTTCTCGATGCGGCTGAGGCAAACAAGCAGAATGGTTTTATGTGTTGTCCATGCACTGAATGTGGGAATACGAGGTCTTACTCTAACCGGAAAATCCTTCACTCCCACCTGCTTTACAAGGGTTTCATGCCACACTATAATGTTTGGACGAGGCATGGAGAAATAGGGGTTATGATGGAAGACGGTGAAGAAGAAGAGTACGATGACAACTATGTGCCCCTTGAATACGGTGATGCTACAACGGGGGGAGCTGGTGAAGATCAAGAGGAATCAGACGATGTGCCCAATGATGCTGCAACGGGTGAAGCTGCTGAAGATCAAGAGGAACCAGACGATGTGCCCGATGATGATGATCTCCGCCGGGTCATTGTCGATGCAAGGACGCAATGCAAAAGTCAAAAGGAGAAGCTGAAGTTCGATCGCATGTTAGAGGATCACAAAAAAGGGTTGTACCCCAATTGCGAAGATGGCAACACAAAGCTCGGTACCATACTGGAATTGCTGTAGTAGAAGGCAGAGAATGCTGTGGCTGACAAAGGATTTGAGAAGCTACTAAAAATATTGAAGAAGAAGCTTCCAAAGGATAACGAATTGCCCGACAGTACATACGCAGCAAAGAAGGTCGTATGCCCTCTAGGATTGGAGGTGGAGAAGATACATGCATGCCCTAATGACTGCATCCTCTACCGCGATGCATACAAGGATCTGAACGCATGCCCGGTATGCTGTGCATTGCGGTATAAGATCAGACGAGATGACACTGGTGATGTTGACGGCGAGCCCCCCAGGAAGAGGGTTCCTGCGAAGGTGATGTGGTATGCTCCTATAATACCACGGTTGAAACGTCTGTTCAGAAACGAAGAGCATGCCAAGTTGATGCGATGGCACAGTGAGAAACGAAAGAAAGATGGGAAGTTGAGAGCACCCGCTGACGGGTCGCAGTGGAGAAAAATCGAGAGAAAGTACTGGGATGAGTTTGAAAAGGACTCAAAGAATGTATGGTTTGCTTTAAGCGCGTATGGCATTAATCCTTTCGGGGAGCAGAGCAGCAATCACAGCACCTGGCCCATGACTCTATGTATGTATAACCTTCCTCCTTGGATGTGCATGAAGTAGAAGTTCATTATGATGCCAGTTCTCATCCAAGGCCCTAAGCAACCCGGCAACGACATTGATGTGTACCTAAGGCCACTAGTTGAAGAACTTTTACAGCTGTGGAATGGAAACAGTGTACGTACGTGGGATGAGCACAGACAGGAGGAATTTAACCTAAAGGCGTTGCTGTTCGTGACCATCAACGATTGGCCCGCTCTCAGTAACCTTTCAGGACAGACAAACAAAGGATACCACACATGCACGCACTGTTTAGATGACACTGAAAGTATATACCTGGACAAATGCAGGAAGAATGTGTACCTGGGCCATCATCGATTTCTTCTGACCAACCATCAATGTCGAAAGAAAGGCAAGCATTTCAAAGGTGAGGCAGATCATCGGAAGAAGCCCGCCATGCGTACCGGTGATCACGTACTTGCTATGGTCAATGATTTACACATAATCTTTGGAAAGGGTCCCGGTGGACTAGCTGTTCCGAATGACGCTGAGGGACACGCACCCATGTGGAAGAAGAAATCTATATTTTGGGACCTACCCTACCGGAAAGACCTAGAGGTCCGCTCTTCAATCGACGTGATGCACGTGACGAAGAACCTTTGCGTGAACCTGCTAGGCTTCTTGGGCATGTATGGGAAGACAAAAGATACACCTGAGGTACGGGAGGACCTGCAACGTTCACGAAAAAGACGGCATGCCTCCGAAGCAGTATAAAGGTCCTGCCAGCTATGCTCTTACGAAAGAAGAGAAAGAAATCTTCTTTGAATGCCTGCTCAGTATGAAGGTCACGACTGGCTTCTCGTCGAATATAAAGGGAATAATAAATATGCCAGAGAAAAAGTTTCAGAACCTAAAGTCTCATGACTGCCACGTGATTATGACGCAACTGCTTCCGGTTGAATTGAGGGGGCTTCTACCGGAAAACGTCCGATTAGCCATTGTGAAGCTATGTGCATTCCTCAATGCAATCTCTCAGAAGGTGATCGATCCAAAAATCGTACCAAGGCTAAGGAGTGATGTGGCGCAATGTCTTGTCAGTTTCGAGCTGGTGTTCCCACCATCCTTCTTCAATATCATGACGCACGTCCTAGTTCATCTAGTCGACGAGATTGTCATCCCGGGGCCCGTATTTCTACACAATATGTTCCCCTTTGAGAGGTTCATGGGAGTCCTAAAGAAATATGTCCGTAACCGCGCTAGGCCAGAAGGAAGCATCTCCATGGGCCATCAAACAGAGGATGTTATCGGGTTTTGTGTTGACTTCAATCTTGGCCTTAAGAAGATAGGTCTCCCTAAATCGCGGTATGAGGGGAGACTGACTGGAAAAGGCACTCTTGGAAGTGACTCAATAATATGCAAGGACGGATATTCTTGGTCTCAAGCACACTACACAGTTCTACAGAACTCTACCTTGGTGACCCCGTATGTCGATGAACACAAGAACAGTCTGTGCTCCAAACACCCGGAGCAGTGCGACGACTGGATTACATGTGAACACATCAGGACTTTCAGCAGTTGGTTGGAAACACGTCTTAAAGGTGACAACACTGTTTGTGATGAGTTGTACTTGTTGTCCAGAGGACCATCTTTGACTGTATTGACTTACAAAGGATACGAGATAAATGGGAATACATTTTACACGATCGCCCAAGATCAAAAGAGCACTAACCAAAACAGCGGTGTCCGCTTTGATGTAGCAACCGAGAGCGGAAAGGACACATATTATGGTTACATAGTGGACATATGGGAACTTGACTACGGACCTGATTTTAAGGTCCCTTTGTTTAAGTGCAAATGGGTCAATCTGTCAGGTGGCGGGGTACAGGTAGACCCACAGTACGGAATGACAACAGTGGATCTAAAAAATCTTGGGTACACCAACGAACCGTTCGTCCTAGTCAATGATGTGGCACAGGTTATCTATCTGAAGGACATGTCTACCAAACCGAGAAAAAGAAAAGATAAGGAAGCGAATACATCATACGATGAGCCAAAGCGCCATATAGTTATTTCAGGGAAAAGGGACATCCTGGGAGTGGACGGCAAGACAGACATGTCTGAAGATTATGAAAAGTTTCATGAAATTTCTCCCTTCAATGTCAAGGCTGACCCAAGCATCCTGATAAACGATGAAGATTATCCATGGTTACGGCGCAATAAGCAAATGACACAAGCGAAGAAAAAGTGAAGACTTTCTCCCGCAACTATTATGATGATACCATGCCAACTTTGTAACACACGAGTATGCTATGCCAACTTTTTCAGAGTTCATTTGAAAACTATGAATTTAGGTCAAATTTTCTCTATAGGTGCATCTATGTTCATTTTTTAGTAAAGTTAATCACAAACTTGTGATTCACACAAATTTCAAAGAATTCAAATTTTAACTATTCAAATTTAAAAACTAATGGCACTAACAAAAAGTTTATAATTTTTCTAAAACTAATGGCACTAACAGAAAGTTTATAATTTTCGGAGTTCATTTGGAATTCATTTGAAATGCTTTTCAATTTCAGGGTCTTATAGCTAAAAAAATTAGTAAATGCATGAAAAATAACAAATGAAGTCAGAAAGAGTTGAAAAATAATAATACGGGCCCACGTCACTTGTGGGACGTGGATGTAGTGTCCGACACCAACGGCCACATGTATCTCACACCCACGATACTTGCTATTTAGGGTTTCCTCTACCGCTCGGTGACCCTCGACGACCCTCGTTCCCGATAAAAAAAGAGGAAGAAGAAAAAAAGAGAGGAGAAGAAAGAATAGAAGAGTAAGAACTTTTCTTCTTCCTCTTCTTTTTTTATCCTTGAAGCGTTGCCGAGGCCACCCCAAACCCTAGAGAAGCAGCGTCGAGGCCACTAATTAATATTAGTTCTACGTTTGCCACTAATATATCCATCTGTCATGTTTGAATAATAATTGCCATGTTGTCAATATTTGTAGAAACTATGGACACCGTCCGAGACGAAGTACAAGAAGAGTTGTTGGGGGACATAATCGCACGAGGAAGTGATGCCGTCTGCTCGTTGTTTCTCAACGACACCGATGGTCTGGAAGCAGCTGGCTATGATTATGATGGCTCCGGTGACCTAATGCTGGTGCAAGAAGGAGACCGTGAGGACGGCTCCGGTGACCCAATGCCGGTGCAAGAAGGAGACCGTGATGACATCTCCGGTGACCGAACCGAGTCCGGACAGGTATATATATTAGTTAAGCTTCTCCTGACTAGCTAATTGATGCATTCATTGTTTTGGTATGTACACATATTAATTAAGTCTTTGTTCTTTTTTCTAGCCCTCCGGATCGAGCACAACTTCGGTAAAGAAACAAGGCCCGAAGAAAAAGTTGAGCTTGGATGAAAAGTTTGAGATCATAGCAATCGCGCCCGACGGCCAACCGATTGAACCCCTCCGGACAAAGAGCGCATTTGTTGCTCAGTGCGGGGTTTTGGTTAGGGACAAGATCCCGATCAGCATCCAGCAATGGTTAAAGCCGGCTACAGAAGACCCTAAGGTGTCTTATGTCAATGATATGCAGAAAAATGATCTTTGGACTGAGCTGAAGTCAAATTTCACCCTACCGCCAGAGGATGATCCGGAGAAGCCAGTTAAAGAGCAATTAATCAAGTCTTTTGCTCTTAAGAGGATGGCAAAACTATTCAGGAGGTGGAAGAAAGAGCTGAATAAGTTTATCGAAAATAAAGAGACACCAGAATTCAAGGGCAGATATGAGAAGATCAGAGATCACTGGCCCGCATTTGTGGCCCACAAGACATCAGAAAAGAGTAAGAAGATGTCGGCGACAAACAAGCAAAATGCTGCGAAGAAGAAGCATCACCATCGCACGGGGTCAGGTGGCTACCTCGCCCGGCCTAAGTGGGCCAAGACTGAGAATGATCTGGTTGATAAAGGGATTGAACCAGAGACAATTAACTAGCCAGACCGTTGCCGGACTTGGTTCTTCGGGGCTGGCGGAACCTTGGACCCTGTATCAGGGAAGTGCATTTGGACGAACGATCAAATGGACATACCAGTCAAGAAGCTTCAGCAGTATATCAAAGCAGCGCAGCAAGGGACGTTCTTTCCAGACAGAGAGAACGACGAGCTCACAATGGCCCTCAGGAATCCTGAGCACCCTGGATGGACACAAGGCACGCCAGGCTCTATTCCGTGGAAGGTTGGGTTTCCGGACGCATGCGGTTACAAATGCCATGAGAGGAGGAAAAAAGTGCAGCAAACCCAAATGCAGGCGCTGCAAGCAAGGGTACAAGCGATAGAGGAACGAGAAGCAAATCGCAGCAAACAAACTGCCGAAGCTTCCCCCGAAGCTACCCCGCCATCTCAGCGGAGAAGCAGCGTGGCTTCAACCGAGCTGCTTTAGCCGGAGCATGCCTTGACGGCTCCTGCCAGCTATTCCGTGGATGCTATCACGGAGTCTCAAAATTGCCACCTTATGACGCAATGGATGAATTTGAAGGTCAAGGCGGCTGTTGGCTCTGTTTATCCTACTGAACCCGGCGCAACTTTTCACTGCCGGCCGATTCCAAAAGGATATGCTAGGATGATGGTGGATGAAATAACGGAGGAATTTGAGGACCTCCAGCTTGACCACCCTACCGGTGAAGGGGATACTAGGCTGGGTTCTGCTCTGAAGACTCCATGCCTATGGCGGAAGGAGCTCATCAACCTTCCGAACTGGACGCCTCCGCCTCCTCCTCCTCCTCCGGCAAGTCAGGGCACTCCGCCTCCTCCACCACCTCCTCCTCCGGTGAGTGACGATCAGGGCACTCGGCCGGCTCCTTCTCCGCCTGAGCCGGCGCGCCCGAGCAGCCAGCCTCCTCCTTCTCCGCCTCGTCAGCAAGGGCGGAAGAGACCTGCCGCCGCTCCGGCTGCTCCGGCGCGTCGTAGTCCTTCTCCTCCGTCTTGTAAGCAAGTAAAGAAGACAACCGCTCCGTCTACTCTGTCGGCGTCTAGTAGTACAGCCAGAGGCGGGAGGACATACATATTTGGTCCTTCTCTAAAAACTCTAGAGAAGTTAGCATACGAGAGGACCCCGGAGGAGAATGCCGAGATCGCGCGAGAAGAAGTGAGGAACTTCTTTGAAGGGGTGAAAGCAAAGAAACATCCACCTCCGGAGGAGAAGGTAGATCCGGTGAAAGTGAAGCGCACTCCGGCTGCCCTGACAAAACCACCCAAGTCTCCGCCGAAAGGAAACTATGAGCGCATTATTGGAAAGGAATTTGTCGAAGCGGAGCGGTCGGGAAGTACTGTCAGTGATCAAAGGCTGAAAGAACGACGAGCTGGGAAACAAATTGCACAGCTCGGCGAACAAGCGAAGCAATCGTGCCCCCCTCTCAAGGTGCCTAGCGACATCGTCGCTAATGATCCGATGATGGTGCCCGGTTATAGCAATCTTGGAGATTACCTGCCCGACAATGTACATTATGATTTCATGGAGGTGCAGATACAAAGATACGAGTGCGGGAAGCCTCTCATCAAAGATGAAAGATCTCTATCAACAATGATGCGAAGATTGCATGATTGGTACTTGAAAATCTGTAGAGAGTCTGGGGGGAGGAGTACTTTGTATGTGAGAGTTAAAAAGGAGCATGACCTTGTTGGAATTGATCTATTGCCTGTTCCATTTGAGGAGTTCTTTCAGTTTTTCAATCAATTGGCCCTCGATAAAGCATCGGTCACCCGCTACTGTCTGTAAGTAGTACTACTTCTGTCATTAAGTCTCTCTATATATCTCAACTCTTTCATTGCATGTATTTATAATTATCCTCACTATATTATGCAGATTGAAGATCGCTGAATTGAAGAAAAGACAAGTCGGTGATATTGGGTTCATTAACACATATCTCATAGATGAAACTGAGGTTAAATTTCATCCCGCAGATACCGAGGCCAACTTGCTACGATCGTTGGTAATAAATGAAAACAAAGATATAATACTCTTTCCTTACAACTTCAAGTGAGTGTTACTGTCTTGTGCGTATTCGGTTTCCCTTATATATCAGTCAAGGTTATAGTAATGTAATTGATGAGTTATGCATGCGTGTGCAGTTTCCACTATATTCTCCTAGAGATTAAGCTTGAGCAGGGACTAGTAACCGTCTTAGACCCAAGACGAAAAGATCCCCAGGACTATGCGGACGTGACTCAAATGCTCGAGAAGTAAGTTAAATCGATCATTATCCACCACATCAGCAACTTTGTTCATTTCCTGATATATCAAGTAATTGTTTTCTTTGTCTGGCAGGGTTTGGAAAAAATTCACCAAAAAAGCTCCGGGACTCTCGAAGAAGCTGCAATTTAGACACCCGAAAGTAAGTACTATAGTAGCATGTTCCGCACATCTCCTATTGATTCAAGCGTTAGTTTCATCAATACCATTTGGCATTCTTGCTTATCAGTTTGATTGACCTCTATTTCTTGTAAAGTGGTTGTGGCAGGAACAAGGGAATAATTTCTGTGGATACTACATTTGCGAGTCCATCCGCCACACGACCTATGAGCGGGGCTACACTGACGAACAATATGAAGTGCGTAAATAACAACATTCACCACTTTATTTTATTACCATCATTTGTGTTGAGTTTCATTCATTCATATATATATATATATATGTATGTATTGACCCCCTTCTTCAAATTAGATGTTTCGGAAGCGGGATGAACTCCTAGCACCAGCTCGCATGCGAGCAATTCAAGAGGAATTGGCGGCATTCTTTCTTGACCACGTGATCGCTGAAGACGGAGAATACTATGTGGACTATGAGTCCGTATGTTAGGAGATTATATTTGTAAGAGATAATTATTGTATATATGTAGCCGGTAGTGTCGGATAGATATACGAGAACTTGTTGTTCGACCAATCTCTCGGAGAAGGAGAGGTGGTCGATATCACTTCTCTCTGTATGCATATATGTTCATGACGATCTTCTGTTTCCTTTGTTTGCTTACTAGCTAGCTAGCGTGTCTAGTCCTCTCTATACGTATGTATAGTACGTAGCGTTGACCAAGCACGGACATAAGAGAGGACACTTCTCTTTATCAATTATAGCTAGCTAACACAATATATGAAACACCTAAATTAACACTTCTCTCTTTTTTTCCTTTTTTTCGGCCGTGCGGTACAGTTTTTTTTACAGAATACGATAAACTAAAAAAAACAAAAATAAAAATAAAACTTTATATAGGCATATTATATATCAAAATTTTCAGAAAAAGATTTTCTACGATATGAACATTTTTCTAGAATTAAATAAAACACACACAAATTCTAATAAATCAAAGAGTGCTCCTGGTCTAATAAAATCCAACTAAGATCATTTTAAAAATACCAAAATGATTTCAAATTAATTTTTCTCCATTTTTCTATTGTAGGGAATCATGTTACCCTAATTTCCATATATTTTATTTTTGGAGAAAAATAATTTGAATAAAACTCAAATAACTCCAAATTGGAAATAAATTCAAAATAATTTTGAATTTAATTCTTTGAAACTCCCAACTCATATTTCATATAATTTGAAGAAGTCATTTTATCTTCTCTCATGAAAATCATTGAGCGGCATGAAGTTTATGAATTGAAATATTTCCAAATGGAATTCAATTATTTTTCAAATACCCTTTCATTTAATTTAAATGGAAGAAGTCATATCATCTTCGCTCAAGGGTTTTGTATTTGAAAATAATTTGAATTCACGAAGATCATAAATGCAAAAATGAAAGTTTGGGAAAGTCCTTTTATTCCCTCTCATTTAACTTTCAAAAAAGGTTTCGAATTCACTCACTTTCAGTCAATCAATGAAACAATCAATCAAATCTATCTATTTATTATAACATTCCAAAATTTAGAATTTTGGGATGTTACAAACCTACCACCCTTAAAAGGAATCTCGTCCTCGAGATTCGGAGAGGCTAGAAAGAAAAGGTTAAGGTTTGGGGGTCTTCTCAAAATCCATCGATCATAACACGGGGTCTGGGGTGCTACCACCCTTAGAAGCATGGTTACGGTTCCATCAAAACCCATATACTTCATCCATATTGTTAACAGTGTCGGTCTTCTTAGATCTTCAGGATAATTCCTTCTCTGGGCTCTTCCGATAGCGGCATAACCTTTTTCCTCAATTTTGGTACGGTTATTCTGTGACTGGGTCTTCTTAGCTGACGGGTCTAGCGCCAAAACTAAACAACTATCGATATCTCATGGTGGTCAACAATTTATGGTCTCTCCTACAGGAAATGGGTCTGGTTGATCCTCACCCTATAACCTACGGTTGGCAACAACTGCCGTGTACAAGGGAAAAATACTTATACCATTCTAAGTTTAAACAGGGTTTTGATCGTCGTCTCTCTACTATAGGTAAGTCACTCAGATTTACCATCCCACATAGCAAGGCGAATAATAAGAGTAAGTCGGTATGGTGATCAATCCATCCCGCACCCAAATCATTACCCTGTATACGGTTTAGCGAATCTCGCATTCTAACACTCGGTCATCCTCACAAGCATTGCGGAATTTCTCTTGTCGACGAACCAAGTTCGGATATATCCATAGATTCTGCAAGCCAGACAAACATCTATCGTTCCTTCACAACTCTCAGGTTTTGCGTTACTCCTATAAAATCGTCTGTCGATAAAATCGTAACCTCCTCCAGGGTTTTTCCTTCAGCAAGAATGTGCTTGCCTCTTGGCAGGTCCTGGGCCTGTGGGTTATGGCCCATATCATCACTTGCAAACCTTGAACTCATCATAGGGGCAACGGATCTCTAATCCAACACCCAACTTCATAGCATACTTAAATCCATCCAATTGTACTGTCCTTCCTTCCTTCTGTTGGTACCAAACTAAGACGTGATTACTTAGACTCATCATGGAATTTCCATTGATCCATATTTCCAACATCATACCTCCTTTATATCCAATAGTAATTCATCTCTTCATCCCCATGGGATATCCCACATACCAAGATAAAAACTTATACTTATGAAGTCCATATTCACTTCGTGGAACATCATTATCCTTTCCAGGGTCAAGCGTTCTTACAAGGGAATATTGGCCATCTCTGCATGGCACTTCTTCAACTGGGAAACGTGAAACACATCATGAACTCCTGACAGTCCTTCGGGTGACTCCAATTTGTTGGCCACTTCTCCCATATGCTCCATAACTCGGTATGGTCCTACAAATCTCGGGGCTAACTTTCCCTTAACTCCAATTGTTTAACTCCTCGCAGAGGGGCACATGAAGATATGCTCTGTCTTCGATTTCATAGACTACCTCCTTGCATTTTGAGTCTGCATAACACTTCTGCCTGGACTGAGCTACCTCCAGTCTATCTCGAATCAACTTAACATTCTCCTTTGACTCCTTGATCGCATTTGGTCTAAACAACTGACGGTCTCCAACTTCATCCCACATACTCTTGGGGCATCACACATATCGAGACAAAACTCGTATTCCTTTTGTCCGAAATCCACTCAGTGGAGTATTCTTATCTTTCCCAGGGGTCAACGGTTCTTACAGGGTACTACCACCCTTTAATGCACAAATCTTCCATAGACCATATTTCTCATATCCTCAGAATGGCCTAATTCTTCTTCATAGAGTAACAACTCATAAAACCCAATCTTTACCAACGATGCTAACTTTATTGATTTTCCAATGTTTACAGTCTCTCGCTTTTCCATTACATGTCTCAACTCAACACCTCAATATAAAAGAAAAATGTTCTCACTTCTACTATATTTCTTCTATAACAAACTCAACTATTTATCACAAGTCTCCTTCTCCTTCGGACAATCTCTGGCAAAGTGCCCTGCTTTATTACAACGGAAACATATTACATCTGACAAGTTTCGAGGTTTTCTTGTGATTATATAGCCTCCTTGGGTTCTTGGCTTCCTTTTTGGGCAACTGTGGAGGTAGTGCCCTGACTCTTTGCACCTATAATAGGTGATATGACTTAGGTCCTTCCTGGAATCCAATCGGTTTCTCTTTCTGGACCTTTCCATACCAATCATGGCTTCTATTTCCTGTGGGTCATATTCTACTTCCTCTATCGGGAATTCTACTAGATCCCCATTCATACAATTCTGGGAGAGGTGTCCTTCTTCTCCACATGAATAGCAAGACTTGGTGTAGGGTTTAATTGGTTCCTCTTTGGGTGTGTCCTCCACCTCTTTCTTCATCACAGGTTCTTCTAAACCTTCCATGAGGGCTCCTTTCATTGCTTCTTCCTTCTGCTGGATGGTTCTTTGTACCAAGGGGTAAATGTGACACTGAGCAGGGTAGTGGGTAGTCCCTTCACACAAGAAACAAGTGATCTGCTTGGTTGGGCATTCTACAACTGGGTGACTTCCTTCACAATTAGGGCGTTCATCCTTGTGTTCTTTATGGGTGTGTCCGATTTCTCCACAAATCTTGCATGCACAAGGTTTCCTTATATCCTTTCCATAAGACTTCAACTTCTGGGACACCAGGTGAGATCTTTGCAGAGTCAACTTTAATTCTCTCCAAGTGGTTACTCCTTGCCATCCATTCATGGTTTGGTATATCCTCCACCAAGTAGCAGCACCTCTTTCAAAGCACTGAAGAGCATGCTCGGTCATATCATGTCCAACTATAGGGTTATTCTTCATGTGATCCTTCATGTTCTGAATCCATTGGTCCGTCTCCAATTGACTCATCGGTCCAGAAAATATAAGCTCATCTTCATTCATCCTCTATTGGGTCCATGTGGGTTTGGGGTAAGATAAGGGAGATAGAGAGGGATGCACACAATACAAACAAAAGTTTTTAAAAGACAGATTTTATTTTGGCTGTCGGAAAAACATCAAACAAATGACAGCTCACAATCATCACATCTAACGTAGGTATAAAACATGGGTTTGGTCTTCTAAGGGTCAATAAACCTTCAAAATCGCCAACTCTTCAAGTCTTGTTTATGTCTCCGATGGCTTCTTCCCATCGTGCTTGTCCTTCTCAAGTTCTTTTGCCAGATCATCTCCGTTGACGTGAATTCTCTCATGACATCCTTTAATATTCCGGAGTTGCATTTCAAACTTCTGGGTTTCAACATCCTTGGCATGAGCCATGGTCATACTGTCCTTCAGTTCCTGATAAATCTCCGGTATCTCGAGGTTGTAGCTCTTCTAGCTTGGCTACTTTCAGCTTTTGGTTCCTGAGTCCTTCACGAAATGCTTCCTTGTCTAATATGCTTTCATGGAGCTCCACTTAAACTTCTTGATGTACTACTCCAGATCCTGGTGATACACCGGCTAAGGTTAAAACTTCATCTTACTAATAGGTGCTCCATCAGCCTTCTTCCATCAAATCCATTCTAATGACATGCATCCTTAACTCAGCATGGTGACAATAGCATCAGCGGGAGATAACTTCTTGGATAGCTGTGTTTCTGCTCTTGTCATTTCCATGAGCTATCATTCCATAGTTGATATCTCCTGCCTTAGGGTTTTCTTGACAAAACTTTGAGTTCTCAGGCTCCTTGTTTCAGTCTTTCTCCGATACACCTTGATCTCGGGTATTGGCAACTTCCATAGTCTGCCAAGTTCCAAAAGGGTAGCCATTCCTAGGTCATACAAATCTGGGAATTCTTTAGAGCCTTCAAATTCTACTTGTCTTCGGTCTTCAACTGTTGTAGTTTCCATTATCATAATGTATGGTAAAATCCTCTTCATTCTGAATGGTCTCGGTTGTCCAATATCTTGTACATCTTGGAGTGGTCTCATCAGTCAAATCTTTGTGTGGTCAAAAAGGGGAAAAGGGGTATGGTCTCACTAAAGGGAATATTTGAATAAGCTCAGAAGAGAAAAGAGGTAAAAGATCTTTTTGAAAGGGAAAGTTATAGAGAAAAATCTTTGCTATGGGCTTGCCAATTTCTAGGGTCACGTCCTACAGTTAACAGGTGCTCTGATACCATCTTGTAGCGACCTGACCCGAATGGATCAAGTCTCTGTGCTTAAGTGTCATCCCTGGATCGGTATGCTGACACACACAGTACTCGAAGGATTTATAACAGAGGTAAATCACATGTAAAAAGTAACGTAAATACTATTACCTCAATCCAATATAGCGGGAGCAACAAGGTTGTGGATTCCCATCAACACCAACGGCAAAGTTGAGTGTAGAAATCGTAACCCTAACGTATCACTTACTCGTCGTAAGAAACCTGCAATATGAGACGTTGCAGCCCGAAACGGATCAGTACATTGAATGTACTGGCAAATTCACACCATAGAGAATAATGATGAACACTGGCTATCACTACATGCATATTTGGCTGGTGGAAAAGCTCTACGGTTATAGTTTTTGCGAAAAGCCAATTTTTCCCTACTGCAAAGGAATAAATTTATTTAACTATCATGGTGGTTGTTGAACATTGAGAATGGTTGACAGCATTCTCAATCCCAATTAAGTAACATCATTAAACCCAACAATATTCATTTAAAGTAACGTGATGAGATCAACAGGATAATCCAAGAACTAGATACTGAAGATTGTCCATAACCGGGGACACGACTAACCATGATTAGTTTATTACACTCTGCAGAGGTTTGCACACTTTTCCCCACAAGACTTGATCGCCTCCGTTGGATTTCTCGCACTACATGATGTTTGAGAAACGGATGACCGAGACATAGTCTTTCAGAAGCGTTTACACCTTACGATGGGTAGACCGTACCACCTACAACCCCTACATCTGCTAGTCTACCACTGTAAGAGTTCACACGACTTAATCAACTATGCTAGAGCCCATAATAGCTTGTGGCTACACACGGAAGTTTCTAGCATGAATAATCTTATGATCCCTTTGAGCCTGGGTGGCGGTCCAAAAGAAAACAGGCAAGTCCTGATAGAAACCAGGTGCCTCAATCCACCCAGATGTGTATTTAAGTTGCCACCTTAAATAAACCATTTAAAATTTATCAAACTCACATCTGTCATGGATATCACTCACCCAATCCACGTCTACTAGCATAGCATAGCATAATAAGCAAACGTAGAAGTAACTCCCAAAGGTTTCATAATAAACAGGTAATAGGTACTACCTCATCTACTTCCCATCCCACAATTTAATTAGATCCTAATCATGCAATGTGTGAAGCTTGATCTAATGCAATAAAACTGGGTTGTAGAAAAGGTATGATCAAAGTGTGAACTTGCCTGCAATGTTGATGACGATGATTCGCACTCAAAATCTTGATAGCTCTACTCGTCACACTCGGGTCAATCTATTGTAAGTAAGCAATAGTAACCAGACATAAGCAATCACTCAAAAGACCAGAAAGATCGAAGCAGTCGATTCGGAAAACATCAAAACCAAACAAATCGCTCCTGCAACATAAAACAATTTCTAACAGTACCAAAATTATGTGAATTTGGCCTTATCAGAAAATTTAGGTCAAGAGCTTCGATTTACAAAAAGAATCAACTTAAACGGAGTTACGGATAAAAAGATATGATCAAAAGAAGTTTGAATTCAAATCTGATCTAATTCAAATTTTACAATTTTAAAAAACATGTTTGAGTTGGATTACTGGATAAAGGAGATCATAACGAAGAAGTGGGCGTTGGTTTCGTTGGATTTGGGCAAACGAGTAAAAAGTTATGGCTGTTTGAAAAATCATGACCAAGCTATTTTACGGAAGAAAAAAATAGCTACGGGCTAGGGTCTAATGTATAAATACGTAGACTAATTGATAATCTAATTATTTTATCATATTAGTCTAAAAATTAATAAACTAAGGATGTATAAGAAGAAGAAAAAACAAAGAAAGATACCTTTATAAGACAAAGAAAAGACGACTTTGGAAAGAAGAGATAATTTTCAGAAGTCGCGCCGGAGAGGAGAAATATATTTTTTTAAATAAATCTAGTCAAACCAAAATATTAATTTAACCCGAATCGGATGATTTTTGGAGGCTCTATGGGTCTATATTTATTGGTAGAAAAGAGGCTTAGGGATCAAAGGCTAGGCAATGTGGGACTAAACGTAGACGAAAATATACGAAACGGAAAAGAAAAGAGACGATGGGCGTAAAGGCCTTCGGCCGCGCGCATGCTGCATTTTTTTTTGGCCGGTCGCACGGTGCAGTTTTTTTTACTAAATGCGATAAACTGAAAAATGAAAATAAAATAAAACTTTATATAGGCATATTATATATCAAAATTTCCAGAAAAAGATTTTCTACGATATGAACATTTTTCTAGAATTAAATAAAACACACACAAATTCTAATAAATCAAAGAGTGCTCCTGGTCTAATAAAATCCAACTAAGATCATTTTAAAAATACCAAAATGATTTCAAATTAATTTTTCTCCAATTTTCTATTGTAGGGAATCATGTTACCCTAATTTCCATATATTTTATTTTTTGAGAAAAATAATTTGTATAAAACTCAAATAACTCCAAATTGGAAATAAATTCAAAATAATTTTGAATTTAATTCTTTGAAACTCCCAACTCATATTTCATATAATTTGAAGAAGTCATTTTATCTTCTCTCATGAAAATCATTGAGCGGCATGAAGTTTATGAATTGAAATATTTCCAAATGGAATTCAATTATTTTTTAAATACCCTTTCATTTAATTTAAATGGAAGAAGTCATATCATCTTCGTTCAAGGGTTTTGTATTTGAAAATAATTTGAATTCACGAAGATCATAAATGCAAAAATGAAAGTTTGGGAAAGTCCTTTTATTCCCTCTCATTTAATTTTCAAAAAAGGCTTCGAATTCACTCATTTTCAGTCAATCAATCAAACAATTAATCAAATCTATCTATTTATTATAACATTCCAAAATTTAGAATTTTGAAATGATACAATGCCTATTGGTCCCGGTTGATGCCACCAACCGGGACCAAAGGCCCTCCTGCCTGGGCTCCGCGCACAGGCCACGTGGAGACCCATCTGTCCGGTTCTGGATTGAACCGGGACTAAAGGAACAGGGCATTAGTACCGACCCTTTAGTCCCGGTTCAGAAACCGGAACAAAAGGCCCTTACGATCTGGGACAACAGGCCTTTTTTCTACTAGTTTAGATACGTACCTAGGTTAATTAGAGGAAAAAACTAATCATGCTTGCCTGATGCGTACGTGCGCATACCAGCTATGACATGCACACACGCGTAACGGCACTGGCATGCACGCACGCGTTGTGCTCTCGCTGGTGAGGCTGACGGAAGACGTCGAGCTAGAGATCCTGGCGCGCGCGCCCGGCTTTGCCGACCTCTTGCGGTCCGCCGCCGCTGGCCGAAGGGTGGCTGCCACTGCTACTCCCTCTTTCGGAAGCGGCGCCACGATGCGGAAGGTTCGCGGGTTCCGAGCATCGTCGACGCGCCGGGATGGCCGTCTGCAGCTTGCTCTCCGGCAGTATGTGCTAGCTAGAACGATTGGAATGTGTCCGGTTAGAAGTGCTCGTACATACTAGTACTACTAGCTAGTAAACGTTCAAGCAAAGGATCGATTAGGGATTCAGCAAGCCAGCTCTGTATTACGGTGCGTGCATCATCCAGAGCTTGGTTCATCGTTCTTATCGTCGTCAATTCATGGTCGCACCTCGTCATCAGAAAGTGTATTGCATGAGCGCGCCGACGTGCATGTGGGTGATATAGTGAGTGTCGTTGACTTCGTCGAACATCATCTAGGAGCAGCATCGACGCGCACGAGCATATGGCAAGCTCCAGCGACACAAGAGAGGTGCTACTGCTAGCGACATCACAGGTAGCACTCTCGATGCCCCCATCCTCTCTTTTTTCTTGGTTCAGGCTCCTTCTCTTCTCTTTGTGGTGACATACCATCACCAGAATGTTTGGACATGAAATTGGTTTGGAGCTTCACGGTACTTGTCCTGTATGCGGCATGGAGGAGGAGGACAACTTTCATCCTTTTATTCGTTGTCAGTTTGGACATGATTTATATGTTTCAATGGCTGCGAGTTGGCGCATCCCTGCACTGGAGTCTATACAGAATGTTGGGAAGGAATGGATTCTTCATGTTTTAGCCCGGCTGGATGAGGTTCAGAGATGCATGTTGCTGTTGATTTTTTGGAGGAGTTGATTCGTTCGTAATGAGGTAAGAGCATTACTAGTAGAGCCCTCAAACCCCTAAAAATAACTGCTTTTTTACAGTTTTCCCCGAAAAAACGCCGTAGACTAGAACCTCCAAACCCTCAAACCCGTAAAAAAATTTAGAGGTCCAACCCTCAAACCACTTTGCAATCTGTAGAAGTAGGGGTTGAGGGGAAAATCGCCCCCAACCCGCACCCCTCCTCCTCGCTCGTGCGGGAGCAAACCGCCTCCTCCTCCCGCCGCCTCCCGCCGCCTCCTGCCGCGCCGGCCATGGAGGCCCCCCCCCCGCCGCCGCGCCCCCGCCCGCCGTGCCCGCCCCGCCCGCCTCGCCCGCCCCGGCGCCCGCCCCCACCCCCGCCCACCCGACCGTGGCCGACGTGGTGGCGGCGACCCACATCGGGGCCAAGCGGCGGCGGGCGGGCCTCGCACCTCCTCCTGCCGCCCCGACCACCGTCACCGCCCCGGCGCCCGCCCTCGCCGCCTCCCCGCCACCCGCCCCGGCCACCAAGAAGAGCCGGCCGAAGGTGGCCTCTCATGGGCCGCGAGGGGTGGCCTCCAAGGTCGCCGGCTCGTCCCCGGTCGTGACCAAGCCGCGGAAGAAGCCCGCGGCACGGAAGAAGCCCGCGGCGGCCGCCGTCGTCGAACCTCCTCCCGCCGCGCATGAGGTGTTCGAGGAAATGGCAACCCCATCCTCGTTCATGGACCTCCTCCAAAACGCGGAGGTGGACCTCGGAGCTCCGCCTCTAGACCCCTTTAGGGTTGGTGGCGACTTGGAGGAAAATGAGGAAGATGAGGAGGATGAAGGGGATGACGAGGAGGAGGTGGCCGAGATAGGGGAGGAGGCATTCACCGCCACTTCCCGCCCACACGCGCGGTCGACAAACTAAACCGAGGCGGAAGATGTCCTCTTGGTTCGTGCTTGGGCAGCTGTGGGAATGGATGCAACCACCGGCACCGATCAAACCGGTAAACGGTATTGGCAAAGGATCGAGGACGTCTATTGTAGGATCAAGCCGAAGAATAGTGGGTTCATCCATCTCACTTTCCGGTCGCTTCAAGGCCGGTGGGAGTTGATCAAGCCCGCTTGTGTTGGGGAACGTAGTAATTTCAAAAAAATTCCTACGCACACGCAAGATCATGGTGATGTATAGCAACGAGAGGGGAGAGTGTTATCTACGTACCCTCGTAGACCGGCAACGGAAGTGTTGACACAACGTAGAGGAAGTAGTCGTACGTCTTCCCGATCCGACCGATCCAAGTACCGAACGTACGACACCTCCGAGTTCTGCACATGTTCAGCTCGATGACGATCCCCGGACTTTGATCCAGCAAAGTGTCGGGGAAGAGTTCCGTCAGCACGACGGCGTGGTGACGATCTTGATGTTCTACTGTCGCAGGGCTTCGCCTAAGCACCGCTACAATATTATCAAGGAGTATGGTGGAAGGGGCCACCGCATACGGCTAAGAAAACGATCACGAGGATCAACTTGTGTGTCTAGAGGTGCCCCCTGCCCCCGTATATAAAGGAGCAAGGGGAGGGGGGGGGGTGCAGCCGGCCCTAGGAGGAGGCGCACAGGAGGAGTCCTACTCCTACCGGGAGTAGGACTCCCCCCTTTCCCTAGTTGGATTAGGACTTGGGGGGGAAGGAAGAGAGGGGGGAAAGGAAGGAAATCCCTATTCGCCGCTCGCTGCGGCAAAATGTCGGCCTACCGCACAGGGCAGCGCAGCGAGCGACAAACCTGGGCCGGCCCACTTATACATATTGCGTCCAACTGGTTTTGGGAACCTTCTAGAAGGTTCCCTGAACCGGGTTTTTTCCTGTATCGTTTTTATGGTTCTTTTTCGGCTTTCTATTGTTTTTCCATCTTTTTTTGTTTCTGTTTTTTTTTTACTTTTTTGTTTTTTGTTTCATTTTCTTTTTCAAGTTTATTTTTCTTTCTCAGAACTTGTTTGCAATTTTACGAAATGTTTAAGATTTTATTTTTATTTCTTTTACTTTTCTTCTCTTTTTTTCAAAAAATACATTTTTTCTTCGTGTTCCCAAAAAATGTTCAGTTTTTGAAAAAATGTTCTCAAAATTCAAAATTTGTTCTCGTTACACAAAAAAGTACAAAACTTTCGAAATTCAGAAAATGTACCAGATTTCAATTTTTTGTTCACATATTAAAAAAATGTTCGCGCTTCCAAATTTGTTCGGGATTTTTCAAAATTGTTCTCCGTTTCAAAATATGTTCTCAAAATTCAAAAAATGTTCATACTATAAAAAATTGTTCGCGCTTCCAAATTTGTTCAGGATTTTTCAAAAATGTTCTCTGTTTCAAAATTTGTTCTCAAGATTCAAAAAATGTTTGGGAATTGAAGAAAATGTTGCAGCTTTCCTAATTTGTTCACAAATTCAATAATAGTTCATGTTTTTTAATTTTGTTCAAAAATTCAAAAAATGTTCTGGAAGTTTTAAAAAGTAAACATTTTTATTTTTTGTTCACAAATTCAAGAAATGTTCCCCGTTTTCAAATTTGTTCACATCATCAAAATGTTCCTGTTTTACAAATTTTGTACGAAAATTCGAAAAAAGTTTTTATTTTGAAGAAAGTATTCATAATTTCGAAAAATTGACTGTAGTTTTTAGGATTTTTTGTGAATTAATGTTTAACATTAGTCTCTCTGGTATACGTCTTTAATTGTCCAGCTGCTAATTTTAACATGAGGTGGTCTTCAACGCGGTGGTTTGCACGGCAGGCCAATTAGTGCGAAGTCGCTTGTTCGAGTTACAGCGCTAGCGCGATCTTCTTTTTTGTGATTTTTTCATCTCGGGAACGTGCCGTCGCGTGCCACTGTAAATGGGCCGGTCCATGCTAGCCGCTCCTGTGCGAAGCGCCGGCACTTTGCCGCAGCGAGCGGCCTATAGGAGCTCCCGGAAAGGAAAGGGGGGGGGGGCGCCACCCCCCTCCTTGTCCAATTCGTATTGGCGGGGGGGGGGGGGGGGGGGGGGGGAGGGGCGCGCGGCAGCCCCTAAGCTTCCTCTCCTCTTCCTCCACTAGGCCCATTAAGGCCCATTAGGTTACCGGGGGGTTCCGGTAACCTCCCGGTACTCCGGTAAAATGCCGTTTTCACTCGGAACACTTCCGATGTCCAAACATAGGCTTCCAATATATCAATCTTTATGTCTCGACCATTTCGAGACTCCTCGTCATATCCGTGATCACATCCGGGACTCCGAACAAACTTCGGTACATCAAAATATATAAACTCATAATGAAACTGTCATCGTAATGTTAAGCGTGCGGACCCGACGGGTTCGAGAACAATGTAGACATGACCGAGACATGTCTCCGGTCAATAACCAATAGCGGAACCTGGATGCTCATATTGGCTCCTACATATTCTACGAAGATCTTTATCGGTCAGACCGCATAACAACATACATTGTTCCCTTTGTCATCGGTATGTTACTTGCCTGAGATTCGATCGTCGGTATCTCAATACCTAGTTCAATCTCATTACCGGCAAGTCTCTCTACTCGTTTCGTAATACATCATCTCGCAACTAACTCATTAGTTGCAATGCTTGCAAGGCTTATGTGATGTGCATTACTGTAAGTGCATCTAGTGCCACCCCTAGTTGGTTTTGGAGTATTGACGACAAACCTAGTTGAGGGACTAATGTGTTTGTGAGAATTGCAGGATAACACAGGTAGAAGTCCCTCATTGATTCGGTGTTACTACCAGAGATGACCCCTAAAAATGTACGAAGACATTGAAGTCAATGCTGGTATATGAAGATATTCACATTGAAGACTATGACAGGAGAAGACACCACGTGAAGCCTATGGAACTCGAAGACTTAGATCTTTCGTAGTTCTCTTTCATTTGTGTTGAGTCATAGGAACCACCATACTGTTAAGTGGGGTCCAAGAGAACCAGTCAGAACGACTGAAGTGATGTCTAATTCAAAACCTATATCTTCGAGTGAAGACTATGAGAGCAAATCTTGTCCAGAGTCGGACAAGTCAGCTTTACTTGTAGCCCAAGTAAAGTTGCCGTGTGAGTTTGAAATCTGACCGTTGGTACACGTGTCAATTCCTTAGTGACCCAGGGTCATTTCAGACAAATCAGGTCGGGTTGCCCAGTGGCTATAAATAGTCCACCCCCTACAACCATAAATGGTTGGCTGCTCAGATTTCAGTGCACGGCTTTTGTCGTTTGAGAGCAACCCACCTCGAAGCCTTTGAGAGAGAATTCCTAGCGAGGAGAAAAGCCCTAACCACCCAGAGCCAGAGAGAATTGGGCATCACTTAAGTCTTCTTGTCTGAGTGATCTGAAGACTTATTACACTTGAGGACTGTGCATCCTCCAGACGGTTAGGCGTCGCGTTCTGAGCATCCAAGAGACATTGTGGATTGCCGGTGAACGAAGTCTGTGAAGGTTTGGGAGTCTACCTTGAAGACTTACCAGAGTGATTGGGCGAGGTCTGTGTGACCTTAGCTCAAGGGGAATACGATGAGGACTGGGTGTCCTGAGCTGCGTGTTCAGGACTGGGTGTCCGGGACTGTGTGTCCTTTGGTTTAAATACCTAGCCGCCCTAACCAGACGTACAGTTGTCACACCAACTGGAACTGGTCCAACAAATCATTGTCTTCAACGAGTCACTGGTTTCATCTTCACTTCCCTTTACTTACTGTTACTCTTTGTGAAGCCATTGCATGCTTGCTCTATCTTTTGTCTTCACAACGTAACTGTATGATTTGATTGGCTTCATAACCTCTTCCTACCTGATCCTTATTACACTGCAACTACTTGTCATTGTGCTTTCACTCTATTGAATATTTGACCATGGCTTGCCTAGTGTAATCTAACTTCCGCTGCATAGTGATATGCATATCTCTACTGTTTGTCTTCATAACCGTCACGTTTTGAAGACTTTCATAAAAATCGCCTATTCACCCCCCTCTAGTCGATATAACGCACTTTCAATTGGTATCAGAGTAAGGTGCTCCCTTGTTCTGTGTGATTCGGTTTAACCACCTGGAGTTTTAGCTATGTCGACTGCAGGGATAATCAAAGTCTCCGCTGCGTGCCCCGTCTTCGATGGAACTGAATATCCCTACTGGAAGAATAAGATGCGCATGCATCTTGAAGCCATTAATGTCGACCTATGGTATGTCGTCGAGAACGGCGTTCCCAAGGCTAGAGAAGGTGTCACTGCTGCTGATGTCAAGAAGTTCACTCAACTGGACTCTACTGCCAAGAATATCATCTATGGTCATCTGACCAAAGGACAGTATGGCCGTGTGAGTGCCTTGAAGACATCCAAGCTGGTCTGGGACTGGCTCTCCAAGGTCAATGAAGGCATCTCAACTCAGAGAGATCAGAGAATCAGTGTTCTTCGCAACCTCTTCAACCGCTTCAAGAGAAATGACAATGAGAATGTCCAGCACACATTTGACCGGCTCACTGACATCACAAATGAGCTTCAAGCCCTCGGCGCCACTGAGATCACCAAACATGAAATCGTCAAGACGCTTCTGAGATCACTTGATAGTTCGTTTGACATCCTAGCCCTGATGATTCACGAACGTCCAGACTTCAAGACACTCGATCCGTCTGACATACTTGAGAGGCTCAACACACATGAGTTTCAGCTTTTTGAGAAAAGAGATATCTACGGTCCAAACTACGGGCGAACTCGTGCCTTGAAGGCAAAAGCTGTGTCCTCATCTGAAGAAGAATCTGACAGCAGTTCTGATGATCCTGAAGACATTGGAAGGGAACTTGCAATGCTAGTGAAGAAGTTCCAGAAATTCACCAAGAAGAAAGGCTTCAGAAAGTCTTCACGATCAAGCTCAAGGAATGATGAAGCTTCTGCTCATGACTACAAGAAGAAAACATGTCACAAGTGCAAGAAAACTGGACACTTCATCTCTGAGTGTCCACAGTGGGACAATGAGAACAGAAAGAAGAAGAAGAGCAAGGAATATGATTCTGACGACAAGAAGAAGAAGAAATACTCAAAGTCTTCTTCCAAGTCTTCCTCAAAGTCTTCATCACACAAGAAGAGCTCATCTGGCAAGGCACGTGCGTTTGTTGGCAAGGAAATGGATTCAGAGGAGTCTGCTTCTGAGGAGGTAGAGGTGGAGTCTGAGGAAGAGTCTGATTCTGGCATCGCAAGTCTGGCTACAGCATACGTTGCCAAGTCCATCTTCAACACTGAAGACAATGACTCCATCACCGACACCGATGCAAATGACAACGACTACTCCGATCCTACCTATTGCTTCATGGCACGGGGTGCCAAGGTAAACTCACGCACCACTCACTATCAAACATCAAGTGACGATGACTCTGATTGTGATTCAAAACCCAGCTACAAAACACTTGCTAAAATTGCAACTGAACAACAGAAAGCCATGGAACATATTCAAAAACTGTTAGACAGAAGCGATGATCTGTTGGGTGCTGAAATGACTCGATCTGAATCCTTAATTGAAGACATAAAAAATCTTCACGTTAAGTATCAGGAACTTGAAGATCGTCATGATACTCTCTCAACAACTCATGAAAAGCTTTCCTATGATTATCTTCAAAGGAAGCAAGATCTTGAGAAATTGAGAGCGGCTCATGAAGATCTTCAGAAGGAAAACGAATCACTTCGCACCGAACAGATCAGTTCCGCTCAGGAAGGATTTGAACCACCATGTCTTAAATCCATTGAGCGTGATAATGCTGCTTCTGTTGCTGAATGTTCCACTGCTACTGCTGTTGCAATATCTTCAACTGTTGATGTGGTAACTAACCCCTTTGCTGAGGATACCACTGCTATTGCTGATGAGAATGCTAGGTTGAAGACATTGCTTGAAACAGGGATGTACAAAAGTCTTAAAGGGCATCAGACATTATGTGATGTCCTAAAGAAGCAGATTCTGAACCGAAACCCTAGGAAAGAGGGTGTTGGGTTCGTGAGGAAAATAAATGCAGATGGCTCTTACTGGAAACCTGAGCAGTACCCCAAAACCACATGGGTTGCTACAAAGGAATACTCAGCAGATCCATCCAATCTGTCTGGCTTCACCTATGCTAACCCAATTATCATTGATGAATCCTTTGATGCAAACTATAAGCTGTTTAGAAATCAGAATGGTGAAGTGTTTGCCAGGTACATTGGTACTAACTGCAGGAATGGACTACCTATGAAGAAGATCTGGGTTCCAAAAACGTGTCTGGAGAATCTTCCTGTGAATGTCCTCATAACACCTCACATGAAGAAGACAAACCTCAGACCAAAGGCTTCATATGGTCCAAGGGCTTCACACAGACAGAGGACTCACCTGAGTCGCAGTAACGCAAATGTTTTGCAGGGAAACCATACTCAGGCATATGAATATGAGAGCGGTTCTTCAAACCGTCATGTTCATATGACCAAGAACTATTCTGCCTATTCTTATGAGTACTATTGCCCACCTGCTAGACTGTTTTCTAGGGCTCCAAAGCCAAAATTCTCAGATGCTGCACTTAGACTTATTGCTTCTAAGCCACCCTTGAAGATGTGGGTGGTTAAGAAAGCTTAACTCTCTTTTGCGGGGAAAGGTCTCCAACAGAAAACCAAAATCTTCTGACGCTATTGCTGGGGACCTTAAAAATCTTGTAGGGCGCAAGATCAAATGCCCAAATGGCATCACTATGTACTTCGTTCCTGAATCGCATGCTACTCTCCCTATTAGTCCTAACCTGGATCTAAGTTTTCATAACCCACTAGTTCGTCAAATGTTTTTGCTTCACAATTCTCTTCGTGAAGCCTATCCCCCTAACTGCACTGTAGGGTACGACACCAGCATCTTTAGAATGGATTATTGACAGTGGGTGTACAAATCACATGACTGGCAAAAGAAGCCTTCTTATGGACTCAACCTTACGTCCATCTGACAAGAGCCACATCACATTTGCTGACACTGGTAAAAGTAAGGTATTGGGTCTAGGTAGAGTTGCAATCTCAAAGGATCAACACATGGATAAAGTCATGCTTGTTGAATCCCTTGGCTTCAACTTAATGTCTGTCTCAATGCTTTGCGATTTGAACATGGTCGTAATATTTGGAAAATATCATTGCCTGGTACTAATGGAATCTGACAAGTCTCTAGTGTTTGAAGGGTATCGGAAAGATGATTTGTATGTGGTAGATTTCTCAGCAGGGCCACAGCTTGCAGTATGCCTTCTGGCAAAGGCTTCAGAATGCTAGCTTTGGCATCGGAGGCTTGGGCATGCTGGCATGAGGAACCTCCACACCCTTGCAAAGAAGAAGCATGTCATAGGCATCGAAGGCGTCAAGTTCAAGAAAGATCACTTATGCGGTGCCTGTGAAGCAGGGAAGATGACGAGGGCAAAACATCCCTCGAAGACAATCATGACCACTAGTCGACCCTTCGAACTGCTTCACATGGATCTTTTTGGTCCCACTCACTACTCAACTTTTTCCACTACTGCTTGCCTCTATGGCTTTGTCATTGTTGATGATTACTCTAGATATACTTGGGTGCACATAATCCTTTACAAGACTGAAGTGCAGGATGTCTTCAGACGATTCGCCAATCGAGCTATGAACAATTATGGCGCCAAGATAAAGCACATCAGAAGTGACAATGGCACTGAATTCAAGAACACTGGCCTTGATACATATCTGGATACTTTGGGCATCACACATGAATTCTCAGCTCCGTACACGCCATAGCAGAATGGCGTTGTCGAACGCAAGAACAGAACACTCATTGAGATGGCCAGAACAATGCTATATGAATACAAGACTCTAAGAAAATTCTGGCCTGAAGCCATTGACACTACATGCCATACAATCAACCGTGTTTATCTTCACAAGCTTCTGAACAAGACATCTTATGAACTCCTAACTGGCAAGAAGCCAAATGTCATTTACTTCAGAGTATTTGGCGCAAGATGCTGGATCAAGGACCCACACCACACCTCAAAATTTGCACCAAAAGCACATGAGGGTTTTATGCTTGGATATGGAAAGGATTCGCACTCCTACAGAGTCTTCAATCTCTTTCACTACAAAGTGGTTGAAACAGTGGATGTGCGGTTCGATGAGACCAATGGTTCACAAAGAGAGCAACTGCCAGATGTGCTAGATGAAGTTCCAGCTAGTGAATCAATCAAGCTAATGGGAACTGGAGAAATTATACCTTCTGAAGCTCATCCTGAAGAAGAACTTATCATCTCAGCACCTGATCCACATGAAGACAATGCTCAGCCTGAAGACATTCCTCCCAACGACAACATAGATCAGCAAGAGCAAAGTCTTCGCCCTGTACATCCTCGTGTTGCCAATGAAGTGCAGATTGACAGAATAATTGACAGCATCAATGCACCTGGTCCACTGACTCATTCAAGGGCAACCTAACTGGCAAATTTCTACGGGCACTTCGCATTCGTTTCAATCACAGAACCCAAGAAAGTTGAAGAAGCTTTCATGGAACCTGAATGGATTCAAGCTATGCAAGAAGAGCTTCAACAGTTTGAGCTGAACAATGTATGGGAACTAGTTAAGCGTCCTGATCAACGGAAGCACAATATAATAGGCACCAAATGGATATACCGCAACAAGCAAGATGAGCATGTTCAAGTTGTCAGAAACAAAGCTCGTCTCGTTGCTCAAGGATATACTCAAGTGGAAGGCATTGACTTCGATGAAACATTTGCTCCTATGGCCAGACTTGAAGCCATACGTATGCTGCTGGCCTATGCAAATCATCACAACATACTTTTATATCAAATGGATGTGAAGAGTGACTTTCTCAATGGCAAGATTGAAGAAGAAGTGTATGTTGCACAACCACCTGGGTTTGAAGATCCAAAACATCCTGACATGGTATACAAGCTCAATAAGGCACTGTATGGCCTCAAACAAGCCCCTCGGGCCTGGTATGATACACTCAAATACTTCCTGAGGATCAAAGGTTTCATACCAGGTTCCCTAGATCCCACTCTCTTCACGAAGACATATGATGGTGAACTGTTTGTGTGCCAAATATATGTGGATGACATTATCTTCGGCTGCACCAATCAGAAGTACAGTGAGGAGTTTGGATATATGATGCAAGAGCAATATCAGATGTCTATGATGGGGGAGCTGAAATTCTTCCTCGGTCTTCAGATACAGCAACAACGCAATGGCATCTTCATATCTCAAGAGAAGTATCTCAAAGATTGCCTGAAGAAGTTCGGTATGCAAGACTGCAAAGGCTTCACAACACCAATGCCAGCCAAACATCATCTGGGTCCTGACGACAATGGTAAAGAGTTCGATCAAAAGGTATACCACTCCATGATTGGTTCTTTGCTTTATTTATGTGCATCTAGGCCAGATATTATGCTTAGTGTTTGCATGTGTGCTCGATTTCAAGCGGCACCAAAGGAGTCGCATCACTTAGCAGTGAAGCGAATTCTTCGATATTTGGCTCACACCCCAACTCTAGGGTTATGGTATCCAAAGGGCTCAGAGTTTGATCTGGTTGGATTCTCGGATGCTGATTATGCTGGTGACAAGGTGGATCGCAAGTCTACATCAGGCACATGTCATTTTCTGGGACGATCACTTGTATGTTGGTCTTCTAAGAAGCAGAACTGTGTATCTCTCTCCACTGCTGAATCTGAATACATTGCTGCTGGATCTTGCTGCGCTCAGCTTCTGTGGATGAAGCAAACTCTCAAGGACTATGACATTCATCTGAAGCAAGTGCCACTCTACTGCGACAACGAAAGCGCCATCAAGATTGCCAACAACCCAGTTCAACACTCGAAGTCAAAGCACATTGAAATTCATCATCACTTTCTCAGAGATCATGTTGTGAAGGAAGATATTGATATCATACACGTCAACACTGAAGAGCAATTGGCAGATATCTGCACCAAGCCCTTGGATGAGAAGAGATTTTGGAAGTTACGGTGTGAGCTAAATATCTTGGAATCCTCAAATGTCCTGTGATCAGGCACACATCCTAACACTTATGCATATTGATGACTTAGATGTGCAACACACGAAGTAACGTATATCTTCAATCAATGAAGACATACATTCTAAGTGTGAATACATTAATATGGAAATTGACTTCGGAGCACCACGATAATTGTGCGCCGTGTCTGGGTCTAATACTTACTATACGGTGGGTAACGCCACCACCAAACGTTCTATTTTGAAGTGTTTCACTCATGGCGTTACCTTGCAATGTCTTCACATTTGTTTTGGCTTACATCTCAACATGTCTTCATGATTATCTTCACTACGTGGATTATATATATATATATATATATATATATATATATATATATACTAGTGTTCTGTCCTCTACAACATTCACTTATAGCTATGTCTTCTTGTTTGAATCTTTTGAACTAAGTGAATGTGATCGGACCCTAATCTCTCTATGCTTTCTATCTCAAATTCTATCTCTCCAAGTCATATGCATTCTATTGAAACTGTCGAATGTCTTCTCTGCGTCCTTGTCAGCAGAAGACACAGAGACAAACTTTAAAACCGTTTTCAAAGCTCATTCATCCACAAGAAATCCGGAGAAGTAGGAACGACCACCCGACAATCCAGGCATGCGTGGGATGTGGAACTGCCCCCGAGATTCCGCATGATGGCCACGTGTTGTTCAGAGGCGAATCGCTAGGGGCACCTGTGTAATAGCGCAGTGCCGCCCATGTGACTATAAATACACACTCACCACGGTCATTATCTCCTTCTTCCTCCCTCGCACGAACCCTAGAGCCACCGCTAGCTCTCGACGACGCCGGCGACGAAGCGCTTCACTGCCGCAACCTCTCCGACGCCATCTTCACGCCGATCGCGGAAATCGTCCTCTCTGCCGTTGCCGTATTTGTCTTCCGTCGCCAAGTTAGGGCACGGAGGATCGAACTGCTCGGCCTCATCTCCCACTCCGTCTAGCAGTTCCAAGTGTGGTAAATAAATCCTCTTTTTACAGCCTCTTTTGATCCTATGGTTCTGTCACTTTCTGCCATAAGAAGTTTCTATTCACACAAGTTAGATCTCTCTCAATCTGCATCTCATAACATGCCTAGAATATTCACTTATGCTTCATAAAGTAGTTAGATTCCTCACTTGTACTGATCTATGGGTTCGTACAAATCTGGAACCAACTTCTTATCTATGAGTGAATGTCTTCGCACGATGAGGTCAATGTCTTCTAAACCGATTTATTTTCAAAATCTTCTGAGAATGCATATGACCTCTTCCCCTTCCCTCGCACCTTAATGCTGTCATAGGTACATGTCCGTGGGAGAATCTTTTGGTTCTCATAGTCTGCATTCATTTGCAGAGTTCTTACAGCATCACATCAATTCTCTTGAAGCCAGTTCCTGTTGGTCCAGCAAAAGAAAGCCTCTGAAGTCTTTGAACATCTTGAAGCCTTCCAAGTTAAGGTTTATGGCTTCAGAAATAGCAGCAAGGAAGGGAGGCAGACAGCGACGTGGCAGAACGTCCAAAGATCTGCCTGATGAACTGGCAGAAATGTACAAAACAGATCCTGAAGAGAATTATGGTCAGCGCAAGACCCGAATCCAATGGATTCGACGCTATTGGGCGGAGCAATGGTTCCAATACCGCTTCGTCACCCAGGAGTACGCTGAGAAAAACGCCATCAAGAGACCATGGGGAGACGTACTATACAAAAATCTCGTGCCTAGGTCCATAGATGAAGCCATTGCTCAAGGCTTCTACCCGTGCATGGTTCGTGGACCACAGCCAGCTGAAGCACATCCGTCGTCACTACTCTGGTGTCGTGACGACAATCTGTTCAAGCGCAACTTCCAGTTTGCCCAGAACTCAGCGAAGCAAAACAAGAAGAAATTGGGCTTAGACTTCAACCCTGGTCCCTCCGCACCAAGGGCAGATGGCACACGCGAGGCAGACCAGAATATCATCGGACCATACGCCAACCTTGAGGGCCTCATCACCCGCATCTTAGTCCAAGGGACTGCAATGAATGAGCCACCGGCTGACTCTGAATCAGAAGAAGCGCCTGCTGCACCGAAGCCAAAGCAATCGAAGAAGCCAAAAGCTTCAAACCTGGCCTCTCCACCAAAAATCTCAAGGGTGAAGCCATTGACAACTGCACCTCCTGAAGCCAGTGTGCAGTCTGAAGACTTATCGCGAGTCTCCAAGCCCCAGAAGGCCAAGATGCCTCAGCCACACAGCGGCCAAGAGCTCACAGCTGCTGCCATTATGCGCAACGACGCCATTGATCTGTCAAGTGATGAAGACCTTGCAGATGACGCTCTTGAGCAACTCATCAAGAGCAAAGAGGAGGCAGAAATCTTCAATAATCTGCCTCTCTTTGATGTCGCCATCATCCACGACTTCATTGACGAGTGGTTTGCTACACCAAACGTCAGCTTTGACAATCTGCAGCTGCCCATTGGCCTCAGCGTCGCTTTTCAAGGCGCTATTGCTTCAGAACTTGCAATTGCCCAGCGCATTGTTGAACTGAAGCAGAAAATTGATTTTGAAAAGGCTCAGTTCAAGAAGCATATGGCCAAGCTCAGCGTGCAGGAAGTGAAGAACTTCAAAATCATGCTGCACGAGCTCAAGGAAAACTTTCTGAAGAAGCGCGCCGAAGCTCAAGGTTCGCGTGAGCGGATGAAGACTCTGGCCGACAGATGTGTGCAAGCCTATAACGAGGCTGAGAAGCGCAAGGCACTTGGGCGTCCTGGCATCGACCCCAGGATGGCTGCGAAGAAGAAGAAGAAGCCTGCTACAGCTGAACCAGATGAACCAAGGTAGGAAGCAGTTCCAATTGTCTTCCCAACTGCACTGACTGGCTCGAAGCCAAAGAGTCGGTCAACCGCTTCAGAGCTCAAGAAGACAAGAGCTGCAGAGGCTGAAGCCAGGAAGAGGAAACACTCTGAAGCCTTTCCATCTGCCCCCACTCAGAAAAAGAGAAAGATCAAGAAAGCTCGGGCTGCTTCCACAGAGCCCTTGATAGTTGAACCCATCTCTATGGTTCGTCCTGACGCAGAACGCCAACTGATAGTTCATGAGCCTGCTCCCACAGAGGCTCCTGAAGCTGAAGACATTCCAGCAGCCGACCCCATCGCTGCTGAAGACATTGGTCATCAGGACAATGTACAAGATGATGCAACCCTTCCTCAGCTTGAAACAAGCAAACTCATCAGCATTGGTCGTCCTCTGACGCCAATTGCACAAGATGCGTCATGGGCGGATCGCCCACAAGTGGAAGAAGAATCTGAGGTCCAGCCCACTCCAACTCCACAGGCGTCGTCTGCATTTCGCAGGCTTCGCAAAGGTCCAAGGCCTCAGGACTCTGCTGCCGACATTCCGGCTGCATCAGCCAAAGAAGATGAAGAAGCACCACAAGATCCCACTCCCCCGCTCCACCAAGAAGCAGTTCTCCAGGAGAACGTGCCTGAGTCTGACCCTCCAGCTAGTCAAGTGGAGGCTGAAAATGTTGAGGCTGCCACAACCAACACTGAAGCCAATGTGGAGCCCTCCCCACCAAAAGCTTCAGCAGACAACGAAGCTACTGATCCTGACACGTCTATTCCTGAGTCTGCTGCAGGTCCTCAATTTGATTACCATGTTGAGCACATGCCTCAAGTACAGACGCCGATCCCAAGACTTCCAAGATTCCCAGGTCCTGCATCAGCACCTGGCTCCTTTAACATCACTAGCTTCAAGGCAGATAATACGTTCTTCAACAGCTCCAAGAACCCCTATTCAAGGGAACGGATTGCATCAGACAGGTTCTAGAGCTATCCTCAACGCAGCTACTATTCATGCATCCTATACAACCAAGGTCGCATATTCCCGCACAAGCGCCTTGATGTTGAAGCTGTTGCTGGTCTGCCCTGTTTAGAGGAAGCGTTGGATTACTTCAAGCAAGTGGGTCTGCTGCAGTTTGTAACTGATGAAGAGCCCTGGAATGAAGAGCTTCTGTTGCAATTCTATGCCACCCTCCACATCAAAGGATACAACAGAGATCCGAACACTTGGGTCCTGGAGTGGATGACCGGCAATGTTCATCACGAAGCCAATGCATTTGATATCATTGAGCTCACCGGCCTGCCCACTCCTAGCGCATTCTTCGAGGAAGGCTGTCAACTGCATGCTGAAGCTATTGAGAGCATCTTTCAGCGACCAGAACCTGATATGAGTCAAATGCTCTCCATGATGAAGCCATTGCCCCACGATGCTCCTTATCCAACAGCGTTCTTCGTCGAAGACCTTGAGTACCTACCCAGAACCATATATCACATTATCCGGCGGACTCTCTGGCCCATTAAGGGACACTCTCCACATGCCAAAATTGAGGGTGCAATGAAGACTCTGATATTCTGTATCCTTCATGGCAAATGCTTCAATGCACAAGATTTCTTCATACGCCAACTTGCGGCATCAGGCTCAGATTTATTTGGTTTGAAGTTCTATGCACCTTGGGTGATGAGGCTGATCAAACTTCACTCTGCGATCTCATATCAGCCCTCAGCCCGCAACCATCGGATCTTCTTGCCAGATGTGGATACCTCTGATGAAGCCATATATCCGGAGCCTGCCAAGCAACCTTTGAGTCTTCAGAATGCAGAACACCAGAGCTTCACTCAGAACGTTGACGGTGTTGAAGCCATCTCCAGGGTGTATTCGTTGGCTGGCACTACACGTGCGCCACGCCCTGCATCAACTGAAGCCACTGACAGCACACCTGCTCAAAGACCCAAGAAGCGGGCTCGTGCTCTCAATGACCGAGAGCTTCTTGTGGCCCTTCATCAAAAGCAGGATAGGCATCACGACTGGTTGAAGAGACAGATGAAAAGCCTCTTGGTGGATGTAAATCGCATCAGAAATCTTGCCACCAAGAATGCATTCGTTGCACATGAAACCTGCCGCCGCACCTGGAAAGGACTCACCATGATGTGTTCTAAAGCTGATCTTCAAGAGGATGGCTTCAAAGAGCGATTCAAGTTTGACTCCACACCTCCCAGACGGGCTGTGTTGCGAGGCACTCCATCACTTGAAGACTCAGAGTTCTCTTCATCTGCTGCCACGGTGACTACAAGAATCATCGAGGAAGAAGACGACGCTACATCACCACCACCTCCCTCAGCGCGCGTCGACTCGGCACCAAGCTCTTCAGCACCACCAAACAACTCCAACGACCTTGCTGCGCATGGGAACGCGTAGATAACTCTATGTCTTCAAACCTTTTTGGTCATCACTGACAAAAGGGGGAGAAGCATATGATGTTGATAGTCTTCAAGCGGGTCAATATGGGCTGGTGCCTTCATTTTTTGCTATATTTTGCTTCGTTCTTACAACTCCCATTTTGCTACATTTGCTTATTTGAGTTGTAACACTTAAACTCGATGGTCGTCTGCTACTTGTTTGCCACCCTGTTTTGCGAAGATAAATTCCGCATGTGCGACAATAAATTCCGCACTTAGATCATTCCGCAGACGTCCATTTTCCATTATGCATGTCATTATCTTCATATACTTTTACATGCATAGTGGATTGTCATCATAAGTTGAAGTTGATCTCCACAAGTACAACCTGCCATGTGCATTTGCGTTCCAGAAGCAAATCACTTATATGCACATCTTCAGGGGGAGCCCTTGCAGCTTATGAAGACAATTCCTTTACAATTTCACAAATTATATTCCCCGTTGAAAACTTCAACTAGTTTGTCATCAATCACCAAAAAGGGGGAGATTGTAAGTGCATCTAGTGCCACCCCTAGTTGGTTTTGGAGTATTGACGACAAACCTAGTTGAGGGACTAATGTGTTTGTGAGAATTGCAGGATAACACAGGTAGAAGTCCCTCATTGATTCGGTGTTACTACCAGAGATGACCCCTAAAAATGTACGAATACATTAAAGTCAATGCTGGTATATGAAGATATTCACATTGAAGACTATGACAGGAGAAGACACCATGTGAAGCCTATGGAACTCGAAGACTTAGATCTTTCGTAGTTCTCTTTCATTTGTGTTGAGTCATAGGAACCACCGTACTGTTAAGTGAGGTCCAAGAGAACCAGTCAGAACGACTGAAGTGATGCCTAATTCAAAACCTATATCTTCGAGTGAAGACTATGAGAGCAAATCTTGTCCAGAGTCGGACAAGTCAGCTTTACTTGTAGCCCAAGTAAAGTTGCCGTGTGAGTTTGAAATCTGACCGTTGGTACACGTGTCAGTTCCTTAGTGACCCAGGGTCATTTCGGACAAATCAGGTCGGGTTGCCCAGTGGCTATAAATAGTCCACCACCTACAACCATAAATGGTTGGCTGCTCAGATTTCAGTGCACGGCTTTTATCGTTTGAGAGCAACCCACCTCGAAGCCTTTGAGAGAAATTCCTAGCGAGGAGAAAAGCCCTAACCACCCAGAGCCAGAGAGAATTAGGCATCACTTAAGTCTTCTTGTCTGAGTGATCTGAAGAATTATTACACTTGAGGACCGTGCATCCTCCAGACGGTTAGGCGTCGCGTTCTGAGCATCCAAGAAACATTGTGGATTGATGGTGAACGAAGTCTGTGAAGGTTTGGGAGTCTACCTTGAAGACTTACCAGAGTGATTGGGCGAGGTCTGTGTGACCTTAGCTCAAGGGGAATACGGTGAGGACTGGGTGTCCTGAGCTGCGTGTTCAGGACTGGGTGTCCGGGACTGTGTGTCCTTTGGTTTAAATACCTAGGCGCCCTAACCAGACGTACAGTGGTCACAGCAACTGGAACTGGTCCAACAAATCATTGTCTTCAATGAGTCACTGGTTTCATCTTCACTTCCCTTTACTTATTGTTACACTTTGTGAAGCCATTACATGCTTGCTCTATCTTTTGTCTTCACAACGTAACTGTATGATTTGATTGGCTTCATAGCCTCTTCCTACCTGATCCTTATTACACTGCAGCTACTTGTCATTGTGCTTTCACTCTATTGAATATTTGACCATGGCTTGCCTAGTGTAATCCAACTTCCGCTGCATAGTGATAGGCATATCTCTACTGTTTGTCTTCATAACCGTCAAGTTTTGAAGAATTTCATAAAAATCGCCTATTCACCCCCCTCTAGTCAATATAACGCACTTTCAATTACCGAGAGGGCCCAGAGATACCTCTCCAACAATCGGAGTGACAAATCCTAATCTCGAAATACGCCAACCCAACATGTACCTTTGGAGACACCTGTAGAGCTCCTTTATAATCACCCAGTTACGTTGTGATGTTTGGTAGCACACAAAGTGTTCCTCCGGCAAATGGGAGTTGCATAATCTCATAGTCATAGGAACATGTATAAGTCATGAAGAAAGCAATAGCAACATACTAAACGATCGGGTGCTAAGCTAATGGAATGGGTCATGTCAATCACATCATTCTCTAATGATGTGATCCCGTTAATCAAATGACAACATATGTCTATGGTTAGGAAACATAACCATCTTTGATTAACGAGCTAGTCAAGTAGAGGTATACTAGTGACGTTTAGTTTGTCTATGTATTCACACAAGTATTATGTTTCTGGTTAATACAATTCTAGCATGAATAATAAACATTTATCATGATATAAGGAAATAAATAATAACTTTATTATTCCCTCTAGGGCATATTTCCTTCAGTCTCCCACTTGCACTAGAGTCAATAATCTAGATTACACAGTAATGATTCTAACACCCATGGAGCTTTGGTGCTGATCATGTTTTGCTCGTGGAAGAGGCCTAGTCAATGGGTCTGCTACATTCAGATCCGTATGTATCTTGCAAATCTCTATGTCTCCCACCTGGACTAGATCCCGGATGGAATTGAAGCATCTTTTGATGTGCTTGGTTCTCTTGTGAAATCTGGATTCCTTTGCCAAGGCAATTGCACCAGTATTGTCACAAAAGATTTTCATAGGACCCGATGCACTAGGTATGACACCTAGATCGGATATGAACTCCTTCATCCAGACTCCTTCGTTTGCTGCTTCCGAAGCAGCTATGTACTCCGCTTCACATGTAGATCCCGCCACAACGCTTTGTTTAGAACTGCACCAACTGACAGCTCCACCGTTTAATGTAAACACGTACCCGGTTTGCGATTTAGAATCGTCCGGATCAGTGTCAAAGCTTGCATCAACGTAACCATTTACGATGAGCTCTTTGTCACCTCCATATACGAGAAACATATCCTTAGTCCTTTTCAGGTATTTCAAGATGTTCTTGACCGCTGTCCAGTGACCCACTCCTGGATTACTTTGGTACCTCCCTGCTAGACTTATAGCAAGACATACATCAGGTCTGGTACACAGCATTGCATACATGATAGAGCCTATGGCTGAAGCATAGGGAACATCTTTCATTTTCTCTCTATCTTCTGCAGTGGTCGGGCATTGAGTCTTACTCAATTTCACACCTTGTAACACAGGCAAGAATCCTTTCTTTGCTTGATCCATTTTGAACTTCTTCAAAATTTTGTCAACGTATGTGCTTTGTGAAAGTCCAATTAAGCGTCTTGATCTATCTCTATGGATCTTAATGCCCAATATGTAAGCAGCTTCATCGAGGTCTTTCATTGAAAATCTCTTATTCAAGTATCCCTTTATGCTATCCAGAAATTCTATATCATTTCCGATTAGTAATATGTCATCTACATATAATATCAGAAATGCTACAGAGCTCCAACTCACTTTCTTGTAAATACAGGCTTCTCCAAAAGTTTGTACAAACCAAATGCTTTGATCACACTATCAAAGCGTTTATTCCAACTCCAAGAGGCTTGCACCAGTCCATAAATGGATTGCTGGAGCTTGCACACTTTGTTAGCTCCCTTTGGATCGACAAAACCTTCTGGCTGCATCATATACAACTCTTCTTACAAAAATCCATTCAGGAATGCAGTTTTGACATCCATCTGCCAAATTTCATAATCATAAAATGCGGCAATTGCTAACATGATTCGGACAGACTTAAGCATCGCTACGGGTGAGAAGGTCTCATCGTAGTCAATCCCTTGAACTTGTCGAAAACCTTTTGCGACAAGTCGAGCTTTGTAGACAGTAACATTACCGTCAGCGTCAGTCTTCTTCTTGAAGATCCATTTATTCTCAATTGCTTGCCGATGTTTGGGCAAGTCAACCAAAGTCCATACTTTGTTCTGATACATGGATCCCATCTCAGATTTCATGGCTTCAAGCCATTTTGCGGAATCTGGGCTCACCATCGCTTCTCCATAGTTCGTAGGTTCATCATGATCTAGTAGCATGACTTCCAGAACAGGATTACCGTACCACTCTGGTGCGGATCTTACTCTGGTTGATCTACGAGGTTCAGTAGTATCTTGTTGTGAAGTTTCATGATCATCATCATTAGCTTCCTCACTAATTGGTGTAGGTGTCACAGAAATCGGTTTCTGTGATGTACTACCTTCCAATAAGGGAGCAGGTACAGTTACCTCATCAAGTTCTACTTTCCTCCCACTCACTTCTTTCAAGAGAAACTCCTTCTCTAGAAATTTTCCGAATTTAGCAACAAAAATCTTGCCTTCGGATCTGTGATAGAAGGTGTGTCCAATAGTTTCCTTTGGATATCTTATGAAGACACATTTCTCCGATTTGGGTTCGAGCTTATCAGGTTGAAGGTTTTTCACATAAGCATCGCAGCCCCAAACTTCTAGAAATGACAACTTTGGTTTCTTGCCAAACCACAGTTCATAAGGCGTCGTCTCAACGGATTTTGATGGTGCCCTATTTAACGTGAATGCGGCCGTCTCTAAAGCATATCCCCAAAATGATAGCGGTAAATCAGTAAGAGACATCATAGATCGCACCATATCTAGTAAAGTATGATTACGACATTTGGACACACCATTACGCTGTGGTGTTCCCGGTGGCGTGAGTTGCGAAACTATTTCGCATTGTTTCAAATGTACACCAAACTCGTAACTCAAATATTCTCCTCCACGATCAGATCGTAGGAATTTTATTTTCTTGTTACGATGATTTTCAACTTCACTCTGAAATTCTTTGAACTTTTCAAATGTTTCATACTTATGTTTCATTAAGTAGATATACCCATATCTGCTTAAGTCATTTGTGAAGGTGAGAAAATAATGATATCCGCCACGAGCCTTAATATTCATCGGACCACATACATCTGTATGTACGATTTCCAACAAATCTGTTGCTCTCTCCATAGTACCGGAGAACGGCGTTTTAGTCATCTTGCCCATGAGGCACGGTTCGCAAGTACCAAGTGATTCATAATCAAGTGGTTCCAAAAGTCCATCAATATGGAGTTTCTTCATGCGCTTTACACCGATATGACCTAAACGGCGGTGCCACAAATAAGTTGCACTATCATTATCAACTATGCATCTTTTGCCTTCAACATTATGAATATGTGTGTCATTACTATCGAGATTTAATAAGAATAGACCACTCTTCATGGGTGCATGACCATAAAAGATATTACTCATATAAATAGAACAACCATTATTCTCTGATTTAAATGAATAACCATCTTGCATCAAACAAGATCCAAATATAATGTTCATGCTTAACGCTGGCACCAAATAACAATTATTTAGGTCTAATACTAATCCCGAAGGTAGATGTAGAGGTAGCATGCCGACCGCGATCACATCGACTTTGGAACTATTTCCCACGCGCATCGTCACCTCGTCCTTAGCCAATCTTCGCTTAATCCGTAGTCCCTGTTTCGAGTTGCAAATATTAGCAACAGAACCAGTATCAAATACCCAGGTGCTACTGCGAGCATTAGTAAGGTACACATCAATAACATGTATATCACATATACCTTTGTTCACCTTGCCATCCTTCTTATCCGCCAAATACTTGGGGCAGTTCCGCTTCGAGTGACCAGTCTGCTTGTAGTAGAACCACTCAGTTTTAGGCTTAAGTCCAGATTTGGGTTTCTTCTCCTGAGCAGCAACTTGCTTGCTGTTCTTTTTGAAGTTCCCCTTCTTCTTCCCTTTGCCTTTTTTCTTGAAACTAGTGGTCTTGTTGAACATCAACACTTGATGCTCCTTTTTGATTTCTACCTCCGCAGCTTTCAGCATTGCGAAGAGCTCGGGAATTGTCTTATTCAGCCCTTGCATATTATAGTTCATCACGAAGCTCTTGTAGCTAGGTGGAAGTGATTGGAGAATTCTATCAATGACGCAATCATCTAGAAGATTAACTCCCAATTAAATCAAGTAATTATTATACCCAGACATTTTGAGTATATGCTCACTGACAGAACTGTTCTCCTCCATCTTGCAGCTATAGAACTTATTGGAGACTTCATATCTCTCAATCCGGGCATTTGCTTAAAATATTAACTTCAACTCCTAGAACATCTCATATGCTCCATGACGTTCAAAACGTCGTTGAAGTCCCGATTCTAAGCCGTAAAGCATGGCACACTGAACTATCGAGTAGTCATCAGCTTTGCTCTACCAGACGTTCATAACATCTGGTGTTGCTCCAGCAGCAGGCTTGGCACCCAGCGGTGCTTCCAGGACGTAATTCTTCTATGCATCAATGAGGATAATCCTCAAGTTACGGACCCAGTCCGTGTAATTGCTACCATCATCTTCCAACTTTGCTTTCTCAAGGAACGCATTAAAATTCAACGGAACAACAGCACGGGCCATCTATCTACAATCAATCATAAACAAGCAAGATACTATCAGGTACTGAGTTCATGATAAATTTAAGTTCAATTAATCATATTACTAAAGAACTCCCACTTAGATAGACATCCCTCTAATCCTCTAAGTGATCACGTGATCCAAATCAACTAAACCATGTTCGATCATCACGTGAGATGGAGTAGTTTCATTGGTGAACATCACTATGTTGATCATATCTACTATATGATTCACGCTCGACCTTTCGATCTCCGTGTTTTGAGGCCATATCTGTATATGCTTAGCTTGTCAAGTATAACCTGAGTATTCCGCGTGTGCAACTGTTTTGCACCCGTTGTATTTGAACGTAGATCCTATCACACCCGATCATCACGTGGTGTCTCAGCACGAATAACTTTCACAATGGTGCATACTCAGGGAGAACACTTCTTGACAATTAGTGAGAGATCATCTTAAAATTCTACCGTCAATCAAAGCAAGATAAGATGCATAAAAGATAAACATCACATGCAATCGATATAAGTGATATGATATGGCCATCATCATCTTGTGCTTGTGATCTCCATCTTCGAAGCACCGTCATGATCACCATTGTCACCGGCGCGACACCTTGATCACCATCGTAGCACTTGCCAATCTTATTCTTCCACGACTATCGCTACCGCTTAGTAATAAAGTAAAGCATTACAACACAATTGCATTGCATACAATAAAGCGACAACCATATGGCTCCTGCCAGTTGCCGATAACTCGGTTACAAAACATGATCATCTCATACAATAAAATTAGCATCATGTCTTGACCATATCACATCACAACATGCCCTGCAAAAACAAGTTAGACGTTCTCTACTTTGTTGTTGCAAGTTTTACGTGGCTGCTACGGGCTTAAGCAAGAACCAATCTTACCTACGCATCAAAACCACAACGATAGTTTGTCAAGTTGGTGTTGTTTTAACCTTCGCAAGGACCGGGCGTAGCCATACTTGGTTCAACTAAAGTTGGAGAAACTGACACCCGCCAGCCACCTGTGTGCAAAGCACGTCGGTAGAACCAGTCTCGTGTAAGCGTATGCGTAATGTCGGTCCGGGCCGCTTCATCCAACAATACCGCCAAACCAAAGTATGACATGCTGGTAAGCAGTATGACTTATATCGCCCACAACTCAGTTGTGTTCTACTCGTGCATATAACATCAACACATAAAACCTAGGCTCGGATGCCACTGTTGGGGAACGTAGTAATTTCAAAAAAATTCCTACGCACACGCAAGATCATGGTGATGCATAGCAACGAGAGGGGAGAGTGTTATCTACGTACCCTCGTAGACCAGCAACGGAAGTGTTGACACAACATAGAGGAAGTAGTCGTACGTCTTCCTGATTCGACCGATCCAAGTACCGAACGTACGGCACCTCCGAGTTCTGCACACGTTCAGCTTGATGACGATCCCCGGACTCCGATCCAGCAAAGTGTCGGGGAAGAGTTCCGTCAGCACGACAGTATGGTGACGATCTTGATGTTCTACTGTCGCAGGGCTTCGCCTAAGCACCGCTACAATATTATCGAGGAGTATGGTGGAAGGGGGCACCGCACACGGCTAAGAAAACGATCACGAGGATCAACTTGTGTGTCTAGAGGTGCCCCCTGCCCCCGTATATAAAGGAGCAAGGGGGGGTGCGGCCGGCCCTAGGAGGAGGCGCACAGGAGGAGTCCAACTCCTACCGGGAGTAGGACTCCCCCCTTTCCCTAGTTGGATTAGGACTTGGGGGGGAAGGAAGAGAGGGGGGAAAGGAAGGGGGGTGGCGCCCCCCTCCTTGTCCAATTCGGACTTGGGGGGGGGGGGGGGGAGGGGCGCGCGGCAGCCCCTAGGCCTCCTCTCCTCTTCCTCCACTAGGCCCATTAAGGCCCATTAGGTTACCGAGGGGTTCCGGTAACCTCCCGGTACTCCGGTAAAATGCTGTTTTCACTCGGAACACTTCCAATGTCCAAACATAGGCTTCCAATATATCAATCTTTATTTCTCGACCATTTCGAGACTCCTCGTCATGTCCGTGATGACATCCGGGACTCCGAACAAACTTCGGTACATCAAAATATATAAACTCATAATGAAACTGTCATCGTAACGTTAAGCGTGCGGACCCTACAGGTTCGGGAACAATGTAGACATGACCGAGACATGTCTCCGGTCAATAACCAATAGCGGAACCTGGATGCTCATATTGGCTCCTACATATTCTACGAAGATCTTTATCGGTCAGGCCGCATAACACCATACGTTGTTCCCTTTGTCATCGGTATGTTACTTGCCCGAGATTCGATCGTCGGTATCTCAATACCTAGTTCAATCTCGTTACCGGCAAGTCTCTTTACTCGTTTCGTAATACATCATCTCGCAACTAACTCATTAGTTGCAATGCTTATGTGATGTGCATTACCGAGAGGGCCCAGAGATACCTCTCCGACATTCGGAGTGACAAATCCTAATCTTGAAATACGCCAACCCAACATGTACCTTTGTAGACACCTGTAGAGCTCCTTTATAATCACCCAGTTACGTTGTGACGTTTGGTAGCACACAAAGTGTTCCTTTGGCAAACGGGAGTTGCATAATCTCATAGTCATAGGAACATGTATAAGTCATGAAGAAAGCAATAGCAACATACTAAACGATCGGGTGCTAAGCTAATGGAATGGGTCATGTCAATCACATCATTCTCTAATGATGTGATCCCGTTAATCGAATGACAACAGATGTCTATGGTTAGGAAACATAAACATCTTTGATTAACGAGCTAGTCAAGTAGAGGCATACTAGTGACATTTAGTTTGTCTATGTATTCACACAAGTATTATGTTTTCGGTTAATACAATTCTAGCATGAATAATAAACATTTATCATGATATAAGGAAATAAATAATAACTTTATTATTGCCTCTAGGGCATATTTCCTTTAGCTTGTTCTCGTTGGAGTGCGGCCATGGACCAAGTGATAGATGCACCACCTAGTGGAACCGTGGAGAGTGACTATGTGAGTACATATTTCTTCACTATTTTGATTATGTGTGTGCACTATGCTATTGGTGGGTTCTTATGTGATTTATGTGTGGTTGATAGGAGACAATTGCCGGCATGAGGTACAAGGAGATGGCCGCTTCCAAGGGCAAGCCATTCCCATTTAAGCATGTTTGGTCAATTCTTCAAACCTTTGACAAGTGGAAGTTGAGGGATCAAGAGACCGCACCCAAGAAGTCGGCAATGCTAAGGATGGATGATAGTGAAGATGAGGAGGAGAGGAACTTGGGCAAGCCCGAGGGAACCAAGAAGGGCAAGCTAAGGGTGAAGATGGAAGAAGAGGCGTCAAGCCTAAGGGAGAAGATGGACCACATGATGAAGGCAAGAGAGGAATTGACAACGAAGACATTGGAGACAAAGCTTCTTATCACCGAGAAGAAGAAAGAGGTCAAGCTTGCACAAGTTGAAGCAAAGCATGAAGAAGCAAAGCGCAAGGCCGAGTTGGAGGAGAGGACGATCAAGCTCAAAGAGGCAAAGGTATGGAAAGAACTCATGGTGGAAGAGAAAGAGCACATTATGATGTCCAAGAAGGACATGGATGAAGACCAATTGCAATGGTGGTAGGACTACAAGGAGGACATCACGGAGAGGAAGAGGATGTTCCGTGTTGCGTCCTCTACTTTTCGAGGTGACACTCCGATGAGTAGTTGTGGTGATGGCGGTGTGTACGACTCCACCGGTGCTGATGGAGATGCTTGATGGAGCCCGCTTGTGGTCTAGGAGATGGCGTCGAGGTGCAACTTTTTGGTGATGGTGCCGATGAGAGGAGGAAGATGATGATTTTGTGATGTAAACTATTAAATCATGCATCAATGATTGTCATTTGGTAGTTTGTTTGGAAGTTGATTGTGTTCTTGTTGTCATAAATTGTGAGATGTCAAATGATAGATTTAAAGGTTGGGGTCGAGGCAAAGACTAGAACCCTCAAATCTAATCCTGAAAGCAGTTTAAGGGTTGGGTTTGAGGGTTCTAGTATTTGCCCCTGTTTTTCAACCCTTAAAAGTGTCAAAAAGTGGCACTTCTCAACCCTTAAAACTGCTTTAAGGATTTGAGGGTTCTACTAGTAATGCTCTAACACATGCGAAGCCTGCTCCACCGTTGGCAGTATCCGTCAGCTTTCTTCAGAGGTATTTGAACGAGTTAATTGGCGTTAGAGCTAATGCCCAGTGTGATCCAGTAAAAGGAAAAGTAAGTATTTCTTATGGCCTAGTTAATCTTAAAGGAAAGGCTCATGTACAGGAGTCAGCCTGGGTCCCGCCGTGCCCTGGATGGGTTAAGCTGAATACTGATGGTGCTTTCTCGTTGGTCGATGGAGCAGGTGTTGGGATGATCTTACATGATAGTGTGCAGGCAGTATAATTTTTTCAGCCTGCAGATCCCTGTTCTCTTGCAGGGATGCATTGGAATCAGAGCTATGCGCATGTATGGAAGGATTGTCTTTTGCGATCCAAAGGTCGGACCTTCCGATAGAAGTCGAGATGGACTCAAGTACTGCAGTGGCTATGATCACAGGAGTGGAGACGGACCGGTCGATCTATGCTTCTCTGGTGGCAGAAATAAAGTACTTACTTAGTCTTCGGATTTCTTGTATTACTCTTGTCCCTCGGTGTCAGAATAAGGCGAGCGATAAACTAGCTAGTTTTGCTAGAGCCGAGGGTCGGACAATTACGTGGGTTGGGTCAGGCCCGGATGATGTAGTGTCGATTGTCCGAGATGATTGTAAGAACTGTATAATTGAGTAATGCAAGTGTTTTTCCCGCCAAAAAAGACATACCATCACCAAGGGTAAAATTGTAATTGCACGTGCCAGTTAACATAGTTGGATGGAAAAATGAATGGAAATGTCAAATAGGGCATAAAATGAAGTTTTGAGTGTCAAAAAGGAAAGAAAAATATTTTTTAGGTCAAAAAGGGAAGCAAATTTTAAGAAAGGACCAAATAAGGAATTCTCTCCCTAATTTATGTGTGGCGCGTGTGCACTAGAGCTTGCCACAGCGAACTACTAGATATTTTGATTATTATTATTTTGCACGGATTAAAAACATTCATATGTGGCGGCCGAGTATACTACTGGCCCACCACTATTGGCTCATGTACCAGGGGCGGGCGCAGAGTACTAGCCCACCACTGTTTGCTTTCATCATGCAGACAAATATATAAGAGTTGGGCATGACTAACATCCGGACGGCAGGAAATTAGCAATAAATCCGCACGAATCGGTCTTCACCTCTACCTCGCTCCCGCGACCAAAGCATGCACCTCACTAATCATGCATGCAATGCAAACTTCCTCCCATGCGTATATAGACTCCTCCTGTTGTATAATAGTTGCATGCAAAAGACAGAAAAACTGATGTCATCAAAGATTCTATCTAGAAATATATATTCAAAATGTTTTGTAACTCAAACCGTCGCTCCGATTGAAAAACTGTTTTCACATAAAAGATTCGTCACGACGAGACCTTCGAAACTTGATCCCATGTTGGTATGTTTGGATGACTTTTTTCAGGTCAAAAGTTATCATACCCAGACTAAGTAAATTATCACGTATATGATACATAAGTTACCATTTTATTTATATAGAAATTACCAGGGCATAAAAAGTGGTCCTCCAATTACCCCCTATGCAAATAATTTAGAAGACCAAAAAGTTGATGTCATCCTTGATTCCCTCTTATTTTCAAACTTTAAAATATTTTGTAGCTCAAACCTTTGGTCCGGTCAAAAAATCGTTTTCACATCAAAAAAGCATGCCGCGAAGAGGGCATCGAAACTAGATCCTGTGTTGATATGTTTCGACGACTTTTATTTCGGATCAAAAGCTATCACTTCTGGGCTAAGTAATTTATCACATGTGCTACATATGTTACCATGTTGTTTACACAGATATTATCGGGGCATAAACCTTCTAACCTTCTTATCAGCTCGGCTTAAAGTTACTGCGGTGATTGTGCATGTGTTATCACGTATACGATGTGTATAGTACCAAAAAATTTACACGAAAGTTGTCGGGATATGTTATTAAACAACTCCCTCGCCAAATTTATTAGGACTGGGGCACATAAGTTATCAGGTCTGAGAGGTGTGAGCTACCACGCTATTCACACAAAAGTTACCGAGGGGATATTTCATCAACCCCTGCCCCATGCCAAAGTTATCGGACTGAGGTACACAAGTTATCAGGTCTGTGATATGTGAGTTATCATGCTATTCACATAAGTTACCAGGGGGTATTTCATCAACCCCCACCCATGCCAAAGTTATTGGACTGAGGTACACAAGTTATCAGGTCTGTGATATGTGAGTTACCATGCTATTTACATAAAAGTTACCAGGGGTATTTCATCAACCCCCACCCATGCCAAAGTTATCAGACTGAGGTACACAAGTTATTAGGTCTGTGATATGTGAGTTACCATGCTATTCACATAAAAGTTACCAACGGGTATTTCATTAACCCCCCCCCCCCCCCCACACACACACATACACCCCATGCCAAAGTTATCAGGACCGGGATACATAAATTATTAGGTGTGCGACGTGTGAGTTATCATGATATTCACACAAAAGTTAACGGTGGTATATTTGATGAACCGCCCCTGCCCCCCCCCCCCCGGCGGTGACAAAGTTACCAGGACTGGACATAAGTTATCAGGTTTGCGATGAGTGAGTTACCGTACTATTAACATTAAAGTTGCCGTGGGTACATTTTATCACCCCCTCGCCAAAGTTATCAGCACCGAGGCACATAAGTTATCGTCGTCCTTTGCCTTGGCGGTGCCGCCCCCACTTGGTGTTCAATGAAATGCCGGGACGGCTTTCTCACCAGATGGAGCAGCACCGTTGGGTTTAGTAGCTCTGTCCGGACGCATACATTGGTGACCCAAATATACAAAAATGCGAACAAAAAGAACAAGATTTGTGTCTCCTGGTTGGAGTTGCCCTGTACAAAAAACAATGGCTAGTACTTTATTCATCCCATTTTATTGGTTCCAAAAACCAAAACACTAAACAATTAGCCTTATTAAATGGCCCTGGTTATCCACCTACACATAAAGAAAAATGGCTTACCTGTGCATGGGCTCATGGAGCCGCGTACGACATGCATGCATGCCCACATAAAAAAGGCCAGCTCATGCAGTACCATGCAAACATGCATGTATGGTGTATCCCTGAAAAAGGTCCTGTCATCTCATCCATCTCTCACGTCTCCCTCTCTCTCTCTCACTCTACAACCAGGCAGCCTGTCACACGAGGAGAGAGACAACACTTGCATTCACATGGAGAGGGGATGGGGGATAGAAAAGCAACGTAGATGGAAAGCGACACAGACAAGACAACGACAGCATGCAGAAGGACAATTGTCCAATCACAATCCAACGTTGTCTGATGCGTTCGGATCTATCGCAAAACTCCGACCGACAGGAATTTAGCTGTTTGCATGTGGCATGTATATATATCCGCCCGCCGCTGATGTGTTGGTTCCTGTGATGTGTACACCTTGCTACCCGCCAATGCTACTTCTCCAAAGTAGCACATGTATCTAGCCCTGCCTGCCACTCATTTGAGGCCATCTATAATTTTTTCCTGGTAGTGTATGTTGAGTTCAAGTTACTTTTATGTGTGACACCTGATAAGTGAGTTGTTCACTTTCACTCAGCTCAAGGATTAGTGTGTGGTGACCTAAAATGGATACTCTGAAAGTTGAGAGCACAAACTAGGAAGAATTTACGGCACGCAATTGCGGGGGCACACACTTTGTCGGCCGTTGATGTGCGCCAAGATTCACACATATGTTTGTGTATATAGTCTTTTATGTTGTATAATAGTTCGTATATGTCTGTAATGTTATGTATATCTATCCGTATATGTGTTTTCTTATGGGGCCAGATTGTTGGGGAACGTAGTAATTTCAAAAAAATTTCCTACGCACACGCAAGATCATGGTGATGCATAGCAACGAGGGGGAGAGTCTGATCTACGTACCCTTGTAGATCGCAACGGAAGCGTTGACACAACGTAGAGGTAGTAGTCGTACGTCTTCTTCCCGATCCGACCGATCCAAGCACCGTTACTCCGGCACCTCCGAGTTCTTAGCACACGTACAGCTCGATGACGATCCCCAGGCTCCGATCCAGCAAAGCTTCGGGGAGGAGTTCCGTCAGCACGACGGCGTGGTGACGATCTTGATGTTCTACTGTCGCAGGGCTTCGCCTAAGCACCGCTACAATACGACCGAGGTGGAATATGGTGGCAGGGGGCACCGCACACGGCTAAGGAACGATCACGTGGATCAACTTGTGTGTCTATGGGGTGCCCCCTGCCCCTGTATATAAAGGATGGAGGAGGAGGAGGCCGGCCAAGGCTAGGCGCGCCAGGTGTGGAGTCCTACTAGGACTCCAAGTCCTAGTAGGAGTCCACCAAGAGGGGAGGAAGGGAGAAGGAAGTGGAGGAGTAGGAAAGGTGGCCGGCCCCCTTTTCCCTAGTCCAATTCGGACTAGAGGGGAGGGGGGGGGGGGGCGCAGCAGCCTTTTTCCTCTTCCCACTAAAGCCCATCAAGGCCCATTACTTCTCCCGTAACTACCCGGTACTCCGAAAAATACCCGAATCACTCGGAACCTTTCCGATGTCCGAATATAGTCATCCAATATATCGATCTTTACGTCTCGACCATTTCAAGACTCCTCGTCATGTCCCCGATCTCATCCGGGACTCCGAACTCCTTCGGTACATCAAAACTCATAAACTCATAATATAACTGTCATCGAAACCTTAAGCGTGCGGACCCTACGGTTCGAGAACAATGTAGACATGACCGAGACACGTCTCCAGTCAATAACCAATAGCGGGACTTGGATGCCCATATTGGCTCCTACATATTCTACGAAGATCTTTATCGGTCAGACCGCATAACAACATACGTGGTTCCCTTTGTCATCGGTATGTTACTTGCCCGAGATTCGATCGTCGGTATCCAATACCTAGTTCAATCTCGTTACCGGCAAGTCTCTTTACTCGTTCCGTAATATAACATCCCGCAACTAACTCATTAGTTGCAATGCTTGCAAGGCTTTAAGTGATGTGCATTACCGAGAGGGCCCAGAGATACCTCTCCGACAATCAGAGTGACAAATCCTAATCTCGAAATACGCCAACCCAACATCTACCTTTGGAGACACCTGTAGTACTCCTTTATAATCACCCAGTTACGTTGTGACGTTTGGTAGTACCCAAAGTGTTCCTCCGGTAAACGGGAGTTGCATAATCTCATAGTCATAGGAACATGTATAAGTCATGAAGAAAGCAATAGCAACATACTAAAAGATCGGGTGCTAAGCTAATGGAATGGGTCATGTCAATCAGATCATTCATCTAATGATGTGATCCCATTAATCAAATAACAACTCTTTGTCCATGGTTAGGAAACATAACCATCTTTGATTAACGAGCTAGTCAAGTAGAGGCATACTAGTGACACTCTGTTTGTCTATGTATTCACACATGTATTATGTTTCCGGTTAATACAATTCTAGCATGAATAATAAATATTTATCATGATATAAGGAAATAAATAATAACTTTATTATTGCCTCTAGTGCATATTTCCTTCAGTCTCCCACTTGCACTAGAGTCAATAATCTAGATCACATCACCATGTGATTAACATCGATAGTTCACATCATCATGTGATTAACACCCATAGTTCACATCACCATGTGACCAACACCCAAAGGGTTTACTAGATTCAGTAATCTAGTTCACATCGCTATGTGATTAACACCCAAAGAGTACTAAGGTGTGATCATGTTTTGCTTGTGAGAGAATCTTAGTCAACGGGTCTGCCACATTCAGATCCACATGTATTTTGCAAATTTCTATGTCAACAATGCTCTGCATGGAGCTACTCTAGCTAATTGCTCCCACTTTCAATATGTATCTAGACCGAGACTTAGAGTCATCTAGATTAGTGTCAAAACTTGCATCGTCATAACCCTTTACGACGAACCTTTTTATCACGTCCATAATCGAGAAACATATCCTTATTTCACTAAGGATAATTCTGACCGCTGTCCAGTGATCTACTCCTAGATCACTATTGTACTCCCTTGCCAAATCAGTGCAGGGTATACAATAGATCTGGTATACAGCATGACATACTTTAAAGAACCTATGGCCAAGGCATAGGGAATGACTTTCATTCTCTTTCTATCTTCTGTCGTGGTCGGGCTTTGAGTCGTACTCAACTTCACACCTTATAATACAGGCAAGAACTCTTTCTTTGACTGCTCCATTTTGAACTACTTCAAAATCTTGTCAAGGTATGTACTCATTGAAAAAACTTATCAAGCGTCTTGATCTATCTCTATAGATCTTGAAGCTCAATATGTAAGCAGCTTCACCGAAGTCTTTCTTTGAAAAACTCCTTTCAAACACTCCTTTATGCTTTACAGAATAATTCTACATTATTTCCGATCAACAATATGTCATTCACATATACTTATCAGAAATGTTGTAGTGCTCCCACTCACTTTCTTGTAAATACAGGCTTCACCGCAAGTCTGTATAAAACTATATGCTTTGATCAACTCATCAAAGCGTATATTCCAACTCCGAGATGCTTGCACCAGTCCACAGATGGATCGCTGGAGCTTGCACATTTTGTTAGCACCTTTCGGATTGACAAAACCTTCTGTTGCATCATATACAACTCTTCTTTAATAAATCCATTAAGGAATGCAGTTTTGTTTATCCATTTGCCAGATTTCATAAAATGCGGCAATTTCTAACATGATTCGGACAGACTCAAGCATAGATACGAGTGAGAAGCTCTCATCGTAGTCAACACCTTGAACTTGTCGAAAACCTTTTGCGACAATTCTAGCTTTGTAGATAGTAACACTACTATCAGCGCCCGTCTTCCTCTTGAAGATCCATTTATTCTCAATTGCTTGCCGATCATCGGGCAAGTCAACCAAAGTCCAAACTTTGTTCTCATACATGGATCATATCTCAGATTTCATGGCCTCAAACCATTTCGCGGAATCTGGGCTCATCATCGCTTCCTCATAGTTCGTAGGTTCGTCATGGTCAAGTAACATGACCTCCAGAACAGGATTACCGTACCACTCTGGTGCGGATCTCACTCTGGTTTACCTACGAGATTCGGTAGTAACTTGATCTGAAGTTACATGATCATCATCATTAGCTTCCTCACTAATTGGTGTAGTAGTCGCAAGAACAGATTTTTGTGATGAACTAATTTCCAATAAGGTAGAAGGTACAATTACCTTATCAAGTTTTCTACTTTCCTCCCACTTACTTCTTTCAAGAGAAACTCCTTCTCTAGAAAGGATCCATTATAAGCAACGAATGTCTTGCCTTAGGATCTGTGATAGAAGGTGTACCCAATAGTCTCCTTTGGGTATCCTATGAAGACATATTTCTCCGATTTGGGTTTGAGCTTATCAGGATGAAACTTTTTTCTCATAAGCATCGCAACCCCAAACTTCAAGAAACGACAACTTTGGTTTCTTGCCAAACCATAGTTCATAAGGCGTCTTCTCGACAGATATAGATGGTGCCGCTTTTTTAACGTGAATGCAGCTGTCTCTAATGCATGACCCCAAAAACAATAGTGGTAAATCGGTAAGAAACATCATAGATTGCACTATATCCAATAAAGTACGGTTATGACGTTCGGACACACCATTATGCTGTGGTGTTCTAGGTGGCGTGAGTAGTGAAACTATTTCACATTGTTTTAACTGAAGACCAAACTCGTAACTCAAATACTCTTTTCCACGATCAGATCGTAGAAACTTTATTTTCTTGTTACGATGATTTTCCTCTTCACTCTGAAATTATATGAACTTTTCAAATGTATTAGACTTCTATTTCATTAAGTAGATATACCCATATCTGCTCAAATCATCTGTGAAGGTCAGAAAATAATGATACCCGCTGCAAGCCTTAAATATTCATCGGACCACATACATCAGTATGTATGATTTCCAACAAATCTGTTGCTTGCTCCATTGTTCCGGAGAACGGCGTTTTAGTCATCTTGCCCAAAAGGCATGGTTCGCAAGCATCAAGTGATTCATAATCAAGTGATTCCGAAAGCCTATCAGCATGGAGTTTCTTCATGCGCTTTATACCAATATGACCTAAACGGCAGTGCCACAAATAAGTTGCACTATCATTATTAACTTTGCATCTTTTGGTTTCAATATTATGAATATGTGTATCACTACGATCGAGATCCAACGAACTTGTTTCATTGGGTGTATGACCATCGAAGGTTTTATTCATGTAAACAGAACAACAATTATTCTCTGACTTTAATGAATAACCGTATTGCAATAAACATGATCAGATCATATTCATGCTCAACGCAAAAACCAAATAACACTTATTTAAGTTCAACACTAATCCCGAAAGTATAGGGGAGTGTGCGATGATGATCATATCAATCTTGGAACTACTTCCAACACACATCGTCACTTCACCCTTAACTAGTCTCTGTTTATTCTGCAACTCCTGTTTCGAGTTACTACTCTTAGCAACTGAACCAATATCAAATACTGAGGGGTTGCTATAAACACTAGTAAAGCACACATCAATAACATGTATATCAAATATACTTTTGTTCACTTTGCCATCCTTCTTATCCGCCAAATACTTGGGGCAGTTCCGCTTACAGTGACCAGTCCCTTTGCAGTAGAAGCACTTAGTCTCAGGCTTAGGACCAGACTTGGGCTTCTTCACTTGAGCAACAACTTGCTTGCCGTTCTTCTTGAAGTTCCCCTTCTTCCCTTTTGCCCTTTTCTTCAAACTAGTGGTCTTGTCAACCATCAACACTTGATGTTTTTCTTGATTTCTACCTTCATCGATTTCAGCATCACGAAGAGCTTGGGAATTGTTTCCGTTATCCCTTGCATATCATAGTTCATCACGAAGTTCTACTAACTTGGTGATGGTGACTAGAGAATTCTGTCAATCACTATCTTATCTGGAAGATTAACTCCCACTTGATTCAAGTGATTGTAGTACCCAGACAATCTGAGCACATGCTCACTAGTTGAGCGATTCTCCTCCATCTTTTAGCTATAGAACTTGTTGGAGACTTCATATCTCTCAACTCGGGTATTTGCTTGAAATATTAACTTCAACTCCTGGAACATCTCATATGGTCCATGACGTTCAAAACGTCTTTGAAGTCCCGATTCTAAGCCATTAAGCATGGTGCACTAAACTATCAAGTAGTCATCATATTGAGCTAGCCAAACGTTCATAACGTCTGCATATGCTCCTGCAATAGGTCTGTCACCTAGCGGTGCATCAAGGACATAATTTTTCTGTGCAGCAATGAGGATAAACCTCAAATCACGGATCCAATACGTATCATTGCTACTAACATCTTTCAACACAGTTTTCTCTAGGAACATATCAAAATAAACATATGAAAGCAACAACGCGAGCTATTGATCTTCAACATAGATATGCTAATACTACCAGGACTAAGTTCATGATAAATTAAAGTTCAATTAATCATATTACTTAAGAACTCCCACTTAGATAGACATCCCTCTAATCCTCTAAGTGATCACGTGATCCAAATCAACTAAACCATGACCGATCATCACGTGAGATGGAGTAGTTTTCAATGGTGAACATCGTTATGTTGATCATATCTACTATATGATTCACGCTCGACCTTTCGGTCTCCGTGTTCCGAGGCCATATCTGCATATGCTAGGCTCGTCAAGTTTAACCTGAGTATTCTGCATGTGCAAAACTGGCTTGCACCCATTGTAGATGGACGTAGAGCTTATCACAGCCGATCATCACGTGGTGTCTGGGCACGACGAACTTTGGCAACGGTGCATACTCAGGGAGAACACTTCTTGATAATTTAGTGAGAGATCATCTTATAATGCTACCGTCAATCAAAGCAAGATAAGATGCATAAAAAGATAAATATCACATGCAATCAAAATATGTGACATGATATGGCCATCATCATCTCGTGCCTTTGATCTCCATCTTCAAAGCATCGTCATGATTTCCATCGTCACCGGCATGACATCATGATCTCCATCATCTTGATCTATATCAATATGTTGTCACATGGTCGTCTCGCCAACTATTGCTCTTGCAACTATTGCTATCGCATAGCGATAAAGTAAAGCAATTATTGGGCGCTTGCATCTTATGCAATAGACAGACAACCATAAGGCTTTTGCCAGTTGCCGATAACTTTTATAAAACATGATCATCTTATACAACAACTTATAACTCATCACGTTTTGACCATATCACATCACAACTTGCCCTGCAAAAATAAGTTAGACGTCCGCTACTTTGTTGTTGCAAATTTTACGCGGCTGCTACGGGCTTAGCAAGAACCAATCTTACCTACGCATCAAAACCACAACGATAGTTTGTCAAATAGACTCCGTTTTAACCTTCGCAAGGACCGGGCGTAGCCACACTCGGTTCAACTAAAGTTGGAGAAACAGTCACCCGCAAGTCACCTATGTGCAAAGCACGTCGGGGAAACCGGTCTCGCGTAAGCGTGCGCGTAATGTCGGTCCGGGCCGCTTCATCCAACAATACCGCCGAATCAAAGTATGACATGCTGGTAGGCAGTATGACTTATATCGCCCACAACTCACTAGTGTTCTACTCGTGCATATAACATCAAACCATAAAACCTAGGCTCGGATGCCACTGTTGGGGAACGTAGTAATTTCAAAAAAAATTCCTACGCACACGCAAGATCATGGTGATGCATAGCAACGAGGGGGAGAGTCTGATCTACGTACCCTTGTAGATCGCAACGGAAGCGTTGACACAACATAGAGGAAGTGGTCGTACGTCTTCTTCCCGATCCGACCGATCCAAGCACCGTTACTCCGGCACCTCCGAGTTCTTAGCACACGTACAGCTCGATGACGATCCCCGGGCTCCGATCCAGCAAAGCTTCGGGGAGGAGTTCCGCCAGCACGACGGCGTGGTGACGATCTTGATGTTCTAGTGTCGCAGGGCTTCGCCTAAGCACCGCTACAATACGACCGAGGTGGAATATGGTGGCAGGGGGCACCGCACACGGCTAAGGAACGATCACGTGGATCAACTTGTGTGTCTATGGGGTGCCCCCTGCCCCTGTATATAAAGGATGGAGGAGGAGGAGGCCGGCCAAGGCTAGGCGCGCCAGGTGTGGAGTCCTACTAGGACTCCAAGTCCTAGTAGGAATCCACCAAGAGGGGAGGAAGGGAGAAGGAAGTGGAGGAGTAGGAAAGGTGGCCGGCCCCCTTTTCCCTAGTCCAATTCAGACTAGAGGGGAGGGGGGGGGGGCGCAGCAGCCTTTTTCCTCTTCCCACTAAAGCCCATCAAGGCCCATTACTTCTCCCGTAACTACCCGGTACTCCGAAAAATACCCGAATCACTCGGAACCTTTCCGATGTCCGAATATAGTCGTCCAATATATCGATCTTTACGTCTCGACCATTTCGAGACTCCTCGTCATGTCCCCGATCTCATCCGGGACTCCGAACTCCTTCGGTACATCAAAACTCATAAACTCATAATATAACTGTCATCGAAACCTTAAGCGTGCGGACCCTACGGTTCGAGAACAATGTAGACATGACCGAGACACGTCTCCGGTCAATAACCAATAGCGGGACCTGGATGCCCAAATTGGCTCCTACATATTCTATGAAGATCTTTATCGGTCAGACCGCATAACAACATACGTTGTTCCCTTTGTCATCGGTATGTTACTTGCCCGAGATTCGATCGTCGGTATCCAATACCTAGTTCAATCTCGTTACCGGCAAGTCTCTTTACTCGTTCCGTAATACAACATCCCGCAACTAACTCATTAGTTGCAATGCTTGCAAGGCTTTAAGTGATGTGCATTACCGAGAGGGCCCAGAGATACCTCTGCGACAATCGGAGTGACAAATCCTAATCTCGAAATACGCCAACCCAACATCTACCTTTGGAGACACCTGTAGTACTCCTTTATAATCACCTAGTTACGTTATGACATTTGGTAGTACCCAAAGTGTTCCTCCGGTAAACGGGAGTTGCATAATCTCATAGTCATAGGAACATGTATAAGTCATGAAGAAAGCAATAGCAACATACTAAACGATCGGGTGCTAAGCTAATGGAATGGGTCATGTCAATCAGATCATTCATCTAATGATGTGATCCCATTAATCAAATAACAACTCTTTGTCCATGGTTAGGAAACATAACCATCTTTGATTAATGAGCTAGTCAAGTAGAGGCATACTAGTGACACTCTGTTTGTCTATGTATTCACACATGTATTATGTTTCCGGTTAATACAATTCTAGCATGAATAATAAATATTTATCATGATATAAGGAAATAAATAATAACTTTATTATTGCCTCTATGGCATATTTCCTTCACAGATAACTCTTGGCGTGGGGTATATCCGGTAGGTGTATCTGCACATATACAAGTCCCAAGTAAAACGATCAATTCGCAGTATAGATAGCTAGCTCTTCTTTCGCTGTTCTTCTTCGTTGTTATTTCTCAGTTTCTAGTTCGCATCTTACGATAGATACTGATTATCAACAATGCAAGTGGATTTCTATCGGAAGGTTGGTTGAAATAGATAGAGATTATCGACATATTTCTTCATAAATATGAAGTAGAAGTTATACCATTATTCATTAAGCCTTTCTTCTCTTGTTCTTCTTAGATCTTGTTTCTTCTAATCTTCCTCTTTCGCGGAACATCCATGGTTAAGCCTACTTTGAATCGGTCCTTGCATATTGAGCTATGGAAGATAAGAAGACATGCAACATATAAAGGTAGGATAAGGGACATATTTATGTGAGAAGCTTGATTTTTTTAACCTAAACATAAGAGATTATCTTCTTTCCTTGCGGATTGAAAGTTTTCAAAGATATGAATGGTCGAAAATTTCATAGTTAATGGCGTTCTTTGTTCCTTTTTTATTTTTTCATCCAGGAATAGTTTTTCTGCTGGAGATTTGGATTAGGAATTTAGGATGAATTGGATCTTAGACTGCAGGTATAGTAAATGGCACTACATATAACAAGAGTCACTGAAACTTTATATTGAGATGGTTTACGGACACATTACAGGTAATGAAACTATAGTTTGCTACACTCGAGGTCACACTGACAACTGATTTCACTTGGAAATCGAAGGCACCCCTTCAATGCCATTTCTTCACATGGCTCGCTCTGAAAAACCAATGTTGGACCTTTGACAGACTCGCAAGGCGAGGAATGCCGCATCAGGATGCTTGTCCTCTCTGTGATCAGCACGAGGAGACAATGAATCACCTTGCGTTGGGTTGTGTGTTCGCTAAGGAGATGTGGCATAGAATCAGCGTATCACGTGGCAAGCAAGAGTTTGAACTGGTGGACGATGAATCCTTAGGAGAATGGTGCGTGAGGCCAGAGCTCCGAGGTGATCAACGGAAAGCTGCAAGGGCTTTGTGCATACTTGGCATGTGGGAGTTGCAGAAGCACCGCAACGACAATGTCTTCAATGGTGCTTCGCCCTCAATTGCCAACCTAACACAACGTGTAGATACCGAGAGGAGGGTTTGGAAGAAGGTCGACCTACTCAAAGGGGACCTTGACGGTTTCTTTGAGGGTTTGGCGACGTTGGTTGTGAATGAGTAGTCTTTCACATGTAGCATGGAGTACCGTGGAGTGTGGCCGATAATGGCAGTGTAATAAGGTTGTAAAGTGTGGATTTTTGGGATGTCTTTCCCTTCTCCTTTAATGAATGATACGCACACTCGTGCATATTTGAGTATATTGTCACGGAAAAAACAATGACTATTTAATCTTTTTACATATCATACCATCAGAGTTTGATTCAGTATGATGTGCATGCTTACTTTGCACTAATTAGAAGCTAAAAGGAGATTATAGACGGTAGTAAACATATATACTTTAATAAGGCGTATTTCAATTTTACTAGAAACTTTGATCAACTATAGTCCATCAGCTTCTAGTGAAACCTATGGCCCCCGGGTCTATTTTCCATCATATATATTCAGATCTATAAAATCAAAAACCTAAAAAATACCTTGTTGCAATTTATTTATATTTACTTTATTTTGCCTTTTATTTATTTTTTATATCTATCTCTATTAGATTTCACTCTTGCAAGTGACTGTGAAGGGATTGACACCCCCTCTTTCGCATTGTGTGCAAGTGTTTGTTAGTTTGTGCATGTGCATATATTAGGGACTTGCTTGTATCTCCTACTGGATTGATACCTTGGTTTTTAACTAAGGGAAATACTTATCTCTACTTTGCTGCATCACCCTTTCCTCTTCAAGTAAAAAATCAACGCAAGCTCAAGAAGTAGCATTGTACTTGGAAGGCGATAAATCGCGTGTGTACATGCAGCCACGTGAGGTCGTTATCCGAAGCGCTCGTGCCCACGTGATTCGTGCAACTACAATATGTCTTTGCTGTATAACCTTTTTCTGGTCAACGCACACCAGCTGATATAGTGCCCGTATTGCCACTGCAACCCCAGTAAATGTCCATGGCAGCTAGGCGCGTCGATGGGAATTGATTGCATGGCATTAAAGCCTCATACTCTAGATGCACTAAAGGATATACTAGCCTAATAAAAAGAACAACAGCTGAACGCACTACTCCGTACTCCACTGACCCATACCAGTAATCCCCGTCGGGGGAAGCTTAATACCATGTCCAACTTATCGTTCTTGGCTCTCCAAGTGGTAGGTTGACCATGGTTGTACAGTGAGGTCTTGGGTGACGACAGGTGCATGCTACAATTTGTCAGTAATTTTAGTTTTTGCTTGAGAAAAAAACGTTCTATCATGAAGTTTGCATGCAGAAGATAATGATATGCAAGTATCCTTGTTCATGTTTGGGATTTCGAGAACTTGCCACAATTTCCTTTATTATTTTCTTCATATTTTTTTCCGGACGTATTTTTCGTCTAAATGTTGAAACCCTTTGCTATGGAATACTCATCTTCCAAACAGTTCCGAAGGAGAAAAATATTGATGTGATTCAGTTGAATCGCCATGCAAAGGAGAAAACAAAGAGAAGTTTGGTTCAAGGAGCCTTGATTTTGTTGTAATGTTGTTAGCAAAAGTTCATAACCAACTCCGGCTAGCAATAGAACAAAAACTCCCGCTAGCAACAGAACAGGACGGATGCAATTTTCATATGGTCAAAAAGGGGTTGCTTTGGCAAACCTGCTATTGCAATACAAAAGTTGTGGGTGAACATGCATACTCCCTTCTTTCCGGTTTATAGGGCTTATCTCAAAATTCTAGTTTTTACATTTTATAAGGCTTAATTTGGTTGTTCCCCATCACATGTTCAGACTTTAAGGTGCATTAAATCATTGCATGCAAGTATTAAGAGAAAACTGACCAATGTATGCACTTTATGCATGCATGCATTGCAATTAATGCATTCGTAAACATAATTTTTTGAGGAAAACAAGAGCATTAATTGGCACTACTAGGAAAAAGCCTAGTAGTAGCGCGGGTTAAAAGCTAGTAGTAGCGCGGGTGCCTGCGCTACTACTACGACGCTACAGCTAACTAGTAGTAGTAGCGCGGTGCATCCCGCGCTACTACTATTAATTTGAAAAACAAAAAAAAATCTCGACCCCATGACGCGCGCACGTTGGCCGGGAGCAGGGAGATCTCGTCCATGACGCGTGCCTCGTGGAAGCCGTCGAGGGCGGCCGCGGAGGCCAGCCCGGCGTGGGCCAGGAGCTGGAGGACCTGCATCTTGGCATCGTGCGTGGGGAGCAACACCTCGCGGCGGGCGTCGCCGTTGAGGTCGGCGACGAGCGGCGGCAGGAGGCGGTCCACGTCTTCCGGAACGAGAAGTCTCCCTCGTGCTGCTGGAGGAGGAGGGGGATGGGTCAGCTAGCATTCCGGATCGAATCAGAGAGGGGGGGAGGAGGGCTGACCTAGATCAAGAAGAAGACAGTGAAGGCGGCGAGGAGGAGGATGCCGTGGTCGCGCTTCCGCATCTTGGCGGTGGCGAGGAGCTCCGGCGACCGCCCATCGAAGGGATCTCGGAGAGAGAGGGGGCGAAGAAAGTAGAGTGTACCAGCAGCGGCCACCGCTGGAGTATGAGGGAGAGACAAGGAAAGTGAGAGAGGGGGAAAGTAAGGGAGAGAGGAGGGATTCGGCTGAGGATACGGGGATTTCACCTACCTCGTACTTAGTAGTAGCGAGGGGTGTAAAACCGCGCTACTACTATCAACTTAGTAGTAGCACGGGTTTGTACCCCTCGCTACTACTATGGCATGTCCCGGGAGGGCACGGTAGAGACCGCTTAGTAGTAGCGAGGGTTAAAAACCCGCGCTACTAGTATCAAGTTAGTAGTAGCGAGGGTTAAAAACCCGCGCTACTAGTATCAAGTTAGTAGTAGCGAGGGTTAAAAACCCGCGCTACTAGTATCAAGTTAGTAGTAGCGAGGGTTAAAAACCCATGCTACTAGTAAGTAGCAGTAGCGAGGGTTATAAACCCTCGCTACTAGTAAGCCTCTGTCTATAAGCTTTTCCCTAGTAGTGTGGGTGCTTTTGCAAACTACAAAAAAATATTCCACCACTCATCATCTACCTTGGTTGGTGAGATTTTTGAATTGCGCCTTAGGCTAGTCATAGTGGGAGTAACTTAGCTAGTAACATAGCGCACATCAAGAAATTTTTGCTTATATGGCAAGTATTTAATGTGAGGTGGTAACATAATATGTTACTGTAACATAGCGCTTTTCAAGACAAGGTGAGTCTATAAGCTAATAAATAAAGCCATCTATGACACAACTATTATGTTACTTTACATTATGAAGGTAGTAACTTTGACTAGTGTCATGCATATGACACTAGTCTAAGTTACTCCTCACTATCACCAGCCTTAGACTAGTCACAATGGGAGTAACTTAACTAGTAACATCACACATTTCAATACAAGATTGCTTATGTGGAAGCTAATTAATGAGGAGAGGGGGGTTTGTGGTAACTTAGGTAGTTACTGTACATCACACATTTCAAGGCATAATGAGTCTATAGCCTAATAAATGAACTCTTCTATGATACCACTCATATGTTACTACTCACTATGGAGATAGTAACATAGACTAGTAACATCGGCAAGTTACTACTCTATGTTACTCCCCACTGTGAGCAGTCTTATAAACCGGAAAGGAGGGAGTATGAAGTAAGAACTAGAGCAAAAAACTTTCACCGTCCGACGAACTTGATCCCATGTGGTTGACGAAAAGGTCCAACGTGGCGCTGGGGAGCGAGGTGCCACTGCGCGAGGAGCAGGTGCCCAAGGTGGCCCTCGGCCTGGAGCTCGCCGGGATGCGCTTCCTCTGGGCTCTCAGGAAGCCCATCAGTGCTGATGACGACCCTCTCCCCCCCCCCCCCGGCTTCGAGGAGCGCACCCACAACCGCGGGCTGGTGGCCACAGGGTGGGTGTCCCAGATGAGCATCCTGGCGCACGCGGCCGTGGGCGGGTTCTTGATGCACTGTGGCCGGAACTCGCTGATCGAGGGCCTCCTGTTCGGGCACCCACTCATCATGTTGCCCATCTTCGGCGACCAAGGGCCCAACGCGCGGCACATGGAGGCGAAGAAGGTGGGGTTGCAGGTGGCGAGGGATAAGGACGACAGGTCCTTCGACCGCCATGGCGTCGTGAGCACCGTCCGGGCCGTCATGGTTGAGGGAGAAGAAAGGAGGAGCTTTGTGGTGAACGCATTGAAGATGCAAGCGGTCGTAGGCGATAAGGAACTCCAGGATAGGTACATCGACGAGTTTGTACAACACCTCAGATCTTACGGTGCTGCATTTCCATTTCCAAATGGGGCGCTTCATGAATGAGGGAAAATCACCTGTACTCTTACTTCATATGTACGATTTACTATATTTTTAGTTAAGCCTAGATACATTCATTTCAAGGACAATTATTTTGGAATGAAGAAAGTATCTTTTAGAAAAAGGATAAAGAATCTCTCTCGATTGCGTATATCTTTCTTTTCTGGCCTAATTGATTTACCTGCCACTAACTAATGAATTAACAAGGGTAATGCGTTCTAAATTCGCGTTAATCTTGTGCCTCGGTTATCGTGATGGAAAAAAATACGAATTACTACATAAAAGACGGAGAGAGTACTTTTGCAAGGGAGAAAAAAATTGAGTCAATTACACCATTAGTGCTAAAACTTGGCATGAAAAATCATTTTAATGCCAAAACTTGCGGCATACACTGAACTGATGCCGCAACTTGGTTTTGTCGTACATATACAATACAAATCATGTTTGTATACGGACATGATGATTACTAAGCGTGTCATGTGGCGTGGGACCCGCTGTCAGCAACTGAACAAAGATAGGCGTGTGGCCTGTTTAATTTTGTGGAAAAGCCCCTGGATTCTTTCCTGTCATCTATCAGCAATTTAACAAATTACTTCTTCTCTTCCAAAATAGATGACCTAACTTTATACTAACTTTACAAAATCAATATAAAAGTTAGTATAAAGTTGGGTCATTTATTTTGGAACGGAGAGAGTATGTGCAAAAATGTTAAGCTGGGTCATTCGAACCCGTGACGCCATAACCTGCTGTGCGGAGGGGCGCTTGCGTAACAAACGCACCGAGTATGTATCCATAATTTAGGCCAGACTCAAGATAATTTCTTCAGGACTACAGTGGAGTCTGTCCACCTCGTGACGGTTCTAGTGCTTTCGGGCGACCGAGGCTAGTGTTCTGGCGAAGTCCAGCGGAAGAATCCAATCCCTCTTCAAATCCACCATCTTCCACCTCAATCTTCCACTCAATCTTCTTCTTGTTCTGATCCAGCAACCTCTTTTCCTCTATTCAACTTAGATCGAGCGGATAGATCACAGAATTACAGAGTAGGTTCCAACCAAATCCAAAAGAGAATCGGGGTCTGGAAGTGCTCACTGTCAAATCCATTCTTGAATCGGCCCCGTTCCTCGTCCATATCAAATCTCCTCACTTCCTTGCCCTCTTCTCACGCGTTCGTGAGCAGCTAGGGTTCACGGCTGTAATACGCGCAATTCCTAGCTTGGAGGCGGGAGGAGCAGGCCGCGGGGATTTCCCATTTGGAGGGTGGCGCCCAGCGGTCGCATAGGCGACGCCCTAAACGCATCAAGCAGGAAAGCACAAATTATGGAGGGAGTAGAGAGAAAGTTGCATTCCCTGAAGCTCTCTGAAGCAGAGAAGAAGGGGGTCAGGCTGGGCAAAAGGAGTGTGAGCCAATTAGAAGCAGAGAAAATGCAAGCTGTAGGCAAGGTGATGTCTGACAGGCCAGCGAGGGTGGATGTGTTTGGGAACGTAGTAATTTTAAAAAAAATTCCTACGCACACGCAAGATCATGGTGATGCATAGCAACAAAAAGGAAGAGTGTTCTTCACGTACCCTCGTAGACCGAAAGCGGAAGCGTTAGCACAACGCGGTTAATATAGTCGTACGTTTTCGCGATCCCACCGATCAAGTACCGAACGCACGACACCTCCGAGTTCAGCACACGTTCAGCCCGATGACGTCCCTTAAACTCCGATCCAGCCGAGTGTTGAGGGAGAGTTTTATCAGCACGACGGCATAGTGACGATGATGATGTTCTACCGACGCAGGGCTTCGCCTAAGCACCGCTACAGTATTATTGAGGTGGGCTATGATGGAAGGGGGCACCACACACGACTAAAAGATCAAATCAATTGTTGTGTCTCTAGGGTGTCCCCTGCCCCCGTATATAAAGGAGCAAGGGAGGGAGAGGTGGCCGGCCAAGGAGGAGGCGCGCCAGGAGGAGTCCTACTCCCATCAGGAGTAGGACTCCCTCCCTTCCTTGTTGGATTAGGAGAAGGGGGAAAGATGAGGGACAGAGGAAGGAAAGGGGGGAGGGGGGGGGGGGCGCCGCCCCCTTCTCCTTGTCCTATTCGGACTAGAGGGGGAGGGGCGCGCGGCCCTGCCCTAGCCGCCTCTCCTCTTCTCCACTAAGGCCCATTATGGCCCATTAAGCCCCCCCGGGCGGGGGGGGGGGGGGGGGTGGGGGGGGGGTCCGGTAACCCCTTGGTACTCCGGTAAAATTCTGATTTCATCCGGAACATTTTCGATATCCAAATATAGGCTTCCAATATATCATTTTTCATGTCTCGACCATTTCGAGACTCCTCGTCATGTCCGTGATCACATCCGGAACTCCGAACAACCTTCGATACATCAAAACTCATAAACTCATAATATAACTGTCATCGAAACTTTAAGCGTGCGGACCCTACGGGTTCGAGAACTATGTAGACATGACCGAGACACATCTCCGGTCAATAACCAATAGCAGAACCTGGATGCTCATATTGGCTCCCACATATTCTACGGAGATCTTTATCGGTCAGACCGCATAATAACATACGTTGTTCCCTTTGTCATCGGTATGTTACTTGCCCGAGATTCGATCGTCGGTATCTCAATACCTAGTTCAATCTCGTTACCAGCAAGTCTTTTTACTCGTTCCGTAATACATCATCCTGCAACTAACTCATTAGTTGCAATGCTTGCAAGGCTTAAGTGATGTGCATTACCGAGTGGGCCCAGAGATACCTCTCCGACAATCGGAGTGACAAATCCTAATCTCGAAATACGCCAACCCAACAAATACCTTCGGAGACACCTGTAGAGCACCTTTATAATCACCCAGTTACGTTGTGACGTTTGGTAGCACACAAAGTGTTCCTCCGGTAAACGGGAGTTGCATAATCTCATAGTCATAGGAACATGTATAAGTCATGAAGAAAGCAATAGCAACATACTAAACGATTGAGTGCTAAGCTAACATAATGGGTCAAGTCAATCACATCATTCTTCTAATGATGTGATCCCGTTAATCAAATAACAACTCATGTCTATGGTTTAGGAAACATAACCATCTTTGATCAACGAGCTAGTCAAGTAGAGGCATACTAGTGACACTCTGTTTGTTTATGTATTCACACATGTATTATGTTTCCGGTTAATACAATTCTAGCATGAATAATAAACATTTATCATGATATAAGGAAATAAATAATAACTTTATTATTGCCTCTAGGGCATATTTCCTTCAGTCTCCCACTTGCACTAGAGTCAATAATCTAGTTCACATCTTTATGTGATTAGTTCACATCTCCATGTGACTAATACCCAAAGGGTTTACTAGAGTCTGTAATCTAGTTCACATCGCTATGTGATTAACACCCAAAGAGTGATAATGTTTTGCTTGTGAGAGAAGTTTAGTCTACGGGTCTGCAACATTCAGATCCATATGTATTTCGCAAATTTCTATGTCTACAATGCTCTGCACGGAGCTACACTAGCTAATTGCTCCCACTTTCAATATGTATCCAGATTGAGACTTAGAGTCATCTAGATCGATGTAAAAAGCTTGCATCGACGCAACTCTTTACGACGAACTCTTTTATCACCTCCATAACCGAGAAATATTTCCTTAGTCCTCTAAGGATAATTTTGACCGTTGTCCAGTGATCTACTCCTAGATCACTATTGTACTCCCTTGCCAGAAAGATGCTAACGTATACAATAGGACTGGTAAATAGCATAACATACTTTATAGAACCTATGACTGAGGCATAGGGAATGACTTATCATTCTCTTTCTATTTTCTGCTGTGGTCGGGTTTTGAGTCTTTACTCAACTTCACACCTTGCAACATAGGCAAGAACTCCTTCTTTGACTGTTCCATTTTGAACTACTTCAAAATCTTGTCAAGGTATGTACTCATTAAAATAACTTATCAAGCGTCTTGATCTATCTCTATAGATATTGATGCTCAATGTGTAAGCAGCTTCATCGAGGTCTTTCTTTGAAAAACTCCTTTCAAAAACTCCTTTATGCTTTCCAGAAAATTCTACATTCTTTGCGATCAACAATATGTCATTCACATATACTTATCAGAAATGTTGTAGTGCTCCCACTCACTTTCTTGCAAATACAGGCTTCACCGCAAGTCTGTACAAAACCATATACGTTGATCACTTTATCAAAGCATATATTCCAACTCCGAGATGTTTGCACCAGTCCATAGATGGATCACTGGAGCTTGCTCACTTTGTTAGCACCTTTAGGGCCGATAAAACCTTCTGGTTGCATCATATACAACTCTTCTTTTTAAGAAATCCATGAAGGAATACAGTTTTGACATCCATTTGCCAGATCTCATAAAATGCGGCAACTGCTAACATGATTCGGACAGACTTTTAAGCATCGATACGAGTGAGAAAATCTCATCGTAGTCAACACCTTGAACTTGTCGAAAACACTTTGCGACAATTCAAGCTTTGTAGATAGTAACACTACTATCAGCGTCCGTCTTCCTCTTGAAGATCCATTTATTCTTAATGACTCACCGATCAACGGGCAAGTCAATCAAAGTCCATACTTTGTTCTCATACATGGATCCAATCTCAGATTTCATGGCCTCAAGCCACTTCGTGGAATCTGGGCTCATCATCGCTTCCTCATAGTTTGTAGGTTTGTCATGTTCAATTAACATGACCTCTAGAACAGGATTACCATACCACTCTGGTGCGGATCTCACTCTGCTTGACCTACGAGGTTTGGTAGTAACTTGATCTGAAGTTACATGATCATCATCATTAGCTTCCTCACTAATTGGTGTAGGAGTCACAGAAACAGATTTCTGTGATGATCTACTTTCCAATAAGGGAGCAGGTACAGTTACCTCATCAAGTTCTACTTTCCTCCCACTCACTTCTTTCGAGAGAAACTCCTTCTCTAGAAAGGATCCATTCTCAGCAACGAATATCTTGCCTTCGGATCTATGATAGAAGCTGTACCCAACTGTCTCCTTTGGGTATCCTATGAAGACACATTTCTCCGATTTGGGTTTGAACTTATCAGGATGAAACTTTTTCTTATAAGCATTGCAACCCCAAACTTTAAGAAACGACAACTTTGGTTTCTTGCCAAACCACAGTTCATACGGTGTCGTCTCAACAGATTTAGATGGTGCCCTTTTTAATGTGAATGCAGCTGTCTCTAATGCATAACCCCAAAACTATAGTGGTTAATCGGTAAGAAACATCATAGATTGCACTATATCCAATAATAGTACGGTTATGACGTTCGGACACACCATTATGTTGTGGTGTTCCAGGTGGCACGATTTTGTGAAACTATTCCACATTGTTTTAATTGAAGACTAAACTCGTAACTCAAATATTTGTCTCGGCGATTAGATTATAGAAACTTTATTTTCTTGTCACAATGATTTTCCACTTCACTCTGAAGTTCTTTGAACTTTTCAAATGTTTCAGACTTATGTTTCATCAAGTAGATATACCCATATCTGCTCAAATCATCTGGGAAGGTCAGAAAATAACGATACCCGCCGCGAGCCTCAGCACTCATCGGACTGCATACATCAGTATGTATTATTTCCAATAAGTCAGTTGCTCGCTCCATTGTTTCGGAGAACGGAGTCTTTAGTCATCTTGCCCATGAGGCATGGTTTGCAAGCATCAAAATGATTCATAATCAAGTGATTCCAAAAACCCATCAACATGGAGTTTCTTCATGCGCTTTACACAAATATGACCTAAACGGCGGTGCCACAAATAAGTTGCACTATCATTATTAACTTTGCATCTCTTGACTTTAATATTATGAATATGTGTATCACTATGATCGAGATCCAACAAACCATTTTCATTGGGTGTATGACCATAGAAGGTTTTATTCATGTAAATAGAACAACAATTATTCTCTAACTTAAATGAATAACCATTTTGCAATAAACATGATCAAATCATATTCATGCTCAACACAAACACCAAATAACATTTATTTAGGTTCAACACTAATCCCGAAATTATAGGGAGTGTGCGATGATGATCATATCATTCTTGGAACCACTTCCAACACACATCGTCACTTCACCCTTAACTAGTCTTTGTTCATTCTGCAACTCCCGTTTCGAGTTACTACTCTTAGCAACTGAACCAGTATCAAATACCGAGGGGTTGCTATAAACACTAGTAAAGTACACATCAATAACATGTATATCAAATATAGCATTGTTCACTTTGCCATCCTTCTTATCCGCCAAATACTTGGGGCAGTTCGGCTTCCAGTGACCAGTCCCTTTTGTAGTAGAAGCACTTAGTCTCAGGCTTAGGTCCAGACTTGGGCTTCTTCACTTGAGCAGCAACTTGCTTGCCGTTTTTCTTGAAGTTCCCTTTCTTTCCCTTTGCCCTATTCTTGAAACTAGTGGTCTTGTTAATCATCAACACTTGATGCTCTTCTTGATTTCTACCTTCATCGATTTCATCATCATGAAAAGCTCGGGAATCGTTTTCGTCATCCCTTGCATACTATAGTTCATCACGAAGTTCTACTAACTTGGTGAAGGTGACTAGAGAATTCTGTCAATCACTATTTTATCTGGAAGATTAACTCCGACTTGATTCAAGCGATTGTGATACCCAAACAATCTAAACACATGCTCACTGCTTGAGCTATTCTCCTCCATCTTTTAGCTATAGAACTTGTTGGAGACTTCATATCTCTCAACTCGGGTATTTGCTTGAAATATTAACTTCAACTCCTGGAACATCTCATATGATCCATGACGTTCAAAACGTCTTTGAAGTCCCGATTCTAAGTTGTTAAGCATGGTGCACTAAACTATCAAGTAGTCATCATATTGAGCTTGCCAAACGTTCATGACATGTGTATCTGCTCCTATAATAGGTCTGTCACCTAGCGGTGCATCAAGGACATAATTCTTCTGTGCAGCAATGAGGATAATCCTCAGATCACAGATCCAATCTGCATCATTGCTACTAACATTTTTCAACATAGTTTTCTCTAGGAACATATCAAAAATAAAGCAGAGGAGCTAAACGCGAGCTATTGATCTACAACATAGATATGCTAATACTACTAGGACTAAGTTCATGATAAATTAAAGTTCAATTAATCATATTACTTAAGAACTCCCACTTAGATAGACATCCCTCTAATCATCTAAGTGATCACGTGATCCAAATCAACTAAACCATAAGCGATCATCACGTGAAATGGAGTAGTTTTCAATGGTGAACATCACTATGTTGATCATATCTACTATATGATTCACACTTGACCTTTCGGTCTCAGTGTTCCGAGGCCATATCTGCATATGCTAGGCTCGTCAAGTTTAATGTGAGTATTCTGCATGTGCAAAACTGGCTTGCACCCGTTGTAGATGGACGTAGAGCTTATCACACCCGATCATCACGTGGTGTCTGGGCACGACGAACTTTGGCAACGGTGCATACTAAAGGAGAACATGTTTATCTTGAAATTTAGTGAGAGATCATCTTATAATGCTACCGTCAATCAAAGCGAAATAAGATGCATAAAAGATAAACATCACATGCAATCAATATAAGTGATATGATATGGCCATCATCATCTTGTGCTTGTGATCTCCATCTCCGAAGCACCGTCATGATCACCATCGTCACCGGCGCGACACCTTGATCTCCATCGTAGCATCATTGTCGTCTCGCCAACTATTGCTTCTACGACTATCGCTACCGCTTAGTGATAAAGTAAAACAATTACAGGGCAATTGCATTGCATACAATAAAGTGACAACCATATGGCTCCTGCCAGTTGCCGATAACTCCATTACAAAACATGATCATCTCATACAATAAATATAGCATCATGTCTTGACCATATCACATCACAACATGCCCTGCAAAAACAAGTTAGACGTCCTCTACTTTGTTGTTGCAAGTTTTTACGTGGCTGCTACGGGCTGAGCAAGAACCGTTCTTACCTACGCATCAAAACCACAACGATAGTTTGTTAAGTTGGTGCTGTATTAACCTTCGCAAGGACCGGTCGTAGCCATACTCGGTTCAACTAAAGTTGGAGAAACTGACACCCGCCAGCCACCTGTGTGCAAAGCACGTCGGTAGAACCAGTCTCGCGTAAACGTACGCGTAATGTCGGTCCGGGCCGCTTCATCCAACAATACCCCCAAACCAAAGTCTGACATGCTGGTAAGCAGTATGACTTATATCGCCCACAACTCACTTGTGTTCTAGTCATGCATATGACATCTATGTATAAAACCTGGCTCAGATGCCATTGTTGGGGAACGTAGTAATTTCAAAAAATTTCCTACGCACACGCAAGATCATGGTGATGCATAGCAACGAGAGGGGAGAGTGCTGTCCACGTACCCTCGTAGAGCGAAAGAGGAAGCGTTAGCACAACGCGGTTGATGTAGTCGTACGTCTTCACGATCCAACCGATCAAGTGCCGAACGCATGGCACCTCCGAGTTCAGCACACGTTCAGCCCGATGACGTCCCTCGAACTCCGATCCAGCCGAGTGTTGAGGGAGAGTTTCGTCAGCACAACGGCATTGAGGGAGTCCTGGATTAGGGGGTGTTCGGGTAGCCGGACTATACCTTCAGCCGGACTCCAGGACTATGAAGATACAAGATTGAAGACTTCGTCCCGTGTCCGGATGGGACTTTCCTTGGCGTGGAAGTCAAGCTTGGCGATGCGGATATTCAAGATCTCCTACCATTGTAACCGACTCTGTGTAACCCTAACCCTATCCGGTGTCTATATAAACCGGAGGGTTGTAGTCCGTAGGACATCAACTCCATATACAACAATCATACCATAGGCTAGCTTCTAGGGTTTAGCCTCCTTGATCTCGTGGTAGATCTACTCTTGTACTACCCATATCATCAATATTAATCAAGAAGGAGTAGGGTATTACCTCCATCGAGAGGGCCCGAACCTGGGTAAAAACATCGTGTCCCTTGTTTCCTGTTACCATCCGGCCTTGACGCACAGTTCGGGACCCCCTACCCGAGATCCGCCGGTTTTGACACCGACATTGGTGCTTTCATTGAGAGTTCCTTTGTGTCGTCGCCTTTAGACCCGATGGCTCCTTTGATCATCAACAACGATGCGGTCCAGGGTGAGACTTTTCTCCCCGGACAGATCTTCGTCTTCGGCGGCTTCGCACTGCGGGCCAATTCGCTTGGCCACCTGGAGCAGATCGAAAGCTACGCCCCTGGCCATCAAGTCAGGTTTGGAAGCCTAAACTACATGGCAGACATCCGCGGAGATTTGATCTTCGACGGATTCGAGCCACAACCAAGCGCGTCGCACTGTCTTGCGGGGCATGATCTAGGTCTGTCATCGAACAGTATCCCGGAGGCCGCAAACGCACCAGCTCTGACCCTTAATTCGGAGCCAGTTGTGTCAATCGAGGATGAGCGGTTGCACGTCACCTCGGGGGCTGTGATCTCAAAGGCGATCGAGCCGAACGCCGGCCCCACACTCCGCGTGACTCACGACTCCAAGGATCCGGTCTCCTCTCCGGACTCCGAACCCCCCGCGCCCCTGCCGATCGAATCCGATTGGGCGCCAATAATGGAGTTCACCGCCGCGGACATCTTTCAGCACTCGCCTTTTGGCGATATCCTGAATTCTCTCAAGTCTCTCTCTTTATCAGGAGAGCCCTGGCCGAACTGCGGTTAGCGAGGATGGGATACGGACGATGAAGAAATTCAAAGCCCACCCACCACCCACTTGGTAGCCATTGTCGACAATTTAAATGACGTGCTCAACTTCGACTCCGGAGACATCGATAGCATGGATGATGATGCAGGAGATACCGATGAACCAACGCCCATAGGGCATTGGACAGCTACCTCATCTCACGATGTGTACATGGTGGATACCCCTAAAGGAAGCGACAACGAGGAAAAGGGGATGGAACGGGAGATCGACCCCCCGAAAAGCAATCAAAGCGTCGGCGTAAACGCTGACACAAGCCCCGCCTCGATAAAAACCCAGCCATAGAGCAGGACGAGCCGGTAGATGACGAGCAGGCCTTAGAGCAACCGTCTGAACATCCCTCCTCCGGCGAGAACGGCATTCCGGACGACCTCACGCCGGATAAACCCATGGAGCAGAAGAATCTCCACAAGAGGCTCGTTGCAACTGCACGCAGCCTGAAAAAGCAGAAGCGGAAGCTAAAAACAGCGGAAGATGCACTCTGGATTAGATGGAGCAAAGTAATCAATACCGCAGATAAATACGGCGACGGTAGCCGCACTAAAAGCTATCCGAAAAGAAAGCTACTGCCTGAATTCGACGAAGAGGCCCTAGAGCCCTCGCATTCAAAAAATAAGAAAGCCACACGGTCGGATAGACGACCCCATAAAGCGGCAAGCGGCGCCGCACTTAAATCGGCATGTGACCCACCTAAGGATTCGCATCATGGCCCAGTTAGGCCCATTTATGGGCCAAGAAAGCAAGCTCTCGTAAGCAATGCAATAAAGCCATCATCAGAATCCGGCACACCCAAATACAGGGGCACCGCACACCCCCTATGTTTCACCGATGAGGTCCTGGACTATGAATTTCCAGAGGAATTCAAACCCGTAAACATAGAGGCATATGATGGAACAACAGACCCTGGAGTCTGGATCGAGGATTATATCCTCCACATACACATGGCTAGAGGAGATGATCTCCACGCCATAAAATATTTACCCCTTAAGCTTAAAGGGCCAGCCCGGCATTGGCTTAAAAGCCTTCCTGAAAACACAATTGGAAGTTGGGAAGAGCTCAAGGATGCTTTCCGAGCAAATTTTCAAGGGACCTATGTCCGCCCTCCGGATGCAGACGATCTTAGTCACATAACTCAACAGCCCGGAGAATCAGCTCGACAGTTCTAGAATAGATTCCTCACTAAAAAGAATCAGATAGTCGACTGTCCGGACGCCGAAGCCTTAGCAGCTTTCGGGCATAACGTCCAAGACGAATGGCTCGCCAGACACCTCGGCCAAGAAAAGCCAAGAACAATGGCCACACTAACAAGACCCATGACCCGCTTTTGTGCAGGAGAGGACAACTGGTTGGCAAGGTGCAGCCCCAGCGACCCAAGTACATCCGAAACTAGGGATGGAAACGGAAAACCGCGACGCCACAAGGACCGTCGCCGAACTAAGGAAAAAAGTCCGAAGAGCACGGCAGTCGTTGCCGGATTCAAAGGCTCACGACACAATCAGACAAAACCGCCCCTCCAGGATAACAGGGACGATCCATCCAACTTAAATAAAATCCTCGACAGGATATGTCAGATACACAGTACTCTCGAGAAGCCTGCTAACCATACCCATAGAGATTGTTGGGTTTTCAAACAATCCGGCAGACTCAATGCCGAACACAAGGGGCTCGACACACCAAGCGAAGACGAGGACGAACCCCAAAAGCAGAGCACCAGGAAACGAAAGAACTTCCCACAAGAAGTAAAAATAGTGAACTTACTTCACATAACAAAACGTGCGGCGCCCATAAAGGTACACACCACATGACCTATCCCCAAAGGGTCCCGCCACTGGTTGTCAAAACCAAACATCTTTGATCAGCTAGATTATTCTAGAAATATCAAGAATGCAGGCTGGACTGCCTTGATACTCGATCCAATAATTGGCGGACTCCAGTTTTCAAATGTCCTTATGGACGGCGGCAGTGGACTAAACCTGATATATCAGGATACAATCCATCACATGGGGATAAACCCAGCAAGAATCCGCCGTAGCAAAACCTCCTTTCAAGGGGTAACACCTGGTCCGGACACCCATTGTATGGGTTTTCTCCGGCTCGAAGTTATATTTGGCTCTGCCGATAACTTCCGCCGCGAAAAGCTGACCTTCCATATCGTCCCGTTCTCAAGTCGCTATCAAGCACTACTGGGACGCGAAGCTTTCGCTCGCTTTAACGCAATACCGCATTATGCATCTCTCACGCTTAAGATGCCCGGTCCACGAGGCATCATCTCTTTGAAGGGGAAGCACTAAAGTGCTTCTCCCCAAGCAGAGGACTGTGCGGCCGTTTTGACAGCCCCACAGTAAAATGGCCTCACCGGCCAAAAAACTTCGAAATAGGTCATTAAAGACCACGAACGCGGATAGACACATTCGGGACAAAATCATCATTGATGCAGGCTTAGTGGCCATATACCCCCGCACTAGGGGCTCCATGCATATACAATAAGAGACAGTAAAGCTCAGTTTTATATATTTTACTTTATACTTTGTTTATTTTAAACTTTTGTTCGGCATGACCTGTTTTCAACTCAGTTCCTCTCTTTTACAGATGAACGTCGTGCGACGCCCGTCCAGGATACGGCACAATGGAGACACAGGCACAGACGTGCAGTAGGGACCCGTCCTAAAGGATTCTTTTTAGATTAAGACCCTGCGTAAACCTTTTTTACTGTCTCTTGTTGCTACACATCCACTGGTTTTTCTGATATAACCAAGGAGGAGGCTGGCGTCTTGGCATGTGGCCATGTCAGAATTTTTGCACGTACCTGGACACTAGGGGCTTTTTTAATAAAGAGTGTTGTTTCGCCCGCACTCATAAAGACCGAACACCTTAGGGAGTGTTTGGCGTCGCGAGTTTTGGCATTATATGCATCAGCTCCGAATCATGTCTTTGGTCAAATGTTGGGTTGCCTGGCTCCTGAGTTTGGCTACCTTACGTTCCGCTCTATCGGCTAAGGTAGCACCAGGAGAACTACTGCGATTGTGCCCCGGTTCGGCCGGGCGAGCACCTCAGTAGAGAAAGCCGAAAACTGACTGTCATGATGTAGCGTGAGACTGGTCAGCCACTCGATGACCTATCAGAATCTATCGGATTCCTCCGCTTTAACGAAGGGCCGCTTCCCGGTCAGGCACATGCGCGCCCCGAACTCGGGCGAGCACAGTCGCCACCAAGGGGCTACCTAAATAGTCTCACTGTCAAGCTCCTATGGCTAAGTGAAAGTGTTAAAGCATTATAGTCCGGTTGCCTGGCCCGCTGTGCTATCACCTCCTTTGTAGGACCACGACGTTGGGTTAAGTGTGAAAATGCGTCTTCTGCGAGCACTCCCGCACTATGTGCGTGGGGGCTGAAGCCAACGACTGCCATATTTCAGATTTTGTATATATATATATATCTTAAAACAGCCGCACATGAGGTGTTCCCAATACTTGAAGGCACAAGTATAAAAAGGCCACTACAGTTTATCAAAATATTACTTTATAATTACATATGCTATCATAACATAGCATCTTTCGAGCACTGCGTCTCTATTACACGAGTGCCTTCAAGGACTTCCTGAAAATAGTGCTCGGAGGGTACTAGGATTTTGTCTGAATCTCGGGACGCAACAACGCTGGTCTCCATCTCTGCCCAGTATGTCTTGACACGGGCAAGAGCCATCCTTGCGCCCTCTATGCATGCTGACCTCTTCATTGCATTAATACGCGGCACCGCGTCAAGGAATTGCTGCACCAAGCTGAAATAACTCTTCGGCTCCGATCTCCCCGGCCACAGATGACCCATGACGTACTTCATGGCGAGTCCGGACAACCTATTCAGTTCAGCCCATTGAGCCAAATGATTGTCCACTGCCAGTGGACGCTCTGGATTGTGAAACTGCAACCAGAAAAGCTTTTCCACTTCGCGATCTTTCTGATGTCGAAATTGTTCGGTCGCATCAGCAGCACTCGCTGCCAAATCCAGATAGGTATCCTCCACACTCCACATCCGGTCCAACGGAGCAAACTTCGGATCGCAAAATTTCCTTCGCAGCATAAAGGGCTTTCTAGCTGCAATCTGTTCGGCCTGACGCAGCTCCTCCTTGGCAGCTCTCATCGCAGAGCGCGCGTCCTTGGCATTGGCAATGGCCTTCTCTAAGTCCGTCTGTTTCGCCTGGTCTTCTTTCTCAAGAAGTCTGCAATGGTCCGCAGCGCTCTTTAACTTTTCGGCCATCTCAGCCATCTCTTCCTTGCTTCGGCAATGAGCAGCCTATTCGGCTCTCAGTTCTTCAAGGGCTTTCTTGGCAGCCGCATCAATTTCTCTGGCTTGTTCTTTAGCTCGGGCAAGTTCTGCGCTAAGACTCTCCACGGCGGCCGCACCATCTGCGTCAAGTACACACATCGTAAGACACTGTCATAAAACTCTTCTTACCTGATGCCGCCCGAGGAATTACATACCTTGAGCCTCATCAAGCCGCTTGTTTACAAGCGCGATGTCGGCATCTGCCACGTCCAGTTGCCGCTTTAGTTCGGCAAAATCATCAGTTCGGCTTGATTCCAGACACCCTGCCGCCTACATTCAAAGGCGACATCTTAGACCTGGGATTATGATCCTCCGCGTGCCGTCATTTCTTGATGACGCACAGAGTCTCGGGGGCTACTATCTACACAGGGCGCATCTTATTCATGCGCAACTGACAAAAATGTACATTATCTAATGTACCTCAAAACCCGTCAGTAAACTTTTGACGGCCTCATGCAATCCGCTCTCTGCGGATGAGATCTTTTCAATCACCGTGCCTATCAATACACGGTGCTCCTCCGAGATAGAAGCTCGCCCCAGCAGAATCTTTAGCTCCTCCGGCCGAGCACCAGACGGTGTCGGACTTGTCCCATGACCTCTTTCGAAGGCCGGACGCGGAGAACCTCGGGGGGCCACATAGCTATCTTCCGCCCCTGCCGGATTCGGAGAAACCCTCCGCGACGACACCTCAGGGTCGCCCGCCTCGCTAGGCGGCACGACAGGGGGAGGTGTCCCGCTCTCCATCATCTCCGGAAGGAGATCCCCCGAAGACAAGCTCTGCTGAGAAGGGCTGAGGTCCGAGCTACAAGGTAAAAATTCGGTTAATCTTCTCAGATATAAATCAAGGATTTCCCTCATCCCTCAAAAGGAAAATCTTTCTCTACTTACGGCTTGCTGGAGGGCTGATCCCCTTGAGGGCGTAGTCCAGCCGAGGAACTCCCCGGCGTCGGACCCTCTGATGAGGATTTTTCCCCCCGCTTCGAGGCCATGGTTTCTGGGTCGTCAGAGGCGGCTCTCTTCTTCCCCTTAGGAGAGGAATTGTCGGTTCCTCCCTTCGGAGCAGCCTCCTTCGAGGAGGCCATAGTTTCCTTGTCCTCCCCCTTGCTTCCCTCCAAAGGCATTATCTCCAGCATCCTGACCAGCACGGGATCCAGCCTGGTTTCGGGAAGGGGAGCCGGACACTTGATCAGCTTAGCCTTCGCTATCCACTCCTGTTTAAAATGACGGCTCTTTTAGGGGCAAGTTTATGACAATTATACAGATAGAAGGTCCGGGCACAAGGTTGCTTACTTGAGTATCCGGGCGATTGTAGCTTAGGCCTGCGTCCTCGGTTAAATCCAGACACATCTCTTGTGATCCGAAGAACAGTTTATAAATCTCCGCGGGTGTTGCGCCCATGAAATTCTGGAGAGCTCGCGGTCCCTCTCGATTAAACTCCCACAGGCGAAGGGAGCGATGTTTGCCGGGCAATATTCGGCGAATCAGCATGACCTGGGTCACCTTGACCAGGCTGAGGTCTCCTTCCAAGAGATCCTTAATGCGGCCCTGTAACAAGGGCACGTCTTTGGGCAAACCCCAATCTAACCCTCTATTGACCCATGACGCTAGCCGTGGTGGGGGACCCAAGCGAAAGGCAGGAGGCGCCACCCACTTGGTGCTCCTGGGAGCGGTGATATAAAACCACTCTCGTTGCCACAAGCCTAGCTCCTCTTGAAAAGAGCCCTCGGGCCATGGAGCATCAGCATTTTTGCTTATAACAGCGCCTCTGCACTCTGCGTGTCGTCCCTTGATCATCTTCGGCTCCACTTTGAAGGTCTTGAGCCATAATCCAAAGTGAGGGGTAACACGGAGGAACGCTTCACACACGACAATAAGCGAGGAGATATGGAGGATGGACTCCAGAGCTAAGTCATGGAATTCCAGCCCGTAATAAAACAGCAGTCCCCTCACAAAGGGATCCATTGGGAAGCCCAACCCCCGAAGGAAGTGAGACATGAACACCACGCTCTCACCGGGCGGGGGACTGGGAATGACCTGCCCTTGAGCAGGCAACCTATGCGAAATTTCGCCTGTCAGGAACTTAGCCTCCCTCAACTTTAGTACGTCCTCCTCCGTGACGGAGGAGGGCGTCCATCGGCCTTGAAGGTTAGAACCGGACATTGTCGAAGGTTCGAAGCGCCTGGAATCTGGAGCCTAGGGTGTTGGAACTCGAGGCGACGGGCGAACTCGCTTGAGATTGAAAAAAGGAGTAAGGCCTTGGTCTCTTTATAAGAGGTTGAATACCAAGAGCCCTCCCCGTAACCGTTCGGGACTCGTCTTTAATCGAGGAAACATGCTAACGAGCGCGGTTGGGTTACCCACGTCCGTATTGATGAGAATCCCGTAAAAGGGGTTACACGATCTCTGCTTTGACAAGATGTGCCAAGGAAACCGCCTCGCAAAACGTGCTGAGGTGGAAAAGTAAAAATGATTCGAGTAAAGGACTTGGCCGTAGTGTGATGACGCACTGCGGAATACATCAACAGATTTGATTTGTGTTAATATTATTCTCTCTATGGCAATATGTGGAAACTTATTTTGCAGAGCCGGACACTACCCTTGGTGTTTACAATCTTCTATGAAGGACTTGGAGGAGGAACCCGCCTTGCAATGCCGAAGACAATCTGCACGCCGGACTCGTCGTCATTGAAGCCTAGTTCAGGGGCTATTGAGGGAGTCCTGGATTAGGGGGTGTTCGGGTAGACGGACTATACCTTCAGCCGGACTCCAGGACTATGAAGATACAAGATTGAAGACTTCGTCCCGTGTCCGGATGGGACTTTCCTTGGCGTGGAAGGCAAGCTTGGTGATGCGGATATTCAAGATCTCCTACCATTGTAACCGACTCTGTGTAACCCTAACCCTATCCGGTGTCTATATAAACCGGAGGGTTGTAGTCCGTAGGACATCAACTCCATATACAACAATCATACCATAGGCTAGCTTCTAGGGTTTAGCCTCCTTGATCTCATGGTAGATCTACTCTTGTACCACCCATATCATCAATATTAATCAAGAAGGAGTAGGGTATTACCTCCATCGAGAGGGCCCGAACCTGGGTAAAAACATCGTGTCCCTTGTCTCCTATTACCATCCGGCCTTGACGCATAGTTCGGGACCCCCTACCCGAGATCCGCCGGTTTTGACACCGACAGGCGTGGTGACGATGATGATGTTCTACCGATGCAGGGCTTCGCCTAAGCACCGCTATAGTATTATTGAGGTGGACTATGGTGGAAGGGGGCACCGCACACGGCTAAAAGATCAAATCAATTGTTGTGTCTCTAGGGTGCCCCTGCCCCCGTATATAAAGGAGCAAGGGAGGGGGAGGTGGCCGGCCAGGGAGGAGGCGCGCCAGGAGGAGTCCTACTCCCACCGGGAGTAGGACTCCCTCCCTTCCTTGTTGGATTAGGAGAAGGGGGAAAGAGGAGGGAGAGAGGAAGGAAAGGGGGGCGCCGCCCCCTTCTCCTTGTCCAATTCGGACTAGACAGGGAGGGGTGCGCGGCCCTGCCCTAGCCGCCTCTCCTCTTCTCCACTAAGGCCCACTATGGCCCATTAAGCCCCCCCCCCCGGGGGGGGGGGGGGGTTCCGGTAACCCCTTGGTACTCTGGTAAAATCCTGATTTCACCTGGAACTTTTGCGATATCCAAATATAGGCTTCCAATATATCAATCTTCATGTGTCGACCATTTCGAGACTCCTCGTCATGTCCGTGATCACATCTGGAACTCCGAACAACCTTCGGTACATCAAAACTCATAAACTCATAATATAACAGTCATTGAAACTTTAAGCATGCGGACCCTACGGGTTCGAGAACCATGTAGACATGACCGAGACACGTCTCCGGTCAATAACCAATAGTGGAACCTAGATGCTCATATTGGCTCCCACATATTCTACGAAGATCTTTATCGGCCAGACCGCATAACAACATACGTTGTTCCCTTTGTCATCGGTATGTTACTTGCCCGAGATTTGATCGTCGGTATCTCAATACCTAGTTCAATCTCGTTACCAGCAAGTCTCTTTACTCGTTCCGTAATACATCATCATGCAACTAACTCATTTGTTGCAATGCTTGCAAGGCTTAAGTGATGTGCATTACCGAGTGGGCCCAGAGATACCTCTCCGACAATCGGAGTGACAAATCCTAATCTCGAAATATGCCAACCCAACAAATACCTTCGGAGACACCTGTAGAGCACCTTTATAATCACCCAGTTACATTGTGATGTTTGGTAGCACACAAAGTGTTCCTTCGGTAAACGGGAGTTGCATAATCTCATAGTCATAGGAACATGTATAAGTCATGAAGAAAGCAATATCAACATACTAAACGATCGAGTGCTAAGCTAACGGAATAGGTCAAGTCAATCACATCATTCTTCTAATGATGTGATCCTGTTAATCAAATGACAACTCATGTCTATGGTTTAGGAAACATAACCATCTTTGATCAACGAGCTAGTCAAGTAGAGGCATACTAGTGACACTCTGTTTGTTTATGTATTCACACATGTATTATGTTTCCGGTTAATACAATTCTAGCATGAATAATAAACATTTATCATGATATAAGGAAATAAATAATAACTTTATTATTGCCCCTAGGGCATATTTCCTTCAGGATGCGTTGGTGAATACCTTGGGCAGGATCTGGGCTCCATTAAAGGGGATAGAATGCAAGGATCTAGGTATGAACAGGTTCGTGTTCACCTTTAGAGAAATAACAGGGAGAGATAAAGCTTTGAACAATGGACCCTGGATGTTCAACAAAAGCTTGCTGGTGATGGAAAAACTCAACCCAGCTAAGACATTGGATGAATATGAATTCAGATATATACCAATTTGGGTAAGAGTTTATGATATTCCTATGGGATGGATGAGTAGAGAATCTGGTGAAGAAATAGGAAAAGAAATAGGTGAAGTACTAGATGTAGATGTTGATGATTGCAGCATGGCTATGGGGGAATACATGAGAATTAAAGTATGACTGGACATAAGGAAGCCACTGATGAGGATTATTACTATTTTTGAGGAAGACAAGGGCGAAGACGAGGAACATGAGGAGAAGGAGAAAGATAATATCATAGAAGATGTGGATGAAGAAAATGAAAAGAAGGAGAAGGGGCGCGGGGTTATTTTCAAGTACGAATACTTGCCAGACTTCTGCTACATCTGTGGTATAATTGGCCACAACGACAGAACTTGCCCGAGCAAACACAAATTGGGAACAAATCACGAGTTTGGGCCTTGGTTGAAAGCTGTTGTTTGGAGAAAATCACCTACCGATGAAGATAAAAGTAGGGGCTCTCAGGAGAAAGTAGGATTTTGGAGTAACAACAGTAGAGGAAGCAAGCGAAGTGATGCCATTTCCTGGAGGAAAGATGCCCCTGGAAACAATGACCTAGTGTAAGGGCATATTTATCCCTTAGTTGTTTTGGTGATTGATGACAATGCTTTTGCGGACTAATCGTGTGCATTGAGTATCTCAGACATTTCATCACTAGGCACAAGAAGATTTGGTGCCCCTCGAAGACTATTGAAGATGGTGTTTCTCTATGTTTCTTTTCGGTGGTTTTGAGTCGTAGGAAAGCCGTACTATTAAGAGGGGGTCCGCTTTGGAAAGGTTTGGGTGGAATCAACACGTACACGTCTACTCCTTTTGCACCGCCTTTCCTTTGGCACTTTGGAGCATCCTCCGTCTTTTCTTATCTATGCAGAATGTCGTGATTGCTGAACTGGGGCATGTGGTAGTACTGCTCCTAGGAGCGGTAGTACCACAGGCCCTTGCAGTAGTACCGGCCTCTGGCGCGGTAGTACCGCAAGTGCTCGCGGTAGTACCGCTTCCTTGGAGAGGTAGTACTGTGGCCACAGGTCAATAACCTTTAGAGAATGTCCCGTGAAGTTTCAGGTCATTCCAAGAACTTTTTTTCTGCACATAAATAACACCATGGCAATTTTGCTGAAAACAACGTCAGTCTGCGTTAGTTCTATTCAAATCATGCAAGTTAGAGTCCAAAACAAGGGCAAAAGTGTTTGGAAAAGTAGATACGACGGAGATGTATCAGCTCCTCCAAGCTTAAACCTTTGCTTGTCCTCAAGCAATTCAGTTGACAAACTGAAAGTGATGAATAAAAACTTCTACAAACTCTGTTTGCCCTTGTTGTTGTAAATATGTAAAGCCAGCATTCAAGTTTTTAGCAAAGATTATGAACTAACCATATTTACAATAACGCATAGGTCTCATGTTTACTCATATCAATGGCATAATCAACTAGCGAGCAATAATAATAAATCTCGGATGACAACACTTTCTCAAAACAATCATAATATGATATAACAAGATGGTATCTCGCTAGCCCTTTCTGAGACCGCAAAACATAAATGTAGAGCACCTTGAAAGATCAAGGACTGACTAGACATTGTAATTCATGGTAAAAGAGATCCAGTCAAGTCATACTCAATGAAAACTAACAGTAATGAATGCAAATGACAGCGGTGCTCTCCAACTGGTGCTTTTTAATAAGAGGATGATGACTCAACATGAAAGTAAATAGATAGGCCCTTCACAGAGGGAAGCAGGGATTTGTAGAGGTGACAGAGCTCGGTTTTGAAATAGAGGTGAATAATATTTTGACCGGTATACTTTCATTGTCAACATAACAACCAAGAGATGGCAATATCTTCCATGCTACACACATTATAGGCGGTTCCCATACAGAATGGTAAAGTTTATACTCCCTCTCCACCAACAAGCATCAATCCATGGATTGCTCGAAACAACGAGTGCCTCCAACTAACAAGAGTCCCAAGGGGAGTTTTGTTTGCAATTATTTTGATTTAGTTTGCATAAAGCATGGGCCTGGGCATCCCGGTGACCAGCCATTTTCTCGTGAGTGAGGAGCGGAGTCCACTCCTCTTGAGAATAACCCGCCTAACATGGAAGATACGGATAACCCTAGTTGATACATGAGCTATTCGAGCATACAAAACATGATATTTATTTGAAGGTTTAGAGTTGGCACATACAAATTTACTTGGAATGGCAGGTACATACCGTATATAGGTAGGTATGGTGGACTCATATGGAACAACTTTGGGTTTATGGAGTTGGATGCACAAGCAGTATTCCCGCTTAGTACAGGTGAGGGCTAGAAAAAGACTGGGAAGCGACCAGCTAGAGAGCGACAACAGTATTGAACATGCATTAAAATTAATCAACACCGAATGCAAGCATGAGTAGGATATAATCCACCATGAACATAAATATCGTGAAGGCTATGTTGATTTTGTTTCAACTACATGCGTGAACATGTGCCAAGTCAAGTCACTTAAATCATTCAGAGGAGGATACCACCCTATCATACCACATCACAACCATTTTAATAGCATGTTGGCATGCAAGGTAAATCATTATAAGCTCCTAGTTAATTAAGCATGGCACAAGAAACTATGATCTCTAGTTGTCATTGCAAACATGTTTATTCATAATAGGCTGAATCAGGAACAATGAACTAATCATATTTACCAAAACAAGAGAGGTCGAGTTCATACCAGCTTTTCTCATATCAGTTAGTCCATCATATATCGTCATAATTGCCTTTCACTTGCACGACCAAACGATGTGGATAATAATAATAGTGCACATGCATTGGACTAAGCTGGAATATGCAAGCATTCAATGAACAGGAGAAGACAAGGCAGTATGGACTCTTTTGTCAGATCAACAATAATGCATATAAGAGCCACTTCAACAATTTAATTATGGTCTTCTCCTATCGACCCCCAAAGAAAAAGAAAAATAAAACTATTTACACGGGAAAGCTCCCAACAAGCAAAAGGAGAATATGAAATCTTTTTGGTTTTTCTTTTTAATTACTACTACAGGCGAGGAAAGTAAACTAATTAAAAGCTATAACTAATTTTTTTGGTTTTTCTTAAGGTTTATTAAACACACAAGAAGAAAGCATAAAAACGAATTAAACTAGCATGGATGATACAATGAAAAAGTATGAGCACCGACATCTAGCAATGAGTGTGTGAACATGAATGTAATGTCGGCGAGAAATACATACTCCCCCAAGATTAGGCTTTTGGCCTAAGTTGTCTATGGCCACGGCTGGCCAGGCGGATATCCATAGTAATATTTGGGGTCGTACTGAGATGCAGCGGCTATCGCCTCCTGAGCTGCAGCGTGGCGACGAGCGGCCTCCGCCCTCCTCTCATACTCATTTGCCTCCTCTCTGGTAATAACATATCTTCCTTTTGCCTGATAATCAAAGAAGGCAGGAGTAGGGAGAGTAATATGGACAGGACGACGTCTGTCATAGATTAAGCGATACTGGAGAGGTGATTCATTACTCTCAACAAACTGGTGGTGAACCATAGTATTAAATTCTAGGTAAGCAGGAGGCAATTCAATATCATCATTACGTATGGTTACACCAAGAAAATTAGCTAAGCGGGTTGCATAAATTCCACCAAAGAAATCTCCATTAGATCTATTAATATGCAACCTACGTGCAACAATGGCTCCCAAATTATAAGATTTATCTCCTAACACATCACTCCTAAGAATACTGAGGTCAGGGACACACATGTGACATGCCTTATCTTTACCATTAATGCATCTACCTATGAAGAGAGCAAAATAATGTATAGCAGGAAAGTGAATGCTCCCTATGGTAGCTTGTGTTATATCTCTAGATTCCCCCACAGTTATACTAGCAAGAAAATCTCTAAATTCAGATTTGCGAGGTTCCCTGATACTACCCCATTGTGGAAGTATGTAAGAAGTGGTAAAATCCTCTAAGTCCATCGTATAAGATTTTTCATAAAGATCAAACAGGACAGTTGGAGAATTGCGTGAAGACGAAAATTCAAACCTCCTCACAAAGGAACTAGTGAGATAGTGGTACTGGCGGCACTTTTCCTCCTCGGAGCTAACAAGATCAGCGTTACACAAATATGCGTTAAATTCTTCATTGATTTCCGCTCGATCCATAAAGTCCTCTGAAGGCCATTCATAGGGCCGCACTGGAGCGTCCCTTGGTGGCTCATCATCAGCATCACGCATTGCAAGCCTGGGCTCTTGTTTCCTTGAAGAGCCACCTTGCTACATTTTCCTAAACATATTTCTTCCACTAAAAAATTTCTGAAATTTTTAGTAACTTCAAAATAAAAGTGAACCAAACTCAACAATATTGATAGCAACTACTCCTACAAGTGCCTAGAGCCCATATCATGCATCAAAACTACATAGAACCATATAAATTTGACATGCAAGCTCAAGAACATGGTCACCTAGGCAGCAGAAATTTGCAATGAATAAAGCACTAGAACAACAACTAATTGTACCAATGGAGGAGTCGCATACCAAGGAACAATCCCCCCAAGCAGTTTTGTGAGAGGTGCTTTGAGCAAGGAGATCGAAAATGATAGCAAAATGAGCTTGGACTCGGGTTTGAACTGGATAATCGTGTTTGTGGGAGGAAGAAGGAGTGCGCGGGTGCAGGAATAAGTGGAGGAGGGCCACCATGGGCCCACGAGGCAGGGGGCGCGCCCAGGGGGGGGGGGGGTAGGGCGTGCCCTCCACCCTCGTGGCCAGGTGGATGCCCCCCGTGCTGTGTTCTCAGTGCCAAATATTCTCAAATATTTCAGAAAAAATCATATTAAATTTCAGGGCATTTGGAGAACTTTTATTTTCGAGGTATTTTTATATTGCACGGATAATTCAGATAACAGACGGAAAATACTATTTTTATTTTATTTGATATAAATAACAGAAAGTAAAAGGAGGGTGCAGAAGGTTGAGCCTTCTAGTTTCATCCATCTCATGCTCATCAAAAGGAATCCACTAACAAGGTTGATCAAGTCTTGTTAACGAACTCATTCCGAATAATATGGAACCGGAGAAATTTCGAATAACACTATGTTACCTCAACGGGGTTATGCACATCCCCAATAATAAGAATATCATATTTCTTCTTGACAATAGGAAGAGGAAATTCAAAACCTCCAAATATAATCGATGGAATTTTTCCAATAGAGTTGATACTATGAACTTGAGGTTGTTTCCTCGGAAAGTGTACCGTATGCTCATTACCATTAACATGAAAAGTGACATTGCCTTTGTTGCAATCAATAAGAGCCCCTGCAGTATTCAAAAAGGGTCTTCCAAGAATAATAGACATACTATCGTCCTCGGGAATATCAATAATAACAAAGTCCGTTAAAATAGTAATGTTTGCAAGTACAACAGGCACATCCTCACAAATAACGACATGTATAGCAGTTGATTTATCAGCCATTTGCAAAGATATTTCAGTAGGTGTCAACTTATTCAAATCAAGTCTATGATATAAAGAGAGAGGCATAACACTAACACCGGCTCCAAGATCACATAAAGCAGTTTTAACATAGTTTCTTTTAATGGAGCATGGTATAGTGGGTACCCCTGGATCTCCAAGTTTCTTTGGTATTCCACCTTTAAAAGTATAATTAGCAAGCCTGGTGGAAATTTCAGCTTCCGGTATCTTTCTTTTGTTAGTAACAATATCTTTCATATACTTGGCATAAGGATTCATTTTAAGCATATCAGTTAATCGCATACGCAAAAAGATAGGTCTAATCATTTCAGCAAAGCGCACAAAATCCTCATCATCCTTTTTCTTGGATGGTTTGCGAGGAAAAGGCATGGGTTTCTGAACCCATGGCTCTTTTTTCTTTCCATGTTTCCAAGCAAAAAAGTCTTTCTTATCAAAACGTTGATTCTTTGATTGTGGGTTATCAAGATCAACAACAGGTTCAATTTCTATATCATTATCATTACTAGGTTGAGCATCATCATGAACATTATCACTAGTTTCAGGTTCATTACCAGATTGTGTTACAACATCAGAAATAGAAATATCATTTGGATTCTCAGGTGTTTCAGCAATAGGTTCACTAGAAGCATGTAAAGTCCTATCATTTTTCTTTTTCTTCCTTTTAGAAGGACTAGGTGCATCTATATTATTTCTCTGAGAATCTTGCGCAATTCTCTTAGGGTGGCCTTCAGGATACAGAGGTTCCTAAGTCATTCTACCACCTCTAGTCATAACTCTAACAACATTATCATTTTTCTTACCATTCAATTCATTGAGCAAATCATTTTGAGCCTTAAGTGCTTGTTCTACTTGAGTGGTTACCATAGAAGCATGTTTACTAATAAGTTTAAGTTCACCTTTGACATTAGCCATATAATCACCCAAGTGTTCAAGCACATTTGAATTGTATTTCAATTGTCTACCAAAATAAGCATTGAAGTCTTCTTGCTTAACCATAAATTTATCAAACTCATCTAAGCATGGGCTAGCAAACTTAGTAAATGGGATTTCAGCTTTATCATATCTACAGAGAAAATTTACCTTTACTACCTGTGTCGGGTTGTCAAGACCATGTATTTCTTCAATAGGTAATGGATTAAGATCATATGTTTCTTCATCGGGCGGTAAATTAAGACCGTGTATTTCTTCAATAGGAGGTAAATTCTTAGCATCCTCAGCTTTATTACCTTTTTCTTGCATAGATTTCTTTGCCTCTTGCATATCTTCAGGACTGAGAAATAGAATATCCCTCTTCTTTGGAGTTGGTTTAGGAATAGGCTCAGGAAGTGTCCAATTATTTACATTTGTGAACATATTATTCAATAGAATTTCAGCTTCATCCGGTGTTCTTTCCCTGAAAACAGAACCAGCACAACTATCCAGGTAATCTATGGAAGCATTGGTTAGTCCATTATAAAAGATACCAAGTATTTCATTTTTCTTAAGAGGATGATCAGGAAAAGCATTAAGTAACTTGAGAAGCCTCCCCCAAGCTTGTGGGAGACTCTCTTCTTCAGTTTGCACAAAATTATATATATCCCTCAAAGCAGCTTGTTTCTTATGAGCAGGGAAATATTTAGCAGAGAAGTAATAAATCATATCCTAGGGACTACGCACACAACCAGGATCAAGAGAATTAAACCATATCTTGGCATCACCCTTTAATGAGAACGGAAATATTTTAAGGATATAAAAGTAACGAGTTCTCTCATCATTAGTGAACAGGGTGGCTATATCATTTAATTTAGTAAGATGTGCGACAACAGTTTCAGATTCATAGCCATAAAAAGGATCAGATTCAACCAAAGTAATTATATCAGGATCAATAGAGAATTCATAATCCTTATCAGTAACACAGATAGGTGAAGTAGCAAAAGCAGGGTTAGGTTTCATTCTAGCATTAAGAGATTGCTGCTTCCATTTAGCTAATAACTTCTTGAGCTTGTATCTATCTTTGCAAGATAAAATAGCTAGAGCAGCTTCTTTTTCAAAAACATAACCCTCGGGAATAACAGGTGATTCATATTCATTAGAGGGAGAGTCTTCATCATCACTTTCATCAATATTATCAGATTCAATGTTTTCATTCTCTCTAACCAGTTGTTCACCAAGAAATTCACCAAGTGGCACAGTAGTATCAAGCATAGAAGTAGTTTCATCATAAGTATCATGCATAGCAGAAGTGGCATCATCAATAACATGCGACATATTAGAACGAATAACAGAGGTAGGTTTAGGTGTCGCAAGCTTACTCAAAACAGAAGGTGAATCAAGTGCAAAGCTAGATGGCAGTTCCTTACCTCCCCTCGTAGTTGAGGGATAAATCCTGGATTTTGGATCTCTCAAGTTCTTCATAATTATAAACAGATATAAATCCCAAGTGACTCAAAGAATAGAGCTATGCTCCCCGGCAACGGCGCCAGAAAATAGTCTTGATAACCCACAAGTATAGGGGATCGCAACAGTTTTCGAGGGTAGAGAATTCAACCCAAATTTATTGATTCGACACAAGGGGAGCCAAAGAATATTCTCAAGTATTAGCAGCTGAGTTGTCAATTGAACCACACCTAGAAACTTAATATCTGCAGCAAAGTGTTTAGTAGCAAAGTAATATGATAGTAGTGGTAACGATAGCAAAGGGTAACAGTAGCAAAAGTAATGTTTTTGGTATTTTGTAGTGAAGATAGCAATAGCAACGGAAAAGTAAATAAGCGAAGAACAATATATGGAAAGCTCGTAGGCAATGGATCGGTGATAGAGAATTATGCGGGATGCGGTTCATCATGTAACAGTCATAACCTAGGGAGACACAGAACTAGCTCCAATTCATCAATGTAATGTAGGCATGTATTCCGAATATAGTCATACATGCTTATGGAAAGGAACTTGCATGGCATATTTTGTCCTACCCTCCTGTGGCAGTGGGGTCCTAATGGAAAGTAAGGGATATTAAGGCCTCCTTTTAATAGAGTACCGGACCAAAGCATTAACACATAGTGAATACATGAACTCCTCAAACTACGGTCATCACCGGTAAGTATCCCGATTATTGTCACTTCGGGGTTAACGGATCATAACACATAATAGGTGACTATAGACTTGCAAGATAGGATCAAGAACTCTCATATATTGATGAAAACATAATAGGTTCAGATCTGAAATCATGGCACTCGGGCCCTAGTGACAAGCATTAAACTTAGCAAAGTCATAGCAACATCAATCTCAGAACATAGTGGATACTAGGGATCAAACCCTAACAAAACTAACTCGATTACATGATAAATCTCATCCAACCCATCACCGTCCAGCAAGCCTACGATGGAATTACTCACACATGGCGGTGATGATCATGAATTTGGTGATGGAGGAAGGTTGATGATGACGATGGCGACGGATTCCCCTCTCTGGAGCCCCGAACGGACTCCAGATCAGCCCTCCCGAGAGGTTTTACGGCTTGGCGGCGGCTCCGTATCATAAAACGCGATGAATCCTGCTCTCTGATATTTTTTCTGCCCGAAAGCAAATATATAGAGTTGGATTTGAGGTCGGAGGAGCTCCAGGGGGCCCACGAGGTAGGGGGCGCGCCCTAGGGGGGCAGGCGCGCCCCCACCCTCGTGGCTAGGGTGTGCCCCTGGTCTTCATCTTTTGCAAGGATTTTTTATTATTTCCAAAAAGATGTCCCGTGAAGTTTTAGGTCATTTCGAGAACTTCTGTTTCTGCACATAAATAACACCGTGGGAATTCTGCTGAAAACAGCGTCAGTCCGGGTTAGTTATATTCAAATCATGCAAGTTAGAGTCCAAAACAAGGGCAAAAGTGTTTGGAAAAGTAGATACGACGGAGACGTATCAACTCCCCCAAGCTTAAACCTTTGCTTGTCCTCAAGCAATTCAGTTGACAAACTGAAAGTGATAAAGAAAAACTATTACAAACTCTGTTTGCTCTTGTTGTTGTAAATATGTAAAGCCTGCATTCAAGTTTTCAGCAAAGATTATGAACTAGCCATATTCACAATAATGCATAGGTCTCATGTTTACTCATATCAATGGCATAATCAACTAGCGAGCAATAATAATAAATCTCGGATGACAACACTTTCTCAAAACAATCATAATATGATATAACAAGATGGTATCTTGCTAGACCTTTCTGAGACCGCAAAACATAAATACAGAGCACCTTCAAAGATCAAGGACTGACCAGACATTGTAATTCATGGTAAAAGAGATCCAGTCAAGTCATACTCAATGTAAACTAACAGTAATGAATGCAAATTACAGCGGTGCTCTCCAACTGGTGCTTTTTAATAAGAGGATGATGACTCAACATGAAAGTAAATACATAGGCCCTTCGCAGAGGGAGGCAGGGATTTGTAGATATGCCAGAGCTCGGTTTTGAAATAGAGGTGAATAATATTTTGAGCGGTACACTTTCATTGTCAATATAACAACCAAGAGAAGGCAATATCTTCCATGCTACACACATTATAGGCGGTTCCCAAACAGAATGGTAAAGTTTATACTCCCTCTCCACCAACAAGCATCAATCCATGGCTTGCTCGAAACAACGAGTGCCTCCAACTAACAAGAGTCTAGGAGGAGTTTTGTTTGCAATTATTTTGATTTAGTTTGCATAAAGCATGGGACTGGGCATCCCGGTGACCAGCCATTTTCTTGTGAGTGAGGAGCGGAGTCCACTCCTCTTGAGAAGAACCCACCTAACATGGAAGATACGGACAACCCTAGTTGATACATGAGCTATTCGAGCATACAAAACAGGATATTTATTTGAAGGTTTAGAGTTTGGCACATACAAATTTACTTGGAATGGCGGGTAGATACCGTATATAGGTAGGTATGGTGGACTCATATGGAACAACTTTGGGGTATATGGACTTGGATGCACAAGCAGTATTCCCGCTTAGTACAGGTGAAGGCTAGAAAAGACTGCGAAGCGACCAGCTAGAGAGCGACAACAGTCATGAACATGCATTAAAATTAATCAACACCGAATGCAAGCATGAGTAGGATATAATCCACCATGAACATAAATATCGTGAAGGCTATGTTGATTTTGTTTCAACTACATGCGTGAACATGTGCCAAGTCAAGTCACTTAAATCATTCAGAGGAGGATACCACCCTATCATACCACATCACAACCATTTTAATAGCATGTTGGCACACAAGGTAAACCATTATAAGCTCCTAGTTAATTAAGCATGGCACAAGAAACTATGATCTCTAGTTGTCATTACAAACATGTTTATTCATAATAGGCTGGATCAGGAATGATGAACTAATCATATTTAGAAAAACAAGAGAGGTCGAGTTCATACCAACTTTTCTCATCTCAGTCAGTCCATCATATATCGTCATAATTGCCTTTCACTTGCACGACCGAACGATCTGGATAATAATAATAGTGCACGTCCATTGGACTATGGTGGAATCTGCAAGCATTCAATAAACAGGAGAAGACAAGGAAGTATGGACTCTTTTGTCAGATCAACAATAACGCATATAAGATCCACTTCAACAATTTAATTATGGTCTTCTCCTATCGACCCCCATAGAAAAGAAAAGAAATAAAACTATTTACACGGGAAAGCTCCCAACAAGCAAAAGGAGAACAAGAAATCTTTTGGGGTTTTCTTTTTAATTACTACTATAGGCGTGGAAAGTAAACTAATTAAAAGCTATAACTATTTTTTGGTTTTTCTTAAGGTTTATTAAACACACAAGAAGAAATCATAAAAAGGAATTAAACTAGCATGGATGATACAATGAAAAAGTATGAGCACCGACATCTAGCAATGAGTGTGGGAACATGAATGTAATGTCGGTGTGAAATACGTACTCCCCCAAGCTTAGGCTTTTGGCCTAAGTTGGTCTATGGCCACGACTGGCCTGGCGGATATCCATAGTAATATTTGGGGTCGTACTGAGATGCAGCGGGTATCGCCTCCTGAGCTGCAGCGTGGCGACAAGCGGCCTCCGCCCTCCTCTCGTACTCATCTGCCTCCTCTCTGGTAATAACATATCTTCCTTTTGCCTGATAATCAAAGAAGGCAGGAGCAGGGAGAGTAATATGGATAGCACGATGTCTGTCAAAGATTAAGCGATAGTGGAGAGGTGATTCATTCCTCTCAACAAACTGGTGGTGAACCATAGCATTAAAGTCTAGGTAAGCAGGAGGCAATTCAATATCATCATTACGTATGGTTACACCAAGAAAATCAGCTAAGCGAGTTGCATAAATTCCACCAAAGAAAATCTCCATTAGATCTATTAAGATGCAACCTACGTGCAACAATGGCTCCCAAATTATAAGATTTATCTCCTAAAACAGCACTCCTAAGAATACTAAGGTCAGGGACACACATGTGACATGCCTTATCTTTACCATTAATGCATCTACCTATGAAGAGAGCAAAATAATGTATAGCAGGAAAGTGAATGCCCCCTATGGTAGCTTGTGTTATATCTCTAGATTCCCCCACAGTTATACTAGCAAGAAAATCTCTAAATTCAGATTTGCGAGGTTCCCTGATACTACCCCATTGTGGAAGTTTGCAAGCAGTTGTAAAATCCTCTAAGTCCATCGTATAAGATTTTTCATAAAGATCAAACAGGACAGTTGGAGAATTGCGTGAAGACAAAAATTCAAACCTCCTCACAAAGGAACTAGTGAGATAGTGGTACTGGCGACACTTTTCCTCCTCGAAGCTCACAAGATCAGCGTTACACAAATATGCGTTAAATTCTTCCTTGATTTCCGCTCGATCCATAAAGTCCTCTAAAGGCCATTCACAGGGCCGCACTGGAGCGTCCCTTGGTGGCTCATCATCAGCATCACGCATTGCAAGCTGATGACCCACAAGTATAGGGGATCTATCGTAGTCCTTTCGATAAGTAAGAGTGTCGAACCCAATGAGGAGCAGAAGGAAATGATAAGCGGTTTCCAGCAAGGTATTCTCTCCAAGTACTGAAATAAGTGGTAACAGATAGTTTTGTGATAGGATAATTTGTAACAAGTAACAAAAGTAAATAAAGTGCAGCAAGGTGCCCAATCCTTTTTGTAGCAAAGGACAAGCCTGGACAAACTCTTATATAGAGAAAAGCGCTACCGAGGACACATGGGAATATCTTCAAGCTAGGTTTCATCACGTTCATATGATTCGCGTTCGGTACTTTGATAACTTGGTACATGGGTGGACCGGTGCTTGGGTACTGCCCTTACTTGGACAAGCATCCCACTTATGATTAACCTCTATTGCAAGCATCCGCAACTACAACAAAAGTATTAAGGTGAACCTAACCATAGCATGAAACATATGGATCCAAATCAGCCCCTTACGAAGCAACGCATAAACTAGGGTTTAAGCTTCTGTCACTCTAGCAACCCATCATCTACTTATTACTTCCCAATGCCTTCCTATAGGCCCAAATAATGGTGAAGTGTCATGTAGTCGACATTCACATAACACCACTAGAGGAGAGACAACATACATCTCTTCAAAATATCGAACGAATACCAAATTCACATGACTACTAATAGCAAGACTTCTCCCATGTCCTCAGGAACAAACGTAACTACTCACAAAGCATAAACATGTTCATAATCAGAGGGGTATTAATATGCATATAGGATCTGAACATATGATCTTCCACGAAATAAACCAACTAGCATCAACTACAAGGAGTAATTAACACTACTAGCAACCTACTAGCACCAATCCAGACTTGAAGACAAGAATTGGATACAAGAGATGAGCTAGGGTTTTGAGAGGAGATGGTGCTGATGAAGATGTTGATGGAGATTTCCCTCTCCCGATGAGAGGAGCGTTGGTGATAAAGATGGTGATGATTCCCCCCTCCCGGAGGGAAGTTTCCCCGGCAGAACAGCTCCGCCAGAGCCCTAGATTGGTTCCGCCAAGGTTCCGCCTCGTGGCGGCGGAGTTTCGTCCGAGAAGATGGCTCCCTATTTTTTCCCATCGAAAGACTTCATATAGCAGAAGATGGCCACCGGAGGGCCACCAGGGGGCCCGCGAGGTAGGGGGGGCGCGCCCCCACCCTCGTGGGCAGGGTGTGGCCCCCCTAGTGAATCTCTTCCGCTGAGTATTTTTTATATATTCTGAAAATGTCTTCCATGAAGTTTCATGACTTTTGGAGCTGTGCAGAATAGGTCTCTAATATTTGCTCCTTTTCCAGCCCAGAATCCCAGCTGCCGGCATTCTCCCTCTTCATGTAAACCTTGTAAAATAAGAGAGAATAGGCATAAGTATTGTGACATAATGTGTAATAATAGCCCATAATGCAATAAATATTGATATAAAAGCATGATGCAAAATGGACGTATCAAATCCCCCAAGCTTAGACCTCGCTTGTGCTCAAGCGAAAAGCCAAAATCGAAAAATATGTCCACATGTTTAGAGATAGAGATGTCGATAAAAATAAAATACGGACATGAGGGCATCATGATCATTCTTAGAACGGCAACTTACATAATTCTTGTTATATGATTTCTTATACTAGAGTAATAATTCAATCACAATTTCAAGTATGAATCGTAAACTTTATTGAAAACTAGCAAACTATAATCCCAGTCATTGGAGCTATTGCAATTTATCATAACATAGGGTAGAGTCAATGTATAAGAGCTTTTCAGCAAGTCCACATACTCAACTATCATATAGTCTTTTACAATTGCTGACACTCACGCAATACTTATGGGTATGGAGTATTAATCGGACACAGAGAAAGATAGGGGCTTATAGTTTTGCCTCCCAACGTTTTGCCTCAAGGGTAATGTCAACAATAAGAGTTCATGAAAACTCACATCCAATTAGCCATATATACCAGGATCTTTCCAACATACTGTGCTTGCCAAAGGATAAAATGTAAAAAGGAAGGGTAAAGATCACCATGACTCTTATGCAAGGTAGGAGGTAAAAGTATAAGATAGGCCCTTCGTAGAGGGAAGCAGAGGTTGTCATGCGCTTTTATGGTTGGATGCACAAAATCTTAATGCGAAAGAACTTCACTTTATATTGCCAGGTGTGATATGGACCTTTATTATGCAGTCTGTCACTTTTATTTCTTCCATATCACATGATCATATAAAGTTTATTTCTCCCACACTAATAAGTCATACATATTTAGAGAGCAATTTTTATTGCTTGCACCGATGACAACTTACTTGGAGGATCTTACTCAATCCATAGGTAGGTATGGTGGACTCTCATGGCAAAACTGGTTTAAGGGTATTTGGAAGCACAAGTAGTATCTCTACTTGGTGCGATGAATTTGGCTAGCATGAGGGAGAAGGGCAAGCTCAACCATGTTGGATGATCCATGACAATATAATTTATCTCAGATGTAAGAAAACATAACCCATTACGTTGTCTTCCTTGTCCAACGTCAACTCTTTAGCATGTCATATTTTAATGAGTGCTCACAATCATAAAAGATGTCCAAGATAGTATATTTATATGTGAAGACCTCTCTTTCTTTATTACTTCCTATTAATTGCAACGATGACCAAAACTATGCTTGTCAACTCTCAACAACTTTTATTCATCATACTTTTTTCTATGTGAGCTCATTACTCTCCATGAGATTCACATGATCTCTTTGTTTCTTTTTATCTCTTTCTCTTTTCTTTTATTCACTTAGGATCATGGCAAAAGAATCAAGCCCTTGACTTAACACTAATCTTTATTATATAGCTCACGGACTCGATTACATAGAGGAATCATAAAGCAAAACTCGCAACTAGATCATACTAAGAACTTTTATTCTACTAGATCAAGATATTACCAAAAGGATCGAACTAAGAAAAATGGTAAAGATAAAAGTGATGGTGATACGATACTGGGGCACTCCCCCAAGCTTGGCAGTTGCCAAGGGGAGTGCCCATACCAGATACTCAATTCTTCTTTGTTGGTGGAGACGGTGGTGATTTTGTTGATGGCGTAGGCTTGTTGTCCTTTTTCCAAGGCATAGGCTCACCATCATAGAAGGATGACCGAGTCTCCTGAAACCTCAAATCTGCAGCCAAACTCATCCTCTTCAATCTATATTCATACTCACAGTTTTGATTTTGCAGATCATAGATCTGGGCTTGGAGGTGCTCGTTTTTCTCATGAAGCTTGAAGATGGCCTCCCCAATGTCCTTGACGTCCAGCTTGTGGTTGTTGGTGAACTCCGTGATCATAATGTGATTGGAATCGAGTCCACGCTCCACCATCTCCTGACACTTGAAAACTTCTTGCTCTAATGCCTCGAGCCTTGCCTCCGTGCTTCCGATCTTCCTTGGTCCCTCAGCATCGCGGATGTGCAGCAACCCCTCACACATCTCAATGGTTTGAGGGTGTTGCAACACTTCTACGAGGTAGGGGTTGATGACCTTCTCGAAGAACAGGTCCTTGGGGGCGCTTGAAGACGACATGACGACCTGGATCTGTTAGAAAAACAGCTCGAAACAAAAACAGGGGATTTTTGCATGATACGGGAGTCAAAACCTCCGGGAGATTATATAATGAATTTTTACCGACGAAAATACATGTCGTGTAAGAAAACAGAGTCCGGAAAGCGCACGAGGTGCCCACGAGGTAGGGGGCGCGCCCAGGGGGTAGGGCGCGCCCTCCACCCTCGTGGAGCCCTCGTGTCCCTCCCGGACTGCTTCTTATTTTTCTATTTTTCTAAATATTCCAAAAAGGAGAAATATTGCCTTAAAAACTGTTTTGGAGTCGGTTTACTTACCGTACCACTATTCCTTTTCGGAGTCCGAAACGTTCCAGAAAGTGTCCCTTAAGTATTCCTCTAGGGTTACGGTTTCAATAACATTGGTTTCAACATTTATGGGATTACCTGAGATATAATGTTTGATTCTTTGACCGTTCACCACCATCGGATCTGTGCCTTCGAAGTTGTTGATTTTTATGGCACCCGAACGATAGACCTCCTCGATAACGTAAGGACCTTCCCATTTAGAGATAAATTTTCCTGCAAAAAATCTTAAACGAGAGTTGTATAGCAATACATAATCACCTATATTAAACTCACGCTTTTGTATCCTTTTATGATGCCATCTTTTAACTTTTTCTTTGAACAACTTGGCATTTTTGTAGGCTTGGGTTCTCCATTCATCGAGTGAGCTAATATCAAATAACATCTTCTCACCGGCAAGTTTAAAATCATAGTTGAGTTCTTTAATAGCCCAATATGCCTTATGTTCTAGTTCGAGAGGTAAGTGACATGCTTTTCCATAAACCATTTTATACGGAGACATACCCATAGGATTTTTATATGCAGTTCTATAGGCCCATAATGCATCATCAAGTTTCTTGGACCAATTCTTTCTATATCTATTAACAGTCTTTTGCAAAATTAATTTGAGCTCTCTATTACTCAATTCTACTTGACCACTGGACTGTGGGTGATAAGGAGATGCAATTCTATGATTAACATCATATTTAGCAAGCATTTTACGGAAAGCACCATGAATAAAATGTGAACCACCATCAGTCATTAAATATCTAGGGACTCCAAATCTAGGAAAAATAACTTCTTTAAGCATTTTAATAGAAGTGTTATGATCAGCACTACTAGTTAGAATAGCTTCTACCCACTCAGTAACGTAATCAACAACAACTAAAATATGTGTATATCCATTAGAGGAAGGAAAAAGTCCCATATAGTCAAAGCCCCAAACATCAAATGGTTCAATAACGAGTAAATAGTTCATAGGCATTTCTTGACGTCTACTAATATTACCAATTCTTTGACACTCATCACAAGATATGACAAACTTACGGGCATCCTTGAAGAGAGTAGGCCAATAAAAACCAGATTGCAATACCTTATGTGCAATTTATCTCCAGCATGGTGTCCTCCATAAGCTTCGGAGTGACACTTGCGTAGGATCTGTTCCTGTTCATGCTCAGGTACACAACATCCAATAACACCATCTACTCCTTCTTTATAAAGATGTGGGTCATCCCAAAAGTAATGCCTCAAATCATAGAAGAACTTTTTCTTTTGCTGGTATGTGAAACTAGGTGGTATAAACTTAGCAACAATGTAATTAGCATAATCAGCATACCATGGAGTAGTATGAGAAGCATTTATGACATTTAATTGCTCATCAGGAAAGCTATCATCAATAGGTAGTGGGTCATCAAGCACATTTTCTAAACTAGACAAGTTGTCTACAACGGGGTTCTCAGCTCCCTTTCTATCAACAATATGTAAGTCAAATTCTTGTAGCAAGAGAACCCATCTAATAAGTCTAGGTTTAGCATCTTTCTTTTCCATAAGATATTTAATAGCAGCATGATCAGTGTGAATAGTTACTTTAGAATCACCAATATAAGGTCTGAACTTATCATAAGCAAATACAACTGCTAAGAATTCTTTTTCAGTAGTAGCATAATTTCTTTGAGCATTGTCTAGGGTTTTACTAGCATATTGAATAACATTTAATTTCTTATCAACTCTTTGCCCTAGAACAGCACCTACAGCATAATGACTAGCATCACACATAATTTCAAAGGGTAAATTCCAATCAGGTGGCTGAACAATAGGTGCAGAAATCAATGCTTTCTTAAGTATTTCAAATGCTTCTACACAGTCATCATAAAAACAAATGGTATGTCTTTTTGTAATAAATTAGTCAGAGGCCGGGAAATTTTTGAGAAGTCCTTAATGAACCTCCTATAAAATCCGGCGTGACCAAGGAAACTTCTTATACCTTTGATGTCCTTGGGACATGGCATCTTCTCAATAGCATCAACCTTGGCTTTATCAACCTCAATACCTCTTTCAGAAACTTTGTGCCCCAATATAATACCTTCATTAACCATAAAGTGGCACTTTTCCCAATTCAAGACAAGATTAGTTTCCTCACATCTCTACAAAACTCGATCAAGGTTGCTCAAGCAATCATCAAAAGAAGATCCATAGACGGAGAAATCGTCCATGAAAACCTCACAAATCTTTTCACAAAAGTCAGAGAATATAGCCATCATGCATGGTTGAAAGGTAGCAGGTGCATTACAAAGACCAAAAGGCATACGTCTATAAGCAAAAGTACCAAAAGGGCAAGTAAAAGTAGTCTTTGATTGATCTTTGGCTGACACAGGTATTTGAGAGAAACCAGAATAACCATCTAGAAAGCAAAAATGTGTATGTTTGGATAATCTTTCTAGCATTTGATCGATAAAAGGTAATGGGTAATGATCCTTTTTAGTTGCCTTATTTAATTTGCGGAAATCAATTACCATCCTATAACCTGTAATAATTCTTTGAGGAATCAATTCATCTTTATCATTAGGAACGACAGTAATACCTCCCTTCTTAGGGAGACAATGGACAGGACTTACCCACTGACTATCAGCAACGGGATAGATTATACCTGCCTCAAGGAGCTTTAGTATTTCTTTTCTTACCACTTCTTTCATTTTAGGATTCAGCCATCGTTGATGATCACGAACTGGTTTAGCATCTTCTTCCAAATTAATTTTATGTTGACATAGAGTGGGACTAAAGCCCTTAAGATCATTAAGAGTATACCCAATAGCAGCACGATGCTTCTTCAGAGTTTTCAATAATCTCTCCTCCTCATGCTCTGAAAGGTTAGCACTAATGATAATAGGATATATCTTTTTCTCATCAAGATAAGCATATTTAAGAGTATCAGGTAACGGTTTAAGCTCAAACACGGGATCTCCCTTGGGTGGAGGAGGATCCCCTAGGATTTCAACAGGAAAATTGTGTTTCAGAATAGGTTCATTTTTAAAGAATACTTCATCTATTTCCCTTATTTCATTCATAAACATGTCATTTTCATGGTCTAGCAAATATTGTTCTAAAGGAACACTAGGAGGTACGACAATAGAAGCAAGACCAATAATTTCATCCTTACTAGGTAATTCTTCTTCACGGTGTTGTCTACTAAATTTAGAGAAATTAAATTCATGAGTCATATCATCTAAACCGATAGTAACAACTTCCCTTTTGCAATCTATGGTAGCATTAACAGTGTTTAAGAAGGGTCTCCCAAATATAATGGGACAAAATCTATCTTGTGGGGAACCAAGAAAAAGAAAATCAGCAGGATATTTAGTTTTCCCACACAATACTTCAACATCTCTAACAATTCCCATTGGTGAAATAGTATCTCTATTGGCAAGTTTAATTGTGACATCAATATCTTCTATCTCAGCAGGTGCAATATCATGCAAAATTTCTTTGTATAAGGATTATGGTATTGCACTAGCACTAGCACCCATATCACATAAGCCATGATAACAATGATCTCCTATTTTAACAGAAATAACAGGCATGCCTACCATAGGTCTAGGTTTATCTTTAGCACAAGGTTTAGTAATTCTAGCAGTTTCATCACAGAGATAAATAACATGCCCATCAATATTATCAGACAAGAGATCTTTAACAATGGCAGTATTAGTTCCAACTTTAATTTGTTCAGGAGGTGTATAAGTTTTAATATTGCTTTTACGAACCACGGTTGAAGCTTTAGCATAATCCTTTATCCTGACAGGGAAAGGTGGCTTCTCAACATAAGAAGTAGGAACAATAGGATCATTATAAGTGACAATCTTTTCTTCAACTTTAATAGGTGCAGCTACTTTTACTTCTATGGGAGGATGATATTTAAACCACTTCTCCTTGGGGAGATCAACATAAGTAGCAAAAGATTCACGGAAAGAAGCTACTATCTCAGAGTCAAGTCCATATTTAGTGCTAAATTTACGGAAAACATCGGTATCCATAAAAGTTTTAACACAATCAAACCTAGGTGTCATACATGACTCCTTACATTTGTCGAGGTCCCAATCTTCAGAGCTGCGTTTAATTCTTTCCAATAAATCCCATTTGAATTCAATAGTCTTCATCATAAAAGAGCTAGCACAAGAAGTATCAAGCATGGTGCGATTGTTATCAGAAAGCCGAGCATAAAAAAATTGAATAATCATTTTTCTTATGAGCTCATGATTGGGGCATGAATATAACATTGATTTAAGCCTCCCCAAGCTTGAGCGATGATTTCTCCTTCGCGAGGCCAAAAATTATATATATAATTGCGACCACGATGAACAAGATGCATAGGATAAAACTTTTGATGAAATTCCAATTTCAATCGTTTGTAATTCCAAGACCCCATATCATCACATAGCCTATACCATGTTGATGCATCTCCCTTCAAAGATAAACGGAAGACCTTCTTCTTAACAACATCTCCTGGTACACTTGCAAGCTTAAATAATCCACAAACTTCATCCACATATATTAGATGCTCATCAGGATGCTTTGTTCCATCTCCTAAAAATGGATTAGCTAGCAGTTTTTCTATCATACCCGAAGGAATTTCAAAGCAGACATTTTCATTTTCAGTAGGTTCAGTAGGTTGAGGAGCAACTCTTTGATCTACTGGTCGGGGTGAAGATACCCCAAACAAGCCCCTCAGAGGATTACTTTCCATAGTAACAAGTGACAGTAAATTTCAGCACACTATATAAATTTTTCCTTACCAAATTCCACCTACCAAAGGCTCTTCACTCCCCGGCAACGGAGCCAGAAAAGAGTCTTGATGACCCACAAGTATAGGGGATCTATCGTAGTCCTTTCGATAAGTAAGAATGTCGAACCCAACGAGGAGCAGAAGGAAATGATAAGCGGTTTCCAGCAAGGTATTCTCTCCAAGTACTGAAATAAGTGGTAACAGATAGTTTTGTGATAGGATAATTTGTAACAAGTAACAAAAGTAAATAAAGTGCAGCAAGGTGGCCCAATCCTTTTTGTAGCAAAGGACAAGCCTGGACAAACTCTTATATAGAGAAAAGCGCTTCCGAAGACACATGGGAATATCGTCAAGCTAGGTTTCATCACGTTCATATGATTCGCGTTCGGTACTTTGATAACTTGGTACGTGGGCGGACCGGTGCTTGGGTACTGCCCTTACTTGGACAAGCATCCCATTTATGATTAACCTCTATTGCAAGCATCCTCAACTACAACAAAAGTATTAAGGTGAACCTAACCATAGCATGAAACATATGGATCCAAATCAGCCCCTTACGAAGCAACGCATAAACTAGGGTTTAAGCTTCTGTCACTCTAGCAACCCATCATCTACTTATTACTTCCCAATGCCTTCCTCTAGGCCCAAATAATGGTGAAGTGTCATGTAGTCGACGTTCACATAACACCACTAGAGGAGAGACAACATACATCTCATGAAAATATCGAATGAATACCAAAGTCACATGACTACTAATAGCAAGACTTCTCCCATGTCCTCAGGAACAAACGTAACTACTCACAAAGCATAAACATGTTCATAATTAGAGGGGTATTAATATGCATATAGGATCTGAACATATGATCTTCCACCAAATAAACCAACTAGCATCAACTACAAGGAGTAATTAACACTACTAGCAACCTACTAGCACCAATCCCGGACTTGAAGACAAGAATTGGATACGAGAGATGAGCTAGGGTTTTGAGAGGAGATGGTGCTGATGAAGATGTTGATGGAGATTGCCCTCTCCCGATGAGAGGAGCGTTGGTGATGACGATGGCGATGATTTCCCCCTCCCGGAGGGAAGTTTCCCCGGCAGAACAGCTCCGCCAGAGCCCTAGATTGGTTCCGCCAAGGTTCCGCCTCGTGGCTGCGGAGTTTCGTCCGAGAAGATGGCTCCCTATTTTTTTCCATCGAAAGACTTCATATAGCAGAAGATGGCCATCGGAGGGCCAACAGGGGGCCCACGAGGTAGGGGGCACGCCCAGGGGGTAGGGCGCGCCCCCACCCTCGTGGGCAGGGTGTGCCCCCTGGTGAATCTCTTTCGCTGAGTATTTTTTTATTCTGAAAACGTCTTCCGTGAAGTTTCAGGACTTTTGGAGCTGTTCAGAATAGGTCTCCAATATTTGCTCCTTTTCCAGCCCAGAAACCCAGCTGCCGGCATTCTCCCTCTTCATGTAAACCTTGTAAAATAAGAGAGAATATGCATAAGTAGTGTGACATAACGTGTAATAACAGCCCATAATGCAATAAATATCGATATAAAAGCATGATGCAAAATGGACGTATCACAAGCCTGGGCTCTTGTTTCCTTGAAGAGCCACCCTGGGACATTTTCCTAAACATATTTCTTCCTCTGAAAAATTTCTGAAATTTTTAGTAACTTCAAAATAAAAGTGAACCAAACTCAACAATATCGATAGCAACTACTCCTACAAGTGCCTAGAGCCTATATCATGCATCAAAACTACTTGGAACCATATAAATTTGACATGCAAGCTCAAGAACATGGTCACCTAGGAAGCACAAATTTGCAAGGAATAAAGCACTAGAACAAAAACTAATTGGACCAATTGAGGAGTCACATACCAAGGAAAAATCCCCCCAAGCAGTTTTGTGAGAGGTGCTTTGAGCAAGGAGATCGAAAATGGCAGCAAAATGAGCTTGGGCTCGGGTTTGAACGGGATAATCGTGTTTGTGGGAGGAAGAAGGAGTGTGCGGGTGCAGGAATAAGTGGAGGAGGGCCACCGTGGGCCCATGAGGCAGGGCGCGCGCCCTCCACCCTCATGGCTAGGTGGATGCCCCCGTGCTATGTTCTCAGTGCCAAATATTCTCAAATATTCCAAAAAGATCATATTTAAATTTCAGGGCATTTGGAGAACTTTTATTTTAGGGGTATTTTTATATTGCATGGATAATTCAGATAACATATGGAAAATACTAATTTTATTTTATTTAATATAAATAACAGAAATAAAAGGAGGGTACAGAAGGTTGTGCCTTCTAGTTTCATCCATCTCATGCTCATCAAAAGGAATCCACTAACAAGGTTGAACAAGTCTTGTTAACGAACTCATTCCGAATAATATGGAACCGGAGAAATTTCGAATAACACTATGTTACCTCAACGGGGATATGCACATCCCCAATAATAAGAATATCATATTTCTTCTTGATAGTAGGAAGAGGAAATTCAAAACCTCCAAATATAATCGATGGAAATTTTCCAATAGAGTTGATACTATGAACTTGAGGTTGTTTCCTCGGAAAGTGTACCGTATGCTCATTACCATTAACATGAAAAGTGACATTGCCTTTGTTGCAATCAATAAGAGCCCCTGCAGTATTCAAAAAGGGTCTTCCAAGAATAATAGACATACTATCGTCCTCGGGAATATCAAGAATAACAAAGACCGTTAAAATAGTAACGTTTGCAACTACAACAGGCACATCCTCACAAATAACGACATGTATAGCAGTTGATTTATCAGCCATTTGCAAAGATATTTCAGTAGGTGTCAACTTATTCAAATCAAGTCTATGATATAAAGAGAGAGGCATAACACGAACACCGGCTCCAAGATCACATAAAGCAGTTTTAACATAGTTTCTTTTAATGGAGCATGGTATAGTGGGTGCCCCTGGATCTCCAAGTTTCTTTGGTATTCCACCTTTAAAAGTATAATTAGCAAGCACGGTGGAAATTTCAGCTTCTGGTATCTTTCTTTTGTTAGTAACAATATCTTTCATATACTTGGCATAAGGATTCATTTTAAGCATATCAGTTAATCGCATACGTAAAAAGATAGGTCTTATCATTTCAGCAAAGCGCACAAAATCCTCATCATCCTTTTTCTTGGATGGTTTGGGAGGAAAAGGCATGGGTTTCTGAACCCATGGCTCTTTTTCCTTTCCGTGTTTCCAAGCAACAAAGTCTTTCTTATCAAAATGTTGATTCTTTGATTGTGGGTTATCAAGATCAACAGCAGGTTCAATTTCTATATCATTATCATTACTAGGTTGAGCATCATCATGAACATTATCATTAACATTATCACTAGTTTCAGGTTCGTTACTAGATTGTGTTTCAGCATCAGAAATAGAAATATAATTTGGATTCTCAGGTGTTTCAGCAATAGGTTCACTAGAAGCATGTAAAGTCCTATCATTTTTCTTTTTCTTCCTTTTAGAAGGACTAGGTGCATCTATATTATTTCTCTGTGAATCTTGCTCAATTCTCTTTGGGTGGCCTTCAGGATACAGAGGTTCCTAAGTCATTCTACCACCTCTAGTCATAACTCTAACAACATTATCATTTTTCTTACTATTCAATTCATTGAGCAAATCATTTTTGTGCCTTAAGTGCTTGTTCTAATTGAGTGGTAACCATAGAAGCATGTTTACTAATAAGTTTAAGTTCACCTTTGACATTAGCCATATAATCACCCAAGTGTTCAAGCACATTTGAATTGTATTTCAATTGTCTACCAAAATAAGCATTGAAGTCTTCTTGCTTAACCATAAATTTATCAAACTCATCTAAGCATGGGCTAGCAAACTTAGTAAATGGGATTTCAGCTTTATCCTATCTATAGAGAGAATTTACCTTTACTACCTGTGGCGGGTTGTCACGACCATGTATTTCTTCAATAGGTAATGGATTAAGATCATATGTTTCTTCATCAGGTGGTAAATTAAGACCGTGTATTTCTTCAATAGGAGGTAAATTCTTAACATCTTCAGCTCTAATACCTTTTTCTTTCATAGATTTCTTTGCCTCTTGCATATCTTCAGGGCTGAGAAATAGCATACCCCTCTTCTACGGAGTTGGTTTAGGAATAGGCTCAGGAAGTGTCCAATTATTTTCATTTGTCAACATATTATTCAATAGAATTTCAGCTTCACCGGTGTTGTTTCCTGAAAACAGAACCAGCACAACTGTCCAGGTAATCTCTGGAAGCATCGGTTAGTCCATTATAAAAGATATCAAGTATTTCATTTTTCTTAAGAGGATGATCAGGCAAAGCATTAAGTAACTTGAGAAGCGTCCCCCAAGCTTGTGGGAGACTCTCTTCTTCAATTTGCACAAAATTATATATATCCCTCAAAGTAGCTTGTTTCTTATGAGCAGGGAAATATTTAGCAGAGAAGTAATAAATCATATCCTGGGGAATACGCACACAACCACGATCAAGAGAATTAAACCATATCTTAGCATCACCCTTTAATGAGAACGGAAATATTTTAAGGATATAAAAGTAACGAGTTCTCTCATCATTAGTGAACAGGGTGGCTATATCATTTAATTTAGTAAGATGTGCCACAAGAGTTTCAGATTCATAGCCGTAAAAAGGATCAGATTCAACCAAAGTAATTATATCAGGATCAACAGAGAATTCATAATTCTTATCAGTAACACAGATAGGTGAAGTAGCAAAAGCAGGGTCAGGTTTCATTCTAGCATTAAGAGATTGCTGCTTCCATTTAGCTAATAACCTCTTGAGCTCGTATCTATCTTTGCAAGCTAAAATAGCTAGAGCAGCTTCTTTTTCAAAAACACAACCCTCAGGAATAACAGGTGATTCATATTCATTAGAGGGAGAGTCTTCATCATCACTTTCATCAATATTACCAGATTCAATATTTTCATCTCTCTAACCCTAGCAAGTTGTTCATCAAGAAATTCACCAAGTGGCATAGTAGTATCAAGCATAGAAGTAGTTTCATCATAAGTATCATGCATAGCAGAAGTGGCATCATCAATAACATGCGACATATCAGAACGAATAACAGAGGCAAGTTTAGGTGACGCAAGCTTACTCAAAACAGAAGGTGAATCAAGTGCAGAGCTAGATGGCAGTTCCTTACCTCCCCTCGTAGTTGAGGGATAAATCTTGGATTTTGGATCTCTCAAGTTCTTCATAATGATAAACAGATATAAATCCCAAGTGACTCAAAGAATAGAGCTATGCTCCCCGGCAACGGCGCCAAAAAATAGTCTTGATAACCCCCAAGTATAGGGGATCGCAACAGTTTTCGAGGGTAGAGAATTCAACCCAAATTTATTGATTCAACACAAGGGGAGCCAAAGAATATTCTCAAGTATTAGCAGCTAAGTTGTCAACTGAACCACACCTAGAAACTTAATATCTGCGGCAAAGTGTTTAGTAGCAAAGTAATATGATAGTAGTGGTAACGATAGCAAAGGGTAACAGTAGCAAAAGTAATGTTTTTGGTATTTTGTAGTGATGATAGCAATAGCAACGGAAAAGTAAATAAGCGAAGAACAATATATGGAAAGCTCGTAGGCAATGGATCGGTGATAGAGAATTATGCCGGATGCGGTTCATCATGTAACAGTCATAACCTAGGGTGACACAGAACTAGCTCCAATTCATCAATGTAATGTAGGCATGTATTAAGAATATAGTCATATGTGCTTATGGAAAAGAACTTGCATGACATCTTTTGTCCTACCCTCCCGTGGCAGCGGGGTCCTAATGGAAACTAAGGGATATTAAGGCCTCCTTTTAATAGAGTACCGGACCAAAGCATTAACACATAGTGAATAATGAACTCCTCAAACTACGGTCATCACCGGTAAGTATCCCGATTATTGTCACTTCGGGGTTAACGGATCATAACACATAATAGGTGACTATAAACTTGCAAGATAGGATCAAGAACTCTCATATATTGATGAAAACATAATAGGTTCAGATCGAAAATCATGGCACTCGGGCCCTAGTGACAAGCATTAAGCATAGCAAAGTCATAGCAATATCAATCTCAGAACATAGTGGATACGAGGGATCAAACCCTAACAAAACTAACTCGATTACATGATAAATCTCATCCAACCCATCAACGTCTAGCAAGCCTACGATGGAATTACTCATGCACGGTGGTGAGCATCATGAAATTGGTGATGGAGGAAGGTTGATGATGATGATGGCGACGGATTCCCCTCTTCGGAGCCCCGAACGGACTCAAGATCAGCCCTCTCGAGAGGTTTTAGGGCTTGGCGGCGGCTCCGTATCGTAAAACGCAATGAATCCTTCTCTCTGATTTTTTTCTCCCCGAAAGCAAATATATAGAGTTGGAGTCGAGGTCGAAGGAGCTCCAGGGGGCCCACGAGGTAGGGGGGCGCCCCCCACCCTCGTGGCTAGGGTGTGGCCCCCCTGGTCTTCATCTTTTGCAAGGATTTTTTATTGTTTCCAAATAGGCGTTCCGTGAAGTTTTAGGTCATTCCGAGAACTTTTGTTTCAGCACATAAATAACACCATGGCAATTCTGCTGAAAACGGCGTCAGTTCGGGTTAGTTCTATTCAAATCATGCAAGTTAGAGTCCAAAACAAGGGCAGAAGTGTTTGGAAAAGTAGATACGATGGGGACGTATCACCACCATGTCAGATTGTTCCAGAGACTTCCTTTTTTAATTGCTCATCAATGAGGTTGTGGGAGATAAGGATGAATGAGGCAAGGCCTTATCTGTAAATGTGGAGAGAGGTGCAGGCTTTTTTGTAAAATTGTCATAGTTTGCTTTATATCCGTCAGATGTAGATCAGACAGTCTATATTACAAGATGGCAGGCACACCATCATCACCAACTCGGTTTTTATAAGAGTAGAGATTATGTGCAGAATATTCATAGGAAGAAGTGAAAGCTGCTCTAAATGATATCGGCGACCTAAAAGCCCCTAGTCCAGACGGGATGCCAGCTATTTTCTTCAAACGTTTCTGGGATACGGTGGGCAAGCAAGTTACAAAGGAGGTCCTCAATGTTCTACGAGGAGGACAAATGCCCGAGAACTGGAATGACACTTTAGTGGTGCTTATTCCCCAAAATGCGAAGCCTGAGAAGATCAAAGACTTGCGACCCATAAGTCTATGTAACGTGACATATAAGCTGGTATCTAAGGTAATTACCAATCGTCTAAAGCTTATTCTTCCAGACATAATATCACCAAACCAGAGTGCCTTTGTACTAGGGCGATTAATATCAGATTGTTGGGGATTGTTGCAGAAATTAAAAAAATTCTAAGCATCACCAAGATCAATCTATGGATAGACTAGCAACGAGAGAGAGAGGGGAGTGTATCTTCATACCCTTGTAGATCACGAAACGGAAGCGTTACAAGAACGCGGATGAAGGAGTCGTACAAGAAGTGATCCAGATCGCAGCCGAATCCGATCTAAGCACCAAACAACGGTGCCTCCGCGTTCAACACACGTGCAGCCCGGTGATGTCTCCCGTGCCTTGATCCAGCAAGGGGAGAGGGAGAGGTTGGGGAAGAATCTTTCTAGCAGCAGCACGATGGCGTGGTGGTGCTGGAGGAGTGTGGCACTCCAGCAGGGCTTCGCCAAGCACTGCGAGAGACGAGGAGGGAGAGGGGTAGAGCTGCGCCAAGAGAGAGGGAGACTCGTGTGTCTGGCAGCCCCAAAACCCCCACTATATATAGGGGGAGGGGAGGGGTTGCGCCCCCATCTAGGGTTCCCCCCCTAGGGGTGGCGGCCAACCCTAGATGCATCTAGGGGGGCGGCCAGAGGTGGAGAGAGGGGGCGCACCTTAGGTGGGCCTTAGGCCCATCTGAGCCTAGGGTTTCCCCCTTCTCCCCTTCCATGCGCCTTGGGCCTCTTGTGGGAGGCGCACCAGCCCACCTAGGGGTTGGTCCCTTCCCACACTGGGCCCACACAAGCCTCCGGGGCTGGTGGTCCCTCCTGGTGAACCCCCGAACCATTCCGGTGGTCTCGGTACGTTACCGATAACGCCCAGAACACTTCTGCTGTCCAAAACGAGACTTCCCATATATAAATCTTTACCTTTGGACCATTCCAAAACTCCTCGTGACGTCCAGGATCTCATCTGGGACTCCGGAGAACATTCGGTAAGCACGTACATCTATTCCCTATAACCCTAGCGTCATCGAACCTTAAGTGTGTAGACCCTACGGGTTCGGGAACTATGCAGACATGACCGAGACATCTCTCCGGCCAATAACCAAGAGCGGGATCTGGACACCCTTGTTGGCTCCCACATGTTCCACGATGATCTCATCGGATGAACCACGATGTCAAGGATTCAATCAATCCCGTATATGATTCCCTTTGTCTACCGGTATAGCACTTGCCCGAGATTCGATCGTCGGTATACCGATACCTTGTTCAATCTCGTTACGGCAAGTCTCTTTACTCATTCCATAACACATCATCCCGTGACCAACCCCTTAGTCACATTGAGCTCATTACGATGATGTCTTACCAAGTGGGCCCAGAGATACCTCTCTGTTATACGGAGTGACAAATCCCAGTCTCGTTTCGTGCCAACCCAACAGAAACTTTAGGGGATACCCGTAGTGTACCTTTATAGACACCCAGTTACGTTGTGACGTTTGGCACACCCAAAGTACTCCTACGGTATCCGGGAGTTGCACAATCTCATGGTCTAAGGAAAGGATACTCAACATTGGAAAAGCTTTAGCATACGAACTACACGATCTTGTGCTAGGCTTAGGATTGGGTCTTGTCCATCACATCAGTCTCCTAATGATGTGACCCCGTTATCAACGACATCCAATGTCCATGGTCAGGAAACCATAACCATCTATTGATCAACGAGATAGTCAACTAGAGGCTCACTAGGGACATGTTGTGGTCTATGTATTCACACATGTATTACGATTTCCGGATAACACAATTATAGCATGAACAATAGACAATTATCATGAACAAGGAAATATAATAATAACTATTTTATTATTGCCTCTAGGGCATATTTCCAACAGTCTCCCACTTGCACCAGAGTCAATAATCTAGTTACATTGTGATGAATCGAACACCCATAGCGTTCTGGTGTTGATCATGTCTTGATCGTGGAAGGGGTTTAGTCAACGGATCTGCGACATTCAAGTCTGTATGCATTTTACAAATATCTATGTCTCCATTTTGAACATTTTCACGAATGGAGTTGAAGCGACGCTTGATATGCCTGGTCTTCTTGTGAAACCTGGGCTCCTTGGCAAGGGCAATGGCTCCAGTGTTGTCACAGAAGAGAGTCATCGGGCCCGATGCATTGGGAATAACTCCTAGGTCGGTAATGAACTCCTTCATCCAGATTGCTTCATGTGCTACCTCCGAGGCTACCATGTACTCCGCTTCACATGTAGATCCCGCCACGACGCTTTGCTTGCAACTACACTAGCTGACTGCCCCACCATTAAAAATATACACATATCCGGTTTGTGACTTGGAGTCATCCAGATCTGTGTCGAAGCTAGCATCGATGTAACCCTTTACGATGAGCTCTTTGTCACCTCCATAAATGAGAAATATGTTCTTAGTCCTTTTCAGGTACTTTAAGATATTCTTGACCGTTGTCCAGTGTTCCATGCCGGGATTACTTTGGTACCTTCCTACCAAACTTACGGCAAGGTTAACATCAGGTCTGGTACACAGCATGGCATACATGATAGACCCTATGGCCGAGGCACAGGGGATGACACTCATCTTTTCTCTATCTTCTGCTGTGGTCAGGCATTGAGCTGTGCTTAATCTCACACCTTGCAATACAGGCAAGAACCCCTTCTTGGACTAATCCATATTGAACTTTTTCAATATCTTGTCAAGGTACGTGCTTTGTGAAAGACCAATGAGGCGTCTCGATCTATCTCTATAGATCTTGATGCCTAATATATAAGCAGCTTCTCCAAGGTCCTTCATTGAAAAACACTTATTCAAGTAGGCCTTTATGCTTTCCAAGAGTTCTATATCATTTCCCATCAATAGTATGTCATCCACATATAATATGAGAAATTCCACGGAGCTCCCACTCACTTTCTTGTAAACACGGGCTTCTCCATAAATCTGTGTAAACCCAAACGCTTTGATCATCTCATCAAAGCGAATGTTCCAACTCCGAGATGCTTGCACCAGCCCATAGATTGAGCGCTGGAGCTTGCATACCTTGTCAGCATTCTTAGGATCAACAAAACCTTCCGGCTGCATCATATACAATTCTTCCTTAAGGAAACCATTAAGGAATGCCGTTTTGACGTCCATTTGCCATATTTCACAATCATAGAATGCGGCAATTGCTAACATGATTTGGACGGACTCTAGCTCCGCTACGGGTGAGAAGGTCACATCATAGTCAACCCCTTGAACTTGTCGATAACCCTTAACGACAAGCTGAGCTTTATAGATGGTCACATTGCCATCTGTGTCTGTTTTCTTCTTAAAGATCCATTTATTTTCTGTGGCTGGCCAATCATTGGGCAAGTCAGTCAAAGTCCATACTTCGTTTTCATACATGGATCCGATCTCGGATTTCATGGCTTCAAGCCATTTGTTGGAATCCGGGCCCGCCATCGCTTCTTCACAGTTCGAAGGTTCGTTGTTGTCTAACAACATGATTTCTAGGACAAGGTTGTTGTACCACTCTGGTGTGGAACGTGTCCTTGTGGACCTATGAAGTTCAGTAGCAACTTGATCCGAAGTTTCATGATCATCATCATAAACTTCCTCTCTAGTAGGTACAGGCACAACAGAAACATTTTCTTGAGCTGCGCCACTTTCCGGTTCAAGAGGTAGTACCTCATCAAGTTCTACTTTCCTCCCACTTACTTCTTTCAAGAGAAACTCTTTCTCTAGAAAGGATCCATTCTTGGCAACAAAGATCTTGCCTTTGGATCTGAGGTAGAAGGTATACCCAATAGTTTCCTTAGGGTATCCTATGAAGACGCATTTTTTCCAACTTGGGTTCGAGCTTTTCAGGTTGAAGTTTCTTGACATAAGCATCGCATCCCCAAACTTTCAAAACGACAGCTTAGGTTTCTTCCCAAACCATAATTCATATGGTGTCGTCTCAACGGATTTCGATGGAGCCCTATTTAAAGTGAATGCGACAGTCTCTAAAGCATAACCCCAAAATGATAGCGGCAGATCGGTAAGAGGCATCATAGATCGCACCATATCCAATAGAGTGTGATTACGACGTTCTGACACACCATTACGCTGAGGTGTTCCAGGCGGCATGAGTTGTGAAACAATTCCACATTTCCTTAAGTGCGTGCCAAATTCGTGACTCAAATATTCTCCCCCACGATCTGATCGCAAGAACTTTATTTTCCTATCACATTGATTCTCTACCTCATTCTGAAATTCCTTGAACTTTTCAAAGGTCTCAGACTTGTGTTTCATTAAGTAGACATACCCATATCTACTCAAGTCATCAGTGAGGGTGAAAACATAACGATAGCCACCGCGAGCCTCAACGCTCATTGGACCGCACACATCAGTATGTATGATTTCCAATAAGTTGGTTGCTCACTGCATTGTTCCGGAGAACGGAGTCTTGATCATTTTGCCCATGAGGCATGGTTCGCACGAGTCAAATGATTCATAATCAAGAGACTCAAAAAGTCCATCTGCATGGAGTTTCTTCATGCGTTTGACACCAATGTGACCAAGGCGGCAGTGCCACAAGTATGTGGGACTATCATTATCAACCTTACACTTCTTGGTATTCACACTATGAATATGTGTAACATCATGTTCGAGATTAAACAAGAATAAACCATTGACCATCGGGGCATGACCATAAAACATATCTCTCATATAAATGGAACAACCATTATTCTCGGATTTAAATGAGTAGCCATCTCGCATTAAATGAGATCCAGATACAATATTCATGCTCAAAGCTGGTAACAATTATTGAGGTTTCAAACTAACCCCATAGGTAAATGTAGAGGCAGCATGCCGACGGCGATCACATCGACCTTGGAACCATTCCTGACGCGCATCATCACCTCATCCTTCGCCAGTCTTCGCTTATTCCGCAGCTCCTGTTTTGAGTTACAAATATGAGCAACCGCACCGGTATCAAATTGTGACGCCCCCGATTTAATCGTACACTAATCATACACGCAAACGTGTACGATCAAGATCAGGGACTCACGGGAAGATATCACAACACAACTCTACAAATAAAATAAGTCATACAAGCATCATATTACAAGCCAGGGGCCTGGAAGGCTCGAATACAAGAGCTCGATCATAGATGAGTCAACGGAAGCAACAATATCTGAGTGCAGACATAAGTTAAACAAGTTTCCATAAGATGGTTAGCACAAACTGGGATACAGATCGAAAGAGGCGCAGGCCTCCTGCCTGGGATCCTCCTAAACTACTCCTGGTCGTCGTCAGCGGGCAGCACGTAGTAGTAGGCACCTCCGGTGTAGTAGGAGTCGTCGTCGAAGGTGGCGTCTGGCTCCTGGGCTTCAACATCTGGTTGCGACAACCAGGTAGAAGGGATAGGGGGAAAAGAGGGAGAAAGCAACCGTGAGTACTCATCCAAAGTACTCGCAAGCAAGGAGCTACAATACATATGTATGCATGGGTATCAAATGGAATAAGGGTATCATATGTGGACTGAACTGCAGAAAGCCGGAATAAGAGGGGGATAGCTAGTCCTTTCGAAGACTACACTTCTGGCAGCCTTCGTCTTGCAGCATGTAGAAGAGAGTAGACTGAAGTCCTCCAATTAGCATCGTATAGCGTAAACCTAACCGATGATCCTCCCCTCGTCGCCCTGTGAGAGAGCGATCACCGGTTGTATCTGGCACTTGGAAGGGTGTGTTTTATTAAGTATCCAGTTCTAGTTGTCATAAGGTCAAAGTACAACTCCGGGTCGTCCTTTTACCGAGGGACACGGCTATTCGAATATATAAACTTCCCTACAGGGGTGCACCACATACCCCAACACGCTCGATCCCATTTGGCCGGACACACTTTTCTGGGTCATGCCCGGCCTCGGAAGATCAACACGTCGCAGCCCTACCTAGGCACAACAGAGAGGTCAGCACGCCGGTCTAAATCCTATGGCGCAGGGGTCTGGGCCCATCGCCCTTTGCACACCTGCACGTTGCGAACGCGACCGGAAGCAGAACTAGCCCCCTTAATACAAGAGCAGGCTTACAGTCCAATCCGGCGCGCGCCACTCAGTCGCTGACGTCACGAAGGCTTCGGCTGATACCACGACGCCGGGATACCCATAACTACTCCCGCGTAGATGGTTAGTGCGTATAGACCAAATGACCAGACTCAGATCAAATACCCAGATCTCGTTAAGCGTGTTAAGTATCCGCGAACGCCGACCAGGGCCAGGCCCACCTCTCTCCTAGGTGGTCTGAACCTGCCCTGTCGCTCCGCCACAAAGTAACAGTCGGGGGCTGTCGGGAACCCAGGCCCACCACTACCTGGGTGGAACCACCTGCCCCTTCAGCCCCCATTTCCGAACAGTACCACAGGTAATGTAACAGTGTAAAGTATATAGTATGCCCTTGATCACCTCCCGAAGTGATCACGGCCCAGTAGTATAGCATGGCAGACGGACAAGAGTGTAGGGCCACTGATGGAACACTAGCATCCTATACTAGGCATGTAGGATTGCAGGTAAAGGTAACAACAGTAATAACAAGGACATGCTATGCATCAGGATAGGAATAACGGAAAGCAGTATCATGCTACACTACTCTAATGCAAGTAGTATAGAGAAGAGTAGGCGATATCTGGTGATCAAAGGGGGGGGGCTTGCCTGGTTGCTCTGGCAAGAGAGAGGGGTCGTCAACTCCATAGTCGAACGGGGCACCAGCAGCGGCGTCAGTCTCTTAGTCTACCGGAGAGAAGAGGGGGGAAGAAATAGTAAATACGGAGAAAACAAAGCATCACAAAATATAACAAGGCAATACGCGGTGCCAGGGGTGATCTAACGCGGTAGTAAGTGACACTAGTGAAGGGGGGAAACATCCGGGAAAGTATTCCCGGTGTTTCGCGTTTTCGGACAGATGAACCGAAGGGGGAAAGTTGCGTGTTTGCTATGCTAGGAATGTGTAGCGGACGAACGGGCTGCGTATCCGGATTCGCCTCGTCGTTCTGAGCAACTTTTATGTACAGAGTTTTCCCATCCGAGTTACGGTTTATTTTCTATTAATTTTCAAAGTTTTTATTCATTTTCTACTATTTCTGAATTTACTTTAATTCGAATTAATAAACAGATAAATTGCTATGGGTACACAGGAGTGTACCCAACAACATGTGCATGTGTATGAGATGTGGGGCCCTGTTGACTGCCAAGTCAGCAGTCAACAGTCAAAGATGAGAGGGTTGACTGGTCCAACTGACATAATGGGCCCACATGTCATTGAAAGGTGTGTTTGATCTTATCCACAGAAATAGTAAAAGGGGCGGTCCCACCTGTCATAGGGACATTTTTACTTTAACAGATTAGTTAGTAGATGGGGCCCGTTTGTCATAGTCTCAGGTTAATTAAACATGGTTAATTTGTTTTAACTAAACAATTAGGTTAATCTAATCCAGATTAATTAAGTTAATTAATTCTTTAATTAATCAATTAGTTAATATTTTAATTATTATATTTTTTGTTATTTTTTTCTTTTTTTAACGTTCTGGTGGTGGGGGCCCCATCTCAGTGGCCCAAAGGCCATATCGGTTCGGGCCAAGGGGTGCCAGGAGCGGGCGCCTGCCCGCAGGGAGCGCGGCAGGGCGAAGCCAGTGGCCGGGACGGCCTACTAGCGGCGCGCGCGGCCGCGCGTGGAGAGGGACTGGCCTTGGCCAAGCCAGATGGGCGCGGCCCTGGTGCGCTGGTCGCGGCGATGGCGGGGTCCAGCAGGGAGGCGAGCGGGGCATGTGCGGGGGGGCCAGGAGTGGCGTGGTACGCGTGCGCGAGCGATGCGCGGCAAGGGAGAGGCGAGCGCGAGGGGGGGGGGGGACGGCCGCGACGGCGGAGGTGGCTCCGGCAGGGAGCGACATCAGGCAGTGGTCACTGCGGAGCGGGTAAGGGGCGGGGCCACAGAGTGAGGACAGCGAGCGCGGGAAGCGGGGCCGTAGGCGGAGCACGACGGAGATGGGGGGAGGGCGAAGCGTGGGGCGCGGCTCCGAGCGGCGCGACAAGCAGAGGGCCGCGACGGGCGCGGCGCAGGTGTGCACGCGGTAGAGGAGGCCGGGCGTCGCGAAAGGCGCCGGCGACAGAGGGAAAGGGGGAGAGGAGGGGTCCTCACGGTGGGTCGCAGGGGACAAGGCAATGGGGCTTGGGGAGGATGACGGAGACGACGACGTTGATGGGGAGGCAGTCCGGCGTAGGCGAGCGACGAGGTGCGGGGCGTCGGGGGCGTCGGCTGCCGTGACCGGATCCACGCGGGGCGGGGGTTGAGGAGGCGGGCGCCGGCGATGGCGGGGTAGCGCCGTGCGGTGCCGGCAAGATGGCGGCGGAGCCTGCGTGGCGACGGCCGACGCGGTTGGCCCCAATCCAGATTGGATCGGGAGGAGGAGCGAGGGGGTCGTGGGTTCGCTCCCCCGATCCACAATCGGGGAGGGAGCGAGGGGGGGGGGGGGAGGCGAGCCGGAGGCGGGCGACGGCGGCTCCAGATCGAGCGGGGAGGGGCGAGAGAGAGTGGGGGGGATCGATCTCGATCCAGGGGAATCGGGGGAGGGAGTGGAGCGTGTGGGGGGGGGGCGAGTGGGGGGTGTGGTGGTGGATTAGGGTTCGGGGGGGGGGGGGGGGTTATGGGGGCGCCGGTCGGGCCGGCCTGGCTAGCCTAGTGGCCAGCTGGGCCGAGGCCCAGCGGGGGGGGGGGGCTTTTTTTCCTTTCTTTCTTTTTATTCTGTTTACTTTTCTTATTTTTATTTTTTTATTTTTCTGTTCTGTTTTATTTTAAATACACATTATTTTTAGTTAAAAAAATGATAACAACTCTTAAATTAATGTTATAACTTATCCTACTGCCCCGAAAAGTTTGACACCTAAATAAAATAGTTTGCATTATTGTAATTTTTAAAAGGCATTTAATTAATTGTCATAGCTGCTGTTTTAATTACTTTATAGCCTTTAAACATTTTATAAAAGTGTGGTTTCTGCACTAGTATTATCCATGATTTATTTGACACATTTTGGACATTTTATTTTTAATGTTTGAAAACTTCTATTGTTTACCTGATTTTGAATTTGAATTTGAACCGGCTTCGAACTAACTCGAGTTTATCAACAGTAACTGAGGTGACGTGGCATCATTAGCAGAGGATTACTGTAGTCTAATTATCCGGGCGTCACAATTCTCCTCCACTACAAGAAATCTCGTCCCGAGATTTAAGAGGGGAGTAGGGGGAAGTTCTGGTTACGAAATTCTAACGTGTCTTCTCGGTCTTGGTTGCCCTTCTTGAAGAGGTTGATCCATAGCATTGATGTCTTCATTTCTCTACATCAATGCATCATGAGGAAGCTATCGTCCTTCCTTTGGGAACCCCATCATACTTACACAGGAGTAAAGGATGGGTATACCGGAAGAATAGAATTCTGCATGGTTGCTTATCCGGTAGATAATCATTAGGGAACGTGGCAAAAAGTAACTCTCGAATTGAAATTTACGAAAATATCGAGAGCAAGGTAAGGAGGTAACATGGGAAGTTTCGAGCGGGCATGCAATCGCTTGATGCCTAAAACAGGGCGTGAAATGGGGTCCAAAGCAATGGGAATAAGTATTGTGTCCGATACCAGAATTGATGATCTCTCGGAAGGTGGCTCGTGAATCACAAACGAGGCCAAGCGCGAGGAATTAAATTTGGAAACCGGGGGTGTATAGGAGGGTCAGGTTTCGATCCTGTGTAGCTGTGGGTTATGGGCCCACCATGTGGTTAAAAGTAGGAAAAGCGTTGATATCTTGCACGGTCGTGATAGCAAGACATGTCAGAGGGTAGCCTACCATTTATGTTGGCAACAATGTCGGTACCAAGGGTGAGGGACGAAGAGAACCATTTTCCTGCTCGTTGAACGAGGCGAGCCATTAGGCAAAGTTCTCGTCCATCGGTGGCTACCGGAATGTCATCAACAATAGTAACAGGGTCATGCTAACAGAATTGTACACCACGGTGTTTACATAAACAGGAGAATATTTCTGCTTGGATCATATAGATCACAAGAAAGGTTAAACAAAACAATGGAAAGGAAAAATGTGATTCTGAGATTAAATAGAAGAATGGAAAGGAAAATGTGATTAAACACATATTTCAGGGGTATATCCTTCCCAAGAACAAGCAGAGTATGATATCCTAGACCGGATAGAAGGTAGAAAACTCTTTTAGGTAGGAGAGACAAATTTCGTGACATCACCCATACAACGGTGTTTGGGTAATTTCAACAAGAAACATTTAGCATGGTGCTTCAAATGTTCTTATTGAAAATCGGAGTACCATGGACATGCTTCAAGATAGCGCTGGCATGGTATTCAAGCAAAGGTCAGACTTCGGGTTACACAAAGGATCCATCAGGAACAACTCATAGAATAAGTCTTACAGTTTCCTCATGAAAAAGTGGATAACTTTGCTAAAAAGGGGACTATAACAATAGGTCCTCCGGCCAGGTGTGCTAGGCATGACACCATCTTACCGGGTCATATAAAGACCAATGTTATAACTCTTGGAAATATGTACCAATCATCATATCTGACCAAGATCCAGATCTGATTGGTGCATGATACCTTGGACTCATGATGCCCAAGAAGGAAGGGGGCAAACACAATTTGACAAGATGGAGTTACAAGATTATCGAGAAATGGACTATGGAAGCAGGTCCTGAAACCAGAGTTTGGCATTAAACCAAGGAGTGGATGAGGAGGTGGCTGATGGACTCAGCGACATATCATCGAGATTTCCCAAAAAGATGGATTTCCACAATTAGGTGAACAAGGAGATAACATTTGTTGGATCAAATGATATAATGAGGTATGCTCGAGGGAAACATATGCAATTAAACATTGGTTGAAAGGTGCACCCGAATTATGGGGTTAGTAGCATGATCAATGTTAGAATGGTGGTTCAGCAATAGATAGGCTAAGAACGAATTATCGATCATTAACTTCAAAGCAATAGGGCTGCTAGAAGTGCAGAATCCAAACAACACCGTTCACTTGTGGGTACCCCGGTTGGAACCAACACGAGGACCAAGAAAGAATGGTGATGGTGAGAAGTATCATTATAGCTAGAATTCGTAAGAGGTGGAGCAATCCTCACAACATTCTTCACATAGAAGGTGTTAATATTCCAAGGTAAAGAAGAACAAATGTTGGATAGCAAGGATCTCAAGGTATAACACAAATCATGAACAAGTTTGTGTTGAACAAAAGTCAATAAGTGGTCGATGATAACACAAATCATCGAGGGCAAGGATGGTATTTCTCATCATGAATTCGATTGGTATCCTGAAAGGAGTTAAAATGTTGGTGATGATCACAACAAATTTTGTCGAGAGGCTCCATGAGGATGCAATCGCTCGGCGATGACATCAAGCCAAGGGAATGGTGAAGCAAAAGGTTATTATAACCATAGATAAGATGCCATCTCAGCATTCAGAGTTGTCTCTCAAGACAAACAATATGACGGTGAAAGTTCGATGTAAGCTTAGAGCACTATCGGGATTGTGTCCCGAGGATGAAGGACATAAGTAGAATGGTCAAGCAGTCAGCCTGACGATGATGATGTGGTCAATCAGCTGGGAATGACACGATCGAGTACAACTCGTATGTATTGAAGATTAATAAGAGTTCTTGAATCGCAGTGCGGACTCAATTCAGTTAACGATGTCTTTGAGTGTTAAATTACTCAGAGCCCATGAAAATTTGGAATCAATGAGAGTGCAGCACTTGATGAAGAACTCATAAGAGGTTATACAGTTCCGTGATAATCTTGAGATACCAGGGGGTAATACTCGACGACAAATCAAGTAGAGGTTGGTCTGGGGTATTACTCCGCAGAAAAATCAGTGCTTAAACTTGCACGAGAAATGGTATTTAAAGGAGAACATGGTCGGAACCACGATTGCAAAAGGCCAGATCCTAGATATAAGATGGACTTATACCAAAGGAATAATTAATTAAGAGAAGCTTTAATGATAAGATCTACATCGTGTCCATGGGCATGAACGCAAGGTTCAAGGTCGACTCCCACTTCTTCAATGCATAACCTTTCATTCACTGCTCTAGTTAAAAATGATTTCAGTGTCAAAACCTACCTGGTGAATTACCAGAGGAGTATGACCCGTGAAAACTTTCGGGTTCACACAGATTAAGAAAGGCATATGTTCAACCCATCAGGGCATCTTAGGAACATACACCACAAACTTCAATCGTAAATACCACCAGCTTGAAAACAGAGCATGGTTGAGAAAACAGAGGATACAATTTACCAAAAGCATTATGTATCCGAGTAAAGACTCACCAGCTTATAGAATATGAAGGACGCTGTCGGATAAAATCCAACAAAGGATCTGGTGGTCCACCAGGGGTTTGATGTGAGTATCGGTACTCAACCAGAGGAAGAGACAATGCAAGGAGGTCAGACTATAGAAACAACTGACTAATTCAAAGCTCAAATGCAAAAGATTTATGATTTCCAATCAAGGGATCAGAAGCAAACACTCTGATTAAGGATGGATAAGTTGCGTATGCTTAGGGGTACAATCGATGTCAATCTGATTGGTCGAGAACCAGCTCATGTTTAAAATGATGTCTGAGCCAGAAAGATAATTTAAAAGGATCAACTGATGATTGCGTGCATTCGCACTCATGTTGAATCAATAGGATCAAAATGACGGTGTCTAAGGATACTAACGAATATTGCCAGACATATGGAAAGCATCCATAATGCAAGCAGACAAGTATTGCAGAGCAATAAGCTACTAAGGATTTTTGGAGGATCGAATAGTATTTCGAAGACCATTGTGAAACACATGAACAACTGGGGATGAGTGGATACTCGACAAGTGCGAGGATTTAATTGAAGGGGTATTCATGTGGCAAGGAACTGCTAGGCAGTAGGCACAAAGTATTCTCGGAACAATAGAGAAGACTTCGGGGTATCTTGTAATAACAAGATCAATGGGGGATGACCGTATGAATGGCAAGTGTAAGTAGTTATCCATAAGGATTTACCGGTGGTCGGGAATAACAAAAGTGATGGGCACAAAGTCTCGAGAGGAATAGCAAAGAGTATCTTCGGAATCTTCTGGTGAAGCAGGCCATCATCTGGAATGAAGGGGCTCTCCGGGAGAAAGTATTTACGAGAACCTAGAGTTAGAGTTAGCAAAACCATTTAACTCGAATAGAAGAGACATCAGGGCCCTAGAGTAAAGGCGAGGAATAAAAGATCCTAATACCACCCAAATGGCGACGTGGGCCCGTAAGCCGCACAGCCATGTTAGTAAAAGTTTTGTAATGTCTAGACTCGACTTCGGCCAAGGAGTTGGAAAGGGGGATTCCTACAAGCAGTCGGCTCTGATACCAACTTGTGACGCCCCCGATTTAATCGTACTCTAATCATACACGCAAACGTGTACGATCAAGATCAGGGACTCACGGGAAGATATCACAACACAACTCTACAAATAAAATAAGTCATACAAGCATCATATTACAAGCCAGGGGCCTCGAAGGCTCGAATACAAGAGCTCGATCATAGACGAGTCAACGGAAGCAACAATATCTGAGTGCAGACATAAGTTAAACAAGTTGCCATAAGATGGCTAGCACAAACTAGGATACAGATCGAAAGAGGCGCAGGGCTCCTGCCTGGGATCCTCCTAAACTACTCCCGGTCGTCGTCAGCGGGCAGCACGTAGTAGTAGGCACCTCCGGTGTAGTAGGAGTCGTTGTCGAAGGTGGCGTCTGGCTCCTGGGCTTAAACATCTGGTTGCGACAACCAGGTAGAAGGGATAGGGGGAAAGAGGGAGAAAGCAACCGTGAGTACTCATCCAAAGTACTCGCAAGCAAGGAGCTACAATACATATGTATGCATGGGTATCAAATGGAATAAGGGTATCATATGTGGACTGAACTGCAGAAAGCCGGAATAAGAGGGGGATAGCTAGTCCTTTCGAAGACTACACTTCTGGCAGCCTTCGTCTTGAAGCATGTAGAAGAGAGTAGACTGAAGTCCTCCAAGTAGCATCATATAGCGTAAACCTAACCGATGATCCTCCCCTCGTCGCCCTATGAGAGAGCGATCACCGGTTGTATCTGGCACTTGGAAAGGTGTGTTTTATTAAGTATCCGGTTCTAGTTGTCATAAGGTCAAAGTACAACTCCGGGTCGTCCTTTTACCGAGGGACACGGTTATTCGAATAGATAAACTTCCCTGCAGGGGTGCACCACATACCCCAACACGCTCGATCCCATTTGGCCGGACACACTTTTCTGGATCATGCTCGGCCTTGGAAGATCAACACGTCGCAGCCCTACCTAGGCACAACAGAGAGGTCAGCACGCCGGTCTAAATCCTATGGCGCAGGGGTCTGGGCCCATCGCCCTTTGCACACCTGCACGTTGCGAACGCGGCCGGAAGCAGAACTAGCCCCCTTAATACAAGAGCAGGCTTACGGTCAAATCCGGCGCGCGCCACTCAGTCGCTGACGTCACGAAGGCTTCGGCTGATACCATGATGCCGGGATACCCATAACTACTCCCGCGTAGATGGTTAGTGCGTATAGACCAAATGGCCAGACTCAGATCAAATACCCAGATCTCGTTAAGCGTGTTAAGTATCCGCGAACACCGACCAGGGCCAGGCCCACCTCTCTCCTAGGTGGTCTGAACCTGCCCTGTCGCTCCGCCACAAAGTAACCGTCGGGGGCCGTCGGGAACCCAGGCCCACCACTACCTGGGTGGAACCACCTGCCCCTTCAGCCCCCATCTCCGAACAGTACCACAGGTAATGTAACTGTGTAAAGTATATAGTATGCCCGTGATCACCTCCCGAAGTGATCATGGCCCAGTAGTATAGCATGGCAGACGGACAAGAGTGTAGGGCCACTGATGGAACACTAGCATCCTATACTAGGCATGTAGGATTGCAGGTAAAGGTAACAACAGTAATAACAAGGACAGGCTATGCATCAGGATAGGAATAACGGAAACCAGTATCATGCTATACTACTCTAATGCAAGCAGTATAGAGAAGAGTAGGCGATATCTGGTGATCAAAGGGGGGGGGGGCTTGCCTGGTTGCTCTGGCAAGAGAGAGGGGTCGTCAACTCCATAGTCGAACGGGGCACCAGCAGCGGCGTCAGTCTCTTAGTCTACCGGAGAGAAGAAGGGGGAAGAAATAGTAAATACGGAGAAAACAAAGCATCACAAAATATAACAAGGCAATACGCGGTGCCAGGGGTGATCTAACGCGGTAGTAAGTGACACTAGTGAAGGTGGGAAACATCCGGGAAAGTATTCCCGGTGTTTCGCGTTTTCGGACAGATGAACCGGAGGGGGAAAGTTGCGTGTTTGCTATGCTAGGAATGTGTAGCGGACGAATGGGCTGCGTATCCGGATTCGCCTCGTCGTTCTGAGCAACTTTTATGTACAGAGTTTTCCCATCCGAGTTATGGTTTATTTTCTATTAATTTTCAAAGTTTTTATTCATTTTCTAATATTTCTGAATTTACTTTAATTCGAATTAATAAACAGATAAATTGCTATGGGTACACAGGAGTGTACCCAGCAACATGTGCATGTGTATGAGATGTGGGGCCCTGTTGACTGCCAAGTCAGCAGTCAACAGTCAAAGATGAGAGGGTTGACTGGTCCAACTGACATAATGGGCCCACATGTCATTGAAAGGTGTGTTTGATCTTATCCACAGAAATAGTAAAAGGGGCGGTCCCACCTGTCATAGGGACATTTTTACTTTAACAGATTAGTTAGTAGATGGGGCCCGTTTGTCATAGTCTCAGGTTAATTAAACATGGTTAATTTGTTTTAACTAAACAATTAGGTTAATCTAATCCAGATTAATTAAGTTAATTAATTCTTTAATTAATCAATTAGTTAATATTTTAATTATTATATTTTTTTGTTATTTTTTTCTTTTTTTTAACGTTCTGGTGGTGGGGGCCCCATGTCAATGGCCCAAAGGCCATATCGGTTCGGGCCAAGGGGCGCCAGGAGCGGGCGCCTGCCCGCAGGGAGCGCGGCAGGGCGAAGCCAGTGGCCGGGACGGCCTGCCGGCGGCGCGCGCGGCCACGCGTGGAGAGGGACTGGCCTTGGCCAAGCCAGATGGGCGCGGCCCTGGTGCGCTGGTCGCGGCGATGGCGGGGTCCAGCAGGGAGGCGAGCGGGGCATGTGCGGGAGGGGCCAGGAGTGGCGTGGTACGCGTGCGCGAGCGATGCGCGGCAAGGGAGAGGCGAGCGCGAGGGGGGGGGGCGAACGGCCGCGACGGCGGAGGTGGCTCCGGCAGGGAGCGACATCAGGCAGTGGTCACTGCGGAGCGGGCAAGGGCCGGGGCCACAGAGTAAGGACGGCGAGCGCGGGAAGTGGGGCCGTAGGCGGAGCGCGACGGAGATGGGGGGAGGGCGAAGCGTGGGGCGCGGCTCCGAGCGGCGCGACAAGCAGAGGGCCGCGACGGGCGCGGCGCAGGTGTGCACGCGGTAGAGGAGGCCGGGCGTCGCGAAAGGCGCCGGCGACAGAGGGAAAGGGGGAGAGGAGGGGTCCTCATGGTGGGTCGCAGGGGACAAGGCAATGGGGCTTGGGGAGGATGACGGAGACGACGACGTTGACGGGGAGGCAGTCCGGCGTAGGCGAGCGACGAGGTGCGGGGCGTCGGGGGCATCGGCTGCCGCGACCGGATCCACGCGGGGCGGGGGTTGAGGAGGCGGGCGCTGGCGATGGCGGGGTAGCGCCGTGCGGTGCCGGCAAGATGGCGGCGGAGCCTGCGTGGCGACGGCTGACGCGGTCGGCCCCGATCCAGATTGGATCGGGAAGAGGAGCGAGGGGATCGTGGGTTCGCTCCCCCGATCCACAATCGGGGAGGGAGCGAGGGGGGAGGCAAGCCGGAGGCGGCTCCAGATCGAGCGGGGAGGGGGCGAGAGAGAGTGGGGGGGGATCGATCTCGATCCAGGGGAATCGGGGGAGGGAGTGGAGCGCGTGGGGGGCGAGTGGGGGGGGTGTGGTGGTGGATTAGGGTTCGGGGGGGGGGGGGGGGGGGGGTTATGGGGGCGCCGGTCGGGCCGGCCTTGCTAGCCTAGTGGCCAGCTGGGCCGAGGCCCAGCGGGGGGGGGGCTTTTTTTCCTTTCTTTCTTTTTATTCTGTTTACTTTTCTTCTTTTTATTTTTTTATTTTTCTGTTCTGTTTTATTTTAAATACACATTATTTTTAGTTTAAAAAATGATAACAACTCTTAAATTAATGTTATAACTTATCCTACTGCCCCGAAAAGTTTGACACCTAAATAAAATAGTTTGCATTATTGTAATTTTTAAAAGGCATTTAATTAATTGTCATAGCTGCTGTTTTAATTACTTTATAGCCTTTAAACATTTTACAAAAGTGTGGTTTCTACACTAGTATTATCCATGATTTATTTGACACATTTTGGACATTTTAGTTTTAACGTTTGAAAACTTCTATTGTTTACCTGATTTTGAATTTGAATTTGAACCGGCTTCGAACTAACTCGAGTTTATCAACAGTAACTGAGGTGGCGTGGCATCATTAGCAGAGGATTACTGTAGTCTAATTATCCGGGCGTCACACAAATACCCAGGAGCTACTATGACCGCTGGTTAGGTACACATCAATAACATGTATATCACATATACCTTTGGTATTGCCGGCCTTCTTATCCGCTAAGTACTTGGGGCAGTTCCGCTTCTAGTGACCATTTCCCTTGCACTAAAAGCACTCAGTCTCAGGTTTGGGTCCATTCTTTGGCTTCTTCTCGGTAGCTTGCTTACCGGGATCGGCAACTCCCTTGTCGTCCTTCTTGAAGTTCCTTTTATCCTTGCCTTTCTTGAACTTAGTGGTTTTATTCACCATCAACACTTGATGTTCCTTATTGATCTCCACATCCACTGATTTCAGCATTGAATATCCTCAGGAATGGTCTTTTCCATCCCTTGCATATTGAAGTTCATCACAAAGCTCTTGTAGCTAGGTGGAAGCGTCTGAAGGATTCTGTCAACGACCGCATCATTCGGGAGATTGATTCCCAGATGAGACAAGCGGTTGTGCAACCCAGACATCTTGAGTATGTGCTCGCTGACAAAACTATTATCCTCCATCTTACAACTGTAGAACTTGTCGAAGACTTGATGACCCACAAGTATAGGGGATCTATCGTAGTCCTTTCGATAAGTAAGAGTGTCGAACCCAATGAGGAGCAGAAGGAAATGATAGACGGTTTTCAGCAAGGTATTCTCTGCAAGTACTGAAATAAGTGGTAACAGATAGTTTTGTGATGAGATAATTTGTAACGAGCAACAAGTAACAAAAGTAAATAAAGTGCAGAAAGGTGGCCCAATCCTTTTTGTACCAAAGGACAAGCCTGGACAAACTCTTATATAAGGAAAAGCGCTCCCGAGGACACATGGGTATATCGTCAAGCTAGTTTTCATCATGTTCATATGATTCGCGTTCGGTACTTTGATAATTTGACATGTGGGTGGACCGGTGCTTGGGTGTTGTTCTTACTTGAACAAGCATCCCACATATGATTAACCTCTATTGCAAGCATCCGCAACTACAACAAAAGTATTAAGGTAAACCTAACCATAGCATGAAACATATGGATCCAAATCAGCCCCTTGCGAAGCAACGCATAAACTAGGGTTTAAGCTTCTGTCACTCTAGCAACCCATCATCTACTTATTACTTCCCAATGCCTTCCTCTAGGCCCAAATAACGGTGAAGTGTTATGTAGTCTACATTCACATAACACCACTAGAGGCTGGACAACATACATCTCATCAAAATATCGAATGAATACCAAATTCACATGACTACTAATAGCAAGACTTCTCCCTTGTCCTCAGGAACAAACGTAACTACTCACAAACATATTCATGTTCATAATCAGAGGGGTAATAATATGCATAAAGGATCTGAACATATGATCTTCCACCAATTAAACCAACTAACATCAACTACAAGGAGTAATTAACACTACTAGCAACCTACTAGCACCAATCCCGGACTTGGAGACAAGAATTGGATACAAGAGATGAACTAGGGCTTTCAGATGAGATGGTGCTGATGAAGATGTTGATGGAGATTGCCCTCTCCCGATGAGAGGAGCGTTGGTGATGACGATGGCGATGATTTCCCCCTCTGGGAGGGAAGTTTCCCCGGCAGAACAGCTCTACCGGAGCTCTAGATTGGATCTGCCAAGGTTCCGCCTCGTGGCAGCGGAGTTTCGTCCCGAAAGGTTGCTTCTTTTTTTCCCGACGAAAGACTTCATATAGGAGAAGATGGTCATCGGAGAGCCACCAGGGGGCCCACGAGGTAGGGGGGCGCCCCCCACCCTCGTGAGCAGGGTGTGGGCCCCCTGGTCTTCATCTTTGGCGAGGATTTTTCATTATTTATTATAAGGTATTCCGTGGAGTTTCATGACTTTTGGAGTTGTGCAGAATAGTTCTCTAATATTTGCTCCTTTTCCAGCCCAGAATTCCAGCTGCCGACATTCTCCCTCCTTATGTAAACCTTGTAAAATAAGAGAGAATAGCCATAAGTATTGTGACATAATGTGAAATAGCAGCCCATAATGCAATAAATATCGATATAAAAGCATGATGCAAAATGGACGTATCAACTCCCCCAAGCTTAGACCTCGCTTGTCCTCAAGCGAAAGCTGATAACAATAAATATGTCCCCATGTTTAGAGGTAGAGGCGTTGATAAAAATAAAATACGAACATGAGGGATCATGATTATTCTCATAACAGCAACATACATAGATATTGTCATACGATTACTTATGTTCAAGTGATGATCTATTCACAATGCAAAAGTATGAATCAGAAACCTTATTGAGAACCAACAAACTATAACCTCAGTCACTGAAGCAATTTCAATTTATCATAACATCAGAAAGAGTCTATGTCAGAGCTAAAAAGCAAGTCCACATATTCAACTATCGTCTAGTCTTTCATAATTGCTAACACTCACGCAATACTTGTGGTTACGGAGTTTTAATCAGACACAGAGAAGGATAGGGGCTTATAGTTTCACCCCACAACCTTTTACCTCGAGGGTAATGTTAACAATAATAACTCATGCCCCCCTACATCCAATCAGATATATATATCAGGTTCTTTCCAACATGTTGGGCTTGCCAAAGGATAAAATGAAAAAGGAAAGGTGAAGATCACCATGACTCTTGCATAAGGTAGAAGATAATAATAAAAGATAGGCCCTTCCCAGAGGGAAGCAGAGGTTGCCATGCGCTTTTATGGTTGGATGCACAAAATCTTAATGCGAAAGAGCGTCACTTTATATTGCCCCTTGTGATATGAACCTTTATTATGCAATCCGTCGCTTTTATTACTTCCACATCACAAGATCGTATAAAGCTTATTTCTCCCACACTAATCATACATATTTAGAGCAATTTTTATTATTTTGCACCGATGACAACTTACTTGAAGGATCTTACTCAATACATAGGTAGATATGGTGGGCTCTCATGACAAAACTGGTTTAAGGGTATTTGGAAGCACAAGTAGTATCTCTACTTGGTGCTGAGAATTTGGCTAGCATGAGGGGGAAAGGCAAGCTCAACATGTTGGATGATCCACGACAACATACTATATCTCAGATATAAGAAAACATAACCCATTATGTTGCCTTCCTTGCACAACATCAACTCTGTAGCATGTCATATTTTGATGAGTGCTCCCAATCATAAAAGATGTCAATAATAGTATATTTATGTGAAACCTCTCTGTCCTCATTACTTCCTATTAATTGCAACGATGACCAAAGCTATGTCTGCCAACTCCCAACAACTTTTAATCATCACACTCTTTCTATGTGAAGTCATTACTATCAATAAGATCAATATGAACTTTTGTTTCTTCTTATTCTTTTTCTCTTTTCTTTTCTTTTATTTGGGATCTTGGCAAAAATAAACAAGCCGTTGACTCAATCACTAATCTTTATTATATAGCTCAAGGAGTCAATTACAAAGAAGGATAACAAAGAAAAACTCATGACTAGATCATGCCATAAACTTTATTCTACTAGATCAAAATACTACTAATAGGATCGAACTAAGGAAAATAGTAAAGATAGGAGTTTTGATTGTGATACGATACCGGGGCACCTCCCCCAAGCTTGGCAGTTGCCAAGGGGAGTGCCCATACCCATGTGATTATGTCTCCTTTGTTGGTGAAGAAGGTGGAGTTGTTGATGACGTAGGCTTCTTCCTTAATTTGTGTTTGAGGACATAATTTTGGTCCCTTAGGTCCTCGATCTCCTGTTCCAGGCTCAGTATCTTTTTGCATAGTTCCTGCTTGTTTTCCTGCAAGAGTCGAAAAGGGATAAACTCGATCTTAGGTTTCTTTACCCTATCCGGGAGGCTTGACTTTTTGAACTCCACGTGCATGTCCCCAGGTTGAGTTAGTGGGACTCCATCTTCATCTGAGCTCGTCTCCTCCTTTCCCTTGGGTTCATAGTCTTCTTCTTCTTCCATGGTCCAACCATAATGCTCCACCTCTCCATAGACCTTAGGGTCTGCAAGGTAATCAACCACATAGCTTTCTCCTCCCGAATCCTGGGACAACATGTTGCTCTGTCTGCAACAGGGTGGCTCAAAACAAAGACAAGAGATTTTTGCGTGATACAGGAGTCAAAAACCCAGGGAGGTTATATAATGATTTTTTTACTGACCAAAATACGTACCGTGCAAGAAAACGGAGTCCGGAAGGCACACGAGGAGCTCACGAGGTAGGGGGCGCGTCCAGGGGGTAGGGCGCGCCCTCCACCCTCGTGGGGCCCTCGTGTCCTTCTCGGACTGCTACTTAATTTTCTATTTTCCTAAATATTCCAAAACGGGGAAATATTGCCTTAAAAATTGTTTTGGAGTCTGTTTACTTACCGTACCACATACCTATTCCTTTTCAGAGTCTGAAACATTCTAGAAAGTGTCCTTTATGTATTCCTCCAGGGTTACGGTTTCAATAATATTGGTTTCAACATTTATGGGATTATGTGAGATATAATGTTTGATTCTTTGACCGTTTACCACCTTCAGATTTGTGCCTTCGAAGTTGTTGATTTTTATGGCACCGGAACGATAGACCTCCTTGATAACATAGGGGCCTTCCCATTTAGAGAGAAGTTTTCCTACAAAAAATCTTAAATGAGAGTTGTATAGCAATACATAATCACCTACATTAAACTCACGCTTTTGTATCCTTTTGCCATGCCATCTTTTAACCTTTTCTTTAAACAACTTGGCATTTTCATAAGCTTGGGTTCTCCATTCATCAAGTGAGCTAATATCAAATAACCTCTTTTCACCGGCAAGTTTAAAATCATAGTTGAGCTCTTTAATAGCCCAATATGCCTTATGTTCTAGTTCGAGAGGTAAGTGACATGCTTTTCCATATACCATTTTATACGGAGACATACCCATTGGATTTTTATATGCAGTTCTATAGGCCCATTATGCATCATCAAGTTTGTTGGACCAATTCTTTCTAGACCTATTGACAGTCTTTTACAAAATTAATTTGAGTTCTCTATTACTCAATTCTACTTGACCACTATAATGTGGGTGATACGGAGATGCAATTCTATGATTGACGTCATATTTAGCAAGCATTTTACGGAAAGCACCATAAATAAAATGTGAACCACCATCAGTCATTAACTATCTAGGGACTCCAAACCTCGGAAAAATAACTTCTTTAAGCATTTTAATAGAAGTGTTATGATCAGCACTACTAGTTGGAATAGCTTCTACCCACTTAGTAGCGTAATCAACAGCAACTAAAATATGTGTATATCCATTAGAGGCAGGAAAAGGTCCCATATAATCAAAGCCCCAAACATCAAACGGTTCAATAACAAGTGAATAATTCATAGGAATTTCTTGACGTCTACTAATATTACCAATTCTTTGACATTCATCACAAGATAGGAAAAACTTACGGGCATCCTTGAAGAGAGTAGGCCAATAAAAACAGGATTGCAATACCTTATGTGCAGTTCTATCTCCCGTGTGTTGTCCTCCAAGTTTCGGAGTGGCACTTGCGTAGGATTTGTTCTTGTTCATGCTCAGGTACACAACGTCTAATAACACCATCTACCCCTTCTTTATAAAGATGTGGGTCATCCCAAAAGTAATGTCTCAAATCATAGAAGAACTTTTTCTTTTGTTGATATGTGAAGCTAGGTGGTATGAATTTAGCAACAATGTAATTAGCACAATCAGCATACGAAGGAGTACTACAAGAAGTACTTATGACATTTAATTGTTCATCAGGAAAGCTATCATCAATAGGTAGTGGGTCATCAAGAACATTCTCTAACCTAGATAAGTTGTCTGCAACGGGGTTCTTAGCTCCTTTTCTATCAACAATATGCAAATCAAATTCTTGTAGCAAGAGAACCCATCTAATAAGTCTAGGTTTAGCATCTTTCTTGTCCATAAGATATTTAGTAACAGCATGATCAGTGTGGATAGTTACTATAGAATCAACAATATAAGTTCTGAACTTATCACAAGCAAATACAACTGCTAAAAGTTCTTTTTCAGTAGTAGCATAATTTCTTTGAGCATTGTCTAGGGTCTTACTAGCATAATGGATAACATTTAATTTCTTATCAACTCTTTGCCCTAAAACAGCACCTACAGCATAATCGCTAGCATCACACATAATTTCAAAGGGTAAATTCCAATCAGGTGGCTGGACAATAGGTGTAGAGACTAATGCTTTCTTAAGTATTTCAAATGCTTCTACACAATCATCATCAAAGACAAATGGTATATCTTTTTGTAATAAATTAGTCAGAGGCCGAGAAATTTTTGAGAAGTCCTTAATGAACCTCCTATAAAATCCGGCGTGACCAAGGAAACTTCTTATACCTTTGATGTCCTTGGGACATGGCATCTTTTAAATAGCATCAACCTTGGCTTTATCAACTTCAATACCTCTTTCAGAAACTTTATGCCCCAAGACAATACCTTCATTAACCATAAAGTGACACTTTTCCCAATTCAAGACAAGATTAGTTTCTTCACATCTCTGCAAAACTCGATCAAGATTGCTCAAGCAATCATCATAAGAAGATCCATAGACGGAAGAATCGGCCATGAAAACCTCACAAATCTTTTCACAAAAGTCGGAGAATATAGCCATCATGCATCTTCGAAAGGTAGCAGGTGCATTACATAAACCAAAAGGCATACGTCTATAAGCAAAAGTACCAAAAGGGCATATAAAAGTAGTCTTTGCTTGATCTTTAGCCGACACAGGTATTTGAGAGAAACCAGAATAACCATCTAGAAAGCAGTAATGTGTATGTTTGCATAATCTTTCTAGCATTTGATCGATAAAAGGTAAGGGGTAATGATCTTTCTTAGTAGCCTTACTTAATTTGCGAAAATCAATTACCATCCTATAACCTATAATAATTCTTTGTGGAATCAATTCATCTTTATCATTAGGAACAACAGTAATACCTCCCTTCTTAGGGACACAATGAACAGGACTTACCCACTGACTATCAGCAACGGGGTAAATTATACCTGCCTCCAGAAGCTTTAGTATTTCTTTTCTTACCACCTCTTTCATTTTAGGATTCAGACATCGTTGAGGATCACGAACTAGTTTGGCATCTGCTTCCAAATTTATTTTATGTTGACATAGAGTGGGACTAATGCCCTTAAGATCATCAAGAGTATATCCAATAGTAGCACGATGCTTCTTCAGAGTTTTCAATAATCTTTCTTCTTCATGCTCTGAAAGGTTAGCACTAATAATAACAGGATATATCTTCTTTTCATCAAAGATAAGCATATTTAAGATTATCAGGCAACGGTCTAAGCTCAAACATGGGATCACCCTTAGGTGGAGGGCGGTCCCCTAGGATTTCAACAGGCAAATTGTGTTTCAGCATAGGTTCTTGTTTAAACAATAATTCATCTATTTCCCTTCTTTCATTCATAAATATATCATTCTCATGGTCTAGCAAATATTGTTCTAAAGGATCATTAGGAGGTATGGCAATAGAAGCAAGACCAATAATTTCATCCTTACTAGGCAATTCTTCTTCACGGTATTGTTTACTAAATTTAGAGAAATTAAATTCATGAGTCATATCATCCAAGCCAATAGTAACAACATTCTTTTCGCAGTCTATCTTAGCATTAACAGTGTTCAAGAAGGGTCTACCAAATATAATGGGACAAAAGCTATCTTGTGGGGAACTAAGAACAAGAAAATCAGGAGGATATTTAGTTTTCCCGCACAAGACTTCAACATCTCTAACAATTCCCATTGCTGAAATAGTATCTCTATTAACAAGTTTAATTGTGACATCAATATCTTCTAACTCAGCAAGTGTAATTTCATGCTTGATTTCTTTATACAAGTCATAAGGTATAACACTAGCACTGGCACCCATATCACATAAGCCATGATAACAATGTTCTCCTATTTTAACAGAAATAACAGGCACGCCTACCACAGCTCTATGTTTATCTTTAGCACAAGGTTTAGCAATTCTAGCAGTTTCACCGCATAACTGAATAACATGCCCATCAATATTATCAGACAAGAGATCTTTAACAATAGCAATATTAGGTTCAACTTTAACTTGTTCAGGAGGTATATAAGTTCTAATATTGCTTTTACGAGCCACAGTTGAAGCTTTAGCATGATCCTTTATTCTAACAGGGAAAGGTGGTTTCTAAACATAAGAAGTAGGAACAATAGGATCATTATAAGTGATAGTCTTTTCTTCAACTTTAATTGGTGCAGCTACTTTTACTTCTATGGGAGGATGATATTTAAACCACTTCTCCTTAGGGAGATCAACATAAGTAGCAAAAGATTCATAGAAAGAAGCTACTATCTCAGAATCAAGTCCATATTTAGTGCTAAACTTACGGAAAATATATGTATCCATAAAAGATTTAACACAATCAAACTTAGGTGTCATACATGACTCCTTACCATTGTCGAGGTCCCACTCTTCAGAGTTGCATTTAATTCTATCCAATAAATCCCATTTGAATTCAATAGTATTCATCATGAAAGAGCCAGCACAAGAAGTATCAAGCATGGTGCAATTGTTATCAGAAAGCCGAGCATAAAAAATTTGAATAATCATTTCTCTTGAGAGCTCATGATTGGGGCATGAATATAACATTGATTTAAGCCTCCCCCAAGCTTGAGCGATGCTTTCTCCTTCGTGAGGCCAAAAATTATATATATAATTGCGATCACGATGAACAAGATGCATAGGTAATACTTTTGATGAAATTCCAATTTCAATCTTCTATAATTCCATGATCTCGTATCATCACATAGCCTATACCATATCAATGTGTCTCGCTTCAAAGATAAAGGGAAGACCTTATTCTTAGCAACATCATCGGGTATACCTGCAAGCTTAAATAATACACAAACTTCATCCACATATATTAGGTGTTCATCAGGATGCTTTGTTCCATCTCCTGTAAAAGGATTAGCTAGCAGTTTTTCTATCATACCCGAAGGATACTCATAAGGAATTTCATTTTCATATTCATTTTCAATAGGTTCAGTAGGTTGAGGCTTTGCTCTACTGGTCGGGGTGAAGATACCCCGAACAAGCCCCTCAGAGAATTACTTTCCATAGTAACAAGTGACAGTAAATTTCAGCACACTATATAAATTTTTCCTTACCAAATTCCACCTACCAAAGGCGCTTCACTCCCCGGCAACGGTGCCAGAAAAGAGTCTTGATGACCCACAAGTATAGGGGGTCTATCGTAGTCCTTTCGATAAGTAAGAGTGTCGAACCCAACGAGGAGCAGAAGGAAATGATAAACGGTTTTCAGCAAGGTATTCTCTGCAAGTACTGAAATAAGTGGTAACAGATAGTTTTGTGATGAGATAATTTGTAATGAGCAACAAGTAACAAAAGTAAATAAAGCGCAGCAAGGTGGCCCAATCCTTTTTGTAGCAAAGGACAAGCCTGGACAAACTCTTATATAAGGAAAAGCGCTCCCGAGGACACATGGGAATATCGTCAAGCTAGTTTTCATCACGTTCATATGATTCGCGTTCGGTACTTTGATAATTTGACATGTGGGTGGACCGGTGCTTGGGTGCTGTTCTTACTTGAACAAGCATCCGCAACTACAACAAAAGTATTAAGGTTAATCTAATCATAGCATGAAACATATGGATCCAAATCAGCCCCTTGCGAAGCAACGCATAAACTAGGGTTTAAGCTTCTGTCACTCTAGCAACCCATCATCTACTTATTACTTCCCAATGCCTTCCTCTAGGCCCAAATAAGGGTGAAGTGTTATGTAGTCGACGTTCACATAACACCACTAGAGGCTAGACAACATACATCTCATCAAAATATCGAATGAATACCAAATTCACATGACTACTAATAGCAAGACTTCTCCCTTGTCCTCAGGAACAAACGTAACTACTCACAAAGCATATTCATGTTCATAATCAGAGGGGTAATAATATGCATAAAGGATCGGAACATATAATCTTCCACCAATTAAACCAACTAGCATTAACTACAAGGAGTAATTAACACTACTAGCAACCTACTAGCACCAATCCCGGACTTGGAGACAAGAATTGGATACAAGAGATTAACTAGGGTTTCGAGATGAGATGGTGCTGATGAAGATGTTGATGGATATTGCCCTCTCCCGATGAGAGGAGCGTTGGTGATAACGATGTCGATGATTTCCCCCTCCGGGAGGGAAGTTTCCCCGGCAGAACAGCTATGCCGGAGCTCTAGATTGGATCCGCCAAGGTTCCGCCTCGTGGCGGCGGAGTTTCGTCCCGAAAGGTTGCTTCGTATTTTTTTCCCGACGAAAGACTTCATATAGGAGAAGATGGTCATCGGAGAGCCACTAGGGGGCCCACGAGGTAGGTGGCGCGCCCTTGGGGGGCGCCCCCACCCTCGTGAGGAGGGTGTGGGCCCCCTGGTCTTCATCTTTGGCGAGGATTTTTCATTATTTATTATAAGGTATTCCGCGGAGTTTCAGGACTTTTGGAGTTGTGCAGAATAGGTCTATAATATTTGCTCCTTTTCCAGCCCAGAATTCCAGCTGCCGGCATTCTCCCTCCTTATGTAAACCTTGTAAAATAAAAGAGAATAGCCATAAGTATTGTGACATAATGTGAAATAACAACCCATAATGCAATAAATATCGATATAAAAGCATGATGCAAAATGGACGTATCAAGACTTCATATCTCTCGACTCAGGCATGAGCTTGGAAAACCATTTTCAGCTCTTGGAACATCGCATATGCTCTGTGCTGCTCAAAGCGCTTTTGGAGCCCCGGTTCTAAGCTGTAAAACATGCCGCACTGAACAGGGGAGTAATCATCACTACGCGACTGCCAGGCATTCATAACGTCTTGAGTTGCTGGGAAAACAGGTGTGTCACCTAGCGGTGCTTCAAGGACATATGCTTTCTTGGCAGCTATGAGGATAATCCTCAAGTTACGGACCCAGTCTGTGTAGTTGCTACCATCGTCTTTCAGCTTGGTTTTCTCTAGGAACGGGTTGAAGTTGAGGGCAACATTAGCGTGGGCCATTTGATCTACAAGACATATTGCAAAGTTTTTAGACTGTGTTCATGATAATTAAGTTCATCTAATAAAATTATTTAATGAACTCCCACTCAGATAGACATCCCTCTAGTCATCTAAGTGATACATGATCCGAGTCAACTAGGCCGTGTCCGATCATCACGTGAGACGGACTAGTCATCATCGGTGAACATCTTCATGTTGATCGTATCTTCTATACGACTCATGTTCGACCTTTCGGTCTTCCATGTTCCAAGGCCATGTCTGTACATGCTAGGCTCGTCAAGTCAACCTAAGTGTATTGCATGTCTAAATCTGGCCTACACCCGTTGTATGCAAGCGTTAGAACCTATCACACCCGATCATCACGTGGTGCTTCGAAACAACGGACCTTAGCAACGGTGCACCGTTAGGGGGAACACTTTCTTGAAATTATTGCGAGGGGTCATCTTATTTAAGCTACCATCGTTCTAAGAAAATAAGATGTATAAACATGATAAACATCACATGCAATCAAATAGTGACATGATATGGCCAATATCATTTTGCTCCTTTTGGTCTTCATCTTCGGGGCGCCATGATCATCATCGTCACCGACATGACACCATGACCTCCATCATCATGATCTCCATCATCGTGTCTTCATGAAGTTGTCTTGCCAACTATTACTTCTACTACTATGGCTAACAGTTAGCGATAAAGTAAAGTAATTACATGGCATTTATGTTGACACGCAGGTCATAAATAAATTAAGACAACTCCTATGGCTCCTACCGGTTGTCATACTCATCGACATGCAAGTCGTGATTCCTATTACAAGAACATGATCAATCTCATACATCACATATATCATTCATCACATCCTTTTGGCCACATCACATCACACGGCATATGCTGCAAGAACAAGTTAGACGTCCTCTAATTGTTGTTGCAAGTTTTTACGTGGCTGCTATAGGTTTCTAGCAAGAACGTTTCCTACCTACGCCAAAACCACAACGTGATATGCCAATTTCTATTTACCCTTCATAAGGACCCTTTTCATCGAATCCGATCCGGGTAAAGTGGGAGAGACAGACACCCGCTAGCCACCTTATGCAACTAGTGCATGTCAGTCGGTGGAACTAGTCTCACGTAAGAGTACGTGTAAGGTCGGTCCGGGCCGCTTCATCCCACGATGCCGCCAAATCAAGATAAGACTAGTAACGGCAAGTAAATTGACAAAATCGATGTCCACAACAACTTGTGTTCTACTCGTGCATAGAAACTATGCATAGACCTAGCTCATGAAGCCACTATTGGGGATCGTTGCAGAAATTAAAAAATTTCTACGCATCACCAAGATCAATCTATGGAGAGACTAGCAACGAGCGGGAGGGGAGTGTATCTTCATACCCTTGAAGATCGCAAAACGGAAGCGTTACAAGAACGCGGATGAAGGAGTCGTACTCGAAGCGATTCAGATCGCGGCCGGATCCGATCTAAGAACCAAACAACGGTGCCTCCGTGTTCAACACACGTGCAGCCCGGTGACGTCTCCCGCGCCTTGATCCAGCAAGGGGAGAGGGAGAGGTTGGGGAAGACTCCGTCCAGCAGCAACACGACAGCGTGGTGGTGGTGGAGGAGCGTGGCACTCCAGCAGGGCTTCGCCAAGCACCACGAGAGACAAGGAGGGAGAGGGGTAGGTCTGCGCCAAGAGAGAGGGAGACTCGTGTCTCTGGCAGCCCCAAAACCCCCATTATATATAGGGGGAGGGCAGGGGCTGCGCCCCCATCTAGGGTTCCCCCCTACGCCAGCCCTAGATGCATCTAGGGGGGCGGCCAGAGGGGGAGAGAGGGGGGGCTCATCCTAGGTGGGCCTTAGGCCCATCTGAGCCTAGGGTTTCCCCCTTCTCCCCTTCCCTGCACCTTGGGCCTCTTGTGGGAGGCACACCAGCCCCCCTAGGGGCTGGTCCCTTCCCACACTTGGCCCACGCAAGGCTCCAGGGCTGGTGGCCCCTCCCGGTGGACCCCCGAACCCTTCCGGTGGTCCTGGTACGTTACCGATAACGTCCAGAACACTTCCGGTGTCCAAAACTGGACTTCCCATATATACAAATATTTACCTCCGAACCATTCCGGAACTCCTCGTGATGTCCGGGATCTCATCCGAGACTCTGAACAACATTCAGTAACCACGTACATCTATTCCCTATAACCCTAGCGTCATCGAACCTTAAGTGTGTAGACCCTACGAGTTCGGGAACTATGCAGACATGACCGAGACATCTCTTCGGCCAATAACCAACAGCGGGATCTGGATACCCATGTTGGCTCCCACATGTTCCAGGATGATCTCATCAGATGAATCGCGATGTCAAGGATTCAATCAATCCCGTATACGATTCCCTTTGTCTACCGGTATAGCACTTGCCCGAGATTCGATCGTCAGTATACCGATACCTTGTTCAATCTCGTTATGACACGTCTCTTTACTCGTTTTGTAACACATCATCCCGTGACCAACCCCTTAGTAACATTGAGCTCATTATGATGATGTCTTACCGAGTGGGCCCAAAGATACCTCTCCGTCATACGGAGTGACAAATCCCAGTCTCGATTCGTGCCAACCCAATACATACTTTCGGAGATACCCGTAGTGTACCTTTATAGCCACCCATTTATGTTGTGACATTTGGCACACCCAAAGTACTCCTACGGTATCCGGGAGTTGCACAATCTCATGGTCTAAGGAAAGGATACTCGACATTGGAAAAAAGCTTTAGCATACGAACTACACGATCTTGTGCTAGGCTTAGGATTGGGTCTTGTCCATCACATCATTCTCCTAATGATGTGATCCCGTTATCAACGACATTCGATGTCCATGGTCAAGAAACCATAACCATCTATTGGTCAACGAGCTTGTCAACTGGAGGCTCACTAGGGACATGTTGTGGTCTATGTATTCACACATGTATTACGATTTCCGGATAACACAATTATAGCACGAACAATAGACAATTATCATGAACAAGGAAATATAATAATAACTATTTTATTATTGCCTCTAGGGCATATTTCGAACATAGATAACATCCTCTTGGCATATGAACTAACACATTTCTTGCAGAGAAGAAGAAAAGGACCAGTAGGCTATGCAACAGTCAAACTGGACATGAGCAAGGCCTACGACCGTGTGGAGTGGAAATTCTTGAAGGACATCATGCATAGGCTGGGATTTAATAGCGGCTGGATTCAACTAATAATGAAGTGCATCTCCACTGTTAGATACCAAATAAAGATAAACAAAGAAGTTACATACATGATAATTCCGCAGAGAGGGTTAAGACAAGGGCACCCCTTGTCCCCTTACCTTTTCTTATTGTGTGCTGAAGGTTTCTCGGCTATGCTATATGCGGCTGAACACAGTGGAGGTTTGAAGGGAGTCAAAATATGCAAGAGGGCACCTAGTATCAGCCATCTATTATTTGCCGATGACTCACTACTCTTGATGGAAGCGAACGCTAGAAATGCCCAAGAAGTGAATCGTATTCTAGAGACATATGAAGCTTGTTCAAGACAGATGATCAACGAAGACAAATCAATGGTCCTTATAGCAAAAATACGAAACCATGGCAGAAGGTGGAAGTGAGGGAGATGTTACACATAACGGCAGAAGGATTATCCTCAAAATATTTGGGACTTCCAACATATGTTGGTAAATCAAAAACAAAAACATTTGAATATATAAAAGAGAAGGTGTGGAAGAAGATCCAAGGATGGAAGGAAAAGATGTTGTCAAAGGCAGGGAAAGAAGTACTAATAAAAGCAGTAGCACAGGTAATCCCAGCATATACTATAGCATGTTTTGATATTACAAAATCCCTATGTGATGATCTGAGTTCCATGATAGGGCACTACTGGTGGAGTCAAATGGATAAAAAAACAAGATACATTGGGTGTCGTGGGACAAGCTCTCAAAGCTGAAAATGGATGGAGGGCTAGGATTTAGGGACTTACACTCTTTCAATCTAGTTATGCTAGCTAAACAGGCGTGGAGACTACTGCAACACCCAGCATCACTTTGTGCTAAAGTCTTAGCTGCAAGGTATCATCCAGGGAAGCCAATTTTGGAAGCCAGCCCAAACAAGGGTATCTCCTATACATGGTGCAGCATACTGAAAGGAATACAATTACTTAAAAGAGGCATCATTTGGAGGATTGGAAAGGGGGAAACATTAATATTTGGACTGATCCTTGGATACCAAGGGGAAGCACTAGGAAAGTTGTCACACAGAGAGGGTGTAATGTCATAACTAAGGTGTCGGAGCTAATTGATCCTAGTACAAGCACATGGGATATCCAGTTGGTCCAACAGACATTTATTCCAGATGATGCTAACATTATTCTGCAGATTCCCATTCATGAACACGGAGAGGACGTCGTTGCTTAGCACTTCAATACAAAGGGTATCCTTTCCGTGAAATCTGCATACAAGGTAGCAGTCGACACTAGAAACAGGGAGTCCCTGTCGGTGTACAAAAAGAGGGGTACGCTTTTTGTACCCCTATAACTGTGCACGAGCAGTCTGAGCCACGGGCACCACCACACTAAGCAAGGCAAGGGAGGTGAGCCAAGGTAAGGCCGAAGCTCAGGAGAAGTAGAACGACACCAAGACCAAGACCACAAAGAGCAAAGGTGACGAAACGGACCCCCCCGGCAAGATCCTTGCCGGGAGGCGGTTTTAGCAAACCCGGCAAGACCCTTGCCGTGGCAGCTTGCCCCACATCTACGGAGTGAATCACCCTTGAGTCCACTGCCCCCATAGGGCAAGGATTCAGGAAACATCCCCGTGGTGGCTTGCAGATCTTTGTGAAGACATTCAAGATCAGATACACCCTTTAGAAGACGATGATCCTTGGCGGGATCCCAGCCAAGGAGGACCACAAGGCCCCCGGCAAGAGCCTTTCCGGGGATGACAGCAGGCACCATGGCAAGACCCTTGCCGGGGCCACGGCAAGGCCCTTGCCCAGAACACCCGTAGGGCCACCATCAGGCCCACGCCAGTCAAACCTCCACCGCCGTTCGCATGCAGCTGCCGACCCAACCAGCTGGGCAGGCACCTGCGTGGCGGTATGCAGATCTTCGTGGAGACCCACCACTGCGCCACCTCAGTAGCCTGCCTGCCTACATGGCACCGCGGGCGCCGCTGGCCAGGGCGCGTGTCGACGCGAGAGGGAGCGGCGACGGACGAGACATGGCTCTCCCCTGTCCCCGATAAAGCAAGGACACCTGGGCAAGACACATTAAATGTGCCTTGTCATGTAATGCGAGGGATAACCTCGCATCACTGTTTCCCTTTCCACCTCCTGGTACTACTGTGGCAACCCCTTTCCTATAAAAGGAGGCCCAAGGAAACCGGGAGGAGGATTCAACTTTTTGGAGCTCCTCACGCCCCATAGCTAGCTCAAGAACACAGATATACAATCCACCAAAGCAGGAGTAGGGTTTTACGCATCCCCGCGGCCCGAACCTAGATAAATGAACCATGTGCTATCTGTTTGATCCGCTCTTCTCACGACCCCACGCCCCGCAACCGTAGTAGGGATTCTTGTTCCACTCTTGTGCAGCCTATCAAAGGTCTTGGTCCTTAAGCCTCGCAGTACTTCAACGTTTGCCCTCTCAGCTTGACCATTGCTTCGTGGGTGAGCAACGGAAGCGAAACAGACTTTGCTGCCGAGGTCTTGGATCTATTGCATGAAGGTGCGGCTTGTGAACTGTGTGCCGTTGTCGGTGATGACCCTGTTGGGTACACCAAAACGGCACACTAGTCCATTGAAGAACTTGACGCCTGACTGAGCTGTGACCTTCCTCACTGCCTCCACCTCCGGCCACTTTGTGAACTTGTCGATTACAACGTACAAGTACTCAAAGCCCCCGACAGCGCGGGGGAAAGGGCCCAGTATGTCGAGCCCCCAGACCGAGAAGGGCCAGGAGAGAGGAATGGTTTGAAGGGCTTGAGCTGGCTGATGAAGCTTCTTTGAATGGAACTGACACGCTTCACACCTGGTGACTAGTGTCGTCGCATCCTGGAGGGCGGTGGGCCAGAAGAAGCCTTGCCGAAATGCCTTGCTGGCAAGGGCCCTTGACCCGATGTGGGATCCACATACGCCTCCGTGTATCTCTGCCAACAGCTCACCTCCGTGTATCTCTGCCAACAGCTCCAGTCCTTCCTCCCGAGGGATACACTTCAATTTCACACCGTTCAGCCTCTTTCTGTACAGGACGTCATCGATGAACTGATACATGGTAGAGCGACAGGCTACTTTTTCCACTTCTTCCTACTCTTCAGGAAGTTCCCCTGTTTGGAGGAATCAGGCGGTATGTTGTGCCCACGCTGGAGCCTGTGGCTCGACAGCGAGGACTAAAGGCATTTCCTCCGCTATAGGGGCGGCTGTCTCGACGGCAAGAGCTCGACGCTCCGCCGGAGCTAGCCGTCCTGTGGCGGGCTCAGTGTCCCCGGCAACATCCTTGCCGGCGGTTCCAGGGAACTCGGCGGGAAAGTACTTGCCGGGTCCTGATTTCCTTCTCTTGTTCTGCTCTATTGATGGATCAACGGATGGCTGAGTTAGCTGGAGCACAAAGGTAGCTGGTTCCACAGGTAGCTTGAGGGCAGCGTGTTTTGACAGGTAATCGGGGATATCGTTCTCTACTCGGGGAACGTATTCAGCCTGTATGCCGTCGAAACGTTGTTCCAGCTTTCTCACTTCATCGACGTAGGCCTTCATCAACAGGCTCTGGTAGTCCTTGTTGACTTGCTTGACGACGAGCTGCGAGTCGCGCCTGACGATGAGCTTCTTGATTCTGAGGTCTGTCGCGATCCTAAGACCGGCAAGCAGCCCTTCGTACTCTGTCGTATTGTTTGTTGACACCTCCCTGGGGAAGTGCATCTGGATCACGTACTTGAGGTGCTCTCCGGTGGGCGCGACAAGTAGTACGCCAGCCCCGACGTCGTGTAAGGAGAAAGCTCCATCAAAGTACATGATCCAACTGCAACTTGCCTCCTTGCCGGGGAGAGCAGTCTCTTGGGCTTCTTCGTCGGGCATTGCGGTCCACTCTGCAATGAACTCCGCCAGGACTTGGCTCTGAATCGTCGAAGTACTTTCAAACTTGAGGCCAAAGCTGGACAGCTCCAGTGCCCATTCCACAATTCTTCCCGTTGCATCTGGATTGTGCAATATCCGTTGCAGAGGGAGGTGAGTGACGACAGTGATCTCGTGTGCCTGGAAGTAGTGACGCAGCTTCCTCGAGGCCATAAGAAGGCCGAAGAGCAGTTTCTGCACGCCGGAGTACCTTGATCTAGCTCCCTGCAGGAGGGAACTAACAAAGTAGACCGGGTGCTGCATCATTTTCTTCTTCAGTGGCACTTCAACTGGCTGTGTCGTCTCTACATTGGTGGTGTCGGGCTCTGTCGCTGCCATTACCTCGTCGTCAACCTCTCTCTGCGCCACTAGTGCGGCGCTGACCACCTGGTTTGTTGTCGCCAGGTATAGTAGCAACGGCTCCTGTGGTCTAGGCGCAACTAGTGTTGGCGCGGAGGAGAGGTACTTCTTCAAATCTTGCAATGCTGCTCCGGCTTCTGGCGTCCACTCCATCGGGCCCGCCTTTTTCAGGATCTTGAAAAAGGGAAGGGCGCGCTCGGCAGACTTGGAAATGAATCTTCCCATGGCGGTGACGCAACGAGCAAGCCGACGCACATCCTTGATTCGCTTGGGTGCTTCAATCTGCTCTATAGCTTTGATCTTGTCCGGATTGGCCTCTATCCCACGCTGTGACACAAAGAACCCGAGAAGCTTACCGGACGGGACGCCAAAGACGCACTTCTCAGGGTTCAGCTCAAGATTGATCTTGCGCAGGTTTGCAAATGTTTCTTGCAAATCCGGTATGAGGGTTGCCCTGTCCTTGGTTTTGACCACTATGTCATCCATATAAGCTTCCATATTTCTATGGAGCTCAGGTTCAAAACCAATCTGGACCGCCCTTGCAAACGTCGAACCAGCACTCTTCAGCCCGAAAGGCATCCGCATGAAACAATACGTACCACATGGGGTGATGAATGTTGTTTTCTCTTTGTCTTCTCTTGTCATGAAGATCTGGTGGTAGCCAGAGTAGGCATCGAGGAATGACAACAGATCACACCCAGCTGTGGAGTCAACAATCTGGTCGATGCGCGGCAACGGGAAGGGGTCCTTAGGACAAGCCTTATTGATATATGTGTAATCAATACACAGCCTCCACTTCCCATTAGCCTTGCGCACTACGACCGGATTGGCCAACCACGTTGGATGGAGCACTCCTCTTACCATACCCGCTGCTTCCAGTTTCCGGATCTCCTCTGTGATGAACTCTTGTCGTTCCAAAGCTTGCTTTCTGACCTTCTACTTGACGGGCCGCACATGAGGACAGACAGCAAGGTGGTGCTCAATCACCTTCCTGGGAACACCGAGGATGTCGGAAGCTTGCCATGCAAACACATCAACATTCGCCCGCAGGAAGGTGATGAGCGCGTCTTCCAATTTGTCATCGAGGGTGGAGCTTATGGTGAGCTCGAGCAAGAGCAACTGCGGCAAGATGACGCAATGCTCCTTGAGGAAGATCGTCTTCGGGCGGCTGTGAAAGCAGCACGCTACCAGTAGGCCTTGCGCCGCTACCATAGCCGCAAGGTTCATGCCCGAAGCCTTGAGGAAGGCGACCTTGTCCTTCGGCGCGTTCAATCGGCCAAGAATTCCAACAAGTTGGCGCCAAAGTGGGAAGGCCCTTATCGGGTAATACGAGTCACCAGGCCCGGCGCAGTCCGCCTAGAGACCGAAGATGCCGTTCCGGTGAGTAACTCCTGGAACATTGAGCATCTTCGCAAGTTTTACCCGTGAGGCGCGGCTTGCCGGGCCCCCTGGCAAGCCACCTTTTGTACAAGCATTGCTGATGATGCATGTAACCCTTTGTACAAAGCCAGGCGTAGACCCTGAGCATAAATAAATGAAGCGCTGGCGCCCTAAGTTATAGCATGCATGCTAGGTCGAGTCTCGTCCCTGGTTAGGGTTGATAGTGCTTAGCAGCGACTAACCCCTAGCTTAGAGGTCGAGTGTGCGTCTCTTTGCCGTTCTTTCGTCTTCTTTGGTTCGCAGGACTCATTGGTATCCATGCCGGATCACTTGAGGACGAAAAAGAGAAGAGGGACAAACCAACATCTAGACCCCGGCAAGCCAGTATTGCCGGGGGCTGCAAGAGCAAAGATTCACCCACGGCAAACCAGAGTTGCCAGGGGCTACGGCTTCAGATAAGTTCTTCATCCCTTATCATGCATTCCCTTATGGACTGAGGTATGTGAAACCTCTTTTTTTCCTAAAAACTACCGTGCTCCCTAACTCTAGGTCCTAGGGCTCGTTCCTGGGGCCAGGTTTGGTCGTAGTCGCGGCAGCGAGAGGATGAAACAAGGAGCCTGAACCCACCTCATCCCTGCCACCGCCAAAGGTGTGAGAAAGGTCGAGCGAAGTGGGGAGACGGCAAGGCCTGTTGCCGGGCAAGGAAATGTTTATCTTAAAGATATCAAGGATTTACTCCTTGTCATGGGTTCTACCCACAAACAAATGACCCGACAAGCATCCCTTTTTCATTAAAAACATTCCACTCAGGTACAGTCCATAGGGAATGAAAAAAATGAATGATGGGATTACAAGTTTTAAATTCAGCTAAGGCCCGAAGGCTTACAAACTAAAAAGAGGTAAGATGCCCGTAATCCCTTTCTTGTCCCTCTCCTCAGGAGGCAGGTCAAGGAGGCGAAAAGGGCAAAAGGGGCGCCTAGGCGAGCTACGGGCGGCAAAAGACACCAAGAGAACATCTCGGTGGCCGTCCGAAGGCTGGATGGTGATGGCGGCGCCGGAAGCAGAGCTCGAAGACAAGGTGGCAGGACGTCAGCACGCGTCGAAGGCGTCGGTGCCCGCGTACTCCGACTTGACGGCCTTGCCGCCCGCCCTCTTCCTCTTTCGCAGCCTCCCAATGCCAGCCGCCCAAGGAGACGACCCCGGGAAATTCAGGGAGCCGGCGACGCGGATGATGGGGTCGCCGGTGCCACACGGAGCGGCACCCGACACCTAATCGGACCCGTTATCCTGCCGCCTACTACCCTTGTCGTCGCTGCCGCTGTCCTCCTCGTCACTCCTGCCCGAGGAGGAGTCTTCACTATCAGAAGAGCTCTCCACGCAGCATCTTGCACGGGTCCCGAAGCACCCAAAGACCTTGACGGAGAGAACACCACCCTCCATCAGCTTAAAATGGAGAGTGAGCCCCACCGTCAAGCGGTGGATATGGGCAAACGTCTTCCATCCCCGACAGAGATACATCACGTGAGGGGCGGGGAAATCGACGCGGGCCCGCGTGCCACTGATCGCGCAGCCCCTCATGTGTAGCCACAACGACTCCGGCGGATCCAGCTCCATCTCCCGCGCGAATGGAGTCGGGAGACGAAGGCGACGGCAAGGCGGCCGGCGTAGCCTGACGAAGAACTCGCAAGGGTCATCCCCAACGTGGCCTTCCACGGGGGGAGGAACTGCTGGTGGAGGCGAGGCCGGCGCGCCGCCCCGTCCTCCTCTTCCCCGAGCGCCTCGGCCTCGCCCACAGCCTCGCCCCCTTCCCCTTCCCCTCACGGCTGGCTCTGCCACCGCGGGTGCAGGAGAAGGAGGGACGCGTTGTCGAGCGGCGACCCTCGCCGCCACCGTTGAAGGACCAGGATTCCCTCTCTCCATGACGAATGGAAGAGGGGAGCAGAAGCTGAAGGAAGGAGGAGATGAAGGAATGCGGGACGCCACCCCCCTCCCGCTCTTTATAAAGGAACGGGGTGGGGGCTCGGCCGCCCCGCTCAGCCAATCAAGACGCGGAAGGCACAGGGAACTGGGACCGACCCGCCGCCCCATCCCGCGGAGGCCCGGTTTCCCGCCTCCACCGTTCACCACCCCAAGCACGTGAGAGCCACGTGGTAGGCGTGCAGGACCGAGGCGACGGGTGAGGCGACCTCTCCCCACTCCGTGATCGTGGGGAGTGGACGCCTTGAAGACCACGCCTCGGCCCCGTTAAGTAAATGGGCCGCGCCTCCACGCCTCCCTCCGTTTATGGGGAAGGCGCGAACCGCCCCCTTTACTATGACGTGACGCATGCATGCAGAGCTCAGCCCCACGCATGCCGCCCACATCACACACACCTCCCCACGCCGCGCCACGCACAGGAAGCATGGGAAGCGCAGCGCGCGAAGAGACTTACCGCGGTAAAAACCGCCCCGCCTGCCCGCGCACCGTTTTTGGGCCTAGCCCAATGACGCGATTGCGCTTATGTGTGGCCCAGGCCCGGGGGCTCCTGTTGGTGTACAAAAAGAGGGGTACGCTTTTTGTACCCCTATAACTATGCACGGGCAGTCTGAGCCACGGGCACCACCACACTGAGCAAGGCAAGGGAGGTGAGCCAAGGTAAGGCCGAAGCTCAGGAGAAGCAGAACGACGCCAAGACCAAGACCACAAAGAGCAAAGGCGACGAAACGGACCCCCCGGCAAGATCCTTGCTGGGAGGCGGTTTTAGCAAACCCGGCAAGACCCTTGCCGTGGCAGCTTGCCCCACACCTACGGAGTGAATCACCCTTGAGTCCACTTCCCCCATAGGGCAAGGATTCGGGAGACATCCCCGTGGTGGCTTGCAGATCTTTGTGAAGACATTCAAGTCAGATACACCCTTTAGAAGATGATGATCCTTGGCGGGATCCCAGCCAAGGAGGACCACAAGGCCCCCGGCAAGAGCCTTGTCGGGGATGACAGCAGGTGCCACGGCAAGACCCTTGCCGGGGCCCCGGCAAGGCCCTTGCCAAGAACACCCGTAGGGCCACCATCAGACCCATGCCAGTCAAACCTCCACCGCCGTTCGCATGCAGCTGCTGAAGGAAATATGCCCTAGAGGCAATAATAAAGTTATTATTTATTTCCTTATATCATGATAAATGTTTATTATTCATGCTAGAATTGTATTAACCGGAAACATAATACATGTGTGAATACATAGACAAACAGAGTGTCACTAGTATGCCTCTACTTGACTAGCTCGTTAATCAAAGATGGTTATGTTTCCTAACCATGGACAAAAGAGTTGTTATTTGATTAACGAGGTCACATCATTAGTTGAATGATCTGATTGACATGACCCATTCCATTAGCTTAGCACCCGATCGTTTAGTATGTTGCTATTGCTTTCTTCATGACTTATACATGTTCCTATGACTATGAGATTATGCAAGTCCCGTTTGCCAGAGGAACACTTTGGGTGCTACCAAACGTCACAACGTAAATGGGTGATTATAAAGGAGCATTACAGGTGTCTCCAAAGGAAGATGTTGGGTTGGCATATTTCGAGATTAGGATTTGTCACTCCGATTGTCGGAGAGGTATCTCTGGGCCCTCTCGGTAATGCACATCACCTAAGCCTTGCAAGCATTGCAACTAATATGTTAGTTGTGAGATGATGTATTACGGAACGAGTAAAGAGACTTGCCAGTAACGAGATTGAACTAGGTATTGGGATACCGACGATCGAATCTTGGGCAAGTAACATACCGATGACAAAGGGAACAACGTATGTTGTTATGCGGTCTGACCGATAAAGATCTTCGTAGAATATGTAGGAGCCAATATGGGCATCCAGGTCCCGCTATTGGTTATTGACCGGAGACGTGTCTCGGTCATGTCTATATTGTTCTCGAACCGTAGGGTCCGCACGCTTAAGGTTTCGATGACAGTTATATTATGAGTTTATGAGTTTTGATGTACCGAAGGAGTTCAGAGTCCCGGATGAGATCGGGGACATGACGAGGAGTCTCGAAATGGTCGATACGTAAAGATCGATATATTGGACGACTATATTCGGACATCGGAAAGGTTCCGAGTGATTCGGGTATTTTTCGGAGTACCGGGGAGTTACGGGAATACGGGGAAGAGTAATGGGCCTTGATGGGCTTTAGTGGGAAGAGGAAAAAGGCTGCTGCGCCCCCCCTCCCCTCTAGTCCGAATTGGACTAGGGAAAAGGGGGCCGGCCACCTTTCCTACTCCTCCACTTCCTTCTCCCTTCCTCCCCTCTTGATGGACTCCTACTAGGACTTGGAGTCCTAGTAGGACTCCCATCCTGGCCGCACCAATAGCCTTGGCCGGCCTCCTCCTCCTCCATCCTTTATATACTGAGGCAGGGGGCACCCCATAGACACACAAGTTGATCCACGTGATCGTTCCTTAGCCGTGTGCGGTGCCCCCTGCCACCATATTCCACCTCGGTCGTATTGTAGCGGTGCTTAGGCGAAGCCCTGCGACAGTAGAACATCAAGATCGTCACCACGTCGTCGTGCTGGCGGAACTCCTCCCCGAAGCTTTGCTGGATCGGAGCCCGGGGAGTGTCATCGAGCTGTACGTGTGCCAAGAACTCGGAGGTGCCGGAGTAACGGTGCTTGGATCGGTCGGATCGGGAAGACGTACGACTACTTCCTCTACGTTGTGTGATCGCTTCCGCAGTCGGTCTGCGTTGGTACGTAGACAACACTCTCCCCTCTCGTTGCTATGCATCACCATGATCTTGCGTGTGCGTAGGAAATTTTTGAAATTACTGCGTTCCCCAACAATGGTATCAGAGCCTAGGTTTTATGGTTTGATGTTATTTGCATGAGTAGAACACAAGTGAGTTGTGGGCGATACAAGTCATACTGCCTACCAGCATGTCATACTTTGGTTCGGCGGTATTGTTGGACGACACGACCCGGACCAAACTTACGCGTACGCTTACGCGAGACCGGTTTCCTCGACGTGCTTTGCACATAGATGGCTTGCGGGCGACTGTCTCTCCAACTTTAGTTGAACCAAGTGTGGCTACGCCCGGTCCTTGAGAAGGTTAAAACGGAGTCTATTTGACAAACTATCGTTGTGGTTTTGATGCGTATGTGAGATGAGTTCTTGCTTAAGCCCGTAGCAGCCACGTAAAACTTGCAACAACAAAGTAGAGGACGTCTAACTTGTTTTTGCAGCGCATGTTGTGATGTGATATGGTCAAGGCATGATGCTAAATTTTATTGTATGAGATGATCATGTTTTGTAACCAAGTTATCGGCAACTGGCAGGAGCCATATGGTTGTCGCTTTATTGTATGCAATGCAATCGCGATGTAATGCTTTACTTTATTACTAAGCGGTAGTGATAGTCGTGGAAGCATAAGATTGGCGAGACGACAATGATGCTACGATGGAGATCAAGGTGTCGCGCCGGTGACGATGGTGATCATGACGGTGCTTTGGAGATGGAGATCACAAGCACAAGATGATGATGGCCATATCATATCACTTATATTGATTGCATGTGATGTTTATCCTTTTATGCATCTTATCTTGCTTTGATTGGCGGTAGCATTATAAGATGATCTCTCACTAAATTATCAAGAAGTGTTCTCCCTGAGTATGCACCGTTGCGAAAGTTCTTCGTGCTGAGACACCACGTGATGATCGGGTGTGATAGGCTCTACGTTCAAATACAACGGGTGCAAAACAGTTGCACACGCGGAATACTCAGGTTAAACTTGACGAGCCTAGCATATGCAGATATGGCCTCGGAACACGGAGACCGAAAGGTCGAGCGTGAATCATATAGTAGATATGATCAACATAAACGATGTTCACCATTGAAAACTACTCCATCTCACGTGATGATCGGTTATGGTTTAGTTGATTTGGATCACGTGATCACTTAGAGGATTAGAGGGATGTCTATCTAAGTGGGAGTTCTTAAGTAATATGATTAAATTGAACTTAAATTTATCATGAACTTAGTCCTGGTAGTATTTTGCAAATCATGTTGTAGATCAATAGCTCGCGTTGTTGCTTCCCTGTGTTTATTTTGATATGTTCCTAGAGAAAATTGTGTTGAAAGATGTTAGTAGCAATGATGCGGATTGGATCCGTGATCTGAGGTTTATCCTCATTGCTGCACAGAAAAATTATGTCCTTGATGCACCGCTAGGTGACAGACCTATTGCAGGAGCAGATGCAGACGTTATGAACATTTGGCTAGCTCAATATGATGACTACTTGATAGTTTAGTGCACCATACTTAATGGCTTAGAATCGGGAGTTCAAAGACGTTTTGAACATCATGGACCATATGAGATGTTCCAGGAGTTGAAGTTAATATTTCAAGCAAATACCCGAGTTGAGAGATATGAAGTCTCCAACAAGTTCTATAGCTAAAAGATGGAGGAGAATCGCTCAACTAGTGAGCATGTGCTCAGACTGTCTGGGTACTACAATCGCTTGAATCAAGTGGGAGTTAATCTTCCAGATAAGATAGTGATTGACAGAATTCTCTAGTCACCATCACCAAGTTAGTAGAACTTCATGATGAACTATGATATGCAAGGGATAACGGAAACGATTCCCAAGCTCTTCGTGATGCTGAAATCGATGAAGGTAGAAATCAAGAAAAACATCAAGTGTTGATGGTTGACAAGACCACTAGTTTGAAGAAAAGGGCAAAAGGGAAGAAGGGGAACTTCAAGAAGAACGGCAAGCAAGTTGCTGCTCAAGTGAAGAAACCCAAAGTCTGGTCCTAAGCCTGAGACAAAGTGCTTCTACTGCAAAGGGATTGGTCACTGGAAGCGGAACTACCCCAAGTATTTGGCGGATAAGAAGGATGGCAAAGTGAACAAAAGTATATTTGATATACATGTTATTGATGTGTACTTTACTAGTGTTTATAGAAACCCCTCAGTATTTGATACTGGATCAGTTGCTAAGAGTAGTAACTCAAAACGGGAGTTGCAGAATGAACATAGACTAGTTAAGGGTGAAGTGACGATGTGTGTTGGAAGTGGTTCCAAGATTGATATCATCATCGCACACTCCCTATACTTTCGGGATTAGTGTTGAACCTAAATAAATGTTATTTGGTGTTTGCGTTGAGCATGAATATGATTTGATCATGTTTATTGTAATACGGTTATTCATTTAAGTAAGAGAATAAATTGTTGTTCTGTTTACATGAATAAAACCTTATATGGTTACACACCCAATGAAAATAGTTCATTGGATCTCGATCGTAGTGATACACATAATCATAATATTGAAACCAAAAGATGCAAAGTTAATAATGATAGTGCAACTTATTTGTAGCACTGCCGTTTAGGTCATATTGGTGTAAAGCGCATGAAGAAACTCCATGCTGATGGGCTTTTGGAATCACTTGATTATGAATCAGTTGATGCTTGCGAACCATGCCTCATGGGCAAGATGACTAAGACTCTGTTCTTCAGAACAATGGAGCGAGCAACAGATTTGTTGGAAATCATACATACTGATGTATGTGGTCCGATGAATATTGAGGCTCGCAACAGGTATCATTATTTTCTGATCTTCACAGATGATTTGAGCAGATATGAGTATATCTACTTGATGAAACATAAGTCTGAAACATTTGAAAAGTTCAAAGAATTTCAGAGTGAAGTGAAAAATCATCGTAACAAGAAAATAAAGTTTCTATGATCTGATCGTAGAGAAGAGTATTTGAGTTACGAGTTTGGCCTTCAGTTAAAAACAATGTGAAATAGTTTCACTACTCACGCCACATGGAACACCATAGTGTAATGGTGTGTCCGAACGTCATAACCGTACTTTATTAGATATAGTGCGATCTATGATGTCTCTTACGGATCTACCACTATCGTTTTGGGGTTATGCATTAGAGACAGCTGCATTCATGTTAAAAAGGGGCACCATCTAAGTCCGTTGAGACGACACAATCTGAACTGTGGTTTAGCAAGAAACCAAAGTAGTCGTTTCTTAAAATTTGGAGTTGCGATGCTTATGTGAAAAAGTTTCATCTCAATAAGCTCAAACTCAAATCGAAGAAATATGTCTTCATAGGATACCCAAAGGAAACAGTTGGGTACACCTTCTATCACAGATCCGAAGGCAAGACTTTTGTTGCTAAATTCGGAAACTTTCTGGAGAAGGAGTTTCTCTCGAAAGAAGTGAGTGGGAGGAAAGTAGAACTTGATGAGGTAACTGTACCTCCTCCCTTATTGGAAAGTAGTACATCACAGAAACCGGTTTCTGTGACACCTACACCAATTAGTGAGGAAGCTAATGATGATGATCATGGAACTTCGGATCAAGTTACTACCGAATCTCGTAGGTAAACCAGAGTGAGATCCGCATCAGAGTGGTACGGTAATCCTGTTCTGGAAGTCATGTTACTAGACCATGACGAACTTGCGAACTATGAGGAAGCGATGATGAGCCCAGATTCCGCGAAATGGTTTGAGGCCATGAAATCTGAGATATGATCCATGTATGAGAACAAAGTTTGGACTTTGGTTGACTTGCCCGATGATCGGCAAGCAATTGAGAATAAATGGACCTTCAAGAGGAAGACGGACGCTGATAGTAGTGTTACTATCTACAAAGCTAGAATTGTCACAAAAGGTTTTCGACAAGTTCAAGGTGTTGACTACGATGAGAGCTTCTCACTCGTATCTATGCTTGAGTCTGTCCGAATCATGTTAGTAATTGCCGCATTTTATGAAATCTGGCAAATGGATAAACAAAACTGCATTCCTTAATGGATTTATTAAAGAAGAGTTGTATATGATGCAACAGAAGGTTTTGTCAATCCGAAAGGTGCTAACAAAATGTGCAAGCTCCAGTGATCCATCTGTGGACTGGTGCAAGCATCTCGGAGTTGGAATATACGCTTTGATGAGTTGATCAAAGCATATAGTTTTATACAGACTTGTGGTGAAGCCTGTATTTACAAGAAAGTGAGTGGGAGCACTACAGCATTTCTGATAAGTATATGTGAATGACATATTGTTGATCGGAAATAATGTAGAATTATTCTGTAAAGCATAAAGGAGTGTTTGAAAGGAGTTTTTCAAAGAAAGACTTCGGTGAAGCTGCTTACATATTGAGTATCAAGATCTATAGAGATAGATCAAGACGCTTGATAAGTTTTTCAATGAGTACATACCTTGACAAGAATTTGAAGTAGTTCAAAATGGAGCAGTCGAAGAAAGAGTTCTTGACTGTATTACAAGGTGTGAAGTTGAGTAAGACTCAAAGCCCGACCACGACAGAAGATAGAAAGAGAATGAAAGTCATTCCCTATGCCTTGGCCATAGGTTCTATAAAGTATGTCATGTTGTATACCAGATCTATTGTATACCCTGCATTGATTTGGCAAGGGAGTACAATAGTGATCTAGGAGTAGATCTCTGGACAGCAGTCAGAATTATCCTTAGTGAAATAAGGATATGTTTCTCGATTATGGACGTGACAAAAAGGTTCGTCGTAAAGGGTTACGTTGATGCAAGTTTTTGACACTGATCCAGATGAATCTAAAGTCTCAATCTGGATACATATTGAAAGTGGGAGCAATTAGCTAGAGTAGCTCCGTGTAGAGCATTGTAGACATAAAACTTGCAAAATACTTACGGATCTGAATGTGACAGACCCATTGACTAAAATTATCTCACAAGCAAAACATGATCACACCTTAGTACTCTTTGGGTGTTAATCACTTAGATATGTGAACTAGATTACTGACTCTAGTAAACCCTTTGAGTGTTGGTCACATGACGATGTGAACTATGGGTGTTAATCACATGGTGATGTGAACTATTGCTGTTAAATCACATGGCGATGTGAACTAGATTATTGACTCTAGTGCAAGTGGGAGACTAAAGGAAATATGCCCTAGAGGCAATAATAAAGTTATTATTTATTTCCTTATATCATGATAAATGTTTATTATTCATGCTAGAATTGTATTAACCGGAAACATAATACATGTGTGAATACATAGACAAACAGAGTGTCACTAGTATGCCTCTACTTGACTAGCTCGTTAATCAAAGATGGTTATGTTTCCTAACCATGGACAAAAGAGTTGTTATTTGATTAACAGGATCACATCATTAGGAGAATGATGTGATTGACTTGACCCATTCCATTAGCTTAGCACCAGATCGTTTAGTATGTTGCTATTGCTTTCTTCATGACTTATACATGTTCCTATGACTATGAGATTATGCAACTCCCGTTTGCCGGAGGAACACTTTGGGTGCTACCAAACGTCACAACGTAAATGGGTGATTATAAAGGAGCATTACAGGTGTCTCCAAAGGAAGATGTTGGGTTGGCGTATTTCGATATTAGGATTTGTCACTCCGATTGTCGGAGAGGTATCTCTGGGCCCTCTCGGTAATGCACATCACCTAAGCCTTGCAAGCATTGCAACTAATATGTTAGTTGTGAGATGATGTATTACGGAACGAGTAAAGCGACTTGCCAGTAACGAGATTGAACTAGGTATTGGGATACTGACGATCGAATCTCGGGCAAGTAACATACCGATGACAAAGGGAACAACGTATGTTGTTATGCGGTCTGACCGATAAAGATCTTCATAGAATATGTAGGAGCCAATATGGGCATCCAGGTCCCGCTATTGGTTATTGACTGGAGACGTGTCTCGGTCATGTCTACATTGTTCTCGAACCGTAGGGTCCGCACGCTTAAGGTTTCGATGACAGTTATATTATGAGTTTATGAGTTTTGATGTACCGAAGGAGTTCGGAGTCCCGGATGAGATCGGGGACATGGCGAGGAGTCTCGAAATGGTCGAGACGTAAAGATCGATATATTGGACGACTATATTCGGACATCGGAAAGTTTCCGAGTGATTCGGGTATTTCGGAGGTACCGGGGAGTTACGGGAATACGGGGAAGAGTAATGGGCCTTGATGGGCTTTAGTGGGAAGAGGAAAAAGGCTGCTGCGCCCCCCTCCCCTCTAGTCCGAATTGGACTAGGGAAAAGGGGGCCGGCCACCTTTCCTACTCCTCCACTTCCTTCTCCCTTCCTCCCCTCTTGATGGACTCCTACTAGGACTTGGAGTCCTAGAGTCCTAGTAGGACTCCCATCCTGGCCGCACCAATAGCCTTGGCCGGCCTCCTCCTCCTCCATCCTTTATATACTGAGGCAGGGGGCACCCCATAGACACACAAGTTGATCCACGTGATCGTTCCTTACCCGTGTGCGGTGCCCCCTGCAACCATATTCCACCTCGGTCGTATTGTAGCGGTGCTTAGGCGAAGCCCTGCGACAGTAGAACATCAAGATCGTCACCACGCCGTCGTGCTGGCGGAACTCCTCCCCGAAGCTTTGCTGGATCGGAGCCCGGGGAGTGTCATCGAGCTGTACGTGTGCCAAGAACTTGGAGGTGCCGGAGTAACGGTGCTTGGATCGGTCGGATCGGGAAGACGTACGACTACTTCCTCTACGTTGTGTGATCGCTTCCGCAGTCGGTCTGCGTTGGTACGTAGACAACACTCTCCCCTCTCGTTGCTATGCATCACCATGATCTTGCGTGTGCGTAGGAAATTTTTGAAATTACTGCGTTCTCCAACAGCTGCCGACCCAACCAGCTGGGCAGGCACCTGCGTGGCGGCATGTAGATCTTCGTGGAGACCCACCACTGCGCCACCTCAGTTGCCTGCCTGCCTACATGGCACCGCGGGCGCCGCTGGCCAGGGCGCGTGTCGACGCGAGAGGGAGCGGCGACGGACGAGACAGGGCTCTCCCCGTCCCCGATAAAGTAAGGACACCTGGGCAAGACGCATTAAATGCGCCTTGTCATGTAATGCGAGGGATAACCTCGCATCACTGTTTCCCTTTCCACCTCCTGGTACTACTGTGGCAACCCCTTTCCTATAAAAGGAGGCCCAAGGCAACCAGGAGGAGGATTCGGCTTTTTGGAGCTCCTCACGCCCCATAGCTAGCTCAAGAACACAGATATACAATCCACCAAAGTAGGAGTAGGGTTTTACGCATCCCCGCGGCCCGAACCTGGATAAACAAACTGTGTGCTATCTGTTTGATCCGCTCTTCTCACGACCCCGCGCCCCGCAACCGTAGTAGGGATTCTTGTGATCCCATAGGTGTCGTTCCCACCGACAGTCCCCATCTGGCCTAACATCTTCTTCAAATGCAGGTAATGAAGGAGGAGGTCTTATGTGGAGAAAACTTTGGGTGCTCCCTCTCCCCAACAAAATACGACACTTCTTATGGTGGGTGACAACATACAGTTTACCTTTACGAACAAAGCTTCAACACAGAGGTATGGATGTTGATACTCGATGTCCTCTCTGCTCTAGATTTGATGAGGATGGAGGCCATTGTTTCCTTAAATGCAAAAAGGTGAAAGCCATATTGAGGCAAACTGAACTTGAACATGTTAGACTTCGATTGTTAGCCTGTCCAGACTCCGTTAAATTCATGGAGGAAGTGCTCAGCTTAAAGGAAGAGGAAAAATTAAAAATATGTATGCTCTTGTGGTTATGGTGGCATCAGAGAAATAAATGCAATGTTGGTGATGCTATGAGAACTAATGATGAAATATCTTTTTCAATTAGCCACCAGCTAACTAGCATTTTGAATTCTATGCAGCAAGGGAACATAACGAAACAAAGCTCTACTAGGAAATGGGTTCCACCTCCTACAGACATACTAAACATTAATACAGATGGGGCCTTCCGCGAAGAATCCCTTTTAGGAGGCTGGGGTTTCACTATAAGGAACAACAAAGGCGAGCTTTTGGCAGACGGAGCAGGTAATTTGGAAAACGTAGTTGAGCCATTGCATTCAGAAGCATTAGCAATGCTCCATGCTGTGAATGTAGCCATCCAGCCGGGATGTGACCGATAATCTTTAAGACTGATTCGCTGGTGCTGAAGCATGCTATCACTTCTGAAGCTTATAATCTCTCTGCCTTAGGTGTTGTGTTCAAAGAGATTAAATTTCAGTTACGCATGGGTCTATCTGATGTATGTATCAAACATTGCCCAAGATCATGTAATCATGCTGCGCACAGGCTGCGCACGGCACAGTCATGAATGTAGGCACTTTCGAATGTTGGTTCGGTCAATTTCTAGACTTTGTAAATGACCGTGTAGCTGGCGATTTGCCCAGCAATCTAATGTAATGGAATGCATAAGTGTTCCTTTAAAAAAAACTTTGTATCATTTAGGAATTAAGTGGGCTGGACACCCTATGCTCCTTTTGCACTGTTGTTTTTTAGTTTTTCTATAAATTATAATCGTGTGTTATAAATTGGAAAAAATATATTTCCTAAAGCATATTAATGTATTATATAAAAGTGCTCACCCTTTAAGAAATTTTTGATGTCTATATATATTTTCATAAATGCTTACATACATTTAAAAATGTTCACAGTTTTAAAATAAAAATCAAAATACTCGTATAATCTATAAAAGTGTTCATACTTAAAGAAACTTATATTCATATATTGTAAATATAGATGGACGGGATTTGAACCAGTGACATGTAGTCATCATGTGCGCGAGGCAACCACCCCACCATACAGTGTTATTTTCTTTTTCGAAACTTATAAAATACATTTAAATTATAATCTTATGTTATAAATAATATATATATATATATATAATAACAGATTACACAATTATTCACATATTATTTCAAAAGTTATCCTTATAAGTAAATTATAAATTTCAAAAATGTGCACGTAATAATTTTCAAGTTTAATAAAAATGTCAAAGCAATTATATAATTTTCTATATATTTAACTAAATATTAGTATATATTTAAAAATGTTCATGCTTTTAATAAAATAATTATGTAGTACATAAAAGTATTAATTTTTCAATTTATATTATCTATAACACACGATTATAATCTACATATAATTTATAAGGTTTTAAAAAAAACTGTGCAAAAGGGGCTGTAGTGTCTCCAGCCAACTTAACGCACAGGATATATAGAGTACGTATCCACTTTGAACAAACAATTATTATGGGTGTGTTGCCGAGGGATATGACACTGCACGGTGCTGGTCAAGAGTTAGAATTCCCATGGCCACCATTTTTGCACATAAATTGTGGGTCGCTGACATATGGAGAGGCGTCAGGGGCTTTTTAGACAGAACAATTTTTTAGGGGGTTTCCACGAAATAACAATGGTAGGGTCTTTTTTTGAAAGAATTTTTTAGGGGGTTTCCGCAAAATAACAGGCCACATGCCCTATCTGTTTTGTTCAGTGGCTGACAGCGGGGTCCCACACCATGTGGCGCTCCTAGTCAGCATCATGTCTGTATACCAACACTATTAGAAGAACGCCCGTGTGTTGCAACGGGGCCACATTAACTTTAAGAGTTCAATAGTGATCATGTTTATATTACATTTAATATTCTCATACATATCAAGTGACATTGGTGACCTTTTTTATCATCAAATCCTCACACACACACTCTCTTCCCCTCTCTCTCTCTCTCTCTCTCTCTCTCTAACACGCACACATATCCATCTTATTGGGTACGGGATGTAGAGGTTAATTGTTTCATTTGTTTGAAGATTGATTACCATCCGTGAGTTAAGCTGGGTACTAATAAGAATCTGAATGTGATACATGAATTGATTGTTGCCTTGTATGTTTGGTTTTGGTATTTGAAGATTGATTACCATTCGTTAGTTGGGTTACCAAAGAAGAAATCAATCACCATATGTGAATTCATTGTGTTATCAAATAAACGTTGGGTTTGTCCGGCCAGTGGGAGGGGGCGAATAAAAAGCCGACGAAAAAAAGCCGACAAAACTCTTTTTTTGAAAGAACTTTTTAGGGGGTTTCCACAAAATAACAGGCCACATGCCTTATCTGTTTCGTTCAGTGGCTGACAGCGGGGTCCCACACCATGTGGCGCACCTAGTCAGCATCATGTTTGTATACCAACACTACTAGAAGAACGCCCGTGCGTTGTAACGGGCCACATTAACTTTAATAGTTCAATATTAATCATGTTTATATTACATTTAATATTCTCATACATATCAAGTGACATTGGCGACTTTTTTACCATCAAATCCTCACACACACTCTCTCTTCCTCCCTCTTCCTCACTCTCTCTCCCCCTCTCCCTCTCTCTCTCTCTCTCTAACACACACACACACATCCATTTTATTGGTTACGAGATGTAGAGGTTAATTGTTTTCTTTGTTTGGAGATTGATTACCATCCGTGAGTTAAGCTGGGTACTAAAGAAGAATCTGATTGTGATACGTGAATTGATTGTTGCCTTGTACATTTGGTTTTGGTATTTGAAGATTGATTACCATCCGTTAGTTGGGTTACCGAAGAAGACATCAATCACCATATGTGAATTCATTGTGTTACCAAATAAACATTGGGTTTGTCCGGCCAGTGGGAGGGGGCGAATAAAAAACCGACGAAAAAAACCGACAAAACTGGGAGGTGGGATCATTATTGCGGGGGAATTGGGAGGTGGGAGGGAGGACGAAAAAAAACTAGGGGAGGTGGGACGAAAATTAACCGCGGAGACTACCAACTGAGACATTAGGAGTAAAGATACTAAAGAAGAATCTGAGTGTGATACGTGAATTGATTGTTGCCTTGTACATTTGGTTTTGGTATTTGAAGATTGATTATCATCCGTTAGTTGGGTTACCAAAGAAGAAATCAATCATCATATGTGAATTCATTGTGCTACCAAATAAACGTTGGGTTTGTCCGGCCAGTGGGAGGGGGCGAATAAAAAACCGACGAAACTGAGAGGTCGGATCGTTACTACGGGGGAATTGAGAGGTGGGAGGGAGGACGAAAAAAATTAGGGGAGGTGGGACGAAAATTAACCACGAAGACTACCAACTGAGACATTAGGAGTAGAGATTTGCACCGTATATGCACGCTAAAGCCAAGTTGCAGCGCCAGTTCATTGTATGCTACAAGTTTTGGCACTAAAGTGATTTTTTGTGCCAAGTTTTAGCACCGGTGGTGTAATTGGCTCAAAAAAATTATGGTGTAATTTCTTCATCCACTGTTGTGTCGTGGTTGTTGGTGTTTTATACTAATCATGAAACAATTAATCATTAGTCAAGGGGATTTAATTGATTCACGCAGGCCCTCAATCGGAATATCTCAATCCATACTAGCTAAATACCATATGTATCCATACATGCTTTCATAATCTGAGGAAGCTATCATAGATGGAATTACATCATGCAATGTGTGCAGTGTTCATGAACTTCTTTAAAAAAAGTGCATTCTTGTACTTTGATTATGCACCCACATGTCTCATGGATCTGCTTTAGTTATCTCACTAATACATTTAATTAGGATCTAACCATCACAGATGGAATGCATGTTCAATTAGCACACCGACATAGCATGTATAGAGGTTTAGGTGGCCTATCCCTCCTTGTTTCTGTGTGTATTGTCGTGTCCCACAATCTCGCCTTTTTATCTCGGCTTTGATTTTGCACTAGTAGAAAACAGGGATTTGGTCACAGCACAATATACATATTAGTCCCGGTTGCATTACGAATCAGGACTAATGTGAGCATTAGTCCCGTTTCGAGCGGCTAAAGGTATTAGTCCCGGTTCAAATGCGCCCTTTAGTCCCGGTTTGAGACATGAACCGGGACTAAAGGGCATCGCACCCTCCCTTTAGTGCCGGTTCATGTCTCAAACCGGGACTAAAGGACCCATTTCTCACCCCCCCCCCATGTATCGCCATTTCAGTTTTTTTTTAAAATGATAAAAACTTCGACAAATAAAATCATTCAAGATGTAGTTATATTACTACATCTACTAGTTAGGAAAATTAAAAAACTTAAATTTAGACATGTTTTGAAAAGAAGTGTTATGAAAAAGTAAAACGGCTATAACTTTTGCATACGATGTCCGTAGGTCTGTTTGCAAATTTTTAGAATCCTCAAATTCTTAAAGGAAAAAAATATGCTTAAATTTCAGTTTTTTTGAATTTTGGTTAAACCTGATCAAATTACTTATTCAAGAAGTATTAGTGTTACTAAATAATTATTCAAGAATATTAATGTTACTAAATAATTATTTCATTTTTTCGAATTTTTGGTCAAATCTGGTCAAACAATGGTCCAACTACTTATTCAAGAAATATTAGTGTTACTAAATAATTATTGTTTTTTAGAATAATAGTTTCAAATTCAAACAGTGAAACATGTGACTTCATACTCAAGCTAAACTCCTGAGGGTTAATAGAATTGACATATTACTATTGTTAGGAAAATAACAGGTGCAGACTTGGAAACGAGGGGAAATAGAACCCATAAGTTAAGCGTGCTCAGGTCGGAGTAGTGTTAAGCGTGCTCAGATTGGAGTAGTGAGAGGATGGGTGAACGGCCGGGAAATTAGATGATTTGGAATGATGAGGGTTGATTAGAGATTAGAGGTTAAATTGAGCAGTGAAGAGGGGTGATTAGAGATTAAATTGTAAAATAATTCAGAAATTTGAAAATCGAAATTTAAAAAAATCATAAAAAAAATTAGTCCCGGTTGGTGTTACCAACCAGGACTAAAGGTGAAGCTCCAGACAGCGGCCACGTGGAGGGGCTTTAGTCCCGGTTCGTAGCAGAATCGGGACTAGGGGGAGGCTTTAGTACCGACCCTTTAGTCCCGGTTAGTCCTCTAAAACCGGGACTAATAGGCCTTTTTCTACTAGTGTTTGACGTTTAATGTCTTTGATGGTGCAATGTCCTCCTTTGATATTCATGACAGCCCTACACAATCTTTGTGAGTTAAACTTAATTCCTTTCAGGTCTCTAGACCATGAATAATTCTTTCTAGGATGCTTGTATTTTCTCCTTATGTTTAGTTAAAGAGCCTTATGGATCGAATTTATTAAGAAATAATTTAAGATTGGATTTGTTTCAGGCATTTCCATCGATTATAAAGACATCTATGATGACTTCTTCAATTATGTTTATAGGGATGGATGTGTAAGTATATGATCGTTTGCGTCTCTATTGTGTTAGAAAAAATATTTATATGACGTGATCGGCTAAATATCAAGACGCGATGGCCTTGTACCCTTGGCTCTTCTTGACTTCGACGTTGCTTAAAGCAAAAAGTCACTTGAACAATGCCCTGGTACGTGGCATGCATGCACTGGTCTGGGCAGAGAACTTGAGGCCGCTAGCCGCTCATGTGCTGCCAGCAAGGCAGCAACGCATGTGCCATGCGTCCACGCTGGGAGAAACGCTCTCGAACTCGTTTCTACTTGGCCAACAGAACCCAACCCCATCTACCATAAGGCAACGTTGCCTCTCTCACTCTCACGATTACATGTACGTACTAATCGTAAATTGTTCTCTTTTTTTTTGAGAAAAGTATTTTGTTCTCCTTTGTGAAACTACATGCATGCAAAGCTCAAGGAGTATGCTTGATTACTTCGCTATTTTATAGTTGCAAATTACACTCCATTCCTAAATATGTAAGTCTTTTTAGAGATTTCAATATAAACTACATAGGAAGAAAAATTAATGAATCAACGCTCTAAAGGAGGTCTATATACATTCATATGTAGTTAGGACTTATATTAAGGAACGGAGGAAGCATATTTTAACAAACACGATCCAGATGTTAATTACTATTTATATGAAATTATGTGAAATTTATTTACTCTATTTTGTCTTAATTAATTAATAACCCTAAAAATATGGATTATTACTATGAACGAGGTGCCATTTATTGCATGCAAAATGATCATCTATAGAGGAAATCAGCGACAATTATTGACAAATAAGTATAGAGGGGATCGCCTTGTCAAAGTCCTTTTGTGCATTGAATCTAGGTTCCAGGGGATTCTTTAATAGGATGGAGATTTTGCTACTGTGGACTTCTTCTATCCATGAGCACAAGTGACGGATCTAGTGTGGGTGCCATGACACCCCCTACAAAAATGAAACAATAGTATGTATGATATACTTAATCGTAATAAGTTAATACTAGTTTTGGACTATTTGTTGTATTTACAATGATGTTAACCCAAATTATACTATTTTTAGTATAATTTTCTCAAATTTAGCACCATCTATTGATATTTCGCATCGCCAATACTGTTTTCTAGGTCCACCACTGATGAGCACCATTTTGTGGGGAAGCACCAAATTCAAAGTAATTTGAGAAGTGAATTCCAACAGATAAAGTTGAAGGCTTTCATAAAATCTAGCTTAATAGCTGTAGTTAGTGACTTCGTTTTGTGACAATAGTATAAGAGATGGGAAATGTATTGGAACTTCCCAAAGATACATTTTATAGAGGAAGCCTTTCGATTGGAGTTTACTAGCAAAGGGATTAGGAGTTTGGGATGACTAATTAGAACCTTAGTTACCCCTTTTTTGAGTAAAACTTCCAATCTATTCGTCATCAATCATGATAGTACAACGAATACCAGAAATAATAAAAACATATGGATCTGTAGACCACCTAGCAATGACTACAAGCACTGAAGCGAGCCAAAGGCGCGCCGTCGTCATCGCCCCTTCCTAACTGGAGCCGAGCAGAACTTACTGTAGTAGACAGTCCGAAAGTCGTCATGCTAAGGCCCTATAGGACCAGCGCACCAGAACATCAACCGCCACCGTTGAAGAGAAGTTTAGATCGGAAGGATCCAACCTATAGACACATGAACACATACGAACAAATATCGAGTCCACGTAGATCCAACGAAGACAAACGCCACCAAATCCCACAAGATCCGCTAGAAACAAATCTCCACACGCCCTTCGATGACCCTAGAAGCACCACCGTGACGCTTATTCCATCTTCAGAGAGCCGCCGCCGCCTCGTGTAAGTGCATCTAGTGCCACCTCTAGTTGGTTTTGGAGTATTGACGACAAACCTAGTTGAGGGACTAATGTGTTTGTGAGAATTGCAGGATAACACAGGTAGAAGTCCCTCATTGATTCGGTTTTCCCACCAGAGATGACCCCTAAAAATGTATGAAGACATTGATGTCAAAGGTGGTATATGAAGATATTCACATTGAAGACTATGACAAGAGAAGACACCGCTTGAAGCCTATGGAGCTCGAAGACTTAGATCTTTCGTAGTTCTTTTTCTTCTGTGTTGAGTCATAGGAACCACCGTACTGCTAAGAGGGGTCCAAGAGAACCAGTCAGAATGACTGAATTGATGCTTAAACAAAAACCTATGTCTTCGAGTGAAGACTATGAGAGCAAATCTTGTCCAGAGTCGGAGAAGTCAGCTTTGCTTGTAGCCCAAGTAAAGTTGTCGTGTGAGTTTGAAATCTGACCGTTGGAACACGTGTCAGTTCCTTAGTGACCCAGGGTCATTTCGGACAAATCAGGTCGGGTTGCCTAGTGGCTATAAATAGCCCACCCCCTACAACCATAAACGGTTGGCTGCTCAGATTCAGAGTACGGCTTTTGTCGTTTGAGAGCAACCCACCTCGAAGCCTTTGAGAGAGAATTCCTTGCGAGGATAAAGCCCTAACCACCCAGAGCCAAAGAGAATTAGGCATCACTTAAGTCTTCTTGTCTGAGTGATCTGAAGACTTATTACACTTGAGGACTATGCATCCTCCAGCCAGTTAGGCGTCGCGTTCTGAGCATCCAAGAAACATTGTGGATTGCCGGTGAACGAAGTCTGTGAAGGTTTGGGAGTCTACCTTGAAGACTTACCAGAGTGATTGGGCGAGGTCTGTGTGACCTTAGCTCAAGGGGAATACGGTGAGGACTGGGTGTCCTGAGCTGCGTGTTCAGGACTGGGTGTCCGGGACTGTGTGTCCTTTGGTTTAAATACCTAGCCGCCCTAACCAAACGTACAGTTGTCACAGCAACTGGAACTGGTCCAACAAATCTTTGTCTTCAACGAGTCACTGGTTTCATCCTTCCCTTCTCTTTACTTACTGTTACTCTGTGTGAAGTCATTGTATGTTTGCTCTATCTTTTGTCTTCACTGAGTGACTGTGTGATCTGTTTGGCTTCTTAATATCTTCCTGCCTGATCCTTACTACCTAGCTACTATTACTCATTGTCCTTTCATTTCATTGAATACATGACTATGGTTTATCTAGTGTAGTCTAACTTTCGCTGCATGGTAATAGGTTTATTTCTATCGTTTGTCTTCGAAACTCCCATGTTTTGAAGACTTTCATAAAAATCGCCTATTCACCCCCCTCTAGTCGATATAACGCACTTTTAATTGGTATCAGAGCAAGGTGCTCCCTTGTTCTGCGTGATTCGGTTTAACCACCGGGAGTTTTAGCTATGTCGACTGCAGGGATAATTAAAGTCTCCGCTGCGTGCCCCGTCTTCGATGGAACTGAATATCCCTACTGGAAGAATAAGATGCGCATGCATCTTGAAGCCATTTACGTCGACCTATGGTATGTCGTCAAGAACGGCGTTCCCAAGGCTGGAGAAGGTGTCACTGCCGCTGATGTCAAGAAGTTCATTCAACTAGACTCTACTGCCAAGAACATTATCTGTGGTCATCTGACCAAAGGACAGTATGGCCATGTGAGCGCTTTGGAAACATCTAAGCTGGTCTGGGACTGGCTCTCCAAGGTCAAAAGAAGGCGTCTCAACCCAGAGAGATCAGAGAATCAGCGTTCTTCGCAACCTCTTCAACTGCTTCAAGCGAAATGACAATGAGAATGTCCAGCTCACATTTGACTGACTCACTGACATCACAAATGAGCTTCAAGCCCTTGGCGCCACTGAGATCGCCAAGCATGAAGTCGTCAATGTTGGAAATATGCCCTAGAGGCAATAATAAAAGCATTATTATTATATTTCCTTGTTCATGGTAATTGTCTTTATTCATGCTATAATTGTGTTATCCGGAAATCGTAATACATGTGTGAATAACAGACACCAACATGTCCCTAGTAAGCCTCTAGTTGACTAGCTCGTTAATCAACAGATAGTCATGGTTTCCTGGCTATGGACATAAGATGTCATTGATAACGAGATCACATCATTAGGAGAATGATGTGATGGACAAGACCCAATCCTAAACATAGCATAAAGATCGTATAGTTCGTTTGCTAGAGTTTTGCAATGTCAAGTGTCTTTTCCTTAGACCATGAGATCGTGTAACTCCCGGATACCGTAGGAGTGCTTTGGGTGTACCAAACGTCACAACGTAACTGGGTGACTATAAAGGTATACTACGGGTATCTCCGAAAGTGTCTGTTAGGTTGACACGGATCAAGACTGGGATTTGTCACTCCGTATGACGGAGAGGTATCACTGGGCCCACTCGGTAAAGCATCATCATAATGAGCTCAAAGTGACCAAGTGTCTGGTCACGGGATCATGCATTACGGTACGAGTAAAGTGACTTGCCGGTAACGAGATTGAACGAGGTATTGGGATATCGACGATCGAATCTCGGGCAAGTAATATATCGATTGACAAAGGGAATTGTATACGGGGTTGATTGAATCCTCGACATCGTGGTTCATCCGATGAGATCATCGTGGAGCATGTGGGAGCCAACATGGGTATCCAGATCCCGCTGTTGGTTATTGACCGGAGAGTCGTCTCGGTCATGTCTGCTTGTCTCCCGAACCCGTAGGGTCTACACACTTAAGGTTCGGTGACGCTAGGGTTGTGAAGATAAGTATATGCAGTAACCCGAATGTTGTTCGGGGTCCCGGATGAGATCCAGGACGTCACGAGGAGTTCTGGAATGGTCCGAAGGTAAAGAATTATATATAGGATGTGCAGTTTCGGCCATCGGGACAAGTTTCGGGGTACCCGGTATTGTACCGGGACCACCGGAAGGGTCCCGGGGGTCCACCGGGTGGGGCCACCTATCCCGGAGGGCCCCATGGGCTGAAATAGGAGGGAACCCAGCCCATAGTGGGCTGGGGCGCCAGCCCCTAGGGGGCCCATGCGGCTAGGGCTAAGGGGAAACCCTAGAGGGGGCGCCCCTTGCCTTGGGGAGCAAGCCCCACCCTAGGCCGCCGCCCCCCCTAGTAGATTCCATCTACTAGGGCCGGCGCCCCCCCCCATGGCACCCCTATATATAGTGGGGGAGAGGAGGGACTTGACACACCAGCCCCTGGCGCCTCCCTCTCTCCCCGTTACGTCTCTCTTCCTCGTAGTATAGGCGAAGCCCTGCTACTGCGACGCCCTGCATCCACCACCACGCCGTCGTGCTGCTGGATCTTCGTCAACCTCTCCTTCCCCTTGCTGGATCAAGAAGGAGGAGACGTATCCCGTCCCGTACGTGTGTTGAACGCGGAGGTGCCGTCCATTCGGCGCTGGTCATCGGTGATTTGGATCACGTTGTGTACGACTACATCATCCCCGTTCGTTGAACGCTTCCGCACGCGATCTACAAAGGTATGTAGATGCATCTCGTGACTCGTTGCTAGATGAACTCCTAGATGATCTTGGTGAAACGAGTAGGAATTTTTTTTTGTTTTCTGCAACGTTCTCCAACAGTGGCATCATGAGCTAGGTCTATGCATAGTTCTTCTTGCGCGAGTAGAACACAATTTGTTGTGGGCGTGGATTTGTCAACTTTCTTGCCGCTACTAGTCTTTTCTTGCTTCAGCGGTATTGTGGGATGAAGCGGCCCGGACCAACCTTACACGTACGCTTACGTGAGACCGGTTCCACCGACTAACATGCACTAGTTGCATAAGGTGGCTGGCGGGTGTCTGTCTCTCCTACTTTAGTTGGAGCGGATTCGATGAACAGGGTCCTTATGAAGGGTAAATAGAAGTTGACAAATTACGTTGTGGTTTTCACGTAGGTAAGAAAACGTTCTTGCTAGAACCCTAATTCAGCCACGTAAAAACTTGCAACAACAATTAGAGGACGTCTAACTTGTTTTTGCAGCAAGTGGTTTGTGATATGATATGGCCAAAGTTGTGATGAATGATGAATGATCTATATGTGATGTATGATATGTTCATGCTATTGTAATAGGAATCACGACTTGCATGTCGATGAATATGACAACCGGCAGGAGCCATAGGAGTTGTCTTTATTCTTTTATATGACCTGCGTGTCATTGAGAAACGCCATGTAAATTACTTTGCTTCATTGCTAAACGCGTTAGCCATAGTAGTAGAAGTAATAATTGGCGAGCAACTTTATGGAGACACGATGATGGAGATCATGATGATGGAGATCATGGTGTCAAGCCGGTGACAAGACGATCATGGAGCCCCAAGATGGAGATCAAAGGAGCTATGTGATAATGGCCATATCATGTCACGTTTATTATTTGATTGCATGTGATGTTTGTCATGTTTTGCATCTTGTTTACTTAGAACGGCGGTAGTAAATAAGATGATCCCTCATAACAATTTCAAGAAGTGTTCTCCCCTAACTGTGCACCGTTGCTAAAGTTTGTCGTTTCGAAGCACCACGTGATGATCGGGTGTGATAGATTCTTACGTTCACATACAACGGGTGTAAGACAGTTTTACACATGCAAAACACTTAGGGTTAACTTGACGAGCCTAGCATGTGCATAGACATGGCCTCGGAACACAGAAGACCGAAAGGTCGAGCATGAGTCGTATAGAAGATGCGATCAACATGAAGATGTTCACCGACGTTGACTAGTCCGTCTCACGTGATGATCGGACACGGCCTAGTTAACTAGGATCATGTAATACTTAGATGACTAGAGGGATGTCTAATCTAAGTGGGAGTTCATTATAATTTGATTGGATGAACTTTATTATCATGAACATTAGTCTAAAATATTTTACAATATGTCTTGTAGATCAAATGGCCCACGTAGTCCTCAACTTCAACGCGTTCCTAGAGAAAACCAAGCTGAAAGACGATGGCAGCAACTATACGGACTGGGTCCGGAACTTGAGGATCATCCTCATAGCTGCCAAGAAAGATTATGTCCTACAAGCACCGCTGGGTGACGCACCTGTCCTCCCTGCTGAACAAGACGTTATGAACGCTTGGCAGGCACGTACCGATGACTACTCCCTCGTTCAGTGCGGCATGCTTTACAGTTTAGAACCGGGGCTCCAAAAGCGTTTTGAGAGACATGGAGCATATGAGATGTTCGAAGAGCTGAAAATGGTTTTCCAAGCTCATGCCCGGGTCGAGAGATATGAGGTCTCCGACAAGTTCTTCAGCTGTAAGATGGAGGAAAGCAGTTCTGTCAGTGAGCACATACTCACGATGTCTGCATTACATAACCGCTTGACTCAGCTGGGAGTTAATCTCCCGGATGATGCGGTCATTGACAGAATCCTCCAGTCGCTTCCACCGAGCTACAAGAGCTTTGTGATGAACTTCAATATGCAGGGGATGGAAAAGACCATTCCTGAAGTATTTGCTATGCTGAAATCAGCAGAGGTAGAAGTCAAGAAGGAACATCAAGTGTTGATGGTCAATAAAACCACTAAGTTCAAGAAGGGCAAGGGTAAGAAAGCCTTCAAGAAGGACGGCAAGGAGGTTGCCGTGCCCGGCAAGCAAGCTGCCGGGAAGAAGCCAAAGAATGGACCCAAGCCCGAGACTGAGTGTTTTTATTGCAAGGGAAGCGGTCACTGGAAGCGGAATTGCCCCAAGTACTTAGCAGACAAGAAGGCCGGCAAAACAAAAGGTATATGTGATATACATGTAATTGATGTGTACCTTACCAGTAATCGTAGTAGCTCTTGGGTATTTGATACCGGTGCAGTTGCTCGCATTTGTAACTCACAGCAGGAACTACGGAATAGGCGAAGACTGGCAAAGGACGAGGTGACGATGCGCGTCGGGAATGGTTCCAAAGTCGATGTGATCGCCGTCGGCACGCTGCCTCTTCATTTACCTATGGGATTAGTTCTAAACCTCAATAATTGTTATTTAGTACCAGCTTTGAGCATGAACATTGTATCGGGATCTCGTTTAATTCGAGATGGCTACTCATTTAAATCCGAGAATAATGGTTGTTCTATTTATATGAGAGATATGTTTTATGGTCATGCTCCTATGGTGAATGGTTTATTCTTTATGAATCTCGAACGTAATGCTACACATGTTCATAGTGTGAGTACCAAAAGATGTAAGGTTGATAATGATAGTCCCACATACTTGTGGCACTGCCGCCTTGGTCACATAGGTGTCAAACGCATGAAGAAGCTCCATGCAGATGGACTTTTAGAGTCTCTTGATTATGAATCATTTGACACGTGCGAACCATGCCTTATGGGTAAAATGACCAAGACTCCGTTCTCAGGAACAATGGAGCGAGCAACCAACTTATTGGAAATCATACATACTGATGTGTGCGGTCCAATGAGTGTTGAGGCTCGCGGCGGCTATCGTTATGTTCTCACTCTCACTGATGATTTGAGTAGATATGGATATATTTACTTAATGAAACACAAGTCTGAAACCTTTGAAAAGTTCAAGGAATTTCAGAGTGAGGTTGAGAATCAACGTGACAGGAAAATCAAGTTTCTATGATCAGATCGTGGAGGAGAATACTTGAGTCACGAATTTGGCACACACTTAAGAAAATGTGGAATAGTTTCACAGCTCACGCCGCCTGGAACACCTCAGCGTAACGGTGTGTCCGAACATCGTAATCGCACTCTATTAGATATGGTGCGGTCTATGATGTCTCTTGCCGATTTACCACTATCTTTTTGGGGCTATGCTTTAGAGACTGCTGCATTCACTTTAAATAGGGCTCCGTCAAAATCCGTTGAGACGACACCGTTTGAATTATGGTTTGGAAGAAACCTAAGTTGTCGTTTCTGAAAGTTTGGGGATGCGATGCTTATGTCAAGAAACTTCAACCTGAAAAGCTCGAACCCAAGTCGGAAAAATGCGTCTTCATAGGATACCCAAAAGAAACTATTGGGTATACCTTCTACCTCAGATCCGAAGGCAAGATCTTTGTTGCCAAGAATGGATCCTTTCTAGAGAAAGAGTTTCTCTCGAAAGAAGTAAGTGGGAGGAAAATAGAACTTGATGAAGTATTACCTCTTGAACCGGAAAATGGCGCAACTCAAGAAAATGTTCCTGAGGTGCCTACACCGACTGGAGAAGAAGTTAATGATGATGATCATGAAACTTCTGATCAAGTTACTACTGAAACTCGAAGGTCCACAAGGACACATTCCGCACCAGAGTGGTACGGCAACCCTGTCTTGGAAATCATGTTGTTAGACAACGGTGAACCTTCGAACTATGAAGAAGCGATGGCGGGCCCGGATTCCGACAAATGGCTAGAAGCCACGAAATCCGAGATAGGATCCATGTATGAAAACGAAGTATGGACTTTGACTGACTTGCCCATTGAACGGCGAGCCATAGAGAATAAATGGATCTTTAAGAAGAAGACAGACGCGGATGGTAATGTGACCATCTATAAAGCTCGGCTTGTCGCTAAAGGTTATCGACAAGTTCAAGGGGTTGACTACGATGAGACTTTCTCACCGGTAGCGAAGCTGAAGTCCGTCCGAATCATGTTAGCAATTGACGCGTTTTACGATTATGAAATATGGCAAATGGACGTCAAAACGGCATTCCTTAATGGTTTCCTTAAGGAAGAATTGTATATGATGCAGCCGAAAGGTTTTGTCGATCCTAAGAATGCTGACAAAGTGTGCAAGCTCCAACGCTCTATTTATGGGCTGGTGCAAGCATCTCGGAGTTGGAACATTCGCTTTGATGAGATGATCAAAGCGTTTGGGTTTACGCAGACTTATGGAGAAGCCTGTGTTTACAAGAAAGTGAGTGGGAGCTCTGTAGCATTTCTCCTATTATATGTAGATGACATACTTTTGATGGGAAATGATATAGAACTTTTGGACAGCATCAAGGCCTACTTGAATAAGAGTTTTTCAATGAAGGACCTTGGAGAAGCTGCTTATATATTAGGCATCAAGATCTATAGAGATAGATCGAGACGCCTCATAGGTCTTTCACAAAGCACATACCTTGATAAGATATTGAAGAAGTTCAATATGGATCAATCTAAGAAGGGGTTCTTGCCTGTGTTACAAGGTATGAAATTGAGCTCGGCTCAAAGTCCGACCACGGCAGAAGAAATAGAAGAGATGAGTGTCATCCCCTATGCCTCAGCCATAGGTTCTATTATGTATGCCATGCTGTGTACCAGACCTGATGTAAATCTTGCCGTAAGTTTGGTAGGAAGATACCAAAGTAATCCCGGCAAGGAACACTGGACAGCGGTCAAGAATATCCTGAAGTACCTGAAAAGGACTAAGGAGATGTTTCTCGTTTATGGAGGTGACGAAGAGCTCGTCGTAAAGGGTTACGTCGATGCTAGCTTTGACACAGATCTGGATGACTCAAAGTCACAAACCGGATACGTGTATATTTTGAATGGTGGGGCAGTAAGCTGGTGCAGTTGCAAGCAGAGCGTCGTGGCGGGATCTACATGTGAAGCGGAGTACATGGCAGCCTCAGAGGCAGCACATGAAGCAATTTGGGTGAAGGAGTTCATCACCGACCTCGGAGTCATACCCAATGCGTCGGGGCCGGTCAAGCTCTTCTGTGACAACACTGGAGCTATTGCACTTGCCAAGGAGCCCAGGTTTCACAAGAAGACAAGGCACATCAAGCGTCGCTTCAACTCCATTCGTGAAAATGTTCAAGATGGAGACATAGATATTTGTAAAGTACATACGGACCTGAATGTAGCAGATCCGTTGACTAAACCTCTCCCTAGGGCAAAACATGATCAACACCAGAATTCCATGGGTGTTCGATTCATCACAATGTAACTAGATTATTGACTCTAGTGCAAGTGGGAGACTGTTGGAAATATGCCCTAGAGGCAATAATAAAAGCATTATTATTATATTTCCTTGTTCATGGTAATTGTCTTTATTCATGCTATAATTGTGTTATCCGGAAATCGTAATACATGTGTGAATAACAGACACCAACATGTCCCTAGTAAGCCTCTAGTTGACTAGCTCGTTAATCAACAGATAGTCATGGTTTCCTGGCTATGGACATAAGATGTCATTGATAACGAGATCACATCATTAGGAGAATGATGTGATGGACAAGACCCAATCCTAAACATAGCATAAAGATCGTATAGTTCGTTTGCTAGAGTTTTGCAATGTCAAGTGTCTTTTCCTTAGACCATGAGATCGTGTAACTCCCGGATACCGTAGGAGTGCTTTGGGTGTACCAAACGTTACAACGTAACTGGGTGACTATAAAGGTATACTACGGGTATCTCCGAAAGTGTCTGTTGGGTTGACACGGATCAAGACTGGGATTTGTCACTCCGTATGACGGAGAGGTATCACTGGGCCCACTCGGTAATGCATCATCATAATGAGCTCAAAGTGACCAAGTGTCTGGTCACGGGATCATGCATTACGGTACGAGTAAAGTGACTTGCCGGTAACGAGATTGAACGAGGTATTGGGATACCGACGATCGAATCTCGGGCAAGTAATATATCGATTGACAAAGGGAATTGTATACGGGGTTGATTGAATCCTCGACATCGTGGTTCATCCGATGAGATCATCGTGGAGCATGTGGGAGCCAACATGGGTATCCAGATCCCGCTGTTGGTTATTGACCGGAGAGTCGTCTCGGTCATGTCTGCTTGTCTCCCGAACCCGTAGGGTCTACACACTTAAGGTTCGGTGACGCTAGGGTTGTGAAGATAAGTATATGCAGTAACCCGAATGTTGTTCGGGGTCCCGGATGAGATCCAGGACGTCACGAGGAGTTCCGGAATGGTCCGGAGGTAAAGAATTATATATAGGATGTGCAGTTTCGGCCATCGGGACAAGTTTCGGGGTACCCGGTATTGTACCGGGACCACCGGAAGGGTCCCGGGGGTCCACCGGGTGGGGCCACCTATCCCGGAGGACCCCATGGGCTGAAATAGGAGGGAACCCAGCCCATAGTGGGCTGGGGCGCCAGCCCCTAGGGGGCCCATGCGGCTAGGGCTAAGGGGAAACCCTAGAGGGGGCGCCCCTTGCCTTGGGGAGCAAGCCCCACCCTAGGCCGCCGCCCCCCCCCATGGCACCCCTATATATAGTGGGGGAGAGGAGGGACTTGACACACCAGCCCCTGGCGCCTCCCTCTCTCCCCGTTACGTCTCTCTTCCTCGTAGTATAGGCGAAGCCCTGCTACTGCGACGCCCTGCATCCACCACCACGCCGTCGTGCTGCTGGATCTTCGTCAACCTCTCCTTCCCCTTGCTGGATCAAGAAGGAGGAGACGTCTCCCGTCCCGTACGTGTGTTGAACGCGGAGGTGCCGTCCGTTTGGCGCTGGTCATCGGTGATTTGGATCACATTGTGTACGACTACATCATCCCCGTTCGTTGAACGCTTCCGCACGCGATCTACAAAGGTATGTAGATGCATCTCGTGACTCGTTGCTAGATGAACTCCTAGATGATCTTGGTGAAACGAGTAGGAAATTTTTTTTGTTTTCTGCAACGTTCTCCAACAGTCAAGACACTACTGAGATCACTTGACAGTTTGTTTGACACCCTAGCCCTGATGATTCAAGAACGACCTGATTTCAAGACACTCGATCCGTCCGACATACTTGAGAGGCTCAACACACATGAGTTTCAGCTTTCTGAGAAAAGAGATATCTACGGTCCAAACTATGGGCGAACTCGTGCTCTGAAGGCAAAAGCTGTCTCCTCATCTGAAGAAGAATCTGACAGCAGTTCTGACGATCCTGAAGACATTGGAAACGAACTTGCTATGCTTGTTAAGAAGTTCCAAAGATTCACCAAGAAGAAAGGCTTCAGAACGTCTTCACGATCAAGCTCAAGGAATGACAAAGTTTCTGCTCATGACTACAAGAAGAAAACATGTCACAAATGCAAGAAAACTGGCCACTTCATCTCTGAGTGTCCGCAGTGGGACAATGAGAACAGAAAGAAGAAGAAGAAGAGCAAGGAATATGAATCTGACGACAAGAAGTAGAAGAAATACTCAAAGTCTTCTTCCAAGTCTTCCTCAAAGTCTTCATCACACAAGAAGAGCTCATCTGGCAAGGCACGTGCATTTGTTGGCAAGGAAATGGATTCAGAGGAGGAGTCCGTGTCTAAGGAGGCGGAGGTGGAGTCTGAGGAGGAGTCCGATTCTGGTGTTGCAAGTCTGGCTACAGCATATGTTGCCAAGTCCATCTTCAACACTGAAGACAATGACTTCACCACTGACGCCGGTGCAAATGACAAAGACGACTCTGCTCCTACCTACTGCTTCATGGCACGCGGTGCCAAGGTAAACACACGCACTACTCACTATCAAACATCTAGTGACGATGACTCAGATTGTGATTCAAGACCCAGCTACAAAACACTTGCTAAAATTGCAACTGAACAACAGAAAGCCATGGAACATATTCAAAAACTGTTAGACAAAAGCAATGATCTGTTGGGCGCTGAAATGACTCGATCTGAATCCTTAATTGAAGACATAAAAAATCTCCATGTTAAGTATGAGGAACTTGAAAGTCGTCATGAAACGCTCTCAACAACTCATGAAAAGCTTTCCTATGATTATCTTCAAAGGAAGCAAGATCTTGAGAAATTGAGAGCGGCTCATGAAGATCTTCAAAAGGAAAACGAGTCACTTTGCGCCGAACAGATCAGTTTCACTCAGGAAGGATTTGAACCACCATGTCTTAAATGCATTGAGCGTGATAATGATGCTTCTGTTGCTGAATGTTCTACTACTGCTACTGTTGCAATATCTTCAACTGTTGATGTGCTAACTAACCCCTCTACTGAGGATACTACTGCGATTGCTGATGAGAATGCTATGTTGAAGATATTGCTTGAAACAGGGATGTACAAAAGTCTTAAAGGGCATTAGACACTATGTGATGTCCTCGAAAGGTAGATTCTGAACCGAAACCGAGGAAAGAGGGTGTTGGGTTCATAAGGAAAATGAATGCTGATGGCTCTTACTGGAAACCTGAGCAGTATCCCAAAACCACATGGGTTGCTGCAAAGGAACCTTCAGCAGATCCATCCAGTCTATCTGGCTTCACTTGTGCTAACCCAATTTCATTGATGAATCCTTTGATGCAAACTATAAACTATTTAAGAATCAGAATGGTGAAGTGTTTTCCAGGTACATTGGTACTAACTACAGGAATGGACCGCCTACGAAGAAGATCTGGGTGCCCAAAAGGTGTTTGGAAAATCTTCCTGTGAATGTCATCATGAGACCACAGATGAAGATGACAAACCCCAGACCACAGGCTTCATATGGCCCAAAGGCTTCATACAGACAGAGGACTCACCTGAGTCGCACTAATGCAAATGTTTTGCAGGGAAACCATACTCAGGCCTATGAATATGAGCGCGGTTCATTGAACCGCCATGTTCATAAGACCAAAAACTATTCTGCTTATTCTTATGAGTATTATTGTCCACCTGCAAGACTTTTTGCTAGAGCCCCAAAGCCAAAGTTTTCAGACGCTGCACTTAGACTTATCGCTTCTAAGCCACCCTTGAAGATGTGGGTGGTTAAGAAGGCTCAACTCTCTTTTGCAGGGAAAGGTCTCCAGCAGAAAACCAAAATCTTCTGACGCTGTCGCTGGGGACCTTAAACATCTTGTAGGGCGCAAGATCAAATGCCCGAATGGTCTTACTATGTACTTCGTTCCTGAATCGCTTGCTACTCTCCCTATCAGTCCTAATCTGGATCTAAGCTCTCATAACCCACTGGTTCGTCAAATGTTTTTGCTTCACAACTCTCTTCATGAAGCCTATCCCCCTAACTGCACTGTAGGGTATGACACCAGCGTCTACAGAATGGATTATTGATAGTGGGTGTACAAATCACATGACTGGCAAAAGAAGCCTTCTGATGGACTCAACCTTACGTCCATCCGACAAGAGCCACATCACATTTGCTGACATTGGTAAAAGTAAGGTATTGGGTCTAGGTAGAGTTGCAATCTCAAAGGATCAACACATGGATAAAGTCATGCTTGTTGAATCCCTTGGCTTCAACTTAATGTCTGTCTCAATGCTATGCGATTTGAACATGATCGTAATATTTGGAAAATATCGTTGCCTTGTTCTAATGGAATTTGACAAGTCTCTAGTGTTTGAAAGGTATCGGAAAGATGATCTGTACGTGGTAGATTTCTCATCAGGACCACAGCTTGCCGTATGTCTTCTAGCAAAAGCATCAGAATGCTGGCTCTGGCATCGGAGGCTTGGGCATGCTGGAATGAGGAACCTCCACACCCTTGCAAATAAGAAGCATGTCATAGGCATCGAGGGCGTCAAGTTCAAGAAAGATCACTTGTGCGGTGCCTGTGAAGCAGGAAAGATGACAAGGGCCAAACATCCCTCGAAGACAATCATGACTACTACTCGACCCTTCGAGCTGCTTCACATGGATCTTTTCGGTCCCACTCATTACTCAACTCTTACTACTACTGCTTGTCTCTATGGCTTCGTCATTGTTGATGATTATTCTAGATACACTTGGGTGCATATAATCCTTTACAAGACTAAAGTGCAGGATGTCTTCAGACGCTTCGCCAATCGAGCAATGAACAACTATGGCGCCAAGATAAAGCACATCAGAAGTGATAATGGCACTGAATTCAAGAACACTGGCCTTGATACATATCTTGACACCTTGGGCATTACACATGAATTCTCAGCCCCGTACATGCCACAGCAGAATGGCGGCGTCGAACGCAAGAACAGAACACTCATTGAGATGGCCAGAACAATGCTAGATGAATACAAGACTCCAAGAAAATTCTGGCCTGAAGCCATTAATACTGCATGCCATACAATCAATCGTGTTTATCTTCACAAGCTTCTGAACAAGACATCGTATGAGCTCCTCACTGGCAAGAAACCAAATGTCAGTTACTTCAGAGTATTTGGCGCAAGGTGCTGGATCAAGGACCCACATCACACTTCAAAGTTTGCCCCAAAAGCACATGAGGGTTTTATGCTTGGATATGGAAAGGATTCGCACTCCTACAGAGTCTTCAACCTCTTTCATTATAAAGTGGTTGAAACCGTGGATGTGCGGTTCGATGAGACTAACGGTTCACAAAGAGAACACCTGCCAAATGTGCTAGATGAAGTTCCATCCAGTGAATCAATCAAGCTAATGGGAACTGGAGAAATCATACCTTCTGAAGCTCATCCCGAAGAGGAACTCATCATCTCCGCACCAGATCAACCTGAAGACAATGCTCAACCTGAAGACAATCCCTCCAACAACAACAATGATCAGCAAGAGCAAAGTCTTCGCCCTGTACATCCTCGTGTTGCCAATGAAGTGCAGATTGAGAGAATAATTGACAGCATCAATGCACCTAGTCCGCTCACTCGATCAAGGGCAACCCAGCTGGCAAATTTCTATGGGCACTTCGCATTCGTCTCAAGAACAGAACCCAAGAAAGTGGAAGAAGCCTTCATGGAACCTGAATGGATTCAGCTATGCAAGAAGAGCTTCAATAGTTTGAGCTGAATAATGTATGTGAACTGGTTAAGCATCCTGATCCTCGGAAGCACAATATAATAGGCACAAAATGGATATACCGCAACAAGCAAGATGAGCATGGTCAAGTTGTCAGAAACAAAGCTCGTCTAGTTGCTCAAGGATATACTCAAGTGGAAGGCATTGACTTCGATGAAACATTTGCTCCTGTAGCTAGACTTGAAGCCATCCGCATACTGCTGGCCTATGCAAATCATCACAACATACTTCTTTATCAAATGGATGTGAAGAGCGCCTTTCTCAAGGGAAAAATTGAAGAAGAAGTGTATGTTGCACAACCACCTGGCTTTGAAGATCCAAAACATCCTGATATGGTATACAAGCTCAACAAGGCACTGTATGGCCTCAAACAAGCCCCTCGGGCCTAGTATGACACACTCAAATACTTCCTGAAGAGCAAAGGATTCATACCTAGTTCCCTCGACCCCACTCTCTTCATGAAGACATATGATGGTGAACTGTTTGTGTGCCAAATATATGTGGATGACATTATCTACGGCTGCATCAATCAGAAGTATAGTGAAGAGTTTGGATACATGATGCAAGAGCAATATCAGATGTCCATGATGGGAGAGCTGAAGTTTTTCCTCGGTCTTCAAATACGACAGCAATGCAACGGCATCTTCATATCTCAAGAGAAGTATCTCAAAGATTGCCTTAAGAAGTTCGGTATGCAAGACTGCAAAGGGTTCACGACGCCAATGCCAGCCAAGCATCATCTGGGTCCTGACGACAATGGTAAAGAGTTCGATCAAAAGGTATACCGCTCCATGATTGGTTCTTTGCTTTATCTATGTGCATCTAGGCCAGATATTGTGCTTAGTGTTTGCATGTGTGCTCGATTTCAAGCAGCACCAAAGGAGTCGCATCACTTAGCTGTGAAGCGAATTCTTTGATATTTGGCTCACACCCCAACTCTAGGATTATGGTATCCAAAGGGCTCAGAGTTTGATCTAGTTGGATTCTCGGATGCTGATTATGCTGGTGACAAGGTGGATCTCAAGTCTACATTAGGCACATGTCATTTTCTGGGACGATCACTTGTATGTTGGTCTTCAAAGAAGTAGAACTGTGTATCTCTCTCCACTGCTGAATCTGAATACATTGCTGCTGGATCTTGCTGCGCTCAGCTTTCGTGGATGAAGCAAACCCTCAAGGACTACGGCATTCATCTGAAGCAAGTGCCACTCTACTGCGACAACGAAAGCGCCACCAAGATAGCCAACAACCCTGTTCATCACTCGAAGACAAAGCACATTGAAATTCGTCATCACTTTCTCAGAGATCATGTTGTGAAGGAAGATATTGATATCATGCACGTCAACACTGAAGAGCAATTGGCAGATATCTTCACCAAGACCTTGGATGAGAAGAGATTTTGCAAGTTACGGTGTGAGCTAAATATCCTGGAATCCTCAAATGTCCTGTGATCAGGCACACATCCTAACCCTTATGCATATTGATGACTTAGATGTGCACCACATGAAGTAAAGTACATCTTCAATCAATGAAGACATACATTCTAAGTGTGAATACATTAAAGTGGAATTTGACTTCGGAGCGCCACGATAATTGTGCGCCGTGTCTGGGTCTAGTACTTCCTATACGGTGGGTAACGCCACCACCAAATGTTCTATTTGAAGTGTTTCTCTCATGGCGTTACCTTGCTATGTCTTCACATTTGGTTTGGTTTCAATCTCAACATGTTTTCATGATTATCTTCACTATGTTGATTATATATATACTAGTGTTCTGTCCTCTACAGCATTCACTTATAGCTATGTCTTCTTGTTAAATCTTTTGATCTAAGTGAATGTGATCGGACCCTAACCTCTCTGTGCTCTCTATCTCTCCAAATCATATGCATTCTATTGAAACTGTCGAATGTCTTCTCTGCGTCCTTGTCAGCAGAAGATACACAAACAAACATTAAGTCCGTTTTCAATGCTCATTCCTCCACATGAAACCCGGAGAAGTAGGAACAACCACCCGACAATCCAGGCGTGCGTGGGACGTGGAACAAACCCCAATATACTGCATGATGGCCACATGTTCCTCAGATGTGAATCGCCAGGGGCACCTGTGTAATAACGCAGTGCCGCCCCTGTACCTATAAATACACCCTTCACAGCGGTCATTATCTCTTCTTCCACTCTCGCATGAACCCTAGCGCCACCGCTAGCCCTCGATGACGCCGGCGACGAAGCGCTTCACTGCCGCAACCTCTCCGACGCAGTCTTCACGCCGACCGCGGACATCGTCCTCTCCGCCGTCGCCGTAGGTGTCCTCCGTCGCCAAGTTAGGGCACGGAAGATCGAACTGCTCGGCCTCCTCTTCCACTCCGTCTAGCAGTTCCCAGTGTGGTAAATAAAACTTCCTTTTACGGCCCCTTTTGATCCTATGGCTTTGTCACTTTCTACCACAAGAAGTTTCTATTCACACAAGTTGGATCTCTTTCATACTGCATCTCATAACATGCCTAGTATATTCACTTATGCTTCACAAGTAGTTAGATTCCTCACTTGTACTGATCTCTGGATTCGTACAAATCTGGAACCAACTCCTTATCTTTGAGTGAATGTCTTCGCACGATGAGGTCATAGTCTTCTAAACTGATTTATCTTCAAAATCTTCTGAGAATGCATATGACCTCTTCCCCATCCCTCGCACCTTAATGCTGTCACAGGTACATGTCCGTGGGAGAATCCCTTGGTTCTCATAGTCTGCATTCATTTGCAGAATTCTTACAGCATCACATAAATTCTCCTGAAGCCAGTTCCTGTTTGTCCAGCAAGCGAAAACCTTTGAAGCCTTTGAACGTTTTGAAGCCTTTCAGTTTGAAGTTCATGGCTGCAGAGAAATTAGTAAGGAAGGGTGGCAGATAGCGTCGTGGGGGAACATCAAGATATTTGCCTGATGACCTCTCAAAGCTTTACAAGACAGATCCTGAAGAGGATTACAATCAGCGCAAGACCAGAATCCAATGGATTCGAAGATATATTGGGTAGAACAATGGTTCGAATACCAGTTTGTGACCCAGGAATATGCTGAGAAAAATGCCATCAAGAGACCGTGGGGAGATATCCTATACAAGAATCTTCAACCCAGGTCTAGAGAAGAAGCCATTGAACAAGACTTCTATCCCTGCATGGTCCGTGGGCCACAGCCTACAGATGCACACCCATCGTCACTACTATGGTGTCGTGACGACAATCTATTCAAGCGCAACTTCCAGTTTGCCAAGAACTCAGCGAAGCAGAACAAGAAGTCTTTTGGATTAGACTTCAACCCTGGTCCTTCTGCTCCAAGGGCTGACGGCACATGCGATGCAAAACCCAATGTCGTCGGTCCTTTCTACAACCTGGCAGGTCTCATCACCCATATCTTGGTTCAAGGGACAGCCGTGAATGAGCCTGCAGCTGACGCTAAATTAGATGAAGCGCCTGCAGCGCCGACGCCAAAAAAGTTGAAGAAGCCCAAAGCTTCAAAGCCTGCCCCTTCACCAAAAATCTCAAGGGCGAAGCCACTGGCAACTGCACCTCCTGAAGACAGTGTACAGTCTGAAGACTTGTCATGCGTCTCCAAGCCCCAGAAGGTCAAGATGCCTCTGACACACACCGGCCAAGAGCTAACTGCTGCTGCCATTCTGCGCAATGAAGCCATTGATCTATCAAGTGATGAGGATCTTGCAGATGACGCTCTTGAGCAACTCATCAAGAGCAAAGAAGAAGCAGAAATCTTCAATAATCTGCCGCTCTTCGATGTATCAATCATTCATAACTACATTGATGAGTGGTTTGACACGCCAAACATCAGCTTCGGCGATCTCCAACTACCCATTGGCCTCGGTGTCGCCTTCCATGGCGCCATTGCTTCAGAGTTGGCCATCGCCCAGCGCGTTGTTGAACTGAAGCAGAAGATTGACTATGAAAAGGCTTAGTTCAAGAAGCATATGGCCAAGCTCAGTGTGCAAGAAGTGAAGAACTTCAAGATCATGATGCACGAGCTCAAGGAAGCCTTTTTGAAGAAATGTGCAGAAGCTCAGGGTTCGCGTGAGCGCATGAAGGCTCTGGCTGACAGATGTGTGCAAGCCTACAATGAGGCTGAGAAGCGCAAGGCCCTTGGGCGTCCTGGCATTGACCCCAGGATGGCCGCAAAGAAGAAGAAGAAGCCTACTACGGCTGAACCCAACGCACCAAGGCAGGAAGCAGTTCCGATTGTCTTCCCAACTAGACTGACTGGCTCGAAGCCAAAAAGTCGGTCAACCGCTTCAGAGCTCAAGAAGACAAGGACTGCTGAGGCTGGAGCCAGGAAGAGGAAACATCCTGAAGCCTCTCCTACTGCCCCCTCCAAGAAGAAGAGGAAGACCAAGAAAGATCGGGCGGCTCCCACAGAGCCTTTGATAGTTGAACATATTTCAATGGTCTATCCTGAAGCAGAACGCCAACTGACAATCCATGAGTCTGCTTCCACAGAGGCTCATGAAGCTGAAGACTTTCCAGCAGTTGATCCCATCACTGCTGAAGACATTGGTCAACATGACCATGTAGAAGATGGTGCAGTTCTTCCTCAGCTTGAAAACAGCGAACTCATCAGCATTGGTCGTCCACTGATGCCAATTGCACAGGATGCTTCATGGGCAGATCGCCCACAAGAGGAAGAAGACTATGAGGCCCAGCCCACTCCAGCTCCACAGGCGTCGCCCGCGTTGCGCAGGCTTCGCAAAGGTCCAAGGCCTCAAGTCTCTGCTGAAGACAATCCGGCTGCATCAGCCGCGAAAGAAGAAGTTCCACTAGCTGCTACTCGCCTGCCCCACCAAGAAGCGGTTCTCGAGGAGAACGTGATCGTGACCGACCCTCCAGCTCGTCAAGTGGAGGTTGAAAATCTAGAGGCTGCCACCACCAACACCACTGAAGCCACTGACGCCGTCATGGCTGAAGCTAATGTGGAGCCCTCACCCCCAACAGCACCAGAAGTCAGCGAAGCCACTGATCCTGCTGCTTCTGTTCCTGCGTCTGCTGCCGGTCCCCAATTCGACTATCATGTTGAGCACAGGCCTGAGGTCCAGAAGCCAATCCCAAGATTGCCCAAGTTCCCAGGTCCTGCATCAGCACCTGGCTCCTTCAACATCAATGGCTTCAGAGCAGACAACACATTCTTCAATAGCTCCAGGAACCCCTACTCCAGGGAAAGAATATCATCTGATCGGTTCTGGAGCTATCAGCAACGAAGCTATTACTCATGCATTCTTTACAACCAAGGTCGCATCTTCCCACACAAGCGCCTTGACATTGAAGCTATAGCTGGTCTGCCCTGTCTGGAAGAAGCTTTGGATTGCTTCAAGGAAGTTGGGCTGCTGCCATTTGTCACTGACCAAGAGCATTGGAATGAAGAGTTGCTGCTCCAGTTCTATGCCACACTTCACAACCGCGGGTATAACAGAGATCCGAAGACTTGGGTCCTAGAGTGGATGACTGGAAACGTTCATCACGAAGCCAAAGCCTTTGACATCATTGAGCTCACTAGCTTGCCCACTCCTGGCGATCTCTATGAGCATGGCTGTCAGCTTCATAGTGAAGCTGTTGAGAGCATCTTTCAGAAGACTGAACCCAATATGAGTCAGATGCTCAGTATGATGAAGCCATTGCCCCAAGATGCTGCTTATCCCATGGAGTTCTTTGTTGAAGACCTTGAGTATCTGCCATGGACCATTTATCATATCATAAGGCGAACTCTCTGGCCAATCAAAGGACATTCTCCCCATGCCAAGCTGGAAGGTGCAATGAAGACTTTGGTCTTCTATATTCTTCATGGAAAATGCTTCAATACACAGGATTTCTTCATTCGCCAACTTGCTGCATCTGGCTCTGATTTGTTTGGGTTGAAGTTCTACGCCCCTTGGGTGATGCGGCTGATCAAACTTCACTCTGCTATCTCATATCAGCCATCTGCCCGCAATCATCGGATCTTTTTGCCTGATGTGGATATGTCTATTGAAGCCATATATCCTGAGCCTGCCAAGGAACCTCTAAGTCTTCAGAATGCAGAGCATCAAAGTTTCTCTCAGAACGTTGAAGGCGTTGAAGCAGTAACTCGTGTGTATCCTTTGGCTGGCACTACACGTGCACCGCATCCTGCTCTTACTGAAGCCACTGATAGCACCATTGCTCAACGACCCAAGAAGCGCACTCGTGTCCTCAATGACCGAGAGCTTCTGGTGGCCCTTCATCAGAAACAGGATAGGCATCATGACTGACTAAAGCGTCAAATGCAAAGCCTCTTGGTGGATGTTAATCGCATTCGCAATCTTGCCACCAAGAACGCCTTTGTTTCTCATGAAACATCTCGACGCACATGGAAAGGGCTGACGCTTCTGTGTTCTGAAGATGATCTGCAAGAGGATGGCTTCACTGAGTGCTTCAAGTTTGACTCCACACCTCCTTGCAGGGCTGTGCCGCGACGAACTCCATCACTTGAAGACTCCGAGTTCTCGTCCTCTGCTGCAACCGTGAAAGCCAGAGTGATCGAGGATGAAGACGATGCTACTTCTTCGCCGCCTTCTTCAGCACACGTCAACACTGCTCCAAGCTCGTCTGCACCGCCAAACACCATCAACGACCCTGCTGCTTCACCTACTCCTCATGGGAACGAGTAGAGGCTCTATGTCTTCAAACCTTTTTGGTCCTTACTGACAAAAGGGGGAGAAGCATATGAGTTTGATAGTCTTCAAGCGGGTCCATATGGGCGGGTGTTTTATATTTTGCTTCGTGCTTACAAATCTCGTTTTGAAACATTTGGTTCTTTGAGTTGTAACACTTAAACTTGATGGTCGTCTGCTACTTATTTGCCACCTTGTGTTGCGATGATAAATTCCGCATGTGCGACGATAAATTCCACACTTAGATCATTTTGCAGACGTCCATTTTCCATTATGCATGTCATTATCTTCACATGCATAGTGGATTGTCATCATAAGTTGAAGTGGATCTCCACAAGCACAACCTGCCATGTGCATTTGCATTCCAAAAGCAAATTACTTATATGCACATCTTCAGGGGGAGCCCTTGCACCTTATGAAGACAATTCCTTATCCTTTACAATTTCACACATTATATTCCCCGTTGAAAACTTCAACTAGTTTGTCATCAATCACCAAAAAGGGGGAGATTGTAAGTGCATCTAGTGCCACCCCTAGTTGGTTTTGGAGTATTGATGACAAACCTAGTTGAGGGACTAATGTGTTTGTGAGAATTGCAGGATAACACAGGTAGAAGTCCCTCATTGATTCGGTTTTCCCACCAGAGATGACCCCTAAAAATGTATGAAGACATTGATGTCAAAGGTGGTATATGAAGATATTCACATTGAAGACTATGACAAGAGAAGACACCGCTTGAAGCCTATGGAGCTCGAAGACTTAGATCTTTCGTAGTTCTTTTTCTTCTGTGTTGAGTCATAGGAACCACCGTACTGCTAAGTGGGGTCCAAGAGAACCAGTCAGAATGACTGAAGTGATGCTTAAACAAAAACCTATGTCTTCGAGTGAAGACTATGAGAGAAAATCTTGTCCAGAGTCGGACAAGTCAGCTTTGCTTGTAGCCCAAGTAAAGTTGTCGTGTGAGTTTGAAATCTGACCGTTGGAACACGTGTCAGTTCCTTAGTGACCCAGGGTCATTTCGGACAAATCAGGTCGGGTTGCCTAGTGGCTATAAATAGCCCACCCCCTACAACCATAAACGGTTGGCTGCTCAGATTCAGAGTATGGCTTTTGTCGCTTGAGAGCAACCCACCTCGAAGCCTTTGAGAGAGAATTCCTTGCGAGAATAAAGCCCTAACCACCCAGAGCCAAAGAGAATTAGGCATCACTTAAGTCTTCTTGTCTGAGTGATCTGAAGACTTATTACACTTGAGGACTATGCATCCTCCAGCCGGTTAGGCGTCGCGTTCTGAGCATCCAAGAGACATTGTGGATTGCCGGTGAACGAAGTCTGTGAAGGTTTGGGAGTCTACCTTGAAGACTTACCAGAGTTATTGGGCGAGGTCTGTGTGACCTTAGCTCAAGGGGAATACGGTGAGGACTGGGTGTCCTGAGCTGCGTGTTCAGGACTGGGTGTCCGGGACCGTGTGTCCTTTGGTTTAAATACCTAGCCGCCCTAACCCGACGTACAGTTGTCACAGCAACTGGAACTGGTCCAACAAATCTTTGTCTTCAATGAGTCACTGGTTTCATCCTTCCCTTCTCTTTACTTACTGTTACTCTGTGTGTGAAGTCATTGTATGTTTGCTCTATCTTTTGTCTTCACTGAGTGACTGTGTGATCTGTTTGGCTTCTTAATATCTTCCTGCCTGATCCTTACTACCTAGCTACTATTACTCATTGTCCTTTCATTTCATTGAATACATGACTATGGTTTATCTAGTGTAGTCTAACTTCCGCTGCATGGTAATAGGTTTATTTCTATCGTTTGTCTTCAAAACTCCCATGTTTTGAAGACTTTCATAAAAATCGCCTATTCACCCCCCCTCTAGTCGATATAACGCACTTTCAATTGGTATCAGAGCAAGGTGCTCCCTTGTTCTGTGTGATTCGGTTTATGTTGGAAATATGCCCTAGAGGCAATAATAAATTGGTTATTATTATATTTCCTTGTTCATGATAATCGTTTATTATCCATGCTAGAATTGTATTGATAGGAAACTCAGATACATGTGTGGATACATAGACAACACCATGTCCCTAGTAAGCCTCTAGTTGACTAGCTCGTTGATCAATAGATGGTAACGGTTTCCTGACCATGGACATTGGATGTCGTTGATAATGGGATCACATCATTAGGAGAATGATGTGATGGACAAGACCCAATCCTAAGCCTAGCACAAAGATCGTGTAGTTCGTATGCTAAAGCTTTTGTAATGTCAAGTATCATTTCCTTAGACCATGAGATTGTGCAACTCCTGGATATTGTAGGAGTGCTTTGGGTGTGCCAAACGTCACAACGTAACTGGATGGCTATAAAGGTACACTACAGGTATCTCCGAAAGTGTCTGTTGGGTTGGCACGAATCGAGACTGGGATTTGTCACTCCGTGTAAACGGAGAGGTATCTCTGGGCCCACTCGGTAGGACATCATCATAGTTTTCACAATGTGATCAAGGAGTTGATCACGGGATGATGTGTTACGGAACGAGTAAAAGAGACTTGCCGGTAACGAGATTGAACCAGGTATCGGGATACCGACGATCGAATCTCGGGCAAGTATCGTACCGCTAGAGAAAGGGAATTGTATACGGGATTGATTAAGTCCATGACATCGTGGTTCATCCGATGAGATCATCGTGGAGCATGTGGGAGCCAACATGGGTATCTAGATCCCGCTGTTGGTTATTGACCAGAGACTTATCTCGGTCATGTCTGCATGTTTCCCGAACCCGTAGGGTCTACACACTTAAGGTTCGATGACGCTAGGGTTATAAAGGAAGTTTGTATGTGGTTACCGAATGTTGTTCGGAGTCCCGGATGAGATCCCGGACGTCACGAGGAGTTCCGGAATGGTCCGGAGGTAAAGATTTATATATGGGAAGTCATCATACGGTCACCGGAATAATTTGGGGGGTTGCCGGTATTGTACCGGGACCACCGAAGGGGATCCGGGGGTCCACCGGGAGGGTCCACCTGCCCCGGAGGACCCTATGGGTTGTATGTGGAGAGGGACCAGCCCCTTAGTGGGCTGGGCGCCTCCCCCCCTAGGGCCCATGCGCCTAGGGTTTTGGGGGAACCCTAAAGGGGGGCGCCCCCCTTGCCTTGGGGGGGCAAGGCAACCCCCCTTGGCCGCCGCCCCCTCCTCATATGGGATCTGAGGGGGCCAGCCCCCCCTCTCCCTTGCCCCTATATATATGTGGGGGGTGGGAGGGCAGCCGCACCAATGTTCTGGCGCAGACCTCCCCCTCTCCCAAGTCCTTCTCCTCTCCCGTGGTGCTTGGCGAAGCCCTGCAGGATTGCCACGCTCCTCCACCACCACCACGCCGTCGTGCTGTTGCTAGATGGAGTCTTCCTCAACCTCTCCCTCTCTCCTTGCTGGATCAAGGCATGGGAGACGTCACCGGGCTATACGTGTGTTGAACACGGAGGTGCCGTCCGTTCGGCACTAGGATCTTCGGTGATTTGGATCACGATGAGTACGACTCCATCAACCCCGTTCACTTGAACGCTTCCGCTTAGCGATCTAAAAGGGTATGTAGATGCACTCTCCTTCCCCTCGTTGCTGGTTTCTCCATAGATTGATCTTGGTGACACGTAGGAAAATTTTGAATTTCTGCTACGTTCCCCAACAGTTTAACCACCGGGAGTTTTAGCTATGTCGACTGCAGGGATAATTAAAGTCTCCGCTGCGTGCCCCATCTTCGATGGAACTGAATATCCCTACTGGAAGAATAAGATGCGCATGCATCTTGAAGCCATTGACGTCGACCTATGGTATGTCGTCAAGAACGGCGTTCCCAAGGCTGGAGAAGGTGTCACTTCTGCTGATGTCAAGAAGTTCGTTCAACTGGACTCTATTGCCAAGAACATTATCTGTGATCATCTGACCAAAGGACAGTATGGCCGTGTGAGCGCTTTGGAAACATCTAAGCTGGTCTGGGACTGGCTCTCCAAGGTCAACGAAGGCGTCTCAACCCAGAGAGATCAGAGAATCAGCGTTCTTCGCAACCTCTTCAACCGCTTCAAGCGAAATGACAATGAGAATGTCCAGCTCACATTTGACCGACTCACTGACATCACAAATGAGCTTCAAGCCCTCGACGCCACTGAGATCACCAAGCATGAAGTCGTCAAGACACTACTGAGATCACTTGACAGTTCGTTTGACACCCTAGCCCTGATGATTCAAGAACGACCTGATTTCAAGACACTCGATCCGTCCGACATACTTGAGAGGCTCAACACACATGAGTTTCAGCTTTCTGAGAAAAGAGATATCTACGGTCCAAAATATGGGCGAACTCGTGCTCTGAAGGCAAAAGTTGTCTCCTCATCTAAAGAAGAATCTGACAGCAGTTCTGACGATCCTGAAGACATTGGAAAGGAACTTGCTATGCTTGTAAAGAAGTTCCAAAGATTCACCAAGAAGAAAGGCTTCAGAAAGTCTTCACGATCAAGCTCAAGGAATGACGAAGTTTCTACTCATGACTACAAGAAGAAAACATGTCACAAGTGCAAGAAAACTGGCCACTTCATCTCTGAGTGTCCGCAGTGGGACAATGAGAACAGAAAGAAGAAGAAGAAGAGCAAGGAATATGACTCTGACGACAAGAAGAAGAAGAAATACTCAAAGTCTTCTTCCAAGTCTTCTCAAAGTCTTCATCACACAAGAAGAGCTCATCTGGCAAGGCACGTGCTTGGCAAGGAAATGGATTTAGAGGAGGAGTCCGCGTCTGAGGAGGCGGAGGTGGAGTCTGAGGAGGAGTCCGATTCTGGTGTTGCAAGTCTGGCTACAGCATACGTTGCCAAGTCCATCGTCAACACTGAAGACAATGACTTCACCACCGACGCCGGTGCAAATGACAAAGACGACTCTGCTCCTACCTACTGCTTCATGGCACGCGGTGCCAAGGTAAACACATGCACTACTCACTATCAAACATCTAGTGACGATGACTCAGATTGTGATTCAAGACCCAGCTACAAAACACTTGCTAAAATTGCAACTGAACAACAGAAAGCCATGGAACATATTCAAAAACTGTTAGACAAAAGCGATGATATGTTGGGCGCTGAAATGACTCGATCTAAATCCTTAATTGAAGACATAAAAAATCTTCACGTTAAGTATGAGGAACTTGAAAGTCGTCATGAAACGCTCTCAACAACTCATGAAAAGCTTTCCTATGATTATCTTCAAAGGAAGCAAGATCTTGAGAAATTGAGAGCGGCTCGTGAAGATCTTCAAAAGGAAAACGAGTCACTTCGCGCTGAACAGATCAGTTCCGCTCAGGAAGGATTTGAACCACCATGTCTTAAATGCATTGAGCGTGATAATGCTGCTTCTGTTGCTGAATGTTCTACTGCTGCTACTGTTGCAATATCTTCAACTGTTGATGTGGTAACTAACCCCTCTACTGAGGATACTACTGCGATTGCTGATGAGAATGCTAGGTTGAAGACATTGCTTGAAACAGGGATATACAAAAGTCTTAAAGGGCATCAGACACTATGTGATGTCCTCAAAAGGTAGATTCTGAACCGAAACTCGAGGAAAGAGGGTGTTGGGTTCATAAGGAAAATGAATGCTGATGGATCTTACTAGAAACCCGAGCAGTATCCCAAAACCACATGGGTTGCTGCAAAGGAACCTTCAGCAGATCCATCCAGTCTATCTGGCTTCACTTGTGCTAACCCCATTGTCATTGATGAATCCTTTGATGCAAACTATAAACTATTTAAGAATCAGAATGGTGAAGTGTTTGCCAGGTACATTGGTACTAACTGCAGGAATGGACCGCCTATGAAGTAGATCTGAGTGCCCAAAAGGTGTTTGGAAAATCTTCCTGTGAATGTCATCATGAGACCACAGATGAAGAAGAAAAACCCCAGACCACAGGCTTCATATGGCCCAAAGGCTTCATACAGATAGAGGACTCACCTGAGTCGCACTAATGCAAATGTTTTGCAGGGAAACCATACCCAGGCCTATGAATATGAGCGCGGTTCATCGAACCGCCATGTTCATAAGACCAAAAACTATTCTGCTTATTCTTATGAGTATTATTGTCCACCTGCAAGACTTTTTGCTAGAGCCCCAAAGCCAAAGTTTTCAGACGCTGCACTTAGACTTATCGCTTCTAAGCCACCCTTGAAGATGTGGGTGGTTAAGAAGGCTTAACTCTCTTTTGCAGGGAAAGGTCTCCAGCAGAAAACCAAAATCTTCTGATGCTATCGCTGGGGACCTTAAAAATCTTGTAGGGCGCAAGATCAAATGCCCGAATGGTCTTACTATGTACTTCGTTCCTGAATCGCTTGCTAGTCTCCCTATTAGTCCTAATCTGGATCTAAGCTTTCATAACCCACTGGTTCGTCAAATGTTTTTGCTTCACAACTCTCTTCGTGAAGCCTATCCCCCTAACTGCACTGTAGGGTATGACACCGGCGTCTACAGAATGGATTATTGATAGTGGGTGTACAAATCACATGACTGGCAAAAGAAGCCTTCTGATGGACTCAACCTTACGTCCATCCGACAAGAGCCACATCACATTTGCTGACACTGGTAAAAGTAAGGTATTGGGTCTAGGTAGAGTTGCAATCTCAAAGGATCAACACATGGATAAAGTCATGCTTGTTGAATCCCTTGGCTTCAACTTAATGTCTGTCTCAATGCTATGCGATTTGAACATGATTGTAATATTTGGAAAATATCGTTGCCTTGTTCTAATGGAATCTGATAAGTCTCTAGTGTTTGAAGGGTATCGGAAAGATGATCTATACGTGGTAGATTTCTCAGCAGGACCACTGATGAAGCTACGTACCTAGGGTAGGGGCACGGACCTGTCCTAAAGAGCCCTACCCGAGGACATCCCTAGAAGAAGTCACCTTTCAATCGACTTGAAGGTGTCCCACTCGACGGGTTCAAGACACTCGACCAAGAAGCTATCACTCGACCATGAAGCCAACCACTCGACTGCCAGAAGACCTAAAGTCACTCCGAAGGCAAACGGTCGGCTATTAAGTAGTCTTTATGGTCATTATAGCACTTGATTAGGGGCGTTACCAGTAACGCCCAACCTTAAACGTACCTAAAACCCTGCATTACTGAGGGCAGGAGGGGCCGGCGAACTCTATATAAGCCACCCCCCTCCTCGGTACGAAGGGTTGGCACCCCTGTGATTCACACGCCTATAATCCAATCGACCGCCTCCGGGCACCGAGATGTAGGGCTGTTACTTCCTCCGCGAAGGGCCTGAACTCGTACATCTTGGTGTGTTTACAACTTCCCAATATCTGAGATCTAGCCTCTCCATTCATACCCCCCTACATCACTGTCAGAGTTAGAACCACGACAGTTGGCGCCCACCGTGGGGCAGGAGTCTTAGCGCCTAATTGGAGAAGTTGCGATTTTTCCGATCCATTTGATCATGGTTTCCTGCGGAGTTTTGGTAGAGGACCGCGAGATCCGTCTCAGCGCGCTCACCTTCATCACCGACGACTCCGCCTGGCTTTAGGAGGCGCCGCTCGACATCGACGCGCTCCCCGTCCGCGGTGCGACGCACTTCCGCGCGTGCATTCGTGGCGTCCTCCTGCGGCAGCCATCGACCCAATATCGGTCGCCCCCCGTGTCGTCTCCCCGCCCTGTCTCCCACCAGCGCAAGCGCTCAGGTCGGTCGAGACTCCAGCGGTGGGTGAGGCATGCCATGGCCCGCCAGTCGGCGGCCCCACAAGTCGTGGCAATCGAGCCCGACGAATCCCTCTGCGGCCTGTTCGACCTGTCGACTGGCTCCGCGGATACCGCATCCGAGTGCGATAGCAGCGACCCTTTGGCTGAGGTTCTGGCGGTCGAGGGGACACACAGTCCTCCCGGATTCCCTCGCGCTGATGGGAGTGCGGGTGGGGGCGACCCGTCGCATCCCCACGACGAGTACCTCCCCGAACCTCTCACGTCATTGCAGTGAGAGGAGCTTCGCCGCCGGAACATGGACGCGCTCCACACTCCTATTGTTGGGGAAACCCCTGAGGCCCGGGCCTTGGAGGACGCGCGCTTGGCTAACCTGGCCAAGCGCACTCGACTGGAGAATCTACAGCGAATACTCGACGAGCAAGCGCGTCAGCGAGCTCCCGAGTCCAGTCGACGATAGCAAGCTCCCGAGTCTAGTCGATGTCAGCTCTTCCCAGAGCCGCAGGTATACCGAACCCCAGTTCAGAATTTGGCCGCCGCGGCCCGTATAGCGGAGTCAATTCAGCCCTCCTAGTCGGAGGCTGGCAGGGGCTTGTTGCAAATCAGAGCGTTGCTCCGAGCGGCGGGAAACCAGAATTCCGCCGTTTCTCAGTCGCGGAACAGGATCCACAGTCGATCCGTTGCAACAGAAACAGTCCAGTCGGCTCACAGCCCGAGATCGCCCCCGAGGCGTGAGGGACGTGGAGACCGGCACGATCAGTACAGAAGAAATGAGCAGTATGATCACCGACCCAACCGTGATGATCGACGTCAAGTGCCAACCCCTCCCCCGAGGAGTGGGTCGTATGCGCCTCGACATCGAGATGACAGGCGCCCCCATAATGTTGGGCATAGGATTCCAGTCGTCCCCAGGGACCCAGGCTTTGACGCGAGATCCATCCTCGTTCAAGGTTTGGTTGACAGGAACAGGGCTCATCGAGAGGGCCACAACAGAGATGCGCCCGCCGGCAGCAGGGTACATGCTTCGGGGCTAGAATGTTTCAGTCGAGCCATCAGGGCCGCAGTGATTCCTCCCAACTTCAGGCTAGCGACTGGAGTTAGCAAGTTCACCGGTGAATCCAAGCCTGACACTTGGCTCGAAGATTACCGAGTGGCTATACAGATTGGCGGTGGCAATGATGAGGTGGCCATGAAGCATTTGCCTCTCATGTTAGAGGGCTCAGCCAGAGCGTGGTTAAATCAGTTGGCACCCCTGTGATTCACACGCCTATAATCCAATCGACCGCCTCCGGGCACTGAGACGTAGGGCTATTACTTCCTCCGTGAAGGGCCTGAACTCGTACATCTTGGTGTGTTTACAACTTCCCAATAGCTGAGATCTAGCCTCTCCATTCATACCCCCCTACATCACTGTCAGAGTTAGAACCACGACAGTTGGATGGCCATGATTAGATCGACCATTTATCAGCAAGACTTGCGCCGGTTTCACGCCCGGAATGTGAAGAGTCGAGCCTTCCAAGAAGGAGATCTGGTCCTCCGAGTGGATCAACAGAAACCACACAAGCTTGCTCCTACTTGGGAAGGCCCCTTCATCGTCACCAGAGTCCTCCACAATGGAGCGTACCACCTCTACAATGTTGATCGCTAGATCGACGAGCCACGAGCTTGGAACGCGGAACTGCTCCGCCCCTTTTACACTTGAGTTCTCCCTTAGACAAGATGTAATAAGAAAAAAAATTCTGCAGTTCATTTTTATCAAAGACAAGAGTGTTCCAATAATTGTTGTCACTTTGTTTGCATACAAAATCCCCCAGTGGGTGACTTGGCTGCGAATCCGTTTTGCCTAAGTTTGAAAAAATCCTACCGAGTGGAGAGCAATCCTCCCACTCGGGGGCTTAGCTGCAGTCCAGTACTCGCCTAAGTTCTCCCACTCGGAGGCTTAGCTGCAGTCGAGCACTCGCCTAAGTTTGAAAAAATCCTACCGAGTGGAGAGCAATCCTCCCACTCGGGGGCTTAGCTGCAGTCCAGTACTCGCCTAAGTTCTCCCACTCGGAGGCTTAGCTGCAGTCGAGCACTCGCCTAAGTTTGAAAAAATCCTACCGAGTGGAGAGCAATCCTCCCACTCGGGGGCTTAGCTGCAGTCCAGTACTCGCCTAAGTTCTCCCACTCGGAGGCTTAGCTGCAGTCGAGCACTCGCCTAAGTTTGAAAAATCCTACTGAGTAGAGAGCAATCCTCCCACTCGGGGGCTTAGCTGCAGTCCAGTACTCGCCTAAGTTCTCCCACTTCGAGACTTAGCTGCAGTCCAGCACTCGCCTAAGTTTGAAAAATCCTACCGAGTGGAGAGCAATCCTCCCACTCGAGGGCTTAGCTGCAGTCCAGTACTCGCCTAAGTTCTCCCACTTCGAGACTTAGCTGTAGTCCAGCACTCGCCTAAGTTTGAAAACTCCTACCGAGTGGAGAGCAATCCTCCCACTCGGGGGCTTAGCTGCAGTCCAGTACTCGCCTAAGTTCTCCCACTTCGAGACTTAGCTGCAGTCCAGCACTCGCCTAAGTTTGAAAAACCCTACCGAGTGGGGAGCAAATCTGCCACTCAGAGGCTTAGCAGCAGCCCAGGGCTCGCCTAAGTATAGGACTCGACCCAATCCGCAAGAAGTTGTGCCACAAATACAAAGGTTATTCCGAGTGAAGATCAAGTTCCACTCGACAGATCAAACCGCGAAGATATTCAACAAAAAATCAAGTTCGGATAAAGCCTAAAAGGTCCCAGACCTCAGATCAAAGTACTCGAGCCCTCGGCTCAGCAGAGTTTAACAGTTACAAATCCACTCGGCATTCCGAGGCAAATTTAAGGAGAAGCATAAAAGTTTTTCATTCCTCAGGCGGAGGACTGGTAGGGGCGACGAACTCATCCAAGTCGATCCCGTCTGCAATACGGGTGGCAGAAGCAATAAAGGTCTCCATGAAGTCTTGAAAGCTGTGCCTCTTGGTATTGGCAACTTGGATGGCGGCCACCTTCTCTTCTCGCGCCTCCTTGCAATGGACGTGGACTAGAGACAGAGCCACATCAGCGCCGCACCGAGCAGAAGACTTCTTCCACTCCTACACTCGGTCAGGGATTCCGTTAAGTCGAGCCATCAGAGACTCGAGATCGTTCTGGAGCGTAGACTCTGGCCAAAGTGTCGGGTCGATCCACGACATGGCAACCTTCAGCCGAGCCAAGTAATCAACGACGCCGTCAATGCGAGATTCCAGTCGGACCAGATTCATGGCAGCTTCATCATTCACCGGAGAGTTGATTGGATCCAAACCTATTTCAATCCGCCCAGTCTCCTCCTCAAAGTTCTGGCAAAGCTCTACATACACGATCCAAGGATAAGTCAATTTTCATAGACTAAGTCGACACAAAAAGAAAACCAGTCGGAATTGAATGTGCACCTTCAAGCTTGATGTACAACTTCTTGGCGAGGCTCCTCAAGTAGCTCTCCAGGTCGTCTCTCCTGCGAGCGACGCCTTCCATCTTCTCGTTCAGGGCGAGGTTCTCCTTCTTCCAATGTGTGCACTCCCTGTTGGCTTCATTCAGAGCGGTCTTCAGCTTGGTATTCTCTTCTTCTAATTGGCCGGCCGAAGCCAACTTCTATTCAGCCAGAGCGATCTTGTCGTCAGCCTCCTTGCGGGCAGCAGCCAAGTCCTGATCCTTCTTCGCCAGAGCCTCACTCAGTTCTCCTGCAAAAGAAATGATGATTGGTTCGGAAACAGCATAAGGGTACTCAAGCCTAAAAACAAAACCAGTCGACAAAGTCGTCTTACCAGCGGCGCCGTCTCTGACCTTCTGCAGCTCTGTTCTAGCCAGCTCCAGATCAAGGTTCAATTGAATCCGCTGCTTCTCCAACTCAGTATAGCGAGATGCAAGTTCGCAGGATTTCTGTAAAAAGAAAAGTCATTCGACAGACGTGCAAAACAATGGCGACGTTTCTAAGACCACAGCCAAATCAAAAACATTCGACAGTAGTCTTGGGGACTACACCCAGTGGGTGCACTCAGCGTGCCCCCACTGGTTCGACCAAAAAAAAGAAGAGAGAAAGTCGACTGCCCGCAGTCGACCGGATCGACCAGATACAGTTCCATTCGACGTGGCCTGACCAGACCGAGTGAAGAAATACAGATACAGTAACACAATGTAAAGACTACAGTCGACTGCCAGCAGTCCACCGTAGTCTCGGGGACTACACCCAGTGGGTGCACTCAGCGTGCCCCCACTGGTTCGAGAATTGGTAAACACACCCAGTGGGTGTACAGATACAAAAGATCTTCAAAAAAAAAGAGAGACTCTTCAAACGATCAAGTGTCGAGTCGACTGACCTGGACGTTGCTCTGAAGAGCCGAACTTGCGTCATAGGCTGCTTGGCTGGCCTCCCGAGCCATCTTCACTTGCTCCATCATGACCCCCGCCTGGCGTATAGCCTCCTTTGCAGCAGCCGCTTGGTCCTCAGGGACGGGGTACGCAGCAAAAAGTGAAGATGGATCCGCAGTCGACGCCGAAGGCCGCACACTCGACAGAGGGTTGGCGAAAGTCACAGAAGACCGAGTGGTGTCGCCACCATCCCGAGCCATGGTCTCAGACGCCAGAGTAGGTTGGGGAGCCTTGTCAGCCGATGACCTCTTGTTCCTCCTCATCCTCAGCGGTTCGTTGTTGTCATCATCCGGGAGGTCGATAACATGAGGAGGGGCTGCAAGGGAAACATTCAATCGACCAGAATTGCAAGAAAGGACCAGTCGACTCAAAAACAGAATGTCAGTAATCGTACCAGGGTTGGAGGTAACAGAATCCCCCATCTCTTGGTTGTCGTCCTTGGCGGAGACCTCAGAAGTAGCAGCGCTGCAAATCTCGAAAAGTCAGCCGGTTGGCTCAATGAATCGACCAAGGATCCGTCCACGGTCGACAAAGGAAAACAAGCTTTATTACCCGGAAATGGTAGGGACAGCTATCTTCATCTTGGGCAGAGCCTTGGGCGGCTTGGACAGTGTCGTGCGTGGGTGCTTGGGAACCTTCCTAGTCGGCGTTGGAGAAGAGGTCCGAGGGCGTTTTGATGACGGCCCAACGGAGGCAGTCGCCTTACCGCGTTCCTGTGTCGGGTCGTGTGCGAGCTTGGATTGCCTCTCCGGGCGGGGGGGGGGGGGGGGGCTCAATCTCCTCCTCTTCCTCTTCGCTGGAGTTGACATCGTCACCTCCCTCTCCTCCTCCGTCAGACTCCCACTCGGCTTGGTCGTCTCCGCTCTCGCCCCCGCTTGCCTCCCCTTCCTCAGTCGCCTCCTGAGCCCCGTTGGGCGTCGAGTACATCTCGGTAGTCGCCTGGGAAACAACAAACAAGACGAAAGTCAATCGACCAACTCAAAGAAGACCAATGCAAAAAACAAGATTTCCGTCAGGAGCATAAAGACATACCTGATCCACTTCATACGAGTTGTCGAGTGGAATAACCCTTCTGGCTCCTCGGGGGTTGTCTTTGTTCCCCGTGATGCTCGACAGCCACCCCTCCAGCATCTCGTCGGTGACCTCCTCCGGGTAGATCCAAGTGGTGTCGTCGAGGCCCAAATACAGCCACATCGGGTGGTCTCGCGCCTGGAGCGGTTGGATGCGCCTCTGGAGAAAGACCTCTAACAGGTCCATCCCAGTTACACCCTCACGGACAAGCTCAACCACTCGACCGGCCAACACTTTGACTTGGGCCTTTTCCTCTGGCGTCACTTTCAGAGAAGCAGGTTTTTTGGCTCGGTCGAGAGAGAAAGGTGAAAGACCAGTCGACTGTCCTGGAGTCGCCTGATCCTTACAGTAGAACCAGGTCGCCTGCCAACCACGGACCGACTCTGGGAAAGTGATGGATGGAAAGCAGCTCTTTCCCCTTGTCTGGATCGCCAAGCCCCCGCATAACTAGATCACCTGCGTCCTCTCGTCACTCGACTTGGCCTTCTTGACCGATTGAGAACGGCAGGTAAAAATGTGCTTGAAGAATCCCCAATGGGGGTGGCAACCCAAGAAAGCCTCACACATGGAAATGAAAGCAGCAAGGTATACGATGGAGTTGGGAGTGAAGTGATGGAGCTGCACTCCGAAGAAGTTCAGGAAACTCCAGAAAAAAGGATGGGGCGGCAGAGAAAATCCTCGGTCGATGTGGGTGGCTAAGAGCACGCACTCACCGTCGCGGGGTTGAGGTTCGATCTCCTTCCCCGGGAGACGCGCAGCTTCGTGGAGGATGACTCCCCCTTCGACCATGTCATCGAGATCCTCTTGCCTGATCACCGACGGCATCCAATCGCCCTGGATCCAACCCCGGGGCAGAGCGGACCTTGAGGAGGATCCGCCCCGAGCAGACCTTTTCCCTTTCCCCTGCGCCGCCGCCTTCTTCGCGCGCTCCAGAGCGGATGTCTTGTCCTTCGCCATCGTCGCCGACAAATCTCACGCAGATCTGCAGCACTGAGGTGAGAGCAGAGGTGGTGGAAGGGCCTGCGGAGGGAGAGAGGAAGAAGAAGGGAGAAGTACGCGCACTGATGGGAAACTCCGAGCCGGCAACTTATAAGGGGCCGCTCCCGAGTGGCTGACTGGTGGGCCCAGGCTATCCAGTCAAATCCCGTAGCAGGCGCGCGTGCAATACGTGGCGAAATAGGCGACACTGGGATCGAGGAGCCTCTGCTTTATCCCTTCCGATTACTGCGGCCGCCCCCGTCCCGCGCGCTTCCCAAAATCCGAATCCCGTGACATCCATTGGCTGTAGAACAACTTGTCAAACCAGAAGACCCCGCGCACACCGGCGCTTGATATGTCACAGGTAAAGAAATCCACTCGACGAAAGGCCTGGAATGGATCAAGGCGACTGAAAGAGGTTGGTGATGTCATCCATGACGGTCGACCCAGAACGAGGCACTCATGTAGTCCAAAAAACTAGTCGGAAAGATCACCAACTCTTTCCCACTCTAACCTCGATCCATTCGGGGGCTAATGATGAAGCTACGTACCTAGGGTAGGGGCACGGACCTGTCCTAAAGAGCCCTACCCGAGGACATCCCTAGAAGAAGTCACCTTTCAATCGACTTGAAGGTGTCCCACTCGACGGGTTCAAGACACTCGACCAAGAAGCTATCACTCGACCATGAAGCCAACCACTCGACTGCCAGAAGACCTAAAGTCACTCCGAAGGCAAACGGTCGGCTATTAAGTAGTCTTTATGGTCATTATAGCACTTGATTAGGGGCGTTACCAGTAACTCCCAACCTTAAATGTACCTAAAACCCTGCATTACTGAGGGCAGGAGGGGGCCGGCGAACTCTATATAAGCCACCCCCTCCTCAGTACGAAGGGTTGGCACCCCTGTGATTCACACGCCTATAATCCAATCGACCGCCTCCGGGCACCGAGACGTAGGGCTGTTACTTCCTCCGCGAAGGGCCTGAACTCGTACATCTTGGTGTGTTTACAACTTCCCAATAGCTGAGATCTAGCCTCTCCATTCATACCCCCCTACATCACTGTCAGAGCTAGAACCACGACAACCACAGCTTGCCGTATGTCTTCTAGCAAAAGCTTCAGAATGCTGGCTCTGACGTCGGAGGCTTGGGCATGCTGGCATGAGGAACCTCCACACCCTTGCAAAGAAGAAGCATGTCATAGGCATCGAGGGCGTCAAGTTCAAGAAAGATCACTTGTGCGGTGCCTGTGAAGCAGGAAAGATGACGAGGGCCAAACATCCCTCGAAGACAATCATGACTACTACTCGACCCTTCGAGCTGCTTCACATGGATCTTTTCGGTCCCACTCATTACTCAACTCTTACTACTACTGCTTGTCTCTATGGCTTCGTCATTGTTGATGATTATTCTAGATACACTTGGGTGCATATAATCCTTTACAAGACTGAAGTGCAGGATGTCTTGAGACGCTTCGCCAATCGAGCAATGAACAACTATGGCGCCAAGATAAAGCACATCAGAAGTGACAATGGCACTGAATTCAAGAACACTGGCCTTGATACATATCTTGACACCTTGGGCATATCACATGAATTCTCAGCCCCGTACATGCCATAGCAGAATGGCGTCGTCGAACGCAAGAACAGAACACTCATTGAGATGGCCAGGACAATACTAGATGAATACAAGACTCCAAGAAAATTCTGGCCTGAAGCCATTGATACTGCATGCCATACAATCAATCGTGTTTATCTTCACAAGCTTTTGAACAAGACATCGTATGAGCTCCTCACTGGCAAGAAACCAAATGTCAGTTACTTCAGAGTATTTGGCGCAAGGTGCTGGATCAAGGACCCACATCACACTTCAAAGTTTGCCCCAAAAGCACATGAGGGTTTTATGCTTGGATATGGAAAGGATTCGCACTCCTATAGAGTCTTCAACCTCTTTCATTATAAAGTGGTTGAAACCATGGATGTGCGGTTCGATGAGACTAACGGTTCACAAAGAGAGCACCTGCCAAATGTGCTAGATGAAGTTCCATCCAGTGAATCAATCAAGCTAATGGGAACTAGAGAAATCATACCTTCTGAAGCTCATCCCGAAGAGGAACTCATCATCTCCGCACCAGATCAACCTCAAGACAATGCTCAACCTGAAGACAATCCCTCCAACAACGACAATGATCAGCAAGAGCAAAGTCTTCGCCCTGTACATCCTCGTGTTGCCAATGAAGTGCAGATTGAGAGAATAATTGGCAGCATCAATGCACCTGGTCCACTCACTCGATCAAGGGCAACCCAGCTGGCAAATTTCTGTGGGCACTTCGCATTTGTCTCAATAACAGAACCCAAGAAAGTGGAAGAAGCCTTCATGGAACCTGAATGGATTCAAGCTATGCAAGAAGAGCTTCAACAATTTGAGTTGAATAATGTATGGGAACTGGTTAAGCGTCCTGATCCTCGGAAGCACAACATAATAGGCACAAAATGGATATACCGCAACAAGAAAGATGAGCATGGTCAAGTTGTCAAAAACAAAGCTCGTCTAGTTGCTCAAGGATATACTCAAGTGGAAGGCATTGACTTTGATGAAACATTTGCTCATGTGGCTAGACTTGAGGCCATACGCATACTGCTGGCCTATTAAAATCATCACAACATACTTCTTTATCAAATGGATGTGAAGAGCGCCTTTCTCAATGGAAAAATTGAAGAAGAAGTGTATGTTGCACAACCACCTGGCTTTGAAGATCCAAAACATCCTAATATGTTATCCAAGCTCAACAAGGCACTGTATGGCCTCAAACAAGCCCCTCGGGCCTGGTATGACACACTCAAATACTTCCTGAAGAGCAAAGACTTCATACCTGGTTCCCTCGACCCCACTCTCTGCACGAAGACATATGATGGTGAACTGTTTGTGTGCCAAATATATGTGGATGACATTATCTTCGGCTGCACCAATCAGAAGTACAGTGAAGAGTTTGGATACATAATGCAAGAGCAATATCAGATGTCCATGATGGGAGAGCTGAAGTTTTTCCTCGGTCTTCAAATACGACAGCAACGCAACGGCATCTTCATATCTCAAGAGAAGTATCTCAAAGATTGCCTTAAGAAGTTCGGTATGCAAGACTGCAAAGGGTTCACGACGCCAATGCCAGCCAAGCATCATCTGGGTCCTGACGACAATGGTAAAGAGTTCGATCAAAAGGTATACTGCTCCATGATTGGTTCCTTGCTTTATCTATGTGCATCTAGGCCAGATATTATGCTTAGTGTTTGCATGTGTGCTTGATTTCAAGCGGCACCAAAGGAGTCGCATCACTTAGCAGTGAAGCGAATTCTTCGATATTTGGCTCACACCCCAACTCTAGGATTATGGTATCCAAAGGGCTCAGAGTTTGATCTGGTTGGATTCTCGGATGCTGATTATGCTGGTGACAAGGTGGATCGCAAGTCTACATCAGGCACATGTCATTTTCTGGGACGATCACTTGTATGTTGGTCTTCAAAGAAGCAGAACTGTGTATCTCTCTCCACTGCTGAATCTGAATACATTGCTGCTGGATCTTGCTGCGCTCAGCTTCTGTGGATGAAGCAAACCCTCAAGGACTACGGCATTCATCTGAAGCAAGTGCCACTCTACTGCGACAACGAAAGCGCCATCAAGATAGCTAACAACCCTGTTCAGCACTTGAAGACAAAGCACATTGAAATTCGTCATCGCTTTCTTAGAGATCATGTTGTGAAGGAAGATATTGATATCATACACGTCAACACTGAAGAGCAATTGGCAGATATCTTCACCAAGCCCTTGGATGAGAAGAGATTTTGCAAGTTATGATGTGAGCTAAATATCCTGGAATCCTTAAATGTCCTGTGATCAGGCACACATCCTAACCCTTATGCATATTGATGACTTAGAGGTGCAACACACGAAGTAAAGTATATCTTCAATCAATGAAAACATACATTCTAAGTGTGAATACATTAAAGTGGAATTTGACTTCGGAGCACCACGATAATTGTGCTCCGTGTCTGGGTCTAATACTTCCTATACGGTGGGTAACGCCACCACCAAATGTTCTATTTGAAGTGTTTCTCTCATGGTGTTACCTTGCTATGTCTTCACATTTGGTTTGGTTTCAATCTCAACATGTTTTCATGATTATCTTCACTTTGTTGATTATATATATACTAGTGTTCTGTCCTCTACAGCATTCACTTATAGCTATGTCTTCTTGTTAAATCTTTTGGTCTAAGTGAATATGATCGGACCCTAACCTCTCTGTGCTCTCTATCTCCAACTCTATCTCTCCAAATCATATGCATTCTATTGAAACTGTCGAATGTCTTCTCTGCGTCCTTGTCAGCAGAAGATATAGAGACAAACATTAAGTCCATTTTCAATGGTCATTCCTCCACATGAAACCCAGAGAAGTAGGAACGACCACCCGACAATCCAGGCGTGCGTGGGACGTGGAACAAACACCAATATACTGCATGATGGCCATGTGTTCCTCAGATGTGAATCGCCAGGGGCACCTGTGTAATAACGCAGTGCCGCCCCTATACCTATAAATACACCCTTCACAGCGGTCATTATCTCTTCTTCCACTCTCGCACGAACCCTAGCGCCACCTCTAGCCCTCGACGACGCTGGCGACGAAGCGCTTCACTGCCGCAACCTCTCCGACGCAGTCTTCACGCCGACCGCGGACATCATCCTCTCCGCCGTCGCCGTAGGTGTCCTCCGTCGCCAAGTTAGGGCACGGAAGATCGAACTGCTCGGCCTCCTCTTCCACTCCGTCTAGCAGTTCCCAGTGTGGTAAATAAAACTTCCTTTTACGGCCCCTTTTGATCCTATGGCTTTGTCACTTTCTACCACAAGAAGTTTCTATTCACACAAGTTGGATCTCTTTCATACTGCATCTCATAACATGCCTAGTATATTCACTTATGCTTCACAAGTAGTTAGATTCCTCACTTGTACTGATCTCTGGATTCGTACAAATCTGGAACCAACTCCTTATCTTTGAGTGAATGTCTTCGCACGATGAGGTCATAGTCTTCTAAACTGATTTATCTTCAAAATCTTCTGAGAATGCATATGACCTCTTCCCCATCCCTCGCACCTTAATGCTGTCACAGGTACATGTCCGTGGGAGAATCCCTTGGTTCTCATAGTTTGCATTCATTTGCAGAATTCTTACAGCATCACATAAGTTCTCCCGAAGCCAGTTCCTGTTTGTCCAGCAAGCGAAAACCTTTGAAGCCTTTGAATGTTTTGAAGCCTTTCAGTTTGAAGTTCATGGCTGCAGAGAAATCAGTAAGGAAGGGTGGCAGATAGCGTCGTGGGGGAACATCAAGAGATTTGCCTGATGACCTCTCAGAGCTTTACAAGACAGATCCTGAAGAGGATTACAATCAGCGCAAGACCTGAATCCAATGGATTCGAAGATATTGGGCAGAACAATGGTTCAAATACCAGTTTGTGACCCAGGAATATGCTGAGAAAAATGCCATCAAGAGACCGTGGGGAGATATCCTATACAAGAATCTTCAACCCAGGTCCAGAGAGGAAGCCATTGAACAAGGCTTCTATCCCTGCATGGTCCGTGGGCCACAGCCTGCAGATGCACACCCATCGTCACTACTATGGTGTCGTGACGACAATCTATTCAAGCGCAACTTCCAGTTTGCCAAGAACTCAGCGAAGCAAAACAAGAAGTCTTTTGGATTAGACTTCAACCCTGGTCCTTCTGCTCCAAGGGCTGATGGCACATGCGATGCAGAACCCAATGTCGTCGGTCCTTTCTACAACCTGGCAGGTCTCATCACCCATAACTTGGTTCAAGGGACAGCCATGAATGAGCCTGCAGTTGATGCTGAATCAGATGAAGCGCCTGCAGCGCCAACGCCAAAGAAGTTGAAGAAGCCCAAAGCTTCAAAGCCTGCCCCTTCACCAAAAATCTCAAGGGCGAAGCCACTGGCAACTGCACATCCTGAAGACAGTGAGCAGTCTGAAGACTTGTCATGCGTCTCCAAGCCCCAGAAGGTCAAGATGCCTCTGACACACACCGGCCAAGAGCTAACTGCTGCTGCCATTCTGCGCAATGAAGCCATTGATCTATCAAGTGATGAGGATCTTGCAGATGACGCTCTTGAGCAACTCATCAAGAGCAAAGAAGAAGCAGAAATCTTAAATAATCTGCCGCTCTTCGATGTATCAATCATTCATAACTACATTGATAAGTGGTTTGACACACCAAACATCAGCTTCGACGATCTCCAACTACCCATTGGCCTCAGTGTCGCCTTCCATGGCGCCATTGCTTCAGAGTTGGCCATCGCCCAGCGCGTTGTTGAACTGAAGCAGAAGATTGACTATGAAAAGGCTCAGTTCAAGAAGCATATGGCCAAGCTCAGTGTGCAAGAAGTGAAGAACTTCAAGATCATGATGCACGAGCTCAAGGAAGCCTTTCTGAAGAAACGTGCAGAAGCTCAGGGTTCGCGTGAGCGCATGAAGGCTCTGGCTAACAGATGTGTGCAAGCCTACAATGAGGCTGAGAAGCGCAAGGCCCTTGGGTGTCCTGGCATTGACCCCAGGATGGCCACAAAGAAGAAGAAGAAGCCTGCTACGGCTGAACTCGACGCACCAAGGCAGGAAGCAGTTCCGATTGTCTTCCCAACTAGACTGACTAGCTCGAAGCCAAAAAGCCGGTCAACCGCTTCAAAGCTCAAGAAGACAAGGACTGCTGAGGCTGAAGCCAGGAAGAGGAAACATCCTGAAGCCTCTCCTACTGCCCCCTCCAAGAAGAAGAGGAAGACCAAGAAAGATCGGGCTTCTCGCACAGAGCCTTTGATAGTTGAACATATTTCAATGGTCTATCCTGAAGCAGAACGCCAACTGACAATGCATGAGCCTGCTTCCACAAAGGCTCATGAAACTGAAGACTTTCCAGCGGCTGATCCCATCACTGCTGAAGACATTGGTCAACATGACCATGTAGAAGATGGTGCAGTTCTTCCTCAGCTTGAAAACAGCGAACTCATCAGCATTGGTCGTCCACTGACGCCAATGGCACAGGATGCTTCATGGGCAGATCGCCCACAAGAGGAAGAAGACTATGAGGCCCAGCCCACTCCAGCTCCACGGGCGTCGCCCGCGTTGCACAGGCTTCGCAAAGGTCCAAGGCCTCAACTCTCTGCTGAAGACAATCCGGCTGCATCAGCCGCGGAAGAAGAAGTTCCACTAGCTGCTACTCCCCTGCCCCACCAAGAAGCGGTTCTCGAGGAGAACGTGATTGTGACCGACCCTCCAGCTCGTCAAGTGGAGGTTGAAAATCTAGAGGCTGCCACCACCAACACCACTGAAGCCACTGACGCCGTCATGGCTGAAGCTAATGTGGAGCCCTCACCCCCAACAGCACCAAAAGTCAGCGAAGCCCGTGATCCTACTGCTTCTGTTCCTGCGTCTGCTGCCGGTCCCCAATTCGACTATCATGTTGAGCACAGGCCTCAGGTCCAGAAGCCACTCCCAAGATTGCCCAGGATCCCAGGTCCTGCATCAGCACCTGGCTCCTTCAACATCAATGGCTTCAGAGCAGACAACACATTCTTCAATAGCTCCAGGTGAAGGAAATATGCCCTAGAGGCAATAATAAAGTTATTATTTATTTCCTTATATCATGATAAATGTTTATTATTCATGCTAGAATTGTATTAACCGGAAACATAATACATGTGTGAATACATAGACAAACTTGGTGTCACTAGTATGCCTCTACTTGACTAGCTCATTAATCAAAGATGGTTATGTTTCCTAACCTTGAACAAAGTGTTGTTATTTGATTAACGAGGTCACATCATTAGTAGAATGATCTGATTGACATGACCCATTTCATTAGCTTAGCACCCGATCATTTAGTATGTTGCTATTGCTTTCTTCATGACTTATACATGTTCCTATGACTATGAGATTATGCAACTCCCATTTACCGGAGGAACACTTTGGGTGCTACCAAACATCACAACGTAACTGGGTGATTATAAAGGAGTACTACAGGTGTCTCCAAAGGTAGATGTTGGGTTGGCGTATTTCGAGATTAGGATTTGTCACTCCGATTGTCGGAGAGGTATCTCTGGGCCCTCTCGGTAATACACATTACACAAGCCTTGCAAGCATTGCAACTAATGAGTTAGTTGCGGGATGATGTATTACAGAACGAGTAAAGAGACTTGCGGGTAACGAGATTGAACTAGGTATTGGATACCGACGATCGAATCTCGGGCAAGTAACATACCGATGACAAAGGGAACAATGTATGTTGTTATACGGTCTGACCGATAAAGATCTTCGTAGAATATGTAGGAGCCAATATGGGCATCCAGGTCCCGCTATTGGTTATTGACCGGAGACGTGTCTCGGTCATGTCTACATTGTTCTCGAACTGTAGGGTCCGCACGCTTAATGTTACGGACAGTTATTATGAGTTTATGCATTTTGATGTACCGAAGGTTGTTCGGAGTCCCTGATGTGATCACGGACATGACGAGGAGTCTTGAAATGGTCGAGACATAAAGATTGATATATTGGAAGCCTATGTTTGGACATCGGAAGTGTTCCGGGTGAAATCGGGATTTTACCGGATTACCGGGAGGTTACCGGAACCCCCCGGGAGCCATATGGGCCTTATTGGGCTTTAGTGGAAAGGTGAAAGGGGCTGCCCATAGTGGGCTGCGCGCCTCCCCCCTCCCCTAGTCCTATTAGGACTAGGAGAGGTGGCCGGCCACCTCTCTCTCTCTCTCTTTCCCCCTTGGGAGTCCTATTTGGAATAGGATTGGGGGGGAGTCCTACTCCCGGTAGGAGTAGGACTCCTCCTGCGCCTCCATAGGCTTGGCCGGCCAGCCCTCCCCCTTGGATCCTTTATATACGGGGGCAGGGGCACCTCTAGACACACAAGTTGATCCTTGAGATCGTTCCTTAGCCGTGTGCGGTGCCCCCTGCCACCATATTCCACCTCGATCATATCGTTGTAGTGCTTAGGCGAAGCCCTGCGTTGGTAGAACATCAAGATCTTCACCACGCCGTCGTGCTGACGGAACTCCTCCCCGAAGCTTTGCTGGATCGGAGCCCGGGGATCGTCATCGAGCTGTATGTGTGCTAAGAACTCGGAGGTGCCGGAGTAACGGTGCTTGGATCGGTCGGATCGGAAGAAGACGTACGACTACTTCCTCTACGTTGTGTCAACGCTTCCATTGTGATCTACAAGGGTACGTAGATCAGACTCTCCCCCTCGTTGCTATACATCACCATGATCTTGCGTGTGCGTAGGAAATTTTTTGAAATTACTCCGTTCCCCAACAGTGGCATCCGAGCCTAGGTTTTATGGTTTGATGTTATATGCACGAGTAGAACATGAGTGAGTTGTGGGCGATATAAGTCATACTGCCTACCAGCATGTCATACTTTGGTTCGGCGGTATTGTTGGATGAAGCGGCCCGGACCGACATTACGCGTACGCTTACGCGAGACCGGTTTCCCCAACGTGCTTTGCACATAGGTGACTTGCGGGTGACTGTTTCTCCAACTTTAGTTGAACCGAGTGTGGCTACGCCCGGTCCTTGCGAAGGTTAAAACGGAGTCTATTTGACAAACTATCGTTGTGGTTTTGATGCGTAGGTGAGATTGGTTCTTGCTTAAGCCCGTAGCAGCCACGTAAAACTTGCAACAACAAAGTAGAGGACGTCTAACTTGTTTTTGCAGGGCATGTTGTGATGTGATATGGTCAAGACGTGATGAGATATAAGTTGTTGTATGAGATGATCATGTTTTGTTGAAGTTATCAGCAACTGGCAAAAGCCTTATGGTTGTCTCTTTATTGCATAAGATGCAAGCGCCAAATAATTGCTTTACTTTATCGCTATGCGATAGCAATAGTTGCAAGAGCAATTGTTGGCAAGACGACCACGTGACGACACATTGATATAGATCAAGATGATGTATATCATGGTGTCATGCCGGTGACGATGGTGATCATGACGGTGCTTCGGAGATGGAGATCACAGGCACAAGATGATGATGGCCATATCATATCACTTATATTGATTGCATGTGATGTTTATCTTTTATGCATCTTATCTTGCTTTGATTGACGGTAGCTTTATAAGATAATCTCTCACTAATTATCAAGAAGTGTTCTCCCTGAGTATGCACCGTTGCGAAAGTTTCGTGCTGAGACACCACATGATGATCGGGTGTGATAGGCTCTACGTTCAAATACAACGGGTGCAAAACAGTTGCACACGCGGAATACTCAGGTTATACTTGACGAGCCAAGCATATACAGATATGGCCTCGGAACACGGAGACCGAAAGGTCGAGCGTGAATCATATAGTAGATATGATCAACATAGTGATGTTCACCATTGAAACTACTCCATCTCACGTGATGATCGGACATGGTTTAGTTGATTTGGATCACGTGATCACTTAGAGGATTAGAGGGATGTCTATCTAAGTGGGAGTTCTTAAGTAATATGATTAATTGAACTTAAATTTATCATGAACTTAGTCCTGGTAATATTTTGTAAATCATGTTGTAGATCAATAGCTCGCGTTGTTGCTTCCCTGTGTTTATTTTGATATGTTCCTAGATAAAATTGTATTGAAAGATGTTAGTAGCAATGATGCGGATTGGATCCGTGATCTGAGGTTTATCCTCATTGCTGCACAGAAGAATTATGTCCTTGATGCACCAATAGGTGACAGACCTATTGCAGGAGCAGATGCAGACGTTATGAACGTTTGGCTAGCTCAATATGATGACTACTTGATAGTTTAGTGCACCATGCTTAATGGCTTAGAATCGGGACTTCAAAGACGTTTTGAACGTCATGGACCATATGAGATGTTCCAGGAGTTGAAGATAATATTTCAAGCAAATACCCGAGTTGAGAGATATGAAGTCTCCAACAAGTTCTATAGCTAAAAGATGGAGGAGAATCGCTCAACTAGTGAGCATGTGCTCAGATTGTCTGGGTACTACAATCACTTGAATCAAGTGGGAGTTAATCTTCCAGATAAGATAGTGACTGACAGAATTCTCTAGTCACCATGACCAAGTTAGTAGAACTTCGTGATGAACTATAGTATGCAAGGGATGACGAAAACGACTCCTGAGCTTTTCATGATGATGAAATCGATGAAGGTAGAAATCAAGAAAAACATCAAGTGTTGATGGTAGACAAGACCACTAGTTTCAAGAAAAGGGCAGAGGGAAGAAGGGGAACTTCAAAAAGAACAACAAGCAAGTTGCTGCTCAAGTGAAGAAGCCCAAGTCTGGACCTAAGCCTGAGACTGAGTGCTTCTACTGCAAAGGGACTGGTCACTGGAAGCGGAACTACCCCAAGTGATTGGCGGATAAGAAGGATGGCAAAGTGAACATAAGTATATTTGATATACATGTTATTGATGTGTAATTTACTAGTGTTTATAGCAAACCCTCAGTATTTGATACTAGTTCAGTTGCTAAGATTAGTAACTCGAAACGGGAGTTGCGGAATAAACAGAGACTAGTTAAGGGTGAAGTGACGATGTGTGTTGGAAGTGGTTCCAAGATTGATATGATCATCATCGCACACTCCCTGTAATTTCGGGATTAGCGTTGAACCTAAATAAGTGTTATTTGGTGTTTGCGTTGAGCATGAATATGATTTGATCATGTTTATTGTAATACGGTTATTCATTTAAGTAAGAGAATAAATTGTTGTTCTGTTTACATGAATAAAACCTTATATGGTTACACACCCAATGAAAATAGTTCGTTGGATCTCGATCGTAGTGATACACATAATCATAATATTGAAACCAAAAGATGCAAAGTTAATAATGATAGTGCAACTTATTTGTAGCACTGCCGTTTAGGTCATATTGGTGTAAAGCGCATGAAGAAACTCCATGCTGATGGGCATTTGGAATCACTTGATTACGAATCAGTTGATGCTTGCAAACCATGCCTCATGGGCAAGATGACTAAGACTCTGTTCTTCGGAACAATGGAGCGAGCAACAGATTTGTTGGAAATTATACATACTGATGTATGTGGTCCGATGAATATTGAGGCTCGCGACAGGTATCATTATTTTCTGATCTTCACAGATGATTTGAGCAGATATGAGTATATCTACTTGATGAAACATAAGTCTGAAACATTTGAAAAGTTCAAAGAATTTCAGAGTGAAGTGAAAAATCATCGTAACAAGAAAATAAAGTTTCTATGATCTGATCGTAGAGAAGAGTATTTGAGCTACGAGTTTGGCCTTCAGTTAAAAACAATGTGAAATAGTTTCATTACTCACGCCACATGGAACACCATAGTGTAGGTGTGTCCGAACGTCATAACCGTACTTTATTAGATATAGTGTGATCTATGATGTCTCTTACCGATCTACCACTATCGTTTTGGGGTTATGCATTAGAGACAGCTGCATTCACGTTAAATAGGGCACCATCAAAATCCGTTGAGACGACGCCTTATAAACTATGGTTTGGCAAGAAACCAAAGTTGTCGTTTCTGAAAGTTTGGGGCTGCGATGCTTATGTGAAAAAGCTTCAACCTGATAAGCTCGAACCCAAATCAGAGAAATGTGTCTTCATAGGATATCCAAAAGAAACTATTGGATACACCTTCTATCACAAGACCGAAGGCAAGACTTTTGTTGCTAAATTCAGAAACTTTCTAGAGAAGGAGTTTCTCTCGAAAGAAGTGAGTGGGAGGAAAGTAGAACTTGATGAGGTAACTGTACCTCCTCCCTTATTGGAAAGTAGTACATCACAGAAACCGGTTTCTATGACACCTACACCAATTAGTGAGGAAGCTAATGATGATGATCATGAAACTTCAGATCAAGTTACTGCCGAATCTCGTAGGTAAACCAGAGTGAGATCCGCACCAAAGAGGTACGGTAATCCTGTTCTGGAAGTCATGTTACTAGACCATGATGAACTTGCGAACTATGAGGAAGCGATGATGATCCCAGATTCCGCAAAATGGTTTGAGGCCATGAAATCTGAGATATGATCCATGTATGAGAACAAAGTATGGACTTTGATGGATTTGCCCGATGATCGGCAAGCCATAGAAAATAAATGGATCTTCAAAAGGAAGACGGACGCCGATAGTAGTGTTACTATCTACAAAGCTAGAATTGTCGCAAAAGGTTTTTTGACAAGTTCAAGGTGTTGACTACGATGAGAGTTTCTCACTCGTATCTATGCTTAAGTCTGTTCGAATCATGTTAGCAATTGCCACATTTTATGAAATCTGGCAAATGGATAAACAAAACTGCATTCCTTAATGGATTTATTAAAGAAGAGTTGTATACGATGCAACTAGAAGGTTTTGTCGATCCTAAAGGTGTTAACAAAATATGCAAGCTCCAGCAATCCATCTATGGACTGGTACAAGCATCTCGGAGTTGGAATATACACTTTGATGAGTTAATCAAAGCATATAGTTTTATACAGACTTGCGGTGAAGCCTGTATTTACAAGAAACTGAGTGGGAGCACTACAGCATTTCTGATAAGTATATGTGAATGACATATTGTTGATCGGAAATAATGTAGAATTATTTTGTAAAGCATAAAGGAGTATTTGAAAGGAGTTTTTTAAAAGAAAGACTTCGGTGAAGCTGCTTACATATTGAGCTTCAAGATCTATAAAGATAGATCAAGACGCTTGATAAGTTTTTTCAATGAGTACATACCTTGACAAGATTTTGAAGTAGTTCAAAAATGGAGCAGTCAAAGAAAGAGTTCTTGCCTGTATTACAAGGTGTGAAGTTGAATAAGACTCAAAGCCCGACCACGGCAGAAGATAGAAAGAGAATGAAAGTCATTCCCTATGCCTCAGTCATAGGTTCTATAAAGTATGCCATACTGTGTACCAGATCTCTTGTATACCCTGCACTAATTTGGCAAGGGAGTACAATAGTGATCTAGGAGTAGATCACTGGACAGCGGTCAAAATTATCCTTAGTAGAATAAGGAAATATTTCTCGATTATGGAGGTGACAAAAGGTTCGTCGTAAAAAGCTACGTCGATGCAAGTTTTGACACGGATCTGGATGACTCTAAGTCTTGATCTAGATACATATTGAAAGTGGGAGCAATTAGCTAGAGTAGCTCCGTGCAGAGCATTGTAGACATAGAAAATTGCAAAATACATAACGGATCTGAATGTGAAAGACCGTTGACTAAGATTCTCTCACAAGCAAAACATGATCACACCTTAGTACTCTTTGGGTGTTAATCACATAGCGATGTGAACTAGATTATTGAATCTAGTAAACCCTTTGGGTGTTGGTCACATTACAATGTGAACTATGGGTGTTAATCACATGATGATGTGAACTATCGATGTTAATCACATGGTGATGTGATCTAGATTATTGACTCTAGTGCAAGTGGGAGACTGAAGGAAATATGCCCTAGAGGCAATAATAAAGTTATTATTTATTTCCTTATATCATGATAAATGTTTATTATTCATGCTAGAATTGTATTAACCGGAAACATAATACATGTGTGAATACATAGACAAACTTAGTGTCACTAGTATGCCTCTACTTGACTAGCTCGTTAATCAAAGATGGTTATGTTTCCTAACCATGAACAGAGTGTTGTTATTTGATTAACAAGGTCACATCATTAGTAGAATGATCTGATTGACATGACCCATTTCATTAGCTTAGCACCCGATCGTTTAGTATGTTGCTATTGCTTTCTTCATGACTTATACATGTTCCTATGACTATGAGATTATGCAACTCCCGTTTACAGGAGGAACACTTTGGGTGCTACCAAATGTCACAACGTAATTGGGTGATTATAAAGGAGTACTACAGGTGTCTCCAAAGGTAGATGTTGGGTTGGCGTATTTCAAGATTAGGATTTGTCACTCCGATTGTCGGAGAGGTATCTCTGGGCCCTCTCGGTAATACACATTACACAAGCCTTGCAAGCATTGCAACTAATGAGTTAGTTGCGGGATGATGTATTACAGAATGAGTAAAGAGACTTGCCGGTAACGAGATTGAACTAGGTATTGGATACCGACGATCGAATCTTGGGCAAGTAACATACCGATGACAAAGGGAACAATGTATGTTGTTATACGGTCTGACTGATAAAGATCTTCGTAGAATATGTAGGAGCCAATATGGGCATCCAGGTCCCGCTATTGGTTATTGACTGGAGACGTGTCTCAGTCATGTCTACATTGTTCTCGAATCGTAGGGTCCGCACGCTTAACGTTACGATGACAGTTATTATGAGTTTATGCATTCTGATGTACCAAAGGTTGTTCGGAGTCCCGGATGTGATCACGGACATGACGAGGAGTCTCGAAATGGTCGAGACATAAAGTTTGATATATTGGAAGCCTATGTTTGGACATCAGAAGTGTTCCGGGTGAAATCAGGATTTTACCGGATTACCGGGAGGTTACCGGAACCCCCCGGGAGCCATATGGGCCTTATTGGGCTTTAGTGGAAAGGTGAAAGGGGCTGCCCATAGTGGGCTGCGCGCCTCCCCCCTCCCCTAGTCCTATTAGGACTAGGAGAGGTGGCCGGCCACCTCTCTCTCTCTCTTTCCCCCTTGGGAGTCCTATTAGGAATAGGATTGGGGGGGGGGGAGTCCTACTCCCGGTAGGAGTAGGACTCCTCCTGCGCCTCCATAGGCTTGGCCGGCCAGCCCTCCCCCTTGGATCCTTTATATACGGGGGCAGGGGGCACCTCTAGACACACAAGTTGATCCTTGAGATCATTCCTTAGCCGTGTGTGGTGCCCCCTGCCACCATATTCCACCTCGATCATATCGTTGTAGTGCTTAGGCGAAGCCCTGCGTCGGTAGAACATCCAGATCGTCACCACGCCGTCGTGCTGACGGAACTCCTCCCCGAAGCTTTGCTAGATCGGAGCCCGGGGATCGTCATCGAGCTGTACGTGTGCTAAGAACTCGGAGGTGCCGTAGTAACGGTGCTTGGATCGGTCGGATCGGAAGAAGACGTACGACTACTTCCTCTACGTTGTGTCAACGCTTCCGTTGTGATCTACAAGGGTACGTAGATCAGACTCTCCCCCTCGTTGCTATACATCACCATGATCTTGCGTGTGCATAGGAAATTTTTTGAAATTACTGCGTTCCCCAACACCAGGAACCCCTACTCCAGGAAAAGAATATCATCTGATCGGTTCTGGAGCTATCAGCAACGAAGCTATTACTCATGCATTCTTTACAACCAAGGTCGCATCTTCCGACACAAGCGCCTTGACATTGAAGCTATAGCTGGTCTGCCCTATCTAGAAGAAGCTTTGGATTGCTTCAAGGAAGTTGGGCTGCTGCCATTTGTCACTGACCAAGAGCATTGGAATGAAGAGTTGCTGCTCCAGTTCTATGCCACACTTCACATCCGCGGGTATAACAGAGATCCGAAGACTTGGGTCCTGGAGTGGATGACTGGAAACGTTCATCACAAAGCCAAAGCCTTTGACATCATTGAGCTCACTGGCTTGCCCACTCCTGGAGATCTCTATGAGCATGGCTGTCAGCTTCACAGTGAAGCTGTTGAGAGCATCTTTCAGAAGACTGAACCCAATATGAGTCAGATGCTCAGTATGATGAAGCCATTGCCCCAAGATGCTGCTTATCCCACGGAGCTCTTTGTTGAAGACCTTGAGTATCTGCCATGGACCATTTATCATATCATAAGGGGAACTCTCTGGCCAATCAAAGGACATTCTCCCCATGCCAAGCTGGAAGGTGCAATGAAGACTTTGGTCTTCTATATTCTTCATGCAAAATGCTTCATTACATAGGATTTCTTCATTCGCCAACTTGCTGCATCTGGCTCTGATCTATTTGGGTTGAAGTTCTACGCCCCTTGGGTGATGCGGCTGATCAAACTTCACTCTGCTATCTCATATCAGCCATCTGCCCGCAATCATCGGATCTTTTTGCCTGATGTGGATATGTCTATTGAAGCCATATATCCTGAGCCTGCCAAGGAACCTCTAAGTCTTCAGAATGCAGAGCATCAAAGTTTCTCTCAGAACGTTGAAGGCGTTGAAGCAGTAACTCGTGTGTATCCTTTGGCTGGCACTACACGTGCACCGCATCCTGCTCTTACTGAAGCCACTGATAGCACCATTGCTCAACGACCCAAGAAGCGCACTCGTGTCCTCAATGACCGAGAGCTTCTGGTGGCCCTTCATCAGAAATAGGATAGGCATCATGACTGACTAAAGCGTCAAATGCAAAGCCTCTTGGTGGATGTTAACCGCATTCGCAATCTTGACACCAAGAACGCCTTTGTTTCTCATGAAACATCTCGACGCACATGGAAAGGGCTGACGCTTCTGTGTTCTGAAGATGATCTGCAAGAGGATGGCTTCACTGAGTGCTTCAAGTTTGACTCCACACCTCCTCGCAGGGCTGTGCTGCGACGAACTCCATCACTTGAAGACTCCGAGTTCTCGTCCTCTGCTGCAACCGTGAAAGCCAGAGTGATCGAGGATGAAGACGATGCTACTTCTTCGCCGCCTCCTTCAGCACACGTCAACACTGCTCCAAGCTCGTCTGCACCGCCAAACACCATCAACGACCCTGCTGCTTCACCTACTCCTCATGGGAACGAGTAGAGGCTCTATGTCTTCAAACCTTTTTGGTCCTTACTGACAAAAGGGGGAGAAGCATATGAGTTTGATAGTCTTCAAGCGGGTCCATATGGGCGGGTGTTTTATATTTTGCTTCGTGCTTACAAATCTCGTTTTGAAACATTTGGTTCTTTGAGTTGTAACACTTAAACTTGATGGTCGTCTGCTACTTATTTGCCACCTTGTGTTGCGATGATAAATTCCGCATGTGCGACGATAAATTCCACACTTAGATCATTTTGCAGACGTCCATTTTCCATTATGCATGTCATTATCTTCACATGCATAGTGGATTGTCATCATAAGTTGAAGTGGATCTCCACAAGCACAACCTGCCATGTGCATTTGCATTCCAAAAGCAAATTACTTATATGCACATCTTCAGGGGGAGCCCTTGCACCTTATGAAGACAATTCCTTATCCTTTACAATTTCACACATTATATTCCCCGTTGAAAACTTCAACTAGTTTGTCATCAATCACCAAAAAGGGGGAGATTGTAAGTGCATCTAGTGCCACCCCTGGTTGGTTTTGGAGTATTGATGACAAACCTAGTTGAGGGACTAATGTGTTTGTGAGAATTGCAGGATAACACAGGTAGAAGTCCCTCATTGATTCGGTTTTCCCACCAGAGATGACCCCTAAAAATGTATGAAGACATTGATGTCAAAGGTGGCATATGAAGATATTCACATTGAAGACTATGACAAGAGAAGACACCGCTTGAAGCCTATGGAGCTCGAAGACTTAGATCTTTCGTAGTTCTTTTTCTTCTGTGTTGAGTCATAGGAACCACCGTATTGCTAAGTGGGGTCCAAGAGAACCAGTCAGAATGACTGAAGTGATGCTTAAACAAAAACCTATGTCTTCGAGTGAAGACTATGAGAGCAAATCTTGTCCAGAGTCGGACAAGTCAGCTTTGCTTGTAGCCCAAGTAAAGTTGTCGTGTGAGTTTGAAATCTGACCATTGGAACACATGTCAGTTCCTTAGTGACCCAGGGTCATTTCGGACAAATCAGGTCGGGTTGCCTAGTGGCTATAAATAGCCCACCCCCTACAACCATAAACGGTTGGCTGCTTAGATTCAGAGTACGGCTTTTGTCGTTTGAGAGCAACCCACCTCGAAGCCTTTGAGAGAGAATTCCTTACGAGGATAAAGCCCTAACCACCCAGAGCCAAAGAGAATTAGGCATCACTTAAGTCTTCTTGTCTGAGTGATCTAAAGACTTATTACACTTGAGGACTGTGCATCCTCCAGCCGGTTAGGCGTCGCGTTCTGAGCATCCAAGAGACATTGTGGATTGCCGGTGAACGAAGTCTGTGAAGGTTTGGGAGTCTACCTTGAAGACTTACCAGAGTGATTGGGCGAGGTCTGTGTGACCTTAGCTCAAGGGGAATACGGTGAGGACTGGGTGTCCTGAGCTGCGTGTTCAGGACTGGGTGTCCGGGACTGTGTGTCCTTTGGTTTAAATACCTAGCCGCCCTAACCAGACGTATAGTTGTCACAGCAACTGGAACTGGTCCAACAGATCTTTGTCTTCAACGAGTCACTGGTTTCATCCTTCCCTTCTCTTTACTTACTGTTACTCTGTGTGTGAAGTCATTGTATCTTTGCTCTATCTTTTGTCTTCACTGAGTGACTGTGTGATCTGTTTGGCTTCTTAATATCTTCCTGCCTGATCCTTACTACCTATCTACTATTAGTCATTGTCCTTTCACTTCATTGAATACATGACTATGGTTTATCTAGTGTAGTCTAACTTCCGCTGCATGGTAATAGGTTTATTTCTATCGTTTGTCTTCGAAACTCCCATGTTTTGAAGACTTTCATAAAAATTGCCTATTCACCCCCCCCTCTAGTCGATATAACGCACTTTCACCTCATCTCTCTGAGAAGGACGCAAACCCTAAGAAAACTCAGGAAAGCATCCAAAAATGAAGCCCTCCCGCCAGCAAAGGCCGGGATCCACCATCCCTCCATGACCCTAAGGCAACTGGAGACGCAATCGGCGTCAGCGCCGGCGGGAGGCACCCCTTTAATAGGAAAATTTTAGAGCAAGATGGGTCAAGACGCATTAAGAGGGTGTGTGTTACAGTCTTTGTGGAGGAGGACAATTAGGGCTCAATTTAGGCTAGCCATGTTAGTTCGAAGGTGAAAGAAATCAGAGAAAAGATTGAGCAGGTTGTCCTTAGTTATATGCCAACATTTACAATAAAAAGAAGGGCACAAAACCATCCGGGCCAAGGCTCACATAGTGGTAAATGTGCATGAACACATCATGGATCTCCGTAGGAGAAGAGGGGCATCTAGTTCAATGAAGTAGGGAAAATTGGTTGGTTAAGGAAGAGGAGTTGACATATATACCAAACATATCTATAGTTTTTTTATGTTCCATGCTATATTTTGCCCTATTATGTAATATTTTGTTACTTTTTGGACTAACATGTCGACCCAATGCCAAATAGGCCAGTTTTGTGTTTTCGTGGCCTTGATTAAGGGAAAATTTTGTTTTTGCCACTCTAGCTTTTGCCAATTTTATTTATGCCACTCTAGAATTTGACATATCACTTTTGCCACTCTTGGTTTTTGACAATACATCATAAATGCCATTCCATGGCAAAAACGATAATTTTTTATTTCACTTTTTCCACTCTTAACTTTTGACAATGTATCATAATTGCCACTCTGAAAATGTTGCTTTTGTCACGGAATGGAAAAAGTGATAATTGTCAAAACTAAAAGTGGCAAAAGTGAAATGTCAAATTCTAGAGTGGCTTAAGCAAAGTGGGCAAAAACTAGAATGGCAAAAACAAAATATGATGTCAAAACACCAGCTGGATTCAAACCTTTCGTTTTAAAAAAATCTGAAAAACATTGCGCAAGTAAACAAGGATGCCATGTGTATGTGTATAAAATTTTAGGATAAAATACGTTTGTCGGGTGGTAGGTGCGACATATGCCAACGGGTGGCTTATCATTGTGGGAGCCAATAAGACATCGCCGGTGCCTGGAAACGGGATGAGGCGAAGATAAGCACGCCGGCGAACTTTACCCAGCTTCAGGGCTCTCCGTGGAGATAACACCCCTACTGCTGCTCTGCGGGGTCTCCGCATGATCACTAGATGAACAAGTAGCTACACAATGCTCCTTGAGCTGTTTTGGTGGAAGGAGGAAGAAGGGCACGGCTCGCTTGCTTCCTCTCCTTGTATGGTGTCTAAAACTAGCTTGGGGGTCCAACCCTTTGCATGGGTGCACCGGGGGGTTTATATAGGCCTACCCCCTGGGGGTACAATGGTAATCCGGCTGGGCGCGGGGCCCAGCCGTCTGTGACTGCGCTCGTCGGCTTCTGCGCCGGCCGTTGGGGCCCGCCGACTGGTGGGTCCCGCCGGCTGCCGGCCTCTTGGTCGACAAGCAGGCCCCACCGTCCAGGGCCTGGTCGGTGGCTGGTTACTGTTGCTCTATGCTGATGACGCGGGCTTGGTCGTGGTGGGCGTGGCTACAGTACCGCCGCCCGGCGGGCGATTACTGTAGCCTCACCGTGTCTTGTCCCCTTAATGGGGCGTCTCCTTTGAGGAGGATGGCAAGCCGGCTATGGGGAGCCGGCTCTCTCTCTGGCCGACTGGGAGGAGGTGTGGCCGCCTTCGGGCGTCTCTCTGCCCGAAGGGTCCCACCGCCTCGTGGGCCACGCTGGTGGCCCGTCGTGGATGGCGTCAGGGTCGCCGGGGCAATAGTGCCGCGCCGGGCGGGTCATGGTCACCCGTACGGCGCACTATGCCGGTCGTGCTCCGGGTTTTGGGGGTGGCAGGCTTCACTGTAGCCACGCCCCGCTTCATCATCGCTGGGTGGATGCAAACTTTGAGGGTACGGTCTTGACTGCTTCATGGGAGCCGGCTTCTTGGAGTCGGCCTTCTCGCGGCCGGCTTCTCGAAGTCGGCGCTCCCATGGCTTTCTTCATGAGGGCTGAGGTTGGGCCGCCTCCCGAAGCCGGCCTGGATTACAGCCAGCAAAGGGAAGGCGGCCCCAGGTCTTGGGTTCTTGGGAGCCGGACGAGCTCGTAATTTTTTCAGGAGGGCCAGGGGAAGCCGGCTAGGCTACCCATGGCTATTTACTCCGACACTAGTCCCAGAAGCTGATCGAGCTTCAAGGCGGACAGAGGGACGAGAAGCTTGGTTAGCTTCGCACCCTAAGGAGCCAGCTTTGCTCTTGTGTCTTGCAGGCGAGATGGCGTTTGACCCGCGTGCTGACCGCCGGCCCACCCACGGGCCACGTGGCAGCAGAAGCCTGCCAGTGCACGCGCGCGACGGGACGCCGCCGCAGGCCCGGGCGCGCCACTCCCTGGCCTCGGCCCGAGCGCTGATCTTGTGCGGCCCAGGTGGACCGCTCGCCTTCCTGTGGCGGTTTCATTTCGCCTTTAAGGCGTAATAAACGCGGGACGTGGGGGAGTGGGCACGATCGATCCCCACGCCCCCCATGCCGCGCCTCCTCGGCTCCGCCGTGTGACCCTATAAGTAGAGGGAGGAAGGGGAAAGGCAGAGGTTCGCACGCTCTCCCCCACTCCGCTCTCCCTTGTCTTCCTTCTTCTTCTTGCCGTCGCCGCAGCCTCCCATCTCAGCGCCGCTGCGCCACCGCCTCCTCACGCTCTCATGGCGCTGTCGACCTCGTGGGATGGCTCCAATGTCCACAACGATCATGTGGAGTTCCTCCGCCAGATCTGGCGCCTGCCCGGTGCCAACCTCATGCGGGTCCGCCTGGCGCCGGAGATGGAGATCTCGCCGGCACCGGAGGAAGGCGAGTGGGTCGTCTTCCGCTCGCACTTCCTGCGCGGCTTCGGCCTTCCGCCGAGTGGATTTCTGCGCTCCTTCCTCGAGTTCTACAACCTACAGCCACATCACCTCACGCCCAATGCGGTGATGCTGCTGTCGTCCTTCGTCTCCCTCTGCGAAGGCTTCTTGGGCGTGCTCCCCACGTTGGAGCTCTAGGGAGAATTCTTCCAGAGCAAGCTCGGCACCGTCGTCGCTGGCGTGCCTGCCCCCTGCGGAGCCTACATCGCCATGAGGAGGTCAGGCGAGAACAATCTGTTCCCGTCCATCCCCCTAATCCAGTCGGTGAAGGTATGGCAGAGGTCGTATTTCTAAGTGAAGAACGCCGGCTCGCCCCCGAGAGGAGACAACATCAACCTGCCGGCTTACGTAGCCGGCCCGCCGGCTGGGAGGCAGCCGTCATGGAGCTTCCGGTCCAGGTCCCTGTCTCAGGCCGGGAATGCCGCCATCGCCCTGCTTCGGGTGATGATCCAGTCGGAAGGCCTGCGCGGATCCGACTTGGTGGCCGCCTTCATGGAGCGTCGGATTCTTCCTCTCCAAAGCCAGCCCCATATGATGTGCCAGATGAGCGGCCGCTTCGACCCAAGCCGGCTGAGCACCAGGGAGATGCCTCATGCGGAGGTATCTCTCATGGTTAACTACATCGCCAATTGCAAGCTCGACGCCGACTGGCAGTACAGCAAGGTGCTGTATTCACGCGCCAATCCTCCGCCTGTGGTAAGTTTTCTTCTCTTTCTTCTCTTTGTTGATAGCTGGCTTCATGACGGCTGGCTTTTGACCAGCCGGCTCTTCCTAGCAGAACCCCCTTCTTCTGCCGCCGCCCGGGGCGGCAGGGATAGAACGCCAGTACGCCGCCGACCGCACGGTGGACGACATCGATGATCCAGATCTGGGAGTGGCCGCCATGGAAGACGCCATTGTGGGGGACAACGCCGAGCCCGGAGGCACAGGGCTCACCGCCAGCTTCGAAGACTGGCCGGATGATGCCGACGTAGAAGTCGCCCCGCGTCGCCAGTCGGCGGCCGACCATCAAGGCGCGGGCTCGTCCACCGCGCCGGCTGCCAGCAGCGGCACACAGAAGCGCCGGGCCGCGTCGACCTGAAGGAAATATGCCCTAGAGGCAATAATAAAGTTATTATTTATTTCCTTATATCATGATAAATGTTTATTATTCATGCTAGAATTGTATTAAACGGAAACATAATACATGTGTGAATACATAGACAAACTTAGTGTCACTAGTATGCCTCTACTTGACTAGCTCGTTAATCAAAGATGGTTATGTTTCCTAACCATGAACAAGGTGTTGTTATTTGATTAACGAGGTCACATCATTAGTTGAATGATCTGATTGACATGACCCATTTCATTAGCTTAGCACCCGATCGTTTAGTATGTTGCTATTGCTTTCTTCATGACTTATACATGTTCCTATGACTATGAGATTATGCAACTACCATTTACCGGAGGAACACTTTGTGTGCTACCAAATGTCACAACGTAACTGGGTGATTATAAAGGAGCTCTACAGGTGTCTCCAAAGGTAGATGTTGGGTTGGCGTATTTCGAGATTAGGATTTGTCACTCCGATTGTCGGAGAGGTATCTCTGGGCCCTCTCGGTAATGCACATCACATAAGCCTTGCAAGCATTGTGACTAATGAGTTAGTTGCGAGATGATGTATTGCGGAACGAGTAAAGAGACTTGCCAGTAACGAGATTGAACTAGGTATTGGATACCGACGATCGAATCTCGGGCAAGTAACATACCGATGACAAAGGGAACAACGTATGTTGTTATGCGGTCTGACCGATAAAGATCTTCGTAGAATATGTAGGAGCCAATATGGGCATCCAGGTCCCGCTATTGGTTATTGACCGGAGATGTGTCTCAGTCATGTCTACATTGTTCTCGAACCGTAGGGTCCGCACGCTTAACGTTACGATGACAGTTATTATGAGTTTATGCATTTTGATGTACCGAAGTTAGTTCGAAGTCCCGGATGTGATCACGGACATGACGAGGAGTCTCTAAATGGTCGAGACATAAAGATTGATATATTGGAAGCCTATATTTGGATATCGGAAGTGTTCCGGGTGAAATCGGGATTTTACCGGAGTATAGGGAGGTTACCGGAACCCCCCGGGAGCCATATGGGCCTTAATGGGCTTTAGTGGAAAGGAGAAAGGGGCAGCCCAAGGTGGCCGCGCGCCTCCCCCCCTCCCCTAGTCCTATTAGGACTAGGAGAGGTGGCCGGCCCCCCTCTCTCTCTTTCCCCCTCGGGGAATCCTAGTCCAACTAGGATTGGGGGGAGTCCTACTCCCGGTAGGAGTAGGACTCCTCCTGCGCCCTCCTCCTGGCTGGCCGCACCCTCCCCCTTGGCTCCTTTATATACGGAGGCAGGGGGCACCTCTAGACACACAAGTTGATCATTGAGATCGTTCCTTAGCCGTGTGCGGTGCCCCCTGCCACCATATTCCACCTCGATCATATCGTTGTAGTGCTTAGGCGAAGCCCTGCGTCGGTAGAACATCAAGATCGTCATCAGGCCGTCGTGCTGACGGAACTCCTCCCCGAAACTTTGCTGGATCGGAGCCCGGGGATCATCATCAAGTTGTACGTGTGCTAAGAACTCGGAGGTGCCGGAGTAACGGTGCTTGGATCGGTCGGATCGGGAAGAAGACATACAACTACTTCCTCTACGTTGTGTCAACGCTTCCATTGCGATCTACAAGGGTACGTAGATCAGACTCTCCCCCTCGTTGCTATGCATCACCATGATCTTGCGTGTGCGTAGGAATTTTTTTGAAATTACTACATTCCCCAACACGACCCTCTTCGGCAGACGGCCGAAGAAGCCCAAAGCCTCCGCCGCGGCGACAAAACGAGACGAGGCGGCCGCGAAGGCGGCCCGCTTCCGCAAAGCGGTGAAGCAGCCTCAGGCGGTCTCAGCGTAAGTCGTCGATTGCTTGGACACACTTCTTCCATCGTTTTTCTTCTGTTTTGATCATTCTTCCTGACCTTTCTCTGTTTGACGAACAGGGCGCCACTTTCCCTTGAGCGGGGCCCGGGCGGCTCCATGGTTGGGCCGACTGGAGGATCTTCAGGCCCCCGCCGCGTGGATCCCGCCGTCGACCTCAGGGAGGCCACGGAGCGGAACGCCCATGAGGCGCGGGAGGAGCGGGAGGCGGCGGAACGGGCAGCCGCCCAGGCGACGAAGGAGCAAGCTGACGCGGCAGCCAAGGCCCAGGCAGAGGCGGTGACCGCGGAGACGAAGGCGGAGGGTTCGTGTAGCCAGCCTCCGCTGCTCGCCATCCCCCTCCGATCCATGGCCCCGGACACCCCATTGCCCCTGGCGGAGGAAATTGTCCAAGACCCGCCGCTGATGGAGAGGGGAGAGGACGTCGTGGTCTTTGCGGAGAGGGCGCCAGCGACAGCGCCAACCGGAGCGGGCCAAGGCGGCCAATCTTCAGCGGCGCCGGAGGAGCCGGCCGGGGGTAAGCCGGCGGGCGGAGCCGGCCTCGAGGTGCAGCCGGTGACGCGTCAGCGCGCGGGGGGAAGCGCGGCTCCGCCGGAGTCGCGCCGAGTTGCGGGCGCCAGCCAGTCAGCGGAGGCCCTGGAGGCGGCCAGCACCGCCACGTCCGAGTGGACACCCAGCGGGGGGACCGGCGAGCTGAACATGGCGGCCCAAGGGGTCCGGAGCCGGCTTCAAGCGCAGGCCGCCCTGCTGCAGCAGTTCACCCATGAGTTCTTGTCGACGCGGACCGCCATCCGGGTGAGTTTTTTATTCTTGGCCGCGTCGGTTTCTTGATTTCTTCCGTGGGGGCGCGTCAGCGCACCTACTGGGTGTAGTCCCCGAGATTCGGGCCGACCGCTGAGCAGTCGGGTCGGATCTTTCTCGACGACAACCTTATTCTTGCTTCTTGCCTGAACTTTCAGGAATATCATAATTCTCGTGCTGCCGCCTTCAACTCCCAGGCTCAGGAGTTGAGTCGGAGGACCGACGACCTGGTCAACAGCCGAAGTAAGTGCTTGAACTTGTCTATTTCCTGTGGGGGCGCGTCAGCGCTCCCACTGGGTGTAGTCCCCGAGATTCGGGCCGACTGCTGAGCAGTCGGGTCGGATCTTCCTTGACGACTTTTTCCTTATTGGTTTTCTCTTTTGCCCTTCGTGCTTTCAGGGGCCAACGCTGACTTGAGGAAGGAGCTCGGCGAAGCGCAGGCCGCCCTTCGCGCCAAGGACGCCGAGTACGCCGACTTGGTCCAGGAGCGTGACCGCCTGGCCAAGAAGCTGGCTGACCAGGAGGAGAGCCACAAGGCGGCGCTGCAGAAGGCGCAGGACAGCGAGGCCGCCCTGAAGGCGGAGTTTGAGACTGAGGCGGCGAGTTGGGCTGAGACCCGGCAAGCGTTGGATGACGGCTTCGGCCGCATCGAGGACTTGATCGATGGTAACTTTCCTCGCTCCTCTCCTGTCCCTTGCCGCCTGGGTTTTGACCTGACCTGTGTTGCTGCCCGTTTTCTTGTGCAGACTACTTTCCCGGCTACTCCGCCCTTGCCGCCCAAACCATCGAGGCCCACCGCGAGGTGCGCCGTCAGGCGGGGGTCATCGTTGCGCCGGACGCAAATCGGACGCTGGAGGAGCAGCTCTTGGCGATCCAAGCGCGGCTGCAGCCGGCTCACCGGATGCTTCGCCGGCTCCAATGTGCCAGGGCGTAGGTGCTGGCCGCCCTCTGGCCCGCCGAGACGATCCCCCGCACCCCAAGCCGGACCGTCGACTGGCTGGAGGTCGCAGTTGGTCGTTTTGAAGCTTGGAAGGCGTCGGCGGCCCGTCTTGGAGCCGGGCGGGCGTTGGAATTCGTTCGCGCATGGTACCCGGGGTTGAACCTGGATCAGCTGCGCACTTGGCGGCTGGAGGCCGACGCGGAGCTAGAGGAAGTGCGGCCGGCTATCGCCCAGCGTGCTTGAACGATCGCCGAGTGCACCGACACCAGCGTCTTCGCGCCTGAAATCAATGATGATGGCGTCGCCCAGCCGGAGGAGTGGTTCGGTCTGAACCTGGCGGTGGGCGAGGACTCGGCAGAGGAGATCGCCTCCAGCAACGAGGGCGAAGACGACGAGGAAGAGGACGGTGACAATGTCGAGCCGGCTAGTGGAACAACCGGCCGGCCTCAGGCTGACCGTGCCTCCAGCAACGAGGCGCGCGGAAGCGCGCCCTCTGCGGGAGGCGGTGATCAAGCCGAGGTTCGCCAGCCGGCCACTCCTCCAGCCAGCACAACCGTCTCCACCGACCAGCCCAGCTCGTCAGTCGCCCCGCCGGCTTGACCTGTCATCCTTATTTTTCCTACTTGTTGTCTTTTGAACAATCTTTAAGCTTTCGCAGTTCCACCCACTAGGGGTGTATTCAAACTATGTTGAATGCTGGCCTCTTGGAGGTCTTTTATGTAAATATTATTATGTGCATGTTTGGTTTCCATCCGCGTATGCATTCTATCCTTAGGCTTTTTCCTTTGCCGCCTTCCCACTTTGGGGAGGCAAGTACTCGAGCTTTCTTGGATTGAAGTGAAGTGAATGGAAACCGTTCGGCCGGCTACTCTGGTAGTCGGTCGGCGGTAGGCGGCGAACCGGCTTTCGTTATATTAGTCCGTTGGTCCCTAGCCATTTTTCGTGTGCGCACCCTTTCCTGCTTTTGACTCTTGCCAGCCGAACAGCCGGTTCTTCGAACTGCGGCTTTGGCAAGAGCTAAGCCTGGGTGTCGGCACACTACTTGTCTGACTGCGGGTAAGACTTCTAATATAACTCGAGTCGGCCAGTCCCCAGGCCGACTAGTCGAACCCGATGCCGGACAAAACAAGTAAATGAAATGACAAGGTCATAAGCATGATACTTTTCATTCATAGATAAAAGATGGCAGTCCCCGAGTCCTCCTTGGGGGGCCTATTGTCTCGTACTTAGTACAAAAGTTAACATGATACATACTGCATTTCAACTGTAAAATCTTCGAAGGAGGTTGGCGTTCCATGGTCGTTCCGACTCCTTGCCGGAGTCGTCTCTCTTGCGTGCCTTGGGCTTCTGCGCGTCGATCAGGTAGTAGGAGTCGTTGCCTAGAGCTCTGCTGATGACGAAGGGGCCCTCCCAAGGGGCCGAGAGCTTGTGCTGGCCGGCTGTTCGCTGGATCAGCCGGAGCACAAGATCGCCCTCTTGGAAGGATCTTGGCCTGACCTTCCGACTGTGGTAGCGGCGCAACCCCTGCTGGTAGATGGCAGACCGCTGAGGGCTAACAGCCGGCCTTCTTCCAGCAGGTCGATGCCGTCTTCTCGTGCTTCCTTGGCCTCCGCCTCCGTGTACATGGTTACCCGAGGCGAGTCGAACTCGATGTCGGTTGGGATGATCGCCTCGGCACGGTACACGAGGAAGAAAGGAGTGAAGCCGGTTGACTTGTTTGGGGTAGTGCGCAGACTCCAGAGGACAGCCGGCAGCTCATCGAGCCAACAGCCGGCTGAACGCTCCAGTGGCACGACCAGTCGGGGCTTGATGCCGGAGAGGATGAGGCCGTTGGCCCGCTCAACCTGGCCGTTTGACTGCGGGTGGGCGACGGACGCTAAGTCCAGCCGGATACGTTGTGCGGCGCAGAAACGTGCCAAGGCTCCCTTGGCAAAATTCGTGCCATTGTCGGTGATGATGTTGTGTGGCACGCCGTACCGAGTTGTTATGTCTGCGATGAATGTCATGGCAGTCGGCCCATTCAGCTTCTTAATCGGCTTTGCCTCAATCCACTTGGTGAATTTGTCGACGGCGACGAGCAAATGTGTCATGCCGCCGCGCGCCGTCTTGAATGGGCCCACCATGTCCAATCCCCACACGGCGAAGGGCCAGGTGATGGGAATGGTCTTGAGTGCTGAAGCCGGCATGTGTTGCTTGGAGCTGAAGAGTTGGCACCCTTTGCATTATTTGACTAATTCTTTGGCGTCATCCAAAGCAGTCGGCCAGAAGAAACCATGGCGGAAGGCTTTGGCGACGAGTGATCTTGAGGCCGCATGGTGGCCACATTCTCCTTGGTGAATGTCTCTGAGGATTGCAACGCCCTTCTCTTGCTCGACGCACCGTTGGAGGACTCCAGTGACACCGCGCTTGACGAGTTCTCTGTTGACGATCGTGTATGCTCCGGCTCGACGTTGGACTTGTCTTGCCTCTGTTTCGTCAGCCGGCAGATCTTGGTTTACGAGGAAGTTGAGGATGGACTGAGCCCATGATGGAGCTGCGACCTCTTCTATTGCTAGTGTGGCTACTGCCACCAGGGTGGGAGGGCTGGGTGATGAAATGCTGGAGTCGGCCACCGGCTGTTGTGTTGGTGCAGTCCCCGGGCCGGCTACTGCAGTCCCCGAGCCGGGTGTGGCAGTCCCCGAGCCGGTTACTGCAGTCCCCGGGCCGAGTACTGAAGTCCCTAGGTCGCCTGCTTGTTTCTTTGAGCCGGACCCGGCCGCGTCGGGGTCGGGCGGTACGAAGATGGAGTCGGATTTTGGAGACGGCTTGATGGACGGCTTGAGGAGGCGTTGTAGAGCGACGCCAGTTGGTATTGCTTGCCGAGTGGAGCCTATTCGAGCCAGGGCATCGGCTGGCTCGTTGTCGGCTCGCGGTACATGGAGGAACTCGCATCCTTCAAAGTATCCACTGATTTGCTGAACAAGGAAGCGGTAGCTTGCCATATTTGCGTCCTTGGCGTCCTAGTTGCCAGATGACTGCTGGACCACCAAGTCCGAGTCGCCATAACATAGAATCCGGCGGATGCCGAGTTCCTTGGCAAGCCGGAGCCCATGTATGAGCGCCTCATACTCGGCTACATTGTTGGAGGCGGCAAAGTGAATCTGCAGCGTGTATCTGAGCTTGTCGCCCTTGGGAGAGGTAAGGATGACGCCGTCTCCCAAGCCGGTGCGCATCTTGGACCCGTCGAAGTGCCTGCGCCAATTAGTGGAGTCGGGAGCCGACGGCAGGTACTGGGTCTCGGCCCAGTCGACGAGGAAGTCGGCCAGCGCTTGGGATTTGATGGCGGTGCGGGGCTGATAGAAGATCGTGTAATGGGCCAGCTCGATGGCCCACTTTGCCACCCGGCCAGATGCGTCCCGGCTGCCTATGATCTCGGCCAGTGGGGCGGTGCATATGACCGTGATGGGATGCTCTTGAAAGTAGGGCTTCAGCTTCTTGGCGGTGAAGTACACGCCATAACACATCTTCTGGTAGTGCGGGTAGTTCTACTTTGAGGCGGACAGCACCTCGCTCAAATAATACACCGGCCTCTGGACCGGCTGGGCACGGCCTTCTTCTGGGCGTTGGACTACGATGACGGTACTGACCACCCGGCTGGTGGCGGCAATGTAAAGGAGCATGGGCTCTTTCTCACTCGGTGCCGCCAAGACAGGCGGCATGGCCAGCATCTTCTTCAGCTCGTGAAAAGCTTGGTCGGCCTGGTCGTTCCACTCGAAGTGAGTGCTCTTCTTCATGAGGCGGTAGAGAGGGAGAGCTTTCTCTCCGAGCCGGCTAATGAAGCGGTTCAAGGACGCCAAGCATCCGGTGAACTTCTGGATTTCTCGAAGCTTGGTAGGGATCGCCATTCTCTCGATGGCCTTGATCTTCACCGGGTTGCATTCGATGCCGCGTTCGGAGACCAGGAAGCCTAGGAGCTGGCCGGCTGGCACTCCGAACACGCATTTCTCGGGGTTGAGCTTGATTTGGAACCGGCGCAGGTTCTCAAATGTTTCTTTCAGGTCTTCCAGCAAGGTGCCGCGCTTCTCCGTCTTCACCACGATGTCGTCCACATAGACGTGAGCGTTTTTGCCGAGTTGCTTGAGGAGGCACTTCTGCATGCAGCGCTGAAAAGTGGCACCAGCATTTCTTAAGCCGAATGTCATAGTCAGGTAGCAGAAGGCTCCAAATGGCGTGATGAAGGCGGTCTTCAGGCGGTCATCCGGGTCTAGCTTTATCTGGTGATATCCTGAGTAAGCATCCAAGAAACTCAACAGCTCGCATCCGGCCGTGGAGTCTATCACTTGGTCAATCCTTGGCAGGGCGAAGGGATCTTTGGGGCATGCCTTTTTGAGGCTTGTGTAATCTATACACATGCGCCACTTGTTGTTCTTCTTCAACACGAGGACCGGGTTGGCAAGCCACTCTGGAAAGAAAACTTCCATAATGAAGCCGGCTGCCAGAAGCCGGGCTATCTCCTCCCCTACAATCCTTCTCTTCTCCTCTGATAGTCGGCGGAGGGGCTGCTTGACTGGTTTTGCGTCTTCTCGGACATGTAGTTTGTGCTCGGCAAAATCCTTCGGAACACCCGGCATGTCCTTGGGGGACCATGCAAAGATGTCCCGATTCTCACGGAGGAAATCGGCGAGCTCGCCTTCCTATTTGCTGTTCAGGCTTGCCCCTATGACGGCAAACCTCTCGGGGTGCTCGGGGTCAAGGGGTATCTTCTTGGTTTCCTTGGCCGGCTGAAAAGATCCTTGGGCATCATACTCCTTGGGGTCGGGGGACTGGTTTAGCTGCTTGCTGGCCAGGGCCACGACCCGGTTCAGTATCTTCTTCTCTTCGGCAATCACAAGGGACTCGGCCAGCCGGCTGCTGGCTGCAGCGCACTCGGCAGACTTCTTGTAATCGCCGGCTACGGTGATGATGCCCTTGGAACTTGGTATCTTCATCTTGAGGTATGCATAGTGGGGAACCGCCATGAACTTGGCCAAGGCGGGTCGGCCAAGCAACGCGTGGTAGGGGCTCTCCAAGTCCACCACTTCAAACCAGATTGCTTCCCGGCGGAAATGCTCCTTGTCCCCAAAGAGTACATCAATCTTGATCTTGCCAATGGGCGCGCAAGACAAGCCGGGTATGATGCCGTGAAATACAGTCCGAGTGGGCGTGAGCTGCTTTGTCTTGACACTTAGCTTCTCCAGGGTGTCACGGTATAGGATGTTGATGCTGCTTCCGCCATCTATCAGCACGCGGGAGAAGCGGGCAGCGCGCCTATCCGTCGCGAGGGTGGCTTCCAGGACCAACGCGCAAGAGCCGGGAGACGGCATCACCTCTGGGTGATCGACCCGACTCCAGCTGATGGACTTTTCTGACCAATGCATGTGTTCGGCGGGGTTAGCAGCGACCACGCTGACTTCCTGGTGCTCTCGGCGCTTGCTGCGCCGGTCTTCGAGCTGGCTTGTAAAGATGACGTAGGATGCTTGCTCGTCGGGAAACTTGTCTTGCACGGCTCCGACTGCGGGCCGAGCGGCCTGGGGCGGCGGAGCCGGAGGCGGCGGGCCGGCAGGCGGAGGCGGCGCGAGCCCTTCGCCCTTGGAGATTCGGGTGAGCCAATTGCACTTCCGGGTTGTGTGGTTGGACGGCTTCGCGCCGCTATGGAACTTGCACGGGGCGTCAAGGGTTTGCTCGTAGGAGAAGGCCGGCTGCCAAGAGGGCGCGGGCCGCCCTTCAGGCGGCGTGTCTTCGACCGTGGCCACCTGCCGACTAGCGGGAGGCGGCGCAGGGCCCTTGTGCTTCTGGTCGTTCGGGTGTTGGCGTCGGCCGGAATCCCCTGCCGGCGTCTTGGGCGCCGGGTTGAGTACTTTCCCGGACGCGTCTACCCGGAGCTCGATCTTAATCGAAGAGTCGGCGGTGGCGTATTTGTCGGCTATGTTCAGAAGCTCGTCGAGGGTAGTCGGCTCGTCGCAGAGGAGCTTGTGCTTGAGGAGGGTGCCTTCTCAGCACCCGGCAGTGAAGTATTCGATGGCTTGAACCTCGTGCACCCCTTCGCAAGAATTGCAGAGCTCGGCCCAACGCGTGAGGTAGTCGCGCGTGGACTCGGCAGGGCCCTGTACGCACAGGGAGAGCTGCCTGGGCTTGGGAGCCCGCTTGTAGGTGCTGGTGAAGTTGCGGACGAAAGCTTCGGTGAAATCTACCCAGCTGTTGATGCTGAGAGGCTTGAGGCTGTTGAGCCAGGTCCGCGTCGTGCCTTGCAGCATGAGGGGCACGTATTTCACGGCGACGCGCCGGTTGCCGTTGGCTATGCTGACCGTTGTGGAGTAGTCGATCAGCCAATCTTCCGGCTTCACGGAGCCGTTGTACTTGGGCGTGTCTCTTGGGAGCAAGAACCCTTTGGGGAAGGGCTCGTCGCGGATGCGGGGGCCGAAACAAGGCGGGCTGACATCGTCTTCTTCTTCTAGTGCCAGGTATCTCGCTAGGCGGTCGATCCGATGGCGGGCGTCATTCTCGCCGACTCCTTCGCGGTGACCTAGTCGGCCGCTGAGAGTCGGGTGCGCCACTGGCGGCGGGGTGGGATATCTCTCTCCACAAGGTCGAGGCGGGGGCGGGTTGCCCCGCCATTCCATGGCTCGGGGACGGCCGTCCGCGTCTCGCTCGATGGAGATTCGGGTCCGGTTTCGGCTGGAAGCCGGCTCTTTCTCATGCCGCGCGCGGGTGTTGCTCATAGTAGGCGTCCGTGACGTCGCGCCGTGATCCCGGCGCGGGGAAGGGCTTCCCGCGCGGGCGTCGGCTTCATGACGCTGAGCGGCTGCGTCAATCAACTGCTGTATGCGCCGGGTCATGTGGGGGAGTTCTTCGGCCTCCAAGCCGTCCAACTCATCTACGGCCGCCTGGGCGGCACGTAAGTTCTCAAGCGGAGTGGCATAGACCGGGTGGTCAACTCCCAGCGCGTCGGCGATGACAGCGCCGCGTTGCCTGACAACGTCGGCCCGGCTTGGCCCGCCCGGGGCCGGCGTGCCGAAGGCGGCGCGGTCAGCTTCACGCTGGTAGGCCTCATTGAGGCATCTCACGGAAGCCAACCTCCGTCCCTCCGCGAGGAGGGCATGGCGGCGTGCCTCTAGTGCTTCGTCATCGGCGTCAGCCGGGAGGGGGACGGACAAGTCGTGCGCCGCCGCGTGCGGGGCATCGTGGGTGCTCCCGTCGGCCGGGCCGCCGTGGCTGATGACCATCACCTCAATGGTGACAGTATCGCGGTTGTCGGGCCGAGGAAGCGGGTCGTTGTAGAACGCGACGTTGGTGGGGAAGGTGTCGTAGGAGGCCGTGTCGGAGTCGATAGGCATCGGGTCGGTGGAGCCAACCGACTCCAAGTCCACAGCGGGCTCGCTGGAGACATGGAGCTGGCCGAGGAGGTTGGTGAGGTGGTCGGTGCCCGCATCGGAGGCGAGCTCGTCGGAGATGCGGCTTTCGTCGAGGAGATCGGCGAGGCTGCTCGCCGCGCAGGTGTCGGTGACGCTTTGCAGCGCGTCGTGGCAAGCGCCATCGGGCGTGCCGGGTTGGCTACGCTCGCTGGGGAGGAAGAGGGTTCCCGTCCAGAACAGGTCTCCGGACGACGATGCACCTGGCCCCATGGTGGGCGCCAAATGTCGGGTGGTAGGTGCGACATATGCCAACGGGTGGCTTATCATTGTGGGAGCCAATAAGACATCGCCGGTGCCTGGAAACGGGATGAGGCGAAGATAAGCACGCGGCGAACTTTACCCAGCTTCAGGGCTCTCCGTGGAGATAACACCCCTACTGCTGCTCTGCGGGGTCTCCGCATGATCACTAAATGAACAAGTAGCTACACGATGCTCCTTGAGCTGTTTTGGTGGAAGGAGGAAGAAGGGCACGGCTCGCTTGCTTCCTCTCCTCGTATGGTGTCTAAAACTAGCTTGGGGGTCCAACCCTTTGCATGGGTGCACCGGGGGGTTTATATAGGCCTACCCCCGGGGGTACAATGGTAATCCGGCTGGGCGCGGGGCCCAGCCGTCTGTGACTGCGCTCGCCGGCTTCTGCGCCGGCCGCTGGGGCCCGCCGACTGGTGGGTCTCGCCGGCTGCCGGCCTCTTGGTCGACAAGCAGGCTCCACCGTCCAGGGCCTGGTCGATGGCTGGTTACTGTTGCTCTATGCTGATGACGCGGGCTTGGTCGTGGTGGGCGTGGCTACAGTACCGCCGCCCGGCGGGCGATTACTGTAGCCTCACCGTGTCTTGTCCCCTTAATGGGGCGTCTCCTTCAAGGAGGATGGCAAGCCGGCTATGGGGAGCCGGCTCTCTCTCTCTCTGGCCGACTGGGAGAAGGTGTGGCCGCCTTCGGGCGTCTCTCTGCCCGAAGGGTCCCACCGCCTCGTGGGCCACGCCGGTGGCCCGTCGTGGATGGCGTCAGGGTCGCCGGGGCAACAGTGCCGCGCCGGGCGGGTCGTGGTCACCCGTACGGCGCACTGTGCCGGTCGTGCTCCAGGTTTTGGGGGTGGCAGGCTTCACTGTAGCCACGCCCCACTTCATCATCGTTGGGTGGATGCAAACTTTGAGGGTACTGTCTTGACCGCTTCATGGGAGCCGGCTTCTTGGAGTCGGCCTTCTCGCGGCCGGCTTCTCGAAGTCGGCGCTCCCATGGCTTTCTTCATGAGGGCTGAGGTTAGGCCGCCTCCCGAAGCCGGACTGGATGACAGCCGGCAAAGGGAAGGCGGCCCTAGGTCTTGGGTTCTTGGGAGCTGGACGAGCTCGTAATTTTTTCAGTAGGGCCAGGGGAAGCCGGCTAGGCTACCCATGGCTATTTACTCCAACAACCTTGAAATGTGATCTGTATAAAAAAGACAAATTCATGATCTGGCAGGTTGAATAGTATCATGTGTTAAAAAGCTTCATATTTGTTTTTGTTTTTTTTTTGCACGGACCTCATTTCAACGTATTTTGCCCAAAATATTTACACACATGTGTGTTATGCCTTCATGCATATTTGTATTTTTCAAAAAAAATTGAAATGTAATAATATGAATTTTGATGAAATTTGAAGTTTGAGTTCGGAGGCCTTCACGGAGGCTGAGCTCCAAAAAGCAATTTTCGTGAATCTCGCCATACAGTAATAGTATACCAAGTACAGTACTCTACCTATTTTTTCTCAGTTTTACTGCATGCTTGGGTTAGTGGGTCCGATCCCATGTGGTCGACACTATATCTGGCCATGGGCCGGGCAGGACCGGGCTTGGGCCGGGCCTTAAAAAGCTCATGGCAGAAAACTAAGGCCCAGATCCTTTCATCGGGCCTATTTTTCAAGCCCAAGCCCAACCCATTTGGTAAAAAGCCCTGAAAAGCCCTTAGGGCTTAGTGCCGTGGGCCAGGCCTCTTTCTTAAAATGCCAATATGCCAAGCCTAAGCCCGTCCAGACCCTGCTGGTGGGCTAAAAACTTAGGCCCAAGCCCGGCCCAAGGGCAAGCCCATCGGGCCTAGGCCCTGGATTTTAGGGCCGGGCCTGGGTGGGCTGACAGGGCCGGGCCAGAGATGGCCAGGACTAGTCGGCACAAGTGCACGGACGTCGGACGTCCACGCGCGCGTGAGAGTTCTTCCCTGGCGTCCGCACAGCAGTATACCACGTACCAACAGTGCGCGTTTTCGTCGTCTACCTTCTCAAATTCCTCTTCGCTTCCAGTTATGGGCATATGCCGACTACTACCACAAATTTAGCCCTGTCGGCGGTGCAAACATTCAGAGTCAGCACCACCAGAGCCGCCGTCTCATCTCGCCACGCACGCTCCCCGATCTTCGCCATGGAAGCCGACTCCTCGCCCTCGCCGCTGCGCGTCGTGGTCGTCCCGTGGCTCGCGTTCGGCCACCTGCTCCCGTACCTGGAGCTCTCCGAGCGGCTCGCCGAGCGGGGCCACAGCGTGAGCTACGTTTCCACGCCGCGCAACCTCGCCCGCCTCCCGCCGGTGCGCCCCGCCGCGGCGCCGCGCGTGGACCTCGTCGCCCTCCCGCTGCCGCGCGTCGACGGCCTCCCCGACGGCGCCGAGTCCACCAACGACATCTCCTACGGCGAGCGTAAGTTCCACTGGAAGGCCTTTGACGGCCTCGCCGCACCCTTCGCGGAGTTCCTGGCCGCCGCGTGCGCCGACGAGGCCACCAGGCCTCACTGGATCGTCGCCGACTGCTTCCACCACTGGGCCGCCGCCGCCGCCCTCGAGCACAAGGTTCGGTCATCCAACCAGATCCACGAAATACGGCTACCTGCTTGCTGGTTTGTCGTTCCATGCATGTCTCATATCTAGCTCCATCGATCACCAGGTGCCATTGGCGATGCTTCAGCCGACCGCTGCTTCGATCGCCGCTGCGCAACGCCCGCCGTCGGTGCACCCCGACCCCGATGCCTCTGTGGTTGAACAGCCAGGGGCCGCGGCCGCGCGCGCTGTGCCCCATTACGAGCGGGAGGGGCACGCAGCGTTTACCACTGGCCATGGCGCGTCGTCGGGTGGTATGTCCATCGTCCAGCGCTTTATCTTGACAAAAGACAGGAGCACGGTCGCGGCCATGCGGAGCTGCATCGAGTGGGAACCCGAGACCTTCCCTCTGACGGAGACGCTCCTCGGCAAGCCGGTCATTCCCCTCGGCCTTCTGCCTCCGTCAGCCGACGGAGCCCGCCGTGCCGCCGCGCAAGGAGAAGAACACGCCACCGTGCAGTGGCTGAACGCGCAACCGCCCAACTCCGTTATTTACGTCGCACTGGGAAGCGAGGTGCCGCTGCGCGTGGAGCAGGTGCACGAGATGGCGTTCGGGCTAGAGCTCGCCGGGACACGCTTCCTCTGGGCTCTGAGAAAGCCCAGCGGCGCCGCCGACGACGACAGCGCCGACATGCTCCCTCCCGGTTTCCAGGACCGCACCAGCGGCCGCGGGCTGGTGACCACGGGGTGGGTTCCCCAGATGAGCATCCTGGCGCACGCGGCCGTGGGCGGGTTCCTGACGCACTGCGGAAGGAACTCGCTGATCGAGAGCCTCCTGTTCGGGCACCCTCTCGTCATGCTGCCCATCTACGGCGACCAAGGACCGAACGCGCGGCAGATGGAGGCGAAGCAGGTGGGGCTGCAGGTGGCGAGGAACGAGGTCGACGGGTCGTTCGACCGCCATGGCGTCTCGACCGCCGTCCGGGCCGTCATGGTCGACGAAGAGGCCAGGAGGAGCTTCGTGGCAGGCGCGGCGAAGATGCAGGCGGTCGTAGCCGATAGGGAGCTCCACGGCAGGTACATCGATGAATTTGTCGAGCACCTCAGATCTTACGCCGCAGCAAGTGCAAACTGATAGCGGCTTCAGTTCAGAAAAACATCGCCACCTCTAGCTGAGACTCTGTACTTCATGAACAAGGAAAAACGATATGTGCTTCATGTCTGACTTACTGCATTTTAATTTTTTTATTATATCTGCATGGGAAAAAAACTTTGTATGCAGATTTGCGTTTTCTAATGCGTGATTTTAGGAATCTGGTAAGTAGAGAACACTGTACGAGCATATGGCAACTTTGAATGTTTTCAACATCAAGTTTAATGACACGAGCATGGAAAATTGGAAACTTCCATTCTTCTGTCACGGCGGAAGATTGCCGTGCTTGTCCCTAGCTTCCCATCCTCTCGTCAATAAAGTTGCCATGAAAAATATTTTGGTTGCCATGTGCTCAAACCGTTCGGCACTTATCATTTTCGTAATTTTGTTTATGCATCAAGTTGATACAAATAGGAAAATTCGGACTCTACAGCAAAAGCATCAATGATCCACACACCCAGGGAAAAAAAGACAAAAAGGCGGTCGTCTTCGGAGGAAGCATCACCTAGCTCATCTTAGCTTCATGCCTAAACTGCACATACCCCGACACATGGAAAGAAAGAATGTCAGCCCGACACCGTCTTGCGAAATGAGCCACTGAATCTTGATGATCAAGTCCCCAATCCAAATTGTCATCCAAAGACGGAGGCATAATCAAATGCAGGTTTCTACACAAAAAGAAGTTGCTAAGAGGGGATGGTTCAAAACTCCGAAATAAAAACTCCTTAGCAGTCGCCTGAATCTCAAAAACAAACTCATATATCTTCTGCCCAGAGAAAGACAAAAAGTAGTACTCGTATCAGGATCTCAAGACAATGCCTCCAAACGTCACCATAGCCAGATTCTTAGATCGGGTTTTTCGTCCATGGTTGACAGCACGACACCATCACAAATCTCTAAAATGTTAACAAAAAAACCATTTGAAGGTCCTAACCTTTTAGTCCTAAGTAGAGAAAATGTTTTTGAGATTTAAAGAAGACTTACCCACAAACCATGTAATATGAATATTCCTTTGCTGTTGTGTGAACATACTGATGAATCACTTGTAAAAGAGTTGGGGGCAGAGTCCAATGGGCTGACCCTGATGCATGGGAATACTGGTCCAAAAAAAATTACTAGTACTACTTATCATCTAAAAGGGCCTAGTGGATGCTATATCTCGCTTATAGCGAGTATAGCAGCTGTCTCGTCTCAAGGACACGCCTCGTGAATGCTATATGTAACTCATAGCGAGTATATCACCCATCTCGCCTCAAGGACGCGTGCATAAGGGACATCTCTTTAGCGCAGCTCGTTCGTATCATGTACTCCGTTGTTTGCTCTGCTCTAGCTTTTTTTCCTTTTCTTATTTATCAATTTTCTTTTTTTCTTTCTCGGTTTTTACTACTCCCTCTGTCCCGTAATATAAGAACGTTTTTCAAGCTAACAGAACGTTTTTCAAGTTATGTTAGCTTGAAAAACGTTCTTATATTATGGGACTGAGGGAGTAGTTTTTAAACTTTTCTTCTGTTTTCATTTTTCTTTGTTTCTTGGTTGGTTTTCATCACCTTTTGTTTTCCTTTGCTTCTTTCTTGGTTTTCACTTTTTTCAATCTTTTGTATTGATTTTCCTGCTTTTCATTTTTTTTGTTTTCTTGTTTTCCTTTTTTGATTTTTATTGGGTTTGTCCATGTTTCTGTGTTTCTTTGTTATTTTTATCGATTTCTTTTTTGTTCACCACATATATACATCAGAAACATATTTTATACACGGGTTTAACATTTTTTAAATACATGATTAATATTATTTTTTGAAAACATTTATTTTTCCCTGTTTATTTTTTTCCATACACACTGTAATTTTTTTTCTATCTATATAATACATTTTTCAAACCAAGTTTAATTTTTTTCAAATAAGAAATTAACTTTTTTAATACAAAGTAAACATTTTTCAATACAGGAACATTAAAGAATGTTTACTCTGTAATGGCTATTAAAGTAAACATTCTTTAATGGCTATTAAATATTTTTCACACATAATTTCCAATTTTCATTTACATAAGCAAAACCTTTATATGCATGTTGACATTTTTAAAATGCAGAATTAACTTTCAGAAAAATATGTCTTTATGTCTACTTTTATTTAATGTATGTTGTATGTTTTTTGTATACAACAGGAACATATTTTAACATTTTTTTAAATACCCAATCAACATTTCTTCATACCACAGTATTTTTGTGTATATATTTTTCGTATATGTGTCAAACATTTTTATATACGCATTTAACATTTTGCAAATGCTTGCTAAACATTTTCAAATGCTCGATTAGTGTTTTTAAAATATTTGATTAACATTTTTGCTATACACATTTACAATTTTTCAAATTCTTGCTTAACTTTTTTCAAAAGTTTTTATGTAAATTGTGAAATGTTGGAAGTATTCATGGAAAATAAAAGAATGTTTGGAAGTATAAATGAAAATAAAGCAAAAAGACAAAAACAAAAAAGTGAAAAATAAAAGAATAAAGTGGCAATGGTCGCCCACATGCTGGCCCGGCCCATTCAGGGACAGGCCCATCTTCTCAGCGTTGAGCTACACGCGTCTATTTGGCATGTAGGTCACCCGATAGCGAGGACATTGGCGCCTTACGCGCCGATTTTAGTAAGCTTTGCAAACAGGCGCACACAACGATCCGAACAGGCCGGCCCATGTAAGACAGGAACGAAGAAGTCGAGAGCAACTAGTTAACGGGCGCTCTTTTGGGAGCTTTGCAATGGTCAGTATCATTTGGCGCGCTCTCAGCCATTCACCACGTGTCGCGCTCTGTATGCTCCATTTGATTTTTTTTATTTTTCGGCACGCGTTTTTGGCTTCTTAAACGTTTTTTAGGTTTTCCACCGGTCTTCCTTAGCTTTTCAATCAACAAAAAAAATTTAAAAAAATTATTTTGCATGAAAAAACGTGTTTTCTTTTTATCCTTTAATGAGAGTCAAGGTTTTGCTTCCGCGAGAGACACGGTTTTGCTTTCGCAAGACTCACGGCCGTGCCTCTCGAAAACGAAAAAAAACATGTTTTCTGTTTTTTTTTCTTTCGCAAGTCACGATTTTGCTTCCGCGAGAGGCACGGGTGTGCTTTCGCGAGAGTCACGACCGTGTCTCACGGAAACGGAAAAAAACGCATATTCTGTTTTTTTTTCTTTCGCGAGTCACGATTTTGCTTCCACGAGAAGCATGGTTGTGCTTTCGCGAGAGTCACGGCCGTGCCTCTCGGAAAGGGAAAAAATGTGTTTTCTATTTTTTTTCTTTCGCGAGAGTCATGGTTGTGCTTTCACGAGAGTCAGGGCCGTGCCTCCTCGGAAACGGGAAAAACGCGTTTCTTTTTTTTTCTTTCGCGAGAGTCACGGTTTGTCTTTCTCGAGAGGCACGGTTGTGACTTCGTGAGAGACACGGGCGTGCCTTTTTGGGAAAGGGAAAAAACCGGTGCTCCTGGTTCGGTTTTTTCGTCTGTTTTTTTCGTGAAAAAAAGTTTGTCAAAACCTATCAACATGGGGATCTAGTTTTAAAGATCTCGACGTGAGGAATCCAACAGTGAAAGCGGTTCGAGATTTGGACGCACGGTTTGAGAGATAAAACGTTTTGAATAAACGGATCTATGAAAATACGAGAAACTTTACATGCAGCGCGCCACTTGTCGCAACTAGGAGAATTGGAATGATCTTTGCAACGAGTACTCCTTAATTAGTGATTTCGAAAGAAGTTCGATCAGGTGCTGTGAAGTTGCTCGAAGCTTCCCAACCTGGTTTTGGGAGGCCACCGAAGCTTTCGGTCATTTATTTTTTCTTCTGGTTTTCAAGAACCAGATATTGTAAAGGTTTTATTTTTGTTTAGTTCATCATTTTTTTGCTTCCCTTTCTTTGTTCTTTATTATTTTTCTTTTCTACTTTATTAAAATTCATGAACTTTTTTCCAAAATGGATGAACGATTTCCAAATTTCTGATTTTTTTCTCAAAATGGATGATTTTTTTATATTTTTTAGTTGATCAACTTCTTTTCAAAATTGACGACTTTCTTTTCCAAATTTGTATTTTTTCCCCTTGAGGAACATTTATCAAAAGCAATGAACTTTTTGGAAATTGATGAACTTCTAAAAAATTGATAGACTTCTTTCAAATACATGAATTTTTTAAAGTTTATGACACCGACAAACAATTTTTGGCAATTTGATGAATTTTTATCAAATTTGATAAGCTTTTTTTAAAAATCAATGAAAAATTTCAATTTCATGAACTTTTTCAAATTCGTCAACTTTTTAGAAGTTTGCGGCTTTTTAGAAGTTTGCGGCCTTATTTCATATTCACAACCTTTTGGAATTCATGCGATATCTCCGAATTGACAAACTTTTTCAATTTACCAATGTTTTGTTAAATTCGTAATTGTTTTATATCCATATGTTGTTTCAAAGTTAACTGGTCAATGGTTGAACATTGGAACATGAACCGTTCAGAGGAAACATTCAGTGCTTAAGCGAACGAAAAGGGGAGGAGCGAGCGAACAAGAGGGGAGGAGTGAGCGACCAGGGCGCTTGCTGGAAAGGCCCAAGCGAGACGGTGCGTGAGCGCCATCTTAGCGAACAGGTGCGTGATGCGACAATTAGGAGGTCCCGATAGCGACCCGCTGCATACCCCCGCCCTAACTAGCTCATTTCTGGTTAGGGTTTTTCTTGTTTATTCTTTCATTTTTTTTTCTCCTTTTCTTTTTCGTTTTTTCCTTTCTCTTTTTTCTCTTTTTTATTTTATTTTTCATTCTTCTTTTTCCTATTTTTTCCATATTCACAAACATTCTGAAATCTAGGAACATTTTTTTGAAATTTTAACATTTGTCAAATTGGTGAGAAATTTTTCAAATTAAAATTTTCTTCATCGAATTCAAAAAAAATTCACGAACTTTTAAAAATTGTTCATTAATTAAAATTTTATTAACTAAATGCAAAAAATGTGCATAAAAAATTCAATTTTTTTTCATAAATTTCGATTTTTTTTCATTTTTTATAGAAATTGCGAACATTTTTCCGAATCCATGAACATTTATCCTGAACTCTTTTATGAAGCAAAAAACAAAAACAAAAAACATAACAAAAAAACAAGGGAGCCCCGCGCCGGGCCAAGGTCATGCGTGGGGACTGGGGAGCGACGGGGTGTGCACTGCCCTCTTTCTTAGCGTGTAGGTCGCGGTATAGGAGGTTCCACTGAGAGCTCTTGACGCTCGTTAGCGTCAAACAGAAGAGCTTCCGCGTAGGGCGGCCCGTTGCCAGGGCAACACTTAACGTACAGAAAAATGTACAACAACAACAAAGCCTTTAGTCCCAAAAAATTAGGGTAGACTAGAGGTGAAACCCATAAGATCTCGCAACCAACTCATGGCTCTGGCACACGGATAGTAAGCTTCCACGCATCCCTGTCCATAACTAGCTCTTTGGTGATACTCCAATCCTTCAGGTCTCTCTTAACGGACTCCTCCCATGTCAAATTCGGTGTACCCCGCCCTCTCTTGACATTCTCCGGACGCTTTAGCCGTCCACTATGCACCGGAGCTTCTGGAGGCCTGCGCTGAATATGCCCAAACCATCTCAGACGATGTTGGACAAGCTTCTCTTCAATTGGTGCTACCCCAACTCTATCTCGTATATCATCATTCCGGACTCGATCCTTCCTCGTGTGGCCACACATCCATCTCAACATACGCATCTCCGCCACACCTAACTGTTGAACATGTCGCCTTTTAGTCGGCCGACACTCAGCGCCATACAACATTGCGGGTCGAACCGCCGTCCTGTAGAACTTGCCTTTTAGCTTTTGTGGCACTCTCTTGTCACAGAGAATGCCAGAAGCTTGGCGCCACTTCATCCATCCGGCATTGCTTCGATGGTTCACATCTTCATCAATACCCCCATCCTCCTGCAGCATTGACCCCAAATACCGAAAGATGTCCTTCTGAGATACCACCTGGCCATCAAGGCTAACCTCCTCCTCACACCTAGTAGTACTGAAACCACACATCATGTACTCGGTTTTAGTTCCACTAAGCCTAAACCCTTTCGATTCCAAGGTTTGTCTCCATAACTCTAACTTCCTATTTACCCCCGTCCGACTATCGTCAACTAGCACCACATCATCCGCAAAGAGCATACACCATGGGATATCTCCTTGTATATCCCTTATGACCTCATCCATCACCAAAGCAAAAAGATAAGGGCTCAAAGCTGACCCCTGATGCAGTCCTATCTTAATCGGGAAGTCATCAGTGTCGACATCACTTGTTCGAACACTTGTCACAACATTATCGTACATGTCCTTGATGAGGGTAATGTACTTTGCTGGGACTTTGTGTTTCTCCAAGGCCCACCACATGACATTCCGTGGTATCTTATCATAGGCCTTCTCCAAGTCAATGAACACCATATGCAAGTCCTTCTTTTGCTCCCTATATCTCTCCATAAGTTGTCGTACCAAGAAAATGGCTTCCATGGTCGACCTCCCAGGCATGAAACCAAACTGATTTTTGGTCACGCTTGTCATTCTTCTTAAGCGGTGCTCAATGACTCTCTCCCATAGCTTCATTGTATGGCTCATCAGCTTAATTCCACGGTAATTAGTACAACTCTGAACATCCCCCTTGTTCTTGAAGATTGGTACTAATATACTCCGTCTCCATTCTTCTGGCATCTTGTTTGCCCAAAAAATGAGGTTGAAAAGCTTGGTTAGCCATATATCGCTATGTCCCCGAGACCTTTCCACACCTCAATGGGGATACAATCAGGGCCCATCGCCTTGCCTTCTTTCATTCCTTTTAAAGCCTCCTTGACCTCAGACTCCTGGATTCGCCGCACAAAACTCATGCTGGTCTCATCAAAGGAGTCGCCCAGTTCATGGTAGAACTCTCATTCTCCCCATTGAACAGCTTGTCGAAGTACTCCCGCCATCTATGCTTAATCTCCTCGTCCTTCACCAAGAGTTGGCCTGCTCCGTCCTTGATGCATTTGACTTGGCCAATATCCCTCGTCTTCCTCTCTCGGATCTTGGCCATCTTATAGATGTCCCTTTCACCTTCCTTCGTGCCTAACCGTTGGTAGAGGTCCTCATATGCCCGACCCCTTGCTTCACCAATAGCTTGCTTTGTGGCCTTCTTCGCCATCTTGTACTTCTCTATGTTGTCTGCACTCCTATCCAGGTATAGGTGTTTGAAGCAATCTTTCTTCTCTTTAATCGCCTTCTGGACATCATCATTCCACCACTAGGTATCCTTATCTTCGCTTCTCCTTTCCCTGGACACTCCAAGCTCCTCCGAGGCCACCTTACAAATGCAAGTCGCCATCTTCATCCGCACATTGTTCGCATCTCCTCCTTCCTCCCAAGGGCCCTCCTTAATGACCCTCTCCTTGAACACTAGAGCTACCTCCCCCTTGAGCTTCCACCATTTCGTTCTAGCGACTTTGGCACGCTTATCCCGCTGGACACGAACCCAAAAGTGGAAGTCAGCAACCACCAGCTTATGCTGGGGTACAACACTCTCTCCAGGTATCACCTTACAGTCTAGGCACGCACGCCTATCTTCTCTTCTCGAGAGGATGAAATCAATCTGGCTAGAGTGTTGGCCACTACTAAAAGTCACCAGATGTGATTCTCTCTTTCTAAAGAGGGTGTTAGCTATAATCATGTTGTAGGCTAGAGCAAAGCTTAAGACATCTTCTCCTTCTTGATTCCCGATGCCATAGCCAAAGCCCCCGTGCGCCCCTTCAAAACTTGTGTTAGATGTACCCACGTGGCCATTGAGGTCTCCTCCTATGAAGAGCTTCTCACCAATCGGTACACTCCTAACCATGTCTTCCAGGCCTTCCCAGAACTCCCTCTTGGTGTTCTCATTGTGGCCTACTTGCGGGGCATACGCGCTGATAACATTGAGAACCAAGTCCTCAACTACCAGCTTGACCAGGATAATCCGGTCCCCACGTCTCTTGACGTCTACCACTCCATACTTGAGGCTCTTGTTGATCAAGATGCCTACGCCATTTCTGTTTGCAGCCGTCCCTGTGTACCACAGCTTGAAGCCGGTATCCTCCACCTCCTTCGCCTTCTGTCCTCTCCATTTGGTTTCTTGGACGCAAAGGATATCAACACCTCTCCTCACCACTGCATCAACTAGCTCCCGAAGCTTCCCTGTCAGAGACCCTATGTTCCAGCTACCTAAGAGAATCCTCCTAGGCTCGGCTAGCTTCCTTACCCTTTGCACTCGTCGAGTCAAATGCGAAGACCCTTGCCCATTTTCCACTACATCTGGGCGCCGATGTAGCGCGCCACTAAGGATGCGACGACCCGATCCTTGCTCACTTGCCACCATATCCGGATCAAGATACAGCGCGCCACCTTGGGGGTGACGGCCCGGCCCTTGCCCATTTTCCACCACACCCGGGTTCCGATGTAGCGCATCGCTGAGAGGTTTACGCCCCAACGGAAATCTTTTGGGTTTCATCTCCATAAGAGTGGCTGAGTTTTTACGTTGGCTCGCCAAGCCTATCACAACCCTCCTCCTTTACCCGGGCTTGGGACCGGCTATGTTGAGACAACATAGGCGGAGTTAACGTACAGGAAAATGTAACGAGCGAAAATTTGTACCTAAATGCTAGAAAACGCAGCTGCGCTCGTTGTCGCGTCGAGCGGACGCACGAGAACCGTTCAATGTGGTCTATCAATCCCTTCGCTTTTGACCAGGTGCCGTTACAGGATTAAGCGAGGCGTGCGGCGTGTGGTGGGCCCGTTACCTTTATTCCAGGCGAAACCGCCCGCACCCCCGCTCCTCTTGTTCAAACCGCCCGTCCGCACCCTGAGACATTTCATTCGAACTCTCCCCATCTCCCTTCCTCTCCTCTAGCAACAACGCGACGAGGCGAGGTGCTGTGGTGGTGGATCCGGCGCGGAGTCGCCGGTGCGGGAGGCCGTCCGCGAGCGCCGCGAGTCGCCGGCTATAGGTGGAGGTAAACCCGGCACCTATTCTCCCCTATTCTCGCTCTGCTCCCCGGTTACGGTCCATGGCGTTTAGGGTTTCGGTGACGGGGCGGGCACGAGGTTGTCCATGGCGTCCTCGGGCTCTGCGTCATCAATGCTTGGGAAGGGCGTGGTGTAGCTATGGCGGGGGGAGGGGTGGGGTGGGGTTGTGCTAGGGGTAGGCGGGATTGAGTCGCTATAAGGGGATACACGCGACCGAATCCTGGTGACTGGGGCATATGATTCGTTTTTTGATGTTGCTTGCTTCTCAGGACGTAGTTGCTCATAATTTTGATGGCAGTTGCTTAGATTTTTCCTGTAATTTGCAGGATGGAGGGGCAGGGTAAGGGGATCCATCTGACTTGGGGCAGTTTCTTAGATTTTTCCTGTAATTTGCGAGATGGAGGGGCAGGGTAAGGGGATGCATCTGACTTGGGCAGTTGTTCATAAATTTGATTCTAGTTGCTTAGATTTTTCTTGCAAATTTGCGAGGGGAGGGTCAGGGGATGCATCTGAATTGGGCAGTTGTTCATAAATTTGATGCTAGTTTCTTATATTTTTCCAGCAAATTTGCGAGGGGAGGGTCAGGGGATGTATGTGACTTGGGCAGTTCATGGAGGGGTGATCGAAGTTCATAGTATCCATAGTTGCACTAATTAGGGGCAGTAGTCGCCTTGTGTTCAACATTAAAGTAGAACACTTTTTTTGGGGGGGGGCATGGTTTTTTGTGATTGGTTGATTTTTAGTTATTGCCTAGATTTGCAGCACCAAGTTGTTATCCTTTTTGTAGTGTTCTTTAAAACTACTGTATGAAACATGACGTTGCCTATATCCACCATCGAGTTGCGGTTTTTATCGCAACTATGAATAGGAGATGAGATATCTGTCACGAATAAGCGTCAAATTTTTATGAGTGTTTTAGCTAATGTGATGAAGATGAATATGTGACTTTTTTTGTGGCGAGGAGTTTTTTATGTGCTTGTTTTATGTCATTTATTTTAGTTGCCACAAAATAATGAGTAGTTGCATAGTTTTCAACACCAAATTGCCTTTGCAAGCACTAGCATTCAGTAGTTGAGTTATCTCTGGGTAGGAGTAAATGGAGATCATTCATCTCGAAATGACAGCAAAGTTACCTCCAAATGCAAGTAGTATCATTGAGAGGTTGAGTTATAGGGCTTTGTATATGATACCTCTCCAACGTATCTATAATTTTTGATTGTTCCATGCTGTTATATTATCTGTTTTGGATGTTTAATGAGCTTTATTATACACTTTTATATTATTTTTTGGACTAACCTACTAACCCAATGCCCAGTGCAAATTGCTGTTTTTTTTGCCTATTTCAGTGTTTCGCATAAAAGGAATATCAAACGGAATCCAAACGGAATGAAACCTTCGGGAGAGTTATTTTTGGAACAAACGTGATCCAGGGGACTTGGAGTAGACGTCAAGAAATAAGTGGGGAGGCCACGAGGCAGGGAGGCGCGCCTGCCCCCCTGGGCGCGCCCCCACCCTCGTGGGCCCCGCGCAGCTCCACCGACCTACTTCTTCCTCCTATATATATATCCATATACCCCGAAAACATCCAGGAGCACCATGAAACCCTATTTCCACCGCCGCAACCTTCTGTACCCAAGAGATCCCATCTTGGGGCCTTTTCCGGAGCTCCGCCAGAGGAGGAATCGATCACGGTGGGCTTCTACATCAACACCATAGCCTCTCCGATGATGTGTGAGTAGTTTACCACAGACCTTCGGGTCCATAGTTATTAGCTAGATGGCTTCTTCTCTCTCTTTGAATCTCAAAACAAAGTCCTCCTTGATCTTATTGGAGATCTATTCGATGCAATTCTTTTTGCGGTGTGTTTGTCGAGATCTGATGAATTGTGGGTTTATGATCAAGTTTATCTATGAACAATATTTGATTCTTATCTGAAATCTTTTATGTATCATTTGTTATCTTTGCAACTCTCTTTGAATTATCAGTTTGGTTTGGCCTACTAGATTGATCTTTCTTGCAATGGGAGAAGTGCTTAGCTTTGGGTTCAATCTTGCGGTGTCCTTTCCCAGTGACAGCAGGGGCAGCAAGGCACGTATTGTATTGTTGCCATCGAGGATAAAAAGATGGGGTTTATACCATATTGCTTGAGTTTATCCCTCTACATCATGTCATCTTGCCTAATGCGCTACTCTGTTATTATGAACTTAATACTCTAGATGCATGTTGGATAGTGGTCGATGTGTGGAGTAATAGTAGTAGATGCAGAATCATTTCGCTCTACATGTCGCGGATGTGATGCCTATATACATGATCATGCCTAGATATTCTCATAATTATGCACTTTTCTATCAATTGCTCGACAGTAATTTGTTTACCCACCATAATACTTATGCTATCTTGAGAGAAGCCACTAGTGAAACCTATGGCCCCCCGGGTCTATCTTTCATCATATAAGTTTCTAATCTATTTTACTTTGCAATCTTTACTTTCAATCTATATCATAAAAATACCAAAAATATTTATCTTATTATCTCTATCAGATCTCACTCTTGTAAGTGACCATGAAGGGATTGACAACCCCTTTATCGCGTTGGTTGCGAGGTTCTTATTTGTTTGTGCAGGTACGAGGGACTTGCGTGTAGTCTCCTACTGGATTAATACCTTGGTTCTCAAAAACTGAGAGAAATACTTACGCTACTTTGCTGCATCACCCTTTCCTCTTCAAGAGAAAACCAACGCAGTGCTCAAGAGGTAGCAAGAAGGATTTCTGGCGCCGTTGCCGGGGAGATCTATGCACAAGTCAAGACATACCAAGTACCTATCACAAACTCTTATCCCTCGCATTACATTATTTTCCATTTGCCTCTCGTTTTCCTCTCCCCCACTTCACCCTTGCCGTTTTATTCACCCTCTTTTTCCGTTCACCTCTTTTTCGCTCGCTTCTTGTGTGCTTGTGTGTTGGATTGTTTGTCACAATGGCTCAAGATAATACTAAATTGTGTGATTTTTCCAATACCAACAATAATGATTTTATTAGCACTCCGATTGCTCCTCTTACCGATGATGAATCTTGTGAAATTAATACTGCTTTGCTGAATCTTGTCATGAAAGATCCGTTTTCTGGCCTTCCTCGTGAAGATGCCGCTACCCATCTAAACAACTTTGTTGATTTGTGTGATATGCAAAAGAAGAAAGATGTGGATAATGATATTGTTAAATTGAAGTTATTTCCGTTTTCGCTTAGAGATCGTGCTAAAACTTGGTTTTCGTCTTTGCCTAAAAATAGTATTGATTCTTGGAACAAGTGCAAAGATGCTTTTATCTCTAAGTATTTTCCTCCCGCTAAGATCATCTCTCTTAGAAACGAAATTATGAACCTTAAGCAACTAGATCATGAGCATGTTGCACAAGCATGGGAGACGATGAAATTAATGGTTCGCAATTGGCCTACTCATAGTTTGAATTTATGGATGATCATAGAAATTTTTTATGCTGGATTGAATTTTTCTTCTAGTAATCTTTTAGATTCGGCCGCGGGAAGCACTTTTATGGAAATCACTTTAGGAGAAGTTTCCAAACTCCTAGATAATATTATGGTTAGTTATTCTCAATGGCACACCGAAAGATCACCTAGTAAAAAGGTTCATGCTATAGAACAAATTAATGTTTTGAGTGGAAAGATGGATGAACTTATGAAATTGTTTGCTAATAAGGGTGTTTCTTCTGATCCTAATGATATGCTTCGTCTACATTGATTGAGAATAATAATGAATCTATGGATGTGAGTTTTGTTGGTAGGGACAATTTTGGTAACAACACGTATAGAGGAAACTTTAATCCTAGGCCGTATCCTAGTAATTCCTCTAATAATTATGGTAATTCCTACAACAATTCTTATGGAAATAATAATAAGATGCCCTCTGATTTTGAATCTGGTATTAAAGAATTTATTAGTTCGCAAAAGAGTTTCAATGCTTTGATTGAAGAAAAATTGTCTAAGATTGATGAGTTGGCTAGGAACGTGGATAGAATTTCGCTTGATGTTGATTCTTTGAAACTTAGATCTATTCCACGTAAGCATGATATGAGTCTCTCAAAGCCATGAGAATTTTCATTGGTGAGTGTAAAGAAAGAACCGCTAGGATGCGTGCAAAAAAGGATTGCTTTATAAAAGCATGTTCTTCTAGTTTTGATGATAATAAAGATGAAGATCTAAAAGTGATTGATGTGTCTCCTATTAAATCTTTGTTTTGCAATATGAATCTTGATAATGATGGGACTGGAGATGAGTCAACTTTAGTTAGAAGACGTCCCAATGATTCAGAGTTTTTAGATCTTGATGCAAAAATTGGTAAAAGTGGGATTGGAGAGGTCAAAACTTTACATAGCAATGAACCCACTATTTTGGATTTCAAGGAATTTAATTATGTTAATTGCTCTTTGATAGATTGTATGTCCTTGTTGCAATCCATGCTAAATTCTCCACATGCTTATAGTCAAAATAAAGCTTTTACCAAACATATCGTTGATGCCTTAATGCAATCTTATGAAGAAAAGCTTGAATTAGAAGTTTCTATCCCTAGGAAACTTCATGATGAGTGGGAACCTACTATTAAAATTAAAATTAAAGATCATGAATGCTATGCTTTATGTGATTTGGGTGCTAGCATTTCCACGATTCCAAAAACTTTGTGTGATGTGTTAGGTTTCCGTGAATTTGATGATTGTTCTTTAAATTTGCACCTCGCAGATTCCACTATTAAGAAACCTATGGGAAGGATTAATGATGTTCTTATTGTTGCAAATAGGAATTATGTGCCCGTAGATTTCATTGTTCTTGATATTGATTGCAATCTTACATGTCCCATTATTCTTGGTAGACCTTTCCTTAGAATGATTGGTGCAATTATTGATATGAAAGAAGGGAATATTATATTCCAATTTCCGTTCAGGAAAGGCATGGAACACTTTCCTAGAAAGAAAAATAAATTACCTTATGAATCTATTATGAGAGCCACTTATGGATTGCATACCAAAGATGATAATACCTAGATCTATTCTTGCTTTTATGCCTAGCTAGGGGCGTTAAACGATAGCGCTTGCTGGGAGGCAACCCAATTTTATTTTTGTTTCTTGCTTTTTGGTTTGGTTTAGCAATAAATAATTCATCTAGCCTGTGTTTAGATGTGTTTTTATGCTTTTAATTAGTGTTTGTGCCAAGTAGAACCTTTGGGAAGACTTGGGGGAAGTTTTTCCGATCTTGCTTTAAAAAATAGAAACTTTAGCACTCACGAGATTTGCTGCCATTTTTTACTGGAGAGTGCGATTAGGTTTATTCTTTTTTAAGATGACTAATAGACAAATACCTCACGTACACCAATTTGTTTCAGAATTTTTGGGTTACAGAAGTATTCGAAACATACAGATTACTACAGATTGTTCTGTTTTTGACAAATTCTGTTTTTCGTGTGTTGTTTGCTTATTTTGATGAATCTATGGCTAGTATCGGAGAGTATGAACCATAGAGAAGTTGGAATACAGTAGGTTTAACACCAATATAAATAAATAATGAGTGCATTACAGTACCTTAAGTGGTGGTTTCTTTTCTTATACTAACGGAGCTCATGAGATTTTCTGTTGAGTTTTGTGTTGTGAAGTTTTCAAGTTTTGGGTAAAGATTTGATGGATTATGGAATAAGGAGTGAAAAGATCCTAAGCTTGGGGATGCCCAAGGCACCCCAAGGTAACATTCAAGGAAAACCAAAATCCTAAGCTTGGGGATGCCCCGGAAGGCATCCCCTCTTCGTCTTCGTTCATCGGTAACTTTACTTGAGGCTATATTTTTATTCACCACATGATATGTGTTTTGCTTGGAGCGTCTTGTATGATTTGAGTCTTTTCTTTTTATTTTAACACAATCATCCTTGCTGTACACACCTTTTTGGAGAGACACACATGAATTGGAATTTATTAGAATACTCTATGTGCTTCACTTATATCTTTCGAGCTAGATAATTTTGCTCTAGTACTTCACTTATATCTTTTAGAGCATGGTGGTGGTTTTATTTTATAGAAATTATTGATCTATCATGCTTCACTTATATTATTTTGAGAGTCCTTTAGAACAACATGGTAATTTGCCTTGGCTATAAAATTGGTCCTAATATGATAGGCATCCAAGATTGGTATAATAAAAACTATCATAAAAAAGGTGCATTAAATACTATGAGAAGTTTGATACTTGATAATTGTTTTGAGATATAAAGATGGTGACATTAGAGTGTGCTAGTTGAGTAGTTTTGAATTTGAGAAATACTTGTGTTGAAGATTGCAAGTCCGGTAGCATGCACGTATGGTAACCGTTGTGTAACAAATTTGAAACATGAGGTTTTCTTTGATTATCTTCCTTATGAGTGGCGGTCGGGGACGAGCGATGGTCCTTTACTACCAATCTATCCCCCTAGGAGCATGCGCGTAATGCTTGGTTTTTGATGACTTGTAGATTTTTGCAATAAGTATGTGAGTTCTTTATGACTAATGTTGAGTCCATGGATTATACGCACTCTCCCCTTTCCATCATTGCTAGCCTCTTCGGTACCGTGCATTACCCTTTCTTGAAGGAAATATGCCCTAGAGGCAATAATAAAGTTATTATTTACTTCCTTATATCATGATAAAGGTTTATTATTCATGCTAGAATTGTATTAACCGGAAACATAATACATGTGTGAATACATAGACAAACAGAGTGTCACTAGTATGCCTCTACTTGACTAGCTCGTTAATCAAAGATGGTTATGTTTCCTAACCATGGACAAAGAGTTGTCATTTGATTAACGGGATCACATCATTAGTTGAATGATCTGATTGACATGACCCATTCCATTAGCTTAGCACCCGATCGTTTAGTATGTTGCTATTGCTTTCTTCATGACTTATACATGTTCCTATGACTATGAGATTATGTAACTCCCGTGTGCCAGAGGAACACTTTGTGTGCTACCAAACGTCACAACGTAACTGGGTGATTATAAAGGTGCTCTACAGGTGTCTCCAAAGGTACATGTTGGGTTGACGCATTTCGAGATTAGGATTTGTCACTCCGATCGTCGGAGAGGTATCTCTGGGCCCTCTCAGTAATACACATCACTTAAGCCTTGCAAGCAATGCAACTAATAAGTTAGTTGCGAGATGATGTATTATGGAACGAGTAAAGAGACTTGCCGGTAACGAGATTGAACTAGGTATTGGATACCGATGATCGAATCTCGGGCAAGTAACATACCGATGACAAAGGGAACAACGTATGTTGTTATGCGGTCTGACCGATAAAGATCTTCATAGAATATGTAGGAGCCAATATGGGCATCCAGGTCCCGCTATTGGTTATTGACCGGAGACGTGTCTCGGTCATGTCTACATTGTTCTCGAACCCGTAGGGTCCGCACGCTTAAGGTTTCGATGACAGTTATATTATGAGTTATTCGTTTTGATGTACCGAAGGTTGTTCGGAATCCCGGATGTGATCACGGACATGACGAGGAGTCTCAAAATGGTCGAGACATAAAGATTGATATATTGGAAGCCTATGTTTGGATATCGGAAGTGTTCCGGGTAAAATCGGGATTTTACTGGAGTACCGAGAGGTTACCGGAACCCCCCCCCCCCCGGAGCTATATGGGCCTTAGTGGGCTTTAGTGGAAAAGAGAAGGGGCAGCCCAAGGTGGGCCGTGCGCCCCTCCCCTCCCTTGGTCCGAATAGGACAAGGAGAGGGGGCCGGCCCCCCTCTCTCTTTTCCCCCCTCCGCGAATCCTATTCCAACTAGGATTGGGGGGGGGGGGAATCCTACTCCCAGAGGGAGTAGGACTCCTTCTGGCGCACCTCTCCTAGGCTGGCTGCACCCCCCCCCCTTGATCCTTTATATACGGAGGCAGGGGAACCCCAGAGACACACAAGTTGATCCACGTGATCTTATTCTTAGCCGTGTGCGGCGCCCCCTGCCACCATAGTCCTCGATAATATTGTAGCGGTGCTTAGGCGAAGCCCTGTGACAGTAGTATATCAAGATCGTCACCACGCCGTCGTGCTGACGGAACTCTTCCCCGACACTTTGCTGGATCGGAGTCCGGGGATCGTCATCGAGCTGAACATGTGCTAAAACTCAGAGGTGACGTAGTTTCGGTGCTTGATCGGTCGGGCCGTGAAGACGTACGACTACATCAACCAAACGCTTCCGTTGTCGATCTACTAGGGTACGTAGATCACACTCTCCCCTCGTTGCTATGCATCACCATGATCTTGTGTGTGCGTAGGAAATTTTTTGAAATTACTACGTTCCCCAACAGTGGCATCCGAGCCTAGGTTTTATGGTTTGATGTTATGTGCACGAGTAGAACACAAGTGAGTTGTGGGCGATATAAGTCATACTGCTTACCAGCATGTCATACTTTGGTTCGGCGGTATTGTTGGACAAAGCGGCCCAGACCGACATTACGCGTACGCTTACACGAGACCGGTTCTCCCGACGTGCTTTGCACATAGGTGGCTTGCGGGTGACAGTTTCTCCAACTTTAGTTGAACCGAGTGTGGCTACGCCCGGTCCTTGCGAAGGTTAAAACAACACCAACTTGACAAACTATCATTGTGGTTTTGATGCGTAGGTAAGATTGGTTCTTACTTAAGCCCGTAGCAGCCACGTAAAACTTGCAACAAACAAAGTAGAGGACGTCTAACTTGTTTTTGCAGGGCATGTTGTGATGTGATATGGTCAAGACATGATGCTAAATTTTATTGTATGAGATGATCATGTTTTGTAACCGAGTTATCGGCAACTGGCAGGAGCCATATAGTTGTCGCTTTATTGTATGCAATGCAATCGCGCTGTAATGCTTTACTTTATCACTAAGCGGTAGCGATAGTCGTGGAAGCATAAAAGTGGCGAGACGACAACGATGCTGCGATGGAGATCAAGGTGTCGCGCCGGTGACGATGGTGATCATGACGGTGCTTCGGAGATGGAGATCACAGGCACAAGATGATGATGGCCATATCATATCACTTATATTGATTGCATGTGATGTTTATCTTTTATGCATCTTATCTTGCTTTGATTGACGGTAGCATTATAAGATGATCTCTCACTAAATTATCAAGAAGTGTTCTCCCTGAGTATGCACCGTTGCGAAAGTTCTTCGTGCTGAGACACCACGTGATGATCGGGTGTGATAGGCTCTACGTTCAAATACAATGGGTGCAAAACAGTTGCACACGCGGAATACTCAGGTTATACTTGACGAGCCAAGCATATACAGATATGGCCTCGGAACACGGAGACCGAAAGGTCGAGCGTGAATCATATAGTAGATATGATCAACATAGTGATGTTCACCAATGAAACTACTCCATCTCACGTGATGATCGGACATGGTTTAGTTGATTTGGATCACGTGATCACTTAGAGGATTAGAGGGATATCTATCTAAGTGGGAGTTCTTTAAGTAATTTGACTAATTGAACTTAAATTTATCATGAACTTAGTACCTGATAGTATCTTGCTCATGTATGTTTGATTGTAGATACATGGCCCGTGCCGTTGTTCCGTTGAATTTTAATGCATTCCTTGAGAAAGCAAAGTTGAAAGATGATGGTAGAAATCAAAAAGGAGCATCAAGTGTTGATGGTCAACAAGACCACTAGTTCAAGAAAAAGGGCAAAGGGAAGAAGAAGGGGAACTTCAAGAAGAACAGCAAGCAAGTTGCTGCTCAAGAGAAGAAACCCAAGTCTGGACCTAAGCCTGAAACTGAGTGCTTCTACTGCAAGCAGACTGGTCACTGGAAGCGGAACTGCCCCAAGTATTTGGCGGATAAGAAGGATGGCAAGGTGAACAAAGGTATATGTGAAATACATGTTATTGATGTGTACCTTACTAATGCTCGCAGTAGCACCTGGGTATTTGATACTGGTTCTGTTGCTAATATTTGCAACTTGAAACAGGGACTACGGATTAAGTGAAGATTGGCTAAGGACGAGGTGACGATGCGCGTGGGAAACGGTTCCAAAGTCGATGTGATCGCGTTCGGCACGCTACCTCTACATCTACCTTCGAGATTAGTATTAGACCTAAATAATTGTTATTTGGTGCCAGCGTTGAGCATGAACATTATATCTGGATCTTGTTTGATGCGAGACGGTTATTCATTTAAATCAGAGAATAATGGTTGTTCTATTTATATGAGTAATATCTTTTATGGTCATGCACCCTTGAAGAGTGGTCTATTTTTATTGAATCTCGATAGTGGTGACACACATATTCATAATGTTAAAGCCAAAAGATGCAGAGTTGATAATGATGGTGCAACTTATTTGTGGCACTGCCGTTTAGGTCATATCGGTGTAAAGCGCATGAAGAAACTCCATACTGATGGACTTTTGGAACCACTTGATTATGAATCACTTGGTACTTACGAACCGTGCCTCATGGGCAAGATGACTAAGACACCGTTCTTCGGTACTATGGAGAGAGCAACAGATTTGTTGGAAATCATACATACAGGTGTATGTGGTCCAATGAATATTGAGGCTCGTGGCGGATATCGTTATTTTCTCACCTTCACAGATGACTTAAGCAGATATGGGTATATCTACTTAATGAAACATAAGTCTGAAACATTTGAAAAGTTCAAAGAATTTCAGAGTGAAGTTGAAAATCATCGTAACAAGAAAATAAAGTTTCTACGATCTGATCGTGGAGGAGAATATTTGAGTTACGAGTTTGGTGTACATTTGAAACAATACGGAATAGTTTCGCAACTCACGCCACCCGGAACACCACAGCGTAATGGTGTGTACGAACATCGTAATCGTACTTTACTAGATATGGTGCGATCTATGATGTCTCTTACTTATTTACCGCTATCATTTTGGGGTTATGCTTTAGAGACGGCCGCATTCACGTTAAATAGGGCACCATCAAAATCCGTTGAGACGACGCCTTATGAACTATGGTTTGGCAAGAAACCAAAGTTGTCGTTTCTGAAAGTTTGGGGCTGCGATGCTTATGTGAAAAAGCTTCAACCTGATAAGCTCGAACCCAAATCGGAAAAATGTGTCTTCATAGGATATCCAAAGGAAACTATTGGATACACCTTCTATCACAGATCCGAAGGCAAGACTTTTGTTGCTAAATTCGGAAACTTTCTGGAGAAGGAGTTTCTCTCGAAAGATGTGAGTGGGAGGAAAGTAGAACTTGATGAGGTAACTGTACCTACTCCTTTATTGGAAAGTAGTACATCACAGAAAACTGTTCCTACGACACCTAGCCCAATTAGTGAGGTAGCTAATGATACTGATCATGAAACTTCAGGACAAGATACTACTGAACCTCGTAGATCAACCAGAGTGAGATCCGCGCCAGAGTGGTACGGTAATCCTGTTCTGGAAATCATGCTGCTAGATCATGATGAACCTACGAACTATGAAGAAGCGGTGGTGAGCCCAGATTCCGCAAAATGGCTTGAAGCCATGAAATCTGAGATGGGATCCATGTATGAGAACAAAGTATGGACTTTGGTTGACTTGCCCGATGATCGGCAAGCAATTGAGAATAAATGGATCTTCAAGAAGAAGACTGACGCTGACGGTAATATTACTGTCTACAATGCTCGACTTGTCGCAAAAGGTTTTCGACAAGTTCAAGGAGTTGACTACGATGAGACCTTCTCACCCGTAGCGATGCTTAAGTCTGTCCGAATCATGTTAGCAATTGCCGCATTTTATGATTATGAAATTTGGCAGATGGATGTCAAAACTGCATTCCTGAATGGATTTCTGGAAGAAGAGTTGTATATGATGCAACCGGAAGGTTTTGTCGATCCAAAGGGAGCTAATAAAGTGTGCAAGCTCCAGCGATCCATTTATGGACTGGTGCAAGCCTCTCGGAATTGGAATAAACGCTTTGATAGTGTGATCAAAGCATTTGGTTTTATACAGACTTTCGGAGAAGCCTGTATTTACAAGAAAGTGAGTGGGAGCTCTGTAGCATTTCTGATATTATATGTGGATGACATATTACTGATTGGAAATGATATAGAATTTCTGGATAGCATAAAGGGATACTTGAATAAGAGTTTTTCAATGAAAGACCTCGGTGAAGCTGCTTACATATTAGGCATAAAGATCTATAGAGATAGATCAAGATGCTTAATTGGACTCACAAAGCACATACCTTGACAAAATTTTGATGAAGTTCAAAATGGATCAAGCAAAGAAAGGGTTCTTGCCTGTGTTACAAGGTGTGAAGTTGAGTCAGACTCAATGCCCGACCACTGCAGAAGATAGAGAGAAAATGAAAGATGTTCCCTATGCTTCAGCCATAGGCTCTATCATGTATGCAATCCTGTGTACCAGACCTGATGTGTGCCTTGCTATAAGTTTAGCAGGGAGGTACCAAAGTAATCCAGGAGTGGATCACTGGACAGCGGTCAAGAACATCCTGAAGTACCCGAAAAGGACTAAGGATATGTTTCTCGTATATGGAGGTGACAAAGAGCTCATCGTAAATGGTTACGTTGATGCAAGCTTTGACACTGATCCGGGCGATTCTAAATCGCAAACCGGATACGTGTTTACATTAAATGGTGGAGCTGTCAGTTGGTGCAGTTCTAAACAAAGCATCGTGGCGGGATCTACATGTGAAGCAGAGTACATAGCTGCTTCGGAAGCAGCAAACGAAGGAGTCTGGATGAAGGAGTTCATATCCGATCTAGGTGTCATACCTAGTGCATCGGGTCCAATGAAAATCTTTTGTGACAATACTGGTGCAATTGCCTTGGCAAAGGAATCCAGATTTCACAAGAGGACCAAACACATCAAGAGACGCTTCAATTCCATCCGGGATCTAGTCCAGGTGGGAGACATAGAGATTTGCAAGATACATACGGAGCTGAATGTAGCAGACCCGTTGACTAAGCCTCTTCCACGAGCAAAACATGATCAGCACCAAAGCTCCATGGGTGTTAGAATAATTGCTGTGTAATCTAGATTATTGACTCTAGTGCAAGTGGGAGACTGAAGGAAATATGCCCTAGAGGCAATAATAAAGTTATTATTTACTTCCTTATATCATGATAATGGTTTATTATTCATGCTAGAATTGTATTAACTGGAAACATAATACATGTGTGAATACATGGACAAACAGAGTGTCACTAGTATGCCTCTACTTGACTAGCTCGTTAATCAAAGATGGTTATATTTCCTAACCATGGACAAAGAGTTGTCATTTGATTAATGGGATCACATCATTAGTTGAATGATCTGATTGACATGACCCATTCCATTAGCTTAGCACCCGATCGTTTAGTATGTTGCTATTGCTTTCTTCATGACTTATACATGTTCCTATGACTATGAGAGTATGTAACTCCCGTGTGCCGGAGGAACACTTTGTGTGCTACCAAACGTCACAACGTAACTGGGTGATTATAAAGGTGCTCTACAGGTGTCTCCAAAGGTACGTGTTGGGTTGACGTATTTCGAGATTAGGAATTGTCACTCCGATCGTCGGAGAGGTATCTCTGGGCCCTCTCGGTAATACACATCACTTAAGCCTTGCAAGCAATGCAACTAATAAGTTAGTTGCGAGATGATGTATTACGGAACGAGTAAAGAGACTTGCCGGTAACGAGATTGAACTAGGTATTGGATACCGACGATCGAATCTCGGGCAAGTAACATACCGATGACAAAGGGAACAATGTATGTTGTTATGTAGTCTGACCGATAAAGATCTTCGTAGAATATGTAGGAGCCAATATGGGCATCCAGGTCCCGCTATTGGTTATTGACCGGAGACGTGTCTCGGTCATGTCTACATTGTTCTCGAACCCGTAGGGTCCGCACGCTTAAGGTTTCGATGACAGTTATATTATGAGTTTATACGTTTTGATGTACCGAAGGTTGTTCCGAGTCCCGGATGTGATCACGGACATGACGAGGAGTCTCGAAATGGTCGAGACATAAAGATTGATATATTGGAAGCCTATGTTTGGATATCGGAAGTGTTCCGGGTGAAATCGGGATTTTACCGGAGTACCGGGAGGTTACCGGAACCCCCCGGGAGCTATATGGGCCTTAGTGGGCTTTAGTGGAAAAGATAAGGGGCAGCCCAAGGTGGGCCGCGCGCCCCTCCCCTCCCTTGGTCCGAATAGGACAAGGAGAGGGGGCCGGCCCCCTCTCTCTTTTCCCCCCTCCGTGAATCCTATTCCAACTAGGATTGGGGGGGGGGGGGGGTGAATCCTACTCCCAGAGGGAGTAGGACTCCTCCTGGCGCGCCTCTCCTAGGCCGGCCGCACCCCTCCTTGATCCTTTATATACGGAGGCAGGGGAACCCCAGAGACACACAAGTTGATCCACGTGATCTTATTCTTAGCCGTGTGCGGCGCCCCCTGCCACCATAGTCCTCGATAATATTGTAGCGGTGCTTAGGGGAAGCCCTGCGACAGTAGTATATCATGATCGTCACCATGCCGTCGTGCTGACGGAACTCTTCCCCGACACTTTGCTGGATCGGAGTCCGGGGATCGTCATCGAGCTAAACGTGTGCTAAAACTCGGAGGTGTCGTAGTTTCGGTGCTTGATCGGTCGGGCCGTGAAGACGTACGACTACATCAACCAAACGCTTCCGTTGTCGATCTACTAGGGTACGTAGATCACACTCTCCCCTCGTTGCTATGCATCACCATGATCTTGCGTGTGCGTAGGAATTTTTTTGAAATTACTACGTTCCCCAACATTTCTCACCTAGAGAGTTCGTGCAAATTTCGCTGGTGCATCCAAACCCCGTGATATGATACGCTCTATCACACATAAACCTCCTTATATCTTCCTCAAAACAGCCACCATACCTACCCATTATGGCATTTCCATAGCCATTCCGAGATATATTGCCATGCAACTTTCCATCGTTTCATTTATGACACGCTTCATCATTGTCATATTGCCTTGCATGATCATGTTGTTGACATCGTACTTGTGGCAAAGCCACCATGCATAATTTATCATACATGTCACTCTTGATTCATTGCCCTTCCCGGTACACCGCCGGAGGCATTCATATAGAGTCATATTTTGTTCTAGTATCGAGTTGTAATCATTGAGTTGTAAATAAATAGAAGTGTGATGATCATCATTAATAGAGCATTGTCCCAAAAAGGGGAAAGGCCAAAAAAGGCCCAAAAAGGAAAGAAATAAAAAGGGATAATGCTACTATCCTTTTTTCCACACTTGTGCTTCAAAGTAGCACCATGATCTTTATGATAGAGAGTCTCTTGTTTTGTCGCTTTCATATACTAGTGGGAATTTTTCATTATAGAACTTGGCTTGTATATTCCAACAATGGGCTCCTCAAATTCCCTAGGTCTTCATGAGCAAGCAAGTTGGATGCACACCCACGTAGTTTCTTTTGTTGAGCTTTCATACATTTATAGCTCTAGTGCATCCGTTGCATGGCAATCCCTACTCCTTGCATTGACATCAACTGATCGGCATCTCCCTAGACCGTTGATTAGCCGCGTCAATGTGAGACTTTCTCCTTTTTTGTCTTCTCCATATAACCCCCATCATTATATTATATTCTACCATAGTGCTATATCCATGGCTCACGCTCATGTATTGCTTGAAAATTGAAAAAAAATTGAGATTACTAAAGTATCAAACAATTGCTTGGCTTGTCATCGGGGTTGTGCATGATGAGAGCATTCTTGTGTGACGAAAATGGAGCATGACCAAACTATATGATTTTGTAGGGATGAAGTTTCTTTTGCCATGTTATTTTGAGAAGACATGATTGCTTAGTTAGTATGCTTGAAGTATTATTATTTTTATGTCAATACTAAACTTTTGTCTTGAATCTCTCAGATCTGAATACTTATGCTACAATAAAGAAAATTACATTGAGAATTATGCTAGGTAGCATTCCGCATCAAAAATTCTGTTTTTATCATTTACCTACTCGAGGACGAGCAGGAATTAAGCTTGGGGATGCTTGATACGTCTCCAACGTATCTATAATTTTTGATTGTTCCATGCTATGATATTATCTGTTTTGGATGTTTAATGGGCTTTATTATACACTTTTATATTATTTTTGGGACTAACCTACTAACCCAAGGCCCAGTGCAAATTACTGTTTTTTGCCTATTTCAGTGTTTCGCAGAAAAGGAATATCAAACAGAATGAAACCTTCGGGAGAGTTATTTTTGGAACAAACGTGATCCAGGAGACTTGGAGTAGATGTCAAATAAGAAGCGAGGAGGCCACGAGGCAGGGAGGTACGACTGGCCCCCCTGGGCACGCCCCCACCCTCGTGGGCCCCTCGCAGCTCCACCGACCTACTTCTTCCTCCTATATATATCCATATACCCCGAAAACATCCAGGAGCACCATGAAACCCTATTTCCACCACCGCAACCTTCTGTACCCAAGAGATCCCATCTTGGGGCCTTTTCCGGAGCTCCGCCGGAGGGGGAATCGATCACGGAGGGCTTCTACATCAACACCATAGCCTCTCCGATGATGTGTGAGTAGTTTACCACAGACCTTTGGGTCCATAGTTATTAGCTAGATGGCTTCTTCTCTCTCTTTGGATCTCAAAACAAAGTTCTCCTCGATCTTCTTGGAGATCTATTCGATGTAATTCTTTTTCCGGTGTGTTTGTCGAGATCCGATGAATTGTGGGTTTATGATCAAGTTTATCTATGAACAATATTTGATTCTTCTCTGAAATCTTTTATGTATGATTTGTTATCTTTGCAAGTCTCTTCGAATTATCAGTTCGGTTTGGCCTACTAGATTGATCTTTCTTGCAATGGGAGAAGTGCTTAGCTTTGGGTTCAATCTTGCGGTGTCCTTTCCCAGTGACAGCAGGGGCAGCAAGGCATGTATTGTATTGTTGCCATCGAGGACAAAAAGATGGGGTTTATATCATATTGCTTGAGTTTATCCCTCTACATCATGTCATCTTGCCTAATGCGCTACTCTGTTATTATGAGCTTAATACTCTAGATGCATGCAGGATAGCGGTAGATGTGCCGAGTAATAGTAGTAGATGCAGAATCGTTTCGGTCTACTTGTCGCGGACGTGATGCCTATATACATGATCATGCCTAGATATTCTCATAATTATGCACTTTTCTATCAATTGCTCGACAGTAATTTGTTTAGCACCGTAATACTTATGCTATCTTGAGAGAAGCCACTAGTGAAACCTATGGCCCCCGGGTCTATCTTTCATCATATAAGTTTCCAATCTATTTTACTTTGCAATCTTTACTTTCAATCTATATCATAAAAATACCAAAAAATATTTATCTTATTATCTCTATCAGATCTCACTCTCGTAAGTGATCATGAAGGGATTGACAACCCCTTTATCGCATTGGTTGCGAGGTTCTTATTTGTTTGTGCAGGTACGAGGGACTTGTGTGTAGTCTCCTACTGGATTGATACCTTGGTTCTCAAAAACTGAGGGAAATACTTACGCTACTTTGTTGCATCACCCTTTCCTCTTCAAGGGAAAACCAACGCAGTGCTCAAGAGGTAGCAAGAAGGATTTCTGGCACCGTTGCCGGGGAGATCTACGCACAAGTCAAGACATACCAAGTACCTATCACAAACTCTTATCCCTCGCATTACATTATTTGCCATTTGCCTCTCGTTTTCCTCTCCCCCACTTCACCCTTGCCGTTTTAGTCACCCTCTTTTTTCGTTCGCCTCTTTTTCGCTCGCTTCTTGTGTGTTGGATTGTTTATCACAATGGCTCAAGATAATACTAAATTGTGTGATTTTTACCATACCAACAATAGTGATTTTATTAGCACTCCGATTGCTCCTCTTACCGATGCTGAATCTTGTGAAATTAATAATGCTTTGCTGAATCTTGTCATGAAAGATCCGTTTTCTGGCCTTCCTAGTGAAGATGCCGCTACCCATCTAAACAGCTTTGTTGATTTGTGTGATATGCAAAAGAAGAAAAATGTGGATAATGATATTGTTAAATTGAAGCTATTTCCGTTTTCGCTTAGAGATTGTGCTAAAACTTGGTTTTCGTCTTTGCCTAAAAATACTATTGATTCTTGGAACAAGTGCAAAGATGCTTTTATCTCTAAGTATTTTCCTCCCGCTAAGATCATCTCTCTTAGAAACGATATTATGAACTTTAAGAAACTAGATCATGAGCATGTTGCAAAAGCTTGGGAGAGGATGAAATTAATGATTCACAATTGCCCTACTCATGATTTGAATTTATGGATGATCATACAAAATTTTTATGCTGGATTGAATTTTGCTTCTAGAAATCTTTTAGATTCGGCCGCGGGAGGCACTTTTATGGAAATCACTTTAGGAGAAGCCACCAATTCTGCCCGGGGTGGTCGGGCGGGGAAACGGGCCACCGATTCCGCCCCTTGTGATGAAGGAGGGAGAAATATGAAACGTGCGAAGAAAGTCGCGGGCAAGGTATTTTTTATGAAAAACTTGAAAGAAGGGAGGCATCCTTGAAATATGTAATGCTCAATTAGCATGCCATTTTCTTTTGTATATGCACTCCTATCTTTTGATAAGCAGCATAATAGCAGTGTAGCAGTTGCCTAGTTTAGTACTAGCAGTTGCAGTTCAATATAGATCTAGTTGCTCAGTTTTTTAGCAAACACAGCTTTGCTTTTTTTTATTATGGTGTGGTTTTTCTTAGCTTAGTACAGTGAGTTGCTCAACTTAATATAGTGGGTTTCTCAATTTAATATAATTGCCACTGCCTTTTTTAATGAGTTTTCCCGTTCAATTTTTTTGTATGCGGATTGGTAGAAGTGGGCCACCACCGAGGAACGGGGCATCACCTTCAAGACTTTTTGTCCTAAATAGTGGCCTCGATGATACACAAAAGGATGCCATCGGTGATATAAGCTTTGGGGGCGTGCTTGATATCAGGACAAGAACAATGAAAGGAGATATTGTGAAGTTTGTCATGAAGTCTTAGGATCCAGAGTTGTCGCAGCTTGTTATCCCAGATAGGGGAAGATCCCAGTTGATGCAGCAAGCGTTGAAAGAATCTGGGTTTTGCCAAGGGGGCAGAGGAGGGTTGCGTATGAAGTGGAGCCAGATGTAGTTAGGTTGTTCAACAAGGTGTTCGACATCCCGACAGGGCCTGATACGTCTCCATCATATCTACTTTTCCAAACACTTTTGACCTTGTTTTGGACTCTAACTTGCATGATTTGAATGGAACTAACCCGGATTGGCGCTGTTTTCAGCAGAATTGCCATGGTGTTATTTTTGTGTAGAAATAAAAGTTCTCGAAATGACCTGAAACTTCATGGAGAATATTTTTGGAATTTATAAAAAATACTAGCAAAAGAATCAACACCAGGGGGCCCACACCCTGTCCACGAGGGTGGGGGCGCGCCCCCTGTCTCATGGCCCCCGTGAGACTCCACCGACCTCAACTCCAACTCTATATATTCACGTTCAGGGAGAAAAAAATCAAGGAGAAGGATTCATCGCGTTTTACGATACGAAGCCGCCGCCAAGCCCTAACCTCTCTCGGGAGGGCTGATCTGGAGTCCGTTCGGGGCTTCGGAGAGGGGAATTCATCGCCATCGTCATCATCAACCTTCCTCCATCACCAATTTCATGATGCTCACCGCCGTGCGTGAGTAATTCCATCGTAGGCTTGCTGGACGGTGATGGGTTGGATGAGATTTATCATGTAATCGAGTTAGTTTTGTTAGGGTTTGATCCCTAGTATCCATTATGTTCTGAGATTGATGTTGCTATGGCTTTGCTATGCTTAATGCTTGTCACTAGGGCCCGAGTGCCATGATTTCAGATCTGAACCTATTATGTTTCCATGAATATATGTGAGTTCTCGATCCTATTTTGCAAGTCAATAGTCACCTACTATGTGTTATGATCCGGTAACCCCGAAGTGACAATAATCGGGACCACTCCCGGTGATGACCATAGTTTGAGGAGTTCATGTATTCACTAAGTGTTAATGCTTTGTTCTGGTACTCTATTAAAAGGAGGCCTTAATATCCCTTAGTTTCCGATAGGACCCCGCTGCCACGGGAGGGTAGGACAAAAGATGTCATGCAAGTTCTTTTCCATAAGCACGTATGACTATATTCGGAATACATGCCTACATTACGTTGATGAACTGGAGCTAGTTCCGTGTCACCCTATGTTATAACTGTTGCATGAGAATTCGCATCCGACATAATTATCCATCACTGATCCATTGCCTGCGAGCTTTTCACATATTGATCTTTGCTTAGTTACTTTTCCGTTGCCACTGTTACAATCACTACAAAACCAATACTATTACTTTTGCCACCATTACTGTTACTTCCATATTACTTAGCTACTAAATACTTTGCTGCAGATATTAAGTCTTTCAGGTGCGGTTGAAATGACAACTCAACTGTTCATACTTGAGAATATTCTTTGGCTCCCCTTGTGTCGAATCAATAAATTTGGGTTGAATACTCTACCCTCGAAAACTGTTGCGATCCCCTATACTTGTGGGTTATCAAGACTATTTTCCGGCGCTGTTGCCGAGGAGGATAGCTCTATTCTTTGAGTCACTTGGGATTTATATCTGTTGATCACTACGAGGAACTTTAAAGATGAAAGAACCAAGATTTTTCCCTCAACTACGAGGGGAGGTAAGGAAATGCCATCTAGCTCTGCACTTGATTCACCTTCTATTTTGAGTAAACTTGTGACACCTACTCCTGCTATTTATTCTGATATGTCGCATGTTATTGATGATGCCACTTCTGCTTTGCATGATACTTATGATGAAACTACTTCTATGCTTGATCATACTGTGACATTAGGTGAATTTCTTGATGAACAACTTGCTAGGGTTAGAGAGAATGAAATTATTGAAACTGATAATATTGATGAAAGTGATGATGAAGATTCTCGCCCTAGATATGAATTGCCTATTGTGCATGAGGGTTATGTTATGGATGAAGAAACTGCTAGAGACTTTTTAGCTTGCAATGATAGATATGATCTTAAGAAACTATTAGCTAAGCTGAAAGAAAAGTCTTTGAATGCTAGAATGAAATATGACCCTGCTTTTGCTACTTCACCTATCTGTATTTCCGATAAGGGTTATGATTTCTCTGTCGACCCTGAGTTAACTACTTTGGTTGAATCTGATCCTTTTCATGGCTATGAGTCTGAAACTGTTGTGGCACATCTTACTAAATTGAATGATATAGCCACCCTATTCACTAATGAGGAAAAAATTGTTACTACTATATCCTTAAGTTATTACCGTTTTCATTAAAGGGTGATGCTAAAACATGGTTTAATTCTCTTGATCCTGGTTGTGTGCGTAGTCCCAAGGATATGATTTATTACTTCTCTGCTAAATATTTCCCTGCTCATAAGAAACAAGCTGCCTTAAGGGAAATATATAATTTTGTGCAAATTGAAGAAGAGAGTCTCCCACAAGCTTGGGGGAGGCTTCTCCGATTACTTAATGCTTTGCCTAGTCATCCTCTCAAGAAAAATGAAATACTTGATATCTTTTATAATGTACTAACCGATGCTTCTAGAGACCACCTGGATAGTTGGTTGTGTTTTCAGGGAAAGAACTGTTGATCAAGCTGAATTGCTATTGAATAATATGTTGAGTAATGATAATGATTGGACACTTCCTGAACCAACTCCTAAGCCAACTCCAAAGAAAAGGGGTATTCTATTTCTCAGTCCTGAAGATATGCAAGAGGCAAAGAAATCTATGAAAGAAAAAGGTATTAAAGCTGAAGATGTTAAGAATTTACCACCTATTGAAGAGACACATGGTCTTGATAACCTGGCACAGGTAGTAAAGGTAAATTTTCTCTATAGAATTTATGAAGGTGATATTCCTCGTAATAGTTCTGCTAGCCAATGCTTGGATGAGTTTGATAATTTTATTGTTAAACAAGAAAAGTTCAATGCTTATGTTGGTAGACAATTGAAACGTAATGCTTATATGACTGAACACTTGAGTGATTATATGTCTAGAGTTAAAGGTGAACTTAAACTTATTAGTAAACATGCTTCTATAGTTACCACTCAACTAGAACAAGTGCTTAAAGCTCAAAATGATTTGCTCAATGAATTAAATAATAAGAAAAAATGATAATGCTGTTAGAGTTGTGACTAGAGGGGGTAAAATGACTCAGGAACCTTTGTATCCCGAGGGCCACCCTAAGACAATTGAGCAAGATTCTCAGAGAACTAATGATGATGCACCTAGTTCTTCTAAAAAGAAGAAAAAAATGATAGGACTTTACATGCTTCTAGTGAACCTGTTGTTGACACACCTGAGAATCCCAATGATATTTCTATTTCTGATGCTGAAACACAATCTAGTAATGAACATGAACCTAGGGATAATGTTAATAATGATGTTCATGTTGATGCTCAACCTAGCAATAACAATGATGTAGAGATTGAACCTGCTGTTGATCTGCCCTTTTTAAAGCGCTTTTAAAGCCCTTGACTCTCAAAAAGAGCTGGAGGTTTTGCCTCAACTTAACTTTGATGTGATGTGCCCGGCTAGCCCGGATCATTCTTAGAGCAGTCGAGGTTACCGGAATTACGGCCTTCCGTACAAGAACTGGCACTATTGTAACTCGCTATGGGCCTCCTGCCTTCTTGAAAGAAACTGGCTTTTGTCACGTGTTTCTATTGTTGCTTCCTATGGGGGTACATTACAACAAATCTTCTTTTTCTGCAGCATTGCTTCTATGATCTTAGGAGCACTGGCCGCCATGGCCCAAACGAAAGTGATAACCCACAATCAAAGAATCAATGTTATGATAAGAGAGACTTTGTCGCTAGGAAGCATGGTAAAGAAAGAGAACCATGGGTTCAGAAACCCATGCCTTTTCCTCCTAAACCATCCAAGAAAAAGGATGATGAGGAATTTGAGCACTTTGCTGAAATGATTAGACCTATCTTTTGCGTTTGACTGATATGCTTAAAATGAATCCTTATGCTAAGTATATGAAAGATATTGTAACAAATAAAAGAAAGATACCGGAAGATGAAATTTCCACCATGCTTGCTAATTATACTTTTAAGGGTGGAATACCAAAGAAACTTGGAGATCTAGGAGTACCAACTATACCATGCTCAATTAAAAGAAACCATGTTAAAACTGCTTTATGTGATCTTGGAGCCGGTGTTAGTGTTATGCCTCTCTCTTTATATCGTAAACTTGATTTGAATAAGTTGACACCTACTGAAATATCTTTGCAAATGGCCGATAAATCAACTGCTGTACCAGTCGGTATTTGTGAGGATGTGCCTATTGTGGTTGCAAATGTTACTATTTTAATGAACTTTGTTATTCTTGATATTCCCAAGGACGATAGTATGTCTATTATTCTTGGTAGACCCTTTTTGAATACTGTAGGGGCTGTTATTGATTGCAACAAAGGCAATGTCACTTTTCATGTTAATGGTAATGAGCATACGGTACATTTTCCGAGGAAACAACCTCGAGTCCACAGTATAAATTCTATTGGAAAATTTTTAATGATCATTATTGGAGGTTTTGAATTCCCTCTTCCTACTGTCAAGAAGAAATATGATATTCTTATTGTTGGGGATGTGCATATCCCCGTTGAGGTAACCTAGTGTTATTCAAAAACTCTCCGGTTTCATGTTATTCGAAAAGAGTTTGTTAACAAGACTTGATCAACCTTGTTAGTGGATTCCTTTAGATGAGCATGAGATGGATGAAGTTAGAAAGCACAACCCTCTGTACCCTCCTTTTACTTTCTGTTATTTAGATTAAATAAAGCAAAAAATACTATTTTCTGTCTGTTTTCTGAATTATCCTTGTAATAAAAAGTACCCGGAAAATAAAAGTTCTCCAAATGTCCTGAAAATTTTAGATGATTTTTTGTAGAATATTTAAGAATATTTGGCACTGAGAACATACCATGGGGACCTGTCGGATTTCGGGTTCCAGCAGACCCTTAAGGTTCGAACACTGGGGTGCGGGCGGAAATCTCACCTTCAACCTCTCCGTCTCGATGGGATCTAAACTACTGAAAGAACTGCACGAAAGACACAAGATTTATACTGGTTCGGGCCACCGATGTGGTGTAATACCCTACTCCAGTGTGTGGTGGATGGATTGCCTCCTGGGGCTGGTGTGGATGAACAACACAAGGAAGAACAGCCTCGCGAGGGTTTGTTCTTGGCTGTGGCGATGAACTGCTATGAAGAGTTCAGTCACCTTTCTCTCTCTTTCTCTCTCAGATCCCGGACCGAACAACCAGGAACCGAACCGAACCGAACCCCTTTGCTATGTGGGTGGCTAGTCCTATTTATAGAGGCCCTGGCCCTCTCCCCAAATATTGAGCGGGAAGGGATCCAACAATGGCGAGCTAATTTGAAGGGGGACAGCGAGTACATCTATCCTGACAAAAGCAGTCTTCGTCTGCCAAAGGCTCTGGTGATGACGCCGCACTGGGCTCCATGGTGACCTCCGTCTCGTAGTCCTCCTGGCCTTCGTCTCGTTGCACCGAAGTGGCAACCTTTGCCTGATGCCTCGGTACTCCGCTGATACGCTTGCTCCCTTTGCACCAAAGAGGAAAGAGGGACGCTGCGTGTGCTGGCACCCGCCTGGTGCCCCGTGTCGTCATGGCTTGCGTCATGGGCACCTCGCGAGGTACCCCGCCTTGAACTCTCCGCCTCCTCGCGAGCCAGCCTGACGAGGCTGTGCCTGAGGATGCGCCGTGCCGTCCGCCTCGCGAGGCTTGGCCCCTCGCGAGGGTCTTGAGCCTCGTGTTGATGAAGATGGGCCGCGCTGGGCCCCCACTTGAGCCACGCCGCAAGCCGCAGGCAGGCAAGTCTGGGGACCCCCGTTCCCAGAACGCCGGGAGTAGCCCCCGGGCCCAAGGTGCGGATGGACTTGGCCGTGCCGAGAGGCGAAAGGGCAAGGGCGAAGCGCCACGGGCCCCATCAGCTTGCGGCCTTGGACGCCGCGTGGCGGTTGATTGGACGTGGGCGCCCTAGCAACCACGCGGGTTGACAAGGGAGAGGCATCTTCCCAGACTTCGCCCTTGCTTTCTCCGGTTGCTACTCAGATCCCCTTTCTTGCGCCTCCCCTTTCTTCCTCCAAACTTCCAGATCTACTCCGGTTGCGCGACCTAGGAAGCCATGGCGCCTCGCAAGCCTCCGGCCGAAGTTTGGTACTCCCCCGCTCTGGACCCACCGACTGTGTCCAAGGCCACCTTTGCCCGGCTGTGCCGGATGGCGGCGGCGCAGGGCGTCGTTGGGACAGAGGTGTTCAAGGTCGGCTCCGCCTCCCCTGAAGGTCAAGGGAGCACCTATTACCCTTTCTTTGTGGGCGCCATCGTAGCGGGCTTGGTGCCTCCCTTCTTCGAGTTCTTCTTCTCTGTACTCCGCCACTACAACTTGCTGGCTCTACATCTCCACCCCAACTCTGTCCTTCTCCTGGCGATATTCGCTTACTACTGTGAGGCCCATGTAGGGGTGTAGCCCTCGGTGGCCTTGCTGCACCACTACTTCTACCTCCGGACTACTGGCAGTTCTCCTTCCGCGTGCGCAAGCTTCGTCGCGCATGGTAGCACCATTACCATCTCGAGTCCTGGGAAGAGGGCTGATGGCTTCCGGAGCAAGTGGGTCTTGGTTGACGCCGGGCGCGTCCACCCTCGGCTGATCCCGCCCACGGAGCAAGCCGTGAGCGCCAGTGACTGGTGCCGGGCGGAGCTCATGGATCCCCGCGCGAAGCCGGTGTTGGAGAAGATTGATGCGGACTTGAGGCCAGCCAACTTGGCCACGGCGAAGTTGACTGGTGCGTCACTGTTGAGGGAGTTCTTGGAGCTGCAGCTGGCTCCACTCCGGTAGTAATCTTCTCCGATGTGGAGGCCTCATCTGAGCCCCGTGCCTGTGGACGAAGAGGACGTGAACGCGGTTCTCCAATCTCTGGTCGGGGCACGGTGGCAAGGTTGGAGGGCGTTCCCGAGCCCTTGTTTCTTCGCAGCGATTGGGAGCAGGTGGTGAAGTCCATGCCCGTTTTCAATGGGGTCGGGCTCGTGCCCGTGGCGCCTTCTGAAGGACTGGTGGACGTGCCCTCCGGTGGCTCCAGCGAGGAAGAGGACGGAGAGGAGCGGGGAGAGGGGCCCGACTCCGGGGCGACTGACGGAGAGTCGAGGGCTCCCCTCCCTCGGCGCTCGCCCCGCACTCTCCGCCTATCGCCGAGCGATGATGATGATGATGACGATGATGTGCTGGGTAGCGGGAGCTCGCCCCCAATCCCGAAGAAGGACAGGACCGGGCTGGTCCCCCACGGGCCTGCCCCTACCCCGGGGCAGTCCGCTGCCGCGCCTTCTGCCCCCAAGGTCGACCCTTCCAGCAGGCTGTTTGGCTTGAAGTTAGGCCGAAAGCTGCCCGAGCTCCCCGGCGATGACCCGTAAGCACTTGATCCTTGTTCTCTTGTTTCTCATTCTGCCAACGAGGCTTGATGATTGCTTCTCTTGAGTAGGCGGGCGCCCACTGCAAAGAAACTGAAGCGGGCTCCTGAGGCTCCATCCGCGGCAGCGCCCCTGCCTGTGAAAGGGGGCGATCGCAGTGCGCGGGCTTCTCCTGGTCGGTCGCCCTCAGGAGGTCTGGCCATGCTGGCGGGGGCGAGCTCAGCCCCCATGGCCCAGGTGACTCCTGAAGTGTCCTCGTCTGGCGCCACTGCCACGGCTGGGGAGACGCAGCGAACGCTGGCTCGGGATTCGGCGGCCTTGCCGCCGCCACCTTATCCTCCCGTTTTGCTGGCCACTACTCCCTCGGCTTCTCCTGTCGTCCTGGGGCGCGCTGACGCTTCTCCGTCTTCTTCCTCCGTCTTGGAGCATGCTGCTGCTGAACTGGACCGGCTGCGTCAGGACCTTCTCGGCGCCGATCCTCGCCTGGTGGCCAGGCGTCTGGAACTGGCTTCGGGGTGGATTCGCTCTGATGCTTCGATCCGGGCGGTGCTGGTTCAGGCCTCGACGGCCTGCGACAAGGAGAAGCAGGCCATCCTTGAGGCGAAGATTGCTCGTGACGCGGCCCTGGGGTAAGCGGTCAAGGCCCGCGACCGCTGCAAGGCGCTGGAGGACGAGTTGCAAGGCCTGTGGGGCCAACTTGCGGAGGAGGTTCGCCTTCGCCAAGAGCAGGAGAAGGGGGCGAAGGCGCGTGAGGCGGCGCTCGAGGACGCGGAGGCCAAGCTCAAGAAGCGCCGCGAGCGTCTAGGCGTGTCGAAGACAAAGCTGGAGGCGACGAAGACCGAGCTGGAGGCCAAGGCTCAGGTCCTCGCCGAAGATCATGTGGCCTTCGCGGACATGGAGAAGGATGCCCGCGCTTCGCTGAAGATGCTTTACGAGAGCGGCTTGGACAGCCCACTTGTTGGTGACGAGGATGGCCCCGCCAAGCTGCTTCCCTTCTTGGTCAAGGCTCTTGAGGACGTCGTCCTTGGCATCGGCCCCGCGGCCGAGGCCGAGGCGCACGTCATGTCTTCTGCCGCGCTGACACGGGTCTTCGCCCACGTCTACCTCCGTGATCCCAACACCAACCTCGACGCCCTACTGGAACCGGTGAGCGGCGAGGGCGCTGCTGCCGCTGTCGAAGCCGTGAAGGGGCGCGCGGAGGCGCTGCTGGAGAAGTTCCGGGCCTTCAGCACCAGGCTGAAGCAAGGCGTTGCCGACCCTGCTGTTCCACAAGGCGAAACCAGCGCCGACGAGTGACTCCGTCCCATCCCTGCTCTTCTTTAGGTTCCTGCACATGCATCACGCCTCGGAGAGGCATTTAAACTTGCGTTTGGCATTGAGATTGACAGTATGGACTGTAATATTTGCTTTTAAGTTCCTTGAATTTTATGCTTTTCTTCCCTACTTGCTTGTGTTCTACGCCGGCAGGGCCCGGCCCCGCACATGCCTCACCCAGCATTGGCCCCGATCGGAAACCAGGACAGGACCAAAGGAGTGAGGGGCCACGTGACAAGTTAGGCTCCTGAGTCGCGATGCTCAGGAGTCCCCTTTGGCGCTCGAACAACAAGTAGGGAAGCGTCATGTAGGCGTGTCTTCCGTTCTACGTCTGCAGAGCCCGACTCCGCGCGTACCTCACCCAGCATAGCCTTTCGGAACTAAGGAGTGAGGGGCTACGGAGCCAGTTAGGCCCCTGAGTCGCGATGCTCAGGAGTCCCCCTTGACGCGCGAACAGCGGGTGATGAGGCGAGGTGTAAGCGTGGCTACCGTTCTACGTCTGCAGAGCCCGGCCCCACGCGTACCTCACCCAGCAGAGCCCTTCGGAACTAAGGAGTGAGGGGCTACAGGACCAGTTAGGCCCCTGGGTCGCGATGCCCAGGGGTCCCCCTTGACGCGCAAATGGCCTTCATACCTTGGCTCCGCTCGGGGAGAGACGCGCGGCGAACCAGGCCCGAGGGGCCTGGCTGGGCGGCGTATGTCTGGGCGTGACCCAGCCGTAGCCCCCGTGCCCAGCCCCCTCGCGCGGCGTTCCCGAGGGGAGACGTTGCGATGAGGCCAGCCACTGAGCTCTGGGCTCCCTGAGGATAACGCGGCCCGGAGGCCACCCTCAGTTGTTTATCACCAGCGCGGAGCATAGCGCTTCCGTATGTGTACGGGCATAGCCGCTCCTCGGCAGTGTCGTCAGCCAGCGCGGAGCATGGTGCTTCCACTGGTATGTGGGAGGGGGCTCCCCTCTGGGAGGAGCCCCCGGGGCATATACAGCCCTGCCCTGACACGTGACCGGCATGGTAGAGCTGGGTGAGGTGTATCTGGGCACCCGTGAGCCAGCGTAGGACTCACGAGGCCCTACCTCTGGGCGGGTTGCGCCCGGCACTGGGCCATATCTTGAGATGTGTCCCTGCAAAATTTGGTTAGATGCCGGTACTCTACGTCCTTGGGTCCCGGCCCTCAAGCTTGTCTCAGCCGTCGCTGGTATGCCAGGTCGCGATGCCATGGACAAGGCTAGAGGGTGAGGGCTGGAGAGCCAGTAAGAGCCCTGAGTCGCGATGCTCAGGCACCCCCCCTTTAACGTGCAAGTGGCCGACATGGGAAGAGAAGATGCCGCGGACGGGCACCATGCAGCTAAGCGTGATAGGCAATGCATAGTTGGAAATAAACGCTAGGGGGATACATGCCGCTGGGTCTGGCCCGAACGGCTTGGGGGTGATGCAGCCCGAGGGGCGCCCCCAACAAGGCAAACTAACGACGGAAAGGTAAATGCAGATACATGCCGCGGGGACGGACCCACGCGGCCTGGGAGTGATGCAACCCTGGGAGGGTGCTCCCAGCTGAGAACGGGACTTGAAAGATGTCACCTGAGGATGTCGTCGGCGTAGTGGCGTTGGCGCAGCAGACTCGACGGGCTGCAGAAGCCGATCCTCACGAGCCCCCAGGCCCCGGGGCCTCGGGAGGCTCCGGAGGCACTGGTGACTCCTTGCGAGCTGTCTCCACCTCTGCCAGAGCCGCGGACCGCCTGTCTTCCTGAGCCTCCATGATGCCCCTCATGAGGCGCTGGTACGCCGCAGCCATGCTCGGCAAGCCATAAGGCATGCGAACATAGCTGTGGGGTGGACCTCCACAGCGCCCCACTCGCGAGGGCCAGAGGCGCTCCGTTGTGGCGATCTGATTGAGCCCTGGTATGTCGACGCAGACGCGCAGCCCACCATCCTCGCGTGGATGTGGGGCCACGGCTGGCAAGCGGCGGCAACCTCTCATGGTCCTTGTCTCCTGTAGCTCTTGAATGGCCTCGTCAACGAACTCTTGCTGGTCTGATCTTCCTCGCGTGGCTCCCTCTCAAGGGAAACGTGCTGCGAAGCACGCCTCCACATGGTGCCCAAGCGCCTCCCACGTGGCCCTGGCTAGGTCGGTGGCCCTCCAGGTGAGAGCCCCCGAGCCCTGCCTGAGGAGGGCGCACTTTCCTATGCGATGGATGGAGGGCCCTCCTGAGGGGGCACGGGCCCTGAGGGGCCTGCCTCCTGAGGGGCTGAGCCTGACGACGTCTTCTTCTTCTTGGGGGTGGCCTCAGGAAGCCTCCTGCTTCCACGATCTGGGTCTTCTAGCGACACCGCCTGAAAGGCTCGCTCCAGGGAACACACTGCATCTCTCTCTTCACAGGGCACCGTGATGACGCTGCCACTTCCTGGCATCTTGAGGACGTTGTAGCCGTGGTGGGTCACGGCCATGAACTTGGCCAGCGCTGGGTACCCGAGGATGGCGTTGTACGGCAGGCGGATGTGGGCGACGTCGAAGTCGATGAGCTCGGTGCGGTAGTTGTTGCGGGCCCCGAAGGTGACAGGGAGACGGACCTGCCCGATCGGGACTATGGAACCGTTGGTGATCCCGGAGAAAGGCCTGGTTGGCTGAAGCTGGTCATAGGGCACTTGGAGGTTGTTGAATGTTTCCACGGATAGGACGTTGAGCCCTGCCCCGCCATCGATGAGGGTCTTGGTGACCTGCACGTTGCTGATGACCGGGGAGCAGAGCATCGGGAGGACTCCTGCAGTGGCCGCGCACTTGAGCTGGTCTGCCGAGCTGAACATTATGGGGCACGCCGACCACCTGAGGGGGCGCGTTGCTTCGAGCTTGGGGAGAACTGCATTCACTTCGCATGCATACTGCTTGAAGATACGTTGGGAGGCTGGGGCTTGAGCTCCGCCCAGGATGTAGGCGATCGCGCGCGGCTCCTGGAAGCCCCCAGCCCCCTCGTCTTGATGGCGGTCTTCGTTCCTTCTTGGTGGAGGCGGCAGCGGAGGTAGGCCTGCGTTGCCATGAGGGCGGTCCTCACGAGGCTGGTCTCTCCAGTCCCCCTCGCGAGGCAGGTCCCGCCAGCGGTCCTCGCGAGGCTGGTCGCGCCACCCCTGGCGCGGGCCGCGGTCTTCCCAGCGCCCTGGGTTTCTTCCTCCTCCCCGGCCGTAGCCCCGGTCAGCACGGTCAGGGCGACGGCCGATCCTTCCTTCTCGCACGGCGCAGAGCTCTTGACATTCATTAGTGTTGTGGGTGTGGAGGTCATGGTACACACAGTACCGGTTGCCTCTGGAGGGTTCGGGCAGATCCTTGCCCCGCTTGGTGTCTGGTTCTGCCGCGAGTACGGCAGCCCCCTTGCGCTTCACGTCCTTGGCCTTGGGCTTCTTCTCTTCTGGGTCCGCGGCAGGCAGCTCGAGGAGGGAGAGACGTCCCTCCTCAGCCCTGGCGCACTTGTTCGCCAAGTTGAACAGCTCCAGGGAGGTGCAGAGGTCTTCGTGCATCGCCAGCTCCTCCTTCATCTTGACGTCATGCACGCCGTCAGAGAAGGCGGAGATGATGGCCTCCTCTGACACCCTGGGGATCTTGAGGCGCGCGCTGTTGAAGCGCTGGATGTACTTTTGCAGGGTCTCCCTGGGTTGTTGCTTGATGCGGCGCATGTCGCTCACGGCAGGCGGCCAGTCGCGAGTACCTTGGAAGTTGGCGATGAAGCGGGCGCGCATCTGGTCCCAGGAGGAGATCGTGCCTGGAGCCAGGTTCGCGCCCCTTCCTTCAGCGCCATGGGGAACCAGTTAGCTATGACCTTCTCATCCCCACCGGCAGCCTCGATGCCCAGCTCATGGAGCTGGAGTAACTCTGCGGGATCGGTCGTGTCGTCATAGCGAGGGGGCAGGTCGGGCTTGAACTTGCCGGGCCACGCGACGTTGCGCAGCTCAGTGGTGTAGGCGTGGCAGCCCGCGGTGGCCACAAAAGGCCTCGGTTGGTGGAGAGCTTGGTCTTGAGGGTCCCCACGCGCTGCAGCTAGGAGCAGGGCGGGGTCTTGACATGCCGGAGCTGGAGCAGGGTCGCGGCGTGCCGGAGCAGGGAGCGCCCGGGCAGCCCCCTGCGGGCAAGGGATTTCTTGGCAGCTTCGCTCTTGTTGCGATGGCGCCTGGCAGAGCGGGTTCCGCCCAGGGGCCAAGCGCCTTGGAGCCACGACATCTTCTTGGAGAGGAGGCGGCTGGTGCGCCTCTGGAGCTTCGTTGCCTGCGCGGGGCGGAGTGCGGCGCAGAGGGACGGACGGCGTGGAAGAGCCCCCTACAGCGCGGACCAGCTCGGCGACGCGGTCGAGCCATTCTTCGTAGACGTCGTCGACGGGACGGTAGTGCGGGAGCTCGTTTGCCGCGAGGAGCGCAGCCCGAGCCACCAAGGGTGCGCGGAGCGCGCGGGACGAAGTACCAGCTGGTGCGAGTGACGGAGTGGCGGTGCGGCCGTCTTGCCGCACGGACGGGTGTTGAGACGATGCCTGCTGCTCGCCCCCCGCCGGGCCGGTGGCGGGGTTGACAGCGGGCGACGGGGAACGACGAGGACGCCCACCGACGGGGGCCGTCTGGGCGATGCGAGAAGCGATGGCGGCCCGGCGCTCGACGCGGGCTCGACGAGCGTCTGACATGGATGCGACGGTCGGAGGAGAGCGGAGCGGTGGAAGACGAATTCCGGCGCACCCATACCTGGCGCGCCAAATGTCGGATTTCGGGTTCCGGCAGACCCTTAAGGTTTGAACACTGGGGTGCGTGCGGAAATCTCACCTTCAACCTCTCCGTCTCGATGGGATCTAAACTACTGAAAGAACTGCACGAAAGACACAAGATTTATACTGGTTCGGGCCACCGATGTGGTGTAATACCCTACTCCAGTGTGTGGTGGATGGATTGCCTCCTGGGGCTGGTGTGGAGGAACAATACAAGGAAGAACAGCCCCGCGAGGGTTTGTTCTTGGTTGTGGCGATGAACTGCTATGAAGAGTTCAGTCACCTTTCTCTCTCTTTCTCTCTCAGATCCCGGACCGAACAACCAGGAATCGAACCGAACCGAACCCCTTTGCTATGTGGGTGGCTAGTCCTATTTATAGAGGCCATGGCCCTCTCCCCAAATATTGAGCGGGAAGGGATCCAACAATGGCGGGCTAATTTGAAGGGGGACAGCGAGTACATCTATCCTGACAAAAGCAGTCTTCGCCTGCCAAAGGCTCTGGTGATGACGCCGCGCTGGGCTCCATGGTGACCTCCGTCTCGTAGTCCTCCTGGCCTTGGTCTCGTTGCACCGAAGTGGCAACCTTTGCCTGATGCCTCGGCACTCCGCTGATACGCTTGCTCCCTTTGCACCAAAGAGGAAAGAGGGACGCTGCGCGCGCTAGCACCCGCCTGGTGCCCCGTGTCGTCATGGCTTGCGTCATGGGCACCTCGCGAGGTACCCCACCTTGAACTCTCTGCCTCCTCGCGAGCCAGCCTGACGAGGCTGTGCCTGAGGATGTGCCGTGTCGTCCGCCTCGCGAGGCTTGGCCCCTCGCGAGGGTCTTGAGCCTCGTGTTGATGAAGATGGGTCGCGCTGGGCCCCCACTTGAGCCACGCCGCAGGCCGCAGGCAGGCAAGTCTGGGGACCCCCGTTCCCAGAATGCCGACAGGACCCACCACCTGGCCACAAGGGTCCAGGGTGCGCCCCCTGCCTCATGGACACCATGTGGGCCCCCTCCACTTATTCCAGCACCCACACACTTCGTCTTCCTCCAGAAAAAAATCCTCCCACAGCTCAAACCCGAGTTCTAGCTCATTTTGCTGCCATTTTCGATCTCCTAGCTCAAAGCTCCATTCACAAAACTGCTTTGGGGGATTGTTCTTCGGTATGTGACTCCTCCATTGGTCCAATTAGTTTTTGTTCTAGTGCTTTATTTATTGCAAATTTTTGCTGCTTAGGTGACCCTGTTCTTGAGCTTGCATGTCAAATTTATGTGGTCAAAAGTAGTTTTAATGCATGATATAGCCTCTAGGCACTTGTAGGAGTAGTTGCTATCAATCTTGTTGAGTTTGATTCACTTTTATTTTTGAGTCACTAAAAATTTCAGAAATTTTTCAGAGAAAGAAAAATGTTTAGGAAAATGTACCAAGGTGGTTCCTCAAGGAAGCAAGGACTAAGGCTCGCGATACGTGAGCCGGACAACGAACTACCAAGGGAAGCTCAAGTGCGGCCTTGCGAATGGCCGTCAGAGGAGTTCATGGTCCAGGCAGGCATCAAGGATGAATTTGACGCGTATGTGTGTAACGCTGGTCTTGAGGGCTTCATGTCAGATAAGTGCCGGCAATATTGCTATCTAACTGATTCCTTTGTGAAAGGTTTAAATTTACATCCTCATGCAATTCTCACACTGTTTTATTTAATCTTTATGATAAATCATATACCATGGACCTATAAGATTTTAATATTGCTTGTAGACTCCTGCAGTGGGGCAATGTTAGTGAACCTCGCAAATCTGAATATAAAGACTTTCTTGCTAGTATTACTGTGGGGGAATCTAGAGAAATCACACAAGCTACCATAGGGAGCATCCATTTCCCTTCCATACATTATTTTTCTCTCTTCATTGGTAGATGCATTAAAGGTAGAGATGAGGCTTGTCACATGTGCGTTCCGGATCTTAGTGTCCTCAAGAGTGCGGTATTAGGTGATAAACAATATAACTTAGGGGCTATTGTTGCACGTAGGTTGCATCACAACGGTATAAGTGGAGATTTGTTTGGTGGAATTTATGCAACTTGTGTAGCTAACTATCTTGATATAACCATACATGGAAATGATATTGAGTTGCCTCCTGCTTACCTAGATTATAATGCCATGGTTCGCCATCAGTTTGTTGAGAGGAATGAACAATTCCTCCAGTACCGGCTAATCTTTGACAGACGGTGCATCATCCATATCGCCCTCCCTGCTCCTACTTTCTTTGACTTTCAGGCAAAAAGGATATATGTTATAACCAGGGAGGAGGCGAACGAGTATGAGAGGAGGACGGAGGCAGCTCGCCTCCAAGCTGCAGCTCGTCAGGCAGTAGCTGCTGCATCTCAGTACGACCACAGCTACAACTTTGGATACCCACCAGGCCAGCCGTGGCCATAGACCAACTTAGGCCAAAAGCCTAAGCTTGGGGGAGTACGTATTTCTCACTGACATTACATTCATTTTCACACACTCATGCTAGTTGTCGGTGCTCATACTTTTTCATTGTATTATCCATGCTAGTTTATTTTCTTTTCCAACATTCTTCTTGTGTGTTTGAAAAACCTTAAGAAAAACCAAAAAAATAGTTGTAGCTTTTAGCTAATTTACTTTCCATGCTTGTAGTAGTAATAATTAAAAGAAAACCCCAAAAGATTTCTCATTCTTCTTTTGCTTGTTGGGAGCTTTCCCATGTAAATAGTTTTATTTCTTTTATTTTCTTTGGGGGTCGAGAGGAGAAGACCATGATGAAAATGTTGAGTGGCTCTCATATGCATTATTTTTTATCTAACAAAGAGCACATATTACCTTGTCTTCTCCCTTGTATTGAATGCTTGCAGATTCCAGCTTAGTCCAATGCACGTGCATTATTGTTATTATTATCCACACCGTTCAGTCGTGCAAGTGAAAGGCAATAATGACGATATATGATGGACTGATTGAGATGAGAGAAGCGGGTATGAACTCGACCTATCTTGTTTTTGTAAATATGATTAGTTCACCGTTCTTGATTCAGCCTATTATGAATGAAACATGTTTGCAATGACAATTAGAGATTATAGTTGCTCATGCCATGCTTAATTGGCTAGGAGTTTATAATGGTTTACCTTGCGTGCCAACATGCTACTAAAATGGTTGTGATGTGGTATGATAGGGTGGTATCCTCCTTTGAACGATTCGAGTGGCTTGACTTGGCACATGTTCACGCATGTAGTTGAAACAAAATCAACATAGCCTCCATGATATTTATGTTCATGGTGAATTATATCCTACTCATGCTTGCACTCAGTGTTGATTAATTTTAATGCATGTTCATGACTGTTGTCGCTCTCTAGTTGGTCGCTTCCCAGTCTCTTTCTAGCCTTCACTTGTACTAAGCGGGAATACTGCATGTGCATCCACTTCCATAAACCCCAAAAATTATTCCATATGATTCCACCATACCTTCCTATATGCGGTATCTACCTGCTATTCCAAGTAAATTTGTATGTGCCAAACTCTAAACCTTCAAATGAAATTCTGTTTTGTATGCTCGAATAGCTCATGTATCAACTACGGTTGTCTATATCTTCCATGGTAGGTGGGTTATCCTCACGAGGAGTGGACTCTGCTCCTCATTCACGAGAAAATGGCTAGTAACCGGGATGCCCAGTCCCATGCTTAAATTAAAATAATTGCAAACAAAACTCCCCCGGGATTGTTGTTAGTTGGAGGCACCCGTTGTTTCGGACAAGCCATGGATTGATGTTTGTTGGTGGTGGGGGGTATAAACTTTACCATTCTGTTTGGGAACCGCCTATAATGTGTGTTGCATGGAAGATATCGAGATCTCTCGGTTGTTATGTTGACAATGAAAGTATGCCACTCAAAATGTTATTTATCTCTATTTCAAAATCGAGCTCTAACACCTCTACAAATCCCTGCTCCCTCTGTGAAGGGACTATCTATTTACTTTTATGTTGAGTCATCACCCTCTTATTAAAAAGCACCAGTTGGAGAGCACCACTGTCATATTCATGCATTACTATTAGTTTACATCGAGTATGATTGTGGCTGGATCTCTTTTACCATGAATTACAATGTTTAGTCAGTCCTTGAACCTCAAAGGTGCTCTGCATTTATGTTTTGCGGTCTCAGAAAGGGCTAGCGAGATACCATCTTGTTATATCATATTACGATTGTTTTGAGAAAGTTTTGTCATCCGAGATTTACTATTATTGCTCGCTAGTTGATTATGCCATTGATATGAGTAAACATGAGACCTAAATGTTATTGTAAATATGGTTAGTTCATAATCTTTGCTGAAAACTTGAATGCTGGTGCTACCTCTTGAGCACTGCGTTGGTTTTCCCCGAATAGGAAGGGATGATGCAGCAAAGTATAGTAAGTATTTCCCTCAGTTTTTGAGAACCAAGGTATCAATCCAGTAGGAGGCTACGCGCGAGTCCCTCGCACCTGCACAAAACAAATAAATCCTCACAACCAATGCAAATAGGGGTTGTCAGTCCCTATAAGGCCACTTACGAGAGCGAGATCTGATAGATATGATAAGATAATATTTTTGGCATTTTCATGATAAAGATGCAAAGTAAAATAAAGGCAAAGTAAATAGCAAAGGAAATAACTAAGTAGTAGGAGATTAATATGATAAAGATAGACCCGGGGGCCATAGTTTTCACTGGTGGCTTCTCTCGAGAGCATAAGTATTCTACCGTGGGTAAACAAATTACTGTTGAGCAATTGACAGAATTGAGCATAGTTATGAGAATATCTAGGTATGATCATGTATATAGGCATCACGTCCGAGACAAGTAGACCGACTCCTGCCTGCATCTACTACTATTACTCCACTCATCGACCGCTATCCAGCATGCATCTAGAGTATTAAGTTAAAAACAGAGTAACGCCTTAAGCAAGATGACATGATGTAGAGGGATAGACTCATGCAATATGAAGAAAACCCCATCTTGTTATCCTCGATGGCAACAATACAATACGTGCCTTGCTGCCCCTACTGTCACTGGGAAAGGACACCGCAAGATTGAACCCAAAGCTAAGCACTTCTCCCATTGCAAGAAAGATCAATCTATTAGGCCAAACCAAACTGATAATTCGAAGAGACTTGCAAAGATAACCAATCATACATAAAATAATTCAGAGAAGATTCAAATATTATTCATATATAGACTTGATCATAAACCCACAATTCATCGGTCTCAACAAACACACCGCAAAAATAAGATTACATCGAATAGTTCTCCATAAGAGAGGGGGAGAACATTGTATTGAGATCCAAAAAGAGAGAAGAAGCCATCTAGCTACTAACTATGGACCTATAGGTCTGAGGTAAACTACTCACACTTCATCGGAGGGGCTATGGTGTTGATGTAGAAGCCCTCCGTGATCGATGCCCCCTCCGGTGGAGCTCCGGAACAGGCCCCAAGATGGGATCTCATGGATACAGAAAGTTGCGGCGGTGGAATTAGGTTTTTGGCTCCGTATTTGATCGTTTGGGGGTACGTAGGTATATATAGGAGGAAGGAGTACGTCGGTGGAGCAACAGGGGGCCCACGAGGGTGGAGGGCGCGCCTGGGGGGGTAGGCGCGCCCCCTACCTCGTGGCCTCCTGTTTCCTTTCTTGACATAGGGTCCAAGTCTCTCTGGTCTTGTTCGTTGAGAAAATCACGTTCCCGAAGGTTTCATTCCGTTTGGACTCCGTTTGATATTCCTTTTCTTCGAAACCCTAAAACAGGCAAAAAACAGCAATTCTGGGCTGGGCCTCCGGTTAATAGGTTAGTCCCAAAAATAATATAAAAGTGGATAATAAAGCCCAATAATGTCCAAAATAGTAGATAATATAGCATGGAGCAATCACAAATTATAGATACGTTGGAGACGTATCAAGCATCCCCAAGCTTAATTCCTGCTCGTCCTCAAGTAGGTAAATGATAAAAACAGAATTTTTGATGCGGAGTGCTACTTGGCATAATTTTAATATAATTCTTCTTAATTGTGGTATGAATATTCAGATCCAAAAGATTCAAGAAAAAAGTTCATATTGACATAAAAATAATAATACTTCAAGCATACTAACAAAGCAATTATGTCTTCTCAAAATAAGATGGCTAAAGAAAGTTATCCCTACAAAATCATATAGTCTGGCTATGCTCTATCTTCACCACACAAAATATTTAAATCATGCACAACCCCGATGACAAGCCAAGCAATTGTTTCATACTTTTGACATTCTCAAAACTTTTTCAATCTTCACGCAATATATGAGCATGAGCCATGGATATAGCACTATAGGTGGAATAGAGTGGTGGTTGTGGAGAACACAAAAAAGGAGAAGATAGTCTCACATAAACTAGGCGTATCAACGAGGTATGGAGATGCCCATCAATAGATATCAATGTGAGTGAGTAGGGATTGCCATGCAACGGATGCACTAGAGCTATAAGTATATGAAAGCTCGAAAAGAAACTAAGTGGGTGTGCATCCAACTTGCTTGCTCATGAAGACCTAGGGCATTTTGATGAAGCCCATCATTGGAATATCCAAGCCAAGTTCTATAATGAAAGATTCCCACTAGTATATGAAAGTGATAACATGTGAGACTCTCTACTATGAAGATCATGGTGCTACTTTGAAGCACAAGTGTGGTAAAAGGATAGTAACATTTTCCCTTCTCTCTTTTTCTCTCATTTTTTTATTTGGGCCTTCTTTTTTTATATGGCCTCTTTTCTTTCTCTTTTTTTATTTTTATTTTTCGTCTGGAGTCTCATCCCGATGTCAGGACCCCGATTCCAAGCCACATCGATCTAGGCGGTAACACCTCATATCACTTTGCGGCCTCACGCACGGTATCCCACGGGTGTCGTCTTACCATGGCCCAGGACCGTTTGCGCCTTTTGGCTCACGTATATGATAGTGTCGCTAGCATCCATATGACGGAGAACCCGGGCCGACATGGCTAGTCGTGAACCCAAAGCGGCACAGACCTATGGAGACAGGCATACATGAATCACATCGAACATGTCGGTCATCACCGAGTGATTCCGGGCTGTAGCACTGGGCTAACAAGACTCCGGGGATCCCGGGCTGTAGCAGGCTAGGCAGGACTCCGGAAATCACCACGTGACATTTCCCCGAAGGGAAGACATAGGGACGAAGTGAAACACATGTCAGCCAGTCAAGTGTCCTGAACAGTAGTGCTGGGCTAGCAGGACTCCGGTGAACCGGGCTGTAGCGGACTACTATGGCTCGAGGAACACTAGACTACATTTCCCCATAAGAAAGGCTGCCAAGGATAAACAACTAGATTGTCGGATCCCACTCATACCAAGCATTTCAATCATACACACAATATGCTCGATATGAGTACATACAACATGGCATCACAACAAAACTCTACAACTCAAGTACTTTATTTAAAGGCTCCAGAGAGCCATACATAACATTTTCATACATATAGGGGTCACATGACCCGACACTCAAGTCATACAATCATACAAGCACATGCGGAAGCAACTAGTCTGAGTACAGACTCTAGAAAGAAAGAAGGCTTCTCGAAGCCTGTCTATCTACATAGGGCCCTCCATGGCCGGGATCACCACCTGGGTGGCTAGTCACTCGTCGATGTCGAGGTCTACATAAAACCCATCGGAGGGGGCAGTGTTGTCGTCTGAAAACAATAAATAAGCAAACATGAGTACAAGGGTACTCAGCAAGTCTTACATCAGAACCTACTATACATGCTTATTCTCAAGAAGGTGGTGGGGTTATGCAGCAAGCCAGCTTTGACTCTTGGCTAAGCTATCCTACAGAACCTCTCTAGTAAAATAATTTTCGCACACGAGTCCACTACTCACCAACACAATACTCCACCGGGGATCCTCCCTCGTCATCCTGCGAGAGGGCCATCCTCGGTACTCACACTTATCTTGAGTCTTTTAGTAGTATCCATTAACTTGTCTATGAACTGTATAGGCAACCAAGTAGTCCTTCACCGTGGACGCGGCTATTCAAATAGTTTTATACCCTGCAGGGGTGTACTTCGTCATACACGCTTTCACCGCTTACCGCCGTCTACACGACATGTACTCGGTAACCTTCAAGCGGAAGCCCAGCGAGGGTGTCGGCCACGGCCTACCTAAACACCTAAGTCCCTAGTCCAGGTTTATCGCCTATCCAGGTTCCATCCGCAGGGAGTCCGGCCGAGGTTTCTGTTGGGGAACGTAGTAATTTCAAAAAATTTCCTACGCACACGCAAGATCATGGTGATGTATAGCAACGAGGGGGAGAGTTTGATCTACGTACCCTTGTAGATCGCAACGGAAGCGTTGACACAATGTAGAGGAAGTAGTCGTACGTCTTCTTCCCGGTCCGACCGATCCAAGCACCGTTACTCCGGCACCTCTGGGTTCTTAGCACACGTTCAGCTCGATGACGATCCTCGGGCTCCGATCCAGCAAAGCGTCGAGGAAGAGTTCCGTCAGCACGACGGCGTGGTGACGATCTTGATGTACTACCGACATAGAGCTTCGCCTAAGCACTACAACGATATGATCGAGGTGGAATTTGGTGGCAGGGGGCACCGCACACGGCTAAGGAACGATCTCAATGATCAACTTGTGTGTCTAGAGGTGCCCCCTGCCCCCGTATATAAAGGTTGCCAGGGGGAGGGCTGGCCGGCCAAGGAGAGGAGGGCGCAGGAGGAGTCCTACTCCTACCGGGAGTAGGACTCCCCCCCCCCAATCCTATTCCTAATAGGACTCCTCGAGAGAGAGAGAGAGAGGGAGAAGGGGGCCGACCACCTCTCCTAGTCCTAATAGGACTAGGGGAGGGGGGAGGCGCGCAGCCCACCTTGGGCTGCCCCTTTCACCTTTCCACTAAGGCCCAATAAGGCCCATTTGGTTCCCGGGGGGGTCCGGTAACCTCCCGGTACTCCGGTAAAATTCCCGATTTCACCCGGAACACTTCTGATGTCCAAACATAGGCTTCCAATATATCAATCTTTATGTCTCGACCATTTTGAGACTCCTCGTCATGTCTGTGATCACATCCGGGACTCCGAACAACCTTCGGTACATCAAAATGCATAAACTCATAATAACTGTCATCGTAACGTTAAGCGTGCGGACCCTACGGTTCGAGAACAATGTAGACATGACCGAGACACGTCTCCGGTCAATAACCAATAGCGGGACCTGGATGCCCATATTGGCTCCTACATATTCTACGAAGATCTTTATCGGTCAGACCGCATAACAACATACGTTGTTCCCTTTGTCATCGGTATGTTACTTGCCCGAGATTCGATCGTCGGTATCCAATACCTAGTTCAATCTCGTTACCGGCAAGTCTCTTTACTCGTTCTGTAATACATCATCTGACAACTAACATCTTAGTTATAATGCTTGCAAGGCTTATGTGATGTGTATTACCGAGAGGGCCCAGAGGTACCTCTCCGACAATCGGAGTGACAAATCCTATTCTCGAAATACGCCAACCCAACATCTACCATTGGAAACACCTGTAGTACTCCTTTATAATCACCCAGTTACGTTGTGACGTTTGGTAGCACCCAAAGTGTTCCTCCGACAAACGGGAGTTGCATAATCTCATAGTCATAGGAACATGTATAAGTCATGAAGAAAGCAATAGCAACATACTAAACGATCGGGTGCTAAGCTAATGGAATGGGTCATGTCAATCAGATCATTCAACTAATGATGTGATCTCGTTAATCAAATAACAACTCTTTGTCCATGGTTAGGAAACATAACCATCTTTGATTAACGAGCTAGTCAAGTAGAGGCATACTAGTGACACTCTGTTTGTCTATGTATTCACACATGTATTATGTTTCCGGTTAATACAATTCTAGCATGAATAATAAACATTTATCATGATATAAGGAAATAAATAATAACTTTATTATTGCCTCTAGGGCATATTTCCTTCAGTCTCCCACTTCCACTAGAGTCAATAATCTAGATCACATCACCATGTGATTAACATCGATAGTTCACATCATCATGTGATTAACACCCATAGTTCACATCGCCATGTGACCAACACCCAAAGGGTTTACTAGATTCAGTAATCTAGTTCACATCGCTATGTGATTAACACCCAAAGAGTACTAAGGTGTGATCATGTTTTGCTTGTGAGAGAATCTTAGTCAACGGGTCTGCCACATTCAGATCCACATGTATTTTGCAAATTTCTATGTTAACAATGCTATGCATGGAGCTACTCTAGCTAATTGCTCCCACTTTCAATATGTATCTAGACCGAGACTTAGAGTCATCTAGATTAGTGTCAAAACTTGCATCGGCGTAACCCTTTACGACGAACCTTTTTATCACGTCCATAATTGAGAAACATATCCTTATTTCACTAAGGATAATTCTGACCGCTGTCCAGTGATCTACTCGTAGATCACTATTGTACTCCCTTGCCAAATTCGTGCAGGGTATACAATAGATCTGGTATACAGCATGACATACTTTATAGAACCTATGGCCAAGGCATAGGGAATGACTTTCATTCTCTTTCTATCTTCTGCCGTGGTCGGGCTTTGAGTCTTACTCAACTTCACACCTTATAATACAGGCAAGAACTCTTTCTTTGACTGCTCCATTTTGAACTACTTCAAAATCTTGTCAAGGTATGTACTCAATGAAAAAACTTATCAAGCGTCTTGATCTATCTCTATAGATCTTGAAGCTCAATATGTAAGCAGCTTCACCGAAGTCTTTCTTTGAAAAACTCCTTTCAAACACTCCTTTATGCTTTACAGAATAATTCTACATTATTTCCGATCAACAATATGTCATTCACATATACTTATCAGAAATGTTGTAGTGCTCCCACTCACTTTCTTGTAAATACAGGCTTCACCGCAAGTCTGTATAAAACTATATGCTTTGATCAACTCATCAAAGCGTATATTCCAACTCCGAGATGCTTGCACCAGTCCACAGATGGATCGCTGGAGCTTGCACATTTTGTTAGCACCTTTTGGATTGACAAAACCTTCTGTTGCATCATATAAAACTCTTCTTTAATAAATCCATTAAGGAATGCGGTTTTGTTTATCCATTTGCCAGATTTCATAAAATGCGGCAATTACTAACATGATTCGGACAGACTCAAGCATAGATACAAGTGAGAAGCTCTCATCGTAGTCAACACCTTGAACTTGTCGAAAACCTTTTGCGACAATTCTAGCTTTGTAGATAGTAACACTACTATCAGCGTCCGTCTTCCTCTTGAAGATCCATTTATTCTCAATTGCTTGCCGATCATCGGGCAAGTCAACCAAAGTCCAAACTTTGTTCTCATACATGGATCATATCTCAGATTTCATGGCCTCAAACCATTTCGCGGAATCTCGGCTCATCATCGCTTCCTCATAGTTCGTAGGTTCGTCATGGTCAAGTAACATGACCTCCAGAACAGGATTACCGTACCACTCTGGTGCGGATCTCACTCTGGTTTACCTACGAGATTCGGTAGTAACTTGATCTGAAGTTACATGATCATCATCATTAGATTCCTCACTAATTGGTGTAGTAGTCACAAGAACAGATTTTTGTGATGAACTACTTTCCAATAAGGTAGAAGGTACAATTACCTTATCAAGTTTTCTACTTTCCTCCCACTCACTTCTTTCAAGAGAAACTCCTTCTCTAGAAAGGATCCATTATAAGCAACGAATGTCTTGCCTTAGGATCTGTGATAAAAGGTGTACCCAACAGTCTCCTTTGGGTATCCTATGAAGACATATTTCTCCGATTTGGTTTTGAGCTTATCAGGATGAAACTTTTTCACATAAGCATCACAACCCCAAACTTTAAGAAACGACTACTTTGGTTTCTTGCTAAACCACAGTTCAGATTGTGTCGTCTCAACGGACTTAGATGGTGCCCTTTTTTAACATGAATGCAGCTGTCTCTAATGCATAACCCCAAAACGATAGTGGTAGATCGGTAAGAGACATCATAGATCGCACTATATGTAATAAAGTACGGTTATGACGTTCGGACACACCATTACACTATGGTGTTCCTTGTGGCGTGAGTAGTGAAACTATTTCACATTGTTTTTAACTGAAGGCCAAACTCGTAACTCAAATACTCTTCTCTACGATCAGATCATAGAAACTTTATTTTCTTGTTACGATGATTTTTCACTTCACTCTGAAATTCTTTGAACTTTTCAAATGTTTCAGACTTATGTTTCATCAAGTAGATATACTCATATCTGCTCAAATCATCTGTGAAGATCATAAAATAATGATACCTGCCGCGAGCCTCAATATTCATCGGACCACATACATCAGTATGTATGATTTCCAACAAATCTGTTGCTCGCTCCATTGTTCCAAAGAACAGAGTCTTAGTCATCTTGCCCATGAGGCATGGTTCACAAGCATCAATTGATTCATAATCAAGTGATTCCAAAAGCCCATCAGCATGGATTTTCTTCATGCGCTTTACACCAATATGACCTAAACGGCAGTGCTACAAATAAGTTGCACTATCATTATTAACTTTGCATCTTTTGGTTTCAATATTATGATTATGTGTATCACTACGATCGAGATCCAACGAACTATTTTCATTGGGTGTGTAACCATATAAGGTTTTATTCATGTAAACAGAACAACAATTTATTCTCTTACTTAAATGAATAACCGTATTACAATAAACATGATCAAATCATATTCATGCTCAACGCAAACACCAAATAACACTTATTTAGGTTCAACACTAATCCCGAAATTATAGGGAGTGTGCGATGATGATCATATCAATCTTGGAACCACTTCCAACACACATCGTCACTTCACCCTTAACTAGTCTCTGTTTATTCTGCAACTCCCGTTTCGAGTTACTAATCTTAGCAACTGAACTAGTATCAAATACTGAGGGTTTGCTATAAACACTAGTAAAGTACACATCAATAACATGTATATCAAATATACTTATGTTCACTTTGCCATCCTTCTTATCCGCCAATTACTTGGGGTAGTTCCGCTTCCAGTGACCAGTCCCTTTGCAGTAGAAGCACTCAGTCTCAGGCTTAGGTCCAGACTTGGGCTTCTTCACTTGAGCAGCAACTTGCTTGCTATTCTTTTTGAAGTTCCCCTTCTTCCCTCTGCCCTTTTCTTGAAACTAGTGGTCTTGTCTACCATCAACACTTCATGTTTTTCTTGATTTCTACCTTCATCGATTTCATCATCATGAAAAACTCGGGAGTCGTTTTCGTCATCCCTTGCATACTATAGTTCATCATGAAGTTCTACTAACTTGGTCATGGTGACTAGAGAATTCTGTCAATCACTATCTTATCTGGAAGATTAACTCCCACTTGATTCAAGTGATTGTAGTACCCAAACAATCTGAGCACATGCTCACTAGTTGAGCGATTCTCCTCCATCTTTTAGCTATAGAACTTGTTGGAGACTTCATATCTCTCAACTCGGGTATTTGCTTGAAATATTAACTTCAACTCCTGGAACATCTCATATGGTCCATGACGTTCAAAACGTCTTTGAAGTCCCGATTCTAAGCCATTAAGCATGGTGCACTAAACTATCAACTAGTCATCATATTGAGCTAGCCAAACGTTCATAACGTCTGCATCTGCTCCTGCAATAGGTCTGTCACCTAGCGGTGCATCAAGGACATAATTCTTCTGTGCATCAATGAGGATAAACCTCAGATCACGGATCCAATCCGTATCATTGCTACTAACATCTTTCAACACAATTTTCTCTAGGAACATATCAAAATAAACATATGAAAGCAACAACGCGAGCTATTGATCTTCAACATAGATATGCTAATACTACCAGGACTAAGTTCATGATAAATTAAAGTTCAATTAATCATATTACTTAAGAACTCCCACTTAGATAGACATCCCTCTAATCCTCTGAGTGATCACGTGATCCAAATCAACTAAACCATAACCGATCATCACGTGAGATGGAGTAGTTTTCAATGGTGAACATCGTTATGTTGATCATATCTACTATATGATTCACGCTCGACCTTTCGGTCTCTGTGTTCTGAGGCCATATCTGCATATGCTAGGCTCGTCAAGTTTAACCTGAGTATCCTGCGTGTGCAAAACTGGCTTGCACCCGTTGTAGATGGACGTAGAGCTTATCACACCCGATCATCACGTGGTGTCTGGGCACGACGAACTTTGGCAACGGTGCATACTCAGGGAGAACACTTCTTGATAATTTAGTGAGAGATCATCTTATAATGCTACCGTCAATCAAAGCAAGATAAGATGCATAAAAGGATAAACATCACATGCAATCAATATAAGTGATATGATATGGCCATCATCATCTTGTGCTTTTGATCTCCATCTCCGAAGCACCGTCATGATCACCATTGTCACCGGCGCGACACCTTGATTTCCATCGTAGCATCTTTGTCGTCTCGCCAATCTTATGCTTCCACGACTATCACTACCGCTTAGTAATAAAGTAAAGCATTACATCGCGATTGCATTGCATACAATAAAGCGACAACCATATGGCTCCTGCCAGTTGCCGATAACTTGGTTACAAAACATGATCATCTCATACAATAAAGTTTAGCATCATGCCTTGACCATATCACATCACAACATGCCCTGCAAAAACAAGTTAGACGTCCTCTACTTTGTTGTTGCAAGTTTTACGTGGCTGCTACGGGCTTAAGCAAGAACTCATCTCACCTACGCATCAAAACCACAACGATAGTTTGTCAAATAGACTCCGTTTTAACCTTCTCAAGGACTGGGCGTAGCCACACTTGGTTCAACTAAAGTTGGAGAGACAGTCGCCCGCAAGCCATCTATGTGCAAAGCACGTCGAGGGAACCGGTCTCGCGTAAGCGTACGCGTAAGGTTGGTCCGGGTCGTCTCGTCCAACAATACCACCGAACCAAAGTATGACATGCTGGTAGGCAGTATGACTTGTATCGCCCACAACTCACTTGTGTTATACTCGTGCAATTAACATCAAACCATAAAACCTAGGCTCGGATGCCACTGTTGGGGAACGTAGTAATTTCAAAAAAATTCCTACGCACATGCAAGATCATGGTGATGCATAGCAACGAGGGGGAGAGTCTGATCTACGTACCCTTGTAGATCGCAACAGAAGCGTTGACACAACATAGAGGAAGTAGTCGTACGTCTTCTTCCCGGTCCGACCGATCCAAGCACCGTTACTCCGGCACCTCCGAGTTCTTAGCACACGTTCAGCTCGATGACGATCCTCGGGCTCCGATCCAGCAAAGCGTCGAGGAAGAGTTCCGTCAGCACGACGGCGTGGTGACGATCTTGATGTACTACCGACGTAGAGCTTTGCCTAAGCACTACAACGATATGATCGAGGTGGAATTTGGTGGCAGGGGGCACCGCACACGGCTAAGGAACGATCTCAATGATCAACTTGTGTGTCTAGAGGTGCCCCCTGCCCCCGTATATAAAGGTTGCCAGGGGGAGGGCTGGCCGGCCAAGGAGAGGAGGGCGCAGGAGGAGTCCTACTCCTACCGGGAGTTTCCACATACGGCCCCGAACGATGTGAACAGGGTTCCCGAGACACCAAACGGGTGACTCGGTACACCCAGCCACGGTGTATCTACCGCAACATAGCCCACCCCTAGGGTCAGCGCTACGCACGGCCGCCAACACATAACCTACAAACACCAGAAACTAATTGCAACTCCTAGACAGAGTACTAGGGTGACTAAGTGTAACGCCCCGAGACCGATGTGCCAGGTGTCTTCGAGTTATTCGCCGTCGTTGCCATGTCATTTGCTTGCGTGTTGCATTTCATCATGTCATCATGTGCATTGCATCATCATGTTTTCAAAACTTGCATCCGTCCCGGCCTCCTCGTTCTCTCCGTTGTCCGTTCTGAGCTCAGACACACTTGCACGCGCCCGCGGCATGTCCGAGATAGTATTTTATAAGTGGCCGGAAAATGTTCTCGGAATGGGATGAGATTTGACGTGTGGTCTTATTATAGTGTAGACAGACCGCCTGTCAAGTTTCATCGCAATCGGAGTTCGTTTGATGCCCCAACGGATAAATATAGCGGCAATAGTAGCCGGTCAAAACGTCGGACGTTTTCGGTCTCCGGAAGCAGTTGCCGGGCTGCACTCCTATCCTCTCTTCTCAGCCCAACTTCTCTTCACAGCCCACTAGCCCACCTATCTAACCCCCCTCCGCTCCGAGTCGTCCGATCGAGATCGAACGGCTCCGAAACGGACAAAAACCCCCAACCCTAGCTCCTCCTGCTATATATAGCAGCCCTCCCTTGCCATTTTGGGCCTTCCCCTTCCTCCTCCTCAAAATCCGCGCCCCCAGCCAGCCAGCCAGCCGCCTCCCACCTCCTCTCCTCAATTTCCGGCGCCGGCCACCCCTGCATCGCCACTTGGCGCCGCCCAACTGGCCAGCCGCCGCGGGCCAGGAGCTCTCCTCCACTCCGCATGTGCCACATCGCCCCCCCCCCTGGTGCCCACTTCGCCGCGGCCCTCGTGGCCCATCCGCGGCCCGCCCCAGGCCGATCTGGGCCCGCGCCTTCCCGCACAGCGCCGCCGTCTCGCTTTGGATCGGGAGGAGCCCGATCCCGCAGCTGCCTCCGCCGCCTAGCGCCTCTCCGCCGGCGACCTCGCCTGCTCGCCGGATCCGCCCTCCTCGCCGTGCCGCCCATGCCCTTCCTCCCCTCACCGGAGCTGCGGCGTCGTCCTCTTCTCCGGGGATCGCCGGAGCGCGCCGCCCTGCGACTTGGAGCCCCGTCCGGCGCCGCTGTCGCCAGATCCGGTCATTACGCGCCGGGATCCGCCCCTTCCTGCTCACGGCCGGCCTCCCCTCGCCGGAGCACATCCCTGCCGGAATCCTCCATCGCCGCCATCATCATCGATCGGGAGGAGCCGATCCAGCTGTTTCCTCTTGATGCCGTCGACCTCCTCGTGGGCCTCCGCACTAGCCCAGCTCCAGATCCGCCTCCTCCCCGCATGGGCCCAAGCTCCAAGGCCCAGCTTCTCGCGCCGCCCCGCCGCGGCCTGCCTCCTTCCTCCTCTGCTGGGCCAAGCCCCAGGGTGAGCAGCCGCACCCCGCGCCCCGCCTCTATTTTTTTCCATGCGGTCGGGCCAGCCAGATTCGGCCCAATTCATTTTTTTCCTGCCTGCGATTTTGTCAATTATCCAGAGATCAGCAGTTTTGCAGAATAGTCCCTGTTCTTCATGCATTTAATAACTCACAAATGGTGCATCGGGTTAAAATGATTTATATATGCAACTTGCTCAGAATTTTGTGTAGATTAATAATATCCAACTTTCACCTATGTTTAAAATGTTTAAAATGTTGGTTGCATTGATTTGCCCCTATGCCATGCTAAAATGATTTAATTCATAACTAAATAACCGTAACTCCGAATTAAATAAACTTTATATGTAAATGGGGTAGAATTTTGCCTAGTTTATCATGGTGGCCTTACTTTGCATGTTTAATAACTCTAAAATTGTGTTTAGGACAGATCAGGACCAAACCTAATATTTGCACATGAGGATTTTCCGGAGTTGTTGTTCGTTGTTCCCGGCCTCATTTAAATTTGACTAGGTAGGTAGTTTTCATTTGCTTCACCTCTTGCCATGTTAATAAACATTTAATATTGTTGGGTACATAAACGAGAGCGAACTAAATAATTGATGTGGTGTTTTGTCAATATGCAACTCGTTGCATATTGAGCTCCACTTAATTTGTAGGATTGCTTGTGCATTTTGCCATGCCATGCTTCATTAAACCGGACATGCATCATACTTGTTGTGCATCATGCCATGTTGATGTGTTGGTTGTTTACTATGTTGTGTGCTTCTTTTCCGGTGATTGCTTCCTCGGGTTGATTCCGGTAACGTCGTGTTGTGAGGATCCGTTCGTCTACGCCCGTTTGTCTTCTTCATGGACTCGTTATTCTTCCTTGCGGGATCTCAGGCAAGATGATCATACCCTCGAAATCACTACTATCTTTGCTATGCTAGTATGCTCGCTCTTTGCTATGCCAATGCTACGATGCCTACCACTTGCTTGTCAGCCTCCCAGATTGCCATGTTCAGCCTCTAACCCACCAATGTCCTAGCAAACCGTTGATTGGCTATGTTACCGCTTTGCTCAGCCCCTCTTATAGCGTTGTTAGTTGCAGGTGAAGATCGAAGTTTGTTCCTTGTTGGAACATGGAGATCGTTCCTTGTTGGAACATTTGCTTACTTGTTGGGATATCACAATATATCTTATTTAATTAATGCATCTATATACTTGGTAAAGGGTGGAAGGCTCGGCCTTATGCCTGGTGTTTTGTTCCACTCTTGCCGCCCTAGTTTCCGTCATATCGGTGTTATGTTCTCGGATTTTGCGTCCCTTACGCGGTTGGGCTATAATGGGAACCCCTTGACAGTTCACCTTAAGTAAAGCTTTGCCAGCAATGCCCAACATTGGTTTTACCATTTGCCACCTAGCCTTTTTTTCCTTGGGAGTCGCGCATCCCGAGGGTCATCTTTATTTTAACCCCCCCGGGCCAGTGCTTGTCTAAGCGTTGGTCCAAACTGTCAGCCGCCGGTGGCTACCAGGGGCAACTCTGGGCTGGCCTACCGGAAGTTTGGACAATCCGGTGTTGCCCTGAGAACGAGATATGTGCAGCTCCCATCAGGATGTCGGCGCATCAGGCGGTGTTGCTGGTTTAGTTTTACCCTGTCGAAATGTCTTGTTGTACCGGGATACCGAGTCTGATTGGAACGTCTCGGGTGGAGGTCTATTCCTTCGTTGACCGTGAGAGCTTGTCATGGGCTAAGTTGGGACACCCCTGCAGGGATTTGATCTTTCGAAAGCCGTGCCCGCGGTTATGGGCAGATGGGAATTTGTTAACGTCCGGTTGTAGAAAACCTAAAGTTGACCTTAATTAAAATGAATCAACCGCGTGTGTAACCGTGATGGTCTCTTTCCGGCGGAGTCCGGGAAGTGAACACGGTTGTTGGAGTTATGCTTGACGTAGGTAGTCCAGGATCACTTCTTGATCATATTTTATCGACCGTGCTTTGCCCTCTCTTCTCGCTCTCGTTTGCGAATACGTTAGCCACCATATATGCTAGTCGCTTGCTGCAGCTCCACCTCATACCTTTACCTTACCCATAAGCTTAAATAGTCTTGATCGCGTGGGTGCGAGATTGCTGAGTCCCCGTGGCTCACAGATACTTCCAAAACCAGTTTGCAGGTGCCGATGAGACCGTGCAGATGACGCAACCAAGCTCAGGAGGAGCTCGATGAAGATCTTGTCCTTTGTGTTGTTTCGTGCTAGTTGATCAGTAGTGGAGCCCAGTTGGGGTCGATCGGGGACCTTTGTCGCATTTGGGGTTCTTCTTTTATTTTGGTTCCGTAGTCGGACCATGAGTGTATTTGGTTGATGTAATGCTTTATTCATGTATTTGTGTGAAGTGGCGATTGTAAGCCAACTATGTAACTCTTTCCCTTATTATATTACATGGGTTGTGTGAAGATTACCTCACTTGCGACATATGCCTTCAATGCGATTATGCCTCTAAGTCGTGCCTCGACACGTGGGAGATATAGTCGCATCGAGGGTGTTACACTAAGAAGCCGAGAGGGTCCATTGGTTTCGGGCCCAATGTACGGTAGTAACTGCATCTTAAATCACACATACAGATCTCAGTTCTTATGGACGGCCTCAATGAAACAACCCACCATGTACTCCTACATGGCCTCTCATCGATACCTTTACCAAAACATGTTCAACACATCCCTCATATTACTGACATAAGCATTTCACTCTAGCCCATCACCCAGATGAACCAGACCTGACACAACTCTAAGCATAGCAGGCATAGCAAGGTAGGAATCACATGCATGGCTCAATCAACTCCTACACATGCTAGTGGGTTTCATCTAGTTACTGTGGCAATGACAGGTCATGCAGAGGATAAGGGTTCAACTACCATAGCACACAGCAGTTTGAATCGCGTTGTCTTAATGCAGTAAACAAGAGCAGAAGCGAGAACATGGGTTTGTATCGGAATGATCAATGGTTGCTTTCCTGATGGAGTGGTAGCGGGATACTGCCCTTCAGTTGGATACTCGTGAATATCCTCGGAGGCAGAACCTACCACGAAGAACACATCGGAACACAATCAACACATGACGATATGCAACAATATGATGCATGCTATGACATGGCAATATGATTGTGTCTTGGCCTAATGCAAGCTAAAATAGAAGGGGATGAACTCATTTGAATCAAAGATTCAAATATTAGCTCATTAAACATGGCATTTATAGTGCATTACCTTATTCTGCTTAAACAGCAAGGTAAACTTGTTTTGTCATGCATGAAACCATTACAGATGGATAGATTGAATTTTTCTGATAATTTTTCATATATAATTTATCTCATTTGGAGCTATGGTTGAATTTCTATGAATTTTTGAAGTTTGAACTATTTTCTGGAATTTCCTGAATAAAAATAATTCCAGAAAAAACAATTACTGCGTCAGGGTGACGTCAGCAGGTCAAAGGCGCCAGCCAGGTCAAACCTGACTGGTGGGGCCCACTGGTCAGTGTCTCTGTGCACTAACTACGTTTAGTTAGCCTAATTAACTGGCAGGGCCCACTAGTCGGTGACTATACTAATTAAACTAACCTATTTAGTTAGCACTAACAGGGTAATTAGTCGGCGGGGCCCGCATGTTGGTGAGAGAGGGGGGCAGGTCAACCCACGTCAGCAGGTCAACCTCGCCGGTCAGCGGGTCAAAACCTGCCGGCGTTTAGCCGCCGGCGAGGCCAGACGCGGTGGCGCACTGCGGAAATCGCCCACAGGGCACCAATTGCGACGTGGTTGGGTTCTACGGCGAGCTGGGGCTCGTGCGCATCCAGCGGTGGCAGTGGGAGGGCGTGAGGTGGCCGGAATCGACGCCGGCGATGACCTTGGCGGTCGCCGGAGTTCGGGCGTGGTTGAATCCGACGCTACGGGGCATGGCGAAGCGCGGGGAGTGGTGCGTTAGGCTACTGGGACTGCGCTGAGCACGGTGGTGTGCCCGGCTTCAAGCCACGGTGGCCCTGGCTATGACGGCAATGAGGCACGGCACCGGTGAGCTTCGGTCGTGGTGGAAATCGGAGCTACAGGGCGCAAACGAGCAAGGGGAAGGTGGGGATCGAAGGAGAAGCTCACGGTGGACTCGCAGAGAAGCCCAGCATGCTCGGGGAAGCACCGGAGCAAAGCGGGGCGGCGAGGGGATCTCCGGCGACCCGAGGAGGAAGAAGATGAAGCAGCCGGCGATGCAGGTCGTCCCAGCGCTCGGGGCCAGGGTGGAGCGAAGCGGCGGACGATGGTGGAGCTTGCAGACAAGGTGGGGAGGCGAGGGGAGCACGGTGGCCGTGACTACGTCAGCGGTGCAGCTGCGGCTGCACTCGGTTGAGCTAGCGGGAGAGAGCCAGGCGAGGGGATGGGGATGAGAGAGTGAGCGAGGGGGGTCCAGGGGTGCGTGGCGTCGTTGGGGACGTCCAGAGCGTCGAGGACGCAGGCAGGCAGGGTGGAGGTGGCGCGCGCGTACCGGCGCGCCGCGGGCACACGCCCTCTGCCTACTGTCGAAGGAGGAAGAAGACCGGGGAGCCCTGGTGGGCTGGGCCAGAACAGGAGCTGGGCCTGGTGGGTGGCGCCAGGTAAGGCCCAGGTGGCCTTCTCCCTCTCCCTTTTTTGATTTTTATTTCCTTTTCTATTTTTCTGTAGCTTTAGGGCTTTATTTAAAATACCTAGGCACTTTCTAAAATCCTGGAAATAATTGTGGGCTCTGTTGGGATTATTCCTAACAGCAAACATTTATTTCTAGAATTATTTGAGCATTTGAATTATTTTATAGCATTTAAATGCCCAAATTCAAAGATTTATGATTTAAATCAATGACCTTCTGTTGACCTAGAAAAATGTGCACCTATTTTCCCAGAGGTTCTAACCCAAGGCAAAGAGGGTGAACATTTTAGAAGGGCATTTCAGGTTCATTGAAATTATTTTTAGTAAACCCTAGTTGATTTCGGGGGGGTGCTGGGGGTTCTGCCTTCCCCATTTCAAGTTTCTGATGAAAGTGAACATGATGCACACTCTAATGCATGGACTAGCTAGGGTGTGACACCCGACTTGTGGGGGAATCATAGTCTCCATCATCCTTTCCTCACTAGGACAATGCTCTAATAATGATGATCATCACACTTTTATTTTTCTTACAACTCAAAATTTACAACTCGATACTTAGAACAAAATATGACTCTATGTGAATGCCTCCGACGGTGTACCGGGATATGGAATGATGCATGAGTGACTATGAAAGAATTATGAATGGTGACTTTGCCACAAATACGATGTCAACTACATGATCATGCTAAGAAATATGACAATGATGGAGTGTGTCATAATAAACGGAACGGTGGAAAGTTGCATGGCAATATATATCGGAATGGCTATGGAAATGCCATAATAGGTAGGTATGGTGGCTGTTTTGAGGAAGGTATATGGTGGGTGTATGATACCGGCGAAAAGTGCGCGGTATTAGAGAGGCTAGCAAAAGTGGAAGGGTGAGAGTGCGTATAATCCATGGACTCAACATTAGTCATAAAGAACTCATATACTTATTGCAAAAATCTACAATTTACCAAAGCAAAGTATTACGCGCATGCTCCTAGGGGGATAGATTGGTAGGAAAATACCATCGCTCGTCCCCTACCACCACTCATAAGGAAGACAATCAATAAATAAATCATGCTCCGACTTCATCACATAACGGTTCACCATACGTGGATGCTATGGGAATCACAAACTTTAACATAAGTATTTCTCAAATTCACGATTACTCAACTAGCACAACTTTAATATCACCATCTTTATATCTCAAAACAATTATCAAGTATCAAACTTATCATAGTATTTAACACACTTATAAGAAAGTTTTATTATTAATTATCTTGTATACCAAGCATATTAGGATTTTAAGCAAATTACCATGCTATTAAGACTCTCAAAATAATCTAAGTGAAGCATGAGAGATCAATAGTTTCTATAAAACAAATCCACCACCGTGCTCTAAAAGGTATAAGTGAAGTACTAGAGCAAAATTATATAACTCAAAGGATATAAGCGAAGCACATAGAGTATTCTAACAAATTCCAAATCATGTATGGCTTTCTCAAAAGGTGTGTACAGCAAGGATGATTGTGGTAAACTAACAAGCAAAGACTCAAATAATACAAGACGCTCCAAGTAAAACACATATCATGTGGCGAATAAAAATATAGCTCCAAGTAAAGTTACCGATAGAAGTAGACGAAAGAGGGGATGCCTTCCGGGGCATACCCAAGCTTTGGCTTTTAGGTGTCCTTATATTATATTGGGGGTGCCATGGGCATCCCCAATCTTAGGCTCTTGCCACTCCTTGTTCCATAATCCATCAAATCTTTACCCAAAACTTGAAAACTTCACAACACAAAACTTAAAGTAGAAAATCTCGTGAGCTCCGTTAGCGAAAGAAAATAAAAGACCACTTCAAGGTACTGTAATGAACTCATTCTTTATTTATATTGGTGTTATACCTACTGTATTCCAACTTCTCTATGGTTTATAAACTATTTTACTAGCCATAGATTCATCAAAATAAGCAAACACCACACGAAAAACAGAATCTGTCAAAAACAGAACAGTCTGTAGTAATCTGTATCTACCGCAAGATCTGGAACCCCAAAAATTCTAAAATAAATTGCTGGACGTGAGGAATTTATCTATTAATCATCTTCAAAAATAATTAACTAAAAATCACTTTCCAAATAAAAATGACAGCAGTTCTCGTGAGCGCTAAAGTTTCTGTTTTTTTACAGCAAGTTCAACAAGACTTTCCCCAAGTCTTCCCAACGGTTCTACTTGGCACAAACACTAATTAAACACAAAAAACACAACCAAAACAGAGGCTAGATAAACTATTTATTACTAAACAGGAGCAAAAATCAAGGAGTACAAATAAAATTGGGTTGCCTCCCAACAAGCGCTATCGTTTAACGCCCCTAGCTAGGCATAACAAGCAAGAATAGATCTAGGTATTGCCATCTTTGGTAGGCAATCCATAGGTGGATCTCATAATAGATTCATAAGGTAATTTATTTTTCTTTCTAGGAAAGTGTTCCACGCCTTTCCTTAATGGAAATTGGAATCTAATATTTCCTTCCTTCATATCAATAATTGCACCAATCGTTCTAAGGAAAGGTCTACCAAGAATAATAGGACATAATTCCTATTTGCAACAATAAGAACATCATTAATTCTTCCCATAGGTTTCTTAATAGTGGAATCCGCAAGGTGCAGGTTTAGAGAGCAATCATCAAAATCACGGAAACCTAACAAATCACACAAAGTCTTTGGAATCATGGAAACACTAGCACCCAAATCACATAAAGCATAGCATTCATGATTTTTAATTTTAATTTTAGTAGTTGGTTCCCACTCATCATAAAGTTTTCTAGGGATAGAAACTTCCAATTCAATTTTTTCTTCATAAGATTGCATCAAGGCATCAATGATATGTTTAGTAAACACTTTATTTTGACTATAAGCGTGAGGAGAATTTAGCACTGATTGCAACAAGGAAATACAATCAATCAAAGCAATTTTCATAGTTAAATTCCTTGAAATCCATAATAGTGGGTTTAGCAACATCTAGGGTTTTAATTTCTTCAATCCCACGTTCATCAAATTTAGCATCAAGATCAACAAATTCCGAATTCTTGGAACGCCTTCTAGGTAAAGGTGGATCATATTCAGTCCCATCATTATCAAGATTCATATTGCAAAACAAAGATTTAATAGGGGACACATGAATAACTTTTAGATCTTCATCTTTATTTTCATAGCAATCCAGTTTAGCGGCCATCTTATTAACTAAGGTGGCCTGCCTATCCGAAATTTCAGCAGTTAATTTCTCAAGATGAGCAATTTGGGGTCTTAAACCATCAAATTCTTTAGACATATCATCAAGATCTTTATTCATAAAACTCATAAAACTTTTCTGTTCTTTAAGCTCGTTTCTGAAGAAACTATTATGTTCAAATTGCAAGACCATGAAACTCCTGACATTGCTTTCGATCTCTTCTAATCTTTTAAGGTGAAGGTCACCAAATTTAGGTAGAGCCATCATGACAAGCAAGCAAACTAACACACAAGCAAACAAAAAGCAAGCGGACAAAAAGAGGCAAATAGAGAGGGAGAGGGAGAATAGAGAGAGAGGGCAAGTAAAACGGCAAGGGTGAAGTGGGGGAGAGGAAAACGAGAGGCAAATGGCAAATAATGTAATGCGGGAGATAAGGGTATGTGATGGGTACTTGGTATGTTAACTTTTGTGTAGACCTCCCCGGCAACGGCGCCAGAAATCCTTCTTGCTACCTCTTGAGCACTTCGTTGGTTTTCCCCGAAGAGGAAGGGATGATGCAGCAAAGTAGCGTAAGTATTTCCCTCAGTTTTTGAGAACCAAGGTATCTATCCAGTAGGAGGCTACGCGCGAGTCCCTCGCACCTGCACAAAACAAATAAATCCTCGCAACCAACACAAATAGGGGTTGTCAGTCCCTATAAGGCCACTTACGAGAGTGAGATCTGATAGATATGATAAGATAATATTTTTGGTAGTTTTATGATAAAGATGCAAAGTAAAATAAAGGCAAAGTAAATAGCAAAGGGAATAACTAAGTAGTAGGAGATTAATATGATAAAGATAGACCCGGGGGCCATAGGTTTCACTAGTGGCTTCTCTCGAGAGCATAAGTATTCTACGGTGGGTAAACAAATTACTCTTGAGCAATTGACAGAATTGAGCATAGTTATGAGAATATCTAGGTATGATCATGTATATAGGCATCACGTCTGAGACAAGTAGACCGACTCCTGCCTGCATCTACTACTATCACTCCACTCATCGACCGCTATCCAACATGCATCTAGAGTATTAAGTTAAAAACAGAGTAACGCCTTAAGCAAGATGACATGATGTAGAGGGATAGACTCATGCAATATGAAGAAACCCCCATCTTGTTATCCTCGATGGCAACAATACAATACGTGCCTTGCTGCCCCTACTGTCACCGGGAAAGGACACCGCAAGATTGAACCCAAAGCTAAGCACTTCTCCCTGCAAGAAAGATCAATCTAGTAGGCCAAACCAAACTGATAATTCGAAGAGACTTGCAAAGATAACCAATCATACATAAAAGAATTCATAGAAGATTCAAATATTATTCATAGATAGACTTGATCATAAACCCACAATTCATCGGTCTCAACAAACACACCGCAAAAATAAGATTACATCGAATAGTTCTCCACAAGAGAGGGGGAGAACATTGTATTGAGATCCAAAAAGAGAGAAGAAGCCATCTAGCTACTAACTATGGACCCGTAGGTCTGAGGTAAACTACTCACACTTCATCGGAGGGGCTATGGTGTTGATGTAGAAGCCCTCCGTGATCGATGCCCCCTCTGGCGGAGCTCCGGAACAGGCCCCAAGATGGGATCTCGTGGATACAGAAAGTTGCGGCGGTGGAATTAGGATTTTGGCTCCATATCTGATCGTTTGGGCGTATGTAGGTATATATCGGAGGAAGGAGTACGTCGGTGGAGCAACAAGGAGCCCACGAGGGTGGAGGGTGCGCCTGGGGGAGTAGGCGCGCCCCCTACCTCATGGCCTCCTGTTTCCTTTCTTGACGTAGGGTCCAAGTCTCTCTAGTCTTGTTCGTTGAGAAAATAACGTTCCCGAAGGTTTCATTCCATTTGGCCTCTGTTTGATATTCCTTTTCTTCGAAACCCTAAAACAGGCAAAAACAGCAATTCTAGGCTGGGCCTCCGGTTAATAGGTTAGTCCCAAAAATAATATAAAAGTGGATAATAAAGCCCAATAATGTCCAAACAGTAGATAATATAGCATGGAGCAATCAAAAATTATAGATACATTGGAGACATATCAGCTGGCTTTACATATTTACAACAACAAGATCAAACAAAGTTTGTAAAAGTTTTTCTTTATCACTTTCAGTTTGTCAACTGAATTGCTTGAGGACAAGCAAAGGTTTAAGCTTGGGCGAGTTGATACGTCTCCATCGTATCTACTTTTCCAAACACTTTTGACCTTGTTTTGGACTCTAAATTCCATGATTTGAATGGAACTAACCCGGACTGACGCTGTTTTTAGCAGAATTGCCATGGTGTTATTTTTGTGCAGAAATAAAAGTTCTCGAAATGACCTAAAACTTCACGGAGAATATTTTTGGAATTTATAAAATATACTGGCTAAAGAATCAACACCAGGGGGCCCACACCTTGTCCACGTGGGTGGGGGGCGAGCCCACCCCCCTAGGGCACGCCCTCCTGTCTCGTGGGCCCCCTGAGACTCCACCGACCTCAACTCCAACTCTATATATTCATGTTCGGGGAGAAAAAAAATCAAGGAGAAGGATTCATCGTGTTTTACGATATGGAGCCGCCGCCAAGCCCTAATCTCTCTCAGGAGGGCTGATCTGGAGTCTGTTCGGGACTCCGGAGAGGGGAATCCGTCGCCATCATCATCATCAACCTTCCTTCATCACCAATTTCATGATGCTCACTGTCGTGCGTGAGTAATTCATCGTGTTTTACGATACAAAGCCGTCGCCAAGCCCTAAACTCTCTCGGGAGGGCTGATCTGGAGTCCGTTCGGGGCTTCGGAGAGGGGAATCCGTCGCCATCGTCATCATCAACCTTCCTCCATCACCAATTTCATGATGCTCACCGCCGTGCGTGAGTAATTCCATCATAGGCTTGCTGGACGGTGATGGGTTGCATGAGATTTATCATGTAATCGAGTTAGTTTTGTTAGGGTTTGATCCCTAGTATCCATTATGTTCTAAGATTGATGTAGCTATGACTTTGCTATGCTTAATGCTTGTCACTAGGGCCCGAGTGCCATGATTTCAGATCTGAACCTATTATGTTTCCATGAATATATGTGAGTTCTTGATCCTATTTTGCAAGTCAATAGTCACCTACTATGTGTTATGATCCGTTAACCCCGAAGTGACAATAATCGGGACCACTCTCGGTGATGACCATAGTTTGAGAAGTTCATGTATTCACTGCTTTGTTCTGGTACTCTATTAAAAGGAGGCCTTAATATCCCTTAGTTTCCGATTTGACCCCGCTGCCATGGGAGGGTAGGACAAAAGATGTCATGCAAGTTCTTTTCCATAAGCACATATGACTATATTCGGAATACATGCCTACATTATATTGATGAACTGGACCTAGTTCTGTGTCACCCTATGTTATAACTGTTGCGTGAGGAATCACATCTGACATAATTATCCATCACCGATCCATTGCCTGCGAGCTTTTCACATATTGATCTTTGCTTAGTTACTTTTCCGTTGCCACTGTTACAATCACTACCAAACCAATAATGTTACTTTTGCCACGGTTACCGTTACTTCCATATTACTTTGCTACTAAATACTTTGTTGCAGATATTAAGTCTTTCAGGTGCGGTTGAATTGACAACTCAACTATTAATACTTGAGAATATTCTTTGGCTCCCCTTGTGTCGAATCAATAAATTTGGGTTGAATACTCTACCCTCGAAAACTATTGCGATCCCCTATACTTGTGGGTTATTAGGGCCCGCATCATCAATGACCGAGTGGTGCAAAATGATAAATGATATGGGAGTTGTTGCAGATGACAAGTTCCTAACTGCCTGGCTGGTTGTTGTTTATAGTTGTTTTCTTGCACCGACGACCAGCTTGAAGGTGTCACCACGCGCATACTCAGCTGCGCTGAAGCCATGTGAGGTTGTGAATTCAAATCTTTGCCAGTTTGTCGTTGACCAACTTAGGCTTGCTTTCATGGGTTTTGGAGACAAGAAGAATACTATATGTTGCTGCCTTTTTCACCTAGTGGTAAAATGATCTAGACCTTCCCCCTCTTTCTTCGGTTCATTTCGCGTTATATGTTTCATGCTGAAGTTGGATAGGTCTTTTCGCAACTCACATGTGTTGTGTATTTTTTGAAACAGCTCCTCTACCTTGACTCGCTTGATGTGGACTACAAGACAGTCCATAAGGATTATGTGGATGAGAGGATGGCAACTGTTCTTCCAAGGGTCAAAGCATGGAATGAAGGTCTGATCAAAGCAGTAATTATGAAAGACGGGATTAGGAAGGGTGTCTATGGGAAGTTGCGAGTAAGTGTTACTTTACTTTATGAACAGAATTTTTTGTAGTTGCATGATTTTTATGCAGTTGCCCACCTATAGGGATTGTGTTGCCTAATTTTAGGAGCTAGTTGCTTTGAAGCTAGTTTCATGATAGTTTTTTTGCATGGAAATTTGTATGGTAATCTTACTCATTTTGTCTCCAAGTAGTCATACATGTCCAATTATATGAGTTTTCTTAAGCAATAATTTATAGTTTTTGTGATGTTGTAGTTTTTTGTAGTTGCTCAATTTATCGGGGGGGGGGGGTGCTGTAGGTGTTGTAGTTTTTTGTGATGTCCATAACCGCAGTTGCCATCAATAGTGTTGAGTGTTGCCCTAAGTTAGGGAGCCAGTTTCTCATCCATTCCCTCTTTTGAACTTTCTTGATCTTTTTGCTAACTAAGTTTATCATGTACATTTTTTTTACAAAAATAGCTCAAAGCCAAGTTCTCGAGGTGCGCAGAAGATAGTGTTTTTGGGAGCATGGATCACATCCAGAAGTTTGTTGCTGCGAGGCTTCCTCAAAATTACAACACAAATGTATTTCTTTGCTACCATGGTTTTTGCTCTTTTCATAAGAAACGGAGTGCTTTTTTGTTCATCATTGTTGTTGTAGAGACTGGTCATCTTTGAGTTTTGTATTTTTGTGTTTTGCAGAAACAAAGGAGGTTGTCAATGTTGGTCCATGATATGTGCTCTGAAATATCAGTCCAAATTGGGAGGTTTGTTCAAGGGGTGGGCAAGTTGGAAGAGGAGGAGGTTGAACCAGCAGTCACAAGTGTTTCTAGGGTCGCAAGCGTACATCAATCAGCACGGCAGATAAGGGCAGCGGCAAGTCCGAAACAGCAGAAGGTTGCAAAGCAAAAGAATACAAGGGGCAGTAGCAGTCGGTGCAAGGAGACACTTTTGGCGTCCGATGACGAGGAGGAGGAATTTGATGAGGAAGAATTTGAATCTTTAGAAGAAGAAGAGGGGGAAGGGAAAGATGAGGATAGTCCTGAAGAGGAGAATTTGGATCAGGACGGGGACAACAATGATGACGACAACGACGATGATGACTATGATGATGATGATGTTCCGTCATACAGCAGCCCGCCAGCAGCCACATAAGCTGCTGATGATGATCCACAGCACATGGACGTTGACAACTCACAGCCGCCCCTTGCTGGTGAAGACGATGGTGAAGATGAGGAAGAGGACGACAAGGATGATGTTGAAGAGGAAGACCAGGATAGGGAGTAGGAGGACGAAGAGGAATGGGACGATGGAGAGAACAAAGAGAAGGAGAGAAATGCGGAAGAGGGCAATGGGAAAGAGAATGAACCAGAAAAAAAGAGGGGAAATCGGGGGAGAAATAGGATGATGAAAAGAATAAAGAGGACGAAAAAGAGGAGGAAGACAGAGAGGATGAAGATGATGAGGCAGAGCAAGATGGCGGGGGTGGAAAGAATGGGGACGAAGATAAGGATGATAGCAACACTGGTGGCAATGCTAGCACCAACCAGCCCAGCGGGGGAGGTGGTAATGATGACGGAGGTGCACGAAATCTGGGGTGGCGTGGGGGAAGTTCCGATGGTAAGGTGCCGCTAAGTACGATCATGGAGAAACTCAAGCGTACCGACAAGGAAAAAAGTGAGCTAGAGGAAACGATGTCCGTCGAGAGCACACAAGGAAGCATCCAAAGCATCAGCAGTTTTTTCATAGCAGCTTCGTCAAGATGGACATGCGGAAGGAGATGTTTGAGGTTCAGAGTGGGCCTGTCATTTCAGTTGCAAATGTGGTGAGAATTGGAGACACCCAGTATAGACAGAAACAGGTTATCCCTGAGACCCACAATATCCCTCTTTTCTCGATGCCCGTGATGCCAACTGATGAAAAATTCTCCGGGATGGATTTGTGCCTTGAGACGATGGTAGATGAGTTGGAACTACCAAGTTTTGGTTAAAAGAGAAGGAAAGAAAGCTTGCAGGAGGAGATGGAGCTGCTGTCGCGAGGAAGGTCAAGAAAGTGAGCTGTAAGGCAGTTAAGGCTTCTGTTATGTCTCCGAAAGGAAACGAGGATGCGGCTGGTCAAAGTGATGTAACTATGACAACCAGCCAGCAAGCTCCGACAGCTCAGAGTCCGACAGATGAAGCGGCAAGTCAAAAAGCCACATCACCAAGAAAAAGGAAGGTTTACCAGAAAAGAGCATCAAAGAAGCAAAATAGAGCAACTGACCATATTCTGCAAGCAACTGAACAGAAAAAACAAGCAACTGTTGAATCGGCAAAGACTGGAAACAGAGCAACTGGTGCTACCTTTGAAGCAACTCAGCAAAAAACTCAGGCGACCAGAGTGAGCATGCAGGCAGCAACTACCCAGGAATCAGCAGCCCCTCCCACGCAAAGTATGGAGGCAATTGCTGTGCTTGAGGAAGCAACCCCTGAGCAGGAGCAAGCAACTGCCCAGGAATCAACAGACAAGCCTCCGGTACTCCCCAACAAGCAAGCGTGCTCTGCAAAGGGGAAAGAAATCTCATTCCATGATATTAGGGACATCAACGAGCTGCTCGAGAAGTGTGTGAGCCCAGGTTTGACGCCACCGCTCGCGAGGAGTAATTCTGCCGGCACCATACCTGTAATACGAACATCAGCTATCATCAATCTACCAGCAAACAAAGGAGCATGCGATCCAGGTGAAGAAGCATGATTGCTGCAAAGATCAAAGTCTGGGAGTGTTGTGTGGGATGATTACTGTCCAGCTCCACCTTTTGATCTTGGGGTAGATGAGCTAGTAGGAATAACAGGTGAGGAGGGAAAGGCAGCAGAGGATAAGGGGGTGGCAACCGCACCTTCCACCGGCGACATTGAGTGGGGCATTGACTGGGGCAAGATGGATTTCAATGAAGTTGTCAAGGGGGCAGTGAAAAATGCTGTAGGACAGAGTGAGGGGCACATGTCACCTGTCGATTTCAGTACACCAACCGAAGTTGGAAAAACTACCGCTGAGGGGGAATCATCGGGAAAAGGTGCAGCCAGCAGCTCGGAAGAGCCCGTTCCTGAGAAGCGCGAGAGGAGGATACTGAAAGCTCCACCATCACAGAGGTCACCATATGTGAATGTAGAGATGAGGAAGGATTTTACATGCAATGCAGAGACAAACAGAGTTTACGCACTGGTTCTGTTGCTTGGAGGAGGAGGGACGATAAGGACGTCGCAGGGTGATGATACAACGTGTGTGTTTCTTCCAGTAGCCACTTTTTGTTTCTGATTTTTTTCTTTTTCACATGCAATGATCTCTCCTATTGTTATTTTTCTCAACAGAGCCTTTCTTTTGTTCTATAGGCCGCAAATCATAAACTATAGTGGTTACTTTTGCACAATCAAGGAGCTTGCTCAATCAATGAGGAAGGCAGGATGGATGAAGACACATGTCTTTGAGTTAGGGATTGAAGCAATCATGTACAACAGACAGGTGGGGTCTAAGAAAATAATCATGCCTGTTAGGTTTTCGGTAAGAGAAATAAAACCCATAGTTTTTTCCTTTTTTGTTTTGGGACTGAAGTTGTTTCTTTATCATCTCATTCTACATTTCTTCATAGACTTGGCTTCAAAGACTCGATCTCGATGTGAAGGAGCTGCATGACAGGTTCAAAGAATCAAACTGTTTGGATGAGCAAGACATGGTATGCTCCATGTGTTTACTAGTTGTTTCCCTTTTAAAAACATTTTTTCAGTTTGTCTATAATCGTGTGTATGTGTGTGTGTTTGTTGTCTAAATTTCTATGACCTGTGACACATCATTATGATGGCTTTAGGTGCATGTACAAACCCCCCTGTTGTGCATGTGCAAACCACCCCTGTGATGTACCTTCTATAATAGCCCCCTCAAGATATGAGTGAGCAGTATCTGCCAGTTGGCTTTTCTTTACATGTAAGTTGCCTGTTATAGTTTGCATTGTTGCCTAAAAAGTGCATGGTTATAGTGACTTTTTTTGCACGGGTTGAAAACTAAGAGCATTGCCTGTGCTTTTGTTGGTGTTTCTTCTGTTTTTTCTAAGATCATTTTTTAGAAGCTGATATCAGGAAATCATAGGAGTTGCTTGAAATCACATCATAAGTTGCTCATAAAAACCCCCAGAGATGCCTGATAAGCCATTGCATGTCAGAAGTTTTTTGATGTTTTTTAGTGTTTTGAGAGCTATATCAGAAGTTGCCTAAAATTCTAGAGAGTTGCCTAAAAACCATATCAGATGTTGCTCCTAAAAACATATAGAGTTGCCAAAAATCATATCAGCAGTTGATGTCATTGTTATGCTGACATGGTTTTTTTCTTGAAGGTTATGATTCCTGTGCTTGAAAATTTAGACCCAGAGAACACCGATGGTTCACACCACTACTGGCTATTCAACATCAATCTAAGGGACAAAAGGTTTGAAGTGTTTGACTCATGGAGGATGTTAAAGAAAAGCAAGAGGCTGGATGATGTTGCAAGGGCTATTGTAGCAGCAGTTCGTGTGTTGTGGGACAAATACTATCCAAAACAGGCAAAGACAATGGACAAGTTCCCGCTTGTGGATATCGATGCACCAAAGCAGACTGTATTGTAAGGACTAACCGACCTACATACATCTCGTTGTTATAAGACATAGTTTTTTGCCTTTTTTGCAAGTGCTTTCTTGACATTTGGTGTCTTTGCAGCGAAGACTGTAGCATATTCGCATTGATGAATGCGTTATTATGGAACGAGACGTGGCTCCCGAACTACCGACAAAGCGACATACCAAACATCACGAAGAAGATGACCATCTCCATGTTGAAGTGTGACCTGAACAAGATTCTATGGCAGGAGATCCTCAAACCGACCAACAAGTGAACGAATAACTAGGTACATTTTTTTCCTGATCAATGTGTTCCATTAGAGAATATCAATGCGAATACTAATGTGTTCCATTAGAAAACTCACAAAAGTTTGTCCCAAACCATATAACAAGTTTGCATAAATCACAAGCGTCCATAGGTTTTGCAAGTTTATGAGTAAGGAATATAAGCACAAATGTCAAGCATCCACCTCCACACAGTCTCCAATTTATGAATTTAAAGCTAGGAAAACACATAAATTAAAACAAGTCCATGCAAATCATTTCATAGTTGCTGTTTTTGAAACTGGCAGTTGCTTGATTTCCCTTCTACATCTGCTCAGAAACCAGACCACAATTGCTTCATCTACCAGGACATTGTTTTTTTACTTCAGCTAGTTTTGCAAGCCCAGGGGTCATTATCTTCATGTGGTAACGATCATAGCAGCTTCCCTAGGCATGTCGCAACAGTGTGATCGGTTGATTCACAAATGTTGCACTTGTTCTTTTTCTTAGGGTGTACCTCCAGGGCTGATTTGAAGTGCCTGCTGCGGCTGTGCCCTTTTGTGACTGAACAAGGTGGATCCATAGGAGCAGGGGGCAGGAGGTTGGTTTGAACCACTTGGGGCATTAGGGTTTGATGCTTCCCTATCCCGAGCCGCTTCTCGGGCTGCCTTTAGCCTCTTCTTCCTCAGTTTATTCAGCTTAGTAACCTCAGTATCTGCTGCTTTCATGTGCCTCCTAACTGCAGCGGCTGCCTCATCACTAGTCATTGCCTTCTTGGCTAGCTTTGCAAAATACATTGTCATAGTCACTTGCCGAACTTGGTTCTCCGACTTAGCAGGCAAGTCCGGTGGAGGGCCCTCGTTAGTTGGCGGTGGTGCACTTGGCACCGCATCTTGCGTCCATCGACGCTTGATCTAGTGTTCAGGTATCTCATTAACACCAAGGTGTGTGAAGATTTTCAATACATGGCAACAAAGTATGACATCCCTATGCCACTTGCAACATTCATAATCATAGATAGTTGACTCTGGTCTCACTGTGACTAGGTACTTCCTTGAGCCATACCCTAGGACTTCTTCTGTATTGGGATCAAGGTAATAGAAGTTGATTCCAGCGGGACGCACATCGTACTGGCCAATCATCTGAACTCAGTTCTAAATTTCACATATATGTCCCTAGTGGGGAACGCGACCATCTTTGTGCGTCTAGATGCTCTGACTGGTAGTCGTTCCTGCCCTCCCTCATGAGTATGTGTACCTGAATCTTCTCATATTGCTTGACAAAGTTGAGAATTGACTTGTGTGGGTTCACATAGCGCTTCAACACAGCATTGAACCCTTCGTTGTGTTGCGTTGACTGAAGGGAAGGGAAGAACCTGAATTTGAAGTAATATGACACCCATGTAGCCCGGTATTCATAGAGTTTCTCAAAGTGACCATGCATAAGACCTTCATATTTCAATTGAAGTGCAGCCCATTTCCTTTCAAATTCAGCCGGGGTGAAACTGAAGTCAATGCATTCATTGAAATCTTACCAAATCCGGGTTCCTAGCCAACACAGGCCCAAGCTTCTCTTGTGCTTTCTTCATTATATGCCAACGGCAGCAACGGTGAATCGTTGTCGGGAACTTCCTCTTGATAGATTGTGCCATAGCAACATCTTGGTCCGTGATGATGTTGTCTGGAGCCAAACCATCCATTGCTTCTAGGAAATCATCAAACGACTAGTCATAACTTGAGGCTAGTTCCTACCGGACAAATCCACATCCCAGCATAATTGACTGCCCATGTCTATTGATGCCAATGAAGGGGCCAAAAGGCATACTGTACATGTTCGTGAGATAAGTTGCATCAAATGATATGCAATCATGATAAGCTTCCGCGTATGCTTTCCGTGCTGCACCATCCACCCAAAACAAGTTTTTTGTCCTGCCTTCCGCATCTGTCTTGCATTTAAAGAAGAATCCTGGGTCATTTTCCATCACCTTGCAAAAGTAGTTTAGTGTTTCTTCAATGTCAATGTCCTTAGTTGGGGCATTGACCTTCGAACAGTGGTTATGGATGGTTTTAGCTATGTACGGAACAATCAACTCCGAGCCATAGTATGATGACATTATCATCATCATCTTACCTGCCATAAAAAACAGAAACTTTTGCTTTTCAGGACTAACTAATCACAATGCAGCGAGCAACTTGTTTTTATAGAGAACATAAAGCAACATTTATGCATAAATAGGACGAGACCAAGTCTGTTTCCCAGCAAGTGTTTTTTTCTGTTGGGTGATGCCTTTATCAAAGTTGCACCGAAAATTAACATAGTTGCCTCAGTTTACTGTTCAATTTGTTAGTTTTTCTCCCTGATCAGGGTCGCCCATGTATCCTAAGCACCTTATACTAGGATAGGAAAGAAATCCAAGTAGTTGAGGTAGAAATAGGCAACACCAAGGTTTTCTGCTGGGTGATGATTTTTTTAATTACCAGAGTTGCATAAAAATGAACATAGTTGCATAAAAAGTGAACATAGTTGGCTCAAGTCAAAGTACTTGATGCAGGAATAAGTAACAGTTCTATGGTAACACAATTTAATCCAATGCGAGTTGTACCTGCTATCAAGTTGCAGTCGTTTAGGCGAGTCAGAATTTTTTTTCTCTTCCGGTCGGATGCCTTGGTGAGAACGGAGGTATTTCGAAAGCGATGGCTTGACAATCAGTGGATGGTTGTGATCTGCAATAAAAGTGATAACCTCCCATCTGTCATCTTTAAGCTTCACCACCATCTTAGCACGACATTTTATTTGCTTCACAGTTTCTCGCTTCCTCTTCTTCTTGAAAGTGTGTTCCTCGACATCCTCTTCAACATCTTGTTCAAGTGAACTCGGGCATGCAGTGTTTTTGCTTGATGAGGCAACATCTGGGATCCCAACCCTCTCTACTAGTTTGCAGAACTTGTTACAGCAGAATCGCTGTTTTCCAGCACTCCTGTGTAGGCCAACCTGTAAGACGTATTCGACTTGATTGAAAAGCCCTCCATCAAAGCGTAGCGATTGTAGTGTTCCCTCGCATCCTCTAATGTGTCGAAGCGCATGCCAACATAAGGTTGTTGTGGCTGTGACCCAGCTTCTTTGTCTTCCAACTCATGTGCCTCATGAACTAAAGCATTAGCAGGAGCAACCATAGGTGGGGGAGCAGCAACACGATTGTCAGGGACATGAGTAGTGCTAGAGCCAATGTTGGGGTCAGGAGACTCACCAACCTCCTCCTCCAAATGTTGATGCTCCTGCCCATCCCCTGCATGCAAGAAGGGTGCACCAACTCGACTGAAATGTTGATGGACTCTACGTCAAGCGGTGGTTCATTCAGATCAATCATCATGAACAATCAACCTACAACAAACTATGTGTTAGCCCACCACAAAAGCATGCATGACCTTTTTGAACAAACTAGTTGTAGAATATAAAGGAGCAACTACAAACACTTGTTTGGGCAACTATAAAGTTAAACAGCGGCAATTTCTATCTTCTTTTTTCTCAAAAGTTTCTCGTTTCTTCTTTTTTCTTATATGTTTTATGTTTCTACCAGTATGACACACATAGATAGCAGCAAAGATTTTGTTTTCACATGACATGCGCTGATTCATTTGTGCCTTTTTTCAGCAGCAAATTACAACTTTTGATGATGTGAAACAACGTGCATATCTGACAGAGAGCTTACCAGGAGCAGGAGGCCTATCATTTGGTGTAGTTTATGTCTTTTTTTAGTGAGACCATATGCAATGTAGCAAAGTATCCTAGTGTGGGATTGTTCGAATTTGTTTATCGCGTGTCCTTTTGTTTTGTGCGTTTGTCGTTTGTGTCTTTTTAGCGAGAACCATACCGATATGGCAAACGTTACTACTTTCTACCCCCTTGCTTTCTAACATGAAGTTTTATGTTCTTGATAGTACACGTTTTAATGCACAGGGAGTTGCATGTGTTTTTAGTACTAGAGTTGTCGTGTTCTTACATCTGGTAGAGGCAACTGTAGAATTTTTTTTGAACAACTATGCTTGCACAATTCTTTTTTTACCATAGTTGCTTCAAAACTGAACATAGTTGCCTCAGTTAACTGTTCGAGTTGTCAGGTTTTGTAACCTGATCAGGGTCGCTCATGAACCCCAAGCACCTTATAATAGGATAGGAAGAAAGCCAAGCATGTTTCAATGCATGCAATATAGAGAAATTATGTTTTGATGTTGCAATGCACCTGCAAAACTGTGCAATGGTCCTGCATTTTTGTTTCGCACTATAGTTGCCCTATTTTTGTACCAGTGTTGCTTTTTTGTATCATAACAGTTGCTCAAGATGCATGCCATACATAGGGTTGGCTCAAAGCAGTCTACAAGTTGCTTTTTCACCAGATCAAAAGAACGAATTAAAAACTGGACTAATTGATGTTCAAGCAGGGAAGGGCTGGGGTGGTTGAGTAGGGAAAGAGAGAGGAGTCGAGTGGAGGTGTTTCTTACCTTTGGGGGGGGGGGGTAGGTCTCCTTTTTTGTCTCCAGATCTGATTTTTGGAGCAAGGAGGAGGAAGGAGGTGTTCCTGTGTCGGCTTTGTTCTTTCAAGACGCCATTGATGGGGCAGATCTTGTTTAGAGGAAGAAATGAGGAGCAAGGAGGAAGAAGGGGCCCCTTGCGTGGGCTTGTCCTTCAAGGAAAAGGGAGGAGGGGGTCACGTGAGGAGTCTGCAGGGGAGCGTGGGTGGGGGTGCAGGGAGGGGGTGGGGACCGAAGCTTGGGGGCGACGAAGCAGGGGCCAGGTGTGATCGGGGCGCGCGCGATCCACCCGTGATTCACACGGGCTTGGATTGGTCGGTTTCGCGCGCGGGGGGATTCTTTCCTTTTTGGGCTGTCTGGTCGCGCGCGGGTGGCTCCTTCCTTTTCTAGGAGAGCGCTCGATGCTGCGATCGGGCGCCCGTGCGCCAGCGAGCCACGTCCAAATTTGTACCGCTGGTTGGAATCGAACCCACGACATCTCGCTGGATAGCCTCGACGTCAGCCACTGCAACTAGCGACTGGGATTAGTAGTATTAAAGTACAGCCCAAGTTTAAAGTATTATGGCCATTTTTTTAATCTTCATTCAAAATATTGTTTTCTTGAAGAAATTTCAAAACTCGAACAAACTCTTAGTGAGTGTTTTTTTAAACATGAACAATTGTCGAAAACATGAAAAGCAAAATATATAGGACGAACGATTTTCAAATATACACCTAAATTTTTTTAGGTGTATGATGAAAAAAAATTAACTACAGGGTGAACATTTTTGTGATATACATTGAAATAATTTAAAACATATTAAACATTTTGATGATATACGATGAACAAATTTTATATATTGAACATTTTTGTAATATAATCTGAACAATTTTTAACTACACATTGAACAATTTTGTGATATGCGCTGAAAAAACATTTAAATACCTGTTGAACATTCTATGATATACACTGAACAATTTAAAATTATGAACAAAATTTGAAAAGGTGAATAAATTTGAAAACTCTGAACACTTTTTGAAACCACGAACAAAAATTGTGATTTCAAAACTTTTTCTTTAAAACAGAGTATAAACATAAAAACGAAAATTGATAAATGAAGGAAAAGGAAAAAGGGAATAAATAGAAACAGAAACAGTAAAAAACAGACACAAAAAAGTAAAAAGAAAAAAGAAAAAAGGAAACAAGGAAAAACCGGCAAAAGAAAAAAAACGGTTCGGGGAACCTACTAGAAGGTTCCCAAAACCGGGTACTGGTTCAAAGTGGGCCGGCCCGTGTTGCCTCCTTCACTCGCTTCGCTTCAGGGAAGCAGCGACGATCGGACGCACACGGGCGTCATATAGGATCTACCGGTTCCACGTCCGCACCCTACGACATCGATTGATTCTGCTTCCTGTCGTTTGTGTTTGTGGCTTCCCCACCCCGCACGACCGTGCACACCACACTCCTTCGCCCTTCCCCAGATCCCGTTTTCTGTTCCACTTCCTCAGATCCACGCACCATTGCGCCCACACATACACACACCTGACGCCCATGCAGGCGCGTGCCAGAGCCATAGATCCTACACTATCAAGGAGCGCAGCTTACGCCGTACCAAGCCTTACCTTTTTTTCGAGAAAACGTTTGATCTATTCATCAGTCGTCAGGTAGTACAAAGAACATTAGAAGTAAATACTACATTCAAGTTCGTAGATCACCTAACGACGACTACAAACATTGGAGCGAGCCGAAGACCTAAGAAGCGAGTATGCCTTGTACGCTGGGAGTAATATGTGTGTCAGGGTAATAGATCGTCGCCATTAGTTTCCATATACAGAAACTACCATGTAGATATACTGGACAACCTGAGACAAGCGCATCCTGTTGCCATCCCCTTCGCCTTGAAATTACGAGGTAACCAAGCATCAGATGTTGGAATGAGAAACTCCAGGGATATCCAATTTATGCGCAACGTTTGATTATTACCATGACATCAGACAGAATGTAGCTGTGTTTCTCCTTAATGCAGGATGTGTTTTAGTTGAACTGCCTGCGAGATCGTAGATGTATAGCAAGCCTGCGAGATCGTAGACGTAGCAACCTGTCGTCAGGAAGAAAAACAAGTCAGTGCATTTAAAATATGCACTCATAGTATCCCACAGATAGAAGATAAAAGCATCATCAACAACAATATAGACTGAACCCCGCTTACACAATCAATACAGATATGCACCTACTCCCTTTGTTCCGAATTAATCGTCACAGAAATGGATGTATCTAGAATTAAAATACACCTAGATACATCCATACCTGAGACAAGTAATTCGAAACGGAGGGAGTAGTAAATATAGAGGATATGAGAGAAGTTTCACATTAGACATGCACCTAGGGGCTAGGGGTAATAAAAGCATTGTCTTGCCTATAGTTTAGACCAGGCAATGACATAGCTGACATAATACATCATTCAAACTTGGGGCCAACAAGATGACCCAACAAATAGGCGAGAGTTTGGGTTCACAAATGTTCCTTCGTTTCTTATTCGTACATTTAGCATAGACTGATTACTGAAACACTTGTAGCCGTTTGCAGTCTACTCATAATCGTGAACCCACGAGAAGAAAAAAGGCTCTGCTCGCACATAGGTTACTGAACATTTCACTTCACCACGAAAACAAGACGTTCTCTGTAACAAGCCTGCAGACCAAATGAAAGACCATGTCAGTTTAACAGGATAGTTTACCAACCAAAGAAAATGCAGAACATAGCAGGGTTAATTACACAAATTGTACTTGTGATCTTCTGTATATGGCATATGTTGTATGCGCAATGAACATGGATAGTCTTTGTTAATAGCTGCGTCCCATTCATTGCTTCCTCAAAACTTTCATACTCAACAGAAAAAATAGAGGGCGTGGACAGAAATTAGAGAGCTTCTCGACAAATAAATAAAAACCATATTTAGCATAATCTCTTGTTTCTTTGGCAAGCCCTAACCAATAATCTTGACCATGTGTGCGTCTGCAGTCAGTCCTTCTGATAAAATCACAACTGAAAGTAACATAGCAGCCTACCTCCTAGCTCCTAGAACTAGTAACTGACATGGAAAACTGTAGGAGAGGTCCCGACAGTAGGATTTTGTTAATATGTTTTATACACACAGGATATGTACTTGCCAGGGTTCTTGTGGCCAGGCTTACAGGTTGCCCCCGACAAACAACCATACTGGTAAAAAATATACACATTTGAATACACTTTAAGCATCGATTTAGAAAACAATGTATCAAATAACAAAAAGCTTCACATTCCATTTGAAATATTTTGGGCGGTAAATGGCAGGTATTTTCAGTTACCGCCAGTAACCGATACTCGACTTTTTTCTCTCAAGTTCAGCCGACATACACAAGATATTAAATATTATCTACAAGTAGAACTGTATCTACTCCCTCCAGGAAAAGAAAAGGAGAATTCCAGACTTTGTACTCAATCTGAACTCTGAATACTTAGATGCCAGGTTCCCTTGATCCTAGATAATCTCCAGACAACTAGTCAGACAACAATGCTGCTGTCTAGACAAACTGTTCCATCGTTTTTCAGTTATTGTCCAGTTTTAAATGCAGTTGTTTACTTTTCTTCCTGTCCACTTTACTGATATTTTTGACAGAAAAGACCACAAGAGGTTGACTAGGATCGCCTGCCCTTTCTGCAACGGAACAGTGATGTTCAGATTAAAGCTGGAGCTTCGAACTGGGTACGCTTACTAGGTGCTGTGACCTTCTGCCCTCCGATTCAGACTGCAGGATAAATGACTCAAAAGGACAACATCAGAATAATGTCATGGAAAGCAACATCAGTGGCAACAAAATCAAAGTCTAAAGCACAAGACGTTGAATGTTTCTTTTTCCCTTTTTCCGTAAGCTGAGATATTATTTTCTAGATGATATTTCTGCAACGGTGGCTACATTAGAAATTTGGTAAGCTTCAAAGGTTCCTCATACATGAGGCTACACAGGTTTTCCACAGAATGCAATTAAATGATCGATTCGGACAGCAAGATTAGTGGACTTGAAGGACAACATCAGAGTCATGACACGGAGAGCAATTTCAGTGGCAACAAGAATCAAAGTCTAAAGCACAAGACATTGAATGTTTCTTTCCTCTAACTGGGATATTATTTTTAAGATGACGTTTCTGCAAGGATGGCTACACTAGAAACCGGAGAAATCTGGTAGGTTTCAAAGGTTCCTCATACATGAGGATACACAGGTTTTCCACAGAATGCAATTAAATGATCAATTCAGACAGCAAGATTAGTGGACTTGAAGGACAACATCAGAGTCATGACATGGAGAGCAATTTCAGTGGCAACAAGAATCAAAGTCTAAAGCACAAAACATTGAATGTTTCTTTCCTCTAACTGGGATATTATTTTTAAGATGACGCTTCTGCAAGGACGGCTACACTAGAAACCGGAGAAATTTTGGTAGGTTTGAAAGGTTCCTCATACATGAGGCTACACAGGTTTTCCACAGAATGCAATTAAATGATCGATTCGGACAGCAAGATTAGTGGACCCAAGGACAACATCAGAGTCATGACATGGAGAGCAATTTCAGTGGCAACAAGAATCAAAGTCTAAAGCACAAGACATTGAATGTTTCTTTTCCCTTTTTAATAAACTGGTATATTATTTTTAAGATGACGTTTCTGCAAGGACGGCTACACTAGAAACTAGAGAAATTTTGGTAGGCTTCAAAGGTTCCTCATACATGCTACACAGGTTTCGGACACTAAGCAATTAAGAATACTACAGCTCAATCATAGGAAACCATTAATATCGCTTAGGTGGGTGAGAAATAATACTAGACCACATGTCTGGCCATCTTTTATATTCAAGTAATATCCATTGTCTATCTCTTATCCCAGTTAGAGGAAAGACCTTTGATCTTATTTGAATACTATTGTCTAACTTAAATGCAGTTGTTTACTTTTAGTCCCGTCTTCACCAATTTTACCATCATTTTCAGTTATTGTCTAACTTTAAATGCAGTTGTTTACTTTTAGTCCAGTCCACCTCACCGATTTTACCTGACAAAAGACTACCAAGAGGTCGATTGGGATCCTCTACCCTTGCTGCAACGGAACCGTGATGTTTAAATTAAGCCGAATCTTCAAACTGGGTACACCTACTAGGTAGTGTGGCCTTCTTCCCTCCGAGCAGAGAGAAAAGTTGAGTGTTTCTTTCTGCACTGCACAGACATATTCATCCACACACCTTCTCTTGCCATCGTGTCCATGGTCAGGCCAAACATGAAACCCATTGTCCAGTTCTTTCTAAAGCTCCTCCTCATTGTCCTTAGTGCACCACAGTTTATTGCCGGCGATGACAACCAGCGGTTTGTCTACTCCGGCTTCGCTGACACTAGCCTCGCCCTTGACGGCATAGCCTCAGTCACGCCAAGCGGACTGCTTGAGCTGACCAACGGCACGGCGATGAGCATGGGCCACGCCTTCTACCCACCTCCGCTGCGCCTCCGCGACTCGCCCAACGGCACGGTGCAGTCCTTCTCCACATCCTTCGTGTTCGGCATCATCTCCATCTACGACTTGAGCAGCCATGGCCTAACTATGTTGGTCGCACCGAGCAAGGATTTCTCCAAGGCCACACCAGTACAGTACCTGGGCCTTGTGAATGGCTCGAACAACGGCAACACAACAAATCATATCTTCGCCGTCGAGCTCGACACATGGCAGAACACCGAGTTCGGGGACATCAACAACAACCACATCGGCATCGATATCAATGGCCTCAGCTCCGTGCAGTCCCATCCAGCCGGTTTCTTCCATGACCACAACGGCATGTTCAAGGACTTGACTCTCAGTAGCCAAGAGGCGATGCAGGTGTGGGTGGACTACGACAGAGAGAAGATTCAGATCGATGTTACCATGGCTCCGCTCGACATGGCCACCAAGCCCAAGAGACCAACAGTGTCCACCAGGTACAACCTCTCAACTGTGCTCAAAGATGTGGCGTACATCGGCTTCTCATCTTCAACGGGCAAGATAAAAACACGGCACTACGTGCTCGGATGGAGCTTCGCCATGAACGGTCCTGCTCCAGTCATCAATGTCACCATGCTTCCAAAGCTTCCTCGGCATCATCCCAAGGGTAATCGATCCTGGGTGTTAGAAATAGTTCTGCCAGTAGCAACAGCAGCAGTCCTCCTGTCTTTGGGCACCATTGCTTTTCTCTTTGTCCAGAGGCATTTAAGGTATGCAGAACTACAAGACAGCTGGGAGATGGAGTTTGGTCCACACAGGTTCTCGTACAAAGATTTGTATCATGCAACGGGGGGATTTGAGGACAAAAACCTTTTAGGAGTTGGAGGGTTCGGGAGAGTGTACAAAGGGGTGCTTCCGAGATCAAGATTGAAGATAGCCGTGAAGAGGGTGTCACATGATTCAAAACAAGGCATGAAGGAGTTCATCGCAGAAATTGTCAGCATAGGCCGCCTTCAGAACCGTAATCTTGTGCCGTTGCTTGGCTATTGTCGGCGTAAAGGTGAACTCCTCTTGGTATATGAGTACATGCCCAATGGAAGCCTCGATAAGTACCTGCATGGCAAAGGGGATAACACAGTGTTGAGTTGGGCTCAAAGGTTTCATATAGTCAAAGGAATTGCATCTGGTTTGCTTTATCTTCACGAGGAGTGGGAAAAAGTGGTTGTTCATCGAGACATCAAGGCAAGCAATGTGCTCCTTGACGACAAGATGAATGGGCGATTGGGTGATTTCGGCCTTGCAAGGCTATATGATCATGGCATCGACCCACAGACTACACATGTGGTTGGCACCATAGGCTACCTAGCTCCAGAGCTAGCACACAGCGGAAATGCCACTCCTCCTACAGATGTCTTTGCTTTCGGCATGTTCATCCTTGAGGTCACCTGTGGACAAAGGCCTGTCAATTACCAAAACTCACAAGGCAACCAGCTCATGTTGGTTGATTGGGTGATTGACAATGTGCAGAAAGGATCATTCGATGATACAGTGGATGCTAGGCTAAAAGGGAGGTATGATGTTGATGAGGCCTATTTGGCGCTAAAGATAGGGCTACTATGCTCACACCCATTCATCAACGCGAGGCCTAGCATGCGGCAAGTTATGCAATACCTAGATGGGGAAATTGAACCTCCAGAGTTAAGTTCCGAGTCGCTAGCCTTAATGCAAAATGATGGGTTCGAGCCATACACCATTTCCTATCCTTCGTCAACTACAAGCATTGGCACAGTGTCCCACGTCTCAGGAGGAAGATGAGTATATATATTAAGTGTGATGAGTGCATATATATACCTTAAGGATGTTTTAGTTTGTCTGTACAAACATCATTGCTCGTTTGGTTCTATCTGCATCTAGATATGTTGTGTATTTGTTACCGCTGATTATTTTACTGGAGCATCTTGTTGTACGAGATCCACCTCTTGAATAATCGATATCACTAGTGCCAAAAGTCACTAAATTTACCTATATAAGGTCTTCTGCCAATAAATGCTCACAGCATTCAAATGGAGTATGCTTCTTTTGGTATAACAATTCATATGTGCCATACGGGGGAATCTTAAAGCCAGATGGATAAAAATATGACAAGACAAACCAAGCTAGATACAACTTGTTCATTCCCCCATAAATCCACATATATTCTATCTTTCAAGAATGTTTAGCGCTTTGGACAGGCAATTTTGGTGGGCAATGTATGAAACACCAAGGGTTTATGTTACCAATGTATGCATACTTATGATTATTTGCAATTTGGTCATAAATAAAGTAGTACAAGAATATCTCATTGTTCTTTAAAAAAAGTACTCTCTCTGATCCAAAATAAGTGGATCGGAGGTAGTATATCAATTCACTACATATATGTAAGAAAAATTTATGTTAATCAAATTACAACACCAGCTATTTAGAACGTAAAAGTTTTACTGAAAACAATTCAGGTCTTGCAAGCATTGGGAAGAAAAACATCACCTAATTGGGTTCTAAGTTGTTCAAGTAATGCATGTATGGTAAGCATGTTTGAAATACTAGACGTGTAATACCGCTCCGCTAGTTGACATTTATTGACTTGAGGGATTAAAATTAAAAAGTATCACTTGATGACCGATTCAGACTGCAAGATATAGACTCAAAGGTCAGCATCAGAGTTATGTCACGAAAAGCAACTTCTGTGGCAACAAGAACCAAAGTCTAAAGCACAAGATGTTGAATGTTTCTTTTTCCCTTTTCTCGTAAGCTGCAATGTTATTTTGAAGATAATGTTTCTCCAAGGGTGACCCCCTGTAAACCAGAGAAACCGGTAGGCTTCAAAGGTTCCTCATGCATGAAGCTACAAAGGTTGTCCACAGAATACAATCAAGACTACTAAAATTCAATCATAATAAAATATTAGTATCTCTTAGGTGGGTAAAAAATACCGCTAGACCACATGTCTATCCAAGTTCCCCCCATCCCAGGCAACATCCGCAAGTGACAGTCAGACAACAAAACTTTGGACAAACAGTCCATATTATAGGTACGCAACAAAGCTGTACGCGTTGCAAGAAGCTTCATTTTCAGTTATTTCCCGTCTTTAAATGCATCTTTTCAACTTTCCTCCGTATTTAAATGCAATAGCATTCAGGTAGCTGATATTTATTGATTTGAGGAATTAAAATTGAAAAATATCACTTGATGACCGATTCAGACTACAATATAAATAGACTCAAACTTCAACATCGGAGCCCTGTCACGGAAAGCAACTTCATTGGCAACAAGACTCAAAGTCTAAAGCACAAGGCGTTGAATGTTTCATTTTCCTTTCTTTGTAAAATGAGATATTTCTTTTAAGGTGTCGTTTCTGCAAGGGTGGCCTATAAGGCTATAAACTAGAGAAATTGGTAGGCTTCAAAGGTTCTAGATACATGAGGATACAAAGCTTTTCCACAGAATGAAATTAAGATTACTACGATTCAATCATAGAAAATATCAGTATCTCTTAGGTGGGTAAAAAAATACTACTAGACCATTTTCCTGGGTACTCCGATTCAAATACCCATGGATTTTTTGTTTCTTTACTGGTTTCATATAATTCTGAAAACACAAGTTTTCTTGAAGCCTCTTGCTCATATCACTCATCGAAGGGTGTTATTCTATAATGTTTCTTTAGCAGATCCCCCACTAATAATCTGAGTGAGCTTTCAAATATTTGTGTCCATCCATCATTTTTCAAACAACATCCATCGTCTATCTTTTATTAATAAAACTACATACATGCATGTGGGTTAAATAAATAAATACTCCCTCAAGCCTTATGGCTGATGTAGGTCTCTCCTTTTTTTAACAGGGGCTTCCAACCCAGCATTAACAAAGGCTAGACAGACACCCGGCACCGATTACAGGCAACGATACTGAACTACGGCTAAGTGTGTTTCCTTTAGATACTTTCTTCAAGAAACAGACCATATTCTCAAGTCCATTCTACTGAATGTACATCTCAGTCAGAGAAAGAATAATGTCTAGAGAAATTGTGCTATGACTATATGATACGCATCAAAACGTTGAATGTTGCATGAAGCTTTTTTTCAGTTATTGTCCATCTTTAAATGAATCTGTTTACTTATGCCCATTCCACATGACAAAAGAGCGAAGACTATAGAGGTTCATGCGTATGCTCTGCCTTGCTGCAACGGAACACGCAGATTAGACCTTTTCTGCAAGTAGGACTTTTTTGTTTAAGTACGATAACAGCTTCTGGCCTTGCTACATTCAAGTTCCCCCCATCCTACGCAATATCCGCAAGTGACAGTCAGACAGCAACACTTTGGATAACAATGCATATCATAGGTACTCAACAAAGCTTTACACATTGTACGAAGCTTCATTTTCAGTTATTTTTCCATCTTTAAATGCATTTTTTCAATACCATTCAGGTGGTTGATATTTATTGACTTGAGGGATTAAATTTGAAAAGTATCACTTGATGACCGATTCAGAATGCAAGATAAATAGACTCAAACTTTAACATCAGAGTCATGTCATGGAAAGCAACTTCATTGGCAACAAGAATCAAAGTCTAAAGCACAACACGTTGAATGTTTCTTTTCCCTTCTTTTTTTCGTTTTGTAAACTGAGATATTTCTTTTGAACATGATGTTTCTGCAAGGGTGGCCTGTAAGGCTAGAAACCAGAGAAACTGGTAGGCTTCAAAGGTTCCCGATACATGAGGCTACAAAGGTTTTATACAGAATGCAATTAAGATTACTACAATTCGATCATAGGAAAATATAAGTATCTCTTAGGTGGTACAAATACTACTATAGCATCTCCCAAGCTATGCCAGGAAATTAATCTGAACTACTCGAAACTGTCTTTACGACATGCTATTTTAACTTTATGCCAGGAAATTAATCTGAATTACTCGACATGGACATGCTATAGTAACTAAATGGGACTAAGAATATTTGTTAGGGTGCTCCTTATAATCAATTTGAAGATGTTATCGACAAACCTGAAGAAATATCACTGTCCCCATCAACTATTAAAATTGTAGACAATGATAGATGTTGAAAAACCAGAGAAGACTTGGTATGGATGCTGCAAGGTAATTACAATATAAAGTTATAAACCACTGCACCACAAAGTGTAGCCTGAAACAATATATTGTTGATTGCCCACAAAACACTTACCTCTCGCATGCCGCTTATTCAGTTGCAGCTTGCAAGTCCTACAATGAAGCATACATCCTTCCTTCAACAATTTATCTTCCTGTTTGGTCTTATTGTCACAACCTTGGTCTCTGGTGATGGTGATGATCAATTTCTCTTCTCCGGCTTCAGCCAACCCAGCCTAACCCTGGACGGATGTGCCATGGCCACAGATGGTGGCCTTCTTGATCTGTCCAATGGCACGACTGTTCTCAAGGGCCATGCCTTCTACCCCACTCCTCTGCACTTCCGCAAGTCACCCGGTGGTAAAGTTCAATCCTTCGCAGTCCATGTAGTTTTCAGCATCTTCATCTCTTACGCAGACTTGAGCGCTGATGGCATGGCTTTCTTCATTGCACCCACAAAGAATTTCTCTGATGCACGGGCAGCAAAGTACTTTGCCCTCCTCAACGAGAAGAACAATGGCGACACAAGCAATCACATCTTCATGATCGAACTTGACACCTACAGAAATTCTGAGCTCCAAGACATTGATGAAAATCACATTGGTATCAATATCAACAGTGCAGTCTCCATGCAATCCAGTGCATCTGGCTTCTACGAAGACAAGGGTGGTGCCTTCAAGAACATGACGCTGAATGGCAACCAGGCTATGCAGCTCTGGGTAGACTACAATGAGGGTGATACACAGATCAATGTGACCTTGGCTCCGATCAACGTGGGAAAACCATCAAGGCCACTGCTCTCTGCAACCTATGATCTCACAACTGTACTCTCGGACTCAGCTCAGTACATTGGATTCTCATCCATGGCTACTCCCATCAACACCCGTCAGTACGTGATGGGTTGGAGCTTTGGCATGAATAAACCAGCTCCATCCATTGACATCTCCAAGCTTCCGAAGTTGCCTCGTGTTGGTCCCAAGGCCCAGTCCAAGCTCTTGGTGATCGTCCTACCAATAGCCACTGCAACATTGATCCTCTCTATGGGCACTCTTGTCACTCTAGTTGTGCGAAGGCGACTGAAGTATGCTGAGGTGCGTGAGGATTGGGAGGGAGAATTCGGTCCGCATCGGTTCTCCTACAAGGATCTGTTCCATGCTACGAGAGGGTTCAAGAACAAACACCTACTTGGAGAAGGAGGTTTTGGGAAAGTATATAAAGGAGTGCTTTCATCGTCTAATGTGGAGATTGCTGTGAAGAGGATGTCTCATGAGTCAAGACAGGGCATGAAAGAATTTGTCACCGAGGTTGTTAGCATTGGTCGACTCCGACATCGCAACGTTGTGCAATTACTTGGCTATTGTCGGAGAAAAGGTGAACTGTTTTTGGTTTATAATTACATGCCAAATGGTAGCCTTGATAAATATCTACATTGTGAAGAGCAGAATGCCATTTTGAATTGGGTTCAAAGGTTTCGAGTTATCAAAGGCATTGCTACCGGCTTACTCTATCTCCATGAGAAGTGGGAGAAAATTGTAATCCATAGAGACATCAAAGCAAGCAATATACTGCTGGATGGTGAAATGAATGCGCGACTTGGTGACTTTGGCCTTGCAAGGTTATATGATCATGGCACTGACCCACAGACCACACATATGGTTGGTACCAAGGGGTACCTAGCCCCCGAGCTACTGCGGACAGGGAAGGCATCCCCTCATACAGATGTTTTTTCCTTCGGCATGTTCCTTCTCGAGGTTGCTTGCGGTCAAAAACCTGTCAAGAGAAATGCAGAGGGAAATGAAGTTTTCTTGGTAGAATGGGTACTCGAGCATTGGAACAATGGGTTGCTTATTGAGACAGTGGATGCTATGCTCCAGGGTGATTACAACATTGATGAGGCGTACCTCGTGTTAAAGCTGGGACTTTTGTGCTTGCACCCATTTCCTAGTTCGAGGCCCAGGATGCGGCAAGTTATGCAATACCTCGACGGCGAGATGCCACTGCCCGAGCTGAGGAAGACGGAGCTGAGCGTGAACATGGCGGCCTTGGTGAAAAGCAATGGACCAAACTCGGTCACCTTGTCATACCCGCAGATCACATCGAGCTTCTGCATGATATCTGGCCTCTCAGGAGGAAGATGATACCCACGGTGCTTCGTCGCTGACTAGTTATGCTGTTTACTATAATAGTATAAGCACATGTATCAATGTCGTAGTATGTCCTAGTAGAAATAAACATAAGCAGAGTATCAGTAACATGTCTAAAGTCTGTACTACAACATTTTCATCCAGATGCTCATAAGGTTGTATCTTGTATGTAAACTATGTATTCCATGGTTTTATGTATTTAAGTATTCTGAACCCTTTTGTGTAACTCGCTTTGGGAAATCATGTGTGTGAGTTTTTGTACAGATGTGGCAGCCTTGCTGTTCAAATTGTACTGCAGGGGATTTCAGATATGTTTGTGCACTCACAGTTTCAGATACGCTTGTGTGCAAACTGAATCGGTTCCCGGTGCTACGCCTAGCGAGCGCTAATTAGAGTCGATCTTCAGAAATTGGGATTACCTGACCTCGTAGCTTCAGGGTCGTCCCCGTCGCAGTCAGGCCGCCGGGTCTCGTCGGCATCGGGCTGCCGCCCGTCGGATTCAGGTCGCCGCCCGCTGGAACCAGGGGAGCCTCCTACTGCAGCTGGGCCTCCGCTCGTCGAAATCTGGACACGGTGGACGCCGTCGAGGAGCTGCCGGCGCAATCGACCGCGGCCCCACCTCACCCGCCGCCGAGCTCCATCCGTTCAGTGAAACCAGAGGACGAAGCAGAGCGCGGCCGGCGAAAGCGTACCCGCTCGCTTTACGCTTCGTAGTAGCAAAAACGTTTACTTCACTTACACATTTACTCCCTCCATGCCAATGAACAAATCAAACTTTGACCATAAATTAGATCAACAGTATATATTTTGTGATGCCAAAAAAGAAACTGTATATATTTTGTGACTTCAAAATTACACCATTGCAAACTTCTTTTCAATACGAATGCAATGGTACAACTTTTATCACATATAAAATCCACATTTGGTTGGTTTAATTTGTGGTTAAAATTGAATTTCGGAGTGCGTGTGTGCCTTTTTCATTAGAATGGAGGGAGTATCAACTGGAAATGTCTTACTATTTGTTTATTATTTATTTCTGGAAAAACTCGGATAGTACTATAATATCATATATTACCTAAATTTATTACAATTTTAAAATTATATTTCTAGTACCATTAAATTATGATATATGATTAATTGTATCATCACCGTAAGAAAAAGTGGTAGTGAAAAATACATTTTAGGTAATAAGCACCGCGAAAAGATCCAAAAATACTATTTCTTTCTACTAAATAACATAAATGATTTAGTTGTGTAGAGATAATATATACTCTCTCCGTTCGGAAATACTCGTCAGAGAAATGAATAAAAATGGATGTATATGGAACTAAAATATGTCTACATACATCCATTTCTTCGACAAGTATTTCCTGGCGGAGGGAGTACTAATCAAAATTAGTGTCACGGTTTAGAACTGGGGGTAGTTCAAAACTGCAACACTTTTTATGTATCGGAGATAGTACTAGTATGTTTTCTAAAATCCTGTGAACACACTAAATGTAAAAAACTTTACTAATAGCTTGGAAATGCAAAACATTGTCCCCAGGTTAGAAACAATGAAAATACAATAGTTAGATGCATATGCCACGAGTATTCATGAAACCATAAACTTCAAACATCTAATTTTCTTCCATAATTATTTGGTTACTTGCAGATAATTGTTTAATATAGTATATGTGAAAATGAATAGGAGAAAAACACATTGTACTAGGTCAGGAGGTTCATCTGATCCTGCGTGAATGGATCGTGTAGCTTTAAGTTTTATGGACCTAGTAGCTTAGGTTTTGGACGTTCGACATCATGGCTTCGACAAGGGCAACCATGATGCCGAATATTAAAGCTTCAAATCCTTCTCCAACACAGCGTTCTGCTCGTTGGTGGGTGGTGGATCTAACTGCTAGTCTATTTAAATCTTTATTACGTGAATGAGACATGTGTTAATGAAGTAAAAAGGGTTTTTGAAAAATCATGGAGTTTATCTACCACGTCCAGTCTCTCTCATCCATTTCTATTTTCATTTCTCTCTCTGTTGCATATTCTATAGTCCTCCATCCTATCTGTATCTGCTCGGGTCTCTTCTGTTTGAAGCCTTGGTGCATTGTTTTTCATGAATAATTCGTTGTGTATCTCCATAGAGTTCGCAATCGATCATCTGCGTTCATTTTGTTCCTTTCATGCCACCACAACCGTACTAAATTGCAGCCACCTGAATGCATTTGTTTGAGTTCATGGAGTGTTTATAGAAGTTATTAATGAGGCAATAATAGTACAAACATTGTGATATGTTATTTTCTCCTTCTTTTTCCACTAGGGTTTGTGAGGGGTTTTCCTAGCATATTGTGTATACTTCCACATATTTTTTCCATGGGATTTTGGGACGAACATTTTTTCAAAAATGATGAAGGTACATGGACAAGCGTAGATTAGGGGAAGTGTTGAGATTTAATTAGCACATAATAATTAAGAGATAATCCAAGCTTGTAACCAAGGTGTGGTTTCCCTGCGAGACAAGCGCACACACCCTATTCTCTAGGGAACCGAAGCATCACTACGTTGGTCCCCCCCTAAAAAATCAACCTATCATTATATATCAATGCCAATCTATCATCAATGTTCATTGCATTCATTTCTTCACAAAAACCGACCTATCACCTGTGTTGGCAGAACCTATTTCGCCCCGGCCCCCAGCACCCTTCCTCTTTCTAATCCGGCCCATTTTCTTGCTTCATTCCGAACCCACGAAGTAGTAGTGCGGTAGTTGCCCTAAAAAAATAAAGTGACAGGTTTTTATTGCGAGACTCCCCTTTTCGATTTTGGGCAGGTTCTAGAACTTTCCCAAACATATTTTTTTTCTCTATGTATTTCTTGTCAGTTTTTCTGGCTTTTATATCTATTTTTTCTTTTTCATTTTTCCTTCTTTTCTTTTTAATGAAATAAGGGAAGATAATGAAATACGTGATTTTTTTATATTCATGAATATTTTTCCAAATTCGCAACCAATTTATGAAATGCAGGAACATTTGAATTATTGATATTTTTAAAATTCATCAATTGTTTTTGAAACCATGAACATTTTTAAAATTCGTGAAATATGTTTGAAATATGGGGAAATATTTTGAAATTCCAACATTTTCAAATTTGTGAACATTTTTACAAATATAGGAAAATTTTGAAATCCATGAACATTTTTTTAAATCTAAGAGCTTTTTTCAATTTGGTACATTTTTCCAAATTCATGAACTATTCTTCAAATTCGGAACAACTTTCAAATTTTCTAATAGGTTTTGAAATATTTGAACATTCTCAAATACATGAACAATTTTTAAAATTCAAGATATTTTTAAATTTGCAGAAAAATTGAAATTATGGAAAATAATCAAAACGCGTCGGCGAGCCGTCGCTCCGCCTCCGCCGCTGGTCTGAACCTTTACTTGAATCTCAACCTTCACGTCTTGAGTCTTATTGACTCTGATGTGATCAATCGATGCCCCCGTGTAAATATAGAGCAACATCCTTTCCACTTCCACGATTTAATGGACTTTCGAGAAGATGAAGTGGGGGAAGTTGTTGTGGAGAAAGCAGAGGGTTGTGATAGGGAAGCAAAGGTGGCGCTGCCATGAAAAAAAAGAAAGAGCGATGGAAAACTGTCCGGGTGGAGCATTACTGTTGACGTGGCTGCACGGGAACTGTCCGGGTGGAGCATTACTGTTGACGTGGCTGCACGGGAATGGATGGTGATGTGGACAGGCTGCATGTCAAGAGAAATAACATAGTGGGGATGAACTATTTAGGTATTATAGATTCCCCCCGCAGGTCTAAAAACCGGAGATCCCACATGTGTTTTCCGAGACTCCCGTGGGATTAATTTTGCTCTCTACAAATAAAGGCCTAAAAGAGCTTCAAAGTTTTTTTCCTTGAAGTGAACCCGTGTGTAAGGGTTTGGTCGGGTCATTGGTTCCGCTTGACACTATTAGAACAGACATTTCAATTAAAAACTTTCAAAAAAACATCCAAGAAATTATATTTTTATGAAGGGTTTTTATCATTCCTGAATTGAAACAATTTTCCTAAATTTAAAATCCTTCACGGATATGAAAAATATATTCATGATTTTTTTAAAAAAATCAAGAGCTTCACAAATATTCACGGTTCTAAAAAATGTTCACAAATTATAAAATATAATGGTGAATTTGAAAACTATTTGTAAATTTTAATACTGTTCGAAAATAAATTTGTTTGTTAATTTAAAAAATGTTTCCAAATATGTTTTTTAATGTTCACAGTTTGAAGATAAAATTAGAAAAATATATAAGAATTCTAATTGTGTTTCTGATCTATTAAGAAAATCATAAATTTGAAATATATTCGTGAATAAAAACTAAAAAAATACATCAAACATAAAAAGCAAACTAGAGAATAAAACATAAAGGCGAAATAGTTAAAAAGGATAACAAAATTTGAACTGAACGTTCCCAAAATCGAAGGGACCGGCGTATGTGGCCAAGCCAATAGTGCACACGGGGGTCCAGTTTGCCGGAACACCTCCGTGGTACGCATGAGATGTGAATGGAATATCCTATTTCGCGCTCTCTGCGTCAAGCTGTGGAGGCTTCGCATGAGAGCTGGCGATCAAACGGTGAACTGTGTCGGCCCATTTACAGTCTTCGCATTTTCGGTTTTGGGAATCTTCTAGAGTTTTCCAGAACCGGTTTTTTCTTTCTTTTTGGTTTTTGGATTTTCTTTTTTTACGTTTTTCTGTTTATTTTTCTACTTTATTTTCTCTTTTCTTTTCCTTTCCTGTTTCTTTTTTTCGTTTCTTTTTATTTTTAAAGTTTTTTTTCAAAAAAAGTTCATGTTTCAAAACTTGTTCGTAAACTTAAAAAATTGTTCCACTTTTAAAAAATGTTCATTTTTAGAAAAATGATCGTGTTTTCCAAAATTGTTCAAAAATTCAAAAAATGTTCACATTTTAAAAAAAATGTTCCCTTTTTCAAAAATATTCGTCTTTTCCCTTTTTTGGTTTTACTTTTTACTTTTTTCTTCTCTTTTTTGTTTCTCTCAAAAAAGTATAAACCAAAAAACATTTTTTTTCTAAAAATGTTCGGGTTTTGGAAATTTTGTTTGGATTTTAAATATATGTTCACGATTACAAAATTTGTTCTCAAATTCAAAAACTGTTCACAGTTTTAAAATTTTTCCCAAATTCAAAAATTGTTCAGGTTATCGATAATGCATTCATAATTTTAAATATTGTTCATTTAAAAAAAATCAAAAACATGACAAAAATTGACCTGCTCAAAAAATGTTTGACATTCATAAATTGTTCACTTCTTCAAAAAAATTCTTTTTTTCGCTTTTTTCATAAAAACTTTGGTATTTCAAAAAAAATCTACGTTTTTTTTAAATGTTCATAATTTTCAAGAATTGTTTTTATTTTAGGAAAAGTTGAGGATTTCAAATTTGTTCACCATTTCTTCCTGTTTTCGAAATATGTTTGGAATTACGAAGTATGTTCACGTTTTTTAAATTGTTTGTGTTTTCAGAAAGAACGAGAATCTCAAAGTTGTTTGTTATTTCAAAGGAATATAAGAAAAATCATAAATGTTTCAAATCTGCCGCTACTTTCTGTTCTTAAGAGTTCGCGCTATACAAAAGTGCAAGCTGACGTGGTTAGCTCAAGTGCCTAGCTTCACGAGGTATAAGAAGTTAGCTGATGGAATGCTTGAGTTTGATTCCTCAGTCGTGCATCACCCTGTGCGAGACGCGCTCCATTCGACGCAGAATGCGTCCATTCGGAGCTCCCATGTGAATTGCCGTCGTAACCTTGGGGAGAAAAATAAAATTAATTCCAAAACCAGAAAACGGTACCGTGCGTTCATTCGTCTCTTTCTGGAACGGGAAACACAAACACGCGACGGACCGGCCGGGCGGCAAGTCCGTTCGTTCGCCACCACGACAGAAGAAAAACGGGAGCCTTCCATCCAACTCAGATTTCTTTCAAGCTCCGCCACTGATCCTACATGCAATGATGCAAACACAAGTGAACTAAAAGTCTAAAACCACGAGATGGTCTTTCTTCTGGGCACCGAGTATATCGCCCCGAGCTCATATGCTCCTTAGTGAATAGTAAAATATAAAAAAATAGTTAAAAATTAAATTTTTTTTGTAATTTTTTTGGTGCAGAATTTGACAAATGTTCTCGGTGCATGAAATTTTTCATCAAATAGTATTCAAGAAAGTCGTGGTGAAAAAACAAAATTGACACTCACTCAAAAATTGCTAGTTTTGAAAACATTCTGGAGTGTTGTTTCTTTGCCATGACCTCCATGAATGTTATTTCAGGAATAAATTTTCAAGCACCGAGAACATTTATCAAAGTTTGCATCAAATATTTTTCAGAATTTTCCGATCTTATTTTTATTTTTTCGAATTTTACTGCACGTCCCGAGCGCAAATGCGCCGGGGAGAAGATGTGGTAATGCATTTTCCCTTGGATGCAAGAACCTCCAAATTATATTTAAAAAAATGCAAGAACCGGGCTCGAGATTTGCTGGTTGCACACTTTTAGTTTTCCTCCCATGCTAGGGAGTCTAATTTCTTAGCTGGTGTGTGGCTCTAGGAGGGCACGTGTAGGCGACCTCCCGGGCGGCGCGCTCATGTCATGGCACGTACCGCCGGAGCCACGCGGCAGCCACCTACGCGCGTGTTCCCAAAGATGCACCCGAGACTCCCGTGGGATCCTTGCATCTTCTTCTTCTAGCGTACGTGGTAGGAGCGTACGTGTGTTTCCCAAAGGCGCCCGAGACGCACGCCAGTGGCATGACATTTTCCATCTTCTTCTAGGCGCAGACGAGCCAACGGTCACGTACGCGCGTTGGTGGGTCACATGGGCACCCGCCTGGAACGGCAGTTTGGTCGACGTGCCATCGGCTCGCGAACTCGCCACGTCCAGTCCAGACTCCAGACTAGGCACCGGAAAAGACAGCAGCGGCAGCGCGTTGGCGGCCTACCTGCGTAGTACGTGCGTGCGTGCGCCGTCGCTGCCGCGTGTTCGTTCGTTTCTTCTTCTTTCGGGAGGAGGCGGAAACGCAAGCGCGTCGCACTCACACGCGACCGACCCGGCCGGCAAAGTTGGTTCGCCACCGCGACAAAGATGGGAACCTTCCTTCCTCCGTTGCAGCAAAAAATTAATGCATCTTTTTCAGGAAATTCTAAATATAGACCGGCATGGCATTGAATGGGAGTACTCAGATCAAACACCACACGCAAACACAAGTGAACTGAACTACGGAATGGTCTTTTCCCTTACCCCTCTCTGGCTGGAGAGTACAAGTCCACTCTCAAGCTGTCTCGACTTACCGTGGCTACCACTTTTATTTAGACTGGAATTGCCCCTATCTGCTTACACTGTCACTCATGTGGGTGCATGCAGCTTCGCTGCAGTGATCCAACGCAGGGGCTATCTTCGTCCAAATGCGCTTATACGCACTACAATCTGAAATATGACCCAAAACTGCATGCGCACTATAATATGGAATAGAGAGACTAGCACATAATATTGTACGTTTTCCAGGGCCGTTGATACTCGGACTTTCTCGAGTCTAAGGATGCAATTTTATCCATGGGTACGGATACCCGCGGGTACCGTGCCCACATGGGCAGGGTATGGGCACACTTTTATATCCACGGATAGTACCCATACCCTACCCGTTAAGTTATGGGTAAGGTACGGGTATAGCCTTGTACCCGCGGGTATACCCATACCTTACCTGTTTGTGAACTAATGTTAATTTGTCGTTAATTAGTCATTAGTTTGTCATGTGACTCGTCTACTCCTATTGACTTAAGAGTATGTTGTGGTTTTTAAATTTTGATATTGGTTATTTACTCATCTACCTGTTATTTAACTGAGATAATTGATTTTTTTTCAAATGTGCTGTCAATAAGCGTAAAATTATGAACAACGTGTGTTCTATTTGTTTTACCCATTGGGTACCCAATGGGTATAGGTACCCATCGGGTATGGATATGGGCAAAGTTTCATACCCATGGATATGGGTATGGGTAGAATTTTGTACCCAGTGACTATACAGGTATGGGTATGTTATTGCTTTACCATGTCCATACCTTACCTATTGCCATCCTTACTCGAGTCAAGTCTAAACCCTTCTCGCAAAGAAAAGAAAAGAAAAATAGTCTGAACCCAACCAAACCCAACTGAACCTTCCGCTTTTCTTCACGCAGGTAATGTGCTATGTTTCTTCTCCTCCCCTTCGAGTTGTTGATCTCGTCAAGCAACGCCGCTCCTGGTCACTTGGTCAGCAGACGACTAGACATTTTATTGCTAGAATAGAATAACCAGACGACTATACATTTAGATTGTTATGGGTGCCCTATGCGTAGTTGCGTAGTACTCCCTCCGTTCTAAATTACTCGTCACAGAAATGGATGTATCTAGAACTAAAATACATCTAGATACATCCATACCTGCGACAAGTAATTCATAACAGAGGGAGTACAACAGTACATGTCCCATTTTCCATACGATAGTGCAGATGAGTGAAGTGTATTATATGTTCTCGAACTGTTTCGAAGGTATCACATATACTCTTGAACTATGAAAAGTGTCATTCGGGTCCTCGAAGTGCAGTAAGTGTGTACATATTTAGCAGCTAGTTCGAGGACCAACATGACACCTGTAAAATAGTTCCAGGATCTAGATGACACCTTTCATAGTTCGAGAATCTATGTGACACATCTGAAATAGTTTAAGGACCTACAATGCAGTCCACTCAATGCAGGTTGAGACGTTCATGCGTAGGATTAAACTGCAGCACACCACGGGATTGGCCATCGTACTATGATCGGATAGAATAAGCATCGTAGCTCAGATTGTTATCTACGTGAGTAATGAACCTTGTCACGCGCGTTCTAAACTACTGACACAACGAGAGAGCAGACGAAGAATGGAAACCAGAGCCAGCTAAGTTGAAAGAAAGGCTTCTGTGGTCGCGCCGTAGCAACATGAAGCAAAGTCATCACCCAGCCTCCCGGAGCACCTCTTGAATCTTCAGCCACCTATTCTCAGCACACTATGGCTCCAACCCTGCGACGCTCTATAAACTTCATAACGAGAGAGCAATTTCACTTTCATTTGAACCGACACTTGACTTTTGCGTCAACCTCTAGCTACATCTCTTCCCTACTTACATTCCCACACCATCAAAACAATGGTTCTACACCCCTACACCATCAAAACAACGGTTCTAGTAGCAAATATCGCGCACAATGGTTTATTTTTTCTAACCACGAATTTGCATCACCGTCGTGCCTCTTCAGGACAAGATATGATGTTTTCTTTTGTTGCAGGATTTCAACCACAATGCTGCCGAGGAAGAAAGGTTCCTCACTCACGGTTGCCCTTCTCCTCCAAGAACGCCTACTCGCTACTACTCTCCAAGGAGACTATGGAGAACCACAATACCACTATCATTTGGTCCTCGAGGGTGCCCATCAAGATTCAGATATTTCATATGGACATTGTTCAAAGATCGCCTCAACTCCAAGGTCATTCTCTTCCGCAAGACTGTCGTCCTCGAAACCGCATGTTCTAGGTGTGATGTCCCCTTCGAGGGTGCTCTCCACATGTTTATGTTTGTTCAGTGCCCTGTTTCCACCCAAGTTTGGAACACGTTTGGGACATCCAAACTCCGTGCAGCCTTGACAATGATATCTAGCCATTGATGACCGTTACCATTCTTTGGAAGCTATGGGATTCCATGAATGCTTGTGCCTCTCAGTCACTAGATCCACTCCTTTTTACGAGAGAACCTAATTTTTTTGTTGGATAAAAGAGAGGGCTTTTATGAGAGAGCATAGCAAGTTTCATTCCTTTATGACAGGGTTACGGAAATACACATTCTGGTGGCTGCAATGTAGATCGAGCGATGACGTGTAAGTGGGCCTTGAAGCTGCTGCAACTAGCGTCGATTGATGCAAGAAGAACTTGGCTCAATGTTGGTTGTCGATCGTAAAATGCTACTCTCCGCGTTCCATACTATATAAGATTATTTTTGACACTAACTATAGATAGAGGGAGTAGCTTTCTCCCCGTGAAGTTTTAGACCCTGTTCGGTAATTCACCAATTTCCGGAATATGCAGAGCGAGAAAACCACAGTTGTGTCATTTTGAACTGCAGCTCCACCAGCTCCAGAAGCGGAATTGTGGAGCGGAGCGACACCGAACATGGGCCTTGGTTTCGCAGCTGATGAGTTGGCTAGGAAGGCACGGGTACGCGTCGCCGGCGATCTGCTGCTCTGGCGAGCTGACATGTACGGCTAGAGCCAGGAGGCTGCGCATCGGCCAAATCTACCGTACGTGTCTCCCGGGTATACCTGGCCATGGGAAGCCCTGTTGGAAATATGCCCTAGAGGCAATAATAAATTAGTTATTATTATATTTCCTTATTCATGATAATCGTTTATTATCCATGCTAGAATTGTATTGATAGGAAACTCAGATACATGTGTGGATACATAGACAACACCATGTCCCTAGTAAGCCTCTAGTTGACTAGCTCGTTGATCAATAGATGGTTACGGTTTCCTGACCATGGACATTGGATGTCGTTCATAACGGGATCACATCATTAGGAGAATGATGTGATGGACAAGACCCAATCCTAAGCCTAGCACAAGATCATGTAGTTCGTATGCTAAAGCTTTTATAATGTCAAGTATCATTTCCTTAGACCATGAGATTGTGCAACTCCCGGATATCGTAGGAGTGCTTTGGGTGTGCCAAACGTCACAACGTAACTGGGTGGCTATAAAGGTACACTACAGGTATCTCCAAAAGTGTCTGTTGGGTTGGCACAAATCGAGACTGGGATTTGTCACTCCTGTAAACGGAGAGGTATCTCTGGGCCCACTCGGCAGGACATCATCATAATGTGCACAATGTGATCAACGAGTTGATCACGGGATGATGTGTTACGGAACGAGTAAAAGAGACTTGCCAGTAACGAGATTGAACAAGGTATCGGGATACCGACGATCGAATCTCGGGCAAGTATCGTACCGCTAGACAAAGGGAATTGTATACGGGATTGATTAAGTCCTTGACATCGTGGTTCATCCGATGAGATCATCGTGGAGCATGTGGGAGCCAGCATGGGTATCCAGATCCCGTTGTTGGTTATTGACCGGAGAGTCATCTCGGTCATGTCTGCATGTCTCCCGAACCCGTAGGGTCTACACACTTAAGGTTCGATGACGGTAGGGTTATAGGGAATAGATATACGTGGTTACCGAATGTTGTTCGGAGTCCCAGATGAGATCTTGGACGTCACAAGGAGTTCCGGAATGGTCCGGAGGTAAAGATTTATATATGGGAAGTCCTGGTTTGGTCACCGGAAAAGTTTCGGGTTTTATCGGTAACGTACCGGGACCACCGGGAGGGTCCCGGGGGTCCACCAAGTGGGGCCGCCAGCCCCGGAGGGCTGCATGGGCCAAGTGTGGGAGGGGACCAGCCCCAGGTGGGCTGGTGCGCCCCCCCCCCCCCCACCAAGGCCCAAGGCGCAAGGGAGAGTAGAAGGGGGCAAACCCTAGGCTCAGATGGGCCTAAGGCCCACCTAGTGGTGCGCCCCCCTCTCTCCCCCCTTGCCCCCCCCCCCCCTAGATGAGATCTAGGGCTGGCCGCCACCCCTAGGGGTGGAAACCTAGGTGGGGGCACAGCCCCTCCCCTCCCCCTATATATACTTGAGGTTTTTGGCTGCCATAGACACGATTCAATCTCCTTCTTGGCGCAGCTCTACCCCTCTCCCTCCTCGTCGCTTGCGGTGCTTGGCGAAGCCCTGCTGGAGTACCACGCTCCTCCACCACCACCATGCCGTTGTGCTGCTGCTGGATGGAGTCTTCCCCAACCTCTCATTCTCCCCTTGCTGGATCAAGGCGTAGGAGACGTCACCGAGCTGTACGTGTGTTGAACACGGAGGTGCCGTCCGTTCGGCACTAGGATCATCGGTGATTTGGATCACGACGAGTACGACTCCATCAACCCCGTTCACTTGAACGCTTCCGCTTAGCGATCTACAAGGGTATGTAGATGCACTCTCCTTCCCTCGTTGCTAGATTACTCCATAGATTGATCTTGGTGATGCATAGAAAATTTTGAATTTTTGCTACGTTCCCCAACAGTGGCATCATGAGCTAGGTCTATGCGTAGTTTCTATGCACGAGTAGAACACAAAGTAGTTGTGGGCGTTGATTTTGTTCAATATGCTTACCGTTACTAGTCCAATCTTGATTCGGCGGCATTGTGGGATGAAGCGGCCCGGATCGACCTTACACGTACTCTTACGTGAGACTGGTTCCACCGACTGACATGCACTAGTTGCATAAGGTGGCTAGCGGGTGTCTGTCTCTCCCACTTTAGTCGGATCGGATTCGATGAAAAGGGTCCTTATGAAGGGTAAATAGCAATTGGCATATCACGTTGTGGTTTTTGCGTAGGTAAGAAACGTTCTTGCTAGAAACCCATAGCAGCCACGTAAAACATGCAAACAACAATTAGAGGACGTTTAACTTGTTTTTGCAGGGTATGCTATGTGATGTGATATGGCCAAGAAGAATGTGATGAATGATATGTGATGTATGAGATTGATCATGTTCTTGTAATAGGAATCACGACTTGCATGTCGATGAGTATGACAACCGGCAGGAGCCATAGGAGTTGTCTTTATTTATTATATGACCTGCGTGTCATTGAACAACGCCATGTAATTACTTTACTTTATTGCTAACCGTTAGCTGTAGTAGTAGAAGTAATAGTTGGCGAGACAACTTCATGAAGACACGATGATGGAGATCATGGTGTCATGCCGGTGACGATGATGATCATGGAGCCCCGAAGATGGAGATCAAAAGGAGCAAAGTTATGATGGCCATATCATGTCACCTTTTGATTGCATGTGATGTTTATCATGTTTTTGCATCTTATTTGCTTAGAACGACGGTAGTAAATAAGATGATCCCTCATTAAAATTTCAAGAAAGTGTTCCCCCTAACTGTGCACCGTTGTGAAAGTTCATCGTTTCGAAGCACCACGTGATGATCGGGTGTGATAGATTCTTACGTTCACATACAACGGGTGTAAGCCAGATTTACACACGCGAAACACTTAGGTTGACTTGACGAGCCTAGCATGTACAGACATGGCCTCGGAACACAAGAGACCGAAAGGTCGAGCATGAGTCGTATGGTAGATACGATCAACATGAAGATGTTCACCGATGATGACTAGTCCGTCTCACATAATGATCGGACACGGCCTAGTTGACTCGGATCATGTAATCACTTAGATGACTAGAGGGATGTCTATCTGAGTGGGAGTTCATGAGATGGACTTAATTATCCTGAACATAGTCAAAAGATCTTTGCAAATTATGTCGTAAGCTCGCGCTTCAGTTCTACTGTTTAGATATGTTCCTAGAGAAAATTTAGTTGAAAGATAATAGGAGCAATTATGCGGACTAAGTCCGTAAACTGAGGATTGTCCTCATTGCTTCATAGAAGGCTTATGTCCTTAATGCACCACTTAGTGTGCTGAACCTCGAACGTCGTCTGTGGATGTTGCGAACATCTGACATACACATTTTTATAACTACGTGATAGTTCAGTTAAACGGTTTAGAATTGAGGCACCGAAGACGTTTTGAAACGTCGCGAAACATATGAGATGTTTTGAGGGCTGAAATTGGGATTTGAGGCTCGTGCCCACGTCAAGAGATATAAGACCTCCGACGATTTTCTTAGCTTGCAAACTAAGGGAGAAAAGCTCAATTGTTGAGCTTGTGCTCAGATTGTCTGAGTACAACAATCATTTGAATCGAGTGGGAGTTGATCTTCCAGATGAGAAAGTGATGTTTCTCCGAAGTCATTACCACCAAGCTGCTAGAGCTTCGTGATGAACTATAATATATCAGGGACATATATGATGATCCTTGAGATATTCGCGATGTTTGACACCACAAAAGTAGAAATCAAGAAGGAGCATCAATTGTTGATGGTTGGTGAAACCACTAGTTTCAAGAAGGGCAAGGACAAGAAGGGATACTTCATGAAATGGCAAATCAGCTGCTGCTCTAGTGAAGAAACCCAAGGTTGAACCCAAACCCGAGACTAAGTGCTTCTGTGATAAGGGGAACAGCCACTAGAGCAGAATTACCCTAGATACTTGGTAGATGAGAAGGCTGGCAAGGTCGATAGAAGTATATTGGATATACATTGTGTTAATGTGTACTTTACTAGTACTCCTAGTAGCACCATGGTATTAGATACCAGTTCGGCTGCTAAGTGTTAGTAAACTCGAAATAAAAGGCTGCGAAGTAAACGGAGACTAGCTAAAGGTGAGCTGGCGATATGTGTTGGAAGTTTTTCCAAGCTTGATGTGATCAAGCATCGCACGCTCCCTCTACCATCGAGATTGGTGTTTGCGTTGAGCATAGACATGATTGGATTATGTCTATCGCAATACGGTTATTCATTTAAGGAGAATAATGGTTACTCTGTTTATTTGAATAATACCTTCAATGGTCTTGCACCTAAAATGAATGGTTTATTGAATCTCGATCGTAGTGATACACATGTTCATGCAAAAAGATATAAGATAGTAATGATAGTACCACCTACTTGTGGCACTGCCACGTAAGTCATATCGGTATAAAACGCATGAAGAAGCTCCATGTTGATGGATCTTTGGGCTCACTCGTTTTTGAAAAGTTTGAGACATGCGAACCATGTCTATTGGTGTATATGCATGAAGAAACTCCATGCAAATGGACCGTTTGGACTCACTTGATTTTGAATCACTTGAGACATGCAAATCATACCACATGGGCAAGATGACTGAAAGCCTCGTTTTCAGTAAAATGGAACTAGAAAGCAACTTGTTGGAAGTAATACATTTTGATGTGTGCAGTCCAATGAGTGCTGAGGCGTGTAGTGGATATCGTTATTACTGCACAGATGATTTGAGTAGATGTTGAGTACATTTACTTGATGAATCACGAGTCTGAATTATTGAAAGGTTCAAGTAATTTTAGGGTGAAGTTGAAAGATCGTCGTGACAAGAGGATAAAATATCTATGATATGATCATAGAGATGAATATCTGAATTACGAGTTTGGCACAGAATTAAGACATTGTGGAAATTGTTTCACAACTAATACAGCCTGGAACACCATAGTGTGATGGTGTGTCCGAACATCATAACCGTACCCTATTGGATATGATGCATACCATGATGTCTCTTATTGAATTACCATGATAGTTTATGGGTTAGGCATTAGAGACAACCACATTCACTTTAAATAGGGCACCACGTAATTCCAATGAGATGACACCGTATGAACTATGGTTTAGAGAAACCTAAGCTGTCATTTCTTAAAAGTTTGAGGCTGCGACGCTTATGTGAAAAAGTTTCAGGCTGATAAGCTCGAACCCAAAGCGGCTAAATGCATCTTCATAGGACACCCAAAACAGTTGGGTATACTTCCTGTCTCAGATCCGAAAGCAATAAGGGATTGTTTCTAGAATCGGATCCTTTCTCGAGGAAAAGTTTCTCTCGAAAGAATTGAGTGGGAGGTTGGTGGAGACTTGATGAGGTTATTGAACCGTCTCTTCAACTAGTGTGGCAGGGCACAGGGAGTTGTTCCTGTGGCACCTACACCAATTGAAATGGAAGCTTATGATAGTGATCATGAAACTTCAGATCAAGTCACTACCAAACCTCGTGGGATGACAAGGATTCGTACTACTTCAGAGTGGTACGTAATCCTGTCTTGGAAGTCATGTTGATAGACAACAATGAACCTACGAGCTATGGAGAAGCGATGGTGGGCCTGGATTCCAAAATGGCTCGAGACCATATAATCCAGAGAGGATCCATATATGAAAACAAAGTGTAGACTTTGGAAGAACTACTTGATGGTCGTAAGGCTGTTAGGTACATATGGATTTTAAAAGGAAGACGGACAATGATGGTAAGTATCACCATTAAAAAAGCTCGACTTGTCGTTAAGATGTTTTCCGACAAGTTCAAGGAGTTGACTACGATGAGACTTTCTCACTCGTAGCGATGCTAGGAGTCTATTGGAATTATATTAGCGATTACTGCATTATTTATGAAATCTTGCAGATAGGATGTCAAAACATTGTTTACTCGACGATTTTCTTGAGGAAAGGTTGTATGTGATACAACCAGAAGTTTTTGTCAATCCTGAAAGATGCTAATAAGTATGCAAAGCTCCAGCAATCCTTCTAAGGACTGGAGTAAGCATCTCGGAGTTGGAATGTATGCTTTGATGAGATGATCAAAGATTTTGGGAGTATACAAAGTTTATGAGAAACTTGTATTTCCAAATAAGTGAGTGGGAGCACTATAGAATTTCTGATGAATATATGTTGTTGACATATTGTTGATCAGAAATGATGTAGAATTTCTGGAAAGCATATAGGGTTATTTGGAAAGTGTTTTTCAATGGAAAGCCTGGATTAAGCTACTTGAACATTGAGCATCAAGATCTATAAGGATAGATCAAAATGCTTAATGGTACTTTCAAATGAGCACATACCTTGACATGAACTTGAAGGTGTTCAAGATGGATCAGTCAAAGAAGGAGTTCTTGCCTGAGTTGTAAGGTATGAAGTTAAGACTTAAAGCTCGACCACGCAGAAGAAAGAGGAAGGACGAAGGTCGTCCCCTATGCTTTTGTCATAGGCTCTACACGGTATGCCATGCTGAGTACCGCACCTGATGTGTTCCTTGCCACATATCTAGCAAGAGGGTGCAAAGGTAATCTAGGAGTAGATCACCAGATAGCGGTCTAAATTATCCTTAGAGGAATAAGGATATGTTTCTTGGTTATGGAGGTGATAAAGAGTTCGACGTAAAGAGTTACGTCGATGCAAGCTTAACACCTATCCAGATAGCTCTGAGTAGAGATACCGGATACGTATAATGGAGCAACAATTTAGAATAGCTCCAAGTAGAACAGTTATTTGAAATGGCTCCAAATGTAGCGTAGTAGTTGCATCTACAAGATGACATAGAAATTTGCGAAGTACATACGGATCTGAATGTTGCAGACCCGTTGACTGAAACCTCTCTCACAAGCATAACATGATCAAACCCAGAACTCTTTGGGTGTTAGTCACATGGGGATGTGACCTTGAGTGTTAATCACATATCGATGTGAACTGGATTATTGACTCTAGTGCAAGTGGGAGACTGTTGGAAATATGCCCTAGAGGCAATAATAAATTGGTTATTATTATATTTCCTTGTTCATGATAATCGTTTATTATCCATGCTAAAATTGTATTGATAGGAAACTCAGATACATGTGTGGATACATAGACAACACCATGTCCCTAGTAAGCCTCTAGTTGACTAGCTCGTTGATCAATAGATGGTTACGGTTTCCTGACCATGGACATTGGATGTCGTTCATAACGGGATCACATCATTAGGAGAATGATGTGATGGACAAGACCCAATCCTAAGCCTAGCACAAGATCATGTAGTTCGTATGCTAAAGCTTTATAATGTCAAGTATCATTTCCTTAGACCATGAGATTGTGCAACTCCCGGATATCGTAGGAGTGCTTTGGGTGTGCCAAACGTCACAACGTAACTGGGTGGCTATAAAGGTACACTACAGGTATCTCCGAAAGTGTCTGTTGGGTTGGCACGAATCGAGACTGGGATTTGTCACTCCTGTAAACAGAGAGGTATCTCTGGGCCCACTCGGTAGGACATCATCATAATGTGCACAATGTGATGAAGGAGTTGATCATGGGATGATGTGTTACGGAACGAGTAAAAGAGACTTGCCAGTAACAAGATTGAACAAGGTATCGGGATACCAACGATCGAATCTCGGGCAAGTATCGTACCGCTAGACAAAGGGAATTGTATACGGGATTGATTAAGTCCTTGACATCATGGTTCATCCGATGAGATCATCGTGGAGCATGTGGGAGCCAGCATGGGTATCCAGATCCCGCTGTTGGTTATTGACCGGAGAGTCACCTCGGTCATGTCTGCATGTCTCCCGAACCCGTAGGGTCTACACACTTAAGGTTCGATGACGCTAGGATTATAGGGAATAGATATACGTGGTTACCGAATGTTGTTCGGAGTCCCGGATGAGATCCCGGACGTCACGAGGAGTTCCGGAATGGTCCGGAGGTAAAGATTTATATATGGGAAGTCCTGTTTTGTGTTGGAAATATGCCCTAGAGGCAATAATAAATTGGTTATTATTATATTTCCTTGTTCATGATAATCGTTTATTATCCATGCTAGAATTGTATTGATAGGAAACTCAGATACATATGTGGATACATAGACAACACCATGTCCCTAGTAAGCCTCTAGTTGACTAGCTCGTTGATCAATAGATGGTTACGGTTTCCTAACCATGGACATTGGATGTCGTTGATAACGGGATCACATCATTAGGAGAATGATGTGATGGACAAGACCCAATCCTAAGCCTAGCACAAGATCATGTAGTTCGCATGCTAAAGCTTTTATAATGTCAAGTATCATTTCCTTAGACCATGAGATTGTGCAACTCCCGGATACCGTAGGAGTGCTTTGGGTGTGCCAAACGTCACAACGTAACTGGGTGGCTATAAAGGTACACTACAGGTATCTCCGAAAGTGTCTGTTGGGTTGGCATGAATCGAGACTGGGATTTGTCACTCCGTGTAAACGGAGAGGTATCTCTGGGCCCACTCGGTAGGACATCATCATAATGTGCACAATGTGATCAAGGAGTTGATCACGGGATGATGTGTTACGGAACGAGTAAAGAGACTTGCCGGTAACGAGATTGAACAAGGTATCGGGATACCGACGATCGAATCTCGGGCAAGTATCGTACCGATAGACAAAGGGAATTGTATACGGGATTGATTAAGTCCTTGACATCATGGTGCATTCGATGAGATCATCGTGGAACATGTGGGAGCCAACATGGGTATCCAGATCCCACTGTTGGTTATTGACCGGAGAACGTCTCAGTCATGTCTGCATGGTTCCCGAACCCGTAGGGTCTACACACTTAAGGTTCGATGACACTAGGGTTATAGGGAATAGATATACGTGGTTACCAAATGTTGTTCCGAGTCCCGGATGAGATCCCGGACGTCACGAGGACTTCCGGAATGGTCCGAAGGTAAAGATTTATATATGGGAAGTCCTGTTTTGGTCACCGGAAAAGTTTCGGGTTTTATCGGTAACGTACCAGGACCACCGGGAGGGTCCCGGGGGTCCACCAAGTGGGGCCACAAGCCCCGGAGGGCTGCATGGGCCAAGTGTGGGAGGGGACCAGCCCTAGGTGGACTGGTGCGCCCCCCACCAAGGCCCAAGGCGCAAGGAAGAGGGGAAGGGGGCAAACCCTAGGGCAGATGGGCCCTAAGGCCCACCCTGGTGCGCCTCCCCCTCTCCCCTCCCCTTGGCCGCCCCTAGATGGGATCTAGGGGGCTGCCGCCACCCCTAGGGAGGGAACCCTAGGTGGGGGCGCAGCCCCTCCCCTTCCCCTATATATAGTTGAGGTTTGGGCTGCCCAATACACATGAGTTCCTCTCTTTCTTGGCGCAGCCCTATCTCTCTCTTTCTCCTATCTCGCAGTGCTTGGCGAAGCCCTGCTGGATCACCACGCTCCTCCATCACCACCACGCCGTTGTGTTGTTGCTGGATGGAGTCTTCCTCAACCTCTCCCTCTCTCCTTGCTGGATCAAGGCATGGGAGACGTCACCGGGCTGTACGTGTGTTGAACGCGGAGGTGCCGTCCATTCGGCACTAGGATCTCCGGTGATTTGGATCACGACGAGTACGACTCCTTCAACCCCGTTCTCTTGAATGCTTCCGCTTAGCAATCTACAAGGGTATGTAGATGCACTCTCCTTCCCCTCGTTGCTGGTTTCTCCATAGATAGATCTTGGTGACACGTAGGAAAATTTTGAATTTCTGCTACGTTCCCCAACAGTGGCATCATGAGCTAGGTCTATTGCGTAGATTCTATGCACGAGTAGAACACAAAGTAGTTGTGGGCGTTGATTTTGTTCAATATGCTTACCATTACTAGTCCAATCTTGATTCGGCGGCATTGTGGGATGAAGCGGCCCGGACCGACCTTACACGTACTCTTACGTGAGACTGGTTCCACCGACTGACATGCACTAGTTGCATAAGGTGGCTAGCAGGTGTCTGTCTCTCCCACTTTAGTCGGATCGGATTCGATGAAAAGGGTCCTTATGAAGGGTAAATAGAAATTGGCATATCACGTTGTGGTTTTTGCGTAGGTAAGAAACGTTCTTGCTAGAAACCCATAGCATCCACGTAAAACATGCAAACAACAATTAGAGGACGTCTGACTTGTTTTTGCAGGGTATGCAATGTGATGTGATATGGCCAAAGGATGTGATGAATGATATATGTGATGTATGAGATGATCATGTTCTTGTAATAGGAATCACGACTTGCATGTCGATGAGTATGACAACCGGCAGGAGCCATAGGAGTTGTCTTAATTTATTTATGACCTGCGTGTCAACATAAACGTCATGTAATTACTTTACTTTATTGCTAACCGTTAGCAGTAGTAGTAGAAGTAATAGTTGGCGAGACAACTTCATGAAGACACGATGATGGAGATCATGATGATGGAGATCATGGTGTCATGCCGGTGACGATGATGATCATGGAGCCCCGAAGATGGAGATCAAAAGGAGCAATATGATATTGGCCATATCATGTCACTATTTGATTGCATGCAATGTTTATCATGTTTATACATCTTATTTGCTTAGAACGACGGTAGTAAATAAGATGATCCCTCATTAAAATTTCAAGAAAGTGTTCCCCCTAACTGTGCACTGTTGCGAAAGTTCGTCGTTTCGAAGCACCACATGATGATCGGGTGTGATAGATTCTTACGTTCACATACAATGGGTGTAAGCCAGATTTACACACGCGAAACACTTAGGTTGACTTGATGAGCCTAGCATGTACAGACATGGCCTCGGAACACAAGAGACCGAAAGGTCGAGCATGAGTCATATAGAAGATACGATCAACATGAAGATGTTCACCGATGTTTACTAGTCCGTCTCACGTGATGATCGGACATGGCCTAGTTGACTCGGATCATGTAATCACTTAGATGACTAGAGGGATGTCTATCTGAGTGGGAGTTCATAAGATGAACTTGTTTATCCTGAACATAGTCAAAAGGATTTTGCAAATTATGTCGTAGCTCGCGCTTTAGTTCTACTGTTTAGATATGTTCCTAGAGAAAAATTAGTTGAAAGTTCATACTAGCAATTATGCAGACAGTAAAAGGCTTATGTCCTTAATGCACCGCTCAGTGTGCTGAACCTCGAACGTCATCTGTGGATGTTGCGAACATCTGACATACACATTTGATAACTACGTGATAGTTCAGTTAAACGGTTTAGAGTTGAGGCACCGAAGACGTTTTAAAATGTCGCGAAACATATGAGATGTTTCGAGGGCTGGAATTGGGATTTCAGGCTCGTGCCCACGTCAAGAGGCATAAGACCTCCGACGATTTTCTTAGCCTGCAAACTAAGGGAGAAAAGCTCAATTGTTGAGCTTGTGCTCAGATTGTCTGAGTACAACAATCATTTGAATCGAGTGGGAGTTGATCTTCCAGATGAGAAAGTGATGTTTCTCCGAAGTCATTACCACCAAGCTACTAGAGCTTCGTGATGAACTATAATATATCAGGGACATATATGATGATCCTTGAGATATTCGCGATGTTTGACACCACAAAAGTAGAAATCAAGAAGGAGCATCAATTGTTGATGGTTGGTGAAACCACTAGTTTCAAGAAGGGCAAGGGCAAGAAGGGATACTTCATGAAATGGCAAATCAGCTGCTGCTCTAGTGAAGAAACCCAAGGTTGAACCCAAACCCGAGACTAAGTGCTTATGTGATAAGGGGAACAACCACTAGAGCAGAATTACCCTAGATACTTGGTAGATGAGAAGGTTGGCAAGGTCGATAGAAGTATATTGGATATACATTGTGTTAATGTGTACTTTACTAGTACTCCTAGTAGTACCATGGTATTAGATACCAGTTCGGCTGCTAAGTGTTAGTAAACTCGAAATAAAAGGCTGCGGAGTAAACGGAGACTAGCTAAAGGTGAGCTGGCGATATGTGTTGGAAGTTTTTCCAAGCTTGATGTGATCAAGCATCGCAAGCTCCCTCTACCATCGAGATTGGTGTTTGCGTTGAGCATAGACATGATTGGATTATGTCTATCGCAATACGGTTATTCATTTAAGGAGAATAATGGTTACTCTGTTTATTTGAATAATACCTTCAATGGTCTTGCACCTAAAATGAATGGTTTATTGAATCTCGATCGTAGTGATACACATGTTCATGCCAAAAGATATAAGATAGTAATGACAGTACCACCTACTTGTGGCACTGCCACGTAAGTCATATCGGTATAAAACGCATGAAGAAGCTCCATGTTGATGGATCTTTGGGCTCACTCGTTTTTGAAAAGTTTGAGACATGCGAACCATGTCTATTGGTGTATATGCATGAAGAAACTCCATGCAAATGGACCGTTTGGACTCACTCGATTTTGAATCACTTGAGACATGCAAATCATACCACATGGGCAAGATGACTGAAAGCCTCGTTTTCAGTAAAGTGGATCTAGAAAGCAACTTGTTGGAAGTAATACATTTTGATGTGTGCAGTCCAATGAGTGCTGAGGCGTGTAGTGGATATCGTTATGTTCTTACTTCACAGATGATTTGAGTAGATGTTGAGTATATTTACTTGATGATTCACGAGTCTGAATTATTGAAAGGTTCAAGTAATTTCAGGGTGAAGTTGAAAGATCATCGTGACAAGAGGATAAAATATCTATGATATGATCATAGAGATGAATATCTGAATTACGAGTTTGGCACAGAATTAAGACATTGTTGAAATTGTTTCACAGGTAATACAGCCTGGAACACCATAGTGTGATGGTGTGTCCGAACATCATAACTACACCCTATTGGATATGATGCATACCATGATGTCTCTTATCGAATTACCACGATAGTTTATGGGTTAGGCATTAGAGACAACCACATTCACTTTAAATAGGGCACCACGTAATTCTGATGAGATGACACCATATGAACTATAGTTTAGAGAAACCTAAGCTGTCATTTCTTAAAAGTTTGGGGTTGCGACGCTTATGTGAAAAAGTTTCAGGCTGATAAGCTCGAACCCAAAGCGGATAAATGCATCTTCATAGGACACCCAAAAGAGTTGGGTATACCTCCTTTCTCAGATCCGAAAGCAATAAGGGATTGTTTCTAGAATCGGGTCCTTTCTCGAGGAAAAGTTTCTCTCGAAAGAATTGAGTGGGAGGATGGTGGAGACTTGATGAGGTTGTTGGACCGTCTCTTCAACTAGTGTGTGGCAGGGCACATGGAGTTGTTCCTGTGGCACCTACACCAATTGAAGTGGAAGCTTATGATAGTGATCATGAAACTTCAGATCAAGTCACTACCAAACCTCGTGGGATGACAAGGATGCGTACTACTTCAGAGTGGTACGTAATCCTGTCTAGGAAGTCATGTTGCTAGACAACAATGAACCTACGAGCTATGGAGAAGCGATGGTGGGCCTGGATTCCAAAATGGCTCGAGGCCATATAATCCGAGAGAGGATCCATATATGAAAACAAAATGTAGACTTTGGAAGAACTACTTGATGGTCGTAAGGCTGTTAGGTACCTATGGATTTTAAAAGGAAGACGGACAATGATGGTATGTATCACCATTAAGAAAGCTCGACTTGTCGTTAAGATGTTTTCCGACAAGTTCAAGGAGTTGACTACGATGAGACTTTCTCACTCGTAGCGATGCTAAGAGTCTGTTGGAATTATATTAGCGATTACTGCATTATTTATGAAATCTTGCAGATAGGATGTCAAAACGTTGTTTCCTCGACGATTTTCTTGAGGAAAGGTTGTATGTGATACAACCGGAAGGTTTTGTCAATCCTGAAAGATGCTAACAAGTATGCAAAGCTCCAGCAATCCTTCTAAGGACTGGAGTAAGCATCTCGGAGTTGGAATGTATGCTTTGATGAGATGATCAAAGATTTTGGGTGTATACAAAGTTTATGAGAAACTTGTATTTCCAAAGAAGTGAGTGGGAGCACTATAGAATTTCTGATGAGTATATGTTGTTGACATATTGTTGATCAGAAATGACGTAGAATTTCTGGAAAGCATATAGGGTTATTTGGAAAGTATTTTTCAATGGAAAGCCTGGATTAAGCTACTTGAACATTGAGCATCAAGATCTATAAGGATGGATCAAAACGCTTAATGGTACTTTCAAATGAGCACATACCTTGACATGATCTTGAAGGTGTTCAGGATGGATCAGTTAAAGAAGGAGTTCTTGCCTGAGTTGTAAGGTATGAAGTTAAGACTTAAAGCTCGACCATGGCAGAAGAAAGAGGAAGGACGAAGGTCGTCCCCTATGCTTTTGTCATAGGCTCTCTACAGTATGCTATGCTGTGTGCCGCACCTGAAGTGTGCCTTGCCATGAGTCAGTCAAGGGGTACAAGAGTGATCCAAGAATGGATCACAGAATAGCGGTCTAAATTATCCTTAGAGGAATAAGGATATGTTTCTCGGTTATGGAGGTGATAAAGAGTTTGACGTAAAGAGTTACGTCGATGCAAGCTTAACACCTATCCGGATAGCTCTGAGTAGAGATACCGGATACGTATAATGGAGCAACAATTTAGAATAGCTCCAAGTAGAACAGTTATTTGAAATGGCTCCAAATATAGCGTAGTAGTTGCATCTACAAGATGACATAGAAATTTGCGAAGTACATACGGATCTGAATGTTGCAGACCCGTTGACTGAAACCTCTCTCACAAGCATAGCATGATCAAACCCAGAACTCTTTGGATGTTAGTCACATGGGGATGTGACCTTGAGTGTTAATCACATATCGATGTGAACTGGATTATTGACTCTAGTGCAAGTGGGAGACTGCTGGAAATATGCCCTAGAGGCAATAATAAATTGGTTATTATTATATTTCCTTGTTCATGATAATCGTTTATTATCCATGCTAGAATTGTATTGATAGGAAACTCAGATACATGTGTGGATACATAGACAACACCATGTCCCTAGTAAGCCTCTAGTTGACTAGCTCGTTGATCAATAGATGGTTACGGTTTCCTGACCATGGACATTGGATGTCGTTGATAACGGGATCACATCATTAGGAGAATGATGTGATGGACAAGACCCAATCCTAAGCCTAGCACAAGATCATGTAGTTCGTATGCTAAAGCTTTTCTAATGTCAAGTATCATTTCCTTAGACCATGAGATTGTGCAACTCCCGGATACCGTAGGAGTGCTTTGGGTGTGCCAAACGTCACAACGTAACTGGGTGGCTATAAAGGTACACTACAGGTATCTCCGAAAGTGTCTGTTGGGTTGGCACGAATCGAGACTGGGATTTGTCACTCCGTGTAAACGGAGAGGTATCTCTGGGCCCACTCGATAGGACATCATCATAATGTGCACAATGTGATTAAGGAGTTGATCACGGGATGATGTGTTACGGAACGAGTAAAGAGACTTGCCGGTAACGAGATTGAACAAGGTATCGGGATACCGACGATCGAATCTCGGGTAAGTATCGTACCGATAGACAAAGGGAATTGTATACGGGATTGATTAAGTCCTTAACATCGTGGTTCATCTGATGAGATCATCATGGAACATGTGGGAGCCAACATGGGTATCCAAATCCCGCTGTTGGTTATTGACCAGAGAACGTCTCAGTCATGTCTGCATGGTTCCCGAACCCGTAGGGTCTACACACTTAAGGTTTGATGACGCTAGGGTTATAGGAAATAGATATACGTGGTTACCGAATGTTGTTCGGAGTCCCGGATGAGATCCCGGACGTCACGAGAACTTCCGGAATGGTCCGGAGGTAAAGATTTATATATGGGAATTCCTGTTTTGGTCACCGGAAAAGTTTCGGGTTTTATCGATAACGTACCGGGACCACCGAGAGGGTCCCGGGGGTCCACCAAATGGGGCCACAAGCCCCGGAGGGCTGCATGGGCCAAGTGTGGGAGGGGACCAACCCCAGGTGGGCTGGTGCGCCCCCCCACCAAGGCCCAAGGCGCAAGGAAGAGGGGAAGGGGGCAAACCCTAGGGCAGATGGGCCCTAAGGCTCACCCTGGTGCGCCTCACCCTCTCCCCTCCCCTTGGCCGTCCCTAGATGGGATCTAGGGGGCTGCTGCCACCCCTAGGGAGGGAACCTTAGGTGGGGGCGCAGCCCCTCCCCTTCCCTTATATATAGTTGAGGTTTGGGCTGCCCAATACACATGAGTTCCTCTCTTTCTTGGCGCAGCCCTATCTCTCTCTTTCTCCTATCTCGCAGTGCTTGGCGAAGCCCTGCTGGATCACCACGCTCCTCCATCACCACCACGCCGTTGTGTTGCTGCTGGATGAAGTCTTCCTCAACCTCTCCCTCTCTCCTTGCTGGATCAAGGCATGGGAGACGTCACCGGGCTGTACGTGTGTTGAACGCGGAGGTGCCGTCCGTTCGGCACTAGGATCTCCGGTGATTTGGATCACGATGAGTACGACTCCTTCAACACCGTTCTCTTGAACGCTTCCGCTTAGCAATCTACAAGGGTATGTAGATGCACTATCCTTCCCCTCGTTGCTGGTTTCTCCATAGATAGATCTTGGTGACACGTAGGAAAATTTTGAATTTCTGCTACGTTCCCCAACATTTTGGTCACCGGAAAAGTTTCGGATTTTATCGGTAATGTACCGGGACCATCGGGAGGGTTCCGGGGGTCCACCAAGTGGGGCCGCCAGCCCCGAAGGGCTGCATGGACCAAGTGTGGGAGGGGACCAGCCCCAGGTGGGCTGGTATGCCCCCCACCAAGGCCCAAGGCGCAAGGGAGAGTGAAAGGGGGCAAACCCTAGGCTCAGATGGGCCTAAGGCCCACCTAGTGGTGCGCCCCCCTCTCTCCCCCCTTGGCCGCCCCCCTAGATGGGATCTAGGGCTGGCCGCCACCCCTAGGGGTGGAAACCTAGGTGGGGACGCAGCCCCTCCCCCTATATATACTTGAGGTTTTGGGCTGCCACAGACACGATTCAATCTCCTTCTTGGCGCAGCTCTACCCCTCTCCCTCCTCGTCTCTTGCGGTGCTTGGCGAAGCCCTGCTGGAGTACCACGCTCCTCCACCACCACCACGTCGTCGTGCTGCTGCTGGATGGAGTCTTCCCCAACCTCTCATTCTCCCCTTGCTGGATCAAGGCGTATGAGACGTCACCGGGCTGTACGTGTGTTGAACACGGAGGTGCCGTCCGTTCGTCACTAGGATCTCCGGTGATTTGGATCACGACGAGTACGACTCCTTCAACACCGTTCTCTTGAACGCTTCCGCTTAGCAATCTACAAGGGTATGTAGATGCACTCTCCTTCCCCTCGTTGCTGGTTTCTCGATAGATAGATCTTGGTGACACGTAGAAATTTTTTGAATTTCTGCTACGTTCCCCAACATTTTGGTCACCGGAAAAGTTTCGGGTTTTATCGGTAACGTACCGGGACCACCGGGAGGGTCCCGGGGGTCCACCAAGTGGGGCCGCCAGCCCCGAAGGGCTGCATGGGCCAAGTGTGGGAGGGGACCAGCCCCAGGTGGGCTGGTGCGCCCCCCACCAAGGCCCAAGGCGCAAGGGAGAGTGAAAGGGGGCAAACCCTAGGCTCAGATGGGCCTAAGGCCCACCTAGTGGTGCGCCCCCCTCTCTCCCCCCTTGGCCGCCCCCCTAGATGGGATCTAGGGCTGGCCGCCACCCCTAGGGGTGGAAACCTAGGTGGGGACGCAGCCCCTCCCCCTATATATACTTGAGGTTTTGGGCTGCCACAGACACGATTCAATCTCCTTCTTGGCGCAGCTCTACCCCTCTTCCTCCTCGTCTCTTGCGGTACTTGGCGAAGCCCTGCTGGAGTACCACGCTCCTCCACCACCATCACGTCGTCGTGCTGCTGCTGGATGGAGTCTTCCCCAACCTCTCATTCTCCCCTTGCTGGATCAAGGCGTATGAGACGTCACCGGGCTGTACGTGTGTTGAACACGGAGGTGCCGTCCGTTCGGCACTAGGATCATCGGTGATTTGGATCACGACGAGTACGACTCCATCAACCCCGTTCACTTGAACGCTTCCGCTTAGCGATCTACAAGGGCATGTAGATGCACTCTCCTTCCCTCGTTGCTAGATTACTCCATAAATTGATCTTGGTGATGCGTAGAAAATTTTGAATTTCCGCTACGTTCTCCAACAAGCCCGACCCGACCCGACGCTGCTCGGGCCTAGATTTTCAGCCCGAAGGCCGGGCCCGTCATTTTTGCAATTTCCTAAAGAGGCCTAGCCCAAGGCCCGAGACCCGTCGAGCTTTTATAAGTTCGGGCCAGGCTCGGGCCTGGGTTTTTTTGACTCGGGCTTGGCTAGGCCCGGCCCGGCCCGAGGTATGGCCAGTAATACTTCCGGGACAACCGTGTCCGTGGGATTTCCCGTTTTCGCATTTTCCGTGTCCTGGCCAGTTTGGGGTGAGGTGCTCGTTCGGCTCGTACCGTAGCCGAAGAAAGAAAACGGAAGGAAGCAAGAACCGGACCCCTTTCAAGAAAATTATGAGAACACCGACTAGTACCAGTATGTCATTAACTGCTGTGGACTAGTACAGTAGTACTACTACTATTACGGTATATGGAAGGAACGGACTCAGATCAAAACGATGCAGCACACGTAAACACAAAGTGAACTAGACCACGAGCTGGTCTTTTTTATCATATTATATTATTTAAAAAACCCAAGAATTAGTCTTTTCTTTTTCCCTCTCCGGAGAGTGGAGAGAGCCTCAAGCATAAACTCACTGTAGCTACCTAACTGATTTTCCCGCGGCCGTTGTTTTTTTCTTTCGAAACGGAATCCCCCGCGCCGTTGTGGAGTCTGAAGTCTGAACTCAACCCCACCACCCTCCGTTTCCCTGCACACCCATCGTTGATCCCGTCAAGCAACGCCGGCGCTCCCGGTCAGAGGACGACCGGCGGAGATGGGATTAAACCACCGCTAGAATAATCAGACGACTCGTCCGTAATAAGATTTTTATCCGCCAACTGCGTAACGAACGGGGCAGGCTCATCAGGATGATCTCGCTATCGCGCTCACCGAACCCTAGCCCGTTTTCTTCGCCGCTTGTCGCCGTCTGGTCCAGCTGCAGAAAAAGTCCCGCTCCCATTTTTCTACTCCCATCATGCTAGTCCCCCTTCACTTTACTTTGTTTTTCAAGTCCAACGCGCCTCCGCCAGCTAACCACCACTCGAATTAGCACAAAACGGCCGTCCTATAAAACAGCACCAGCAAATTCCCTCGCTAATCCTATGCTAATCTCACACCACCCCACAAAGATCCTCTTTTAAAAAGAGATAATTCTACAGGTAGGGGGATCGTTTTAGCCGACATTTTCTAGCTATAAACCACGAAAGTTAGAATTATTATAGTGTGAAGACATCATAATATGGCATGGAAATTCCATGCGTGTGGACTTTTGAAACAAAAACGAGGGCGGTTGTGCTGTTTCCCGGACAATAACTGCCCAACTTCTAGAACCACGGCACCAACTGCCCCATCCTCCTCCTCCTCCCCCCACGCTGCTGGTTAACTTAATCCCTCTCAAATTCGCACAAAATCTCCGCCCCTGAAGGCTGGATCTTCATACCATACCACCATCATTACCGTCTCCAGTGAGCCACGCCACAAAGATTTCATCTTTCCTTGGTGGTAAAGGTCGCGGTGCGCTGCTGTTCATGGCTGGCTTCTTCTAGAAGTGGGGCGCATCCAGCCGGCCGGAGTCCGCGGACTCCCCGCCCCAGCCCACACGCCAGCCCCCTCCCAGGCAGCAGCGCTACATACAAACCGCGCGGGAATTCCCCCCTCGATTTCCCTTTTCTTTTTCTCCTTAGCCGTCGCCGCCGCCTCCTCCGCTGAATCTACCTCTCGCCGCCGGCCGTTCTCCCCCCGAATCAGCCCGCTCCGCGGCCGTAGCTAGGCGCCATGGGGAACTGCTGCGGCGCGCCGTCGACGCAGGGTGGCGGCCGGGGGAAGAACCGGAGGAAGCCCAAGGCCAACCCCTACACCGTCGCGTACAACCGCGGCGCGGGGGCGCCGCCGGCGCGGGCGGGGCTGGTGGTGCTGCGGGACCCCACGGGCCGGGACCTGGACGACAAGTACGTGCTGGGCGGCGAGCTGGGCCGCGGCGAGTTCGGCGTCACCTACCTCTGCACCGACGCCGCCACGGGCGCGCGGATGGCCTGCAAGTCCATCTCCAAGCGCAAGCTGCGCACCCCCGTCGACGTCGAGGACGTTCGCCGCGAGGTGGAGATCATGCGCCACATGCCGCCGCACCCCAACATCGTCAGCCTCAGCGCCGCCTACGAGGACGAGGACGCCGTGCACCTCGTCATGGAGCTCTGCGAGGGCGGCGAGCTCTTCGACCGGATCGTCGCCCGGGGACACTACACCGAGCGCGCCGCCGCCGCCGTCACCCGCACCATCGTCGAGGTCGTCCAGGTAACAACGCAGCTAAGCACTAGTACTGCTTGTTATGCCATATATTAGATCAATTATGAGAAGAATTGTTGGCTATTGTTCAAGCTATGTTAATAGTTGTTGTTGCTACCACTGGCAGCTTTGTAAAGAAGAGGAACTCATGTTAGCTTTCAGCTTAGCTGAGCTTCAGAACTTAATTTAATTGTTCAGTTGTTCCGAATCGATAACCTGGTAAACCATGGGGATTGGTTTCATTTGTGTTAAACGTTTAACTGAACTGGCAATTAGTGAAATTGCTTTAAGGGGTATCCTGATTTCTAAGCATATGTTCATGCAGGCTCTGCATCACGAGTTTGCATCAGTTTCTTGCAGTATTGGATTGTTTTGCGACATCTGAGTATCTGACATGTACTCTTGCTTTGCCATTATATGGTGACAGATGTGCCACAGAAATGGTGTCATCCATCGGGACCTCAAACCAGAAAACTTCTTATATGCAAACAAGAAGGAGAGTTCTCCTCTGAAGGCGATTGATTTTGGGCTATCTGTGTTCTTCAGGCCTGGTATGCTCAGCAGACACCTGGTGCTCAGTAACATACCTTTGCACCTTATGATCTAGATTTGCTAAAATAAGCGATGTAGATCTTCCCATTTTTCTTCTCTGATCCATGTAGTAATTTCAAGCCTCTCAAAGCAAATATTAAAACTCGTATTAAGTGATATAATCGATTTCCCACTGTATTTTAGTGCTTGATTTCCCATCCCTGCAAAATGGAGCTGATTTTGTTGATACAGTTTGTTGAGAATATATGCATGACATTTTTGCCCCGCAGAACTGAAGGGTTACTCATCATCGATGATGGCTTCTGTATGCAGGTGAACGGTTTAGCGAAATCGTAGGCAGTCCATACTACATGGCCCCAGAGGTTTTGAAGCGCAATTATGGCCCTGAAATCGATGTCTGGAGTGCAGGAGTTATACTTTACATACTTCTTTGTGGTGTGCCACCATTTTGGGCAGGTACTTACCTTCCTGGAATAGACAGAATGTATGTTGTGGGAAAATTACAAGTCACCTTACAAATTCCTGTGATGTTGTGCAGAAACTGAACAGGGAGTAGCACAGGCAATTATACGCTCCGTGGTAGATTTCAAAAGAGACCCATGGCCCAGAGTATCTGAGCCTGCTAAAGATCTTGTCAGGCGGATGCTGGATCCAAATCCAATCACACGGCTTACTGCAGCACAAGTACTTGGTGAGCATTATGGCATTTCCTTTTCCATTGCATAGCAGCATACATAATGCTGCCTCACTCTCATCTAAATGGTGAAACTATTTGTATCTTATATGGGGATATGCCTGTTTTCTGTCTTAGCCGCGAGCATTTGATGAATAATTAATTCACTTGGTTATACCAATTGCATCTATCAGACAATTTTCCTATTTCTTTTGTGACATTGTTGGTTGCATGTGCAGAACATCCATGGTTACACGATTCCAAAAAGAATCCTGACATTCAACTTGGCGACACTGTCCGAGCAAGACTGCAGCAATTTTCTGCAATGAACAAATTAAAGAAGAAAGCCTTAAGGGTAAGACTCATTACATGGTAGCTCCAAGTTCCAAGTACATCAGTATCCTCACTGAACAAAAACATTTAATCAGAATTTATGTCATAAACTAAAAGTCACATTTCAAACGCTTCTCTAGTTAAACCAACTCATATGCTTTAACCCTTGCAGGTGATTGCAGAGCATTTGTCCTTAGAAGAAGTAGCTGACATAAAGAAAATGTTTGATAGCATGGACGTAAACAATAAGGGCCAACTAACCTTTGAGGAGTTCAAGGCTGGACTTCGTAAACTTGGAAACAAAATGCATGATTCAGATCTTCAGATGTTGATGGATGCTGTGAGTTGCTGAACAAAAAATTCTACTACATATAAAAATATTGTCCGGTTTTTGAGAGGTCTAAAGGTAGTTACTTCCATTTGCTTTTGCAGGCTGATGTTGATAAAAACGGCACCCTTGATTATGGGGAATTCGTTGCGGTGTCTATCCATGTGAGAAAAATAGGCAATGATGAGCATATCCAAAAGGCTTTCTCATACTTTGACCAAGATAAGAGTGGGTACATAGAGATTGAAGAGCTTAGAGTGGCTTTGACTGATGAGGTGGATGGAGCTTGCGATGAAGACATTATCAATGGCATCATTCATGATGTAGATACAGACAAGGTCAGCCCTCTCATACCTTCACAACCCACTAAACTGTACAACATCTTTCTCAGAAGTCAGAACATATGCTAATGACTTATCTACCACTGAAAACTGAAACCAACCTACTACTGAAAACTGATTTGAATATTAGTTTCTGGAATGGTTCCACATGCATGACCCGGCCGCCGGCGGTCAGAATTCAAATGTTGCTGCAAGACTTGTTCTTTTAAAGGATTCCCTCTGGCTAACTAAAATATTTGCGGCTGCTATCATTGCATCTATAATAATACAGTATGTTATAGAATCAAAGTCATACCGGACAGTCAATGGTAGTACTGGACGCTATAAAATAAGCGACATACCTGCCAGACAAGGATAACGTTTAACCTAACAGGATTTGATATAAAGGAAATAACAGTTGAAAGTAGCAACATACTCCCTCCGTTCCTAAATAGAAGTCTTTTTTAGAGATCCCAATAAAGGAATACATATGGAGCAAAATGAGTGAATCTACACTCTAAAATATGTCTATATACATCCGTATGTAGTTTGTATTGAAATATCTAAAAATACTTATATTTAGAAATGGAGGGAGTATATGACTTGTTCAACCTCCCTTAGGATCAAAGGCATACCAGACAGTCAAGAATAGTACAGTACTAGACATTGCAAAGTAAACGACTTACCAGCCAGACCAGGTCACAAGGATAATGATATGATGTAACATACAATTTGCGGTTGAAAGCTGCAAGCTTGACTTGTTCAACCCCCTTAAATTCAACCTGACATCGATGTGCTTATCGTGATCTTTGGACATTACAGGACGGGAAGATAAGCTACGACGAGTTTGCGGCGATGATGAAGGCGGGGACGGACTGGAGGAAGGCGTCCCGGCAGTACTCGAGGCAGAGGTTCAGCAACCTCAGCCTGAAGCTGCACAAGGATGGGTCCATCAGCGACGACCAGAAGTAGACCAAGCAGAGATGTAAGAAACAGAAGGGGTGCTCTGTTTCTTACGCCGAGTGCTATGTCGAGCAGAACCACTGATCGTGATCGTCCCGAGGCGCGGGCGGGGTATATATTGACCATGGAGTGTCATGTTGTTTCGCTGTGCTGGGGTTTTGTTATCGGGGTTTTGTCGTCAGATTTCACCGGCTCATTTCTTTCTCCGGTTCTTTGTTTCTTTCACACGGTAAATGCAGCTTCCGCTCGATTCTTTGTTGTTTGTAAAGAAGATAGCTTGTAAGTAGTACAATCGTTTGCAGTGTAATGTAAAAAGGTAGCATGGGAAATGCTTAACAGAGGAGGAGTCTTGGTTCTGCACTCATCAACCTGTGCGCTGAAGCTTTGACTTTTCACCTTTGCTGCCGAGTGCTGACGGTTTTGCCGAGTCGAACCGGGGTTGTGGTTCCGGTTTGCAAAATCTGAATGAACATGCATGTTCCCCTACATGGAGCCTAGCCATCTGGCCTATGCTTAGTTTGCAAAACAACCCTTCCTCCTCTTGCTAGTACTGCAGAATGTTCTTGTATGCCCAATACCTTGTATAAGCAGTGATTTCAAATCCCGAAGTCAGGTTCTGACTATTCCTGGCTTGCCTCCGATAACGCAATTCTGGGAGGAGTTGGTGGTTGGGCACTGGACCCGTTTGGACTTGGAGAACGTGTGATATTGGGTCGGGGTTTGGTGAACCAACAGATCGCTCCTTTAGTTGAAGTATATAAGTGTCGGTCTTATGATCTGTACACGTGTTGCTGCAAGGTTAACAAGTAGGACTGAGTGATCCCACAAGTTTATTTGTGTCTTTTTCATCCTAAATGGTTGCATCCCCTACTTGCAATTTGTTGTTGAAAGCTAGTTTGGAGTATCTTAAATTCCTGCATGAAATTTAAACAGCATCCAAACACACATATACTCCCTCCGTTCGAAAAAGCTTGTACCTCAAATAGATGTATCTAACACCGAGTTAGTGCTAGATACATCCATTTGAGGAACAAGCTTGAAACAAGCTTTTTCGAACGGAGGGAGTATTACATAGCATTAAGATAGTTTCTGTTTCACATAGGAGGCACCACAGATAGCATTACATAGATAACACAGATGGTTCGACAATGTTTTCAAGTCGCTAAAACTAAAACTGAACCTGAAACTTGGAAACACTGAACATAACTGACACCGACGATAACTGACGAAACTAAAACTTTCAGTTTCAGTCAGTTTCACTTAGGCGCATGCCTTGCTAAGCGTCCTAAGCATCGTACCTCTTGCTTGACTTGGGTAGGATTTGGCAGCTCCTGAACATCTTCTTCGTCTTTGTCTTCGTCTTCATCGATGTCGATGATGGGAGGAGGGCAGCGGCGAGCTTGCAGTGCTAGCGGGAGATGATTTGTAAGTCGTCATCGTCGTCTTGGTGCACCTCTGCGTTAACTTCAGTTGTAGCTTGTGCCAGAGCGACATAGAAACCTTCATGGACGCTGCATCTACGAGCCCTTAGACGTTGGTGTATCTCATGGTAACCTTCATGTAGTCGAGGAAGAGGTCTTAGTCGCCGCGCCTCGAACCAAGAAGCATGGCAACCCATCCCTTGCTAGTTGGGAATACGACTGCTTTATTTGTCCAATTTAATATGCTTTATTTGTCGCCGTCATGTATCACATAGCTCCACTGGTACTTTTTCTACATATGATCTGCTTTATTTGTCCAATTTGCAACGTATTCTAATGTTCTTTTCATTTCCTATCGATTTGGTTCTCAGGCTTCACATAGCTCCACCATTACTTTCTCTACAGCTGATCTACTTTATTTGTCCAATTTGCGGCGTATCCTAGTGTACTTCTCATTTTCTATTGACTTCTATGTATTATCATGGCTTATTTTTTCGATGGTTCCAATAGTTTGGACTGTAAGGCATTGGCCTTTTTGTTTAGACTCGTTACCTCCAATGCTTAAAAATCTTACCAATCGAAAATTTGGGCATACCTGCAGCTTAGAGCATCTCCAGCCACGCCTCCAACAGGCCCTCCTCAAGCGATTTTGCCGCGCCGGCATCGAAAAAACGGCCCAGTCGCGTCCCCAGAAGCCCGTTTTTCGCCGGCTCGAGGCGAAACTGGTGCCGGTGGACCCAGGCCGAACCCGGCTTCCTGGGGGGCGCCTGGGGCGCCGGCACAAGCGAAAAGGACGCGTTGGTCCGCCCCGTCGGCGAGGCGAGCGCCTCTTCCCGCCGTTTCTTCCCGCGTTTTCCCCACTTCCCTCCCGTACTCTTCCTTCCTCCCGCCCGTGGGGAACGTAGTAATTTCAAAAAATTTCCTACGCACACGCAAGATCATGGTGATGCATAGCAACGAGAGGGCAGAGTGTTGTCTACGTACCCTCGTAGACCGTTCACGGAAGCGTTATATCAACGCGGTTGATGTAGTCATACGTCTTCACGTCCGACCGATCCAAGTACCGAAAGCACGGCACCTTCGAGTTCTGCACACATTCGGCTCGGTGACGTCCTCGCCTTCTCGATCCAGCAAGAGGGGCGAAGTAGTAGATGAGTTCCGACAGCACGATGGCGTGGTGACGGTGTTGGTGAAGAACAATTTCCGCAGGGCTTCTCCTAAGCACTACGAAAACTATGACGGAGGATAAACTAGAGGGAACGGGGTTGCCGGCACACGGCTTGGTGTTTCTTGATGTGTCTTTGGTGCTAGCCCTACCCCTCTATTTATATGTTGAGCCCTGGGGTCGAAACTTGGAGTAAAAGCCTCCTCAAAGTCGGTTTCACCCGAAAGGCAAGAGTCCTTCTCGGACTCCAGGGCTAGACGCCAGGGTTCCCGGCGTCTACCCCCTAGACGCCAGGGTTCCTGGCGTCTAGCCTCTGGTCTCCGCGAAACTTCCTTTTGCACTTTCCAAAAGCCTCGTGGGCTTTCCCTTTTGGCCCAGATAAAGTGTTCTCGTGCCCAAACATTTCGGGAATCATCCGGAACCCCTTTCGGTGAATTCCGGAACCCTTCCGGAGATCAAACACTACTATCCCATATATCAAACTTTATCTCCGGACCATTCCGGAGTTCCTCGTCATGTCCGTGATCTCATCCCGGACTCCGAACAACATTCGGTCATCAACATACATAACTCATATAGTACTATATCATCAACGAACGTTAAGCGTGCGGACCCTACGGGTTCGAGAACTATGTAGACATGACCGAGACACCTCTCTGGTCAATAACCAATAGCGGGACCTGGATGCCCATATTGTCTCCTACATATTCTACGAAGATCTTTATCGGTCAGACCGCATAACAACATATGTTGTTCCCTTTGTCATCGGTATGTTACTTGCCCGAGATTCGATCGTCGGTATCTCAATACCTAGTTCAATCTCGTTACTGGCAAGTCTCTTTACTCGTTCCATAATACATCATCCCGCAACTAACTCATTAGTTGCAATGCTTAAGTGATGTGCATTACCGAGAGGGCCCAGAGATACCTCTCCGACAATCGGGGTGACAAATCCTAATCTCGAAATACGCCAACCCAACAAGTACCTTCGGAGACACCTGTAGAGCACCTTTATAATCACCCAGTTATGTTGTGACGTTTGGTAGCACACAAAGTGTTCCTCCGGTAAACGGGAGTTGCATAATCTCATAGTCATAGGAACATGTATAAGTCATGAAGAAAGCAATAGCAACAAACTAAACGATCAAGTGCTATGCTAACGGAATGGGTCAAGTCAATCACATCATTCTCCTAATGATGTGATCCCGTTAATCAAATGACAACTCATATCTATGGTTAGGAAACATAACCATCTTTGATCAACGAGCTAGTCAAGTAGAGGCATACGAGTGACACTCCGTTTGTCTATGTATTCACACATGTATTATGTTTCCGGTTAATGCAATTCTAGCATGAATAATAAACATTTATCATGATATAAGGAAATAAATAATAGCTTTATTATTGCCTCTAGGGCGTATTTCCTTCAGTCTCCCACTTGCACTGTTGGGGAACGTAGCAGAAATTCAAAATTTTCCTACGTGTCACCAAGATCTATCTATGGAGAGACTAGCAACAAGGGGAAGGAGAGTGCATCTACATACCCTTGTAGATCGCTAAGCGGAAGCGTTCAAGTGAACGGGGTTGATGGAGTCGTACTCGTCGTGATCCAAATCACCGGAGATCCTAGTGCCGAACGGACGGCACCTCCGCGTTCAACACACGTACAGCCCGACGATTTCTCCCACGCCTTGATCCAGCAAGGAGAGAGGGAGAGGTTGAGGAAGACTCCATCCAGCAGCAGCACAATGGCGTGGTGGTGATGGAGGAGTGTGGCAATCCTGCAGGGCTTCGCCAAGCACCACGGGAGAGGAGAAGGACTTGGGAGAAGGGGAGGGCTGCACCAGAACATTGGTATGGCTGCCCTCCCACCCCCCACATATATATAGGGGCAAGGGAGAGGGGGGGAGGCGCAGCCTTGGCCCTTCCTCCAAGGAAGGGTGCGGCTAGGAGGAGTCCCTCCTCCCCAAGGCACCTCGGAGGTGCCTTCCCCCTTTAGGACTCTTCCTTTCCCTCTTCTCTTGGCGCATGGGCCTCTTGGGGCTGGTGCCCTTGGCCCATATAGGCCAAGGCGCACCCCCTACAGCCCATGTGGCCCCCGGGGCAGGTGGCCCCATCTGGTGGGCCCCCGGGACCCTTCCGGTGGTCCCGGTACAATATCGATGACTCCGAAACTTGTCCCGATGGCCGAAATAGGACTTCATATATATAAATCTTTACCTCCGGACCATTCCGGAACTCCTCGTGACGTCCGGGATCTCATCCGGGACTCCAAACAACATTCGGTAACCACATACAAACTTCCTTTATAACCCTAGCATCATCAAACCTTAAGTGTGTAGACCCTACGGGTTCGGGAGACATGCAGACATGACCGAGACGTTCTCCGGTCAATAACCAACAGCGGGATCTGGATACCCATGTTGGCTCCCACATGTTCCACGATGATCTCATTGGATGAACCACGATGTCGAGGATTCGATCAATCCCGTATACAATTCCCTTTGTCTAGCGGTACGATACTTGCCCGAGATTCGATCGTCGGTATCCCGATACCTAGTCCAATCTCATTACCGGCAAGTCTCTTTACTCGTTCCGTAACACATCATCCCGTGATCAACTCCTTGATCACATTGTGCACATTATGATGATGTCCTACCGAGTGGGCCCAGAGATACCTCTCCGTCACACGGAGTGACAAATCCAGTCTCGATTCGCGCCAACCCAACAAACACTTTCGGAGATACCCGTAGTGTACCTTTATAGCCACCCAGTTACGTTGTGACGTTTGTGTTGGAAATATGCCCTAGAGGCAATAATAAAAGCATTATTATTATATTTCCTTGTTCATGGTAATTGTCTTTATTCATGCTATAATTGTGTTATCCGGAAATCGTAATACATGTGTGAATAACAGACACCAACATGTCCCTAGTAAGCCTCTAGTTGACTAGCTCGTTGATCAACAGATAGTCATGGTTTCCTGGCTATGGACATAAGATGTCATTGATAACGAGATCACATCATTAGGAGAATGATGTGATGGACAAGACCCAATCCTAAACATAGCATAAAGATCGTGTAGTTCGTTTTGCTAGAGTTTTGCAATGTCAAGTATCTTTTCCTTAGACCATGAGATCGTGTAACTCCCGGATACCGTAGGAGTGCTTTGGGTATACCAAACGTCACAACGTAACTGGGTGACTATAAAGGTAGACTACGGGTATCTCCGAAAGTGTCTGTTGGGTTGACACGGATCAAGACTGGGATTTGTCACTCCGTATGACGGAGAGGTATCACTGGGCCCACTCGGTAATGCATCATCATAATGAGCTCGAAGTGACCAAGTGTCTGGTCACGGGATCATGCATTACGGTACGAGTAAAGTGACTTGCCGGTAACGAGATTGAACGAGGTATTGGGATACCGACGATCGAATCTCGGGCAAGTAATATATCGATAGACAAAGGGAATTGCATACGGGGTTGATTGAATCCTCGACATCGTGGTTCATCCGATGAGAACATCGTGGAGCATGTGGGAGCCAACATGGGTATCCAGATCCCGCTGTTGGTTATTGACCTGAGATCGTCTCGGTCATGTCTACATGTCTCCCGAACCCGTAGGGTCTACACACTTAAGGTTCGGTGATGCTAGGGTTGTGAAGATATGTATATGCAGTAACCCGAATGTTGTTCGGGGTCCCGGATGAGATCCCGGACGTCACGAGGAGTTCCGGAATGGTCCGGAGGTAAAGAATTATATATAGGATGTGCAGTTTCGGCCATCGGGACAAGTTTTGGGGTACCCGGTATTGTACCGGGACCACCGGAAGGGTCCCGGGGTTCCACCAGGTGGGGCCACCTATCCCGGAGGGCCACTTGGGCTGAAATAGGAGGGAACCCAGCCCATAGTGGGCTGGGGCGCCAGCCCCCCCAAGGCCCATGCGCCTAGGGTTGGGGGGGGAACCCTAAGGGGGGCGCCCCCTTGCTTGGGGGGCAAGCCCCCCACCCCTGGCCGCCGCCCCCCTGGTAGATCCCATCTACCAGGGCCGGCGCCCCCCTGGCACCCCTATATATAGTGGGGGAGAGGAGGGACTTGGTCCCCACGCCTTTGGTGCTTCCCTCTCTCCCTGTTACTTCTTCCTCTCTCGTAGAACACGGCGAAGCCCTGCTGTCGTGACGCCCTGCATCCACCACCACGCCGTCGTGCTGCTGGATCTTCATCAACCTCTCCTTCCCCCTTGCTGGATCAAGAAGGAGGAGACGTCTCCCGTCCCGTACGTGTGTTGAACGCGGAGGTGCCGTCCGTTCGGCGCTGGTCATCGGTGATTTGGATCACGACGTGTTCGACAACATCAACCTCGTTCTAACGAACGCTTCCGCTCGCGATCTACAAAGGTATGTAGATGCATCTCGTGACTCGTTGCTAGATGAACTCCTAGATGATCTTGGTGAAACGAGTAGGAAAATTTTTGTTTTCTGCAACGTTCCCCAACAGTGGCATCATGAGCTAGGTCTATGCGTAGTTCTTCTTGCGCGAGTAGAACACAATTCGTTGTGGGCGTGGATTTGTCAACTCTCTTGCCGCTACTAGTCGTTTCTTGCTTCAGCGGTATTGTGGGATGAAGCGGCCCGGACCAACCTTACACGTATGCTTACGTGAGACCGGTTCCACCGACTAACATGCACTATTGCATAAGGTGGCTGGCGGGTGTCTGTCTCTCCCACTTTAGTTGGAGCGGATTCGATGAACAGGGTCCTTATGAAGGGTAAATAGAAGTTGACAAATCACGTTGTGGCTTTAACGTAGGTAAGAAAACGTTCTTGCTAGAACCCTAATTCAGCCACGTAAAACTTGCAACAACAATTAGAGGACGTCTAACTTGTTTTTGCAGCAAGTGGTTTGTGATATGATATGGCCAAAGTTGTGATGAATGATGAATGATCTATATGTGATGTATGAGATGTTCATGCTATTGTAATAGGAATCACGACTTGCATGTCGATGAGTATGACAACCGGCAGGAGCCATAGGAGTTGTCTTTATTCTTTTATATGACCTGCGTGTCATTGAGAAACACCATGTAAATTACTTTACTTTATTGCTAAACGCGTTAGCCTTAGTAGTAGAAGTAATAGTTGGCGAGCAACTTCATGGAGACACAATGATGGAGATCATGATGATGGAGATCATGGTGTCAAGCCGGTGACAAGATGATCATGGAGCCCCAAGATGGAGATCAAAGGAGCTATGTGATATTGGCCATATCATGTCACGTTTATTGTTTGATTGCATGTGATGTTTATCATGTTTTGCATCTTGTTTACTTAGAACGACGGTAGTAAATAAGATGATCCCTCATAATAATTTCAAGAAGTGTTCCCCCTAACTGTGCACCGTTGCGACAGTTCGTTGTTTCGAAGCACCACGTGATGATCGGGTGTGATAGATTCTAACGTTCACATACAACGGGTGTAAGACAGATTTACACATGCAAACACTTAGGTTGACTTGACGAGCCTAGCATGTACATACATGGCCTCGGAACACAGAAGACCGAAAGGTCGAGCATGAGTCGTATAGAAGATACGATCAACATGAAGATGTTCACCGACGTTGACTAGTCCGTCTCACGTGATGATCGGACGCGGCCTAGTTAACTCGGATCATGTTATACTTAGATGACTAGAAGAGGGATGTCTATCTAAGTGGGAGTTCATAAATAATTTGATTTGATGAACTTAATTATCATGAACTTAGTCTAAAATATTTACAATATGTCTTGTAGATCAAATGGCCAATGTAGTCCTCAACTTCAACGCGTTCCTAGAGAAAACTAAGCTGAAAGACGATGGCAGCAACTACACGGACTGGGTCCGGAACCTGAGGATCATCCTCATAGCTGCCAAGAAAGATTATGTCCTACAAGCACCGCTGGGTGACGCACCTGTCCTCCCTGCCGAACAAGACGTTATGAACGCTTGGCAGGCACGGTTCGATGACTACTCCCTCGTTCAGTGCGGCATGCTTTACAGTTTAGAACCGGGGCTCCAAAAGCGTTTTGAGAGGCATGGAGCATATGAGATGTTCGAAGAGCTGAGAATGGTTTTCCAAGCTCATGCCCGGGTCGAGAGATATGAGGTCTCCGACAAGTTCTTCAGCTGTAAGATGGAGGAAAATAGTTCTGTCAGTGAGCACATACTCACGATGTCTGGATTACATAACCGCTTGACTCAGCTGGGAGTTAATCTCCCGGATGATGCGGTCATTGACAGAATCCTCCAGTCGCTTCCACCAAGCTACAAGAGCTTTGTGATGAACTTCAATATGCAGGGGATGGAAAAGACCATTCCTGAAGTGTTTGCTATGCTGAAATCAGCAGAGGTAGAAGTCAAGAAGGAACATCAGGTGTTGATGGTCAATAAAACCACTAAGTTCAAGAAGGGCAAGGGTAAGAAAGCCTTCAAGAAGGAAGGCAAGGAAGTTGCCGCGCCCGGCAAGCAAGCTGCCGGGAAGAAGCCAAAGAATGGACCCAAGCCCGAGACTGAGTGTTTTTATTGCAAGGGAAGTGGTCACTGGAAGCGGAATTGCCCCAAATACTTAGCGGACAAGAAGGCCGGCAAAACAAAAGGTATATGTGATATACATGTAATTGATGTGTACCTAACCAGTGCTCGTAGTAGCTCTTGGGTATTTGATACCGGTGCAGTTGCTCACATTTGTAACTCAAAGCAGGAGCTGCGGAATAAACGGAGACTGGCGAAGGACGAGGTGACGATGCGCGTCGGGAATGGTTCCAAGGTTGATGTGATCGCCGTCGGCACACTGCCTCTTCATTTACCTACGGGATTAGTTTTAAACCTTAATAATTGTTATTTAGTACCAGCTTTGAGCATGAACATTGTATCGGGATCTCGTTTAATTCGAGATGGCTACTCATTTAAATCCGAGAATAATGGTTGTTCCATTTATATGAGAGATATGTTTTATGGTCATGCTCCTGTGGTGAATGGTTTATTCTTAATGAATCTCGAGCGTAATGCTACACATGTTCATAGTGTGAATACCAAAAGATGTAAGGTTAATAATGATAGTCCCACATATTTGTGGCACTGCCGCCTTGGTCACATAGGTGTCAAACGCATGAAGAAGCTCCATGCAGATGGAATTTTAGTGTCTCTTGATTATGAATCATTTGACACGTGAGAGCCATGCCTCATGGGTAAAATGACCAAGACTCCGTTCTCAGGAACAATGGAGCGAGCAACCAACTTATTGGAAATCATACATACTGATGTGTGCGGTCCAATGAGTGTTGAGGCTCGCGGTGGCTATCGTTATGTTCTCACTCTCACTGATGACTTGAGTAGATATGGGTATATCTACTTAATGAAACACAAGTCTGAAACCTTTGAAAAGTTTAAGGAATTTCAGAGTGAGGTTGAGAATCAACGTGACAGGAAGATCAAGTTTCTACGATCAGATCGTGGAGGAGAATACTTGAGTCATGAATTTGGCACACACTTAAGAAAATGTGGAATAGTTTCACAACTAACGCCGCCTGGAACACCTCAGCGTAACGGTGTGTCCGAACGTCGTAATCGCACTCTATTAGATATGGTGCGGTCTATGATGTCTCTTACCGATTTACCGCTATCTTTTTGGGGCTATGCTTTAGAGACTGCTGCATTCACTTTAAATAGGGCTCCGTCGAAATCCGTTGAGACGACACCGTTTGAATTATGGTTTGGAAAGAAACCTAAGTTGTCGTTTCTAAAAGTTTGGGGATGCGATGCTTATGTCAAGAAACTTCAACCTGAAAAGCTCGAACCCAAGTCGGAAAAATGCGTCTTCATAGGATACCCTAAAGAAACTATTGGGTATACCTTCTACCTCAGATCCGAAGGCAAGGTCTTTGTTGCCAAGAATGGATCCTTTCTAGAGAAGGAGTTTCTCTCGAAAGAAGTAAGTGGGAGGAAAGTAGAACTAGATGAAGTATTGCCTCTTGAACCGGAAAATGGCGCAACTCAAGAAAATGTTCCTGAGGTGCCAGCACCGACTAGAGAGGATGTTAATGATAATGATCAAGATACTTCTGATCTAGCTTCTACTGAAATTCGAAGGTCCACAAGGACACGTTCCGCACCAGAGTGGTACGGCAACCCTGTCTTGGAAATCATGTTGTTGGACAACGGTGAACCTTCGAACTATGAAGAAGCAATGGCGGGCCCGGATTCCGACAAATGGCTAGAAGCCATGAAATCCGAGATAGGATCCATGTATGAAAACGAAGTATGGACTTTGACTGACTTGCCCGTACAACGGCGAGCCATAGAAAATAAATGGATCTTTAAGAGGAAGACAGACGCGGATGGTAATGTGACCATCTATAAAGCTCGGCTTTTCGCTAAGGGTTATCGACAAGTTCAAGGGGTTGACTACGATGAGACTTTCTCACCGGTAGCAAAGCTGAAGTCCGTCCGAATCATGTTAGCAATTGCCGCATTCTACGATTATGAAATATGGCAAATGGACGTCAAAACGGCATTCCTTAATGGTTTCCTTAAGGAAGAATTGTATATGATGCAGCCGGAGGGTTTTGTCGATCCTAAGAATGCTGACAAGGTGTGCAAGCTCCAACGCTCGATTTATGGGCTGGTGCAAGCATCTCGGAGTTGGAACATTCGCTTTGATGAGATGATCAAAGCGTTTGGGTTTACGCAGACTTATGGAGAAGCCTGTGTTTACAAGAAAGTGAGTGGGAGCTCTGTAGCATTTCTCATATTATATGTAGATGACATACTTTTGATGGGAAATGATACAGAACTTTTGGACAGCATCAAGGCCTACTTGAATAAGAGTTTTTCAATGAAGGACCTTGGAGAAGCTGCTTATATATTAGGCATCAAGATCTATAGAGATAGATCAAGACGCCTCATAGGTCTTTCACAAAGCACATACCTTGATAAGATATTGAAGAAGTTCAATATGGATCAGTCTAAGAAGGGATTCTTGCCTGTACTGCAAGGTATGAAATTGAGCTCGGCTCAAAGTCCGACCACGGCAGAAGAAATAGAAGAGATGAGTGTCATCCCCTATGCCTCAGCCATAGGTTCTATTATGTATGCCATGCTGTGTACCAGACCCGATGTAAATCTTGCCGTAAGTTTGGTAGGAAGGTACCAAAGTAATCCCGGCAAGGAACACTGGACAACGGTCAAGAATATCCTGAAGTACCTGAAAAGGACTAAGGAGATGTTTCTCGTTTATGGAGGTGACGAAGAGCTCGTCGTAAAGGGTTACGTCGACGCTAGCTTCGACACAGATCTGGATGACTCAAAGTCACAAACCGGATACGTGTATATTTTGAATGGTGGGGCAGTGAGCTGGTGCAGTTGCAAGCAGAGCGTCGTGGCGGGATCTACATGTGAAGCGGAGTACATGGCAGCCTCGGAGGCAGCACATGAAGCAATCTGGGTGAAGGAGTTCATCACCGACCTCGGAGTCATACCCAATGCGTCGGGGCCGATCAAGCTCTTCTGTGACAACACTGGAGCTATTGCACTTGCCAAGGAGCCCAGGTTTCACAAGAAGACAAGGCACATCAAGCGTCGCTTCAACTCCATTCGTGAAAATGTTCAAGATAGAGACATAGAAATTTGTAAAGTACATACGGACCTGAATGTAGCGGATCCGTTGACTAAACCTCTCCCTAGGGCAAAACATGATCAACACCAGAATTCCATGGGTGTTCGATTCATCACAATGTAACTAGATTATTGACTCTAGTGCAAGTGGGAGACTGTTGGAAATATGCCCTAGAGGCAATAATAAAAGCATTATTATTATATTTCCTTGTTCATGGTAATTGTCTTTATTCATGCTATAATTGTGTTATCCGGAAATCGTAATACATGTGTGAATAACAGACACCAACATGTCCCTAGTAAGCCTCTAGTTGACTAGCTCGTTGATCAACAGATAGTCATGGTTTCCTGGCTATGGACATAAGATGTCATTGATAACGAGATCACATCATTAGGAGAATGATGTGATGGACAAGACCCAATCCTAAACATAGCATAAAGATCGTGTAGTTCGTTTTGCTAGAGTTTTGCAATGTCAAGTATCTTTTCCTTAGACCATGAGATCGTGTAACTCCCGGATACCGTAGGAGTGCTTTGGGTATACCAAACGTCACAACGTAACTGGGTGACTATAAAGGTAGACTACGGGTATCTCCGAAAGTGTCTGTTGGGTTGACACGGATCAAGACTGGGATTTGTCACTCCGTATGACGGAGAGGTATCACTGGGCCCACTCGGTAATGCATCATCATAATGAGCTCGAAGTGACCAAGTGTCTGGTCACGGGATCATGCATTACGGTACGAGTAAAGTGACTTGCCGGTAACGAGATTGAACGAGGTATTGGGATACCGACGATCGAATCTCGGGCAAGTAATATATCGATAGACAAAGGGAATTGCATACGGGGTTGATTGAATCCTCGACATCGTGGTTCATCCGATGAGAACATCGTGGAGCATGTGGGAGCCAACATGGGTATCCAGATCCCGCTGTTGGTTATTGACCTGAGATCGTCTCGGTCATGTCTACATGTCTCCCGAACCCGTAGGGTCTACACACTTAAGGTTCGGTGACGCTAGGGTTGTGAAGATATGTATATGCAGTAACCCGAATGTTGTTCGGGGTCCCGGATGAGATCCCGGACGTCACGAGGAGTTCCGGAATGGTCCGGAGGTAAAGAATTATATATAGGATGTGCAGTTTCGGCCATCGGGACAAGTTTTGGGGTACCCGGTATTGTACCGGGACCACCGGAAGGGTCCCGGGGTTCCACCGGGTGGGGCCACCTATCCCGGAGGGCCACTTGGGCTGAAATAGGAGGGAACCCAGCCCATAGTGGGCTGGGGCGCCAGCCCCCCCAAGGCCCATGCGCCTAGGGTTGGGGGGGAACCCTAAGGGGGGCGCCCCCTTGCTTGGGGGGCAAGCCCCCCACCCCTGGCCGCCGCCCCCCTGGTAGATCCCATCTACCAGGGCCGGCGCCCCCCTGACACCCCTATATATAGTGGGGGAGAGGAGGGACTTGGTCCCCACGCCTTTGGTGCTTCCCTCTCTCCCTGTTACTTCTTCCTCTCTCGTAGAACACGGCGAAGCCCTGCTGTCGTGACGCCCTGCATCCACCACCACGCCGTCGTGCTGCTGGATCTTCATCAACCTCTCCTTCCCCCTTGCTGGATCAAGAAGGAGGAGACGTCTCCCGTCCCGTACGTGTGTTGAACGCGGAGGTGCCGTCCGTTCGGCGCTGGTCATCGGTGATTTGGATCACGACGTGTTCGACAACATCAACCTCGTTCTAACGAACGCTTCCGCTCGCGATCTACAAAGGTATGTAGATGCATCTCGTGACTCGTTGCTAGATGAACTCCTAGATGATCTTGGTGAAACGAGTAGGAAAATTTTTGTTTTCTGCAACGTTCCCCAACAGTTTGGCACACCCAAAGCACTCCTACGGTATCCGGGAGTTGCACAATCTCATGGTCTAAGGAAATGATACTTGACATTAGAAAAGCTTTAGCATACGAACTACACGATCTAGTGCTATGCTTAGGATTGGGTCTTGTCCATCACATCATTCTCCTAATGATGTGATCCCGTTATCAACGACATCCAATGTCCATGGTCAGGAAACCGTAACCATCTATTGATCAACGAGCTAGTCAACTAGAGGCTTACTAGGGACATGGTGTTGTCTATGTATCCACACATGTATCTGAGTTTCCTATCAATACAATTCTAGCATGGATAATAAACGATTATCATGAACAAGGAAATATAATAATAACTTATTTATTATTGCCTCTAGGGCATATTTCCAACAGTCTCCCACTTGCACTAGAGTCAATAATCTAGTTCACATCGCCATGTGAGTAACACTCACAGGTCACATCGCCATGTGACTAACACCCAAGAGTTTACTAGAGTCAGTAGTCTAGTTCACATCACTATGTGATTAAAACTCAATGAGTTCTAGGTTTGATCATGTTGCTTGTGAGAGAGGTTTTAGTCAACGGGTCTGAACCTTTCAGATCCGTGTGTGCTTTACAAATCTCTATGTCATCTCCTAGATGCAGCTACCACGCTCTATTTGGAGCTATTCCAAATAACTGTTCTACTATACGAATCCAGTTTACTACTCAGAATAATCTGGATTAGTGTCAAAGTTTGCATCGGCGTAACCCTTTACGACGAACTCTTTTACCACCTCCATAATCGAGAAAATTCCTTAGTCCACTAGTTACTAAGGATAACTTTGACCGCTGTCCTGTGATCCATTCTTGGATCACTCTTGTACCCCTTGACTGACTCATGGCAAGGCACACTTCAGGTGCGGTACACAGCATAGCATACTGTAGAGCCTATGTCTTAGGCATAGGGGACGACCTTCGTCCTTTCTCTCTATTATGCCGCGGTCAGGTTTCGAGTCTTACTCAATGTTCACACCTTATAACATAGCCAAGAACTCCTTGTTTGCTGACCCATTTTGAACTCCTTCAAAATCTTGTCAAGGTATGTGCTCATTTGAAAGTTCCATTAAGCGTTTTGATCTATCCTTATAGATCTTGATGCTCAATGCTCAAGTAGCTTAATCCAGGCTTTCCATTGAAAAACACTTTCCAAATAACCGTATATGCTTTCCAGAAATTCTACGTCACTTCTGATCAACAATATGTCAACAACATATACTTATCAGAAATTCTATAGTGCTCCCACTCACTTCTTTGGAAATACAAGTTTCTCATAAACTTTGTATACACCCAAAATCTTTGATCATCTCATCAAAGCATACATTCCAACTCAGAGATGCTTACTCCAGTCCTTAGAAGGATTGCTGGAGCTTTGCATACTTATTAGCATCTTTTAGGATTGACAAAACTTTCCGGTTGTATCACATACAACCTTTCCTCAAGAAAATCATCGAGGAAACAATGTTTTGACATCCTATCTGCAAGATTTCATAAATAATGCAGTAATCGCTAATATAATTCCAACAGACTCTTAGCATCGCTACAAGTGAGAAAGTCTCACCGCAGTCAACTCCTTGAACTTGTCGGAAAACATCTTAACGACAAGCCGAGCTTTCTTAATGGTGATACTTACCATCATTGTCCGTCTTCCTTTTAAAATCCACATGTACCGAACAGCCTTACGACCATCAAGTAGTTCTTCCAAAGTCTACACTTTGTTTTCATATACGGATCCTTTCTCGGATTATATGGCCTCAAGCCATTTATCGGAATCCAGGCCCACCATCGCTTCTCCATAGCTCGTAGGTTCATTGTTGTCTAGCAACATGACTTCCAAGACAACATTACGTACCACTCTAAAGTAGTATGCTTCCTTGTCATCCCATGAGGTTTGGTAGTGACTTGATCTGAAGTTTCATGATCACTATCATAAGCTTCCACTTCAATTGGTGTAGGTGCCACATGAACAATTCTTTGTGCCCTGCTATACACTAGTTGAAGTGACGGTTCAATAACCTCATCAAGTCTCCACCATCCTCCCACTCCATTCTTGAGAGAGAAACTTTTCCTCGAGAAAGGACCCGATTCTAGAAACAATCCCTTATTGCTTTCGAATCTGAGACAGGAGGTATACCCAACTGTTTTGGGTGTCCTATGAAGATGCATTTATCCGCTTTGGGTTCGAGCTTATCAGCCTGAAACTTTTCCACATAAGCATCGCAGCCCCAAACTTTTAAGAAATGACAACTTAGGTTTCTCTAAACCATAGTTCATACGGTGTCATCTCATCGGAATTACGTGGTGCCCTATTTAAAATGAATGTGGTTGTCTCTAATGCATAACCCATAAACTATCATGGTAATTCGATAAGAGACATCATGGTGTGCATCATATCCAATAGGGTGCAGTTATGATGTTCGGACACACCATCACACTATGGTGTTCCGGGCTGTATTAGATGTGAAACAATTTCCACAATGTCTTAATACTGTGCCAAACTCGTAATTCAGATATTCATCTCTATGATCATATCATAGATATTTTATCCTCTTGTTACGACGATCTTTCAACTTCACCCTGAAATTACTTGAACCTTTCAATAATTCAGACTCGTGATTCATCAAGTAAATATACTCAACATCTACTCAAATCATCTGTGAAGTAAGAACATAACGGTATCCACTACATGCCTCAGCACTCATTGGACTGCACACATCAAAATGTATTACTTCCAACAAGTTGCTTTCTAGTTCCATTTTACTGAAAACGAGGCTTTCAGTCATCTTGCCCATGTGGTATGATTTGCATGTCTCGAGTGATTCAAAATCAAGTGAGTCCAAACGGTCCATTTGCATGGAGTTTCTTCATGCATATACACCAATAGACATGGTTCGCATGTCTTAATCTTTTCAAAACGAGTGAGTCCAAAGATCCATCAAGATGGAGCTTCTTCATGCGTTTTATACCGATATGACTTACGTGGCAGTGCCACAAGTAGGTGGTACTATCATTACTATCTTATATCTTTTGGCATGAACATGTGTATCACTACGATCGAGATTCAATAAACCATTCAATAAACCATTCAAATAAACAGAGTAACCATTATTCTCCTTAAATGAATAACCGTATTGCGATAGACATAATCCAATCATGTCTATGCTCAACGCAAACACCAATCTCGATGGTAGAGGGAGCGTACGATATTTGATCATATCCACATTGGAAACATTTCCAACACATATCGTCAGCTCACCTTTAGCTAGTCTCCGTTTATTCCGTAGCTTTTATTTCGAGTTACTAACACTTAGCAACCGAACCGGTATCTAATACCCTGGTGCTACTAGGAGTACTAGTAAAGTACACATCAACACAATGTATATCCAATATACTTCTATCGACCTTGCCAGCCTTTTAATCTACCAAGTATCTAGGGTAATTCTGCTCTAGTGGCTGTTCCCCTTATTACAGAAGCACTTAGTCTCAGGTTTGGGTTCAACTTTGGGTTTCTTCACTAGAATAGCAACTAATTTGTTATTCCATGAAGTATCCCTTTCTTGCCCTTGCCCTTCTTGAAACTAGTGGTTTTACTAACCATCAACGATTGATGCTCCCTTTTGATTTCTACTTCCGCGGAGTCAAACATCGCGAATATCTCAACGATCATCATATATGTCCCTGATACATTATAGTTCATCACGAAGCTCTAGAAGCTTGGTGGTAATGACTTCAGAGAAACATCACTATCTCATGTGGAGGATCAACTCCTACTTGATTCAAATGATTGTTGTACTCAGACAATCTGAGCACAAGCTCAACAATTGAGCTTTTCTCCTTAGTTTGCAGGCTAAGAAAATCGTCGGAGGTCTTATACCTCTTAACGTGGGCACGAGCCTAAAATCCCAATTTTAGCCCTCGAAACATCTCATATGTTTCGCGACGTTTCAAAACGTCTTCGGTGCCTCAACTCTAAACCGTTTAGCATTACGCACTGAACTATCATGTAGTCATCAAAATGTGTATGTCAGATGTTCGCAACATCCACAGACGACGTTCGAGGTTCAGCACACTGAGCGGTGCATTAAGGACATAAGCCTTCTATGAAGCAATGAGGACAATACTCAGTTTACGGACCTAGTCCGCATAATTGCTACTATCAACTTTCAACTAAATTTTCTCTAGGAACATATCTAAACAGTAGAACTGAAGCACGAGCTACGACATAATTTGCGAAGACCTTTTGACTATGTTCAGGATAATTAAGTTCATCTTATGGATGTTGGGGAACGTAGCAGAAATTCAAAATTTTCCTACGTATCACCAAGATCTATCTATGGAGAGACCAACAACGAGGGGAAGGAGAGTGCATCTACATACCCTTGTAGATCGCTAAGTGGAAGCGTTCAAGAGAATGGGGTTGAAGGAGTCGTACTCGTCGTGATCCAAATCACCGGAGATCCTAGTGCCGAACGGACGGCACCTCCGCGTTCAACACGCGTACAGCCCGGTGACGTCTCCCACGCCTTGATCCAGCAAGGAGAGAGGGAGAGGTTGAGGAAGACTCCATCCAGCAGCAGCACAACGGCGTGGTGGTGATGGAGGAGCGTGGCAATCCTGCAGGGCTTCGCCAAGCACCACGGGATATGAGGAGAAAGAGAGGGAGGGCTGCACCAACATGCAGAGATCAAATCACGTGTTATGGGCAGCCCTAGGCCTCACTATATATAGGGGAGAGGGAGGAGGGTGTGCCCCCTCTAGGGTTCCCACCCCTAGGAGGGGCGGCAGCCCTAGATGGGAAAAGGGGGGCGTCCAAGAGGGGGAGAGGGGAGCCGCCCCCTAGGATGGGCCTCAAGGCCCATCTGGACCTAGGGTTTTCCCCCTCCCACTCTCCCATGTGCCTTGGGCCCTTGTGGGGGGGGGGGGGGAGGGGCGCACCAGCCCACCTGGGGCTGGTCCCCTCCCACACTTAGCCCAAGCAAGCCTCCGGGGTTGGTGGCCCCACTTGGTGGACCCCCGGGACCCTCCCGGTGGTCCCGGTACGTTACCGATAAACCCCGAAACTTTTCCGGTGACCAAAACAGGACTTCCCATATATAAATCTTTACCTCGGGACTATTCCGGAACTCCTCGTGACGTCCGGGATCTCATCCGGGACTCCGAACAACATTCGGTAACCACATACTAACTTCCTTTATAACCCTAGCGTCATCGAACCTTAAGTGTGTAGACCCTACGGGTTCGGGAGACATGCAGACATGACCGAGACGTTCTCCGGTCAATAACCAACAGCGGGATCTGGATACCCATGTTGGCTCCCACATGTTCCATGATGATCTCATCGGATGAACCACGATGTCATGGACTTAATCAATCCCGTATACAATTCCCTTTGTCTATCGGTACGATACTTGCCCGAGATTCGATCGTCGGTATCCCGATACCTTGTTCCATCTCGTTACCGGCAAGTCTCTTTACTCGTTCCGTAACACATCATCCCGTGATCAACTCCTTGATCACATTGTGCACATTATGATGATGTCCTACCGAGTGGGCCCAGAGATACCTCTCCGTCACACGGAGTGACAAATCCCAGTCTCGATTTGTGCCAACCCAACAGACACTTTCGGAGATACCCGTAGTGTACCTTTATAGCCACCCAGTTACGTTGTGACGTTTGGCACACCCAAAGTATTCCTACGATATCCGGGAGTTGCACAATCTCATGGTCTAAGGAAATGATACTTGACATTAGAAAAGCTTCAGCATACGAACGACACGATCTTGTGCTATGCTTAGGATTGGGTCTTGTCCATCACATCATTCTCCTAATGATGTGATCCCGTTATCAACGACATCCAATGTCCATGGTTAGGAAACCGTAACCATCTATTGATCAACGAGCTAGTCAACTAGAGGCTTACTAGGGACATGGTGTTGTCTATGTATCCACACATGTATCTGAGTTTCCTATCAATACAATTATAGCATGGATAATAAACGATCATCATGAACAAGGAAATATAATAATAACTTATTTATTATTGCCTCTAGGGCATATTTCCAACAGTCTCCCACTTGCACTAGAGTCAATAATCTAGTTCACATCGCCATGTGATTAACACTCACAGGTCACATCGCCATGTGACTAACACCCAAGAGTTTACTAGAGTCAGTAATCTAGTTCACATCACTATGTGATTAACACTCAATGTGTTCTGGGTTTGATCATGTTGCTTGTGAGAGAGGTTTTAGTCAACGGGTCTGAACCTTTCAGATCCGTGTGTGCTTTACAAATCTCTATGTCATCTCCTAGATGTAGCTGCCACGTTCTATTTGGAGCTATTTCAAATAACTGTTCTACTATACGAATCCAGTTTACTACTCAGAATAATCTGGATTAGTGTCAAAGTTTGCATCGGCGTAACCCTTTACGACGAACTCTTTTACCACCTCCATAATCAAGAAAATTCCTTAGTCCACTAGTTACTAAGGATAACTTTGACCGCTGCCCTGTGATCCATTCTTTGTACCCCTTGACTGACTCATGGGAAGGCACATTTCAGGTGCGGTACACAGCATAGCATATTGTAGAGCCTATGTCTTAGGCATAGGGGACGACCTTCGTCCTTTCTCTCTATTCTGCCGTGATCGAGCTTTAAGTCTTAACTTCATACCTTACAACTCAGGCAAGAACTCCTTCTTTGACTGATCCATCTTGAACACCTTCAAGATCATGTCAAGGTATGTGCTCATTTGAAAGTACCATTAAGCGTTTTGATCTATCCTTATAGATCTTTATGCTCAATGTTCAAGTAGCTTAATCCAGGCTTTCCATTGAAAAACACTTTCCAAATAACCCTATATGCTTTCCAGAAATTCTACATCATTTCTGATCTATGGTATGTCGACAACGTATATTCATCAGAAATTCTATAGTGCTCCCACTCACTTCTTTGGAAATACAAGTTTCTCATAAACTTTGTATACACCCAAAATCTTTGATCATCTCATCAAAGCATACATTCCAACTCCGAGATGCTCACTCCAGTCCTCAGAAGGATTGCTGGAGCTTTGCATCCTTATTAGCATCTTTCAGGATTGACAAAACCTTCCGGTTGTATCACATACAACCTTTCCTCAAGAAAATCGTCGAGGAAACAATGTTTTTGACATCCTATCTGCAAGATTTCATAAATAATGCAGTAATCGCTAATATAATTCCAACAGACTTTTATCATCGCTACGAGTGAGAAAGTCTCATCATAGTCAACTCCTTGAACTTGTCGGAAAACATCTTAACGACAAGTCGAGCTTTCTTAATGGTGACATTTACCATCATTGTCCGTCTTCCTTTTTAAAATCCATCTGTACTCAACAGCCTTACGACCATCGAGCTATTCTGCCAAAGTCTACACTTTGTTTTCATACATGGATCGTCTCTCGGATTATATGGCCTCGAGCCATTTATCGGAATCCAGGCCCACCATCGCTTCTCCATAGCTCGTAGGTTCATTGTTGTCTAGCAACATGACTTCCAAGACAGGATTACGTACCACTCTAAAGTAGTACGCATTCTTGTCATCCCACGAGGTTTGGTAGTGACTTGATCTGAAGTTTCATGATTACTATCATAAGCTTCCACTTCAATTGGTGTAGGTGCCACAGGAACATCTCCCTGTGCCCTGTCACACACTAGTTGAAGAGACGGTTCAATAACCTCATCAAGTCTCCACCATCCTCCCACTCAATTCTTTCGAGAGAAACCTTTCCTCGAGAAAGGACCCGATTCTAGAAACAATCCCTTATTGCTTTCGAATCTGAGACAGGAGGTATACCCAACTGTTTTGGGTGTCCTATGAATATGCATTTTATCCGCTTTGGGGTCGAGCTTATCAACCTGAAACTTTTTCACATAAGCGTCGCAGCCCCAAACTTTTAAAAAATGACAACTCAGGTTTCTCCAAACCATAGTTCAAACGGTTTCGTCTCAACGGAATTACGTGGTGCCCTATTAAAATGAGTGCGGTTGTCTCTAATGCCTAACCCATGAACGATAGTGGTAATTCGATAAGAGACATCATGGTACGCACCATATCCAATAGGGTGCAACTATGATGTTCGGACACATCATCACACTATGGTGTTCCAGGCGGTATTAGTTGTGAAACAATTTCCACAGTGTCTTAATTGTGCGCCAAACTCGTAACTCAGATATTCATTTCTATGATCATATCATAGACATTTTATCCTCTTGTCACGAAGATCTTCAACTTCACTCTGAAATTACTTGAACCATTCAATAATTCAGACTTGTGTTTCATCAAGTAAATATACTCAGTATCTACTTAAATCATCTATGAAGTAAGAATATAACGATATCCACTGCGTGCCTCAGCACTCATTGGACTGCACACATCAAAATGTATTACTTCCAACAAGTTGCTTTCTAGTTCCATTTTACTGAAAAACGAGGCTTTCAGTCATCTTGCCCATGTGGTATGATTTGCATGTCTCAAGTGATTCAAAATCAAGTGAGTACAAACGATCCATCTATATAGAGTTTCTTCATGCATATCTACCAACAAACATGGTTCGCATGTCTCAATCCTTTCAAAAATGAGTGAGTCCAAAGATCCATCAACATGGAGCTTCTTCATGCATTTTATACCGATATGACTTACGTGGCAGTGCCACAAGTAGGTGGTACTATCATTACTATCTTATATCTTTTGGCATGAACATGTGTATCAATACGATCGAGATTCAATAAACCATTCATTTTAGGTGTAAGACCATTGAAAGTATTATTCAAATAAACAGAGTAACCATTATTCTCCTTAAATGAATAACCGTATTGCGATAGACATAATCCAATCACGTCTATGCTCAACGCAAACACCAAATAACAATTATTTAGGTTTAACACCAATCTCGATGGTAGAGGGAGTGTGCGATGCTTGATCATATCATCATTGGAAACACTTCCAACACATATCGTCAGCTCACCTTTAGCTAGTCTCCGTTTATTCCATAGCTTTTATTTCGAGTTACTAACACTTAGCAACCGAACCGGTATCTAATACCCTGGTGCTACTAGGAGTACTAGTAAAGTACACATCAACATAATGTATATCCAATATACTTCTATCGACCTTGCCAGCCTTCTTATCTACCAAGTATCTAGGGTAATTCTGCTCCAGTGGCTGTTCCCCTTATTACAGAAGCACTTAGTCTCGGGTTTGGGTTCAACCTTGGGTTTCTTCACTAGAGCAGCAGCTGAATTGCCGTTTCATGAAGTATCCCTTCTTGGCCTTGCCCTTCCTGAAACTAGTGGTTTCACCAACCATCAACAATTGATGCTCCTTCTTGATTTATACTTTCGCGGTGTCAAACATTGCGAATATTTCAAGGATCATCATATATGTCCCTGATATATTATAGTTCATCACGAAACTCTAGCAGCTTGGTGGTAATGACTTCGGAGAACTATCACTATTTCATCTGGAAGATCAACTCCCACTTGATTCAAGCAATTGTTGTACTCAGACAATCTGAGCACAAGCTCAACAATTGAGCTTTTCTCCTTAGTTTGGATGTTAAGAAAATCGTCGGAGGTCTTATACCTCTTGACGTGGGCACAAGCCTGAAATCCCAATTCCAGCCCTTGAAACATCTCATATGTTTCGCGACATTTCAAAACGTCTTCGGTGCCTCAACTCTAAACCGTTTAACTGAACTATCATGTAGTTATCAAAACGTGTGTGTCAGATGTTCGCAACATCTACAGACGATGTTCGAGTTTCAGCACACTGAGCGGTGCATTAAGGACATAAGCCTTCTATGAAGTAATGAGGACAATCCTCAATTTACGGACCTAGTCCGCATAATTGCTACTATCAACTTTCAACTAAATTTTCTCTAGGAACATATCTAAACAGTAGAACTAAAGGGCGAGCTACGACATAATTTGCAAAGACCTTTTGACTATGTTCAGGATAATTAAGTTCATCTTATGAACTCCCACTCAGATAGACATCCCTCTAGTCATCTAAGTGATCACATGATCCGAGTCAACTAGGCCGTGTCCGATCATCACGTGAGACGGACTAGTCAACATCGGTGAACATCTTCATGTTGATCGTATCTTCTATATGACTCATGCTCGACCTTTCGGTCTTCTGTGTTCCGAGGCCATGTCTGTACACATGCTAGGCTCGTCAAGTCAACCTAAGTGTTTCGCGTGTGTAAATCTGTCTTACACCCATTGTATGTGAACGTTAGGATCAAACACCCGATCATCACGTGGTGCTTTGAAACAACGAACTGTCGCAACGGTGCACAGTTAGGGGGAACACTTTCTTGAAATTTTAAAGAGGGATCTCTTATTTACTACCGTTGTTCTAAGCAAATAAGATGTATAAACATGATAAACATCACATGCAATCAAATAATAGTGACATGATATGGCCAATATCATATAGCTCCTTTGATCTCCATCTTGGGGCTCCATGATCATCTTGTCACCGGCATGACACCATGATCTCCATCATCGTCTCTTCTTGAAGTTGTCTCGTCAACTATTACTTCTACTACTACAGCTAACGGTTAGCAATAAAGTAAAGTAATTACATGACGTTTATGTTGACACGCAGGTCATAAATAAATAAAGACAACTCCTATGGCTCCTGCCGGTTGTCATACTCATCGACATGCAAGTCGTGATTCCTATTACAAGAACATGATCAATCTCATACATCACATATATCATTCATCACATCCTTTTGGCCATATCACATCACATAGCATACCCTGCAAAAACAAGTTAGACGTCCTCTAATTGTTGTTTGCATGTTTTACGTGGCTGCTATGGGTTTCTAGCAAGAACGTTTCTTACCTACGCAAAGACCACAACGTGATATGCCAATTGCTATTTACCCTTCATAAGGACCCTTTTCATCGAATCCGTTCTGACTAAAGTGGGAGAGACAGACACCCGCCAGCCATCTTATGCAACTAGTGCATGTTTGTCGGTGGAACCGGTCTCATGTAAGCGTACGTGTAAGGTTGGTCGCCGCTTCATCCCACGATGCTGTCGAAACAAGATTGGACTAGTAACGGTAAGCATATTGAACAATATCAACGCCCACAACTACTTTGTGTTCTACTCATGCATAGAATCTACGCAATAGACCTAGCTCTGATACCACTGTTGGGGAACGTAGCAGAAATTCAAAATTTTCCTACGTATCACCAAGATCTATCTATGGAGAGACCAGCAACGAGGGGAAGGAGAGTGCATCTACATACCCTTGTAGATCGCTAAGCGGAAGCGTTCAAGAGAACGGGGTTGAAGGAGTCGTACTCGTCGTGAACCAAATCACCGGAGATCCTAGTGCCGAACGGACGGCACCTCCGCGTTCAACACACGTACAGCCGGGTGACGTCTCCCACGCCTTGATCCAGCAAGGAGAGAGGGAGAGGTTGAGGAAGACTCCATCCAGCAGCAGCACAACGGCGTGGTGGTGATGGAGGAGCGTGGCAATCCTGCAGGGCTTCGCCAAGCACCACGGGATATGAGGAGAAAGAGAGGGAGGGCTGCACCAACAGGCAGAGATCAAATCACGTGTTATGGGCAGCCCTAGGCCTCACTATACAAGGGGAGAGGGAGGAGGGTGCGCCCCCTCTGGGGTTCCCACCCCTAGGAGGGGCGGCAGCCCTAGATGGGAAAAGGGGGGCGGCCAAGAGGGGGAGAGGGGAGGCGCCCCCTAGGGTGGGCCTCAAGACCCATCTGGACCTAGGGTTTGCCCCCTCCCACTCTCCCATGTGCCTTGGGCCCTTGTGGGGGGGGGGGGAGGGGGCGCACCAGCCCACCTGGGGCTGGTCCCCTCCCACACTTAGCCCATGCAAGCCTCCGGGGTTGGTGGCCCCACTTGGTGGACCCCCGGGACCCTCCCGGTGGTCCCGGTACGTTACCGATAAACCCCGAAACTTTTCTGGTGACCAAAACAGGACTTCCCATATATAAATATTTACCTCCGGACTATTCCGGAACTCCTGGCGACCTCCGGGATCTCATCCGGGACTCCGAACAACATTCGGTAACCACATACTAACTTCCTTTATAACCCTAGCGTCATCGAACCTTAAGTGTGTAGACCCTACGGGTTCGGGAGACATGCAGACATGACCGAGACGTTCTCCAGTCAATAAAAAACAGCGGGGTCTGGATACCCATGTTGGCTCCCACATGTTCCACGATGATATCATCGGATGAACCACGATGTCATGGACTTAATCAATCCCGTATACAATTCCCTTTGTCTATCGGTACGATACTTGCCCGAGATTCGATCATCGGTATCCCGATACCTTGTTCAATCTCGTTACCGGCAAGTCTCTTTACTCGTTCCGTAACACATCATCCCGTGATCAACTCCTTGATCACATTGTGCACATTATGATGATGTCCTACCAAGTGGGCCCAGAGATACCTCTCCGTCACACGGAGTGACAAATCCCAGTCTCGATTCGTGCCAACCCAACAGACACTTTCGGAGATACCCGTAGTGTACCTTTATAGCCACCCAGTTACGTTGTGACGTTTGGCACACCCAAAGTATTCCTACGGTATTCGGGAGTTGCACAATCTCATGGTCTAAGGAAATGACACTTGACATTAGAAAAGCTTCAGCATACGAACTACACGATCTTGTGCTATGCTTAGGATTGGGTCTTGTCCATCACATCATTCTCCTAATGATGTGATCCCGTTATCAACGACATCCAATGTCCATGGTTAGGAAACGGTAACCATCTATTGATCAACGAGCTAGTCAACTAGAGGCTTACTAGGGACATGGTGTTGTCTATGTATCCACACATGTATCTGAGTTTCCTATCAATACAATTATATCATGGATAATAAACGATCATCATGAAAAAGGAAATATAATAATAACTTATTTATTATTGCCTCTAGGGCATATTTCCAACAATGGACTCCCACTCAGATAGACATCCCTCCAGTTATCTAAGTGATTACATGATCCGAGTCAACTAGGCCGTGTCCTATCATCACGTGAGACGGACTAGTCAACGTCGGTGAACATCTTCATGTTGATCGTATCTTCTATACGACTCATGCTCGACCTTTCGGTCTTCTGTGTTCCGAGGCCATGTCTGTACACATGCTAGGCTCGTCAAGTCAACCTAAGTGTTTCGCGTGTGTAAATCTGTCTTACACCCGTTGTATGTGAACGTTAGAATCTATCACACCCGATCATCACGTGGTGCTTCGAAACAACGAACTGTCGCAACGGTGCACAGTTAGGGGGAACACTTTCTTGAAATTTTAATGAGGGATCATCTTATTTACTACCGTCATTCTAAGCAAATAAGATGCATAAACATGATAAATATCACATGCAATCAAACAGTGACATGATATGGCCAATATCATATTGCTCCTTTTGATCTCCATCTTCAGGGCTCCATGATCATCATCGTCACCGGCATGACACCATGATCTCCATCATCGTGTCTTCATGAAGTTGTCTCGCCAACTATTACTTCTACTACTACAGCTAATGGTTAGCAATAAAGTAAAGTAATTACATGACGTTTATGTTGACACACAGGTCATAAATAAATAAAGACAACTCCTATGGCTCCTGCCGGTTGTCATATTCATCGACATGCAAGTCGTGATTCCTATTACAAGAACATGATCAATCTCATACATCACATATATCATTCATCACATCCTTTTGGCCATATCACATCACATAGCATACCCTGCAAAAACAAGTTAGACGTCCTCTAATTGTTGTTTGCATGTTTTACGTGGCTGCTATGGGTTTCTAGCAAGAACGTTTCTTACCTACGCAAAGACCACAACGTGATATGCCAATTGCTATTTACCCTTCATAAGGACCCTTTTCATCGAATCCGATCCGACTAAAGTGGGAGAGATAGACACCCGCTAGCCACCTTATGCAACTAGTGCATGTCAGTCGGTGGAACCAGTCTCACGTAAGAGTACGTGTAAGGTCGGTCCGGGCCGCTTCATCCCACGATGCCGCCGAATCAAGATAAGACTAGTAACGGTAAGCATATTGAACAAGATCAACGCCCACAACTACTTTGTGTTCTACTCGTGCATAGAATCTACGCAATAGACCTAGCTCATGATGCCACTGTTGGGGAACGTAGCAGAAATTCAAAATTTTCCTACGTCTCACCAAGATCTATCTATGGAGAGACTAGCAACGAGGGGAAGGAGAGTGCATCTACATACCCTTGTAGATCACTAAGCGGAAGCGTTCAAGTGAACGGGGTTGATGGAGTCGTACTCGTCGTGATCCAAATCACCGGAGATCCTAGTGCCGAACGGACGGCACCTCCGCGTTCAACACACGTACAGCCTGACGATGTCTCCCACGCCTTGATCCAGCAAGGAGAGAGGGAGAGGTTGAGGAAGACTCCATCCAGCAGCAGCACAACGGCGTGGTGGTGATGGAGGAGCGTGGCAATCCTGCAGGGCTTCGCCAAGCACCACGGGAGAGGAGAAGGACTTGGGAGAAGGGGAGGGCTGCACCAGAACATTGGTATGGCTGCCCTCCCACCCCCAACATATATATAGGGGCAAGGGAGAGGGGGGGGGAGGCGCAGCCTTGGCCCTTCCTCCAAGGAAGGGTGCGGCTAGGAGGAGTCCCTCCTCCCCAAGGCACCTCGGAGGTGCCTTCCCCCTTTAGGACTCTTCCTTTCCCTCTTCTCTTGGCGCATGGGCCTCTTGGGGCTGGTGCCCTTGGCCCATATAGGCCAAGGCGCACCCCCTACAGCCCATGTGGCCCCCGGGGCAGGTGGCCCCACCCGGTGGGCCCCCGGGACCCTTCCGGTGGTCCCGGTATAATACCGATGACTCCGAAACTTGTCCCGATGGCCGAAATAGGACTTCCTATATATAAATCTTTACCTCCGGACCATTCCGGAACTCCTCGTGACGTCCAGGATCTCATCCGGGACTCCGAACAACATTCGGTAACCACATACAAACTTCCTTTATAACCCTAGAGTCATCGAACCTTAAGTGTGTAGACCCTACGGGTTCGGGAGACATGCAGACATGACCGAGACATTCTCCAGTCAATAACCAACAGCAGGATCTGGATACCCATGTTGGCTCCCACATGTTCCATGATGATCTCATCGGATGAACCACGATGTCGAGGATTCGATCAATCCCGTATACAATTCCCTTTGTCTAGCGGTACGTTACTTGCCCGAGATTCGATCGTCGGTATCCCGATACCTAGTTCAATCTCGTTACCGGCAAGTCTCTTTACTCGTTCTGTAACACATCATCCCGTGATCAACTCCTTGATCACATTGTGCACATTATGATGATGTCCTACCGAGTGGGCCCAGAGATACCTATCCATCACACGGAGTGACAAATCCCAGTCTCGATTCGCGCCAACCCAACAGACACTTTCGGAGATACCCGTAGTGTACCTTTATAGCCACCCAGTTACGTTGTGACGTTTGGCACACCCAAAGCACTCCTACGGTATCCGGGAGTTGCACAATCTCATGGTCTAAGGAAACGATACTTGACATTAGAAAAGCTTTAGCATACGAACTACACGATCTAGTGTTATGCTTAGGATTGGGTCTTGTCCATCACATCATTCTCCTAATGATGCGATCCCATTATCAACGACATCCAATGTCCATGGTCAGGAAACCGTAACCATCTATTGATCAACGAGCTAGTCAACTAGAGGCTTACTAGGGACATGGTGTTGTCTATGTATCCACACATGTATCTGAGTTTCCTATCAATACAATTCTAGCATGGATAATAAACGGTTATCATGAACAAGGAAATATAATAATAACTTATTTATTATTGCCTCTAGGGCATATTTCCAACATGCACTAGAGTCAATAATCTAGTTCACATCGTCATGTGATTTAATATCAATAGTTCACATCACCATGTGATTAACACCCATAGTTCACATCGACATGTGACCAACACCCAAAGGGTTTACTAGAGTCAATAATCTAGTTCACATCGCTATGTGATTAACACCCAAAGAGTACTGAGGTGTGATCATGTTTTGCTTGTGAGAGAAGTTTAGTCAACGGGTCTGCCTCATTCAGATCCGTAAGTATTTTGCAAATTTCTATGTCAACAATGCTCTGCATGGAGATATTCTAGCTAATTGCTCCCACTTTCAATATGTATCCAGATTGAGACTTAGAGTCATCTGGATCAGTGTCAAAACTTGCATCGACGTAACCCTTTACGACGAACCTTTTGTCACCTCCATAATCGAGAAGCATATCCTTATTCCACTAAGGATAATTTTGACCAATGTCCAGTGATCTACTCCTAGATCACTATTGTACTCCCTTGCCAAACTCAGGGCAGGGTATACAATAGGTCTGGTACACAGCATGGCATACTTTATAGAACCTATGGCTAAGGCATAGGGAATGACTTTCATTCTCTCTCTATCTTCTGTCGTGGTCAGGTTTTGAGTCTTACTCAACTTCACACCTTGTAACACAGGCAAGAACTTCTTCTTTGACTATTCCATTTTGAACTACTTCAAAATCTTGTCAAGGTATGTACTCATTGAAAAACTTATCAAGCATCTTGATCTATATCTATAGGTCTTGATGCTCAATATGTAAGCAGCTTCACCGATGTCTTTCTTTAAAAAAACTCCTTTCAAATATTCCTTTATGCTTTGCAGAATAATTCTACATTATCTCCAATCAACAATATGTCTTTCACATATACTTATCAGAAATGCTGTAGTGCTCCCACTCACTTTCTTGTAAATACAGGCTTCACCGCAAGTCTGTATAAAACTATATGCTTTGATCAACTTATCAAAGTGTATATTCCAACTCCGAGATGCTTGCACCAGTCCATAGATGGATCGCTGGAGCTTGCATATTTTGTTTGTACCTTTAGGATTGACAAAACCTTCCGGTTGCATCATATACAACTCTTCTTTAATAAATCCATTAAGGAATGCATTTTTGTTTATCCATTTGCCAGATTTCATAAAATGCGGCAATTGCTAACATGATTCGAACAGACTTAAGCATAAATACGAGTGAGAAACTCTCATCGTAGTCAACACCTTGAACTTGTCGAAAAACTTTTTGCGACAATTCTAGCTTTGTAGATAGTAACACTACTATCAGCGTCCGTCTTCCTCTTGAAGATCCATTTAATCTCAATGGCTCACCGATCATTGGGCAAGTCAATCAAAGTCCATACTTTGTTCTCATACATGGATCTCATCTTAGATTTCATGGCCTCAAGCCATTTCGCGGAATCTGGGCTCATCATCGCTTCCTCATAGTTTGTAGGCTCGTCATGGTCAAGTAACATGACCTCTAGAACAGTATTACCGTACCACTTTGGTGCGGATCTCACTCTGGTTTACCTACGAGGTTCGGTAGTAACTTGATCTGAAGTTACATGATCATCATCATTATCTTCCTCACTAATCGGTGTAGTAGTCACAGGAACAGATTTCTGTGATGAACTACTTTCCAATAAGGGAGCAGGTACAGTTACCTCATCAAGTTCTACTTTCCTCCCACTCACTTCTTTCGAGAGAAACTCCTTCTCTAGAAAGGATCCATTCCCAGCAATGAATAACTTGCCTTCGGATCTGTGATAGAAGGTGTACCCAATATTTTCTTTTGGGTATCCTATGAAGATTTACTTCTCTGATTTAGGTTCAAGCTTATCATGTTGAAACTTTTTCACATAAACATTCTAGTCCCAAACTTTAAGAAACGACAGTTTAGGTTTCTCGCCAAACCATAGTTCATACGGTGTCGTCTCAACGGATTTAGATGGTGTCCTTTTTAACGTGAATGTAGCTGTGTCTATTGCATAACCCCAAAACGACAGTGGTAGATCGGTAAGAGACATCATAGATCGCACTATATCTAATAAAGTACGGTTATGACATTCAGACACACCATTACACTATGGTGTTCCAGGTGGCGTGAGTAGTGAAACTATTTCACATTGTTTTAACTGAATGCCAAACTCGTAACTCAAATATTTTACTTCTGCGATCATATCGTATAAACTTTTATTTTTGTTACGATGATTCTCCACATCACTCTGAAATTCTTTAAACTTTTCAAATATTTCAGACTTGTGTTTCGTCAAGTAGATAAACTCATATCTGCTCAAATCATCTGTGAAGATCAGGAAATAATGATACCTGCCACGAGCCTCAATATTCATCGTGTTGGGGAATGTAGTAATTTCAAAAAATTTCCTACGCACACGCAAGATCATGGTGATGCATAGCAACGAGGGGAGAGTGTGATCTACGTACCCTTGTAGATCGACAACGGAAGCGTTTGGTTGATGTAGTCGTACGTCTTCACGGCCCGACCGATCAAGCACCGAAACTACGGCACCTCCGAGTTTTAGCACACGTTCAGCTCGATGATGATCCCCGGACTCCGATCCAGCAAAGTGTCGGGGAAGAGTTCCGTCAGCACGACGGCGTGGTGACGATCTTGATGTACTACTGTCGCAGGGCTTCGCCTAAGCACCGCTACAATATTATCGAGGACTATGGTGGCAGGGGGTGCCGCACACGGATAAGAATAAGATCACGTGGATCAACTTGTGTGTCTATGGTGTGACCCCTGCCCCCGTATATAAACGAGTGGAGGAGGGGAGGGCCGGCCCTCTCTATGGCGCGCCCTAGGGGAGTCCTACTCCCACCGGGAGTAGGATTCCCCCTTTCCTAGTCCAACTAGGAGTCCTTCCATGTAGTAGGAGTAGGAAACAAGGAAGGGGTGCAGCCCCTCCCCCTAGTCCAATTTGGACTAGGCCTTGGGGGGCGCGCGGCCTGCCCTAGGCAGCCTCTCTCTCTTCCCCGTATGGCCCAATAAGGCCCAATACTTCTCCCGGCGAATTCCTGTAACTCTCCGGTACTCCGAAAAATACTCGAATCACTCGGAACCTTTCCAATGTCCGAATATAGTCGTCCAATATATCGATTTTTACGTATCGACCATTTCGAGACTCCTCGTCATGTCCCCGATCTCATCTGGGACTCTGAACTCCTTCGGTACATCAAAACTCATAAACTCATAATATAACTGTCATCGAAACCTTAAGCGTGCGGACCCTACGGGTTCGAGAACAATGTAGACATGACCGAGACACGTCTCCGGTCAATAACCAATAGCGGAACCTGGATGCTCATATTGGCTCCTACATATTCAACGGAGATCTTTTATCGGTCAGACCGCATAACAACATACGGTGTTCCCTTTGTCATCGGTATGTGTCGCGACCGGGTTTTCCGGACATAAATTTCCAGAAAATGGCCGTCGTGCTCACCAGCCCCAGGATTACTGTTAGCTGATGAGGCACCAACTTGTTACAGAAATTCCAAGCAAAAGTACAAAATGTGTAGTACAAGACCATTATGGCCTGTTAGTACAACAAATGGTTTCTAGTGGTTGATGGCGGAAGCGGTTCGTGGATCATCAGTGTATGGGACTCCATTTCCCACGGGAACAGCTGACCAGGTTAACTCCTATCTTTGCGAGGCTGCTATCACCGTTGCTTAGTTTTCGGGGCTGTCACCGCAACGCTCCTTTCCATGCAAATATCTGGCCAAGACAATAGCCAGGGACAAGCCAGTGAGTACTTTGAATGTACTCGCAAACATTATGAACACTGGGATAATATAATTGATAATTATGCACTGAAATATTCTATGATCACATCGGCAGTCACAAATAAAATATCTTTTATGCATGCAAGCAGGTTATTTATATGCAACATGAATAAGCAATAATGGAGTGGGAATAAAATGCCACAGTCGGGCGTCTGAGCGACACCGCATAAAGGGCTTAAAAGAAATGCCACAGTCGGGCGTCTGAGCGACACCGCATAAAGGGCTTAAAAGAAATGCCACAGTCGGGCGTCTGAGCGACACCACATAAAGGGCTTAAAAGAAATGCCACAGTCGGGCGTCTGAGCGACACCACATAAAGGGCTTAAAAGAAATGCCACAGTCGGGCGTCTGAGCGACACCACATAAAGGGCTTAAAAGAAATGCCACAGTCGGGCGTCTGAGCGACACCACATAAAGGGCTTAAAAGAAATGCCACAGTCGGGCGTCTGAGCGACACCACATAAAGGGCTTAAAAGAAATGCCACAGTCGGGCGTCTGAGCGACACCACATAAAGGGCTTAAAAGAAATGCCATAGTCGGGCATCTGAGAGACACCACATAAAGGGCTTAAAAGAAATGCCACAGTCGGGCGTCTGAGCGACACCACATAAAGGGCTAAAAAAATAAATAATCACAATGAATATCCAGGAGATAGAACCATCCCAGGGATACTTGATAATACAAATAATACAACAGGTTAGTCCATCACGAAATAATAATCATGGTCCTCACAAGTCACCGGCCGGTATCCAAGTTTGGTTTAACAATATCACCTCCGAAGACCGACTCTAAGACCAACACTTGACCCATCCCAGACTGTAATCCTTAACCATGGTCACGGCTATTCGAATAGGTTTTAATCTCTGCAGAGGGTGTACTCTTTACCCACGAGTAACGGATTCCTTTAGTCCATCGGGACTAATTCCGTCTACGGCCTTTTAGTTGAAAACACGCCTAACCTTGCACACACCAGCTTAACTCATCGGTGTCTGGAATCACCCACGGCACTTGTTAAGCAAAACTCTAAGTGGGGAGGCTACAACCTCGCCTAGCATGGGATCAAATTTGTATCGCGCGCTCTAAGGGGTGGCCTCCCCTCTCGGTCCCAACCGGAAACACCCATGCCCCCGGACCAGGTGGCCTGCCTACCGGCTACAACCAATATCTTCCACCATGGCCTCTCTGTACAGTGTGTGCTGGAAAGGGGTTGACGACTTACTGAACCGTACCCTACCTGCGGCAGGGACGAGTGGTAGTACGAGGCAAGTATGGGGGTTACTGGAACAAGACTCGATCTGCGGTCGACTCAAGAGGTTTATAAGTCCCCTGCATGACATATATATATCAAATATATTTCAACCGACGAAATCACCACTCAATGCACCTTACCATGCCATACCGGACATAACCGTCCCGACGGGGGCCGGCGACAAGCTCACGCCTACCCAAGGCCGAGGCTTTCCCGGATTCCTTTCCGGCATGCATGCAAGGCACATGAGGATGATTACCATCACAATCATATTCATTTCCAACAGCAAGGAAATCACTAATATGCTTCCATGCAAATGATCATGTCACATGAAATAACAAGTCCTCCGAAATAAGGTGGTGTTATAAACGTGTCTAATAACACACCAAAAACATTATGCCAGGGTTCAGAATGCTTGCCTTTAAGTTGTGGAGGGGTGAGGTGCTCTCCAAAACTTTTGAAAGTTTCTTCTCTCTCTCCAAAATCCTATTTTAAAATATATTTGAATTAACACACATTTCAAAAACAGTACAAAAAAGTTGTTTGGAAGATTTTCAAATAAATCTTAAAATAAACTAGACCAAATTTGAGGAAGGTAGGAAAAAGAATCAACTCATTTGGAGTTGTATTTAAAAAGTTATATGCAGTCAAAGTTGTGGTCAAAGTCTGTCTTTAAAAATAACAGAAAAGAAAACGTTTCAGGAGGAAATACGCTTTCCGAGCGGGGAAAACGTACTGGGCGGATTACGCCTTCACTTACTCCAGCGTGGACGGCGCGCGTCTCACTGACAGTGGGCCCGCCTGGCCCACTGGTCAGGTTTGACTGGTCTATTTCTCCCTCCTCTTCCTTTGCCCGAACGGAGGCGGGGCAACGGCGGTCGTCGCCGGCGAACGGCGGCTCCCCGCGGGTTTCATAGGGTCTGGATGGATCCACGAGACCAAGGCGGTCCTCCCGGTGGTCGTTGAGTCGACGGGAGTGGAAGGAGTCGTCGGCGGTGGCTTCGCGGCGGAGGGAGCTGCGGGAGCAAAGTGGATTTGGGGCTACGGTGGTTCCCGATCAAAATCGAGTAGGGGAACGTGTTCACGGGAGGATGAGAAGGTTACTGGTGGAGAGAACGGAGAGGGAGAGGCCCTGGTGGTGCTGGAATGGCCGGAGCAGTGGCGGCGGCTGCGGTTGCCAGAGATGGGGAAGACGGCGTTTCCTCGACGATTGCAGGCTGTGGGGGTGCCATGGGGGTAGACTGAGGTCGCCTGCATGCTCGAATGGTCTCGGGGCGTCCTTAAATAGGCGAGGCAAGGCGGTTCCGCGGCGGCCGTGGATAAACTCTCCGGCGAACCGCCTCTCTGTAGCTAGGGCGACGTGGCGGCGACGAGGGCTAGCAGACACGCTTGCGGATGAGCTCGCACTGCACCAGGGGACAGGTGGCGAGCCGGGGTGGCTTGGGCGGCGCCGACCGGGGCTGGAGCCGCTGCGGACGCCGGCGTGCTGCCAAGAATGCCCTGGCGGCGGTGCTGTAGCATGCCAGGGTGGCTTGGCGCGTTGCTGCGAGGAGGGTAGCGCATGGCGTGGCGCTGCAGAGCGTGCCAAAGCCAGGGGGCCAGCGTGTCGGCTCGGGCATGGCTCGTGCAATACGCGCGCTCTGGGCGCGTCCAGTGCACGCACGGAAGGTGCTCGACGGAATGCCATTGCATGCTAAGTGGCTCGGTTGGAGCTGGGGTTTAGCAGGTCTAGGTTTGGGCTTGCAAGGAGCTCAGTGGACAAGCTGGTTTGGTCGGGGGATCAGGTTCACAGTGCAAACCAAAAATTCATGCCAAAACAGCTCATGCCCATAAGGTGTTTGACAAAATGCCAAGGGCACTTAGGCAAGTCTTGGAGTGGTCAAAAACTCCAGATCAGTGTCTCTTTGGATGGACAAGAGGGTGGTGAGGTTAGTTGGTCAAATGCAGCAACTTGTTAGTGCAAGTTTTACAAAACTTCAATTCTGGGCAGGAAATAAATAGCATTATTTCATGAACCAAAAATAATCCAAAGGGTGCATGCTCCTGGACATAGTGGTTTGGTAAGGTGGTCTACAAGCAGGAAAAGGAATCATGGGTAAAGGAGCAACTTAAGATGTAGTTGCTGTACAAATCCTCAAGTTGGACCAGAATAGAAAAGAGGTTGATTCACTCAAAATTTGCAAATAACATCACTGGGTTTTTGCATAAAGTTGAATCATATGATGCTACCAACATCCCATAATTTTGGTGGAGGCTAGAAGAAAATATTTAAATGAGTTGTAGTGCAAAATTGCATTCTGGACCAGAGAAGAAAATTTGTTGTAGAGCTCAAAATATTTCATGAAATAAGGATGTTTTTGCACAAAAGTTATTTATAGACATCACATGACATCTCCAAATTTTTGTGGGAATTTTAAGTGAATTTATCAAATGGTTGTAGTTCAAATATGGCCATTTAACCTTGAAAAACCATTTTCAAGAAAGTAAAGATCAAGCAACTTAATTATTTGATTAGTTATATTAAATAAGGAAAAGTTTCTCTTGAGAGATTAAATAAGTCCAATAACATATTTGAAAGATTTTCACTTTGGGAAAAACTCATCACAACAGGGAAGAAAATGATTTAAAAAAATCAAAATGGAGCTCAGAAATCAAAGTTTTAATTCCTGGCAAAATTTTAATTCATTAAAACAAGGCCAAATTTTTGGGGTGTCACAGTATGTTACTTGCCCGAGATTCGATCGTCGGTATCCAATACCTAGTTTAATATCGTTATCGGCAAGTCTCTTTACTCGTTCCGTAATACATCATCCCGCAACTAACTCATTAGTTGCAATGCTTGCAAGGCTTAAGTGATGTGCATTATCGAGAGGGCCCAGAGATACCTCTCCGACAATCGGAGTGACAAATCCTAATCTCGAAATACGCCAACCCAACATGTACCTTTGGAGACACCTGTAGAGCTCCTTTATAATCACCCAGTTACGTTGTGACGTTTGGTAGCACACAAAGTGTTCCTCTGGCAAATGGGACTTGCATAATCTCATACTCATAGGAACATGTATAAGTCATGAGGAAAGCAATAGCAACATACTAAATGATCGGGTGCTAAGCTAATGGAATGGGTCATGTCAATCAGATCATTCATCTAATGATGTGATCCCGTTAATCAAATAACAACTCTTTGTCCATGGTTAGGAAACATAACCATCTTTGATTAACGAGCTAGTCAAGTAGAGGCATACTAGTGACACTCTGTTTGTCTATGTATTCACACATGTATTATGTTTCCGGTTAATACAATTCTAGCATGAATAATAAACATTTATCATGAAATAAGGAAATAAATAATAACTTTATTATTGCCTCTAGGGCATATTTCCTTCAGTCTCCCACTTGCACTAGAGTCAATAATCTAGTTCACATTGCTATGTGATTAACACCAATAGTTTACATCTTTATGTGATTGGTTCACATCTCCATGTGACTAACACCCAAAGGGTTTAATAGATTCAATAATCTAGTTCACATCGCTATGTGATTAACACCCAAAGAGTGATCATGTTTTGCTTGTGAGAGAAATTTAGTCAACGGGCCTGCCAAATTCAGATCCGTATGTATTTTGCAAAATTCTATGTCTACAATGCTCTGCACGGAGCTACTCTAGCTAATTGCTCCCACTTTCAATATGTATCCAGATTGAGACTTAGAATTATCTGGATCAGAGTCAAAAACTTGCATCGACGTAACCCTTTACGACGAACCTTTTTGTCACGTCCATAATCGAGAAACATATCCTTATTTCACTAAGGATAATTCTGACCGCTATCCAGTGATCTACTCCTAGATCACTATTGTACTCCCTTGCAAATCAGTGCAGGGTATACAATAGATCTGGTATACAACATGACATACTTTATAGAACCTATGGCCAAGGCATAGGGAATGACTTACATTCTCTTTCTATCTTCTGCCGTGGTCGGGCTTTGAGTCTTACTTAACTTCACACCTTGTAACACAGGCAAGAACTCTTTCTTTGACTGTTCTATTTTGAACTACTTCAAAATCTTGTCGAGGTATGTATTCATTGAAAAAACTTATCGAGCGTCTTGATCTATCTCTATAGATCTTGATGCTCAATATGTAAGCAGCTTCACCGAGGTCTTCCTTTGAAAAACTCCTTTCAAACACTCCTTTATGCTTTGCAGAATAATTCTACATTATTTCCAATCAATAATATGTCATACATATACTTATCAGAAATGCTGTAGTGCTCCCACTCACTTTCTTGTAAATATAGGCTTCACCGCAAGTCTGTATAAAACTATATGCTTTGATCAACTTATCAAAGCGTGTATTCCAACTCCGAGATGCTTGCACCAGTCCATAGATGGATCGCTGGAGCTTGCATATTTTGTTAGCACCTTTAGGATTGAAAAAAACTTCTGGTTGCATCATATACAATTCTTATTTAATAAATCCATTAAGGAATGCAGCTTTGTTTATCCATTTGCCAGATTTCATAAAATGCGGCAATTGCTAACATGATTCGGACAGACTTAAGCATAGATACGAGTGAGAAACTCTCATCGTAGTCAACACCTTGAACTTGTCGAAAACCTTTTGCGACAATTCTAGCTTTGTAGATAGTAACACCACTATCAACGTCCGTCTTCCTCTTGAAGATCCATTTATTTTCTATGGCTTGCCGATCATCGGGCAAGTCAACCAAAGTCCACACTTTGTTCTCATATATGGATCCCATCTCAGATTTCATGGCCTCAAGCCATTTCTTGGAATCTGGGCTCATCATCGCTTCCTCATAGTTCGTAGGTTCGTCATGGTCAAGTAACATGACCTCCAAAACAGGATTATCGTACCACTCTGGTGCGGATCTCACTCTGGTTTACCTACGAGATTTGGTAGTAACTTGATCTGAAGTTTTATGATCATCATCATTAGCTTCCTCACTAATTGGTGTAGTAGTCACAGGAACAGATTTCTGTGATGAACTACTTTCCAATAAGGGAGAAGGTACAATTACCTTATCAAGTTCTACTTTCCTCCCACTCACTTCTTTCGAGAGAAACTCCTTCTCTAGAAAGGATCCATTATAAGCAACGAATGTCTTGCCTTAGGATCTGTGATAGAAGGTGGACCCAACAGTCTCCTTTTGGGTATCCTATGAAGACATATTTCTCCGATTTGGTTTTGAGCTTATCAGGATGAAACTTTTTCACATAAGCATCACAACCCCAAACTTTAAGAAACGACAACTTTGGTTTCTTGCTAAACCACAGTTCAGATTGTGTCGTCTCAACGGACTTAGATGGTGCCCCTTTTTAACGTGAATGCGGCTGTCTTTAATGCATAACCTCAAAAACGATAGTGGTAAATCGGTAAGAAACATCATAGATTTGCACTATATCTAATAAAGTACGGCTATGACGTTCGGACACACCATTATGTTGTGGTGTTCCGGGTGGCACGAATTTGTGAAACTATTCCACATTGTTTTAATTGAAGACCAAACTCGTAACTCAAATATTTGTCTCCGCGATTAGATCGTAGAAACCTTATTTTCTTGTTATGATGATTCTCCACTTCACTCTGAAATTCTTAGAACTTTTCAAATGTTTCAGACTTATGTTTCATCAAGTAGATATACTCATATCTGCTCAAATCATCTGTGAAGATCAGAAAATAATGATACCTATCGCGAGCCTCAATATTCATCGGACCATATACATCAGTATGTATGATTTCCAACAAATCTGTTACTCGCTCCATTGTTCCGAAGAACAGAGTCTTAGTCATCTTGCCCATGAGGCATGGTTCGCAAGCATCAACTAATTCATAATCAAGTGATTCCAAAAGCCCATCAGCATGGAGTTTCTTCATGCGCTTTACACCAATATGACCTAAACGGCAGTGCTACAAATAAGTTGCACTATCATTATTAACTTTGCATCTTTTGGTTTCAATATTATGATTATGTGTATCACTACGATCGAGATCCAACGAACTATTTTCATTGGGTGTGTAACCATATAAGGTTTTATTCATGTAAATAGAACAACAATTTATTCTCTTACTTAAATGAATAACCGTATTACAATAAACATGATCAAATCATATTCATGCTCAACGTAAACACCAAATAACACTTATTTAGGTTCAACACTAATCCCAAATTTATAGGGAGTGTGCGATGATGATCATATCAATCTTGGAACCACTTCCAACACACATCGTCACTTCACCCTTAACTAGTCTCTATTTATTCTGCAACACCCGTTTCGAGTTACTAATCTTAGCAACTGAACTAGTATCAAATACTGAGGGGTTGCTATAAACACTAGTAAAGTACACATCAATAACATGTATATCAAATATACTTATGTTCACTTTGCCATCCTTCTTATCTGCCAATCACTTGGGGTAGTTCCGCTTCCAGTGACCAGCCCTTTGCAGTAGAAGCACTCAGTCTCAGGCTTAGGTCCAGACTTGGGCTTCTTCACTTGAGCAGCAACTTGCTTGCTGTTCTTTTTGAAGTTCCCCTTCTTCCCTCTGCCCTTTTCTTGAAACTAGTGGTCTTGTCTACCATCAACACTTGATGTTTTTCTTGATTTCCACCTTCATCGATTTCATCATCATGAAAAGCTCGGGAGTCGTTTTCGTCATCCCTTGCATACTATAGTTCATCACGAAGTTCTACTAACTTGGTCATGGTGACTAGAGAATTCTGTCAATCACTATCTTATCTGGAAGATTAATTCCCACTTGATTCAAGCGATTGTAGCACCCAGACAATCTGAGCACATGCTCACTAGTTGAGCGATTCTCCTCCATCTTTTAGCTATAGAACTTGTTGGAGACTTCATATCTCTCAACTCGGGTATTTGCTTGAAATATTATCTTCAACTCCTGGAACATCTCATATGGTCCATGACGTTCAAGACGTCTTTGAAGTCCCGATTCTAAGCCATTAAGCATGGTGCACTAAACTATCAAGTAGTCATCATATTGAGCTAGCCAAACGTTCATAACGTCTGCATCTGCTCCTGCAATAGGTCTGTCACCTAGCGGTGCATCAAGGACATAATTCTTCTGTGCAGCAATGAGGATAAACCTCAGATCACGGATCCAATCCGCATCATTGCTACTAACATCTTTCAGTACAATTTTCTCTAGGAACATATCAAAATAAACACAGGGAAGCAACAACGCGAGCTATTGATCTACAACATGATTTACAAAATACTACCAGGACTAAGTTCATGATAAATTTAAGTTCAATTAATCATATTACTTAAGAACTCCCACTTAGATAGACATCCCTCTAATCCTCTAAGTGATCACGTGATCCAAATCAACTAAACCATGTCCGATCATCACGTGAGATGGAGTAGTTTCAATGGTGAACATCACTATATTGATCATATCTACTATATGATTCACGCTCGACCTTTCGGTCTCCGTGTTCCGAGGCCATATCTGTATATGCTTGGCTCGTCAAGTATAACCTGGGTATTCCGCGTGTGCAACTGTTTTGCACCCGTTGTGTTTGAACGTAGAGCCTATCACACCCGATCATCACGTGGTGTCTCAGCACGAAGAACTTTCGCAACGGTGCATACTCAGGGAGAACACTTCTTGATAATATAGTGAGAGATCATCTTATAATGCTACCTTCAATCAAAGCAAGATAAGATGCATAAAAGATAAACATCACATGCAATCAATATAAGTGATATGATATGGCCATCATCATCTTGTGCCTGTGATCTCCATCTCCGAAGCACCGTCATGATCACCATCGTCACCGGCACGACACCTTGATCTCCATCGTAGCATCGTTGTCGTCTCGCCAATGTTATGCTTCCACGACTATCGCTACCGCTTAGTGATAAAGTAAAGCATTACAGCACGATTGCATTGCATACAATAAAGCGACAACCATATGGCTCCTGCCAGTTGCTGATAACTCGGTTACAAAACATGATCATCTCATACAATAAAATTTAGCATCATGCCTTGACCATATCATATCACAACATGCCCTGCAAAAACAAGTTAGACATCCTCTACTTTGTTTGTTGCAAGTTTTACGTGGCTGCTACGGGCTTAAGCAAAACCAATCTTACCTACGCATCAAAACCACAACGATAGTTTGTCAAGTTGGTGCTGTTTTAAGCTTCGCAAGGACCGGGCGTAGTCACACTCGGTTCAACTAAAGTTGGAGAAACTGACACCCGCCAGCCACCTGTGTGCAAAGCACGTCGGTAGAACCAGTCTCGCGTAAGCGTACGCGTAATGTCGGTCCGGGCCGCTTCATCCAACAATACCGCCGAACCAAAGTATGACATGCTGGTAAGCAGTATGACTTATATCGCCCACAACTCACTTGTCTTCTACTCGTGCATATAACATCAAACCATAAAAACCTAGGCTTGGATGCCACTATTGGGGAACGTAGTAATTTCAAAAAAATTCCTACGCACACGCAAGATCATGGTGATGCATAGCAACGAGGGGAGAGTGTGATCTACGTACCCTTGTAGATCGAGAACGGAAGCGTTTGGTTGATGTAGTCATACGTCTTCACGGCCCGACCGATCAAGCACTGAAACTACGGCACCTCCGAGTTTTAGCACACGTTCAGCTCGATGATGATCCCCGGACTCCGATCAAGCAAAGTGTCGGGGAAGAGTTCCGTCAGCACGACGGCGTGGTGACGATCTTGATGTACTACTGTCGCAGGGCTTCGCCTAAGCACTGCTACAATATTATCGAGGACTATGGTGGCAGGGGGCGCCGCACACGGCTAAGAATAAGATCACGTGGATCAACTTGTGTGTCTATGGGGTGACCCCTGCCCCCGTATATAAAGGAGTGGAGGAGGGGAGGGCCAGCCCTCTCTATGGCGCGCCCTAGGGGAGTCCTACTCCCACCGGGAGTAGGATTCCCCCTTTCCTAGTCCAACTAGGAGTCCTTCCATGTAGTAGGAGTAGAAAACAAGGAAGGGGTGCAGCCCCTCCCCCTAATCCAATTCGGACTAGGCCTTGGGGGGGCGCACGGCCTGCCCTAGGCAGCCCCTCTCTCTTTCCCGTATGGCCCAATAAGGCCCAATACTTCTCCCGGCGAATTCCCGTAACTCTCCGGTACTCCGAAAAATAATCTCCGGTCAATAACAAATAGCGGGACCTGGATGCCCATATTGGCTCCTACATATTCTACGAAGATCTTTATCGGTCAGACCGCATAACAACATACGTTGTTCTCTTTGTCATCGGTATGTTACTTGCCCGAGATTCAATCGTCGGTATCCAATACCTAGTTCAATCTCGTTACCGGCAAGTCTCTTTATTCGTTCCGTAATACATCATCTCGCAACTAACTGATTAATTGCATTGCTTGCAAGGCTTAAGTGATGTGCATTACCGAGAGGGCCCAGAGATACCTCTCCGACGATCGGAGTGACAAATCCTAATCTCGAAATACGTCAACCCAACATGTACCTTTGGAGACACCTGTAGAGCACCTTTATAATCACCTAGTTACGTTGTGACTGTTGGGGAACGTAGTAATTTCAAAAAATTTCCTACGCACACGCAAGATCATGGTGATGCATAGCAATGAGGGGGAGAGTCTGATCTACATACCCTTGTAGATCGCAACGGAAGCGTTGACACAACGTAGAGGATGTAGTCGTACGTCTTCTTCCCGATCCGACCGATCCAAGCACCGTTACTCCGGCACCTCCGAGTTCTTAGCACACGTTCAGCTCGATGACGATCCCCGGGCTCCGATCCAGCAAAGCTTCGTGGAAGAGTTCCGTCAGCACGACGGCGTGGTGACGATCTTGATGTTCTACCGACGCAGGGCTTCGCCTAAGCAGTACAACGATATGATCGAGGTGGAATTTGGTGGCAGGGGACACCGCACACGGCTAAGGAACGATCTCAATGATCAACTTGTGTGTCTAGAGGTGCCCCCTGCCCCCGTATATAAAGGTTGCCAGGGGGAGGGCTGGCCGGCCAAGCCTATGGAGGCGCAGGAGGAGTCCTACTCCTACCGGGAGTAGGACTCCCCCCCCCAATCCTATTCCTAATAGGACTCCCAAGGGGAAAGAGAGAGAGAGAGAGGTGGCCGACCACCTCTCCTAGTCCTAATAGGACTAGGGGAGGGGGGAGGCGCGCAGCCCACTATGGGCAGCCCCTTTCACCTTTCCACTAAAGCCCAATAAGGCCCATATGGCTCCCGGGGGGTTCCGGTAACCTCCCGGTGATCCGGTAAAATCCCGATTTCACCCGGAACACTTCCGATGTCCAAACATAGGCTTCCAATATATCAATCTTTATGTCTCAACCATTTCGAGACTCCTCGTCATGTCCGTGATCACATCCGGGACTCCGAACAACCTTCGGTACATCAAAATGCATAAACTCATAATGACTGTCATCGTAACGTTAAGCGTGCGGACCCTACGGTTCGAGAACAATGTAGACATGACCGAGACACGTCTCCGGTCAATAACCAATAGTGGGACCTAGATGCCCATATTGGCTCGTACATATTCTACGAAGATCTTTATCGGTCAGACCGCATAACAACATACGTTGTTCCCTTTGTCATCGGTATGTTACTTGCCCGAGATTCGACCGTCGGTATCCAATACCTAGTTCAATCTCGTTACCGGCAAGTCTCTTTACTCGTTCTGTAATACATCATCCTGCAACCAACTCATTAGTTGCAATGCTTGCAAGGCTTGTGTAATGTGTATTACCGAGAGGGCCCAGAGATACCTCTCCAACAATCGGAGTGACAAATGCTAATCTCGAAATACGCCAACCCAACATCTACCATTGGAGACACCTGTAGTACTCCTTTATAATAACCCAGTTACGTTGTGACGTTTGGTAGCACCCAAAGTGTTCCTCCGACAAACGGGAGTTGCATAATCTCATAGTCATAGGAACTTGTATAAGTCATGAAGAAAGCAATAGCAACATACTAAACGATCGAGTGCTAAGCTAATGAAATGGGTCATGTCAATCAGATCATTCAACTAATGATGTGACCTCGTTAATCAAATAACAACACATTGTTCATGGTTAGGAAACTTAACCATCTTTGATTAACGAGCTAGTCAAGTAGAGGCATACTAGTGACACTCTGTTTGTCTATGTATTCACACATGTATTATGTTTCCGGTTAATACAATTCTAGCATGAATAATAAACATTTATCATGATATAAGGAAATAAATAATAACTTTATTATTGCCTCTAGGGCATATTTCCTTCAGTCTCCCACTTGCACTAGAGTCAATAATCTAGATTACACAGTAATGATTCTAACACCCATGGAGCCTTGGTGCTGATCATGTTTTGCTCGTGGAAGAGGCTTAGTCAACGGGTCTGCAACATTCAGATCCGTATGTATCTTGCAAATCTCTATGTCTCCCACCTGGACTAGATCCCGGATGGAATTGAAGCGTCTCTTGATGTGTTTGGTCCTTTTGTGAAATCTGGATTCCTTTGCCAAAGCAATTGCACCAGTATTGTCACAAAAGATTTTCATTGGACCCGATGCACTAGGTATGACACCTAGATCGGATATGAACTCCTTCATCCAGACTCCTTCGTTCGCTGCTTCCGAAGCAGCTATGTACTCCGCTTCACATGTAGATCCCGCTACGACGCTTTGTTTAGAACTACACCAACTGACAGCTCCACCGTTCAAAGTAAACACGTATCCGGTTTGCGATTTAGAATCGTCTGGATCAGTGTCAAAGCTTGCATCAACGTAACCTCTTACGGTGAGCTCTTTGTCACCTCCATATACGAGAAACATATCCTTAGTCCTTTTCAGGTATTTCAGGATGTTCTTGACCGCTGTCCAGTGATCCACTCCTGAATTACTTTGGTACCTCCCTGCTAAACTTATAGCAAGGCACACATCAGGTCTGGTACACAGCATTGCATACATGATAGAGCCTATGGCTGAAGCATAGGGAACATCTTTCATTTTCTCTCTATCTTCTGCAGTGGTCGGGCATTGAGTCTGACTCAACTTCACACCTTGTAACACAGGCAAGAACCCTTTCTTTGCTTGATCCATTTTGAACTTCTTCAAAATCTTGTCAAGGTATGTGCTTTGTGAAAGTCCAATTAAGCGTCTTGATCTATCTCTATAAATCTTAATGCCCAATATGTAAGCAGCTTCACCGAGGTCTTTCATTGAAAAACTCTTATTCAAGTATTCCTTTATGCTATCCAGAAATTCTATATCATTTCCAATCAGCAATATGTCATCCACATATAATATCAGAAATGCTACAGAGCTCCCACTCACTTTCTTGTAAATACAGGCTTCTCCAAAAGTCTGTATAAAGCCAAATGCTTTGATCACACTATCAAAGCGTTTATTCCAACTCCGAGATGCTTGCACCAGTCCATAAATGGATCGCTGGAGTTTGCACACTTTGTTAGCTCCCTTTGGATCGACAAAACCTTCCGGTTGCATCATATACAACTCTTCTTCCAGAAATCCATTCAGGAATGCAGTTTTGACATCCATCTGCCAAATTTCATAATTATAAAATGCGGCAATTGCTAACATGATTCTGACAGACTTAAGCATCGCTACGGGTGAGAAGGTCTCATCGTAGTCAACCCCTTGAACTTGTCGAAAACCTTTTGCAACAAGTCGAGCTTTATAGACAGTAACATTACCGTCAGCGTCAGTCTTTTTCTTGAAGATCCATTTATTCTCTATTGCTTGCCGATCATCGGGCAAGTCAACCAAAGTCCATACTTTGTTCTCATACATGGATCCCATCTCAGATTTCATGGCCTCAAGCCACTTTGTGGAATCTGGGCTCACCATCGCTTCTTGATAGTTCGTAGGTTCATCATGATCTAGTAGCATGACATCCAGAACTGGATTACCGTACCACTCTGGCGTGGATCTTGCTCTGGTTGATCTACGAGGTTCAGTAGTATCTTGTTCTGAAGTTTCATGATCATTATCATTAACTTCCTCACTTATTGGTGTAGGTGTCGCAGAAAAAGTTTTCTGTGATGTACTACTTTCTAATAAGGGAGCGGGTACAGTTACCTCGTCAAGTTCTACTTTCCTCCCACTCACTTCTTTCGAGAGAAACTCCTTCTCAAGAAAGTTTCCGAATTTAGCAACAAAAGTCTTGCCTTCGGATCTGTGATAGAAGGTGTATCCAATAGTTTCCTTTGGATATCCTATGAAGACACATTTCTCTGATTTGGGTTCGAGCTTATCAGGTTGAAGCTTTTTCACATAAGCATCGCAACCCCAAACTTTAAGAAACGACAACTTTGGTTTCTTGCCAAACCACAGTTCATAAGGCGTCGTCTCAACGGATTTTGATGGTTCCCTATTTAACGTGAATGCGGCTGTCTCTAAAGCGTATCCCCAAAACGATAGCGGTAAATCAGTAAGAGACATCATAGATCGTACCATATCTAGTAAAGTAAGATTACGACGTTCGGACACACCATTACGCTGTGGTGTTCTGGGTGGCGTGAGTTGCGAAACTATTCCACAATTTTTCAAATGTATACCAAACTCGTAACTCAAATATTCTCCTCCACGATAAGATCGTAGAAACTTTATTTTCTTGTTACGATGATTTTCAACTTCACTCTGAAATTCCTTGAACTTTTCAAATGTTTCAGACTTGTGTTTCATTAAGTAGATATACCCATATCTGCTTAAATCATCTGTGAAGGTGAGAAAATAACGATATCCGCCACGAGCCTCAACATTCATCGGACCACATACATCGGTATGTATGATTTCCAATAAATCTGTTGCTCTCTCCATAGTTCCGGAGAACGGTGGTTTGGTCATCTTGCCCATGAGGCACGGTTCGCAAGTACCAAGTGATTCATAATCAAGTGGTTCCAAAAGTCCATCAGTATGGAGTTTCTTCATGCGCTTTACACCGATATGACCTAAACGGCAGTGCCACAAATAAGTTGCACTATCATTATCAACTCTGCATCTTTTGGCTTCTACATTATGAATATGTGTATCACTACTATCGAGATTTAACAAGAACAGACCACTCTTCAAGGGTGCATGACCATAAAAGATATTACTCATATAAATAGAACAACCATTATTCTCCGATTTAAATGAATAACCGTCTCGCATTAAACAAGATCCAGATATAATGTTCATGCTCAACGCTGGCACCAAATAACAATTATTTAGGTCTAATATTAAGCCCGAAGGTAGATGTAGAGGTAGCGTGCCGACCGCGATCACATCGACTTTGGAACCGTTTCCCACGCGCATCGTCACCTCGTCCTTAGCTAATCTTCGCTTAATCCGTAGTCCCTGTTTCGAGTTGCAAATATTAGCAACAGAACCAGTATCAAATACCCAGGTGCTACTGCGAGCATTAGTAAGGTACACATCAATAACATGTATATCACATATACCTTTGTTCACCTTGCCATCCTTCTTATCCGCCAAATACTTGGGGCAGTTCCGCTTCCAGTGACCAGTCTGCTTGTAGTAGAAGCACACAGTTTCAGGCTTAGGTCCAGACTTGGGTTTCTTCTCCTGAGCAGCAACTTGCTTGCCGTTCTTCTTGAAGTTCCCCTTCTTCTTCCCTTTGCCTTTTTCTTGAAACTAGTGGTTTTGTTAACCATCAACACTTGATGCTCCTTCTTGATTTGTACCTCCGCAGCTTTCAGCATTGCGAAGAGATCGGGAATAGTCTTATTCATCCCTTGCATATTATAGTTCATCACGAAGCTCTTGTAGCTTGGTGGCAGTGATTGGAGAATTCTGTCAATGACGCAATCATCTGGAAGATTAACTCCCATCTGAATCAAGTGATTGTTATACCCAGACATTTTGAGTATATGCTCACTGACAGAACTATTCTCCTCCATCTTGCAACTATAGAACTTATTGGAGACTTCATATCTCTCAATCCGGGCATTTGCTTGAAATATTAACTTCAACTCCTGGAACATCTCATATGCTCCATGATGTTCAAAACGTCGTTGAAGTCCCGATTCTAAGCCGTAAAGCATGGCACACTGAACTATCGAGTAGTCATCAGCTTTGCTCTGCCAGACGTTCATAACATCTGGTGTTGCTCCAGCAGCAGGCCTGGCACCCAGCGGTGCTTCCAGGACGTAATTCTTCTGTGCAGCAATGAGGATAATCCTCAAGTTACGGACCCAGTCCGTGTAATTGCTACCATCATCTTTCAACTTTGCTTTCTCAAGGAACGCATTAAAATTCAATGGAACAACAGCACGAGCCATCTATCTACAATCAACATAAACAAGCAAGATACTATCAGGTACTAAGTTCATGATAAATTTAAGTTCAATTAATCATATTACTTAAGAACTCCCACTTAGATAGACATCCCTCTAATCCTCTAAGTGATCACGTGATCCAAATCAACTAAACCATGTCCGATCATCACGTGAGATGGAGTAGTTTCATCGGTGAACATCATTATGTTGATCATATCTACTATATGATTCACGCTCGACCTTTCGGTCTCCGTGTTCCGAGGCCATATCTGTATATGCTTGGCTCGTCAAGTATAACCTGAGTATTCTGCGTGTGCAACTGTTTTGCACCCGTTGTATTTGAACATAGAGCCTATCACACCCGATCATCATGTGGTGTCTCAGCACGAAGAACTTTCGCAACGGTGCATACTCAGGGAGAACACTTCTTGATAATTTAGTGAGAGATCATCTTATAATGCTACCGTCAATCAAAGCAAGATAAGATGCATAAAAGATAAACATCACATTCAATCAATATAAGTGATATGATATGGCCATCATCATCTTGTGCTTGTGATCTCCATCTCCGAAGCACCGTCATGATCACCATCGTCACCGGCGCGACACCTTGATCTCCATCGTAGCATCATTGTCGTCTCGCCAATCTTATGCTTCCACGACTATCACTACCGCTTAGCAATAAAGTAAAGCATTACATCGCGATTGCATTGCATACAATAAAGCGACAACCATATGGCTCCCACTAGTTGCCGATAACTTGGTTACAAAACATGATCATCTCATACAATAAAATCAGCATCATGCCTTGACCATATCACATCATAACATGCCCTGCAAAAACAAGTTAGACGTCCTCTACTTTGTTGTTGCAAGTTTTACGTGGCTGCTACGGGCTTAAGCAAGAACTCATCTCACCTACGCATCAAAACCACAACGATAGTTTGTCAAATAGACTCCGTTTTAACCTTCTCAAGGACCGGGCGTAGCCATACTCGGTTCAACTAAAGTTGGAGAGACAGTCGCCCGCAAGCCATCTATGTGCAAAGCACGTCGAGGGAACCGGTCTCGCGTAAGCGTACGTGTAAGGTTGGTCCGGGTCGTCTTGTCCAACAATACCGCCGAACCAAAGTATGACATGCTGGTAGGCAGTATGACTTGTATCGCCCACAACTCACTTGTGTTCTACTCGTGCAAATAACATCAAACCATAAAACCTAGGCTCGGATGCCACTGTTGGGGAACGTAGTAATTTCAAAAAAAATCCTACGCACACGCAAGATCATGGTGATGCATAGCAACGAGGGGGAGAGTCTGATCTACGTACCCTTGTAGATCGCAACGGAAGCATTGACACAACGTAGAGGAAGTAGTCGTACGTCTTCTTCTCGATCCGACCGATCCAAGCAACGTTACTCCGGCACCTCCGAGTTCTTAGCACACGTTCAGCTCGATGACGATCCCCGGGCTCCGATCCAGCAAAGCTTCGGGGAAGAGTTCCGTCAACACGACGGCGTGGTGACGATCTTGATGTTCTACCGACGCAGGGCTTCGCCTAAGCACTACAACGATATGATCTAGGTGGAATTTGGTGGCAGGGGACACCGCACACGGCTAAGGAACGATCTCAATGATCAACTTGTGTGTCTAGAGGTGCCCCCTGCCCCCGTATATAAAGGTTGCTAGGGGGAGGGCTGGCCGGCCAAGCCTATGGAGGCGCGGGAGGAGTCCTACTCCTGCCGGGACTAGGACTCCCCTCCTACGCACACGCAAGATCATGGTGATGCACAGCAACGAGAGGGGAGAGTGCTGTCTACGTACCAACGCAGACCGACTGCGGAAGCGATCACACAACGTAGAGGAAGTAGTCGTACGTCTTCTTCCCGATCCGACCGATCCAAGCACCGTTACTCCGGCACCTCCGAGTTCTTAGCACACGTTCAGCTCGATGACGATCCCCGGGCTCCGATCCAGCAAAGCTTCGGGGAGGAGTTCCGTCAGCACGACGGCGTGGTGACGATCTTGATGTACTACCGACGCAGGGCTTCGCCTAAGCACTACAACGGTACGATCGAGGTGGAATTTGGTGGCAGGGGGCACCGCACACGGCTAAGGAGCGATCTCAAGGATCAAGTTGTGTGTCTTGGGGTGCCCCCTGCCCCCGTATATAAAGGTTGGAGGAGGGGGGCCGGCCGGCCAAGGGAGGGGAGGCGCAGGGAAGTCCTAATCCCACCGGGAGTAGGACTCCTCCCCCCAATCCTAATCCAATTAGGACTCCCGGGGGGGAAAAGAGAGAGAAGGGGGGCCGGCCCCTTATCCTATTCCTAATAGGACTTGGGGAAGGGGGGCGCCGGCCAGCTTGGGCCTTTTCCCTTTTTCTCTTTTTTCCACTAAGGCCCAATAGGCCCATTAGTCTCCCGGGGGGTTCCGGTAACCCTCCCGGTATTCCGGTAAAATCCCGATTTCACCCGGAACACTTCCGATGTCCAAACATAGGCTTCCAATATATCAATCTTTACGTCTCGATCATTTCGAGACTCCTCGTCATGTCCGTGATCTCATCCGGGACTCCGAACAACCTTCGGTACATCAAAATGCATAAACTCATAATAACTGTCATCGTAACGTTAAGCGTGCGGACCCTACGGTTCGAGAACAATGTAGACATGACCGAGACACGTCTCCGGTCAATAACCAATAGCGGGACCTTGATGCCCATATTGGCTCCTACATATTCTACGAAGATCTTTATCGGTCAGACCGCATAACAACATACGGTGTTCCCTTTGTCATCGGTATGTTACTTGCCCGAGATTCGATCGTCGGTATCCAATACCTAGTTCAATCTCGTTACCGGCAAGTCTCTTTACTCGTTCCGTAATACATCATCTCACAACTAACTTATTAGTTGCAGTGCTTGCAAGGCTTATGTGATGTGCATTACCGAGAGGGCCCAGAGATACCTCTCCGACAATCGGAGTGACAAACCCTAATCTCGAAATACGCCAACCCAACATCTACCATTGGAGACACCTGTAGTACTCCTTTATAATCACCCAGTTACGTTGTGACGTTTGGTAGTACCCAAAGTGTTCCTCCGGTAAACGGGAGTTGCATAATCTCATAGTTATAGGAACATGTATAAGTCATGAAGAAAGCAATAGCAACATACTAAACGATCGGGTGCTAAGCTAATGGAATGGGTCATGTCAATCAGATCATTCTACTAATGATGTGACCTCGTTAATCAAATAACAACTCCTTGTTCATGGTTAGGAAACATAACCATCTTTGATTAACGAGCTAGTCAAGTAGAGGCATACTAGTGACACTCTGTTGGTCTATGTATTCACACATGTATTATGTTTCCGGTTAATACAATTCTAGCATGAATAATGAACATTTATCATGATATAAGGAAATAAATAATAACTTTATTATTGCCTCTAGGGCATATTTCCTTCAGGCCGGCCACCTCTCCTAGTCCTAATAGGACTAGGGGAGGGGGGAGGCGCGCAGCCCACTATGGGCAGCCCCTTTCACCTTTCCACTAAAGCCCAATAAGGCCCATATGGCTCCCGGGGGGTTCCGGTAACCTCCCGGTGATCCGGTAAAATCCCGATTTCACCCGGAACACTTCCGATGTCCAAACATAGGCTTCCAATATATCAATCTTTATGTCTCGGCCATTTCGAGACTCCTCGTCATGTCCGTGATCACATCCGGGACTCCGAACAACCTTCGGTACATCAAAATGCATAAACTCATAATGACTGTCATCGTAACGTTAAGCGTGCGGACCCTACGGTTCGAGAACAATGTAGACATGACCGAGACACGTCTCCGGTCAATAACCAATAGTAGGACCTGGATGCCCATATTGGCTCCTACATATTCTACGAAGATCTTTATCGGTCAGACCGCATAACAACAGACGTTGTTCCCTTTGTCATCGGTATGTTACTTGCCCGAGATTCGATCGTCGGTATCCAATACCTAGTTCAATCTCGTTACCGGCAAGTCTCTTTACTCGTTCTGTAATACATCATCCCGCAACTAACTCATTAGTTGCAATGCTTGCAAGGCTTGTGTAATGTGTATTACCGAGAGGGCCCAGAGATACCTCTCCGACAATCGGAGTGACAAATCCTAATCTCGAAATACGCCAACCCAACATCTACCATTGGAGACACCTGTAGTACTCCTTTATAATCACCCAGTTATGTTGTGACGTTTGGTAGCACCCAAAGAGTTCCTCCGGCAAACGGGAGTTGCATAATCTCATAGTCATAGGAACTTGTATAAGTCATGAAGAAAGCAATAGCAACATACTAAACGATCGAGTGCTAAGCTAATGAAATGGGTCATGTCAATCAGATCATTCAACTAATGATGTGACTTCGTTAATCAAATAACAACACATTGTTCATGGTTAGGAAACTTATCCATCTTTGATTAACGAGCTAGTCAAGTAGAGGCATACTAGTGACACTCTGTTTGTCTATGTATTCACACATGTATTATGTTTCCGGTTAATACAATTCTATCATGAATAATAAACATTTATCATGATATAAGGAAATAAATAATAACTTTATTATTGCCTCGAGGGCATATTTCCTTCAGTGACGTTTGGTAGCACACAAAGTGTTCCTCTAGCAAATGGGAGTTGCATAATCTCATAGTCATAGGAACATGTATAAGTCATGAAGAAAGCAATAGCAACATACTAAACGATCGGGTGCTAAGCTAATGGAATGGGTCATGTCAATCAGATCATTCACCTAATGATGTGATCCCGTTAATCAAATAAAAACTCTTTGTCCATGGTTAGGAAACATAACCATCTTTGATTAACGAGCTAGTCAAGTAGAGGCATACTAGTGACACTCTGTTTGTCTATGTATTCACACATGTATTATGTTTCCGGTTAATACAATTCTAGCATGAATAATAAACATTTATCATGAAATAAGGAAATAAATAATAACTTTATTATTGCCTCTAGGGCATATTTCCTTCAGTCTCCCACTTGCACTAGAGTCAATAATCTAGATCACATCACCATGTGATTAACATCGATAGTTCACATCATCATGCGATTAACACCCATAGTTCACATCGCCATGTGACCAACACCCAAAGGGTTTACTAGATTCAGTAATCTAGTTCACATCGCTTATGTGATTAACACCCAAAGAGTACTAAGGTGTGATCATGTTTTGCTTGTGAGAGAAGTTTAGTCAAGGGGTCTGCTATATTCAGATCCGTATGTATTTTGTATGTCAACGATGCTCTGCATGGAGCTACTCTTAGCTAATTGCTCCCACTTTCAATACGTATCCAGATTGAGACTTGGAGTCATCTAGATCAGTGTCAAAATTTGCATCGACGTAACCTTTTACGACGAACCCTTTTTGTCACGTCCATAATTGAGAAACATATCCTTATTCCACTAAGGATAATTTTGACCGTTGTCCAGTGATCTACTCCTAGATCACTATTGTACTCCCTTGCCAAAATCAGTGTAGGGTATACAATAGATTTGGTACACAGTATGGCATACTTTATAGAACCTATGGCCAAGGCATAGGGAATGACTTTCATTCTCTTTCTATCTTCTGTCGTGGTCGTGTTTTGAGTCTTACTCAATTTCACACCTTGTAACATAGGCAAGAACTCTTTCTTTGACTGTTCCATTTTGAACTACTTCAAAATCTTGTCAAAGTATGTACTCATTGAAAAAACTTATCAAGCATTTTGATCTATCTCTATAGATCTTGATGCTCAATATGTAAGTAGCTTCACCGAGGTCTTTCTTTGAAAAACTCCTTTCAAATACTCCTTTATGCTTTGCCGAATAATTCTACATTATTTCTGATCAACAATACGTCATTCACATATACTTATCAGAAATGCTGTAGTGCTCCCACTCACTTTCTTGTAAATACAGGCTTCACCGCAAGTCTGTATAAAACTATATGCTTTGATCAACTTATCAAAGCGTGTATTCCAACTCCGAGATGCTTGCACCAGTCCATAGATGAATCGCTAGAGCTTGCATATTTTGTTAGCACCTTTAGGATTGACAAAACCTTCTTGTTGCATCACATACAACTCTTCTTTAATAAATCCATTAAGGAATGCAGTTTTGTTTATCCATTTGCCAGATTTCATAAAATGCGGCAATTGCTAACATGATTCGGACAGACTTAAGCATAGATACAAGTGAGAAACTCTCATCGTAGTCAACACCTTGAACTTGTCAAAAACCTTTTGTGACAATTCTAGCTTTGTAGATAGTAACACTACTATCCGTGTCCATCTTCCTCTTGAAGATCCATTTTTTTAATGGCTTGCCGATCATGGGGCAAGTCAACCAAACTCCATACTTTGTTCTCATACATGGATCGCATCTCACATTTCATGGCCTCAAGCCATTTCCCGGAATCTGGGCTCATCATCGCTTCCTCATAGTTCGCAAGTTCACCTGGCTCTAATACCACTGTTGGGGAACATAGTAATTTCAAAAAATTTCCTACGCACACGCAAGATCATGGTGATGCATAGCAACGAGGGGAGAGTGTGATCTACGTACCCTTGTAGATCGACAACGGAAGCATTTGGTTGATGTAGTCGTACGTCTTCACGGCCCGACCGATCAAGCACCGAAACTACGACACCTCCGAGTTTTAGCACACGTTCAGCTCGATGATGATCCCCGGACTCCGATCCAGCAAAGTGTCGGGGAAGAGTTCCGTCAGCACGATGGCGTGGTGACGATCTTGATGTACTACTGTCGCAGGGCTTCGCCTAAGCACCGCTACAATATTATCGAGGACTATGGTGGCAGGGGGCGCCGCACACGGCTAAGAATAAGATCACGTGGATCAACTTGTGTGTCTATGGGGTGACCCCTGCCCCCGTATATAAAGGAGTGGAGGAGGGGAGGGCCGGCCCTCTCTATGGCGCGCCCTAGGGGAGTCCTACTCCCACCGGGAGTAGGATTCCCCCTTTCCTAGTCCAACTAGGAGTCCTTCCATGTAGTAGGAGTAGGAAACAAGGAAGGGGTGCAGCCCCTCCCCCTAGTCCAATTCGGACTAGGCCTTGGGGGGCGCGCGGCCTGCTCTACTGTTGGGGTGACAAGTTTTTTGAAAATTTTCAAAAATACATCAAAACTCATAAACTCATAATATAACTGTCATCGAAACCTTAAGCGTGCGAACCCTACGGGTTCGAGAACAATGTAGACATGACTGAGACACGTCTCCGGTCAATAACCAATAGCGGAACCTGGATGCTCATATTGGCTCCTACATATTCTCCGAAGATCTTTTATCGGTCAGACCGCATAACAACATACGTTGTTCCCTTTGTCATCGGTATGTTACTTGCCCGAGATTCGATCGTCGGTATCCAATACCTAGTTCAATCTCATTACCGGCAAGTCTCTTTACTCGTTCCGTAATAAATCATCCCGCAACTAACTCATTAGTTGCAATGCTTGCAAGGCTTAAGTGATGTGCATTACCGAGAGGGCCCAGAGATACCTCTCCGACAATCGGAGTGACAAATCCTAATCTTGAAATACGCCAACCCAACATGTACCTTTGGAGACACCTGTAGAGCTCCTTTATAATCACCCAGTTACGTTGTGACGTTTGGTAGCACACAAAGTGTTACTCCGGCAAACGGGAGTTGCATAATCTCATAGTCATAGGAACATGTATAAGTCATGAAGAAAGCAATAGCAACAAACTAAACGATCGGGTGCTAAGCTAATGGAATGGGTCATGTCAATCAGATCATTCATCTAATGATGTGATCCCGTTAATCAAATAACAACTCTTTGTCCATGGTTAGGAAACATGACCATCTTTGATTAACGAGCTAGTCAAGTGGAGGCATACTAGTGACACTCTGTTTGTCTATGTATTCACACATGTACTATGTTTCCGGTTAATACAATTCTAGCATGAATAATAAACATTTATCATGAAATAAGGAAATAAATAATAACTTTATTATTGCCTCTAGGGCATATTTCCTTCACACCGGACCACATACATCAATATGTATGATATCCAACAAATCTGTTGCTCGCTCCATTGTTCCGGAGAACGAAGTCTTCGTCATCTTGCCCATGAGGCATGGTTCGCAAGCATCAACTGATTCATAATCAAGTGATTCCAAAAACCCATCAGCATGGATTTTCTTCATGCGCTTTACACCAATATGACCTAAACGGCAGTGCCACAAATAAGTTGCACTATCATTATTAACTTTGCATCTTTTGGCTTTAATATTATGAATATGTGGATCACCACGATCGAGATCCAACAAACCATTTTCATTGGGTGTATGACCATAGAAGGTTTTATTCATGTAAACAGAACAACAATTATTCTCTAACTTAGATGAATAACCGTATTGCAATAAATATGATCAAATCATATTTATGCTCAACGCAAACACCAAATAACACTTATTTAGGTTCAACACTAATCCCGAAAGTATAGGGAGTGTGCGATGATGATCATATCAATCTTGGAACCACTTCCAACACACATCGTCACTTCACCCTTAACTAGTCTCTGTTCATTCTGCAACTCCCGTTTCGAGTTACTACTCTTAGCAACTGAACTATTATCAAATACTGAGGGGTTGCTATAAACACTAGTGAAGTACACATCAATAACATGTATATCAAATATACCTTTGTTCACTTTGCCATCCTTCTTATCCGCCAATTACTTGGGGTAGTTCCGCTTCCAGTGACCAGTCCCTTTGCAGTAGAAGCACTCAGTTTCAGGCTTAGGTCCAGACTTGGGTTTTTCATTTGAGCAGCAACTTGCTTGCCGTTCTTCTTGAAGTTCCCCTTTCTTCCCTTTTCCCTTTACTTGAAACTAGTGGTTTTGTTTACCATCAACACTTGATGCTTTTCTTGATTTCTACCTTCGTTGATTTCAGCATCATGAAGAGCTTGGAATCGTTTCCGTTATCCCTTGCATATTATAGTTCATCACGAAGTTCTACTAACTTGGTGATGGTGACTAGAGAATTCTGTCAATCACTATTTTATCTGGAAGATTAACTCCCACTTGATTCAAGCGATTGTAGTACCCAGACAATCTGAGCACATGTTCATTGCTTGAGTTATTCTCCTCCATCTTTTAGCTATAGAACTTGTTGGAGACTTCATATCTCTCAACTCGGGTATTTGCTTGAAATATTAACTTCAACTCGTGGAATATCTCATATGTTCCATGACATTCAAAACGTCTTTGAAGTCCCGATTCTTAGCCGTTAAGCATGGTGCACTAAACTATCAAGTAGTCATCATATTGAGCTAGCCAAACGTTCAGAACGTCTGCATCTGCTCCTGTAATAGGTCTGTCACCTAGCGGTGCATCAAGGACATAATTCTTCTGTGCAGCAATGAGGATAATCCTCAGATCACGGATCCAATCCGCATCATTGCTACTAACATTTTTCAACTTAGTTTTCTCTAGGAACATATAAAAATTAAATGGGGAGCAACATCGTGAGCTATTGATCTACAACATAGATATGCTAATACTACCAGGACTAAGTTCATGATAAATTAAAGTTCAATTAATCATATTACTTAAGAACTCCCACTTAGATAGACATCCATCTAATCATCTAAGTGATCACGTGATCCAAATCAACTAAACCATAACAGATCATCACGTGAAATGGAATAGCTTTCAGTGGTGAACATCATTATGTTGATCATATCTACTATATGATTCACGCTCGACCTTTCGGTCTCAGTGTTCCGAGGCCATATCTGCATATGCTAGGCTCGTCAAGTTTAACCTGAGTATTCTGCGTGTGCAAAACTAGCTTGCACCCGTTGTAGATGGACATAGAGCTTATCACACCCGATCATCACGTGGTGTCTGGGAACGATGAACTTTGGCAACGATGCATACTCAGGGAGAACACTTTTATCTTGAAATTTAGTGAGAGACCATCTTATAATGCTACCGTCAAACAAAGCAAGATAAGATGCATAAAAGATAAACATCACATGCAATCAATATAAGTGATATGATATGGCCATCATCATCTTGTGCTTGTGATCTCCATCTCCGAAGCACCGTCATGATCACCATCATCACCGGCGTGACACCTTGATCACCATCGTAGCATCGTTGTCGTCTCGCCAATCTTATGCTTCCACGACTATCGCTACCGCTTAGTGATAAAGTAAAGCATTACAGCGCAATTGCATTGCATACAATAAAGCGACAACCATATGGCTCCTGCGAGTTGCCGATAACTCGGTTACAAAACATGATCATCTCATACAATAAAATTTAGCATCATGTCTTGACCATATCACATCACAACATGCCCTGCAAAAACAAGTTAGACGTCCTCTACTTTGTTGTTGCAAGTTTTACGTGGCTGCTACGGGCTGAGCAAGAACCGTTCTTACCTACGCATCAAAACCACAACAATAGTTTGTCAAGTTGGTGCTGTTTTAACCTTCGCAAGGACCGGGCGTAGCCACACTCGGTTCAACTAAAGTTGGAGAAACTGACACCCGCTAGTCACCTGTGTGCATAGCACGACGGTAAAACCAGTCTCGTGTAAGCGTACGCGTAATGTCGGTCCGGACCGCTTCATCCAACAATACCTCCGAACCAAAGTATGACATGCTGGTAAGCAGTATGACTTATATCGCCCACAACTCACTTGTGTTCTACTTGTGCATATAACATCAACGCATAAAACCTGGCTCTGATACCACTGTTGGGGAACGTAGTAATTTCAAAAAAATTCCTACGCACACGCAAGATCATGGTGATGCATAGCAACGAGAGGGGAGAGTGTTGTCTACGTCCCTCGTAGACCATTCGCGGAAGCGTTATATCAACGCGGTTGATGTAGTCGTACGTCTTCACGTCCGACCGATCCAAGTATCGAAAGCATGACACCTCCGAGTTCTGCACACATTCGGCTTGGTGACGTCCTTGCCTTCTCGATCCAGCAAGAGGGGCGAAGTAGTAGATGAGTTCCGGCAGCGCGACGGCGTGGTGACGGTGTTGGTGAAGAACAATTTCCGCAGGGCTTCGCCTAAGCACTACGAAAACTATGACGGAGGATAAACTAGAGGGAACGGGGTTGTCGGCACACGACTTGGTGTTTCTTGATGTGTCTTTTGTGCTATCCCTACCCCTCTATTTATATGTTGAGCCCTGGGGTCGAAACTTGGAGTAAAAGCCTCCTCAAAGTCGGTTTCACCCGAAAGGCAAGAGTCCTTCTCGGACTCCAGGGCTAGACGCCAGGGTACCCGGCGTCTACCCCCTAGACGCCAGGGTTCCTGGCGTCTAGCCTCTAGTCTCCGCGAAACTTCCTTTTGCACTTTCCAAAAGCCTCGTGGGCTTTCCCTTTTGGCCCAGATAAAGTGTTCTCGTGCCCAAACATTTCGGGGATCATCCGGAACCCCTTCTGGTGAATTCCGGAACCCTTCCGGAGATCAAACACTACTATCCCATATATCAAACTTTATCTCCGGACCATTCCGGAGTTCCTCGTCATGTCCGTGATCTCATCCCAGACTCCGAACAACATTCGGTCATCAACATACATAACTCATATAGTACTATATCGTCAACGAACGTTAAGCGTGCGGACCCTACGGGTTCGAGAACTATGTAGACATGACCAAGACACCTTTCTGGTCAATAACCAATAGCGGGACCTGGATGCCCACATTGGCTCCTACATATTTTACGAAGATCTTTATCGGTCAGACCGCATAACAACATACGTTGTTCCCTTTGTCGTCGGTATGTTACTTGCCTGAGATTCGATCGTCGGTATCTCAATACCTAGTTCAATCTCGTTACCGGCAAGTCTCTTTACTCGTTCCATAATACATCATCCCGAAACTAACTCATTAGTTGCAATGCTTGCAAGGCTTAAGTGATGTGCATTACCGAGAGGGCCCAGAGATACCTCTCCGACAATCGGAGTGACAAATCCTAATCTCGAAATACGCCAACCCAACAAGTACCTTTGGAGACACCTGTAGAGCACCTTTATAATCACCCAGTTACGTTGTGACGTTTGGTAGCACACAAAGTGTTCCTCCGGTAAACGGGAGTTGCATAATCTCATAGTCATAGGAACATGTATAAGTCATGAAGAATGCAATAGCAACAAAATAAACAATCAAGTGCTATGCTAACGGAATGGGTCAAGTCAATCACATCATTCTCCTAATGATGTGATCCCGTTAATCAAATGACAACTCATGTCTATGGTTAGGAAACATAACCATCTTTGATCAACGAGCTAGTCAAGTAGAGACATACTAGTGACACTCTGTTTGTCTATGTATTCACACATGTATTATGTTTCCGGTTAATACAATTCTAGCATGAATAATAAACATTTATCATGATATAAGGAAATAAATAATAGCTTTATTATTGCCTCTAGGGCATATTTCCTTCACTGCCAATCTCCCTCCCGCTCGCCTCCCTCCCAACCGGCCGCCTTGCCACCGAAAAAGTACGCCGCCCCCCGCGCGGCGGCAACCGCGACCGCCTCCGTCGCCCAGCCGAAGCAGAGGAAGCCGAGGGCGCCGCTGACCAAGCCACCGGGCATGTCAAACGCCGAGTGGAGGGTGGAAGTTCAGCGGCGGGAGGCCGTCACCGCCGACTGGCGGAGCAGGGCCATCGCCAAGAAGGCCCGCGACAATGCGACGCGCGCGGCTGCGGCTGCCTCGGCAGACCAAATCGAGGCTGAGGCGGCTCGCGCGGGGATGATGAATCCACCCAGAAGCCACGCCCAATACGCGCCCTGGGGTCAGCAAGGCGTCGGCTCTCCGCAACCATGGGCATCGCCCTCGCCGGGCTACGCCGACGGTGACGCCACGGTGGGTTCAACCCAAATGTCACCTTCCCCCATGGATACCCGGTCCAGCGCACGCCCTCACCCGCCTTCGCCGGCGTGCAGTACCCTCCATACAACTACTCGACGCCCGCCTACGCTTCCTCCCCGACGCCCCCGCTATGCCGTGCCCGTTGCCCTTCTCGCACCTGGGCGACACCGACGAGACCGAGGCCGACATGGACGACATCATCGCGACAGGTTCGGCCGCAGCCGCCGCATCTCCCAGGTTCGTCACCCAGGACGAGGTGGTGGATATCAGCGGCAGCATGGACGACGAGCTCGGCTACGTCTACGGCGAGGACGAGCAGTAGGAGCAGGAGGAGGAGGACGAGGAGGAGGAGGATCCGACGCCTGCGACGGCGAAGGGGCGCAAGAAGAAGCAGGCGGTCAGGACGGGCGACCGCGCATCAAGTGGGCATCCAAGGAGGAGGAATGTCTCGCCGAAGCATGGAAAGTCGTCTGCCTCGACCCGACGACCGGCATGAACCAGAGCGTCGACACGTACTGGGACCGCATCAAGGCCGAGTTCGACGAGCGCAAGCTCGTCGACCCCTACTTCAAAGGCGTCTACATGCAGCGCGGCTCCAAGACGATGGCAAACCATTGTGAGCGGGAACAACCAAGTTTGAATTTTTCACGTCCTGGGGGCGGTGCCTGGGGGCGTGACTGAGAGCTAGGTCGCCCCCAAGGGCCGAACTAGCGCCGGTTCGCCCCCGGACCGCCCTTTTTTAGCGCCCTGGGGGGCCGAACGGCTGGAGATGCTCTTATCTTCAGACTGTTTCAATAGAGCATGCAGAAAATTTGGGCATACCTGCAGCTTACGTCCCGCTTTAGCTTTGTGATAGCGGTCCTATTTTTATCTATAACCTCACAAATTCAGATGTCTTTGCTATTGTTCTCGGGTTCCTCTCTAGTGAGCAAAACCTATATTTTCCTACTTTTGAGCTTTTTATATACACCAAACACTAAAAGGGTGGTTATTTTTTCATTATGCCTCTTTTAAGGTGTCCTTTAGAGTTGTGCTTAGTACGCTCATGACGTACCTTATTTTTATAGAAGGAAAGCAAAAGAAAACAGTAAAGTTATTTTTTCAGTATGTCTGTTCTAAGAGTAGAAAATGTTTGCATCATAGGTGCAGTATATATAACTAGCGAACGCACGTGGAACCACATAGGACGTGTTTGGTTGCCTGGGTGTATCTAGCATGCATTGCATGAAGCAGCTTGGTTGGGGTTGGCCTGGTTGAGCTGATGCAAAAATGAGTTGAGATGTGTGTTTGGTGCACTGCATGAGATAAGCCAGGCTCAGCTCAGATTTCGTTTGGTATCTTGCATCTGTGGTTGTATGAGAGACGCAGGATACAATATATGTTGTTTGGTAAGTTGTATGATGTGGAATTTGACTCTATGGTGCTTGTACATGTACATAAAATAATTGAAAGATAATTTTGATGACGTGCACTGCGACTTAGACATCTTTGCTGATTGAAGTAAGAATATATTTTCACATGTCTTAAAAAATTTGGTGACCATGTCTTCAAAATGGCAGAGATGACTCAAGCAAGAAAAACAAAATTTCAGCAGCATCTTGGTTGTTTTTATAAGTATATCAACAGTTTTTATACACATAAGCAGTTTATGGTACAAAATAGCTAGAGAAATACATCAGGATAATAGAGAGTGCACATAAATCAAGTATCCAGTCCAAGTACATCTTAAGAGTTCACATATTATGGAGCCACAGATCCATATGGTCCATATTACAGTCCAACACATACTAGAGTTCACATATTAGATAGCCAAAAATCCATTGTAAACCTTGAAGCTTCAGCGTATCTCGGGTCTTGCCGATGTCATCCATCTATATTAATGCATCACTGATTTATAAACCTAGACCCCCCGTCAACAACAATTTTAGAGCCACAAGCTTCAGTGTATCTCGGTCTTGTCATTGTCGTCTATCTATATAAATTCAGCACAGATCTATAAATTAATAAAGCCATGAGCAGTGATAATATTGACATCATTTGCATTGTCAAAACATAATAAAATATATGCACAAATTAGCAAACTCTTGGGAACAGATCGCACAGATCCATGATAATCACAAAAATTACTAGCCCAATAACTCACATAGATGCATGCTAATCACACATATCCATAGGAGGGAAGGAGGTTCAGGACAGAGCATGTGCATGTGCATGGCGGCTGTGGGCATGAGTGTGCGTGTGGGGCAGTGGTGCTCGCAGCTCTACACAGGAGCGAGGGGAGCAGCTCCAATGGCCACGGCGGCCATGGCCGGGAGCTCGGCTTCGACTGCCGGCTCACATCCGCATCGGAGGAGCAGCAGCGCAAGGGCAGAGAGAGGTGAGAGGGGTCCGAGGGGGATGGGGAGAGATGGAAGAGGGATGGGAGGAGGAGGGTTCAACCTCTGCGCGGTGAGGATGCGCGCCGGCGACGTACTCGCGAGGCGACGGAGCGGTGAGATCTGTTCGCAGGAGAGATGAGAGGGGTGAGGAGAGCGGCGCGGCTGCGAGTGTGAATCGACCGGGAGTGAAACGCTATCCTCTTCGCTTGCGTGGGTGCGGGCGTGGGTGCACGGCTGCAGGCTCGCGGCTACGGCCGAAACTTCCGTACGAGCTCAGCCTGGCTGGAGAGGCTATTTTACATCAGCCGGACCTGGCCCATAGAGACGTGCAGCCTACCAAACATTGCGAATATTGCATGGCGGGTGCGATGCAGATGCGAGACAACAAACCAAACACGCCCATAGTACATCGGCAAAATCATGTCTCGGAATTTTTCTGTATCTGAAGATTAAGACTGAAGGTTTGCTTCCATGGAAGAAAAAAACCATCCTAGCTAGCAAAGTTTGGTCCAGAGGGCACGCTGGAAGAACTGCTCCCGCGCCAGCGCGCGCACGCTCCGGAGGTAGCCGCTGAACGGCACGGTCCCGTGCTGCACCGCCTCGTCCAGCGCGTACATGGTGTCCTCCAGCGCCAGATCCATGGCCGCGCACTCGAGCCGCTGCACCGAGAGCGCGTCCGCGGGCTGAACTGCCGCCCCCGCCTGCGCGTCGCCGTGCGCGGCCACCGTCGTCCGGTTCGCCGAGACCCAGGCCTCCATGGCGTACGCGGCCACCGTCACGTCCTGCAGCCGGCGCTCCAGCGCGTCCACCTCCTCCCCCGCCCGGCGCACCAGGCCGTCCACCGCCTTGCCCCGCCCGCGCAGCTCGGCCTGCACCGCGAACAGGGCGTCCATCTCGGCCTCGCTCGCGGCGCGCAGGGCGGCCACGTCGGCGCAGGCCATGGCGGCGAGGGCGTCGCGCCTGTAGGCGACCTCGGCGGGGAGGAGGGGCGGGTCGATGCCGAAGGCGTGGGAGAGGGACCGGACGAGGTCTCGCAGGTTGGAGGAGGGGAAGGCCCATGAGCGGAGGTACGGGGCGGCGGCGGCAGCGACCAGGCCCGAGCGGTCGACGAGGGGGTGGTCGGTTCTGAGCACCGTGCCGCGGGCCGGCGAGAGGAACACGAGGGGCGGGCACCGCGGGTAGCGCTCCGGGAGCCAGACGACGGCGGGGAGGTCATATGAGGCCCCCGCGTGGACGATCGGGATGGTGCCGGCGGCCTGGAGCAGGCGCGCGGCGCGGCCGTCGTCGTGGGTGAAGAGGGCGGTCCTGGGGCGGAGCGAGGGGAAGGCCTCGGCGAGCGTGGCGAGGTGGTCGGGGACGAGCCACTTGACGTCGTCGGCGTAGGGCAGCGCCGTGTCGGGGAACTGGTGCTGCGCGCCGCTCGCCGGCGGCGCGGGAGGAGCCATCGATCACAAGAATAGATGGATGTGTCGCACGGCGCAGCCGGCACGCACGTACGGTTTCTTTATTGGAATTGCGTTTGGTTTGTTCTCCAGGTAGGCCGCGTCGGGGGGAAGAAGTCAGGATTCGGAAAACTACCGACACGTAGAACGCGACACCGAAAGCGGCAGGCGTGCGGGGTGTAGCCTCACAATTCCGCCAACTGTTCAACGACATTGCTAGTAGTACTAATCAACTATCGCAACAAGTCATAGCCAGAACGCGACACTGAAACATGTCGATGCAAAATTACAAAAAAGTTCTGCCTTTACCTGACAAAGCATTATGGCGGGGACGAGCAGCCGCCGGCTCGTCGGGAAGCAGCACCCTCTGGGTCTATCTTAGTGACGCCGGGGGTGCAAGTTCATCAGAGAAATCGGATAGTTCGTCGGCTTTAGAGGGATGGCCGGAGCCGACGCCAAACCCGACGGTGAGGGGAGGACGGGGCGGCGGGGCGATCGCGCGAGGGCCATCGGCCACGGGCGGAGGAGGCAGACAGTTCGGTCAGAGCCGGAGGGCAGCCAGAGAAAGAAAGAGTTTTTAGATTAAGATCGTGAGGAGGAAGATAATGAGCAATTTCTTTAGAGGGTAGAAGAAAAGATCCGACGGTCGCTTTTCCATCAAATGACGGGGAACAATCGATTAACCTAAAAAACAAATTCGGCCGACTCACCCCTAACCATTCTCATAAGAAATAATCTTAATAAACTTTTAAAACCAGACAGCTATCAACATTGGCTCACTCAAACTGTTTCTGGTTAGTTTGATTGGTTTTGACTAGTCCGAGCTAGCTTGCATCAAAATTCAAACTTTTAACAGTTGAAAACGAAAACTACGGACAGCTAGAACGTGACACTGAAAGCGGCCGGCGTGCAGAGTTTAACCTCGCAATTCCACCAGCTTTTCAACGACACTGCTACTAATCAACGACTGATCAACCATCTAAAGCGGCCGACTAATCAACGAAATTTGGAACGAGTCATATCCAGAAGGCTGCAACCTCAAAGTCATCACGGTACCGCGACACCTTGTAAGTGCGGGCGTACCGGCGGTCCGCGCTCGTGACGAGCTCCCCGTCGTCGCCGTACTTGACTTGAAACGTGGTCACGCGGAGCAGGCACTCGTCGCCGTCGGGAAGGCTCTCCTTCTCGTTGGACCCCTCGCGTCGCAGCCGCTCGACGAGGCAGTGCTCGCCGCGCTCGGCCATGTGCACGAGCTTGGCGTCGACGTGCCTCCAGTCCGGGTGCTCGAGGAGCACCTTCTCCCCGCTGACCTTCCACTGCGGCTGCGGGGTCCGGTCAAGGTCGCTCGCCGGAACCGGAACGCGGCAGACACAGAGGTGCCCGTCCGTGTCGTAGCCCTTGCGGTGGAGCCCGACCCAGGCGTCCAGCTCGGCGTCGTAGCCGGCGCGGCCTACGAACGGCAACGCCCAGCCGCCGCAGCGCGTCCAGTCGTCTCTCGCCGTGTCGTAGGAGAAGGTCCGGACGTCGTTGTGAAACGCGCTTGCGGACACGAAGATGGCGCGCCCGGCCTCCGCGTGCGCCACCATCGCCTCGGGGAAGAAGGGGGGCGACTCAGGGTCGGCGCTCCAGAAGCACCGCGAGGAGCCGGAGAAAGGCAGCCAGCACCACCGGCTCTCGTCGGCGTCCCTGCCGCGGTCCGTGGTCATGCAGTGCATGCCTCCCGGGCAGGGCCGAAGGGGCTCCATCTCCCAGCCCCGTTCGTCGTGCAGCTCCGTCACGTCCTCGAACGCGTACAACCTGCCCCCGGCGGCCAGGGCCTCGCGGAAGCCGTCGCGCAGGCCTTTCGGGACATTGCACGCGACCGAGAGCGCCGCCGTGTCGGTGTCGTAGACCAAGGTGAGGCCGTAGTGCTCTTCCCTTAGGCCGTAAGTGTTTGGGCTGGAGCCCGTGGTGATGATGCAGCTGCCCAGGGCGGCGAACCGCGCGGCTAGATCTTCTATGGCGGTTGGCACTTCCACGCGGATGACGGCGGACAGAGTCAGGGTCGGAGCTGACGTCGTGGTCGCCGTCCAGATCGCCGCCGACGTCCAGCTTGTAGATGCCGTACTCGTGCTTGTGGTCATCCAGCACCACGTACAGATGCCGCTTCGTCGTCGCCGCCGCCGGGTGATGCGGATCCCTGTTGGCGGCGTCCGAGACGTGCCTCCGTGGTGATGCGGTCAGATGGTTCTTGCCATGAACCGTCGTCCTCTGGTTTGCGTCCTAACGGTGGATAGCTGGTCGGAGGGTACGGGGGATGCTCACGGGGTTGGGTCGACGGAGAAACGATCGGTACGCCCACATCGCGTCAGGTGCCGCCGTCGGGGAAATCGATTGGGGATGGGGTTTTGGGCACAGCGCGCCGGTCGAGTCGCCTTTGGTCCACATTATAGCTCTCAACTTTTTTCTTTTCTTTTTTTGCGGAAAATTATAGCCCTCAACTTGACACTCAGTTTAAGATTCAACCTCCAACTTCAAAACCGGTCGCCTCACACCCCCATTAACTTGCCATCCGGTTCTAGCCTATTAGGTGCGACATATGCCAACGGGTGGCCTATCATTGTGGGAGCCAGTAAGACATCGCCGGTGCCTGGAAACGGGATAAGGCGAAGACATGCACGCCGGCGGATCTTACCCAGCTTCGGGGCTCTCCGTGGAGATAACCCCTACTGCTGCTCCGCGGGGTCTCCGCATGATCACTAGAAGAACAAGTAACTACACAATGCTCCTTGAGCTGTTCGGTGGGAGGAGGAAGAAGGGTCGGCTGGCCTGCTTCTTCTCCTCGTGAGGTGTCTAAAACTAGCTGGGGGTCGAACCCATGGCACGTGCGCCCCGGGGGGTTTATATAGGCCTACCCCCCGGGGGTACAATGGTAATCCGACTGGGCGCGGGGCCCAGCCGTCTGTGACTGCGCTCGCCGGCTTCTGCGCCGGCCGCTGGGGCCCGCCGACTGGCGGGTCCCGCCGGCTGCCGGCTCCTTGGTCGACAGGCAGGCCCCACCGTCCAGGATCTGGTCGGCGGCTGGTCACTGTTGCTCTATCTTGGTGACGTGGGCTTCGTTGTGGTAAGCGTGGCTATAGTACCGCCGCCCGGTGGGCGATTGCTGTAGCCTCACCGCGTCTTGTCTCCTTAATGGGGCGTCTCCTTCAAGGAAGGCGGCAAGCCGGCTGCGGGGAGTCGGCTCCGTCTTGGGCCGACTAGGGGAGGCATGGCCGCCTTCGGGTGTCTCTCTGCCCGAAGGGGCCCACCGCCCGCGGGCCGTACTGGCAGTCCATCGTGGATGACATCAGGGTCAACATGGCAACAGTGCTGCGCCGGACGGGTCATGGCTACCCGTACGACGCACTGTGCCGGTCGTGCTCCGGGATTTGGGGGTGGCAGGCTTCACTGTAGCCACGCCCCGTCACGCCGCCGTTAGGTGGATGCAAACTTTGAGGGTGCGGTCTCGGCCGCTTTGTGGGAGCCGGCTTCTTGGAGTCGTCCTTCTCGAGGCCGGCTTCTTGAAGCCGGCCCTCCCGTGGCCTCCTTTGCGAGGGCTAAAGTCGGGCCACCTTCCGACAACCGGCCTGGGCGACGGCCAGCAAGGGGAAGGCGGCCCCACGTCTTGGGTCCTTGAGAGCCGGACGGGCTCGTAATTTTTTCAGAAGGGCCAGGGGAAGCCGGCTTGGCTACCCATGGCTATTTACTCCGACAGTAGTCCCCGAAACTGAGCGAGCTTCGAGGCGGGCAGAGGGATGAGAAGCTTGGTCAGCTTCCTACCCTGAGGAGCCGGCTGTTGGGGAACGTAGTAATTTCGAAAATTTTCCTACGCACACGCAAGATCATGGTGATGCACAGCAACGAGAGGGGAGAGTGTTGTCTACGTACCAACGCAGACCGACTGCGGAAGCGATCACACAACGTAGAGGAAGTAGTCGTACGTCTTCTTCCCGATCCGACCGATCCAAGCACCGTTACTCCGGCACCTCCGAGTTCTTAGCACACGTTCAGCTCGATGACGATCCCCGGGCTCCGATCCAGCAAAGCTTCGGGGAGGAGTTCCGTCAGCACGACGGCGTGGTGACGATCTTGATGTACTACCGACGCAGGGCTTCGCCTAAGCACTACAACGGTACGATCGAGGTGGAATTTGGTGGCAGGGGGCACCGCACACGGCTAAGGAGCGATCTCAAGGATCAAGTTGTGTGTCTTGGGGTGCCCCCTGCCCCCGTATATAAAGGTTGGAGGAGGGGGGCCGGCCGGCCAAGGGAGGGGAGGCGCAGGGGAGTCCTACTCCCACCGGGAGTAGGACTCCTCCCCCCAATCCTAATCCAATTAGGACTCCCGGGGGGGGGGGGGGGAAGAGAGAGAAGGGGGGCCGGCCCCTTATCCTATTCCTAATAGGACTTGGGGAAGGGGGGCGCCGGCCAGCTTGGGCCTTTTCCCTTTTTCTCTTTTTTCCACTAAGGCCCAATAGGCCCATTAGTCTCCCGGGGTTCCGGTAACCCTCCCGGTATTCCGGTAAAATCCCGATTTCACCCGGAACACTTCCGATGTCCAAACTGTTGGGGAACGTAGTAATTTTGAAAATTTTCCTACGCACACGCAAGATCATGGTGATGCACAGCAACGAGAGGGGAGAGTGTTGTCTACGTACCAACGCAGACCGACTGCGGAAGCGATCACACAACGTAGAGGAAGTAGTCGTACGTCTTCTTCCCGATCCGACCGATCCAAGCACCGTTACTCCGGCACCTCTGAGTTCTTAGCACACGTTCAGCTCGATGACGATCCCCGGGCTCCGATCCATCAAAGCTTCGGGGAGGAGTTCCGTCAGCACGACGGCGTGGTGACGATCTTGATGTACTACCGACGCAGGGCTTCGCCTAAGCACTACAACGGTACGATCGAGGTGGAATTTGGTGGCAGGGGGCACCGCACACGGCTAAGGAGCGATCTCAAGGATCAAGTTGTGTGTCTTGGGGTGCCCCCTGCCCCCGTATATAAAGGTTGGAGGAGGGGGGCCGGCCGGCCAAGGGAGGGGAGGCGCAGGGGAGTCCTACTCCCACCGGGAGTAGGACTCCTCCCCCCAATCCTAATCCAATTAGGACTCCCGGGGGGGGGGGGGGAAGAGAGAGAAGGGGGGCCGGCCCCTTATCCTATTCCTAATAGGACTTGGGGAAGGGGGGCGCCGGCCAGCTTGGGCCTTTTCCCTTTTTCTCTTTTTTCCACTAAGGCCCAATAGGCCCATTAGTCTCCCGGGGGGTTCCGGTAACCCTCCCGGTATTCCGATAAAATCCCGATTTCACCCGGAACACTTCCGATGTCCAAACATAGGCTTCCAATATATCAATCTTTACGTCTCGATCATTTCGAGACTCCTCGTCATGTCCGTGATCTCATCCGGGACTCCGAACAACCTTCGGTACATCAAAATGCATAAACTCATAATAACTGTCATCGTAACGTTAAGCGTGCGGACCCTACTGTTCGAGAACAATGTAGACATGACCGAGACACGTCTCCGGTCAATAACCAATAGCGGGACCTGGATGCCCATATTGGCTCCTACATATTCTACGAAGATCTTTATCGGTCAGACCGCATAACAACATATGTTGTTCCCTTTGTCATCGGTATGTTACTTGCCCGAGATTCGATCGTCGGTATCCAATACCTAGTTCAATCTCGTTACCGGCAAGTCTCTTTACTCGTTCCGTAATACATCATCTCACAACTAACTTATTAGTTGCAGTGCTTGCAAGGCTTATGTGATGTGCATTACCGAGAGGGCCCAGAGATACCTCTCCGACAATCGGAGTGACAAACCCTAATCTCGAAATACGCCAACCCAACATCTACCATTGGAGACACCTGTAGTACTCCTTTTGTTGGGGAACGCAGTAATTTCGAAAATTTTCCTACGCACACGCAAGATCATGGTGATGCACAGCAATGAGAGGGGAGAGTGTTGTCTACGTACCAACGCAGACCGACTGCGGAAGCGATCACAAAACATAGAGGAAGTAGTCGTACGTCTTCTTCCTGATCCGACCGATCCAAGCACCGTTACTCCGGCACCTCCGAGTTCTTAGCACACGTTCAGCTCGATGACGTTCCTCGGGCTCCGATCCAGCAAAGCGTCGAGGAAGAGTTCCGTCAGCACGACGGCGTGGTGACGATCTTGATGTACTACCGACGCAGGGCTTCGCCTAAGCACTGTAACGGTATGATCGAGGTGGAATTTGGTGGCAGGGGGCACCGCACACGGCTAAGGAACGATCTCAAGGATCAAGTTGTGTGTCTTGGGGTGCCCCCTGCCCCCGTATATAAAGGCCAGGGGCAGGGGGTTCGGCCGGCTAGGAGGGAGGCGCAGGGAGGAGTCCTACTCCCACCGGGAGTAGGACTCCTCCCCTCCAATCCTATTCCAACTAGGACTCTTGGGGGGAAGGAGAAAGAGGGGGCCGGCCCACCTCTCCTAGTCCTATTAGGACTTGGGAAAGGGGGGGCGCCGGCTAGGCTTGTGGGCTGCCTCTTCTCTCTTTTCCACTAAGGCCCAATAGGCCCATTTGCCTCCCGGGGGGTTCCGGTAACCCTCCCGGTAATCCGGAAAAATCCCGATTTCACCCGGAACGCTTCCGGTGCCCAAACATAGGCTTCCAATATATCAATCTTTACGTCTCGACCATTTCGAGACTCCTCGTCATGTCCGTGATCTCATCCGGGACTCCGAACAACCTTCGGTACATCAAAATGCATAAACTCATAATAACTGTCATCGTAACGTTAAGCGTGCGGACCCTACGGTTCGAGAACAATGTAGACATGACCGAGACACGTCTCCGGTCAATAACCAATAGCGGGACCTGGATGCCCATATTGGCTCCTACATATTCTACGAAGATCTTTATCGGTCAGACCGCATAACAACATACGTTGTTCCCTTTGTCATCGGTATGTTACTTGCCCGAGATTCGATCGTCGGTATCCAATACCTAGTTCAATCTCGTTACCGGCAAGTCTCTTTACTCGTTCTGTAATACATCATCTCACAACTAACATATTAGTTGCAGTGCTTGCAAGGCTTATGTGATGTGTATTACCGAGAGGGCCCAGAGATACCTCTCCGACAATCGGAGTGACAAACCCTAATCTCGAAATACGCCAACCCAACATCTACCATTGGAGACACTTGTAGTACTCCTTTATAATCACCCAGTTACGTTGTGACGTTTGGTAGTACCCAAAGTGTTCCTCCGGTAAACGGGAGTTGCATAATCTCATAGTTATAGGAACATGTATAAGTCATGAAGAAAGCAATAGCAACATACTAAACGATCGGGTGCTAAGCTAATGGAATGGGTCATGTCAATCAGATCATTCAACTAATGATGTGACCTCGTTAATCAAATAACAACTCTTTGTTCATGGTTAGGAAACATAACCATCTTTGATTAACGAGCTAGTCTAGTAGAGGCATACTAGTGACACTCTGTTGGTCTATGTATTCACACATGTATTATGTTTCCGGTTAATACAATTCTAGCATGAATAATAAACATTTATCATGATATAAGGAAATAAATAATAACTTTATTATTGCCTCTAGGGCATATTTCCTTCAGTCTCCCACTTGCACTAGAGTCAATAATCTAGTTCACATCGCCATGTGATTTAGCAGCAATGGTTCACATCACCATGTGATTAACACCCATAGTTCACATCGTCATGTGACCAACACTCAAAGGGATTACTAGAGTTAGCAATCTAGTTCACATATCTATGTGATTAACATCCAAAGAGTACTAAGGTGTGATCATGTTTTGCTTGTGAGATAATTTTAGTCAACGGGTCTGTCACATTCAGATCCGTAAATATTTTGCAAGTTCTATGTCTACAATGCTCTACACGGAGCTACTCTAGCTAATTGCTCCCACTTTCAATATGTATCCAGATTGAGACTTAGAATTATCTGGATCAGTGTCAAAAACTTGCATCGACGTTACCCTTTACGACGAACCTTTTTGTCACGTCCATAATCGAGAAACATATCCTTATTTCACTAAAGATAATTCTGACCGCTGTCCAGTGATCTACTCCTAGATCACTATTGTACTCCCTTGCTAAATCAATGCAGGGTATACAATAGATCTGGTACACAGCATGACATACTTTATAGAACCTATGGCCAAGGCATAGGGAATGACTTTCATTCTCTTTCTATCTTCTGTCGTGGTCGGGCTTTGAGTCTTATTCAACTTCACACCTTATAGTACAGGCAAGAACTCTTTCTTTGACTGCTCCATTTTGAACTACTTCAAAATCTTTGTCAAGGCATGTACTCATTGAAAGAACTTATCAAGCGTCTTTGATCTATCTCTATAGATCTTGAAGCTCAATATCTAAGCAGCTTCATCGAAGTCTTTCTTTGAAAAACTCCTTTCAAACACTCCTTTATGCTTTACAGAATAATTCTACATTATTTCCGATCAACAATATGTCATTCACATATACTTATCAGAAATGCTGTAGTGCTCCCACTCACTTTCTTGTAAATACAGGCTTCACCGCAAGTCTGTATAAAACTATATGCTTTGATCAACTTATCAAAGCGTATATTCCAACTCCGAGATGCTTGCACCAGTCCACAGATGGATCGCTGGTGCTTGCACATTTTGTTAGCATCTTTCGGATTGACAAAACCTTCTGTTGCATCATATACAACTCTTTTTTAATAAATCCATTAAGGAATGCAGTTTTGTTTATCCATTTGCCAGATTTCATAAAATGCGGCAATTGCTAACATGATTCGGACAGACTTTAAGCATAGATACAAGTGAGAAAATCTCATCGTAGTCAACACCTTGAACTTGTCGAAAACCTTTTGCGACAATTCTAGCTTTGTAGATAGTAACACTACTATCAGCATCCGTCTTCCTCTTGAAGATCCATTTATTTTCTATTGCTTGCCGATCATCAGGCAAGTCAACCAAAGTCCATACTTTGTTCTCATACATGGATCATATCTCAGATTTCATGGCTTCAAGCCACTTTGCGGAATCTGGGCTCACCATCGCTTCTTCATAGTTCGTAGGTTCATCATGATCTAGTAGCATGACTTCCAGAAAAGGATTACCGTACCACTCTGGCGCGGATCTTACTCTGGTTAATCTACGAGGTTCAGTAGTATCTTGTTCTGAAGTTTCATGATCACCATCATTAGCTTCCTCACTAACTGGTGTAGGTATCACAGAAACAGTTTTCTGTGATGTGCTACTTTCCAACAAGGGAGCAGGTACAGTTACCTCGTCAAGTTCTACTTTCCTCCCACTCACTTCTTTCGAGAGAAACTCCTTCTCCAGAAAATTTCCGAATTTTAGCAACAAAAGTCTTGCCTTCGGATCTGTGATAGAAGGTGTATCCAATAGTTTCCTTTGGATATCCTATGAAGACGCACTTCTCCGATTTGAGTTTGAGCTTATCAGGATGAAACCTTTTCATATAAGCATCACAACCCCAAACTTTAAGAAACGACAGCTTAGGTTTCTTGCCAAACCATAGTTCACACGGTGTCGTCTCAACGGATTTATATGGTGCCCTATTTAACGTGAATGCAGCTGTCTCTAATGCATGACCCCAAAAACGATAGTGGTAAATCGGTAAGAAACATCATATATTGCACTATATCCAATAAAGTACGGTTATGACGTTCGGACACACCATTATGCTGTGGTGTTCCAGGTGGCGTGAGTAGTGAAACTATTTCACATTGTTTTTAACTGAAGACCAAACTCGTAACTCAAATACTCTTCTCTATGATCAGATCATAGAAACTTTATTTTCTTGTTACGATGATTTTTCACTTCACTCTAAATTTCTTTGAACTTTTCAAATGTTTCAGACTTATGTTTCATCAAGTAGATATACTCATATCTGCTCAAATCATCTGTGAAGATCAGAAAATAATGATACCTGTCGCGAGCCTCAATATTCATCGGACCACATACATCAGTATGTATGATTTCCAACAAATCTTTTTGCTCGCTCCATTGTTCCGGAGAACGGCGTTTTTTAGTCATCTTGCCCAAAAGGCATGGTTCGCAAGCATCAAGTGATTCATAATCAAGTGATTCCGAAAGCCCATCAGCATGGAGTTTCTTCATGCGCTTTATACCAATATGACCTAAACAGCAGTGCCACAAATAAGTTGCACTATCATTATTAACTTTGCATCTTTTGGTTTCAATATATGAATATGTGTATTATTAAGATCGAGATCCAATGAACTATTTTCATTGGGTGTGTAACCATATAAGGTTTTATTCATGTAAACAGAACAACAATTTATTCTTTTACTTAAATGAATAACCGTATTACAATAAACATGATCAAATCATATTCATGCTCAACACAAACACCAAATAACACTTATTTAGGTTCAACACTAATCCCGAAAGTATAGGGGAGTGTGCGATGATGATCATATCAATCTTGGAACTACTTCCAACACACATCGTCACTTCACCCTTAACTAGTCTCTGTTTATTCTGCAACTCCCGTTTCGAGTTACTAATCTTAGCAACTGAACTAGTATCAAATACTGAGGGTTTGCTATAAACACTAGTAAAGTACACATCAATAACATGTATATCAAATATACTTATGTTCACTTTGCCATCCTTCTTATCCGCCAATCACTTGGGGTAGTTCCGCTTCCAGTGACCAGTCCCTTTGCAGTAGAAGCACTTAGTCTCAGGCTTAGGATCAGACTTGGGGTTCTTCACTTGAGCAGCAACTTGCTTGCCGTTCTTCTTGAAGTTCCCCTTCTTCCCTTTGCCCTTTTCTTGAAACTAGTGATCTTGTCTACCATCAACACTTGATGTTTTTCTTGATTTCTACCTTCATCAATTTCATCATCATGAAAAGCTCGGGAGTCGTTTTCGTCATCCCTTGCATACTATAGTTCATCACGAAGTTCTACTAACTTGGTCATGGTGACTAGAGAATTCTGTCAATCACTATCTTATCTGGAAGATTAACTCCCACTTGATTCAAGCGATTGTAGTACCCAGACAATCTGAGCACATGCTCACTAGTTGAGCGATTCTCCTCCATCTTTTAGCTATAGAACTTGTTGGAGACTTCATATCTCTCAACTCGGGTATTTGCTTGAAATATCAACTTCAACTCCTGGAACATCTCATATGGTCCATGACGTTCAAAACGTCTTTTGAAGTCCCGATTCTAAGCCATTAAGCATGGTGCACTAAACTATCAAGTAGTCATCATATTGAGCTAGCCAAACGTTCATAACGTCTGCATCTGCTCCTGCAATAGGTCTGTCACCTAGCGGTGCATCAAGGACATAATTCTTCTGTGCAGCAATGAGGATAAACCTCAGATCACGGATCCAATCCGCATCATTGCTACTAACATCTTTCAACACAATTTTCTCTAGGAACATATCAAAATAAACACAGGGAAGCAACAATGCGAGCTATTGATCTACAACATAATTTGCAAAATACTACCAGGACTAAGTTTATGATAAATTTAAGTTCAATTTAATCATATTACTTAAGAACTCCCACTTAGATAGACATCCCTCTAATCCTCTAAGTGATCACGTGATCCAAATCAACTAAACCATAACCGATCATCACGTGAGATGGAGTAGTTTTCAATGGTGAACATCGTTATGTTGATCATATCTACTATATGATTCACGCTCGACCTTTCGGTCTCCGTGTTCCGAGGCCATATCTGTATATGCTTGGCTCGTCAAGTTTAACCTGAGTATTCCGCGTGTGCAACTGTTTTGCACCCGTTGTATTTGAACGTAGAGCCTATCACACCCGATCATCACGTGGTGTCTCAGCACGAAGAACTTTTGCAACGGTGCATACTCAGGGAGAACACTTCTTGATAATTTAGTGAGAGATCATCTTATAATGCTACCGTCAATCAAAGCAAGATAAGATGCATAAAAGGATAAACATCACATGCAACCAATATAAGTGATATGATATGGCCATCATCATCTTGTGCTTTGTGATCTCCATCTCCGAAGCACCGTCATGATCACCATCGTCACCGGCGCGACACCTTGATCTCCATCGTAGCGTCGTTGTCGTCTCGCCAATCTTATGCTTCCACGACTATCACTACCACTTAGCAATAAAGTAAAGCATTACATCGCGATTGCATTGCATACAATAAAGCGACAACCATATGGCTCCTGCCAGTTGCCGATAACTTGGTTACAAAACATGATCATCTCATACAATAAAATCAGCATCATGCCTTGACCATATCACATCACAACATGCCCTGCAAAAACAAGTTAGACGTCCTCTACTTTGTTGTTGCAAGTTTTACGTGGCTGCTACGGGCTTAAGTAAGAACTCATCTCACCTACGCATCAAAACCACAATGATAGTTCGTCAAATAGACTCCGTTTTAACCTTCTCAAGGACCGGGCGTAGTCACACTTGGTTCAACTAAAGTTGGAGAGACAGTCTTCCGCAAGCCATCTATGTGCAAAGCACGTCGAGGGAACCGGTCTCGCGTAAGAGTACGCGTAAGGTTGGTCCGGATCGTCTCAACCAACAATACCGCCGAACCAAAGTATGACATGCTGGTAGGCAGTATGACTTGTATCGCCCACAACTCACTTGTGTTCTACTCGTGCAAATAACATCAAACCATAAAACCTAGGCTCGGATGCCACTGTTGGGGAAAGCAGTAATTTTGAAAATTTTCCTACGCACACGCAAGATCATGGTGATGCACAGCAACGAGAGGGGAGAGTGTTGTCTACGTACCAACGCAGATCGACTGCGGAAGCGATCACAAAACGTAGAGGAAGTAGTCGTACGTCTTCTTCCCGATCCGACCGATCCAAGCACCGTTACTCCGGCACCTCCGAGTTCTTAGCACACGTTCAGCTCGATGACGTTCCTCGGGCTCCGATCCAGCAAAGCGTCGAGGAAGAGTTCCGTCAGCACGACGGCGTGGTGACGATCTTGATGTACTACCGACGCAGGGCTTCACCTAAGCACTGTAACGGTATGATCGAGGTGGAATTTGGTGGCAGGGGGCACCGCACACGGCTAAGGAACGATCTCAAGGATCAAGTTGTGTGTCTTGGGGTGCCCCCTGCCCCCGTATATAAAGGCCAGGGGCAGGGGGTTCGGCCGGCTAGGAGGGAGGCGCAGGGAGGAGTCCTACTCCCACCGGGAGTAGGACTCCTCCCCTCCAATCCTATTCCAACTAGGACTCTTGGGGGGAAGGAGAAAGAGGGGGCCGGCCCACCTCTCCTAGTCCTATTAGGACTTGGGAAAGGGGGGGCGCCGGCTAGGCTTGTGGGCTGCCTCTTCTCTCTTTTCCACTAAGGCCCAATAGGCCCATTTGCCTCCCGGGGGGTTCCGGTAACCCTCCCGGTAATCTGGAAAAATCCCGATTTCACCCGGAACGCTTCCGGTGCCCAAACATAGGCTTCCAATATATCAATCTTTACGTCTCGACCATTTCGAGACTCCTCGTCATGTCCGTGATCTCATCCGGGACTCCGAACAACCTTCGGTACATCAAAATGCATAAACTCATAATAACTGTCATCGTAACGTTAAGCGTGCGGACCCTACGGTTCGAGAACAATGTAGACATGACCGAGACACGTCTCCGGTCAATAACCAATAGCGGGACCTGGATGCCCATATTGGCTCCTACATATTCTACGAAGATCTTTATCGGTCAGACCGCATAACAACATACGTTGTTCCCTTTGTCATCGGTATGTTACTTGCCCGAGATTCGATCGTCGGTATCCAATACCTAGTTCAATCTCGTTACCGGCAAGTCTCTTTACTCGTTCTGTAATACATCATCTCACAACTAACATATTAGTTGCAGTGCTTGCAAGGCTTATGTGATGTGTATTACCAAGAGGGCCCAGAGATACCTCTCCGACAATCGGAGTGACAAACCCTAATCTCGAAATACGCCAACCCAACATCTACCATTGGAGACACCTGTAGTACTCCTTTATAATCACCCAGTTACGTTGTGACGTTTGGTAGTACCCAAAGTGTTCCTCCGGTAAACGGGAGTTGCATAATCTCATAGTTATAGGAACATGTATAAGTCATGAAGAAAGCAATAGCAACATACTAAACGATCGGGTGCTAAGCTAATGGAATGGGTCATGTCAATCAGATCATTCAACTAATGATGTGACCTCGTTAATCAAATAACAACTCTTTGTTCATGGTTAGGAAACATAACCATCTTTGATTAACGAGCTAGTCTAGTAGAGGCATACTAGTGACACTCTGTTGGTCTATGTATTCACACATGTATTATGTTTCCGGTTAATACAATTCTAGCATGAATAATAAACATTTATCATGATATAAGGAAATAAATAATAACTTTATTATTGCCTCTAGGGCATATTTCCTTCACCTTTATAATCACCCAGTTACGTTGTGACGTTTGGTAGTACCCAAAGTGTTCCTCCGGTAAACGGGAGTTGCATAATCTCATAGTTATAGGAACATGTATAAGTCATGAAGAAAGCAATAGCAACATACTAAACGATCGGGTGCTAAGCTAATGGAATGGGTCATGTCAATCAGATCATTCTACTAATGATGTGACCTCGTTAATCAAATAACAACTCCTTGTTCATGGTTAGGAAACATAACCATCTTTGATTAACGAGCTAGTCAAGTAGAGGCATACTAGTGACACTCTGTTGGTCTATGTATTCACACATGTATTATGTTTCCGGTTAATACAATTCTAGCATGAATAATAAACATTTATCATGATATAAGGAAATAAATAATAACTTTATTATTGCCTCTAGGGCATATTTCCTTCAGAATGGGCCCACCATGTACAGTCCCCAAACGGCGAAGGGCCAGGTGAGTGGAATGGTCTTGAGTGCCGAAGCCGGCATGTGTTGCTTGGAGCTGAAGAGTTGGCACCCTTTGCAATATTTAACCAATTCTTTAGCGTCGTCCAAAGCAGTCGGCCAAAAGAAACCATGACGGAAAGCTTTGGCGACGAGTGATCTTGAGGCCGCATGGTGGCCGCATTCTCCTTGGTGGATGTCTCTGAGGATTTTAATGCCCTTCTCTTGCTCGACGCACCGTTGGAGGACTCCAGTGACACTGCGCTTGACGAGCTCTCTATTGACGATTGTGTATGCTCCGGCTCGGTGTTGGGCTTGTCTTGCCTCTGTTTCGTCAGCTGGCAGATCTTTGTTTACTAGGACATTGAGGATCGACTGAGCCCATGATGGAGCCGCGACTTCTTCTATTGCCAATGTGGCTACTGCCACCAGGGTGGGCGGGCTGGGTGGTGAAATGCTGGAGTCGGCCGCCGGCTATTGTGCTGGTGCGGTCCCCGGGCCGACTACCGCAGTCCCCGAGCCGGGTGTTGCAGTCCTCGGATCGGGCGTAACTGCGGAAGTCCCTGAGCCGGCTACCAAAGTCCCCGGGCCGACTGCTGAAGTCCCCGGGTCACCTGCTTGGTTCTTCAAGCCGGACCTGGCCGCGTCGGGGTCAGGCGGCACGAAGATAGAGTCGGACTCTGGAGACGGCTTGATGGACGGCTTGAGGAGGCGTTGTAGAGCGACGCCGGTTGGTATTGCTTGCTGAGTGGAGCCTATTCGAGCCAGGGCATCAGCTGGCTCGTTGTCGGCTCGCGGTACGTGGAGGAACTCGCATCCTTCAAAGTATCCACTGAGTTGCTGAACCAGGAAGCGGTAGCTTGCCATATTTGCGTCCTTGGCGTCCCAGTCGTCGGATGATTGCTGAACCACCAAGTCCGAGTCGCCATAACATAGAATCCGGCAGATGCTGAGTTCCTTGGCAAGCCGGAGCCCATGTATGACCGCCTCGTACTCGGCTACATTGTTGGAGGCGGCAAAGTGAATCTGCAGCGTGTATCTGAGCTTGTCGCCCTTGGGAGAGGTAAGGACGACGTCGGCTCCCAAGCCGGTGCGCATCTTGGACCCATCGAAGTGCATGCGCCAATGGGTGGAGTCGGGAGCCAGTGGCAGGTGTTGGGTCTCAGCCCAGTCGACGAGGAAGTCGGCCAGTGCTTGGGACTTGATGGCGGCGCGGGGCTGGTAGAAGATCGTGTAAGGGGCCAGCTGGATGGCCCATTTCGCCACCCGGCCGGATGCATCCCGGCTGCCTATGATCTCGGCCAGCGGGGCGGTGCATACGACCGTGACGGGATGCTCTTGAAAGTAGGGCTTCAGCTTCTTGGCGGTGAGGTACACGCCGTAACACATCTTCTGGTAGTGCGGGTAGTTCTGCTTTGAGGTGGATAGCACCTCGCTCAAATAGTACACCGGCCTCTAGACCGGCTGGGCTCGGCCCTCTTCTGGGCGTTGGACTATGATGACGGTGCTGACCACCCGGCTGGTTGCGGCAATGTAAAGGAGCATGGGCTCTTTCTCAGTCGGCGCCGCCAGGACAGGCGGCGTGGCCAGCATCTTCTTCAGCTCATGAAAAGCTTGGTCGGCCTGGTCGTTCCACTCGAAGTGAGTGCTCTTCTTCATGAGGCAGTAGAGGGGGAGAGCTTTCTCTCTGAGCCGGCTGATGAAGCGGTTTAAGGAGGCCAAGTATCCGGTGAACTTCTAGATGTCTCGAAGCTTGGTGGGGATCGCCATTCTTTCGATGGCCTTGATCTTTACCGGGTTGCATTCGATGCCGCGTTCAGAGACCAGGAAGCCTAGGAGCTGGCCGGCTGGCACTCCGAACACGCATTTCTCGGGGTTGAGCTTGATTTGGAATCGGCGTAAGTTCTCAAATGTTTCTTTGAGGTCTTCCAGCAAGGTGCCGCGCTTCTCCGTCTTCACCACAATGTCGTCTACATAGACGTGGGCGTTTATGCCGAGTTGCTTGAGGAGGCACTTCTGCATGCAACGCTGAAAAGTGGCACCGGCATTTCTTAAGCCGAATGTCATAGTCAGGTAGCAGAAGGCTCCAAATGGCGTGATGAAGGCGGTCAGCCGGATCTAGCTTTATCTGGTGATATCCTGAGTAAGTATCCAGGAAACTCAACAGCTCGCATCCGGCCGTGGAGTCTATCACTTGGTCAATCCTTGGCAGGGCAAAGGGATCCTTAGGGCAGGCCTTGTTGAGGCTTGTGTAGTCTATACACATGCGCCACTTGTTGTTCTTCTTTAGCACGAGGACCAGGTTGGCGAGCCACTCTGGAAAGAAGACTTCCATAATGAAGCCGGCTGCCAGAAGCCGGGCTATCTCCTCCCCTACAATCCTTCTCTTTTCCTCTGATAGTCGGCGGAGGGGCTGCTTGATTGGTTTTGCGTCTTCTCGGACGTGTAGTTTGTGCTCGGCGAATTCCTTCGGAACACCCGGCATGTCCTTGGGGGACCATGCAAAGATGTCCCGATTCTCACAGAGGAAATCGGCGAGCTCGTCTTCCTATTTGCTGTTCAGGCTTGCCCCGATGACGGCAAACCTCTCGGGGTGCTCGGGGTCAAGGGGTATCTTCTTGGTTTCCTTAGCCGGCTGGAAAGATCCTTGGGCACCAGACTCCTTGGGGTCGGGGGACAGACTCGGCTGCTTGTCGGCCATAGCCACGACCCGGTCCAACATCTTCTTCTCTTCGGCGATCACAAGGGACTCGGCCAGCCGGCTGCTGGCGGCCGCGCACTCGGAGGACTTCTTGTAATCGCCGGCTATGGTGATGACGCCCTTGGAACTCGGTATCTTCATTTTGAGGTATGCATAGTGGGGAACTGCCATGAACCTGGCCAAGGCGGGTCGGCCAAGCAACGCATGGTAGGGGCTCTCCAGGTCCACCACTTCAAACCAGATCGCCTCCCGGCGGAAATGCTCCTTGTCCCCAAAGAGCACATCAATCTTGATCTTGCCGATGGGGGCGCAGGATAGGCCGGGTACGATGCCATGGAACACTGTCTGAGTAGGCATGAGTTGCTTCGTCTTGACATTCAGCTTCTCCAGGGTGTCACGGTACAAGATGTTGATGCTGCTCCCGCCGTCTATCAGCACGCGGGAGAAACGGGCAGCGCGTCTGTCCGTCGCGAGGGTGGCTTCCAGGACCAACGCATAAGAGCCGGGAGACGGCATCACCTCTGGGTGGTCGGCCCGGCTCTAGCTGATAGGTTTTTCCGACCAATGCATCCGGCGGGGTCGGCAACGACCATGCTGACTTCCTGGTGCTCTCGGCGTTTGCCGCGCCGGTCTTCGAGCTGGCTTGTAAAGAGGACGTAGGTCGCTTGCTCATCGGGGAACTCGTCGTGCACGGCTCCGACTGCGGGCCGAGCGGCTGGAGGCGGCGGAGCCGGAGGCGGTGGGCCGGCAGGTGGAGGCGGCGCGAGCCCTTCGCCTTTGGAGATTCGAGTGAGCCAATGGCACTTCCGGGTTGTGTGGTTGGACGGCTTCGTGCCGCTGTGGAATTTGCACGGGGCATCGAGAGTTTGCTCGTAGGAGAAAGCCGGCTGCCAAGCCGGCCGGCCGCCTTTGGGCTTCTTGGGCGCGGGCCGCCCTTCAGGCGGCGCGTCTTCGACCGTGTCCACCTGCCGACTGGCGGGAGGCGGCGCAGGGCCCTTGCGTTTGTGGTTGTTCGGGTGTGGGCGTCGGCCGGAATCCCCCGCCGGCGTCTTGGGCGCCGGCTTGAGTACTTTCCCGGACGCGTCTACCCGGAGCTCGGTCTTCATCGAAGAGTCGGCGGTGGCGTATTTGTCTGCTATGTCTAGAAGCTCGTCAAGGGTAGTCGGCTCGTCGCAGAGGAGCTTGTGCTTGAGGAGGGTGCCTTCCCGGCACCCGGCTGTGAAGTATTCTATGGCCTGCACCTCGTGCACCCCCTCGCAAGAATTGCGGAGCTCGGCCCAACGTGTGAGGTAATCACGAGTGGACTCGGCTGGGCCCTGCACGCACAAGGAGAGCTGCCTGGGCTTGGGAGCCCGCTTGTAGGTGCTGGTGAAGTAGCGGACGAAAGCTTTGGTGAAATCTAGCCATCTGTTGATGCTGAAAGGCTTGAGGCTGTTGAGCCAGGTCCGCTCCGTGCCTTGCAGCATGAGGGGCACGTACTTCACGGCAACGCGTCGGTTGCCGTTGGCTATGCTAACCGCCGTGGAGTAGTCGATCAACCAGTCCTCCGGCTTCACGGAGCCGTTGTACTTGGGCGTGTCTCTTGGGTGCGAGAACCCTTTGGGGAAAGGCTCGTCGCGGATGCGGGGGCCGAAACAAGGCGGGCCGACATCTTCTTCTTCTTCCAGCGCCAGGGATCGCGCCAGGCGGTCGATCCGATGGCGGGCGTCATTCTTGCCGACTCCTTCGCGGCAACCTAGTCGGCCGCTGAGAGTCGGGTGCGCCACAGGCGGCGGAGCGGGATATCTCTCTCCACGTGCTCGAGGTGGAGGCGGGTTGCCCCGCCATTCCACGACTCGGGGATGGCCTTCTGCATCTCGCTCGATGGAGATTCGGGTCCGGCTTCGGCTGGCTGCCGGCTCTTTCTCGCGCCGCGCGCGGGTGTTGCTCGTAGTCAGAGTCCGGGACGTCGCGCCGTGATCTCGACGCGGGGGAGGGCTTCCCGCGCGGGCGTCGGCTTCATGTCGCATGGCGCATCAATCAGCTGCTGGATGCGCCGGGTCATGTGAGGGAGTTCTTCGGCCTCCAATCCATCCAACTCGTCTACGGCCGCCTGGGCGGCACGCAAGTTCTCGAGTGGAGTGGCATAGACCGGGCGGTCGACTCCCAGCGTGTCGGCGATGACAGCGCCGCGTTGCTTGACACCGCCGGCCCGGCTTGGCCCGCCCGGGGCCGGCGTGCCGAAGGCGGCGCGGTCAGCCTCGCGCTGGTAGGCCTCAGTGAGGCGTCTCACGGAAGCCAGCCTCTGGCCCTCCGCGAGGAGAGCGAGGCGGCGTGCCTCCAGTGCTTCGTCGTCGGCATCAGCCGGGAGGGGGACGGACAGGTTGTGGGCTGCCGCGTGCGGGGCGTCGTGGGTGCTCTCGTCAGCCGTGCCGCCGTGGCCGATGGCCATCACCTCGGTGGTGACAGTGTCGCGGCCATCGGTCCGGGGAAGCGGGTCGTCGTAGATCGCGACGTCGGTAGGGAAGGTGTCGAGTGAAGCCGTGTCGGGGTCGACAGGCATCGGGTCGATGGAGCCAACCGACTCCAAATCCACAGCAGGCTCGCCGGAGACATGGAGCTGGCCGAGGAGGTTGGCGAGGTGGTCGGTGCCCGCATCGGAGGCGAGCTCGTCAGAGATGGGGGTTTCGTCGAGGAGATCGGCGAGGCTGCTCGCCGCGCAGATGCTGGTGACGCCTTGCAGCGCGTCGTGGCAAGCGCCATCGGGCGTGTCGGGCTGGCTACGCTCGCTGGGGAGGAAGAGGGTTCCCGTCCAGAACAGGTCTCCGGATGACGGTGCACCTGGCCCCACGGTGGGCGCCAAATGTCGGGTGGTAGGTGCGACATATGCCAACGGGTGGCTTATCATTGTGGGAGCCAGTAAGACATCGCCGGTGCCTGGAAACGGGATAAGGCGAAGACATGCACGCCGGCGGATCTTACCCAGCTTCGGGGCTCTCCGTGGAGATAACACCCCTACTGCTGCTCTGCGGGGTCTTCGCATGATCACTAGAAGGACAAGTAACTACACAATGCTCCTTGAGCTGTTCGGTGGGAGGAGGAAGAAGGGTCGGCTGGCCTGCTTCTTCTCCTCGTGAGGTGTCTAAAACTAGCTGGGGGTCGAACCCTTGGCACGGGCGCCCCGGGGTGTTTATATAGGCCTACCCCCGGGGGTACAATGGTAATCCGACTGGGCCCGGGGCCCAGCCGTCTGTGACTGCGCTCACCGGCTTCTGCGCCGGCCGCTGGGGCCCGCCGACTGGCGGGTCCCGCCGGCTGCCGGCCCCTTGGTCGACAGGCATGCCCCACCGTCCAAGATCTGGTCGGCGGCTGGTCACTGTTGCTCTATCTTGGTGACGTGGGCTTCGTCGTGGTAAGCGTGGCTACAGTACCGCCGCCCGGTGGGCGATTGTTGTAGCCTCACCACGTCTTGTCTCCTTAATGGGGCGTCTCCTTCAAGGAAGGGGGCAAGCCGGCTGCGGGGAGTCGGCTCCGTCTTGGGCCGACTAGGGGAGGCATGGCCGCCTTTGGGTGTCTCTCTGCCCGAAGGGGCCCACCGCCCGCGGGCCGTACTGGCAGTCCATCGTGGATGACATCAGGGTCAACATGGCAACAGTGCTGCGCCGGACAGGTCATGGCTACCCGTACGGTGCACTGTGTCGGTCATGCTCTGGGATTTGGGGGTGGCAAGCTTCACTATAGCCACGCCCCGTCACGCCACCGTTAGGTGGATGCAAACTTTGAGGGTGCGGTCTCAGCCGCTTTGTGGGGGCCGGCTTCTTGGAGTCGGCCTTCTCGAGGCCGGCTTCTTGAAGCCGGCCCTCGCGTGGCCTCCTTTGCGAGGGCTAAAGTCGGGCCACCTTCCGACAACCGGCCTGGGCGACGACCAGCAAGGGGAAGGCGTCCCCACGTCTTGGGTTCTTGAGAGCCGGACGGGCTCGTAATTTTTTCAGAAGGGCCAGGGGAAGCCGGCTTGGCTACCCATGGCTATTTACTCCGACAACGAAGCAGAAAACCAGTTCTCCCCTCCCTGTCAATGAAATAACCCAGATGCGAGAGAGGTCCTATTCCGTGCACACGGTGTCGAAGGAGGACCAAATGCGCACGCCCTAGGATGCTCACTTCGGTTGGCTGGCTAGTTGCACTATTGGGCCTAGGCCCATGTGAAGAAGTCGAGGACAAAAGCAAAGAGAAAGGAACATTAAAAAAGGTAGAGAGAATATTTAAGATGTGCCAAACTATAAAAAAGTTAACGAACTAAAAATATATAAAAATGTTTGTGAATTTGAAGTATGTTTATGGATTTGAAGAAAATGTTCACAAATTTAGAAAATATTCACCAACTAGATAATGTTTGTGAATTTCGAAAATTCAAAAATGTTCTCGAACTTGAAAAATGTTCATGAATTTATAAAATATTACTAGATTCCAAAAGAAGCTTCAAATTCTAGAAATATTCATGAATGTAAATGTTCATGCCGATCAAACTCTTCTGTGACAACACTGGAGCTATTGCACTTGCCAAGGAGCCCAGGTTTCACAAGAAGAGCAGGCACATCAAGCGTCGCTTCAACTCCATTCGTGAAAATGTTCAAGATGGAGACATAGATATTTGTAAAGTACATACGGACCTGAATGTAGCAGATCCGTTGACTAAACCTCTCCCTAGAGCAAAACATGATCAACACCAGAATTCCATGGGTGTTCGATTCATCACAATGTAACTAGATTATTGACTCTAGTGCAAGTGGGAGACTGTTGGAAATATTCCCTAGAGGCAATAATAAAAGCATTATTATTATATTTCCTTGTTCATGATAATTGTCTTTTATTCATGCTATAATTGTGTTATCCTGAAATCGTAATACATGTGTGAATTCATAGACACCAACATGTCCCTAGTAAGCCTCTAGTTGACTAGCTCGTTGATCAACAGATAGTCATGGTTTCCTGACTATGGACATTGGATGTCATTGATAATGAGATCACATCATTAGGAGAATGATGTGATGGACAAGACCCAATCCTAAACATAGCACAAGATCGTATAGTTCGTTTGCTAGAGTTTTTCCAATGTCAAGTATCTTTTCCTTAGACCATGAGATCGTGTAACTCCCGGATACCGTAGGAGTGCTTTGGGTGTGCCAAACATCACAACGTAACTGGGTGACTATAAAGGTACATTACAGGTATCTCCGAAAGTGTCTGTTGGGTTGGCACGAATCGAGACTGGGATTTGTCACTCCGTATGACGGAGAGGTATCTCTGGGCCCACTCGGTAATGCATCATCATAATGAGCTCAAAGTGACCAAGTGTCTGGTCACGTGATCATGCATTACGGTACGAGTAAAGTGACTTGCCGGTAACGAGATTGAACAAGGTATTGGGATACCGACGATCGAATCTTGGGCAAGTAACGTACCGATTGACAAAGGGAATTGTATACGGGGTTGCTTGAATCCTCGACATCGTGGTTCATCCAATGAGATCATCGAGGAGCATGTGGGAGACAACATGGGTATCCAGATCCCGCTGTTGGTTATTGACCGGAGAGCCATCTCGGTCATGTCTACATGTCTCCCGAACCCGTAGGGTCTACACACTTAAGGTTCGGTGGCGCTAGGGTTGTAGAGATATGAATATGCAGTAACCCGAAAGTTGTTCGGAGTCCCGGATGAGATCCCGGACGTCACGAGGAGTTCTGGAATGGTCCAGAGGTGAAGAATTATATATAGGAAGTGCAGTTTCGGCCATCGGGAGAGTTTCAGGGGTCACCGGTATTGTACCGGGACCACCGGATGGGTCCCGGGGGTCCATCGGGTGGGGCCACCCATCCCGGAGGGCCCCATGGGCTGAAGTGGGGAGGAGAACCAGCCCATAGTGGGCTGGTGCGCCCCCTTGGCCCACCCCCTGTGCCTAGGTTGGAAACCCTAGGGTGGGGGGGGCGCCCCACTTGCCTTGGGGGCCACTCCACCCTTGGCCACCGCCCCCTAGGAGATCCCATCTCCTAGGGCCGGCGCCCCCCTCCCTTGGGGAGCCTATATAAAGGGGGGAGGTAGGGGCAGCCGCACCCTTGACTCTTGGCGCCTCCCTCTCCCCTGCTACACCTCTCCCTCTTGCAGTAGAACGGCGAAGCCCTGCTGCGGTGACTCCTGCATCCACCACCACGCCATCGTGCTGCTGGATCTTCATCAACCTCTCCTTCCCCGCTTGCTGGATCAAGAAGGAGGAGACGTCATGCTGACCGTATGTGTGTTGAACGTGGAGGTGCCGTCCGTTCGGCGCTAGGATCTCCGGTGATTTGGATCACGTCGAGTACGACTCCCTCATCCCCGTTCTCTTGAACGCTTCCGCTCGCGATCTACAAAGGTATGTAGAAGCAATCCGATCACTCGTTGCTAGATGAACTCATAGATGGATCTTGGTGAAACCATAGGAATTTTTTTGTTTTCTGCAACGTTCCCCAACAGTGGCATCATGAGCTAAGTCTATGCGTAGTTCTCTTTGCACGAGTAGAACACAATTTGTTGTGGGCGTAGATGTTGTCAACTTTCTTGCCACTACTAGTCTTATTTTGCTTCAGCGGTATTGTGGGTTGAAGCGGCCCGGACCAACCTTACACGTACTGTAGGACCTTGAAGTAGATGTGTCTAGAGGGGGGTGATTAGACACTTAATGCTAAAGTTACAGTTTTTAAGCTTTTTCGGTTTAAGTGGAGTTTAGGCACAATTTCAACATTCACAATACATATCAAGCAAGCATGCAAAGAGTATATAGGCAGCGGAAAGTAAAGCATGCAACTTGCAAGAATGTAAAGGGAAGGGTTTGGAGAATTCAAACGCAATTGGAGACACGGATGCTTTTCCCGTGGTTCAGATAGGTGGTGCTATCCTACATCCACGTTGATGGAGACTTCAACCCACGAAGGGTAACGGTTGCGCGAGTCCACGGAGGGCTCCACCCACGAAGGGTCCATGAAGAAGCAACCTTGTCTATCCCACCATGGCCATCGCCCACGAAGGACTTGCCTCACTAGCGGTAGATCTTCACGAAGTAGGCGATCTCCTTGCCCTTACAATCTCCTTGGTTCAACTCCACAATCTTGTCGGAGGCTCCCAAGTGACACCTAGCCAATCTAGGAGACACCACTCTCCAAGAAGTAACAAATGGTGTGTTGATGATGAACTCCTTCCTCTTGTGCTTCAAATGATAGTCTCCCCAAAACTCAACTCTCTCTCACAGGATTTGGATTTGGTGGAAAGAAGATTTGAGTGGAAAGCAACTTGGGGAAGGCTAGAGATCAAGATTCATGTGGTAGGAATGGAATATCTTGGCCTCAACACATGAGTAGGTGGTTCTCTCTCAGAACATATGAGTTGGAAGTGTAGATGTGTTCTGATGGCTCTTTCCACGAGTGAAGAGGAGGTGGAGGGGTATATATAGCCTCCACACAAAATCCAACCGTTACACATAATTTACCAATCTCGGTGGGACCGAATCAACAAACTAGGTCGGACCGAAATAGTAAACCTAGTGACCGTTAGAGATTTTCGGTGGGACTGACATGCAACTCGGTAGGACCGATATGGTTAGGGTTAGGGCATAACTAATCTCGTTGAGACCGATTACACAAACTCGGTGAGACCGATTTGGTAATAGGCTAACCAGAGGGTTGGTCAGGCAAACTCGGTGGGACCGATTCGCTCTTCTTGGTGAGACCGAAATGTTACGAAAAGAAAACAGTGAGTTTACATTGCAATCTTGGTGGGACCGATCCGCTCTTTCGGTGAGACCGAAAAGTTACGAAAAGGAAACAGAGAAATTGCAATCCCATCTCGGTGAGACCGAGATCCCTATCGGTAGAACCGATTTGCTTAGGGTTTGGCAATGGCTATGACAAGTGAAACTCGGTGGCGCCGGTTTGAAAGAATCGGTAGGGCCGAGTTTGGCTTTGGGTTTAGGTCAAATGTGGATATGGGAAAGTAGCTGAGGATTTTGGAGCATATCATTAAGCACATGAAGCAAGAGGCTCATTAAGCAACACCTCATCCCTCCTTGATAGTATTGGCTTTTCCTATGGACTCAATGTGATCTTGGATCACTAAAATGTAAAATGAAGAGTCTTGAGCTTTAAGCTTTAGCCAATCCTTTGTGCTTAGCATCTTGGAGAATTTCCCACAACCTTTAGTCCATGCCACTCCATTGTTGAACTTATCTGAAACATACTAGATAGAAATGTTAGTCCAACAAGAGATACGTTGTCATTAATTACCAAAACCATCTAGGGAGCACTTGTGCTTTCAATCTCCCCCTTTTTGGTAATTGATGGCAACATACATCAAAGCTTTAGATAAAGATATAAAGAACAACAAGTAAAGCTTTGGAAGGACATGTAACAAGCATAGGTTCCCCCTACATGTATGCACTCATGTAAATGTGAAATATAGAGGCATGTGAGAGCATAACCATGACAGAGTAGGCAATGTGTTACATGTATCTTGGCCATATGTATCAGAGCAAAAGATTATCAAGAAAAATACCTTCATGCTCATGAGTCCTTCTTGCAAACAGTATGTACATAAGCAAGAATTCCTCATACTCATGATTTTGATGCATACACTTACCTTGTAGTCTTTAGCTGGCTTAGGATGGAATGAACCTGCACAAACAAGGTTAGATAACACATGTACCTCCACTAGCCAGAGCAAACCAAAGAAGGCACAAGAGTACCAAGACTGGGATGACATGTAGAGAGTGAGTACAAGGTACCACAATGGATTCAACATGTCCCCAAGAGTAAAGATATGCAATGAATTTGACTGATTTCTTTCCCTTAGGTGTCTTGCTCCCCCTGAATCTTACATGGGATATTGGGAGAAGACAGGGAACAGAAAATCAGAGCTGAAAGATACAAATGGATAGAACTTAATGCAAATAAGCACATATGAACATGTCTTTCCCCAAAAAGACATGTGACATCTCTCCTCTTGAACATCAAGCATCTGGGATCCTTGAGTATTCTCTCCCCTGGAAATCTCTTTCTCCCCCTTAATACTTTCTCCCTTGTAGGTGATAAGCTTTGATGTGATCTCTCTCTCCCCCTTTGACATCAATTTCGAAGAAGGGCTTTCTGGAATCCGTCGTATAGGTTTGGTCCTTGAGACTCAGCACAAAGCAATGGATAAAACTGTGATGCTTGTAGAGGACAAGATTCATTGAGTAGAGCTGGATCAGAAGAAATATGGAACAAGTGGCAAACTGTTTTTGCTGTTGTGAAGTCGGTGGCACCGAGTGGCATGTTTCGGTGGGGCCGAAAAGATTCGATTGGACCGAAAACTACAAGTCGGTGAAACCGAGTTCAACACAGAGAAAAACACTTGTCACCTCAGCTCACTAAACATGTAGGACCTCACAAAGATTTGCAATGAATTATCTGAAGGATTTGCGAGGAATTGAATGCAGAAAATGCAGAACAAAAACAAAGAGAAAAGAGAAGAAACTGAAAGATCTAGATGAAGTTTTTTTTGAAAAAGAGAAAGAAAATAAATATGCATGAGACAAATGCAATAACACAGAAAAGAACACAAGAGAACTTCATCTAGAGTTGGGCGGTGACATAGTCACCTATGTTAGAGTATATTGACTTAGGAGTCAAGTGAGAACACTTGATCATAGGTCATACTCATCGTTTAAGCTCAAAATGGGGTTACCATTTTTCTTTTAAGCATCTTGATGTATTCACATCTTGTTGAGTTGCTTTGACTCATGTCTTGGAGTAAAGCTTCTCTAAGATGGAATAACATACCTTGGGTGGTGGTGTGGTTCTTGCTCATGTAGTTAAACTTGTGTGGGTGCTCAAGGTTGATGTAGCTCATCAAGAGTTGGGAGCACCACTTGGAGTTTGAGTTCATCTACCTACATGGGTTAGTTCTTGCAAGGAAGAGCACTTGTGTATCCAAAAATGACAATCATGAAGCTCAACATAGAATTTGTCAAAGGATATGTTTGAATGGTTTTGTGCTTCCTTGTCTTCAACCACCATTGTGTAGAGACTTGGTGATGTAGAGATTGCTCAAGATGTGAGTGAGTCGCAATCTCATGGAATTAGATTCAACCAAGCACCTACATGGGTTAGACAACATGCAAGGTACAAACATATCCAAGACATAAGATAGTCATCATAAGAGATATATCATGGATTAGTCATAAGCTCATGTCTTGCATGTATCCAATGGAGTTCCTACTCCAAGTTCGAAGCATCAATAATGTTCAATTCACCTCTCAACCTGCAAAATACTTTCTCATCAAGAGGTTTAGTAAATATATCCGCTAATTGCTTATCGGTGCGAACATGCTTAAGATCAATGTCACCCTTAGCAACATGGTCTCGAATGAAATGATGACGAACTTCAATATGCTTAGTTCAAGAATGTTGTGCAGGATTATGACCAATTTTGATAGCACTTTCATTGTCACAAAGCAGTGGAACATGTTTCACATAGATCCCATTATCTTTAAGAGTTTGGGTCATCCAAAGTAATTGAGCACAACATGAACCAGCGGCAATGTATTCCGCTTCGGCGGTGGATAAGGATACCGAGTTTTGTTTCTTGGAAGACCAAGACACAAGAGATCTACCAAGAAATTGACAAGTACCCGAAGTGGACTTTCTATCAACCTTGTCTCCGGCATAATCCAAGTCGGAATAGCCAACAAGATCAAAAGAAGACCTCTTAGGATACCAAATGCCAAAGTTTGGTGTATGAATTAAGTATCTCACTATCCTTTCCACGGCCTTAAGATGACATTCTTTAGGAGCAGCTTGATAACGTGCACACATGCACACACTTAGCATAATGTCGGGACGTGAAGCACATAGGTATAACAAAGAACCAATCATAGAGCGATAAACCTTTTGATCAACCGGTTCACCATCTTTGGTCAAATCAAGATGTCCACTAGTAGGCATGGGTGTAGGCATACCTTTGCATTCTTGCATATTGAACTTCTTGAATAAGTCCTTGGTGTACTTCATTTGAGAGACAAATGTACCTTCCTTAGTTTGCTTGATTTGCAAACCGAGAAAGAATTTGAGTTCACTCATCATAGACATCTCAAACTTCTCTGACATTAGCTTTCCAAACTTTTCACTAAAGAGAGGGTTAGTTGAACCAAATATGATATCATCAACATAAATTTGGCATACAAATAGTTCTCCATTAACCCTTTTAGTAAAAAGAGTAGAATCAATTTTACCAATTTCAAAACCACTTGCAATAAGGAACTTGGTCAAGCATTTATACCATGCTCTAGGAGCTTGTTTAAGACCATAAAGAGCTTTGTGAAGTTTGTAAACATGATTTGGTTTCTTAGGATTGATAAAGCCGGGAGGTTGTTTGACATAAACTTCCTCCTCTATTTCACCATTTAGAAAAGCACTTTTAATGTCCATTTGGTACAAGGTGATATTATGGTGATTAGCATAGGCAAGTAAGATGCGAATGGACTCAAGTCTAGCAACGGGAGCATATGTCTCACCATAGTCCATACCTTCGACTTGTGTGTACCCTTGGGCGACGAGACGTGCTTTGTTGCGAACCACTTGTCCATCTTCATCTTGCTTGTTGCGAAACACCCATTTGGTACCAATGATGTTGTGGTTGTTGTCGGGCTTCTCAACCAATGTCCAAACTTGGTTTCTCTCAAAGTTGTGTAGCTCTTCATGCATAGCGTTTATCCAATCCGGATCTTCCAATGCTTCTTCAACCTTCATAGGTTCAATGCTAGAGATGAATGGATAGTTTTCACAAAAGTTAGCTAAACGAGTTTTTGAGCGAGTGATTCTCCCGGTTTGAATATCATTGTAGATTTGCTCGACGGGATAATCTTTGGCAATTCTTGCTCGAACTCGTGAGAGCTTTTGCTTGGGTCTTCGTTGAACATCTTCTTCATCTTGTTCTTCTTCTTGGCCTTCTTCATTGTTGACGTTGTCGTTCTCTTGTCGTGGTGGAGAAGGAGGTTGTTGATGTTCGTCTTGATGCATTTCCTCGTCTTCTTCATCTTGGTGTGTCCCACTTGTGGATGCTTCCGTATCAATTCTTGGTTCACCTTGTCGTGAAGTAGAAGCTTCCACTTGGATGGACGAGGTACTCTCCTTCACCTCCGTTGGACGAATTTTGCCAATAGACAAGTCTTGGATTGCTTCTGAAGGGTCTTTGTCTCCTACATCGATTGGCAATTGCTCTACTTGCGAGCCATTAGATTCATCAAACTTCACATCTACCGTCTCTTCAACCTTTCGGGTGAAATTGTTGTAGACACGGTAAGTGTGAGAGTTTGAGCCATAACCAAGTAGAAAACCTTCATGAGATTTAGGAGCAAACTTTGAACGACGATGCTTGTCAAGAATGTAGCACTTTGAGCCGAATAATCGAAAGTATCCAACTTGGGGTTTGTTACCAGTGAGGAGCTCGTATGCCGTCTTGCCGAGTAGCTTGTGAAGATACAAGCGATTTGTTGCATGACAAGCTGTCTCAACCGCTTCTGCCCAAAAGTGCTTCGGCGTCTTGTACTCATCAAGCATCGTTCTCGCCATTTCGATGAGCGTCCGGTTCTTCCTCTCAACAACTCCATTTTGTTGAGGTGTGTACGTAGCCAAGAACTCGTGTGAAATCCCTTCTTCGTCAAGAAAGGTGTCCACATTTGCGTTCTTGAACTCCGTTCCGTTGTCACTCCGAACCTTCTTGATCTTCACATCAAACTGATTTTGGGCCTTCCTAGCGAAGTTTTTGAAGATCTTCTGGACCTGCGACTTGTCATCAAGAAAGAACACCCACGTAAATCTTGAAAAATCATCAACTATAACTAGACCAAAAGAATTTCCACCGAGACTCTTGTAGGCGTTGGGACCAAAAAGATCCATATGAAGTAGCTCGAGTGGCCTCCTTGTGGTCATGATGTTCTTCACGGGATGCCTTCCTCCAACCTATTTACCTGCTTGACAAGCACTGCAAAGTCTATCCTTATCAAATATGACATCGTTAACTCCAAGGATATGATTTCCTTTAATAAGCTTGTCAAGGTTTCTCATGCCAACGTGACCTAGTCGTCTATGCCACAACCAACCTTTTGAGGATTTAGCAATAAAGCAAGTTTTAGGTTGTGCCTTTTTAGAGAAATCGACAATGTAAAGATCACCTCTACGTATACCGGTAAAGACCATTTTATGATTGTCTCGACGAAACACTTGGCAATCTACCTCAGTAAATAGGACATTCGAACCGAAATCAGCAAGTCTAGATACTGAAAGTAAGTTGTAGCCGAGAGATTCAACGAGCATGACATTTTGAATGGAACTATCATGTGAGATGGCCACCTTACCAAGGCCAACCACTTTACCCTTTGAATTATCACCAAAGGTGACATATTTTCGAGGGCCGTCATTTTCAGCAAGCTCACGGAACATCTCTTCATCTCCGGTCATATGATCAGTACATCCACTATCAAGAACCCATTCCTTTCCGCCTGACACATATCCCTGAAGATTTGCCATAAGACCAAAATGTCTCATTGCATCATCAAGATCGAAGTCACTATCATCATCATCATCATCATAGTATCCATGTTCACCATGATCTTGTGACTCATCATTTCCTAGAGAGGGTAATTCATTAGATAAATGATCATCAAAGTGGTCACCTTTATGAATTCTTATAGCTTCGGATATAATGATTCCAACATCTCCTTTAGCACGCTTGAGATTGGTAAGCTCAAAAAGACAATCACCAAAACTAGGATCACTAGAGTTCATCTTACTCAAGGCAATTGATTTATGGAGAATTTCATCCAATTTTTTTAAGGAATAATCGGGAAATCGTTCCTCAAGAAATTTCCATATAGTATAGGCACAATTAAGAGTAGGCAAACTAGCAATCAATTTTTTGGGCAATCCTCTAATGATGAGCTCAATAGTTCTAAGATTGCGAATTATGTCGATATCTTCAACTAGGGTAGGATGCAAAGGATCAATATGAGGTGCACAAGGGCTAGCAATATACTTGTTCAAATGATATTGATTGAAAATTACAAGCATCTCATTTTTCCACTCATGAAAATACTCTCCATCAAGAATAGGCACTCTATGTCTAAGACTCCCTAAAGTAGACACATCCATCTTCCTCCAATGGTGATTAAACCAAGGCAATGGAGACCAAGGCTCTGATACCACTTGTAGGACCTTTAAGTAGATGTGTCTAGAGGGGGGGTGATTAGACACTTAATGCTAAAGTTGTAGTTTTTAAGCTTTTTCGGTTTAAGTGGAGTTTAGGCACAATTTCAACATTCACAATACATATCAAGCAAGCATGCAAAGAGTATATAGGCAGCGGAAAGTAAAGCATGCAACTTGCAAGAATGTAAAGGGAAAGGTTTGGAGAATTCAAACGCAATTGGAGACACAGATGTTTTTCCCGTGGTTCGGATAGGTGGTGCTATCCTACATCCACGTTGATGGAGACTTCAACCCACGAAGGGTAACAGTTGCGCGAGTCCACGGAGGGCTCCACCCACGAAGGGTCCGCGAAGAAGCAACCTTGTCTATCCCACCATGGCCATCGCCCACGAAGGACTTGCCTCACTAGAGGTAGATCTTCATGAAGTGGGCGATCTCCTTGCCCTTACAAACTCCTTGGTTCAACTCCACAATCTTGTCGGAGGCTCCCAAGTGACACCTAGCCAATCTAGGAGACACCACTCTCCAAGAAGTAACAAATGGTGTGTTGATGATGAACTCCTTGCTCTTGTGCTTCAAATGATAGTCTCCCCAACACTCAACTCTCTCTCACAGGATTTGGATTTGGTGGAAAGAAGATTTGAGTGGAAAACAACTTGGGGAAGGCTAGAGATCAAGATTCATGTGGTAGGAATGGAATATCTTGGCCTCAACACATGAGTAGGTGGTTCTCTCTCAGAACATATGAGTTGGAAGTGTAGATGTGTTCTGATGGCTCTCTCCACGAGTGAAGAGGAGGTGGAGGGGTATATATAGCCTCCACACAAAATCCAACTGTTACACATAATTTACCAATCTCGGTGGGACCAAATCAACAAACTCGGTCGGACCGAAATAATAAACCTAATGACCGTTAGAGATTTTCGGTGGGACTGATATGCAACTCGGTAGGACCGATATGGTTAGGGTTAGGGCATAACGTAATCTCGGTGAGACCGATTACACAAACTCGGTGAGACCGATTTGGTAATAGGCTAACCAGAGGGTTGGTCAGGCAAACTCGGTGGGACCGATTCACTCTTCTCGGTGAGACCGAAATGTTACGAAAAGGAAACAGTGAGTTTACATTGCAATCTCGGTGGGACCGATCCGCTCTTTCGGTGAGACCGAAAAGTTACGAAAAGGAAATAGAGAAATTGCAATCCCATCTCGGTGAGACCGAGATCCCTATCGGTAGAACCGATTTGCTTAGGGTTTGGCAATGGCTATGACAAGTGAAACTCGGTGGCGCCGGGTTGAAAGAATCGGTAGGGCCGAGTTTGGCTTTGGGTTTAGGTCAAATGTGGATATGGGAAAGTAGCTGAGGATTTTGGAGCATATCATTGAGCACATGAAGCAAGAGGCTCATTAAGCAACACCTCATCCCTACTTGATAGTATTGGCTTTTCCTATGGACTCAATGTGATCTTGGATCACTAAAATGTAAAATGAAGAGTCTTGAGCTTTAAGCTTTAGCCAATCCTTTGTCCTTAGCATCTTGGATAATTTCCCACAACCTTTAGTCCATGCCACTCCATTGTTGAACTTATCTGAAACATACTAGATAGTAACGTTAGTCCAACAAGAGATATGTTGTCATTAATTACCAAAACCACCTAGGGAGCACTTGTGCTTTCACGTACGCTTATGTGAGACCGGTTCCACCGACTAACATGCACTAGTTGCATAAGGTGGCTGGCGGGTGCCTATCTCTCCCACTTTAGTTGGAGCGGATTCAATGAAAAGGGTCCTTATGAAGGGTAAATAGAAGTTGAAAAATCACGTTGTGGCTTTCACGTAGGTAAGAAAACGTTCTTGCTAGAACCCTATTGCAGCCACGTAAAACTTGCAACAACAATTAGAGGACGTCTAACTTGTTTTTGCAGCAAGTGTTCTGTGATGTGATATGGCCAAAGTTGTGATGAATGATGAATGATATATATGTGATGTATGAGATCATGTTCTTGTAATAGGAATCACGACTTGCATGTCGATGAGTATGACAACCGGCAGGAGCCATAGGAGTTGTCTTTGTTTTTTGTATGACCTGCGTGTCATTGAGAAACGCCATGTAAATTACTTTAATTTATTGCTAAACGTGTTAGCCATAGTAGTAGAAGTAATAGTTGGCGAGCAACTTCATGGAGACACGATGATGGAGATCATGGTGTCATGCCGGTGACAAGATGATCATGGAGCCCCAAGATGGAGATCAAAGGAGCTATGTGATATTGGCCATATCATGTCACTATTATTATTTGATTGCATGTGATATTTATCATGTTTTACATCTTGTTTACTTAGAACAACGGTAGTAAATAAGATGATCCCTCATAATAATTTCAAGAAAGTGTTCCCCCATAACTGTGCATCGTTGCGACAGTTCGTTGTTTTGAAGCACCACGTGATGATCAGGTGTGATAGATTCCAATGTCCACATACAACGGGTGTAAGAAAGATTTACACGTGCAAACACTTATGTTGACTTGACGAGCCTAGCATGTACAGACATGGCCTCGGAACACAGAAGACCGAAAGGTCGAGCATGAGTCGTATAGAAGATACGATCAACATGAAGATGTTCACCGACGTTGACTAGTCCGTCTCACGTGATGATCGGACACGGCCTAGTTAACTCGGATCATGTTATACTTAGATGACTGGAGGGATGTCTATCTGAGTGGGAGTTCATTGAATAATTTGATTAAATGAACTTAATTATCATGAACTTAGTCTAAAACCTTTACAACATGTCTTGTAGATCAAATGGCCAACATTGTCCTCAACTTCAACGCGTTCCTAGAGAAAACCAAGCTGAAAGACGATGGCAGCAACTATACGGACTTGGTCCGGAACCTGAGGATCATCCTCATAGCTGCCAAGAAAGATTATGTCCTACAAGCACCGCTAGGTGAAGCACCTGTTCTCCCTGTAGAACAAGACGTTATGAACGCTTGGCAGACACGTTCCGATGATTACTCCCTCGTTCAGTGTGGCATGCTTTACAGTTTAGAACCGGGGCTCCAAAAGCGTTTTGAGAGACACGGAGCATATGAGATGTTTGAAGAGCTGAAAATGGTTTTTCAAGCTCATGCCCGGGTCGAGAGATATGAAGTCTCCGACAAGTTCTTCAGCTGTAAGATGGAGGAAAACAGTTCTGTCAGTGAGCAGATACTCACTATGTCTGGGTTACATAACCGCTTGACTCAGCTGGGATTTAATCTCCCGGATGACGCGGTCATTGACAGAATCCTTTAGTCGCTTCCACCGAGCTACAAGAGCTTTGTGATGAACTTCAATATGCAGGGGATGGAAAATACCATTCCTGAAGTATTTGCTATGCTGAAATCAGCAGAGGTAGAAGTCAAAAAGGAACATCAAGTGTTGATGGTGAATAAAACCACTAAGTTCAAGAAAGGCAAGGGTAAGAAGAACTTCAAGAAGGACGGCAAGGGAGTTGCCGCGCCCGGTAAGCAAGCTGTCGGGAAGAAGCCAACGAATGGACCCAAGCCCGAGACTGAGTGTTTTTATTGCAAGGGAGGTGGTCACTTGAAGCGGAACTGCCCTAAATACTTAGCGGACAAGAAGGCCGGCATCACGAAAGGTATATGTGATATACATGTAATTGATGTGTACCTTACCAGTACTCGTAGTAGCTCTTGGGTATTTGATACCGGTGTAGTTGCTCACATTTGTAACTCAAAGCAGGAGCTGCGGAATAAGCGGAGACTGGCGAAGGACGAGGTGACGATGCGCGTCGGGAATGGTTCCAAGGTCGATGTGATCGCCGTCGGCACGCTACCTCTACATTTACCTACGGGATTAGTTTTAAACCTCAATAATTGTTATTTAGTGCCAGCTTTGAGCATGAACATTGTATCAGGATCTCGTTTAATTCGAGATGGCTACTCATTTAAATCCGAGAATAATGGTTGTTCTATTTATATGAGAGATATGTTTTATGGTCATGCTCCAATGGTGAATGGTTTATTCTTAATGAATCTCGAGCGTAATGATACACATATTCATAGTGTGAATACCAAAAGATGTAAAGTTGATAATGATAGTCCCACATACTTGTGGCACTGCCGCCTTGGTCACATAGGTGTCAAACGCATGAAGAAGCTCCATGCAGATGGACTTTTAGAGTCTCTTGATTACGAATCATTTGACACGTGCGAATCATGCCTCATGGGTAAAATGACCAAGACTCCGTTCTCAGGAACAATGGAGCGAGCAACCAACTTATTGGAAATCATACATACTGATGTGTGCGGTCCAATGAGTGTTGAAGCTAGCGGTGGCTATCGTTATGTTCTCACCCTCACTGATGACTTGAGTAGATATGGGTATGTCTATTTAATGAAACACAAGTCTGAGACCTTTGAAAGGTTCAAAGAATTTCAAAGTGAGGTTGAGAATCAACGTGATAGGAAAATCAAGTTCTTGCGATCAGATCATGGGGGAGAATACTTGAGTCACGAATTTGGCGCACACTTAAGAAAATGTGGAATAGTTTCACAACTCACGCCGCCTGGAACACCTCAGCGTAATGGTGTGTCCGAACGTCGTAATCGCACTCTATTAGATATGGTGCGATCTATGATGTCTCTTACCGATTTACCGCTATCATTTTGGGGCTATGCTTTAGAGACTGCCGCATTCACTTTAAATAGGGATCCATCGAAATCCGTTGAGACGACACCGTATGAATTATGGTTTGGGAAGAAACCTAAGCTGTCGTTTCTAAAAGTTTGGGGATGCGATGCTTATGTCAAGAAACTTCAACCTGAAAAGCTCGAACCCAAGTCGGAAAAATACGTCTTCATAGGATACCCTAAAGAAACTATTGGGTATACCTTCTACCTCAGATCCGAAGGCAAGATCTTTGTTGCCAAGAATGGATCCTTTCTAGAGAAAGAGTTTCCCTCGAAAGAAGTAAGTGGGAGGAAAGTAGAACTTGATGAAGTATTACCTCTTGAACCGGAAAATGGCGCAACTCAAGAAAATGTTCCTGAGGTGCCTGCACCGACTAGAGAGGAAGTTAATGATGATGATCATGAAACTTCAGATCAAGTTGCTACTGAACTTCGTAGGTCCACAAGGACACGTTCCGCACCAGAGTGGTACGGCAACCCTGTCTTGGAAATCATGTTGTTAGACAACGGTGAACCTTCGAACTATGAAGAAGCAATGGCGGGCCCGGATTCATGAAATCCGAGATAGGATCCATGTATGAAAATGAAGTATGTACTTTGACTGACTTGCCCGATGATCGAAGAGCCATAGAAAATAAATGGATCTTTAAGAAGAAGACAGACACGGATGGTAATGTGACCATCTATAAAGCTAGGCTTGTCGCTAAGGGTTATCGACAAGTTCAAGGGGTTGACTACGATGAGACTTTCTCACCCGTAGCGAAGCTGAAGTCCGTCCGAATCATGTTAGCAATTGCCGCATTCTATGATTATGAGATATGGCAAATGGACGTCAAAACAACATTCCTTAATGGTTTCCTTAAGGAAGAATTGTATATGATGCAGCCAGAAGGTTTTGTCAATCCTAAGAATGCTGACAAGGTGTGCAAGCTCCAACGCTTGATTTATGGGCTGGTGCAAGCATCTCGGAGTTGGAACATTCGCTTTGATGAGATGATCAAAGCATTTGGGTTTACGCAGACTTATGGAGAAGCCTGCGTTTACAAGAAAGTGAGTGGGAGCTCTGTAGCATTTCTCATATTATATGTAGATGACATACTTTTGATGGGAAATGATATAGAACTCTTGGACAGCATTAAGGCCTACTTGAATAAGAGTTTTTCAATGAAGGACCTTGGAGAAGCTGCTTATATATTAGGCATCAAGATCTATAGAGATAGATCAAGACGCCTCATAGGTCTTTCACAAAGCACATACCTTGATAAGATATTGAAGAAGTTCAATATGGATCAGTCTAAGAAGGGGTTCTTGCCTGTGTTGCAAGGTGTGAAATTGAGCTCAGCTCGATGTCCGACCACGGCAGAAGATATAGAAGAGATGAGTGTCATCCCCTATGCCTCAGCCATATGGTCTATTATGTATGCCATGCTGTGTACCAGACCTGATGTAAACCTTGCCGTAAGATTGGTAGGAAGGTACCAAAGTAATCCCGGCAAGGAACACTGGACAGCGGTCAAGAATATCCTGAAGTACCTGAAAAGGACTAAGGACATGTTTCTTGTTTATGGAGGTGACGAAGAGCTCGTCGTAAAGGGTTACGTCGACGCTAGCTTCGACACAGATCTGGATGACTCTAAGTCACAAACCGGATACGTGTATATTTTGAATGGTGGGGCAGTAAGCTGGTGTAGTTGCAAGCAGAGCGTCATGGCGGGATCTACATGTGAAGCGGAGTACATGGCAGCCTCGGAGGCAGCACATGAAGCAATTTGGGTGAAGGAGTTCATCACCGACCTAGGAGTCATACGCAATGCGTCGGGGCCGATCAAACTCTTCTGTGACAACACTGGAGCTATTGCACTTGCCAAGGAGCCCAGGTTTCACAAGAAGACCAGGCACATCAAGCGTCGCTTCAACTCCATTCATGAAAATGTTCAAGATGGAGACATAGATATTTGTAAAGTACATACGGACCTGAATGTAGCAGATCCGTTGACTAAACCTCTCCCTAGAGCAAAACATGATCAACACCAGAATTCCATGGGTGTTCGATTCATCACAATGTAACTAGATTATTGACTCTAGTGCAAGTGAGAGACTGTTGGAAATATGCCCTAGAGGCAATAATAAAAGCATTATTATTATATTTCCTTGTTCATGATAATTGTCTTTTATTCATGCTATAATTGTGTTATCCGGAAATCGTAATACATCTGTGAATTCATAGACACCAACATGTCCCTAGTAAGCCTCTAGTTGACTAGCTCGTTGATCAACAGATAGTCATGGTTTCCTGACTATGGACATTGGATGTCAATGATAACGAGATCACATCATTAGGAGAATGATGTGATGGACAAGACCCAATCCTAAACATAGCACAAGATCGTATAGTTCGTTTGCTAGAGTTTTTCCAATGTCAAGTATCTTTTCCTTAGACCATGAGATCGTGTAACTCCCAGATACCGTAGGAGTGCTTTGGGTGTGCCAAACATCACAACGTAACTGGGTGACTATAAAGGTACATTACAGGTATCTCCGAAAGTGTCTGTTGGGTTGGCACGAATCGAGACTGGGATTTGTCACTCCGTATGACGGAGAGGTATATCTGGGCCCACTCGATAATGCATCATCATAATGAGCTCAAAATGACCAAGTGTCTGGTCACGTGATCATGCATTACGGTATGAGTAAAGTGACTTGCCGGTAACGAGATTGAACGAGGTATTGGGATACCGACGATCGAATTTCGGGCAAGTAACGTACCGATTGACAAAGGGAATTGTATACGGGGTTGCTTGAATCCTCGACATCATGGTTCATCCGATGAGATCATCGAGGAGCATGTGGGAGCCAACATGGGTATCCAGATCCCACTGTTGGTTATTGACCGGAGAGCCATCTCGGTCATGTCTACATGTCTCCCGAACCCGTAGGGTCTACACACTTAAGGTTCGGTGACGCTAGGGTTGTAGAGATATGAATATGCAGTAACCCTAAAGTTGTTCGGAGTCCCGGATGAGATCCCGGACGTCACGAGGAGTTCTGGAATGGTCCGGAGGTGAAGAATTATATATAGGAAGTGCAGTTTCGGCCATCGGGAGAGTTTCGGGGGTCACCGGTATTGTACCGGGACCACCGGATGGGTCCCGGGGGTCCATCGGGTGGGGCCACCCATCCCGGAGGGCCCCATGGGCTGAAGTGGGGAGGGGAACCAGCCCATAGTGGGCTGGTGCCTCCCCCTTGGCCCACCCCCTGCGCCTAGGGTTGGAAACCCTAGGGTGGGGGGCGCCCCACTTGCCTTGGGGGCCACTCCACCCTTGGCCGCCGCCCCCTAGGAGATCCCAGCTCCTAGGGCCGGCGCCCCCCTTGGGGAGCCTATATAAAGGGGGGGAGGGAGGGGCAGCCGCACCCTTGACTCTTGGCGCCTCCCTCTCCCCTGCTACACCTCTCCCTCTTGCAGTAGAATGGCGAAGCCCTGCTGCGGTGACTCCTGCATCCACCACCACACCGTCGTGCTGCTGGATCTTCATCAACCTCTCCTTCCCCGCTTGCTGGATCAAGAAGGAGGAGACGTCACACTGACCGTACGTGTGTTGAACGCGGAGGTGCCGTCCGTTCGGCGCTAGGATCTCCGGTGATTTGGATCACGTCGAGTACGACTCCCTCATCCCCGTTCTCTTGAACACTTCCGCTCGCGATCTACAAAGGTATGTAGATGCAATCCGATCACTCGTTGCTAGATGAACTCATAGATGGATCTTGGTGAAACCGTAGGAAAATTTTTGTTTTCTGCAATGTTCCCCAACAGTGACAAGAGGAGGAGCGGTGTTACATCTACTACAAGGCCGACGGCAGATCACGGCGGCATGGTGATGTAGAGTTTCAACGATGGGCGCGTGTGGATGGACACGCACAAGATGGTGGCATTTTCTGATACCATGGTGGCGTCGATGGCAGGCCAGACAAGGTTAGTGTGTCAGTACATGCTCTGGAGATGGATCAGTGGTTGACGGTGGCGGCGTCCTCTGAGGGTGCGCCAGACCGGTGTGTGACCCAGTCCGGCATCGTGGCATGGTTGGGGCATCCAGCTTTAGATGTTAGGCTTTGGCGCGATATCCATTTGGTATTAGGGCCGGACATTTGGCACCCCCCCATTAAGGGGATAGGAGTACTGACAGGAGTGTTGTCAAGATGGTGGCTTCAGACATACTGATGTATTACTTTATAAGGTCTTTATGAATAATTAATAAAATGGCTGCATGCATCGTCCAGATGCAGAGGCCAGGGATATATCCTCCATTTCAAAAAATAAGAGTGCTACGTTCACGTGTGAATAGGCCCTCCCTAATATGTGGGGCGACAACTGCAAAAACTAGCTCGATACACCAAAAGGCTTCATTCCTATAGGGAGCTTAGTAACTTAGGAGATTGCTGAACCTTCTCCTAATTGAATCTACCTTGCCCCCCCCCCCTCCATACGGACCCCTCATGTTGGCGCCGCCTTCTCGCAGCGCCTTCTTCTTCTTCTTAGCTGTCTCTCACAGCTCAACCTTCTCTCTTGTGGTTTCTCTCAAACACATACCATGGAAGAAACTTTCAGGAAACACACACACACACCCACGCATGGACCAAGGAAGAAGGAGGCAATAGCTTTGCCAAAAGACACCTTCCTCTTGGTCAGCTGTGGCTACATCTTTTCTCATTAACTCAAGTGATACTTATACACAAGAGACTAGGCCATGCGCATCCACTAACTCACGCACGCACAAACTAGGCTGCAGGGACGGAGCCAGGAATTTGGTATAGGGGGGGCGAGCTCTACACTTGAGCTCTTACGAACTAATGAGCATGACCCAACTGTAGAACATTTTAACCATGAAAAAATGCCTAAACTGAAATCATGTTTCCGTTGATGTAAACACTAGAAGAATACTACCAAATTGTCCATCTTGATAAAGACAAATTCAGTTTTTGAATTTATATAGAAAAATTTGGCACACTGTACTACAAATAATTGATTCAAATCCAATTTTCATGTCCATCAATCAATGATCATTCATGTTAGACGAATTAAATTAAAGATTTGAAGTTGTTGAGAAGGGTCGTACCTTGAAGGTATAGAGGATGTCATGCATAGTTCCATGCTCGCTCATGGTGATGGTGCTTCCGCCGACCCCCTTTATATAGGCTAACACATTTGTTGATGGGGACATACAAGGCTTAGACGATCAGGTTCAGCATGACCTTCAGCAGGACTACGGTTGTTCTCTTGGCTAGGTTGCACATCTTTTGCATTTGCATCATGTTCACGTGACTGACAGATTGAACCAATTGGCAAGAAAAAGATAAATTGATTCATCTATCTTCCTTTTCATGTCTACACAAACACAATTAGACAATTGAAAATTTTCTAATTAGTTTTCAATGTATGTGGTTCTACAATTACTCCGTACATTATAAGACAAAGTAATCTAATCCTAAAAATAAACTAACCTTTTTTTCTCGTTGGTCGCTGGTTCGTGCGGTGGCCGGCCAGAATGCTCCTGTGTATCGGCGCGACGGCGGCGTGGCGCTTGCCTGTCGCATTCCCTTTTCAACCGCAGACGATCTACTAGGCGGCCGGCTGCTGCGAGCAGTCTTTTCCGATCGCAGGAACTCGCAGATTGGAAACGAAGCGACTAGAGGAGAGATAGAACTGCCGTGTACGTGCGTCCTGATTAAGCCTGGATCCTTTCTCTTCGACGATGTCATATTGGGCCTTTGACCTGTTGCCTGCCAATCACACTGCTTGCATATACGCATACATGGGCTTTGACTATGGGAGGCAGGGGGGGGGGGGGGGGGGGACAAGCCACAAATCGTGTGCGTACAAGAAAAAACTGCTACTAATCACTATTAAGGGGAAACGTGATCGTTAGGGGGGGGGGGGGGGGCGGGGGGGGGGGCTCGCCCCCCCTCGTCCCCCTTGAAATCGTCCCTGCTAGGCTGACCGGCACACTCGGCCACTACCTCACGAAACCACACACTAAGCTAACTACCCTGGAATCACTCCAGCATGCACACGACTCGGTACCCCACTAACTAATCCATGCATGCAACCATTGACTAGATAACTCACTGGCTAATGATTCGGCTGATTACACATACACACGACTAGATGACTCACTCCATGCAAATACAATCAATATGACAAGATTAATGCTAACACCTCATGCATATTAAGAATATCGTGGCCATTTGTTTTTCTTTTTTCCTTTTGTAGAGAAAAGAAAGCACTTGGGCATGTACCATTGGAATTGTGTGTCCTGTAACTATATTCAAATTACTAGAAATTACTAATATTTGGAATACCTTATTATGGAATCATACATCTATTTATGCATGAAATTACTTTACATGATTATCATGTAATTATCACTTGTTGGAACATACTTAAGTTATATGCTTAAGGAAGCTGGTCGATTATTAGTGGAATACAATATATTATTTATATTGAAAAGACTACAGCAAGTTGGCTGACTGATTTTTTTTACAAAACACGAGGGCAATTATTTGTCTACTACAATGGTAACTATGAAGTTAAAATATTTGCCATTGTCCATAAACTAAATTTGCAATGTTTTAGAAAGCAAATTTGCCATGACCCATAAAGTAAATTTGCCATGGTTAAGTGAGAGAAAAAAAATACTAAAGCTTGCCATGGGAGTGTTGCAAAAAGATCTAAATTTGCCACACGTATGGGAGACAAAAAATGTTATGAATTTGCCATTCGAAAATTTAAAAATACTCCACAAATCGTGTGCGTACAAGAAAAAACTGCTACTAATCACTATTAAGGGGAAACGTGATCGTTAGGGGGGGGGGGGGGGGGGGGGGGGCTCGCCCCCCCTCGTCCCCCTTGAAATCGTCCCTGCTAGGCTGACCGGCACACTCGGCCACTACCTCACGAAACCACACACTAAGCTAACTACCCTGGAATCACTCCAGCATGCACACGACTCGGTACCCCACTAACTAATCCATGCATGCAACCATTGACTAGATAACTCACTGGCTAATGATTCGGCTGATTACACATACACACGACTAGATGACTCACTCCATGCAAATACAATCAATATGACAAGATTAATGCTAACACCTCATGCATATTAAGAATATCGTGGCCATTTGTTTTTCTTTTTTCCTTTTGTAGAGAAAAGAAAGCACTTGGGCATGTACCATTGGAATTGTGTGTCCTGTAACTATATTCAAATTACTAGAAATTACTAATATTTGGAATACCTTATTATGGAATCATACATCTATTTATGCATGAAATTACTTTACATGATTATCATGTAATTATCACTTGTTGGAACATACTTAAGTTATATGCTTAAGGAAGCTGGTCGATTATTAGTGGAATACAATATATTATTTATATTGAAAAGACTACAGCAAGTTGGCTGACTGATTTTTTTTACAAAACACGAGGGCAATTATTTGTCTACTACAATGGTAACTATGAAGTTAAAATATTTGCCATTGTCCATAAACTAAATTTGCAATGTTTTAGAAAGCAAATTTGCCATGACCCATAAAGTAAATTTGCCATGGTTAAGTGAGAGAAAAAAAATACTAAAGCTTGCCATGGGAGTGTTGCAAAAAGATCTAAATTTGCCACACGTATGGGAGACAAAAAATGTTATGAATTTGCCATTCGAAAATTTAAAAATACTTTTAAGTTTGCCATGGGTAATTTCGCAAAAAAAAGTTTGCCATGGGTAGTAAAACATGATTATAATGATCTCCACACATGATTCTTTTTTTTCATATTTTTTCGTGAATTATAGATCATATTTGTATGTTTGGGAACATGACAACTTTGGGAATCAGTAATAATTACATGGATAATTTAAGATTTTTTCTAGGATTTAGTTGTCCGAAACACATTGTGAATTTAGTTCACAAGGCAAATTTAGGTGAGAAGGCAAATTTAGTTCTTTGAAAACATGCCAAATTAGGAAATGTGTAATGTACCCTGAAGAAAACACAAGCATATCAGATAAAAAATGATTGATTACAGTAGCAGCAAAACTAAATAGAAGCATCGCAAATTTAGTTGAAATGGCGAAATTCTGGTGAGATGGAAACTTTGGAAAATCTGTAATGTACCCTGAAGAAGAAGACACAAATCATCAAAATTGATTGGTTGACCTAAAATTGATTGGTTAAAGCAGCAGCAGCAAGAAAGCGAGCAACACTAAATTGACCTGAGACGGGAGGGAGAAGAGTCACTCACGGTCACGGCCGACGAGGGACTCAAGCGTACGTCTAGCCGACGGAGGCCATACGAGGCCGGGCAAGACGATGACGAGCGAACTCGGTGCTCCTCCACGCGCGGCGATGGAGCGGGCAACCGCGAAGGCGACCTAGAGACGCTGGTGCTCGTTCTTTCGCTCGTGCGGCTGCCGCGGACTGCCTCTGCTCCTTCACCGAAGGTGACCACGCAGCTCCGTCCGACGGGCTGACTCCGTGATCTACTCGATCCCTAGCGAAGATGGAAACGGAAACTACTAGAGGAGGCCGGGCCCTACTCGAGTCGTCCACCTGGCGAATATGAATACGACACGAGTACGACCCCGAGTCTAACCTAGACCCCGCCTCACCGCCCCAATAAATCCTCCCGGTTCCCCACCCTAGCCCAACACGTACGCAAAGAAGCTCCTGTGTCTTTCGTTCGCTCTTCCGCCGCCGCGTCTTTTCGCTACTAACCAGGGTTTCGTTTCGTCTCCCAACCTTCCGATCGATGGCGACCGAGGAAGGCGAGAAGAAGACGATCACGCTCAAGAGTTCGGACCGTGAGGAATTTCAGGTCGAGGAGGCGGTCGCCATGGAGTCTCAGACCATCCGCCACATGATCGAGGACGACTGCGCCGACAACGGCATCCCGCTCCCCAACGTCGACTCCAAGATCCTCTCCAAGGTCATCGAGTACTGCAAGAAGCACGTCCAGGCCAGCTCCTCCACCTCTACTGCAGCTGCCGCACCCGCCGAGGACCTCAAGAGCTTTGACGCCGAGTTCGTCAAGGTCGACCAGGCCACCCTCTTCGACCTCATCCTGGCTGCAAACTACCTCAACATCAAGGGATTGCTCGACCTTACTTGCCAGACTGTTGCAGACATGATCAAGGGAAAGACTCCAGAGGAGATCCGCAAGACTTTCAACATCAAGAATGACTTCACACCCGAGGAGGAGGCGGAGATCCGCAGGGAGAACCAGTGGGCTTTTGAGTAGAGAAGAGAAGCATCTAGTGCTGCCTCAAATTAATACTTAAGTATTCGTCTTTTTTTAATGAGACTTTGTATATCTACGTTTCAGTGCTGTTTTTTTCCATGTCCTCGTAATCGTTGTACTTATTCTGAAGTCGAAACATCGTTTATATATTCTTGAAAATAGTTTGTAGAGTGGATGTTTCGCTTGGTAACATCATCCTTAGCTAATTTTTGCCGTGTGGTTTGAGATATTTTTGGCTATGTAGAAATAGCTACGTTTTTCCTGATTTTATCTACAGATTTGCTAAAGATCTGTTGACTTGATTTTCATTTGGCTTCAGTTCGAATTTTTGTGACCGTTGGATCATTGTCATGAATCTCTTGTCCGTCACACAGAGCGGCCCATGTTTTAGTTGTTTTTTCGGGTTACAGCTCTCCACTCTTCACCCACCTGGTCTTGACGCCGACCAGGTCCCCAAGCCCCAGCGAGACGAAGCGGCGGTTGCTGGGCGGCCGGGCGGCCAAGAGACAGGTACGGTGGCCTTCTCCCCAGGACGTCCGTGATCAGCGTCGCCGGAAACGTTGTCCATGGATATCTTTTGTTACTCAAGGTGTAGATGATAGATCCTTCTTTAAAGCAAACTACCATTCATGGGATCTTGTTTTAGCTCAAGAGTTCGTTGATTAAAAAAGAAGAATATGCAGATGGCCGATGGCACATAGTATATTTTGTTGGTCAGATTTATCTGTGCTCCTTTGACGACTTTCGTTCCTGGCCTGTCTACGGGATAAAATCATGCAGAATAAAAGTAGTGTGGAGCATTATCAGAGAACTTGACTAGCAATTTAGAGCACCAATTGACCTGAATATTCAGTTTAGCAGCTGTTGTAAGCTCAATATTTAATCCTGAAAACTTATTCGTGCGTGCGTGCTTGTTTGAGAGAACGAGTGGCCGAACACGAGCCGCCCGATCAGGCCGGATCGAACAGTGGAGGGCCCAAGGTGTTACCTGGTCGGAGTCACCTAGCGCGCCTTGCACTCTCCGACCTCATCCTGGCTGCAAGCTACCTCAACATCAAGGGATTGCTCGAGCTTACTTGCCAAACTGTTGCAGACATGATCAAGGGAAAGACTCCGGAGGAGATCCGCAAGACTTTCAACATCAAGAATGAATTCACACCCGAGGAGGAGGCGGAGATCCGCAGGGAGAACCAGTGGGCTTTTGAGTAGAAAAAAGAATAGCACCTAGCTAGACATTGTTTCGTTGAATTACTGCTTACTATTTGTCTTTCTTTTTTAGACTTCGTATTATGCAAGAAGAAACCTATCGTGGTACTTGTGAAACTGGATTGTTATTTGTCAAGTGGATGTTTTGATTGGTAACATCATCCTTAGCTTCTGATTTATGCGTGTGATTTGAGATATTTTTGGCTATCTTGAAATAGCCTTATTGTTTTCGATTTTATATCTACATATTTGCTAAAGATCTGTCCACATTATTTCCATTTGGCTTCAAGTCAAAATTAGTGACCGTTGGATTGTTAACACGCAGCAGCATCATTTGTTCGTCGTGCGGAGCGGGCGCGCTTTTTAGTTGACTCTACGCCCACGAGCTGGAGTGGAGTTTTTGTGTGCTTTCTTTGTCTTTAGTGGTTGTTTGGATATCAATGATTATACATGAGATTTTAGAAAACCAGTTTGAGAGAGTGGTTGAGGTGATTTGGTTCATTATACAGTCCATTCAATGGCAATTATTTTCTTCATGGCAACGAGAGAGTGGTTGAGGTGATTTGGAGGAGTGATTGGTCGTGGACATGTTGGTTTAGTTTGATTTTCTAGATACATGCTTGTTTCTCATCAGTAGTCCTTTGCATTGGATCCTATCGATGGATAATCATAGCAAAAAAGAGTAAATAAGTATTGGTAAAAAAGGAACAATTAGTGCTTAGTTGGCTAAGAATTCATTGATTTTACAATAATGTCCATACACGTTAAGAAAAGGTCATTGTGCTATCATTTAAGTGTTTGTTCACTGACTGTGGTTGCATCATTCGGTTGTAATAATTTTTAACGGTGGAACTAAACAGAACACACTGTCTTCGCGTGAACAAAAGAAAAGAATGGCTCACCATGTTCTATCTATATATTCCTCAAACACAAGAAAACAGAAGATTTAAGGGCTGATAGCACTCTGGATCGGGTAGGCTTAGAGTTTACGGTGGTTTGCGGTGGTTTACCTTTTCCATAGGTGGATGAACCCGCCGAAGTGGCCATGGTGAATAGCTACGACGGTGATGGCAGAGAGTGCGTGAGTGGTGGCGGTGGAGCTTCCCATCGCTTCAGCGCCTCCCTCTCGATCGGACTAGGGTTAGGAGTGGGGAACAATGGCGGCAGCGAACCTCGTACCTTGTGCCGTGGTCCCCACCTCCTCTATATGTTGTGTAGACAGAGCATATCATACATCTTATTAGAAGCAATCGTCTGTATTATTATCGGTCTTCGCACACATTTCTAATTACAGACCTGTTTGCCGCGTATCACACACATCTTAATATATTGAATCGTTTCTGCTCTCTTGTCTCAACGCAAACAGTTCATCCGAGTGAACCACATGCCGTATATCGCACACACCTTGATCTGGCTGACCGTTTCTTTTGTGTTGCCTAATCACAAACAGTTCATCCGAGTGAACCGTATGATGTCTATCGCACACACACCTTCATCTGGCTGTCCGTTTCTTTTGTTCCTCCTCATCGCAAAAAGTTAATTGAACTGAACCGTGTGCCCTGCATCGCACACGCAACTAAAATCTGAACCGTGTTTGATGCATCCTCCATCGCAAACGTTTTGCACCTTTTTTGATGGTTTTTTACACCACCGTTTGCGATTATTGCATCGCACACAGTTTCATCGAAGGGTCTCTGATCGTAGTGTCGCGCTAGCAGCATCCTGCAGTAGTGGGATCGCGAAGACGTTCGACTGTATCAACCGCGTTAACCTAATGCTTCCGCTTTCAGTCTACGACGGTACGTGGACACACTCTCTCCCTCTCGTTGCTATGCATCTCCTAAATAGATCTTGCGTGATCGTAGGAATTTTTTTGAAATTGCATGCTACGTTCCCCAACAGGAAAGGGGGTTAGCGCCCCCTTCCCTAAACCAATTCGGCATCCTCCCTTGTGGGGGCGCACCGGCCCCTTGTGGGCTGGTTAGCCTCCCTCCTATGGCCCATATGGCCCATATCTTTCCCCCGGGGTTCCGGTATGAACCCGATACACTCCGAAACCCTTCCGGTGTCCGAATACTACCTCCCAATATATCAATCTTTGTCTCTCGACCATTTCGAGACTCCTCGTCATATCCGTGATCTCATCAGGGACTTCGAACAAACTTCGGTCACCAAAACACATAACTCATAATAGAAATCATCATCAAACGTTAATCGTGCGTACCCTACGAGTTCGAGAACTATGTAGACATGACCGAGACACATCTCCAGTCAATAACCAATAGCGGAATCTGGATGCTCATATTGGTTCCTACATATTCCACGAAGATCATTATCGGTCAAACCGCAATAACAACATACGTTATTCCCTTTGTCATCGGTATGTTACTTGCCCGAGATTCGATCGTCAGTATCTTCATACCTAGTTCAACCTCGTTACCAGAAAGTCTCTTTACTCGTTTCGTAATGCATCATCCTGTAACTAACTCATTAATCATATTGCTTGCAAGGCTTATAGTGATGTGCATTACCGAGAGGGCCCAGAGATACCTCTCAGATACTCGGAGTGACAAATCCTAATCTTGATCTATGGCAACCCAACAAACACCTTTGGAGATACCTGTAGAGCATCTTTATAATCACCCAGTTACATTGTGACGTTTGATAGCACATAAGGCATTCCTCCGGTATCCGGGAGTTGCATAATCTCATAGTCAAAGGAATATGTATAAGTCATGAAGAAAGCAATAGCAATAAAACTTAACGATTATTATGCTAAGCTAACAGATGGGTCTTGTCCATCACATCATTCTCCTAATGATGTGATCCCGTTCATCAAATGACAACACATGTCTATGGCTAGGAAACTTAACCATCTTTGATTAACGAGCTAGTCTAGTAGAGGCTTACTAGGGACACTGTGTTTTGTATATGTATCCACACATGTATCAAGTTTCTATTTAATACAATTCTAGCATAAATAATAAACATTTATCATGATATAAGAAATATAAATAACAACTTTATTATTGTCTTTAGGGCATATTTTCTTCAGTCTCGCACTTGCACTAGAGTCAATAATCTAGTTCACATCACCATGTGATTTAACACCAATAGTTCACATCTTCATGTGATTAACACCCATAGTTCACATCGACATGTGACCAATACCCAAAGGGTTTAATAGAGTCAGTAATCTAGTTCACATCGTCATGTGATTAACACCCAAAGAGTACTAAGGTGTGATCATGTTTTGCTTGCGAGAGAGTTTTAGTCAACGGGTCTGACACATTCAGATCCGTATGTATTTTGCAAATTTCTATGTCTACAATGCTCTGCACGAAGCTACTCTAGCTAATTGTTCCCACGTTCAATATGCATCCAGATTGATACTCAGAGTCATCCAGATCGGTGTAAAAGCTTACATCGACGTAACTCTTTACGATGAACTCTTTATCACCTCCATAACCGAGAAATATTTCCTTAGTCCTCTTAGGTAACTAAGCACTAGTAGAAAAGGGGGCTTTGGTCCAGGCCGGGTAACCCCATTAGTCCCGGTTCAGTCCAGAACCGGGACCAATGGGGGCATTGGTCCCGGTTCGTGAGCCCAGGGGGCCGGCCGGGCCACGTGGGCCATTGGTCCCGGTTCATCTGGACCTTTTGGTCCCGGTTGGTGGGATGAACTGGGACCAATGGGCCTCGCTCCTGGCCCACAACCTTTGGTCCCGGTTCGTGCCTCAAACCGGGACTAAAGATTAGACCTTTAGTCCCGGTTTGAGGCACGAACCGGGACTAATGGGGATGAGACCTTTAGTCCCGGTTCGTGCCACGAACCGGTACTAAAGGTCCCATTTTCAAACTCTACACCCCCCGGTGGATCGCCTTTTCAGTTTTAAAAAAAATAAAAGAAAATGATGGAAATGTCAAAAAAATAAAAGAAAATAAGTTTCCCATGTGATATGTGGTCTAGTTGTTGGGAAAATTTGCAAATGTGAATTTTGACTTTATTTGCAAAATCTCTCTGAAATTTGTAAAAATGGGCATAACTTTTGCATACTAACTCGGATGAAAAAGTTTTTTATATGAAAAATCATCTACTCGAAAAGTTACATCCGAATTTAACCGGGGGTACCCCGTTAAACATTTGCAAAATCCTCAAAAACCTAATAGAAAAAAGTTACGAGGCTTTCAAGATCTAGAGTGGAAAAAATCGAAAAATATTCAAACAGTGGGCAAACTGTGGTCAAACAATGGTCAAACTAATTATTCTAGAATATTAGTGTTACTAAATAATTATTTTAGTTATTTCAATTTTGGTCAAATCTGGTCAAACTTGGTCAAACTGTGGTCAAACTAATTATTCAAGAAATATTAGTGTTACTAAATAATTATTGTTTTTTAAAACAATAGTTTCAAAATAAAACTATGAAATGTGTCACTTCATGCTCAAGCAAAATTCCTGAAGGTTAATAGGATTGACATCTTAGTATTGTCAGGAAAACAACAAGTGCAGACTTGGAGCGAGGGAGAATAGAACCCAGAAGTTAATGTTGGGGAATGTAGTAATTTCAAAAAATTTCCTACGCACACGCAAGATCATGGTGATGCACAGCAACGAGAGGGGAGAGTCTTGTCTACGTACCCACGCAGACCGACTGCGGAAGCGTTGACACAACGTAGAGGAAGTAGTCGTACATCTTCCCGATCCGACCGATCCAAGCACCGTTACTCCGGCACCTCCGAGTTCTTAGCACACGTACAGCTCGATGACGATCCCCGGGCTCCGATCCAGCAAAGCGTCGGGGAGGAGTTCCGTCAGCACGACGGCGTGGTGACGATCTTGATGTTTTACCGACGCAGGGCTTCGCCTAAGCACTACAACGATATGATCGAGGTGGAATATGGTGGCAGGGGGCACCGCACACGGCTAAGGAACGATCTCAATGATCAACTTGTGTGTCTAGAGGTGCCCCCTGCCTCCGTATATAAAGGAGCCAAGGGGGAGGGGGCCGCCGGCCAGGAGGAGGGCGCAGGAGGAGTCCTACTCCTACCGGGAATAGGACTCCCCCCCCCAATCCTAGTTGGACTAGGATTCCCCGAGGGGGAAAGAGAGAGAAGGGATCCGGCCACCTCTCCTAGTCCTAATAGGACTAGGGGAGGGGGGAGGCACGCGGCCACCTTGGGCTGCCCCTTTCTCCTTTCCACTAAAGCCCATTAAGGCCCATATGGCTCCCGGGGGGTTCCGGTAACCTCCCGTTACTCCGGTAAAATCCCGATTTCACCCGGAACACTTCCGATATCCAAATATAGGCTTCCAATATATCAATCTTTATGTCTCGACCATTTCGAGACTCCTCGTCATGTCCGTGATCACATCCGGGACTCCGAACTAACTTTAATAACTGTCATCATAACGTTAAGCGTGCGGACCCTACGGTTCGAGAACAATGTAGACATGACTGAGACACATCTCCGGTCAATAACCAATAGCGGGACCTGGATGCCCATATTGGCTCCTACATATTCTACGAAGATCTTTATCGGTCAAACCGCATAACAACATACGTTGTTCCCTTTGTCATCGGTATGTTACTTGCCCGAGATTCGATCGTCGGTATCCAATACCTAGTTCAATCTCGTTACCGGCAAGTCTCTTTACTCGTTCTATAATACATCATCTCGCAACTAACTCATTAGTCGCAATGCTTGCAATGCTTATGTGATGTGCATTACCGAGAGGGCCCAGAGATACCTCTCCGACAATCGGAGTGACAAATCCTAATCTCGAAATACGCCAACCCAACATCTACCTTTGGAGACACCTGTAGAGCTCCTTTATAATCACCCAGTTACGTTGTGACGTTTGGTAGCACACAAAGCGTTCCTCCGGTAAACGGGAGTTGCATAATCTCATAGTCATAGGAACATGTATAAGTCATGAAGAAAGCAATAGCACCATACTAAACGATCGGGTGCTAAGCTAATGAAATGGGTCATGTCAATCAGATCATTCAACTAATGATGTGACCTCGTTAATCAAATAACAACACCTTGTTCATGGTTAGGAAACATAACCATCTTTGATTAACGAGCTAGTCAAGTAGAGGCATACTAGTGACACTAAGTTTGTCTATGTATTCACACATGTATTATGTTTCCGGTTAATACAATTCTAGCATGAATAATAAACATTTATCATGATATAAGGAAATAAATAATAACTTTATTATTGCCTCTAGGGCATATTTCCTTCAGTTAAGCGTGCTCAGGCTGGGGGAGTGAGAGGATGGGTGACCGTTCGGGAAGTTAGATGATTTGGAATGATGAGGGGTGATTAGAGGATAAATTGAGAAGTGATGAGGGGTGATGATTACAGACTAGAGGTTAAAATAATTCAGAAATTTGAAAATCAAAAAAAAGTTAAAAAAATTCAAATTTTTTTCAAAAAAAAACATAAAATTTCCTTTAGTCTCGGTTGGTGCCAATCGGGACTAAAGGTGGAGCTCCACGTGGCCGCGCCCTTTAGTCCCGGTTCTGGATTGAACCGGGACTAAAGAGAGAGGCATTAGTACCGACATTTTAGTCCCGGTTCCAGAACCGGGACTAAAGGCCCTTATGAACCGGGACTGAAGGCCATTTTTCTACTAGTGAAGGATAGCTATGCCCGCTGTCCAGTGATCCACTCCTAGATCACTATCGTACCCCCTTGTTAAACTCATGGCAAGGTACACAATAGGTCAGGTACTGGTACTTCTTTCATATGGGGTTGTTGTTGCTCTATCATTGCCAACAGGCAAAATTAATTCTGTAGTCTTTCATTTCCAAGAGACAATTGGTTTTACAGGGACCTTTGTCACAAGATCCATGTTTACTCATTCCTCCCTTATAGATCTAACAACAGGTGTGGTATAGGTCATACAACATGCTCCCCCAGATACAATCTATTCGAGTCTTAGGTATTTTCATACCATGCTCCCCCAGATTACTTCATCTTCACCAAAAATGGGGTATATTTAAACTTTATCATTTGGGTTTATTCTGTTAATACTTTCTTCTGTTTGGCACTTTAAGCACCGTCTTAGTATTCCTTAGTCTGCTTTCGGAACTGTAAAAGGTCCAGGAATACAACTATTTTTTCTTCTTTAGGGGTATTATGACCGTCGTACTCCCCCAGATGATCACATTCTTTATTAATGGATCACTTTAGATGCATAATGTGCATCACATTATCTAAAGTATAGGGGAGGTTCATCATTCTTAATTTATCTCATATTTCTCCCCCCTCGAAATGTGACAAGATCTTTTCTGCCACAATTACGAAAAAAAGCATTCATAACTCTTGTGGATTGAGGAAACTTCGATTATCTACTTCATTTATCTAATTACTTCATACGAAATGAAGTTATCTGTTAACTGGTATGGGAGTACTTTTTCCTCATTCCATTTCAGAAACTCAACAGAGTTATTTATCATTAGTACTTTTGCAAGTCACACTTGCATATCAATCTTATTTTTAGGTTCGTCTGTAACTTTTATTATCTTTGGATTTATTGAGTGCTTAATGACCATTACACATAAGGTGTACAGTCGGTACTAGGAAAGCATAATAGCTACTCCGTACTTTTCTCCCAGAGTGGGACACGTTAACCACACATGAGTCATCATATCTTTCTCCTGTCATACATGATGAGTCCTTTGCCAAAATTTCTCCTGCCATACAGGATGTTTGACATAATACTATGTCAACTTTACCCAGTTACGCAGGTATTTTCCCAAACTTTTCCCGCCATGTGGGTTTTATCATGATCATCTTTTCCCGCTATGCGGGTAATTCCTTGTAAGGGACATAAATGCCAGAATTAGCTCTTTTGGCTGCATATTCAATCATTAAATTCATAAATAAATCCGAATGCTCTTTGACACACATGCTTGATCTGACGTTGGTCAAATTAAACACGCATGTTGCTTGTTTAATCTCAAAATGATCTTCATAGAGAGTACATGAAAAACATTCGTCAATCAAGACTCTCAATGATCTATCTTTTTTTTCTTGGATTAATATCCAAGAATTCTTTTCTTTTGAAGCCATTCCTTAGAGAGAACATACTACCTCACGTTATGACCTTTCTTGGTCATCTTTCGGGTCACAAGTACCCAGCCATTCGCTTTCACGAATCAAAGCATGAAAAACTTTTAGTCTGAGAAAACTTAGCCAATAATCAACAATAATGAGCATAAAAATAACCCTACATTGGTCTGGTTAAAAAATATGCACATTAAATTTTTAAAAACTTTCATTTTATATTCCAAATCACCGTCGTGGCAGAATTAGAATAAAACATCATCCTTCTACATTAATTCCATAACAATGTAATGATAGTATTTCTATTAAACATCTTTTCTAAGAAATAATCATCATCAACTTTATTACAATGGGAACAAGAAATATACATTTCTCTAGCTCAAGAGCATTTCTTGATCTTTATCTGTTCTCTAAAAAATGGTCTCTTTGATACAAAATCTATTAGAGATTCAAGCTTTGAACATAAGACTCATAGAATTACAGTACTATTATCATCAACGTTGGTCAGAAAATAACAATACCATATTCTAACTTTAAAACAAATATCTTTCTTTTGTCATAGCGGAAACTATCTGAATCTGATTTCACCCACAGGGGAAAAACATTGCTAAGAACAGTTCTTCCAATTAAATTCCCTTTGGTTCCAATTTAATTGGAGGATAAAACATTTACTTTGCTGCGGAAAACTTGAATAAAAAACATGAACTTTTTCTTTTCTGAAACATTACTTTTACTTTTCTATTTTCTAAATGATAATTTTTCTTTGAATAATTTTGAATAGCAAAACTGTATGAAATTTGTCCAAAAACTGGACAAAAAACAGAAGACAGCTGCGCGCTTCTCTCTGTTCTGTTGAGCGCATGCCGCTAGTGGCCGAAACCAGCCCAATGGCCCAGTGCGGGGCCCTGCTCTCTGGCCTGGTCCGCCGAACCAAAAGCCCACCTTCTTTTGGCCCAAAAGCCCGACAACGAGCTAGGTTTTTCCTCCTAGCCGTCTGATCTGATCGGACGGGCGTCCGCGCTCCTCGCTAGATCAAAATGAGGCAGCGACTCCAGCCCCGAAAACCCTAGCCCCCAATTCTTTCTCTCTCGTCACGCTCTCTCTATCTTGACGGCGAAAGCACGGGGCTGCGCCCGACCGCCCACCCCGACCGCCGGTGACGGCGCCAAGCGACCACCGCACAACGTCCGGCCACCGGCTCTTTCTCCTTCCTCGTTCCTTTCATCATCCGCGCTGCTCGCTGCTCTCTCTGCTGCGGCTGGGGCTCGAGGCCACCGACAAGTTTTCTCTGGCTGCCGGCGACGGCAACGATAGTAACCACGCCGCGCGCGCCACCCTCTCCTCCCCCTTTTCCTCCTGTCCTCTCCTCTTTGTCTCCACCACCAGCGCCTCCTCTTTCTCGATCTAGATGACAACTGCGGCGGAGGTTCTGACGGCGGTGCTGTGGCCTACCCCCTAGCCGGTTGTGCGTCCACCTCACGGTGAGCTCACCGCCGTCGAGCGGTTTTGCTCCGGTGCCCCCTTCTCCTTTTCCGGTGAGCCCTTGGGTTAACTCTGGTGGTTCTTCTTCCGGACGTCTCAGCGTGCCGATGCCCGTCCGGATCGAGAGGAACAACGCGGCCTTGCTGCGGTGATTTTTGCCGGCGAGGCCCGAGGCCCTTCTCCGATGAGGTGTTTTCTTTACCCTGTAGATTAGGGTTCTGTGGGGAGGGCTTTGATTCTTTTGATTTCCACCGAAAAAGTCAAACTTAATCTGGCTGATACCATTGATAGCACTCTGGATCGGGTAGGCTTAGAGTTTATGGTGGTTTGCGGTGGTTTACCTTCTCCATAGGTGGATGAATCCGCCGAAGTGGCCATGGTGGATGGCTACGGCGATGATGACAGAGAGTGCGTGAGTGGTGGCGGTGGAGCTTCCCATCGCTTTAGCGCCTCCCTCTCGATCGGACTAGGATTAGGCGTGGGGAACAGTGACGGCAGCGAACCTCGTACCTTGTGTCGTGGTCCCCACCTCCTCTATATGGCATTGCGTGACAGGGGCGCACCAGCCTTGCTTGGGCTGGACGCCCCCGATCAGGGCGTGGGTCAAGGGTCCAATGGGCCGTTGGGACCATTGGGGAAGAGATCTATCTAACAAGGGCATCTCCAAAGTGGACCCTTAAATCTTCACTATATGTGTGGACAGCAGTGTTCGGACCACTTTTGCCATTCAATGAGGATCTGTATATATCTGCTTTGCAGTTCGGACGTACAGATTCCGATATCCTTGAGACAAGCGTGGGGACTTTGCCGGAGTCCGACATGCATTTGACCAATCACATGCATGGTCCTCTCTTCTCTTTCCTCCCAACCACACGTGGTGGTCACTCTTTTCTCTCTTTTCTGCCAACCGGACACCAAAATACAAATATCCCACCATATGCACGGTCCCGACCTACTTTTTCTCCTCCTAAACGGATACTTTGTGATTAGGTATTGAATGGTTTCCTCCCGCATCATGTCTGCGGACCACGTCCAGATATAAAAACGGACATATACCAAAGACATTTGCGGATCAGCTTTGAAGATGCCCTAACCCAACAAGAAAAAAGGTTCGGCGGACATATAACATGTACATCTTCTCGCAAAAAAAGGACTGGTACATCATGCAGAAAAAAGAACTATGTATTTATTTTTTTTGCAAGAAGAAATTCCAATCTATTTATCAATCATGGCAGTACAGAGACACACAAGAGGCAATAAAAATTACAACTAGGGCTATAGACCACGTATCGATGACTACACGCACTGGAGCGAGCCAAAGGCGTGCTACCGTCATCACCCCTCCATCACCGAAGTCGGGCAAACCTTGTTGTAGTAGACAGTTGGGAAGTCGTCGTGCTAAGGCCCCAAAGGACCATCACAACAGTCGAGAAGTCGTCGTGCTAAGGCCCCAAAGGACCAACACACTAGAGCAGCAATCATCGCCGATGAAGAGAGTTGTAGATTGGAAAGATCAAACCTGGAACTACACGAACGAAGACGAACAAAAACTAGATCTAAATAGATCCACCTAAGACCAGCACCGACTGAATCGCATGAGATCCGACGGAGACACACCTCCACACATCCTCCGACGACGCTATTCGGACCATCAGAACAAGGATAGGACGCGCGAGACATTATTGCTACCGAGGGACATCGCCGCCGCCACACAGCCCCAACCAAGACGTTCAACCTAGCAAAAACAAGAATGGGGTCCCTACCGCTGGCGAGGGACCGAGATCCTCCGCACTTCCACAAGAAAAAAGGTCTGACGGACATACACCTGTTCTAGGCGAACAAACACAACAACAACCAGACCACCTCAAAGTGCATCAATCGTTAAGCAAGGATCCAATGGTGTAGAAAATGATCAAGACTTTGCTAATCTTAGTCAATCGAGATTTAACGAGCGAACCAACCTATGGTTGCATGGTGAAAAAGTGACTGTGGTTATTCCAGCCCATCAAGATTCAAGTCCTTGTGCTTGCATTTATTTCAGAATTTCCGGCGATGTCCATTTAATGGGAGGAGACGTCTCCGTCGATGACAAAGTGCCTACAGTAACTTAGTAAATTTCAAGATGATATGCCAGCTCAGTATTTCGAAGGTGCACATAGAGATAGGGTGTGCGTGTGTGTTTTCATAGGGATGAGTGTATGCACATGTATATGCGTGCTTGCGTCTGTACTGGATTTAAAAAAAAACTTTAACGAGCCCTTTAATTTATTTGAATGCTGCGTATAGGCCATCTTTATATAGGTTATAATAAGTGTCATGTCCTATCTGCACGACCTGTCACGGCAACTCCGCCTGCCTTCGATTTGACCTGACCATGAACTCAAGCCTCGAGGTGCGCGCTATGTGCATGGCATCACGCCAACCCTGACTTCGCACGCGCTGCAGTCACTTGCCCAAAACCCGCAAGGCACGCCACCTTCCAACTCGCCGGTTCACGCTGCCATTACTGCACGAGCACCAACCTCTCCTCCAGTGGTCTGTGGTCGATGCCCCGAGGACCTTAAAAACGGACAGGCCCCACCATCCTGTGCACTCCAGTCTTCCTCGCAACACTCCTCCCGTTCCATTCGCTCCACTGCCTCCAAAAGTCGACATGGCTGCCCGCACCACCGTCCCCTTGCTCCCGGAGGGGGCGACGGCGTTGCGGATTCCCACCGACCGCCCGGCCTTCTACGACGTCTTCAAGGGCTACGATGTCCTCCCGGCCGCCACCGCCGTCCGCCTGGCCGTCCCGCCGTCGCAGACTCCCCGGTCCCGTCCGGAGCTCGCGTACGTTACGCTGCGCCGCAGCCCGGAGGAGGTGCTCTACGCGAAGCGCTTCGCGTACGCGTACATCACCCCTGGGACGGGGACGGACCCGGTGCCCTTCATCCGCCGCGTCTTCCGCGCCCTGGCCCCCGACCTGCCGCACACCTTGGAGGTGTTCCCGACGTGCGGGTACGGCGACGCCACGCTCCGCTTCGGCACGCCCGCCGAGCGGGAGGCGGCCATGCGCAGGCAGCCGTTCGAGGTCGACGGCGTCACGGTGAAGCTCCTGCGGGATACCGAGAGCGTCCCCAACGTCCCCGTCCCCGTCCCCGAGACCGACTGCATGGCCCACGTCGCCCTGCACGACTACCCCGTGGAGCAGCGGACCGCCGAGGACATCGAGGACAACTGCCGGCGCTTCGGGTTCCTGCGCGAGATCGACCCGGCCTGCTTCACGGCGCCAGACCTCTCCACGGTCCGCGTCGTCCTTGAGCTGGGGCACCCTCGAGAGATCCCGCGCGAGCTCCGGATCGCCTACATGTTTGACGACTCCTCCAGCGTCGTCCCCGTCCAGATCGTCAAGGTCTGGAACTGCGCGCATTCCTACGACGCCCGGGGACGCTACGTGCGTCTCTTCCACGCCACGGCCTGACGGATGCGGGGAGCAGAGTGCTGCTAGCTCTGTTTGGTTGTGCCTGAATCTATGCAATGGTTATGTCAGGAAGTAGTAGTTCAAACTCTTAATTATGTTTTTTTCAATTGAAGTTCTTAATTATGCTCTGTTGGCGTTAGCGCTTAGCTTTAACTCTTGAATCAGTGTGTGTTTGATCCCTGAATTAGTACAACTTCTCTGTAGCGTGTAGCGGGTACTGGCTTAGCTCCTGAGTCAGTGCGTGTGTTTGTTTGGGACTGAGATCCAGTGCCTTTATCAAGTGAAGTCACGCTGCAACTTTACCTTTCTAATCTTCATCCAATCCACATCCTACGGTCCAGATCATATAAGAGGAAAGGCTCTCAACACTTAGCAGTTTTCAGCATAGCAGCAAACATCAATACAGACTAACTGCAAACAACGATGCAGTGGCACTTGAACTCGGTTTTATTTGAACAGATTGAAACCCAAAAAATAAAGAACTGCAGATACTCATGAGCAGATCATAAAACAAAATTTGTCTTATAGTCTGCTCATGAGTATCTGTAGTTCTTTATTTTTTGGGTTTCAACACCACACCAAATTTTGTTTTATAGTTTGCTTATGAGTATCTACAGTTTTTTATTTTTTGGGTTTCAATCTGTTCAAATAAAACTGAGTTCAAGTGCCACTGCATCGTTGTTTGCACCTAGTTTGTATTGATGTTTGTTGCTATGCTGAAAACTACTAAGTGTTGAGAGCTTTTCCCCTTATGTGATCTGGACCGTAGGATATGGATTGAACGGAGATTAGAAGAGTAAAGTTGCAGCGTGACTTCACTTGATAAAGACACTGGATCTCAATCCGTTTGTTGGATAACGGCTCACGGGCTGATGACAACTTGGTGCTGTTTTCTAAGGTTTGGGTGATTCTGATATTGTCGTTCGATGGATGCTGCATGTTTGTTTTCAGTGTCACGTTCGAAGCTGATGTTGCCTGTGGTAGTTTTCAGCTCTGGATTTTGATTGCAACCTTGAAACCACTCATGATTTGCAGTTTTTCGGTCACTGGTATGATCTGTTTCAACCGTGAAGGGTATTAAAATGGATGCGGTAATCTGGCACCATTTTAGACGCCTCGATTGTCGAAGAAATTAAACGCCTTCCGTGCATGGACAGAGAGCATGCTATTTCCCTCGTCCGTCAGCCATCATACTACCTACGTTTCAGTTTACAAGTCCTATATCTAGATCTAGGTTGCTAATTTTATCATCTTAATATAAACTATATAACACAAAAATTATACGGTTTGAAAACAAAACATTTAAAGTTTATATTGATATATTTTTTGTAATATATGAGTTGTATTAGGTTGGTCAAATTGACGACCTAGAAGCACGCGCATACCCTGTAAACTGAGAGAGAGGTAGTAACTCCGTTGCTCAACTCCAACATAGGGACCCAAATAGACAAAAAACGTCATGCGGACATGGGACGGACACGGCAGGCATCCAACGCAAGAACCCAAAAGCGGACAGAGCGGACAGCAGCTACACCGGCGCCCCGTCTCCTCCGTGCCGGCGTCGTCTCCCTGGCGATCCGCGGGGGCTCCGGCCCCTCCTCACCGACCACGGTGAGGTCCTCGAGGCACGCGCTTGCCGAGCTCCTCCTCGCCCGCCTGTCCAGCGACCCCAGCGGCAAGGGCGCCGTCTCCTCGACGACCCGCTCCTTCTCTTCCTTGACGGGGACCTCGCAGCACGAGCTCGCCGAGCGCGGCGAGGGGAAGATCGTGGCCTTCGACGCCGCGGCGGCCGCCTCGTAGTCCCCGCTGAGCTGCAGGAGCAGGTCGGCGGCCGCCAGCTCCGCGGCCGTGAAGAGGCCCCGGAGCCAGCCGAGCTCCCACTCCAGCCCGCAGCGGACGGTGAGCGACGGCATGGATGGACGGAGCAGCGACCGATCGGTTGCTACGCTTGGCTCGGCGGCGAGAGGAGGCCGAGGAGTAGGATTGAGATGGAAGGGGAGATCTTTTTTCTTGTTCTGGAGATGTGTGGATGCGGATGAGAAGAAACAGGATGGAGGCATGGGCTGCACGGGCGGCTTTAGCGGGGAGCCGGCTCGGTCGATGCGTGGGCAGGGCACTACTAGGTGGGACCAGGAGCAGACACGAGCGGACGACGTCGGTTGACGAGAGCGTCCGCTTCTGTCCGCTTCGTATCCAATTTTTCCTATATTTGGGCCAAGTTTGGGTCGAGGAGGACAACAAGCGGACACCCGCGTCCGTTTGTGTCGTCCCGTTGGGTCAAGTTTTGTGTCCGGATGATCCAAACGGATAAAATGGGTCTCTCCCTTAGAGTTGCTCTCATAGCCTTGCCCAGTTGGGCTGTTTGGCTGGGACTAAGATCCGGTGCCTTGACCGAGCCAAGGCACCGGTGAACAGTGTGGTGCCTTGCCGACTTGGTCGTTGAATTGAAAACAGACAAACAGAAACACCACAATATGATTCCGAGACAATTGAAAAATATACCCCAGAAATTTCATTATAAATAACATGGTAATATACGCACATCAGAACTAATAAGTCATGTACAAACACCGCGGTAACTTTTCACCCTCGAGATAAAAGTTGTTCAAAAAATATACCACTGGCAATTTGGTATAAATAGCATGGCTATATACCGAAATTGCATAGGAGCACTCAGCGACGCTGCCCACCAGAATCCTACCCACCCAGTCATCTTAAGATCCGCAACCACTATATTAGCCACATTGTATTACTAACTTTATCTTCTCGTATTCTCATTTTCTTTTCACTTGTGCAGGCCTTAAAGTCCACGCGGTTCGGTACGGATTCTTCAATTCGACTGCACGAGCTGAACTCAACTACAAACCACCAATCATCCATCTAAACTAAATGCAAAGACGCTCCTCGTCCTTCCAACTAGTCCCTCCTCACTTCTCCCTTATATTTTTCTTCCTTCACACTATTTTATATCCATTTGACGCCCACAACTCGAGAGCCCATCCATTTCCTCGTTTCTCTAGATGGTTCTTGCTCCCGTTGGCCTTGGTGAAGAACCACCGCTTCCACTCATCTCGTGAAGATTGGAAATTTCCCCGTCATTGCTCTTTTAGTGCTTAATCTCCTTGCTCTGCTGTTCGTCTGTGTCAAGGTCACCTGACTGATATCTTCTCGTCGTTCCTCTGTTTTGCACAACCACGCTGATAATAATGTATTTTTTTGGTTCTAATAATGTATTTTTTGGTTCTAGCCATCCTAGTTGATCTGTTTGGCTTTATATTACGTGTGTGGACAGCAAATTCATTTATCAGCGGTGCAGGGGTTTCACCTCTTGAACAGAGGACTGTAGTTCGGGTTTTTTACAACAAGTACACACCTTTTTGAATTTTTACATCTGGTCAGGTGATATAAAGTACTTTTATAAAAATTAGGTTGACAATAAATCTGGCGCTAGAATTCTTGATACAGACTTTCGTGTCCAAGGCATTATTAGAGTGCGTTCCACACGACACTCGTTAGTTAATGCTCTACGTCTGAACCAACAGACCCTGCATGCCTAGGCGTGGGTCCCCTTTGCTTGGTGCTACCATATTCAAAGAAATTAGACCAGGAATCACAACCATGCATGCGTCTCGCTTGCGTATTGATTTCCTTGAAGGAAAATAAGATAGTGAAAGACACACTTGTGTTAATAACATACGATCTGCTTGGATGAGCATATAGCTTTATTTTCATTAGATAGCAATATCTGGTTTTTCTTTTAGAGCATGGTTAATAGTATAGCTAGCTGCTGGCTATAAGGCAGTGTCATGTCATTTACAACCCATCTTATAGCCAACATGTATAATAGTAGATCAAAAAGTGTACTATTTTTTTATTATATGTCCCATCTTTCATTCTCACAAAGTGTCTAGGAGCATGTACTAGAGCTGGCTCTTCACGAAGAGCCCACTTACCTTCTCTCTCCTCTTCTCTTTCCTCCAACTAAGCAGAAATATACTACTCCTTCCATTCCCTTATACAAGGCCACAAACTCAAATTACAGGTAACTAAGGTAAAATTTAATGATTGCTTTGCAAGTCAATTATTCTTTTTTGTTAACCGGGATCATTAATACGCCCACATACATGCAAAGAAGGAATGGAAGGAAGTAGCACAGTGTCATTATGATTACATGCATGCAAGTATTAAACAAGTTGGTAGTACGAGGAAACATCATTATTTTTTGCCTTGATTACTATTAATGGCCTTGTATAGATGCAAATTGTATTTTTCATAGTGGCTTCGTATAAGGGAATGGAGGGAGTATTTTATTTCTTATAGCCAGCTGATTCAGCTCTATTATACTTGTTCTTATTAAACGCGGTCTCACAGAACTCATGCCACGATAGTCTTCCTCTTGAAGAGTACAACTGGTGTTACTAGATGACGCCCCGCGCGTTGCTGCTGGAATTTGTTGTTGATTTTTGAAATAACATCCATGTATCAAAGAAGACAACAATTTAAATAAATAATATGATATATTTCATATATGGCTGATGATTTAAAGATATTACTACACTACAGATTGCTAGTGTAGGGCCTAAACTGTAGCTTTTAATTGTTCTCAGGTAACTGAATTCACTTGACCAATAGATTATTGATGATGTATAGCATTTGGATTGCATGGAGACAAATATTGTATAACAGAAAGTAAAATCCATAGGTATAACAGAAAATAGTGACTATTTATCTTAGAAACATATGAGGAAAATCATTGGATTGAAGAACCACCTGTAGGCTATACAGTCGTTCCTCTTCAATTGAAACCTGGATGGGTGGGGCAGTATAAACGGACGCCTCAAGAAAGACTGCAGCCTAGCACAGAGAGCAAACACGACTTCAAGGGCTGCAGATGTATCATGGCCAACACAGGCGGCACCAGATTGAGATGGGTGTGAAATATCAATGTCGTTCACGATGGTAGATCACAACAATGAGCCCAGTTGCTCTACAAATTTTATCATCATTCGATAAATCACAAGGAATTATTGTTGCTTGTAGTAACCCTGCGACCTGCAATGGAAAATAAAATAAGAACTTTTGGTACAATGGTGTGGTTCATATGCGATTCCAAGTAGAATGAAAAGAAAAAAAATCTCACGGATCCTTGTTCTGTGGTAATACCACCAAACTTCGGTGGTAATATCACAAGTATGAATAGTTGTTAAAGATCAATGTCAAACAAACAACTGAAACAATAATGCGTTCAAATGCTGAACCAATCAACTGATGAAGACTGAAACTTGTGCTCTTCTCTAAACATCTGATAAACATCGGTTCGATTGTTAACTAAGTGAGGTATACAACAGAAAAATCATAAACACAACTACAATCGGTGGAAAATAAACAACTAAGATCGGTGGCAAAAAAATACTGAAACAATAGTACGTTTTGGCACTAAACCAATCAACTGATTAAGAACCTTTACTTATAAATCACGTGGAGCTTTGCAACATACTACAGAATTAGTGGTAGAAATAATGCAGCTTGAGGACCTTGGTGTTGGTCGGCCAGCAACTGAGGAACCAAAGAAAGAGTACCTAGAAGCTGGAGAACCTAACCGACAGAGAACAATGCCTGTGAAGGGAATGAGACTGGGGGAGCGGCTGATGAATAGCTCGAACTGCTGCACAGTAAGCTTTCGCCCTGTACCAGCCTTGTGGAGCTCGAACTGCTGCACAGTAAGCTTTCGCCCTGTACCAGCCTTGTGGAGCTCGAACTCCTACCTCACCATGAACTGGTGGACGCCTCCAGTCCGAGGCTTTGCCGTGGAGGCTGATGTGGCCCCGTCAGATCTGGACCGTGCGACACGAGAACCTGACGACCCCATCTCGAATCACACGGGACAAGGGTCACCGGACGCCCCCATCAGTTGGAGCAGCCGGTGCCGCTGCTCCTGGATGAGCGCCGGCTATGTGCGGCGGCCCCATCTCGAACCACACAAGGGAAGGATCACCGGACACCCCTTAAATTGGATCAGCCGGTGGCTCCGCTCCTGGATGTGCGCTTGCTGCCTGTCGTAGCTCCGGCTCGGCGGCTCTGCAGATTCTATGAGGAGGCGCGACGACGGATGGGGTGGCGAGGACGGCTGGTCTTCCGACTTCTACGGTTGCCGGTAGGTGTGATTCGGCTGTTACTTTTGGAAACGAAAAGAAACAATGAGGTGACGCTTCATTTGTGGCTGCGTACAGCCCAGCCCGCTAAGTTAAGAGGGATATATTAGCGATGGAAAACCATGTGGGTGGAGGATTAGTGCTGACGTGGCCACACGGGAATGGATGCTGACGTGGACACCTTGCATGTTGAAAGAATTTGTAATAGTGTGGAGCAACTTCTTAAGGATGTAAGATTAGTAAGGTGGATATAAAGTATAGGTGGCTCAATAGTCCTTGCAGTCCAATAAATGATGAGTTGTACTTTGTCCTTTCAGTCCGGCTTTGGCTCTAACATAATGCGAGCAAACAAGAACACACTGTGCCAATCTATGATGGAGTGGTGTATTTAATAACAGCTATTCATTTAATCTAATTATGCACTGATCCCTAGACAACAGAGCAGCGGGTGAGATTCCGGTAAGCATCGTCGCCGAGTGCTCCTAGTTCGCGTCCGGCTATATACAAACATCTGAGGTGATAACTCACGTACAAATATCCCCCAAAAAAACTCACGTACAAATACCACATTCACTTTTCACCATGTGGTGAGAATTGTTGAAAAACATACCCCGATAATTTCTATGTAAATATCATGATAATACAAGCATAATTGTTGGGGATATTACTATCGGTTATGACCCGCCCAGGAGGGGCCGGGTCAGCCCCAATGGTGGGTTACACAAGAAGCCCAGTAAACATTCAAGATTGTAATTTATTAAGTCTTATAGAAGGCCCAAAGGCCTGAAGGCGGTTTAAGGCCTGATATTGTGAAATGCCGTATGTAAGGAAAGACTTGTAAAGAAAGGCATGTAAAGGAAGTCACCGAGCCGGACACGATTATTAGCCGGCCGGGACTCTGTAGGCCACCAGGCGTCAACCCATGTATATAAGGGGACGACCCGGTGGCGGCTTAGGGCAAGAAACAACAAGTCGATAATCAAGCCGGCGAGTTGAGCCTCTTGGTGATCGAAACCCCAGCAATACCAATCCCAACTAGACGTAGGCTTTTATCTTCATCGTAAGTGGCTGAACTAGTATAAAACCCTCTCGTGTCCTTTGTCCCGATTAACCCCTTTAAGCTTCCTAGTGCGATGGCCCTACGACTAAGTCCTTGCTCTAGGACATCTGCCGTGACAATTCCACGACAGTTGGCGCCCACCGTGGGGCCAGCGCACGGTGGATTTGAGTTCTTGAAGGGAAACTTCGAAGGGCTCAAGGTATACGCTGTGGGCCGGATGACCAAGAGTCGTCGCGGCAAGCTCTACATCGACGACGAAGGCTGGGGCCCGGAGGACGGCTCAATTGAGTACAGATACCGGGTCCCCTTCGGCGGAATTCATGTCTTCATAGGCCAGATCGGCGAGTCAGGTCCTGAGCCGTACGTCCACACCAACCTCATCGAAATGGCTCGACGCACGAGGACCGCCCGTGTTCAATCTGCCGTGAAGCATGCCTTCGTAGGCTGCATCCACGGCGGTGAATACTCTGAAGGATCGGTGGAGGGCGGTGAGACGGTCGTCTATTCTGATACTGCTTCATCAACGGGCGAGACGGACTCTTTGTACCAACTGCAGGACGACATGCTCGGGGGCTGTTCCAATGGCAGCAGTATTCCGGACCCTCTTGAGCCGCCGAATTGGGCCGGAGTCTTCATGGCGGGGACACAGCCCGGTCATAACTCTACAGTAGCGGCGGCAACATCTACCGGGTCGGCCGCAGCCGGGTCAGGAGACCCCGCGCGCCCCCCGGCTCAGATCTTGATGGACCTCATGAATAAACTGACGACTCTGTTGACTGTCGTGGTAGAGCCGGTGGATAAAGTCCAGCATGACGCAAAGGTGGCACACGTACGTGAAGAGATGGTGCAAGCTAAAGAAAATCTAGCCGCGGAGTAAGTCAGGATGGCAACAGAGCTGGCGGCTTTGGACGTTCGTGCTCAACAGCTTCAAGCGGAGACCTTCCGGCTCTCGGTGGATCTAAATGCGTCGAACGAGGTCATGAGGAGGAGGCATCAGAAAACCCAATCACGTCTGCCTCTGACGCTCGATCCTAGGAATCTTTTTCACACACCCGGGGCCGGGGGAAGTAACCCGCCGGAGGCACCTCGGATTACAACACCTGGCGCACCGGTCCAGCCGCGCGCCATGGATCCGCCTTGTATAATTACAGCTCCGCCTCATTACGTCCTAACGCCACCGGGTCACTTCTCCAACCCTTTGGAAAACCTCATCGCAGCATCGGCTCGTCTGGCGGCTCTTCCGATGGAAGGTGACTCACCGGCGGCAATTGAAACACGGAGGGTAAGAGAGCTTCTTCAAACAGCTCTGGCGCAGCAGGATGCATACTCCTACAGTCGAGACAGGATCCATTCAACTCCTCGCCCAAGCCGGAGCCCGAGTTACAGTAGGCATATGGAATCCGCAGAAATGTCAAGCAATGCTCAACGCCACAACCGGCCATACAGGCATGAGCCGGTGCGGGCTGGAGCCCTTAACTTGGCGGATCAGGAGAGGATTCGTCAAGAGGCGCAACGAGCAGTTCAAATCGCAGCAGACCAGGCGGTTCATCAAACTTTTCCGGCTTATCCAGCAACCTCGGTCGAGGCAAGAGTGGCCACAAGAACCGGAGGCATTCCTTGCTTGGTGCTGGCCATACGTAATGAGTGTTTGCCAAAGGACTTTAAGGGGCCTCGTAAGGTACCTAATTACACGGCTAACTTACAACCCGGGGCTTGTATTGAGAGTTATGAGATGGCTATGGAGTTATTGGAGGTGAGCGATGCAGCAATGGCCAAGTATTTCACTATGATGTTAGATGGAATGGCTCGTACTTGGTTGAAGGGATTGCCACCCAATTCTGTCGGCTCATGGGCGGAGTTGAAGGCCCGGTTCATCCAGAACTTTAAAGACACATGTAAGCAGCCTATGTCAATTGTGGACCTGACCAATTGCAAGCAAGAGGATGGTGAATCCACAACTCATTGGGTGCGCCAGGTCAAGGAGATAATACATTCATCTGATAAGATGGATGCCGGCTCAGCGGTCTTGATGTTGGAGAAAAATTGCCATTTTGAACCTCTGAAGCAGAAGCTGGGGCGGCTCAAACGTGACTGTAATGACATGGGAACGTTAATGGCGGCTCTCGTCAAGTATGCTGATTCTGATACTACCAAGGACCCGGTGTCTGACGAAGAAAAGGCAACAAAGGGAAAGAGGAACGGCAACGGCAAGGGTCACCAGCATAACCAGGCAAATCAAGGAGGTAATAAACATAAGGCTGATGAGTTTGTTGCTAACACCAATGCACAGGGCGGAAATCAATGGCGCAAGGGCAGACAGCCCCCTCGGTCGGGCGGGTCAGGTCCCACCCTTGAGCAATTAATGAATGAGCCTTGTCCAAAACACGGCACCCGGGAGAAGCCAGCCACCCACCTATGGAAAGATTGTACGATCATAAAGGCGTTTAAAAATTCAAACGCGTTTGATGGAGGTCACGGCCCAGGTGGCGGCTCAGGTGGAGGCGGTTTCCAAGGCCCGGGCGCCGGCTTAGGTGGAGGAGGATTCCACGGTCAGGGTCATCCTGGTAACCAAGGAGGGTATAATCCGCAACCCGGCCAAGGTAATCAGCAACAGCAGTCCGGATATCAGAGCAATCCGAAGCAGTTGAATAGTGGGCAATACCATGTATTCACCACTAGCTTATGTAAGAGAGACCAGAAACTTCACAAGAGGGCCGTCAATGCCGTTGAGCCGGCGGTTCCATGTTACTTACGTTGGTCAGAGCAGCCTATTGTGTGTAGCAGAGAGGATCACCCACCCCGGATCGATAATCCGGGTCACTTGGCTTTGGTAGTGGCACCTCAGGTTGGTGGATACAAATTCACTAAAGTACTCATGGATGGGGGCAGCAGCATCAACATCCTCTACTATGAGACGTTCCACCGGATGGGATTGACTGATAAGAGTCTTAAACAATCCAACACTATTTTCACGGTGTGGTTCCTGGCAAGTCGGCATACCCAGTGGGTAAGATTGAACTGGAAGTAGCCTTTGGAGATGAGTATGACTCTAGAGCAGAAAAATTAACCTTTGAGGTGGTTAAGATCAAAAGCCCGTATCATGCTCTGTTTGGACGGCCGGCTTATGCCAAATTCATGGCTCGGCCATGTTATGTGTATCTGCAGCTTAAGATGTTGGGTTATAAGGGCACCATTACAGTACACGGGAGCCGGAAAATAGCTTTGGAGTGTGAAGAAGGTGATGCTGCCTATGCTGAATCTGTCTGTGCAACCGAGGAGATAAAATTTTACAAAGATCATGTTGACCCGGCAGACATGACATCATTAAAGAAACCAACAACAGAGCATGAGCCGGTGTTGAAGTTCAAATCAGTTGACGACACCAAGATGGTTGACTTTGTGCCTGGCGACTCATCCAAGCAGTTCATCATCAGTGCTAACTTGGATCCAAAATAGGAAAGCGTGCTCAGCGAGTTCATCCGTGAGAACCGGGACATCTTCGCATGGAAACCTTCAGACATGCCGGGTGTCCCGAGGGAACTCGCTGAGCACACTCTCAATATTGATCCAAAGTTTAAACCCGTCAGACAATTTCTCCGACGGTTCAATGAAGAAAGGCGCAAGGCCATTGGAGAAGAGGTGGCCTGGCTTTTGGCAGCTGGGTTCATTGTAGAAGTCTTTCACCCTGAGTGGTTAGCCAACCCGGTTCTTGTACTAAAAAAGAATGGCACCTAGCGTATGTGTGTGGATTACACCGATCTGAACAAGGCTTGTCCGGCTGATCCTTTTGCCTTCCCCCGTATCGATCAGATCATTGACGCTACGGCAGGTTGCGCACGTTTGAGTTTCTTGGATGCTTATTCTGGTTATCATCAGATCAAGATGGGAGTCAAGGATCAGTAGAAGACGGCTTTTATCACTCCTTTGGAGCTTTCTTCTATGTGTCTATGCCTTTTGGGCTTAAGAGTGCCCAGGCGACTTACCAACGGTGTGTGCAGAATTGTCTTCATGATCAAATTGGGCGTAATGTTCATGCTTATGTGGATGATATAGTGGTAAAATCCAGGAAAGATGAAACCTTGGTCACAGATCTGAAAGAGACTTTTGATAATCTCCGGGTCTACAAAATGATGCTTAACCTGGCCAAGTGTGTTTTTGGAGTCCTAGCCGGCAAACTCTTGGGTTTTTTGTGTCTAACCAAGGTATTGAGGTTAACCCAGAGAAAATCAAGGCAATTACATCCCTGGCCAAGCCAACATGCATCAATGACGTTCAACGACTGGCGGGCCGTGTTGCTGCTTTGAGCCGGTTCATAAGCCAGTTAGGGGAGAAAGCAATGCCTCTATTTCAGATGATGAAGAAAACAGATGATTTTATTTGGAGCGATGCTACAAACTCTGCTTTTGAAGATTTTAATACACGGCTTGCTGAGCCGCAGGTCCTGGCTGCTCTAGTTGAGAATGAGCCGCTGCTGTTATACGTGGCCGCTAACTCACGAGCTGTTAGTGTGGCTATTGTGGTGGAGCGCAAGGACGCTGGCAAGGAGCATCCGGTTCAACGGCCGATTTACTACGTTAGTGAGGTGTTAATTGAATCCAAGCAACGATATCCACATTGGCAGAAGCTCGTATATGGGGTGTTCATGGCAAGCCGGAAGCTTAAGCATTATTTTCAGGGACATCCAATCACGGTGGTTAGCTCTGCTCCTTTGGGAGACATCATTCAAAACAGAGAAGCCATTGGGTGAGTCGCCAATTGGGCAATTGAGCTTGGGTCTCATGGGTTGAAGTATGTGCCACGTACCGTGATCAAATCGCAAGCACTGGTTGACTTCATTAATGACTGGACAGAGATGCAGATGCCAGAAGAGAAACCAGACAACACATATTGGACTATTCATTTTGATGGGTCCAGACAGTTGGAAGGCTCGGGGGCTGGTGTTGTGTTAACCTCTCCGCGAGGTGACAAATTTTGTTATGTGTTACGGTTGATATTTCCTTGCACTAACAACGCAACAGAGTATGAAGCCTTGCTCCATGGTCTTCGAGTGGCAAAAGAGATGAGTTTGAGCCGGGTCAGATGTCTTGGCGACTCAGATCTAGTGGCTCAACAGGTATCAGGCAAGTGAGATTCCAAGGACCCTCTCATGGCGGCTTATCGCCGGGAGGTTGATGCTGTTGCAGGGCATTTTAAAGGTTATTAGGTGGAGCACATTGACCGTCAAAAGAACGAAGCAGCTGATGCTTTAAGCCGGTTGGGGTCTGAGCTTAAGCCGATACCACCTAACACCTTTTTGGATGTTTTGAGGGAAATATGCCCTAGAGGCAATAATAAAGTTATTATTTATTTCCTTATATCATGATAAATATTTATTATTCATGCTAGAGTTGTATTAACCGGAAACATAATACATGTGTGAATACATAGACAAACAGAGTGTCACTAGTATGCCTCTACTTGACTAGCTCGTTAATCAAAGATGGTTATGTTTCCTAACCATGGACAAAGAGTTGTTATTTGATTAATGGGATCACATCATTAGATGAATGATCTGATTGACATGACCCATTCCATTAGCTTAGCACCCGATCGTTTAGTATGTTGCTATTGCTTTCTTCATGACTTATACATGTTCCTATGACTATGAGATTATGCAACTCCCGTTTACCGGAGGAACACTTTGGGTACTACCAAACGTCACAACGTAACTGGGTGATTATAAAGGAGTACTACAGGTGTCTCCAAAGGTAGATGTTGGGTTGGCGTATTTCGAGATAAGGATTTGTCACTCCGATTGTCGGAGAGGTATCTCTGGGCCCTCTCGGTAATGCACATCACTTAAGCCTTGCAAGCATTGCAACTAATAAGTTAGTTGCGGGATGATGTATTACGGAACGAGTAAAGAGACTTGCCGGTAACGAGATTGAACTAGGTATTGGATACCGACGATCGAATCTCGGGCAAGTAACATACCGATGACAAAGGGAACAACGTATGTTGTTATGCGGTCTCATCGATAAAGATCTTCGTAGAATATGTAGGAGCCAATATGGGCATCTAGGTCCCGCTATTGGTTATTGACTGGAGACGTGTCTCGGTCATGTCTACATTGTTCTCGAACCGTAGGGTCCGCACGCTTAACGTTACGATGACAGTTATTATGAGTTTATGCATTTGATGTACCGAAGGTTGTTCGGAGTCCCGGATGTGATCACGGAAAATGACGAGGAGTCTCGAAATGGTCGAGACATAAAGATTGATATATTGGAAGCCTATATTTGGATATCAGAAGTGTTCCGGGTGAAATCGGGATTTTACCGGAGTACCAAGAGGTTACCGGAACCCCCCGGGAACCATATGGGCCTTATTGGGCCATAGTGGAAAGGTGAAAGGGGCAGCCCAAGGTGGGCTGCGCGCCTCCCCCCTCCCCTAGTCCTATTAGGACTAGGAGAGGTGGCCAGCCCCCTTCTCTCTCTCTCTCTCTCTCTCTCTCTCTCTCTCTCTCTCTCGGAATCCTATTAGGAATAGGATTGAGGGGGGGGAGTCCTACTCCCGGTAGGAGTAGGACTCCTCCTGCGCCCTCCTCCTTGGCCGGCCAGCCCTCCCCCTTGGATCCTTTATATACGGGGGCAGGGGCACCTCTAGACACACAAGTTGATCATTGAGATCGTTCCTTAGCCGTGTGCGGTGCCCCCTGCCACCATATTCCACCTCGATCATATCGTTGTAGTGCTTAGGCGAAGCCCTGCGTCGGTAGAACATCAAGAACGTCACCACGCCGTCGTGCTGACGGAACTCCTCCCCGAAGCTTTGCTGGATCGGAGCCCGGGGATCGTCATCGAGCTGTACGTGTGCTAAGAACTCGGAGGTGCCGGAGTAACGGTGCTTGGATCGGTTGGATCGGGTAGAAGACGTACGACTACTTCCTCTACGTTGTGTCAACGCTTCCGTTGCGATCTACAAGGGTACGTAGATTAGACTCTCCCCCTCGTTGCTATGCATCACCATGATCTTGCGTGTGCGTAGGAATTTTTTTGAAATTACTACGTTCCCCAATAGTGGCATCCGAGCCTAGGTTTTATGGTTTGATGTTATTTGCATGAGTAGAACACAAGTGAGTTGTGGGCGATACAAGTCATACTGCCTACCAGCATGTCATACTTTGGTTCGGCGGTATTGTTGGATGAGACGACCCGGACCAACCTTACGCGTACGCTTACGCGAGACCGGTTCCCTCGACGTGCTTTGCACATAGATGGCTTGCGGGCAACTGTCTCTCCAACTTTAGTTGAACCAAGTGTGGCTACGCCCGGTCCTTGAGAAGGTTAAAACGGAGTCTATTTGACAAACTATCATTGTGGTTTTGATGCGTAGGTGAGATGAGTTCTTGCTTAAGCCCGTAGCAGCCACATAAAACTTGCAACAACAAAGTAGAGGACTTCTAACTTGTTTTTGCAGGGCATGTTGTGATGTGATATGGTCAAGGCATGATGCTAAATTTTATTGTATGAGATGATCATGTTTTGTAACCAAGTTATCGGCAACTAGCAGGAGCCATATGGTTGTCGCTTTATTGTATGCAATGCAATCGCGATGTAATGCTTTACTTTATTACTAAGCGGTAGTGATAGTCGTGGAAGCATAAGATTGGCGAGACGACAACGATGCTACGATGGAGATCAAGGTGTCGCGCCGGTGACGATGGTGATCATGACGGTGCTTCGGAGATGGAGATCACAAGCACAAGATGATGATGGCCATATCATATCACTTATATTGATTGCATGTGATATTTATCCTTTTATGCATCTTATATTGCTTTGATTGACGGTAGCATTATAAGATGATCTCTCACTAAATTATCAAGAAGTGTTCTCCCTGAGTATGCACCGTTGCCAAAGTTCATCGTGCCCAGACACCACATGATGATCGGGTGTGATAAGCTCTACGTCCATCTACAACGGGTGCAAGCCAGTTTTGCACACGCATAATACCCAGGTTAAACTTGACGAGCCTAGCATATGCAGATATGGCCTCGGAACACGGAGACCGAAAGGTCGAGTGTGAATCATATAGTAGATATGATCAACATAACGATGTTCACCATTGAAAACTACTCCATCTCACGTGATGATCGGTTTTGGTTTAGTTGATTTGGATCACGTGATCATTTAGAGGATTAGAGGGATGTCTATCTAAGTGGGAGTTCTTAAGTAATATGATTAATTGAACTTTAATTTATCATGAACTTAGTCCTGGTAGTATTAGCATATCTATGTTGTAGATCAATAGCTCGCGTTGTTGCTTTCATATGTTTATTTTGATATGTTCCTAGAGAAAATTGTGTTGAAAGATGTTAGTAGCAATGATGCGGATTGGATCCGTGATCTGAGGTTTATCCTCATTGCTGCACAGAAGAATTATGTCCTTGATGCACCGCTAGGTGACGGACCTATTGCAGGAGCAGATGCAGACGTTATGAACGTTTGGATAGCTCAATATGATGACTACTTGATAGTTTAGTGCACCATGCTTAATGGCTTAGAATCGGGACTTCAAAGACGTTTTGAACGACATGGAACATATGAGATGTTCCAGGAGTTGAAGTTAATATTTCAAGCAAATACCCGAGTTGAGAGATATGAAGTCTCCAACAAGTTCTACAGCTAAAAGATGGAGGAGAATCGCTCAACTAGTGAGCATGTGCCCAGATTGTCTGAGTACTACAATCGCTTGAATCAAGTGGGAGTTAATCTTCCAGATAAGATAGTGATTGACAGAATTCTCTAGTCACCATCACCAAGTTAGTAGAACTTCGTGATGAACTATAATATGCAAGGGATAACGGAAACGATTCCCAAGCTCTTCGTGATGCTGAAATCGATGAAGGTAGAAATCAAGAAAAACATCAAGTGTTGATGGTTGACAAGACCACTAGTTTGAAGAAAAGGGCAAAAGGGAAGAAGGGGAACTTCAAGAAGAACGGCAAGCAAGTTGCTGCTCAAGTGAAGAAGCCCAAGTCTGGTCCTAAGCCTGAGACTAAGTGCTTCTACTGCAAAGGGACTGGTCACTGGAAGCGGAACTGCCCCAAGTATTTGGCGGATAAGAAGGATGGCAAAGTGAACAAAAGTATATTTGATATACATGTTATTGATGTGTGCTTTACTAGTGTTTATAGAAACCCATCAGTATTTGATATTGGTTCAGTTGCTAAGAGTAGTAACTCGAAACAGGAGTTGCAGAATAAACAGAGACTAGTTAAGGGTGAAGTGACGATGTGTGTTGGAAGTAGTTCCAAGATTGATATGATCATCATCGCACACTCCCCTATACTTTCGGGATTAGTGTTGAACTTAAATAAGTGTTATTTGGTTTTTGCGTTGAGCATGAATATGATTTGATCATGTTTATTGCAATACGGTTATTCATTAAAGTCAGAGAATAATTGTTGTTCTGTTTACATGAATAAAACCTTCGATGGTCATACACCCAATGAAACAAGTTCGTTGGATCTCGATCGTAGTGATACACATATTCATAATATTGAAACCAAAAGATGCAAAGTTAATAATGATAGTGCAACTTATTTGTGGCACTGCCGTTTAGGTCATATTGGTATAAAGCGCATGAAGAAACTCCATGCTGATGGGCTTTCGGAATCACTTGATTATGAATCACTTGATGCTTGCAAACCATGCCTTTTGGGCAAGATGACTAAAACGCCGTTCTCCGGAACAATGGAGCAAGCAACAGATTTGTTGGAAATCATACATACTGATGTATGTGGTCCGATGAATATTTAAGGCTTGCAGCGGGTATCATTATTTTCTGACCTTCACAGATGATTTGAGCAGATATGGGTATATCTACTTAATGAAATAGAAGTCTGATACATTTGAAAAGTTCATATAATTTCAGAGTGAAGTGGAAAATCATCGTAACAAGAAAATAAAGTTTCTACGATCTGATCGTGGAAAAGAGTATTTGAGTTACGAGTTTGGTCTTCAGTTAAAACAATGTGAAATAGTTTCACTACTCACGCCACCTGGAACACCACAGCATAATGGTGTGTCCGAACGTCATAACCGTACTTTATTGGATATAGTGCAATCTATGATGTTTCTTACCGATTTACCACTATCGTTTTTGGGGTCATGCATTAGAGACAGCTGCATTCACGTTAAAAAAAGGGGCACCATCTATATCCGTCGAGACGACGCCTTATGAACTATGGTTTGGCAAGAAACCAAAGTTGTCGTTTCTTGAAGTTTGGGGTTGCGATGCTTATGAGAAAAAGTTTCATCCTGATAAGCTCAAACCCAAATCGGAGAAATATGTCTTCATAGGATACCCAAAGGAGACTGTTGGGTACACCTTCTATCACAGATCCTAAGGCAAGACATTCGTTGCTTATAATGGATCCTTTCTAGAGAAGGAGTTTCTCTTGAAAGAAGTAAGTGGGAGGAAAGTAGAAAACTTGATAAGGTAATTGTACCTTCTACCTTATTGGAAAGTAGTTCATCACAAAAATATGTTCTTGTGACTACTACACCAATTAGTGAGGAAGCTAATGATGATGATCATGTAACTTCAGATCAAGTTACTACCGAATCTCGTAGGTAAACCAGAGTGAGATCCACACCAGAGTGGTACGGTAATCCTGTTCTGGAGGTCATGTTACTTGACCATGACAAACCTACGAACTATGAGGAAGCGATGATGAGCCCAGATTCCGCGAAATGGTTTGAGGCCATGAAATCTGAGATATGATCCATGTATGAGAACAAAGTTTGGACTTTGGTTGACTTGCCCGATGATTGGCAAGTAATTGAGAATAAATGGATCTTCAAGAGGAAGACAGACGCTAATAGTAGTGTTACTATCTACAAAGCTAGAATTGTCGCAAAAGGTTTTCGACAAGTTCAAGGTGTTGACTACGATGAGAGATTCTCACTCGTATCTATGCTTGAGTCTGTCCGAATCATGTTAGTAATTGCTGCATTTTATGAAATCTGGCAAATGGATAAACAAAACTGCATTCCTTAATGGATTTATTAAAGAAGAGTTGTATATGATGCAACAGAAGGTTTTGTCAATCCGAAAGGTGCTAACAAAATGTGCAAGCTCCAGCGATCCATCTGTGGACTGGTGCAAACATCTCGGAGTTGGAATATACGCTTTGATGAGTTGATCAAAGCATATAGTTTTATACAGACTTGCGGTGAAGCCTGTATTTACAAGAAAGTGAGTGGGAGCACTACAACATTTCTGATAAGTATATGTGAATGACATATTGTTGATCAGAAATAATGTAGAATTATTCTGTAAAGCATAAAGGAGTGTTTGAAAGGAGTTTTTCAAAGAAAGACTTCCGTGAAGCTGCTTACATATTGAGCATCAAGATCTATAGAGATAGATCAAGACGCTTGATAAGTTTTTTCAATGAGTACATACCTTGACAAGATTTTGAAGTAGTTCAAAATGGAGCAGTCAAAGAAAGAGTTCTTGCCTGTATTATAAGGTGTGAAGTTGAGTAAGACTCAAAGCCCGACCACGGCAGAAGATAGAAAGAGAATGAAAGTCATTCCCTATGCCTTGGCCATAGGTTCTATAAAGTATGTCATGCTGTATACCAAATCTATTGTATACCCTGCACTGATTTGGCAAGGGAGTACAATAGTGATCTAGAGTAGATCACTGGACAGCGGTCAGAATTATCCTTAGTGAAATAAGGATATGTTTCTCGATTATGGACGCGATAAAAAGGTTCGTCGTAAAGGGTTACGCCGATGCAAGTTTTGACACTAATCTAGATGACTCTAAGTCTCGGTCTAGATACATATTGAAAGTGGGAGCAATTAGCTAGAGTAGCTCCATGCAGAGCATTGTTGACATAGAAATTTGCAAAATACATGTGGATCTGAATGTGGCAGACCCGCTGACTAAGATTCTCTCACAAGCAAAACATGATCACACCTTAGTACTCTTTGGGTGTTAATCACATAGCGATGTGAACTAGATTACTGAATCTAGTAAACCCTTTGGGTGTTGGTCACATGGCGATGTGAACTATGGGTGTTAATCACATGATGATGTGAACTATCGATGTTAATCACATGGTGATGTGATCTAGATTATTGACTCTAGTACAAGTGGGAGACTGAAGGAAATATACCCTGGAGGCAATAATAAAGTTATTATTTATTTCCTTATATCATGATAAATATTTATTATTCATGCTAGAATTGTATTAACCGGAAACATAATACATGTGTGAATACATAGACAAACAGAGTGTCACTAGTATGCCTCTACTTGACTAGCTCGTTAATCAAAGATGGTTATGTTTCCTAACCATGGACAAAGAGTTGTTATTTGATTAATGGGATCACATCATTAGATGAATGATCTGATTGACATGACCCATTCCATTAGCTTAGCACCCGATCGTTTAGTATGTTGCTATTGCTTTCTTCATGACTTATACATGTTCCTATGACTATGAGATTATGCAACTCCCGTTTACCGGAGGAACACTTTGGGTACTACCAAACGTCACAACGTAACTGGGTGATTATAAAGGAGTACTACAGGTGTATCCAAAGGTAGATGTTGGGTTGGCGTATTTCGAGATTAGGATTTGTCACTCCGATTGTCGGAGAGGTATCTCTGGGCCCTCTCGGTAATGCACATCACTTAAGCCTTGCAAGCATTGCAACTAATAAGTTAGTTGCGGGATGATGTATTACGGAACGAGTAAAGAGACTTGCCGGTAACGAGATTGAACTAGGTATTGGATACCAACGATCGAATCTCGGGCAAGTAACATACCGATGACAAAGGGAACAACGTATGTTGTTATGCGGTCTGACAGATAAAGATCTTCGTAGAATATGTAGGATCCAATATGGGCATCCAGGTCCCGCTATTGGTTATTGACTGGAGACGTGTCTCGGTCATGTCTACATTGTTCTCGAACAGTAGGGTCCGCACGCTTAACGTTACGATGACAGTTATTATGAGTTTATGCATTTTGATGTACCGAAGGTTGTTCGGAGTCCCGGATGTGATCACGGACATGACGAGGAGTCTCGAAATGGTCGAGACATAAAGATTGATATATTGGAAGCCTATATTTGGATATAGGAAGTGTTCCGGGTGAAATCGGGATTTTACCGGAGTACCGAGAGGTTACCGGAACCCCCCGGGAACCATATGGGCCTTATTGGGCCATAGTGGAAAGGTGAAAGGGGCAGCCCAAGGTGGGCTGCGCGCCTCCCCCCTCCCCTAGTCCTATTAGGACTAGGAGAGGTGGCCGGCCCCCTTCTCTCTCTCTCTCTTGAGGAATCCTATTAGGAATAGGATTGAGGGGGGGGGGGAGTCCTACTCCCGGTAGGAGTAGGACTCCTCCTGCGCCCTCCTCCTTGGCCGGCCAGCCCTCCCCCTTGGATCCTTTATATACGAGGGCAGGGGGCACCTCTAGACACACAAGTTGATCATTGAGATCGTTCCTTAGCCGTGTGCGGTGCCCCCTGCCACCATATTCCACCTCGATCATATCGTTGTAGTGCTTAGGCGAAGCCCTACGTCGGTAGAACATCAAGATCGTCACCACGCCGTCGTGCTGACGGAACTCCTCCCCGAAGCTTTGCTGGATCGGAGCCCGGGGATCGTCATCGAGCTGTACGTGTGCTAAGAACTCGGAGGTGCCGGAGTAACGGTGCTTGGATCGGTCGGATCGGGTAGAAGACGTACGACTACTTCCTCTATGTTGTGTCAACGCTTCCGTTGCGATCTACAAGGGTACGTAGATTAGACTCTCCCCCTCGTTGCTATGCATCACCATGATCTTGCGTGTGCGTAGGAATTTTTTTGAAATTACTACGTTCCCCAATATGTTTTACATAACCCGTCTGTAAAATTGCCCACAGAAGAGGATTTAGCTGTTCCTGACCCCGAGGCATAGTTGGTGGCGGCTCTTCATGTCATCCCAGATTGGACAGTACCATTCTTGGCTTACATGACCCGGGGAGAGTTGCCAGCGGATAAGACCCTGGCTCAACAGATAACCCGGCGGTCTAAGTCAATGACGATTTTGGATGGAGATTTATATCATCGCAGTGTCTCTGGAGCCTTTCAGCGGTGTGTTTCCCCCGAAGAAGGTCAAGAAATACTTCGTGAGATCCATGAAGGCGATTGTGGTCATCACGCCGGGTCAAAATCTCTGGTGGCCAAGGCTTTTCGTCACGGTTTTTACTGGTTGACGGCTCACGCTGATGCAGAAGATCTGGTCAGCAGATGTGATGGATGTCAAAAGTTTGCACGACGGGCGCATGTGCCGACTCAGGAGCTCCGGATGATTCCAATCACTTGGCCGTTTGCAGTCTGGGGGCTTGACTGAAGGAAATATGCCCTAGAGGCAATAATAAAGTTATTATTTATTTCCTTATATCATGATAAATGTTTATTATTCATGCTAGAATTGTATTAACCGGAAACATAATACATGTGTGAATACATAGACAAACAGAGTGTCACTAGTATAACTCTACTTGACTAGCTCGTTAATCAAAGGTGGTTATGTTTCCTAACCATGAACAAAGAGTTGTTATTTGATTAACGAGGTCACATCATTAGTTGAATGATCTGATTGACATGACCCATTCCATTAGCTTAGCACCCGATCGTTTAGTATGTTGCTATTGCTTTCTTCATGACTTATACATGTTCCTATAACTATGAGATTATGCAACTCCCGTTTACCGGAGGAACACTTTGGGTACTACCAAACGTCACAACGTAACTGGGTGATTATAAAGGAGTACTACAGGTGTCTCCAATGGTAGATGTTGGGTTGGCGTATTTCGAGATTAGGGTTTGTCACTCCGATTGTCGGAGAGGTATCTCTGGGCCCTCTCGGTAATGCACATCACATAAGCCTTGCAAGCACTACAACTAATATGTTAGTTGTGAGATGATGTATTACGGAACGAGTAAAGAGACTTGCCGGTAACGAGATTGAACTAGGTATTGGATACCGACGATCGAATCTCGGGCAAGTAACATACCGATGACAAAGGGAACAACGTATGTTGTTATGCGGTCTGACCGATAAAGATCTTCGTAGAATATGTAGGAGCCAATATGGGCATCCAGGTCCCGCTATTGGTTATTGACCGGAGACGTGTCTCGGTCATGTCTACATTGTTCTCGAACCGTAGGGTCCGCACGCTTAACGTTACGATGACAGTTATTATGAGTTTATGCATTTTGATGTACCGAAGGTTGTTCGGAGTCCCGGATGAGATCACGGACATGACGAGGAGTCTCGAAATGGTCGAGACGTAAAGATTGATATATTGGAAGCCTATGTTTGGACATAGGAAGTGTTCCGGGTGAAATCGGGATTTTACCCGAATACCGGGAGGGTTACCGGAACCCCCCGGGAGACTAATGGGCCTATTGGGCCTTAGTGGAAAAGAGAAAAGGGGAAGCCCACAACCTAGCCGCCCCCCCCCCCTTCCCCAAGTCCTAGTAGGACTAGGAGAAGGGCCCCCCCCTCTCTCTCCTTTCCCCCTTGAGAGTCCTAGTTGGAATAGGATTGGAGGGGGGAGTCCTACTCCCGGTAGGAGTAGGACTCCTCCTGCGCCTCCCTCCTTTGGCCGGCCAGCCTCCCTCCCTCCATCCTTTATATACGGGGGCAGGGGACACCCCAAGACACACAAGTTGATCCTTAAGATCGTTCCTTAGCCGTGTGCGGTGACCCCTGCCACCAAATTCCACCTCGATCATATCGTTGTAGTGCTTAGACGAAGCCCTGTGTCGGTAGTACATCAAGATCGTCACTACGCCGTCGTGCTGACGGAACTCTTCCTCGACGCTTTGCTGGATCGGAGCCCGAGGATCGTCATCGAGCTGAACGTGTGCTAAGAACTCGGAGGTGCCGGAGTAATGGTGCTTGGATCGGTCGGATCGGGAAGAAGACGTATGACTACTTCCTCTACGTTGTGTGATCGCTTCCGCATCGGTCTGCGTTGGTACGTAGACAACACTCTCCCCTCTCGTTGCTATGCATCACCATGATCTTGCGTGTGCGTAGGAAAATTTTCGAAATCACTACGTTCCCCAACAGTGGCATCCGAGCCTAGGTTTTATTGTTTGATGTTATTTGCACGAGTAGAACACAAGTGAGTTGTGGGCGATACAAGTCATACTGCCTACCAGCATGTCATACTTTGGTTCGGCGGTATTGTTGGGTGAGATGATCCGGACCAACCTTACGCGTACTCTTACGCGAGACCGGTTCCCTCGACGTGCTTTGCACATAGATGGCTTGCGGAAGACTGTCTCTCCAACTTTAGTTGAACCAAGTGTGACTATGCCCGGTCCTTGAGAAGGTTAAAACGGAGTCTATTTGACGAACTATCGTTGTGGTTTTGATGCGTAGGTGAGATGAGTTCTTACTTAAGCCCGTAGCAGCCACGTAAAACTTGCAACAACAAAGTAGAGGACGTCTAACTTGTTTTTGCAGGGTATGTTGTGATGTGATATGGTCAAGGCATGATGCTGATTTTATTGTATGAGAAGATCATGTTTTGTAACCGAGTTATCGGCAACTGGCAGGAGCCATATGGTTGTCGCTTTATTGTATGCAATGCAATCGCGATGTAATGCTTTACTTTATTACTAAACGGTAGTGATAGTCGTGGAAGCATAAGATTGGCGCGACGACAACGATGCTACGATGGAGATCAAGGTGTCGCGCCGGTGACGATGGTGATCATGACGGTGCTTCGGAGATGGGGATCACAAGCGCAAGATGATGATGGCCATATCATATCACTTATATTGATTGCATGTGATGTTTATCCTTTTATGCATCTTATCTTTCTTTGATTGACGGTAGCATTATAAGATGATCTCTCACTAAAATTATCAAGAAGTGTTCTCCCTGAGTATGCACCGTTGCCAAAGTTCGTCGTGCCCAGACACCACGTGATGATCGGGTGTGATAAGCTCTACGTCCAAATACAACGGGTGCAAAACAGTTGCACACGCAGAATACTCAGGTTATACTTGACGAGCCAAGCATATACAGATATAGCCTCGGAACACGGAGACCGAAGGGTCGAGCGTGAATCATATAGTAGATATGATCAACATAACGATGTTCACCATTGAAAACTACTCCATCTCACGTGATGATCGGTTATGGTTTAGTTGATTTGGATCACGTGATCACTTAGAGGATTAGAGGGATGTCTATCTAAGTGGGAGTTCCTAAATAAATTTGATTAACTGAACTTAAACTTATCATGAACTTAGTCCTGGTAGTATTTTGCAAATTATGTTGTAGATCAATAGCTCGCGTTGTTGCTTCCCTGTGTTTATTTTGATATGTTCCTAGAGAAAATTGTGTTGAAAGATGTTAGTAGCAATGATGCGGATTGGATCCGTGATCTGAGGTTTATCCTCATTGCTGCACAGAAAAATTATGTCCTTGATGCACCGCTAGGTGACAGACCTATTGCAGGAGAAGATGCAGACGTTATGAACGTTTGGCTAGCTCAATATGATGACTACTTGATAGTTTAGTGCACCATGCTTAACGGCTTAGAATCGGGACTTCAAAGACGTTTTGAACGTCATGGACCATATGAGATGTTCCAGGAGTTGAAGTTAATATTTCAAGCAAATACCCGAGTTGAGAGATATGAGGTCTCCAACAAGTTCTACAGCTAAAAGATGGAGGAGAATCGCTCAACTAGTGAGCATGTGCTCAGATTGTCTGGGTACTACAATCGCTTGAATCAAGTGGGAGTTAATCTTCCAGATAAGATAGTGATTGACAGAATTCTCTAGTCACCATCACCAAGTTAGTAGAACTTCGTGATGAACTATAATATGCAAGGGATAACAGAAACAACTCCCAAGCTCTTCGTGATGCTGAAATCAACGAAGGTAGAAATCAAGAAAAACATCAAGTGTTGATGGTTGACAAGACCACTAGTTTCAAGAAAAGGGCAAAGGGAAGAAGGGGAACTTCAAGAAGAACGGCAAGCAAGTTGCTGCTCAAGTGAAGAAGCCCAAGTCTGATCCTAAGCCTGAGACTAAGTGCTTCTACTGCAAAGGGACTGGTCACTGGAAGCGGAACTACCCCAAGTGATTGGCGGATAAGAAGGATGGAAAAGTGAACATAAGTATATTTGATATACATGTTATTGATGTGTACTTTACTAGTGTTTATAGAAAACCCTCAGTATTTGATACTAGTTCAGTTGCTAAGATTAGTAACTCGAAACGGGAGTTGCAGAATAAACAGAGACTAGTTAAGGGTGAAGTGATGACGTGTGTTGGAAGTGGTTCCAAGATTGATATGATCATCATCGCACACTCCCTATAATTTCGGGATTAGTGTTGAACCTAAATAAGTGTTATTTGGTGTTTGCGTTGAACATGAATATGATTTGATCATGTTTATTGTAATACGGTTATTCCTTTAAGTAAGAGAATAAATTGTTGTTCGGTTTACATGAATAAAACCTAATATGGTTACACACCCAATGAAAATAGTTCATTGGATCTCGATCTTAATAATACACATATTCATAATATTGAAACCAAAAGATGCAAAGTTAATAATGATAGTGCAACTTATTTGTGGCACTGCTGTTTAGGTCATATTGGTATAAAGCGCATGAAGAAACTCCATGCTGATGGGCTTTCGGAATCACTTGATGCTTGCGAACCATGCCTTTTGGGCAAGATGACTAAAACGCCGTTCTCCGGAACAATAGAGCGAGAAAAGATTTGTTAGAAATCATACATACTGATGTATGTGGTCCGATGAATATTGAGGCTCGCGACAGGTATCATTATTTTGTGATCTTCACAAATGATTTGAGCAGATATGAGTATATCTACTTGATGAAACATAAGTCTGAAACATTTGAAAAGTTCAAAGAATTTCAGAGTGAAGTGAAAAACATCGTGACAAGAAAATAAAGTTTCTATGATCTGATCGCGGAGACAAATATTTGAGTTACGAGTTTGGTCTTCAGTTAAAACAATGTGAAATAGTTTCACTACTCACGCCACCTGGAACACCACATCATAATGGTGTGTCCGAACGTCATAACCGTACTTTATTGGATATAGTGCAATCTATGATGTCTCTTACCGATTTACCACTATTGTTTTTGGGGTCATGCATTAGAGACAGCTGCATTCACGTTAAAAAGGGGCACCATCTATATCCGTCGAGACGACGCCTTATGAACTATGGTTTGGCAAGAAACCAAAGTTGTCGTTTCTTAAAGTTTGGGGTTGCGATGCTTATATGAAAAAGTTTCATCCTGATAAGCTCAAAACTCAAATCGGAGAAGTGCATCTTCATAGGATATCCAAAGGAAACTCTTGGATACACCTTCTATCACAGATCCAAAGGCAAGACTTTTGTTGCTAAATTCGGAAACTTTCTGGAGAAGGAGTTTCTCTCGAAAGAAGTGAGTGGGAGGAAAGTAGAACTTGACGAGGCAACTGTACCTGCTCCCTTATTGGAAAGTAGTACATCACAGAAAACTGTTTCTGTGACACCTACACCAATTAGTGAGGAAGCTAATGATGATGATCATGTAACTTTAGATCAAGTTACTACCGAACCTTGTAGGTAAACCAGAGTAAGATCCGCGCCAGAGTGGTACGGTAATCCTTCTCTGGAAGTCATGCTACTAGATCATGATGAACCTGCGAACTATGAGGAAGCGATGATGAGCCCAGATTCCGCGAAATGGTTTGAGGCCATGAAATCTGAGATATGATCCATGTATGAGAACAAAGTATGGACTTTGATGGATTTGCCCGATGATCGGCAAGCCATAGAAAATAAATGGATCTTCAAGAGGAAGACGGACGCTGATAGTAGTGTTACTATCTACAAAGCTAGAATTGTCGAAAAAGGTTTTTCGACAAGTTCAAAGTGTTGACTACGATGAGTTTTTCTCACTCGTATCTATGCTTAAGTCTGTCCGAATCATGTTAGCAATTGCCGCATTTTATGAAATCTGGCAAATGGATAAACAAAACTGCATTCCTTAATGGATTTATTAAAGAAGAGTTGTATATGATGCAACAGAAGGTTTTGTCAATCCGAAAGGTGCTAACAAAATGTGCAAGCATCAGCGATCCATCTGTGGACTGGTGCAAGCATCTCGGAGTTGGAATATACGCTTTAATGAGTTGATCAAAGCATATAGTTTTATACAGACTTGCGGTGAAGCCTGTATTTACAAGAAAGTGAGTGGGAGCACTACAACATTTCTGATAAGTATATGTGAATGACATATTGTTGATCGAAAATAATGTAGAATTATTCTGTAAAGCATAAAGGAGTGTTTGAATGGAGTTTTTCAAAGAAAGACTTCGATGAAGCTGCTTACATATTGAGCATCAAGATCTATAGAGATAGATCAAGATGCTTGATAAGTTTTTTCAATGAGTACATACCTTGACAAGATTTTGAAGTAGTTCAAAATGGAGCAGTCAGAGAAAGCGTTCTTGCCTGTATTACAAGGTGTGAAGTTGAGTAAGACTCAAAGCCCGACCACGGCAGAAGATAGAAAGAGAATGAAAAGTCATTCCCTATGCCTTGGCCATAGGTTCTATAAAGTATGTCATGTTGTATACCAGATCTATTGTATACCCTGCATTGATTTGGCAAGGGAGTACAATAGTGATCTAGGAGTAGATCACTAGACAGCGGTCAGAATTATCCTTAGTGAAATAAGGATATGTTTCTCGATTATGGACATGACAAAAAGGTTCGTCGTAAAGGGTTACGTCGATGCAAGTTTTTGACACTGATCCAGATGAATCTAAAAGTCTCAATCTGGATACATATTGAAAGTGGGAGCAATTAGCTAGAGTAGCTCCTTGCAGAGCATTATAGACAAAGAATTTTGCAAAATACTTACGGATCTGAATGTGACAGACCCGTTGACTAAAATTATCTCACAAGCAAAACATGATCACACCTTAGTACTCTTTGGATGTTAATCACATAGATATGTGAACTAGATTACTGACTCTAGTAAACCCTTTGAGTGTTGGTCACATGACGATGTGAACTATGGGTGTTAATCACATGGTGATGTGAACTATTGCTGTTAAATCACATGGCGATGTGAACTAGATTATTGACACTAGTGCAAGTGGGAGACTGAAGGAAATATGCCCTAGAGGCAATAATAAAGTTATTATTTATTTCCTTATATCATGATAAATGTTTATTATTCATGCTAGAATTGTATTAACCGGAAACATAATACATGTGTGAATACATAGACAAACAGAGTGTCACTAGTATGCCTCTACTTGACTAGCTCGTTAATCAAAGATGGTTATGTTTCCTAACCATGAACAAAGAGTTGTTATTTGATTAACGAGGTCACATCATTAGTTGAATGATCTGATTGACATGACCCATTCCATTAGCTTAGCACCCGATCGTTTAGTATGTTGGTATTGCTTTCTTCATGACTTATACATGTTCCTATAACTATGAGATTATGCAACTCCCGTTTACCGGAGGAACACTTTGGGTACTACCAAACGTCACAACGTAACTGGGTGATTATAAAGGAGTACTACAGGTGTCTCCAATGGTAGATGTTGGGTTGGCGTATTTCGAGATTAGGGTTTGTCACTCCGATTGTCGGAGAGGTATCTCTGGGCCCTCTCGGTAATGCACATCACATAAGCCTTGCAAGCACCGCAACTAATATGTTAGTTGTGAGATGATGTATTACGGAACGAGTACAGAGACTTGCCGGTAACGAGATTGAACTAGGTATTGGATACCGACGATCGAATCTCGGGCAAGTAACATACCGATGACAAAGGGAACAACGTATGTTGTTATGCGGTCTGACCGATAAAGATCTTCGTAGAATATGTAGGAGCCAATATGGGCATCCAGGTCCCGCTATTGGTTATTGACCGGAGACGTGTCTCGGTCATGTCTACATTGTTCTCGAACCGTAGGGTCCGCACGCTTAACGTTACGATGACAGTTATTATGAGTTTATGCATTTTGATGTACCGAAGGTTGTTCGGAGTCCCGGATGAGATCACGGACATGACGAGGAGTCTCGAAATGGTCGAGACGTAAAGATTGATATATTGGAAGCCTATGTTTGGACATAGGAAGTGTTCCGGGTGAAATCGGGATTTTACCGGAATACCGGGAGGGTTACCGGAACCCCCCGGGAGACTAATGGGCCTATTGGGCCTTAGTGGAAAAGAGAAAAGGGGAAGCCCACAGCCTAGCCGCCCCCCTTCCCCAAGTCCTAGTAGGACTAGGAGAAGGGGCCGCCCCCCCCTCTCTCTCCTTTCCCCCTTGAGAGTCCTAGTTGGAATAGAATTGGAGGGGGGAGTCCTACTCCCGGTAGGAGTAGGACTCCTCCTGCGCCTCCCTCCTTTGGCCGGCCAGCCTCCCTCCCTCCATCCTTTATATACGGGGGCAGGGGACACCCCAAGACACACAAGTTGATCCTTGAGATCGTTCCTTAGCCGTGTGCGGTGCCCCCTGCCACCAAATTCCACCTCGATCATATCGTTGTAGTGCTTAGACGAAGCCCTGCGTCGGTAGTACATCAAGATCGTCACTACGCCGTCGTGCTGACGGAACTCTTCCTCGACGCTTTGCTGGATCGGAGCCCGAGGATCGTCATCGAGCTGAACGTGTGCTAAGAACTCGGAGGTGCCGGAGTAACGGTGCTTGGATCGGTCGGATCGGGAAGAAGACGTACGACTACTTCCTCTACGTTGTGTGATCGCTTCCACAGTCGGTCTACGTTGGTACGTAGACAACACTCTCCCCTCTCGTTGCTATGCATCACCATGATCTTGCGTGTGCGTAGGAAAATTTTCGAAATTACTACGTTCCCCAACATTGACATGGTGGGACCTTTCAAAAGGTCTAAGGATAAAAAGACACATCTCTTGGTGGCAGTTGATAAATTCACTAAGTGGGTTGAGGCAGAGCCAGTGAGTAAGTGTGACGCGGCCACGGCGGTTCAGTTCATGAAAAAGGTGGTCTTCCGTTTTGGTTTTCCACACAGCATTATCACTGACAATGGCACTAATCTATCCCAAGGGGCTATGGAGGAGTTTTGTCAACGTGAGCACATCCGGCTTGATGTTTCTTATGTAGCTCATCCTCAATCCAATGGTCAAGCTGAGAGAGCCAATTAGGAAATTTTGAAAGGTCTCAAACCCCGGCTTATGGTTCCCTTACAGCGAACGTCGGGTTGTTGGGTAGAGGAATTACCCTCGGTGTTGTGGAGTATCAACACCACACCTAACAGGTCGACAGGTTACACACCTTTCTTCATGGTTTATGGAGCAGAAGCAGTGTTGCGTAGTGACATCCGTCATGACTCATCCCGTGTGGCAGCTTATGTTGAAGCTAATAATGAACAAGCCAGACAGGATGCACTTGACTTGTTGGATGAAGAAAGAGACTTAGCAGCGGCCCGGTCAGCAATTTATCAATAGTACCTGCGCCATTATCACAGCCGCCGGGTTAAGTCCAGGACTTTTCAGGAAGGCGGCCTGGTGCCCCGGCTCATCTAGGATCTGTCATATGCACACAAGCTATCCCCACCTTGGGAAGGACCCTTTGTGGTCAGTAAGAACTTAAACAACGGGTCATATTACCTCATTGACATTCGAGAGCACAAAGACTCACGTAAGTCGGAGGAGGAGACCCGCCGGCCGTGGAACATTGCTCAACTTCGGTCGTACTACACATGAGCCACCGGTTCTCATCATGTACATACTTTGACATTGTATATACCATGATAAGTAATAAAGTAAGACCATCGGTCTCCTTTGTTTTTAAAGATTATGCATTTGTGTTATTTCCTATTATCAAATGACTATTAAGGAGCTGATCATATTTGAATCAAGTTTAACCTTTTTTGGTCCGGCTTATGATCGTATCCGAATCTAGCTGCAAATCTGATGGTCACTTGGGGGCTTCCTGTTCAAACATAGGTTGTATTCGAACCAAAGAGAACATAGCTGTCGTAACCCTCTTGATCGGCTCAAGGCCAAACTCACTTGGGGGCTTCTTGATCGTATCCGAATCATAGCTTAACCCCTTTTGGGTCCGACTTGGATCGTATTCGAACCAGGGTCATTAAAAACCTCTCAAGGTTATTTGGGGGCTTCCTGTTCAAACATAGGTCGTATTCAAACCAAAGAGAACATAGCTGTCGGTACCCTCTTGATCGGCGCAACGCCAAAACCACTGGGGGCTATATGGTCGTATTCGAACCTTAGCTTAACCCCTTTGGTCTGGTTTACTGATTGTATTCGAATCAGAAGCCCCCAACCTTTTGAATACAAGGTTAAATTATGCTTATTATCTGTTGTTTGCCTTTTAGTTTTTTGTTGTCTCAGTATTACAAATAAGTAGCCTGGTCTTCTTCACTGGCTCGACTATTTGACAACACAGCTACCAAGGTATAATGGTCATTGAGTATTCAAAAGCATTGACTTCTCATAAAGTTTGAATTATCAATTTCATCACCCGGGTTATTCAAGCCGGCGGTCTAAGGATCAAAAGGTACAAGGTATGGTTATTACTTATACGCAATTACCTGCTGCATTAACTAAAAGAGTTGGTCTTAGCCCTTGTCCTTTGTTTATATCTGTTTCTGGTTCCTACTGTGGTAAACATATTGGCTATAAACCGGGTGTTTTAACCCATTTGGTTCTAAGCCGCCAATCCAGTCTTTTCTTTGTATCTACAGGAACAGAGTTCAAATGTTGCAGAAACAAACATTAAATACGATGCATACATTGGCATCAAGAAACACAGAATCACATAGAAGTGTTTTATGCGCGATGGCATAAGCAAAGCATACAGTGTTTTCATAGCTAAGCTATTACAAGGCTTTATAAGCCCACGAAGATGATCATTGTTCCTCCCTCGCCGGTTCACCACCTTCTGTTGGCTGGAAGTTAGGTTTTGACCAATCAAAACCATTCACGGCGACAAATTCGGCTTCGTCGTCGATCAGGCCGACCGGGTCAACTTCCGGGGCAAATGTGTCTTCTCTTACCGGTGGAATCAAATCTGTTACCTTGTACGAGGGAGTGGCCATCTTCTTATTCTCACTATCAAAACCCGGCTGATATTTGTCAATATTGGTATCATCTCCAAGGGTAGTTGCCTGAGGCCGGACTCCGCGCACGCAAGCCATGAAGTCATCCTGCTCAAAGGAAGATCCGTCTTCCTTCATAGTGGGATAGCCTCTGGCCACGTCCGCCGGGTCTAGGTCTGGCACCCAAGCCTTGGAGCGGCTCAGGGCAGTCAAAGCCCCGGCTCGTGCATAGGAGCGTTAAACTTCTTGAAACCTGGCAGGCAGGATTGACAGTTTCTTCAGGACGTTGCTGAGCCGGTTGGGTCCTTGATTGGCAGGAGAGATGGCGGCAAGAGCCCGCTGTGCGCCAATATACAGTTGTTCAGCCAAAGTATACACTGCCTTTAGTTTAATCAAAGGGTCTTGGCTCAGATTTTTGCTTCGAGGGCCTGCACATATTTTATACACAAAGTCAGCTGGCGGCTTATACTCCGGATCAGCAAAAAAAACACAAATTTAAAGTCGGACGGCTTACCAAAGATGGTAGCCACCATTTGAGACACCCGGGCCTTTAACCCGTTCAGCTCTGTTGAAATCTCTTCAAAGGCTGTTTCGGCCTTCTTAGCACGTTGGGCCAGAAGCATTTTTTTTCTTCTTCCCAAGTTTTCTTCTTGGCAGCGAAGCTGGTCTTTAAATTTTCCGCCATAGAGAGACTTATTTGCAGTTTGAAGTTAACAGATTTGATTTCTGCCTCCTGACTTGCTAGCCGGGTCTTTGCATCAGTCAATTGCGAGTTCAACTCAGATAAGGCATTCTACCAAACATTCAGATGAGTCAAAATTTTGTTTTCAAGTTCAAAAATCAAGATTCAAGTCTCAAGTACTTTACAAAAAACCACTTGACACTTGGGGGCTAATGTATGCCAAATCAATTTTTATGACTCTAAAGACATACTTGAAGTCCCAAGTACCTTACAAAGTAACAGCACTTGGCACTTGGGGGCTAATGTATGCAGTTCAGCTAGTTTCTCAAGGTTAAGCTGGAGTATTAAGTCCTTTGAATACGGCACCAAACAATTTAAAGTACCGGCTCATTTATGATCAAAATGAACCAGTCCTTGGGGACTACGGGTGAAGCTTTGTTCTATTGAATTCAAGAAAAGTTTCAAAGGTAAAGGTCTCGGCCTATATTTTAAAGTCTACAGGTCATTCTGGTTCTCTCATAATCGGGAGACTTGGGGGTTGAAGGAATATAGATAAGCCGGAAGAACGTACCTCGTATTTCAACTACAGCTGTTTAACCATTTCAATCTCAGAGTCGCGACTGGAGTGTACATGGCTAAGATAGCCGGATAAAATATCATTGGCATTTAGATGGTTATAGTTGGCAACGTCAAAGCGAACTTTCTGCCTCTCCAATGCCTCTTGTTTTGCAGTACACCGAGCCATCACGGTTGGATTCCCTAGTTCAATAAAGCAGCTCCCGATGATCTGAACATCTTGTGCAGACGGTGATGGCGGGTTGGCTGAGCTTGATGGTCCAGTAGCAGAAGGGTTCACAGTGGTCTCATCAAACGACGGCTCAGGAGGATTTGCTTCTACATCAACAGGCGGGTCTGCTGGAGTGACGATTAATGGAGAAGATGGCCTGGCCGGGTCAGATGCAAGCACCGGCGGGTCTTCCACCGGTTTAGCTACCTTCGCTTTCTTGGATTTAGCTTGGCCACTAAGAAAAAGGTTGCAAGATCATCAGTATAAAGACACAATTTGAACAACCCAGAAAATATGAGGATTTTTCATTACCCAGGGGCAGTCTTGAAGGCCGGAAATTGCGTCTGCGATGAGTCGCCAGAAGAGCGAGACACCTCCTGAAAGGGTAAAATAGAGTTAAAAGTAATATAAGGGGAAGGATCCATTAAAAAGAGTTAAAGACAGTAGCAAATCTCATTCGGACGCTTCTGAGGAGTTTGTTGAAGAACGATAGCCGGCTCATCTTCAGTCCAAGCTTGACGGCGGTTTTCATGTTGCTGCTTTTTCAAACGAAAGTTGGGTTCCAAGTGAGCTAAAGGGTTAGAAAACCTTACTTTACGGATCACTCGTCGAACTTTTTGTCTTGGCAAGGGTTCTGAGTCGGAGGAAATGATAGTTACCTCTTCTTCCACAGCCTGACTGGCCCCAGTGTCATCCTGGTAATGATCAGTGTCAATCGGATTGTTAAAAAATTGGCCAAGGGAATCAAGGGCTACCTCCGAGTCAGATGTATCATCAAGCTTCATCAAATCTTCAGCGGTGCTCTTCTTCTTCTTTTTCGTCCTCCGGGTCATTTTTCTTGGCGTTTATGGCGGCGGCTTTCGCTTTCTTAGCAGCTCGTGGTCATACTTAACTTTCCAGAAGTCAGAGTTGGCCTGTAGACAGGTAAAAACAAGATAAAGAGTCAGGCAAGTATTAAAACAATACGACTGGGAAAATACAAAAGAGAGAAATAACGACATCCTTACTTCTGGTACCGGGTTAAGCTGGCAGAAGGGGTTTAACCCGTTGACACTGCAATCTTCATATTTCCTGTTCACCAGAAGAGTTGACATTGAGACAATATCTTTTTCTGTCAATTGAACGGGGCTGTGACGAAGAGAGTCACCCGGGCCTCCGCCATACTCATACATCAGCTTTGACCGGTGGCTCAAAGGGATGACCCGCCATGAGATCCAGCAGCGGGTCAGATCAACTCCAGTTAACCCGTTCCCCAATAGAGCATTGATCCTTTTGATAGACGGTATCAGCCTCTTGCGTTCAGCGACGGTAAGTTTATCAGGAAGCGCGAACTTGGAGTCAAGACGATCGGGGTGATAACCCGACAGTGGCTTCTCGTTTGCTGGTGAAGTGTCATGGCACTAGAACCAAGTCTGGTTACAGTCCTTTGGGTGACTTGGTAAGACAATGAGGGGGAAGACGACACCCTGCCGGCGCTGAATTGATATGCCTCCAAGCTCTAAGCTAAGGCCGTTGGTGCACTCATTCTGCCAGTTCAGATAAAAGTATTCTCTAAACAACTCCACGGTCGGCTCTTGTTGAAGATACACTTCACAAAGTACTTGGAAGTTACAGATGTTAGATATGGAATTAGGCCCGATATCTTGAGGATGGAGCTTGAAAAAGTGGAGGACCTCTCTGAAGAACTTTGAGCCGGGCGGTGAGAAGCCACGGTTCATGTGGTCAGTGAAAACGATCACCTCACCATCTCTTGGATTGGGCCGTTCTTCTTCCGAGTCAGGGGCACGGTAAGACATGACAGTTTTCGCTGGCAGAAATCCTATGGTGAAGAACTCTTTTAAACGTTCCTCGGTTATGGTTGAGGGAACCCAGTTACAGATGGTTGGTGTTTTGGACGACATGATGTGAAAAGAACTGAAAAGAAAAACAGCATGCCGGTTCAGTTTAATGGTGAGATTGACAGTTAAGTGACGAAGATGCAAACAAGTAATGGTGGCTTAGTTAAGGGCTAATGACATATAAGGAAAATTAAGGCGGCATGATAAGCCGCCATGACTACAGACATTTGAAAAAGGGAAACTCGGCTAAGTATTGAGACAAACAAGTTTCCTACATTGCTTGGTATTATTCCAGATCAAATGGTTGTTCAAAATGAAAACAATTCTAGACCTAAAAATTTCAGTACAGAGGAGTCGGTAAGTTCTGAAGCAGCCTTTTAATCAGAGAAAGGGATCTGTGGATCAAGAAAAGGTACAAAAACACTACTGCGCGAGCATATACATAACTTTTTGGATCAGAAAAGGCTGGCGGTGGAAGAACTACGATGAACTATGATGAACTAGGAAGAACACGCAGGAACTTGAAAACCCTAATGCGGATATGAGAAACGAAGGATAGAAAACTTACGATTGCATGTCTACTGCGGAGGTCGCCGCGGTTTCTCTAGATCGGTTCAGGTTGATGCAACGGCCAAATTCGATGGAGACGGAGATGAGGCTCAGCGGCGGCAGAACTCGAGCAGCAGGAGGTTTGCGAGAGGAAGAAGACAGAGTGAGAGAGGAAAGTTAGAAGGCCGAGGCGTGCCTATTTATAAGGAAAAGATGCGAACAGACGGGCGCGAAAATCAAGGGAGAGCCGAATAATGGTTATCCAGCTATACAGGCGCCTCGATTCTCAGGAAACATTGAAGATAAAAGATCCGTTGGAAGATGACGTCATGAAAGTTTTTTTCGTTTTCAAGAGATGACGTCACGGCGGGTTACAAGAAAATTTCAACGAAGATAAGAAGATGGATTTTTGTCTAAGTATTGAAGATTGACAAAGAACGAAGTTCAAAGTCAACCTGGGGCCTAATGTTGGGGGATATTACTATCGGTTATGACCCGCCCAGGAGGGGCCGGGTCAGCCCCAATGGCGGGTTACACAAGAAGCCCAGTAAACATTCAAGATTGTAGTTTATTAAGTCTTATAGAAGGCCCAAAGGCCTGAAGGCGGTTTAAGGCCTGATATTGTGAACTGCCGTATGTAAGGAAAGACTTGTAAAGAAAGGCATGTAAATGAAGTCACCGAGCCGGACACGATTATGAGCCGGCCGGGACTCTGTAGGCCACCAGGCGTCAACCCATGTATATAAGGGGACGACCCGGTGGCGGCTTAGGGCAAGAAACAACAAGTCGATAACCAAGCCGGCGAGTTGAGCCTCTTGGTGATCGAAACCCCAACAATACCAATCCCAACTAGACATAGGCTTTTACCTTCATCGTAAGGGGCCGAACTAGTATAAAACCCTCTCGTGTCCTTTGTCCCAATTAACCCCTTTAAGCTTCCTAGTGCGTGTTGGGGAACGCAGTAATTTCAAAAAATTTCCTACGCACACGCAAGATCATGGTGATGCACAGCAACGAGAGGGGAGAGTGTTGTCTACGTACCAACGCAGACCGACTGCGGAAGCGATCTCACAACGTAGAGGAAGTAGTCGTACGTCTTCTTCCCGATCCGACCGATCCAAGCACCGTTACTCCGGCACCTCCGAGTTCTTAGCACACGTTCAGCTCGATGACGTTCCTCGGGCTCCGATCCAGCAAAGCGTCGAGGAAGAGTTCCGTCAGCACGACGGTGTGATGACGATCTTGATGTACTACCGACGCAGGGCTTCGCCTAAGCACTACAACGGTACGATCGAGGTGGAATTTGGTGGCAGGGGGCACCGCACACGGCTAAGGAACGATCTCAAGGATCAAGTTGTGTGTCTATGGGGTGCCCCCTGCCCCCGTATATAAAGGCCAGGGGCAAGGGGGTCGGCCGGCTAGGAGGGAGGCGCAGGGAGGAGTCCCACTCCTACCGGGAGTAGGACTCCTTCCCCCAAATCCTATTCCTAGTAGGACTCTTCGGGAGAAAGAGAAGAGAGGGGGGCCGGCCCCTTCTCCTAGTCCTAATAGGACTAGGGAAGGGGGGTTCGGCCGGCTAGCCTGTGGGCTGCCCCTTCTCTCTTTTCCACTAAGGCCCAATAGGCCCATTTGCCTCCCGGGGGGTTCCGGTAACCCTCCCGGTAATCCGGTAAAATCCCGATTTCACCCGGAACACTTCCGGTGCCCAAACATAGGCTTCCAATATATCAATCTTTATGTCTCGACCATTTCGAGACTCCTCGTCATGTCCGTGATCTCATCCGGGACTCCGAACAACCTTCGGTACATCAAAATGCATAAACTCATAATAACTGTCATCGTAACGTTAAGCGTGCGGACCCTACGGTTCGAGAACAATGTAGACATGACCGAGACACGTCTCCGGTCAATAACCAATAGCGGGACCTGGATGCCCATATTGGCTCCTACATATTCTACGAAGATCTTTATCGGTCAGACCGCATAACAACATACGTTGTTCCCTTTGTCATCGGTATGTTACTTGCCCGGGATTCGATCGTCGGTATCCAATACCTAGTTCAATCTCGTTACCGGCAAGTCTCTTTACTCGTTCCGTAATACATTATCTCACAACTAACTTATTAGTTGCAGTGCTTGCAAGGCTTATGTGATGTGCATTACCGAGAGGGCCCAGAGATACCTCTCCGACAATCGGAGTGACAAACCCTAATCTCGAAATACGCCAACCCAACATCTACCATCGGAGACACCTGTAGTACTCCTTTATAATCACCCAGTTACGTTGTGACGTTTGGTACTACCCAAAGTGTTCCTCCGGTAAACGGGAGTTGCATAATCTCATAGTTACAGGAACATGTATAAGTCATGAAGAAAGCAATAGCAACATACTAAACGATCGGGTGCTAAACTAATGGAATGGGTCATGTCAATCAGATCATTCTACTAATGATGTGACCTCGTTAATCAAATAACAACTCCTTGTTTATGGTTAGGAAACATAACCATCTTTGATTAACGAGCTAGTCAAGTAGAGGCATACTAGTGACACTCTGTTGGTCTATGTATTCACACATGTATTATGTTTCCGGTTAATACAATTCTAGCATGAATAATAAACATTTATCATGATGTAAGGAAATAAATAATAACTTTATTATTGCCTCTAGGGCATATTTTCTTCAGTGCGATGGCCCTACGACTAAGTCCTTGCTCTAGGACATCTGCCATGACAATTCCACGACAATAATAGTGCTGATAACTCACATACAAACATCACAGTAACTCTTTAAATGGGAAAAATATTGTTGAAAAATATGCCCTGATAACTTGTGTGTGCGTAGCATGTAATATACATACAATAGAGATGATAACTCGCATACAAGCACCACACGAACTTTTTGAATGGGAAAAAGGTTATTGAATAGCATGCCTCGATAAGTTATGTGTACCTAGCATGATAATATACACATAATAGAGATGAAAACTCACATACAAACATTACGACAATTTTTTGAAGGAAAAAGGGTTGTTGAGAAAACATAACCCGATAACTTGTGTGGAAGTAACAAGGTAATATACACACAATAGTGCTGATAACTCACATACAAACACACGGTAATTTTTTTACTCAGAAAAAGTTGTTAAAATACATACACTGGGTAACTTATGTGTAAATAACCAGAGCGCATTTTCAGCGGACGAGCACCTCGTATGACGTTATCTCACCCGCTCATATAAGGATCATGATTCCCGTGCCGTTGTCCACGCTAGCTTTACGAACAGTCCAGCCTTCGTTATACATCAGACCGGTGGTATACAATATTGTATTGAGTAAGAACAGAACACGTCAGACTTAATGCAAGGTAAAGGGTTTGGGTGAAGAGAAGGAACACGAACAGTGCTCAGCTAGTTTAATGACATGACATGCCCGAGCTTTCCTCCCCAACTACCCCACATCATAATGAATGACCAGTTAATCCACCGTGTCGTGCCAGTGAAGGATTCAAAAACCAGTCGCAGGATTTCTTTAGTTACCATGATGCTGGAATCCGATGGAGAATATGTGTCGGGTCTCATACAGGTGGCGATGGTGGTTAAGTGATGATCCCCTTTTAACCCGAAACAAACTGAGCTAATTAGAACTAACTATATTATGTTTCGAAAAAAGAGACCTAACTATAATCTCACTTTAAAAAAAGAACTAATTATATTCTAGTCAGGTATTGAATGTGTGCCCGTAGACCCTACGTGCGGCTCCTGTACTGGATGTTGGGTTTAACTTTGAATCTGCTTACGTTGACTTTCCAAAATTTAGCTCCACTTTAACCATGGGCCATGCTAAATCTTATATTTACTAATTGGAGGCACCATATAAGGATCTGTGTTAATCCTCAAAAACTAAGAAAAACGACCGTCTGATTTTCAAATTAATTCTTTTCTACCGTCGGATGCGGTGCCTCAAGAGTCCTTGGTAGCCGTCCCACGTTAGGACATCTCTAGAAGAAAAAAAGAATGCATCTCCCGATCAGGTCTCCTTCCTAGCCGATCCAATCCCACAACTCAAGAAACCTAGCGCTGCTCCTCCTAATCATGTCCTCTTTCTCCTCCATCCTATACAACTCGCCTCTTCCCAATCCCCTTCTTCCACGACCTTTGCAATCTCCACTACTCCAACTACGCAGCAGCCCATATTCGTTGAGGAAAGGTTCCTCTCAATCTCCTTGGCTGCCGTGTCCAGACCAAACTGCGATCCATGATGTCCTGATCAATCTGAAGTGTAGAAGGAGGTGCATCAAAGTCATTTGAATCAAATCAGATGGAAGAGTGATGCGCCGTAGTTTGTCACTCATATCCTCAAAGTGCTGGCAAGTAATCCTTTATCCTTAAATATGTGATATGTTCTACAGCCTGTTCAATTAATCACAGAACCTAGCCGTAGTTTGTCACTCCTATCCTCAAAGTGCAGGCAAGTAATCCTTTATCCTTGAATATGTGATCTGTTCTACAGCCTGTTCAATTAATCACATAACCTATTGCAGATGTCCATCTACTAACACAGTTCATGACTAAATCATGCATTCTAGGGAATGAGGGGGAACCTGCACGGTGTTCTGCATCTTCTCAAGTGGAAGCACACATTTTGCTATAGCCTTCTATCCTTCGAATCTCCCTACCTTCCAGGATCTAAACAAGCATATGAATTTATTCCGCGATAGTAGATGCAGTTCAGGAGGTGTTCCAACAACTGTTTGAAGTAGATCAGGTGGTTGCCACTATTGGTCACGCTGCTAAGCAAAAAACTGCAGCCAACTGTCGACTGGCGGCAAGGTTGTTCACGTCCTGGATACAATTAGAGTTTGTTGCAGGTCACACCTTTATACCAGTAGATCAGGTGGTTGCCACTATCAATCTGATGTGTAGAAGGAGGTGCATCAAAGTCATTTTAATCAAATCGGATAGAACATTGATGCATCGGGAAAGTAGCTCTATATCCTTGAATTATAAGCTTTAGATGATTTTTAGACATATAATTTCTCTCCAAGTCCTCCATGTTAGGTCAAGTACTCTAGTGCTGAGATCTTCTATTGATTTTATAACTTGAACGGAAATTTTTCTAGATGCACTGGACAATCTGGCATAGTTTGAAAAGCTAATGTTGACTTAGTTATAGTTGCAAACCTATTAGGCTATCAGTAGATGTTCAGTTACGCTCTAATGTTGGGTATATACAGATTTCAGTCAAGTATAATAAAATCAATAAATAGTTATGTAGCTGTAGTAGGCCGGTCATGGTGCATAGATTTGAGTTCATGAATATCATTAACTTGCTAATTAATCTTATCGTTATCTTTGAAGCTACTGCTTCTCATATGTTGGACTTCCTGATTTTAGTCCACCCTAATTGGTTTGGGGATATATGGGAATATATAGGCGATGAAACTAGGTCAGGAGGTGCATGAGGGGCCCACAAGGGTCGGGGGCACGCCCTACCCCCCTGGGCGTGCCCTCCGTCCTTGTGGCCGCCTCATGGCTCGTCCGACTTCATCTACAAATCTTCTGGTCCAAGAAAATCATCGCGAAGATTTTATTCCGTTTGGACTGCGTTTGGTATTCCTTTTCTGCGAAACTCAAAAATAAGGAAAAAATAGAACCTGGCACTGGGCTCTAGGCTAATAAGTTACTCCCAATATTAATATAAAATTGCATATTAATGCATATAAAACATCCAAAAAGATAATATAATAGCATAGGATACCCAACAGAGTACTGCAGTGTCATTTATTTTTGCGTTGAAATGGGAGAAACAAAAGAGCCGCACATTGCAATGGGGCATACACATAATCTAGCTTTTACGGATATAACACATTTGTCGGCGCTGCAAACCTAGTGTGGAAGGTTGCACCACACTGCGTTGTGACTAATTAGTACTTCAAATATGCATTTCACAAAAAAAGTACTTCAAATATGCAGATCACTGAATTAGACAATCGCACTCCAATATTTCATTAGACTTACAACTAATCTCAATAATTCTGATAAATATGTTACACATTGAGGTACGCTTTCCATCTCTCATAGTATGATCCGATCTTGCAAAGAATTGTACACTTCTCAGCTTGATAAATAGATCAACTAATAATCAGGGAAAAATATATTGCCGATATGCAATAATAATCATCAAGGCATATCTCAGGAAATTCCTCCATCTCCGTCACATTAATTAGCTGATCATATATAACTCTCCCTCGTCGTGATTCCTTGACCAAATCCCTTCCTCTTCCCTCATTATCTCCTTATTAGACGGATCCACTGCTCACTTTCGCTTATTGATTCCCGAGATAATCGTCCAGCAGCCAGCTTCTGCATATGTGCAAGTTTTTGATGTATATAAACTGGTGTGGTTGGATATAAGAGATCGAGGTGGGACTATTTGATAATTGGGATAACCCTTTTTATATATAAGACAATAACTTGCGTTAGTATATGGGCCGGCTGGGATGGGCCAAAGCGCAGGCCGAAACGAAAATCTGGATTGCATCGGTGGACAGACGAAAATCAATCTGGATTGCCTGTATCGGTGGACGGACGAAAATCATAATGACACGAACAAAATTTATGGTGGTATAAGAAGCGCTAGCCCTTTTATGGTAGAAAATGGAATAGTTTTTTTAGACACATAAATGGAATAGTTTGTACCTTCAACAAAGTACTAGCAGGATGGGCCTGGCCCAAGTAATGATTTGTTGCGCTAACCGAAATGCATTAGGCACATTTCCGACCCTGTTGTTGTCTCCCCAAAATCAGTCCACTTCTTAATTTTTTTGGGTCTTGAAATTGGTTGCAACGTTTTATAAGTGTGTCCTTGGACTAAGTCTCACATCGAAGTTTTCTTGGTCGTGGTCGTTACTGGGCTAGTCCATTTTCGTGCAGAGTCTAAAGAAAAATAGAAGGGAAAAGGGGAGAACCAGGGACCGATCTCTAGTCACCGTGAACATAGGAAGCGCGACTAGCCAGAGCGCCTGCCCAATAGTTCGTAATAACAGAAAGGACACGGCCTACTTGAAGCAAGACGTGTCGGTTTTCTCCTTTTTTTCGTTTTCTTTTCTTTCTTTTCTTTTTTTTCTCTTCTCCATTTTTTCATTATTTTGCTTTTATTTCTTCATTATTTTATATACAAGTGCTTTTTTTCTTCGGGGTTTTTCATTTGTTTCTTTAGTTTTTTCATTTTCTTTGGTTTATTTTGTTTCTTTTTCTGTTTTCATTTTTTGGGTTTTCCTTTTGTTTCTTTTTGTTTTTCATTCTACATTTTTATTTAAATGTTCAACATTTTTTTAGACTGTTGTTCAATATTTTTCAAATACTTGTTCAACATTTGCCAAATACATGTTCAACATTTTTTATATACATTATCAACATTTTTTCAAAATTTGTTTAGTATTTTTCAAATACTTGATCAATATTTTTTAAATACTTATTCAATATTTTTCAAAGGCTTGTTCAACATGTTTTTTATACATGCTCAATATTTTTTTTCAAATACTTGTTCAATATTTTTTTAATACTTGTTCAATATGTTCAAATACTTGTTCAAGATTTTTCAAAATACTTGTTAAACATTTTCCAAAACAAATTGAAGAGTATTTTTTGAAATATATATTTTTAGAATTTTTTACACTATAAACATAAGTACAAAATAAAAGTAAAAAAGAAAACAGAAAATGCACAAAAAGGAAAATAGGTAAAGGCCTCCCACACCCGTGGGCCGGCCCAGCTCGCTCGCCCTTCAGCGAGTCCGAAGCCAGACTCAGTGAAAGCGAGTTATAGGGGCGCATGACGGGAGATGTTCTATCTTCTGTATAGCTTCAATTGTAAAGTTTAGTTCTTCAGTAGAGGCGCTCTCCAAACAGTATATATTATAAAGTGCCCATGCTAATTCAAATACACTTTGAGGCAAAAAAATGTCAAAGGTAAAGGACAGACGAAACACACTTGGATATTCATTCGTTAAACTTTGGTCTAGTGCTTTGTCGCTGTTGTTTCTGTTTAAGCTAATTAGATGTCACCATGATTGTAAAATCTAATAACATGCAATGGCCAATGATCCCTTAAACACACTTGTTTCCTTTTGTGTTGAACTCTACTATTCATCTCAATGGGACACTAGTGAGGTTCAAGAGCTCTCCAAATCAATCTCCACAACAAGGACCTTGTGTGTGTACAAACAATTCTTGTTGTTGTTTGCTTAGTACGTTTTTACATCGTACTTGTACATTTTACCAGAACAATGTGTGCACACACATATAATTAAAAAAATGACAATTAGGTTAACCAACACCATCAATGGTTTTTATTTAGAAAAAAGATCCAAATACAAACATTTTTAAGGAATTATGTACATTATGTTTCATAGAAAATGATAACAGTAGGGTGAACTGCAAAAAGAACAGACATGGCCATGCGATAGACTCTACCGACTGGTGCCACTTTCAAAATAGGAAAGAGAAAACTTTCACAATCCTCTTATTCTTCGACTTTCTTCTGTCTCTCCAGCCTTTGTACCATCCACTCTGTTCCCCTCTTCGCCTCCCCGTTACGCCCCCTTGTTCTCCACTAGCTCGTCTAGTGAGCGAAGTAGAGAGGGCACAACTCCACCCCTTTCATGCACGTCATTCCAGTTTAAGCCAGGATGGCTAGTTTAGGGCTAATTTTGTCGGTCTGGAGTAGTTGCAGAGTTTTCGGGGGGGGGGGGGGGGGGCGTCCTAGAGGTCATAATCTCTGTCGACTCAAGTGGTGACAAGTTTCTTGGTAAGCCTCACAAATTTTCCTCCCAATTAGTTCCTTCCGAATCTCGTCGGGTTTACAACCTCGTTGGCCAATCGTGGCCACTTTTTATTTTAAATTATTCCAAATTAACCTAGTCTAAAATTCTTATATTGACCCAATACATTAAATTTTCTGACTTGTGAAATTCATTTGAACTCCATTTATTGAAAATATTCCTATCAATTTCAGATGATTTGTAACTAGACAATCCCAAATCATGGCCTCCGGTCATGCTTTAGCAGCTATGGTTGAAAAGTCAAGATTACAGACTCCTTATTAAAAATATTTTTTATTTTATAATTTTCCTATTAGAAATATATCATCTAATACTAGTATATATAAATATCTGATATACAACTAATGAATCCACGAAAAAGAAATAAATGCATCCTTGTTAATTTCCATTAATACTATATCAGATTATATAGCTTGGAGGATTTGGTAGCATATACTAAGTAATGTTGCATATCACAATTGTTGATTTGTCTCATTTAAAGCAAGATTCTCATTATTTTAGCACATTAAAACAAAGATTTTAGCTGACCGGCTATATATATGATACGAGAAGGAGACTGAACGCAAGCAATCACTTGACGAACCGACCACTGTTTAATTTTGTTGTTCTTGTGATCTTCGGTAGCGACAAGAAGTCAAGAGCAACACCAACGATGGCACGGGAAACCATCGTACCCACCCTTTTGGTGCTACTTCTGGCCGTTTGCTGCGCAACCACTGTCGTCCATGGCAAGGAGTGGACCGTTGGTGACAACAAGGGATGGAGCTTCGGCGTCTCTGGATGGGAGAGTGGCAAGCACATCCAGTCCGGCGACGTGCTTGGTGAGAACTCTAAAGATCAAGTGATTGGTTGTCCTTGATGTCTATACTTTGTTCTGACCTGTATTTTTGTGTTAACTAATGCACGCAGTGTTCAAGTACAACCCTAGTATGCACAACGTTGTGCAGGTGGGAGAAGGCGACTACAACTCATGCAGGGTCTTGGGCCCGTCGAGGACCTACACCTCCGGCAATGACCACATCCAGCTCGCCCGCGAAGGCAAAATGTTCTTCATCTGCAGCCATCCGGGTCACTGCCAGCAAGGCATGAAGATCGCCGTCACTGCTTAATAGATCTCGAGCATATGCGTGTCTTTGTATTTTTACCTTTTTACCAAGTCTTTATGGTGTGCTAGCTCATGATGAATTGGTGATAGAAGAAATAAATTGATCCTAGTGCAGTATCTCCATCATGTTTTCATGGAACCTTGATAAACCAACATCTATTTAGACTAGCTACTAGAAATATACGAGTAGAAATAAGTTTCTACCATTCTACCAACCATACTTTGAACATTAAGGGCAAACCATTATGAAGGTCTATCATAGTCAATTGAATTCTAAGTCTTTTCTAAAAATAGTTCACCAAAAGTATAAAGCATTCCACACATAACAAAAATTACAGGGAGGTTCTTGGACCGTCAAATGGGCACTACCACCAGAACGAGCCACTCACGCACCGCTTGTCGTAGCCAGACTAACCTTGTCTATTACAGCTGAGAAGTCTTCATGCACGCACCCTTAAGGACTAGTGCCCTGGACCCCTAGTCGTCGAGTCAATTTAACAAACTAGATCCACCAATCTAGTAACACGGTCGACCTTCACATCTAGCATATGCTCCTAGTTGGCTCTGGTCGGATTAAGGGTAGGTTCAGGCGGCACCACTCCATGATTCCAGTAGAGTTGTTTCAAACATCTCAACTTCGATTTCTTAGTGGATTGGAGCTGGAGTAGTATCTAGTTCATTTTACTCGAGCAGAGAAATGGTTGGTTCACGTGCTCCACTTCACCCACCATACCCCTCTGCCCTCGGAGTTCCTTTGAAACTACCCAATATGCCATCTTATTAACAAACACTAAGAGCATATCTAGTCAACCACTTATAATTTACTCCCTTCATTCCTTTATGTAAGGTGTATAATTTTTGGCACGGTGACCAATGCACATAATTATACACAACTTAGAAAAAAGTAACCTTGGCTAAATCTTTGATTAGTGGTAAGTAAATCATTTAGGCTAGAAAAATAAGATATACACGCAATCGGGAGAGAGATACTTTCCCTCTTTTTAGAAGGAGAGATACATGCAATCAGCGAAGAGATACTATCCTTTTTCTACAGGGCTAAAACGGAATTTTTGATGAATTAGAAGAGATGCACCTTACATTGTGGAATTTTATCAAGAAAAAAATACATCTTATAAAAAGTAACGGAGGGAGTATCTCCTTATATGCCTTTCTAAACTTAACTCCTTTATATTGAAGGAGTTAAATTGTGGCCAAACATAACCAAACCCTATATTTAACTCCTTAAAATCTTTTTGACTAATTCTTCTATCCTTCTTAACATACTTTTCAAACAATTGAATGGTATTTCATTAATCATTTGCATGATTTAGATTCAACGTACACAACAAAACAACCACAAACATACATATAGTTCATCCAATCAAATAACTCAAATTAAAACATGCATATAGTTCATCCAAAGACCACCACATCGATTAAATTTAATCCAAAAAATAAAACATAACATGTGTTATGTCGTGGACCAAGCCCTATCCAGAAAAACACAAACTCAAGCACTTGCGTGCTCATCACAACCGAAGAAATCATTTTTTGGGTGCTATGCAGTTTTACCATTTTCGGGTGGAACTTGCAGGTGCGGTAGAACTCTGAGTGAATCATGCATGTCTTCTGTACTGTCGGGATCGACAACAGGATAAGTAATACATGATGCGATAGCATATGGTACCCCTTCAACAGAGTATTGCAGTGTCATTTATTTTTATTTGGAAACTTGGAACTCTATAGAAAATGGAATAGTTTTTTTTAGAGACGGAAATGGAATAGTTTGTACCTTCAACAGAGTACTATCAAGATGGGCCTGGCCCAGGTAATTATTTGTTGCACTAACCGAAATGCATTAGGCCCATTTCTAACCCACTTGTTGTCTCCCCAACATCAGTCGACCTCTAAATTTCTTTGCGTCTTGAAATTGGTTGCAACATTTATTGCATTAAGCGTGTCCTTGTACTAAGTCTCGCATCGAAGTTTTCTTGGTCGTGGTCGTTACTGGGCTAGTCCATTTTTGTGTAGAGTCTAAAGAAAAATAGAAGGGAAAAGGGGAGTACCAGGGATCGATCCTTGGTAACCGTGAACATAGGAAGTGCGACTAGTCAGTGCACCTGCCCAACAGTTTGTGATAACAGAAAAGACACGGCCTACTTGAAGCAAGACATGCCGATTTTCTCCTTTTTCATTTCTTTTTCTTTTCTTTTCTCTTCTCCATTTTTTCAGTATTTTGCTTTTGTTTCTTAATTATTTCATATACAAGTGTTTTTTTACTCTGGGGTTTTTCATTTATTTCTTTAGTTTTTATTTCCCTTTTTCTTTTGTTTCTTTTGTTTATTTTTCTGTTTTCATTTCCTGGGTTTTCTTTTTTGTTTTTTATTCCACATTTTTATATACATGATCAACATTTTTTCAAGCTGTTGTTCAACATTTTTCAAACACATGTTCAACATTTGCGAAATACTTGTTCAACATTTTTTATATACATTATCAACATATTTTCAATTATTTGTTTAATATTTTTTCCTCGATCTACATTTTTTAAATACTTATACAATATTTTTCAAATGCTTTTTTGACATGTTTTCTATACATTCTCAACTTTTTTTAAAATACTTGTTCAACAATTTTTAAATACTAGTTCAACATTTTTATATACATGATCAGCATGTTTTCAAATACTTGTTCATCACATTTTTAATACTTGTTCAATATTTTCAAATACTTGTTCAAGATTTTTGAAATACCTATTAGACATTTTCCAAAAAAATTGAAGAGTGTTTTTGTAATATATATTTTTAGAATATTTTGCAATATAAACAAAAGTACAAAAATAAAAGTTAAAAAGAAAACAGACAATGTAAAAACAAGGAAAAAAAGTAATGGCCTCCCAAGCTCGTGGGCCGGCCCAACTTTCTTTCCAAGGAAGATCATCGCGAATGTTTCATTCCGTTTTGACTCCGTTTGGTATTCCTTTTCTGCGAAACTCTAAAATAGGCAAAAAAACAAAAACTGGCACTGGGCCTCCGGTTAATAGGTTAGTCCCAAAAATAATATAAAAGAGCATATTAAAGCCCATTAAACATCCAAAACAGATAATATAATAGCATGGAACAATAAAAAATTATAGGTATGTTGGAGACGTATCAAGCATCCCCAAACTTAATTCATGCTCGTCCTCGAGTAGGTAAATGATAAAAATAGAATTTTTTTATGTGGAATGCCACCTAACATAATTATCAATGTTATTTTCTTTATTGTGGCATGAATGTCAGATCCAAAAGATTCAAAACAAAAGTTTAATATTGACATAAAAACAATAATACTTCAAGCATACTAACAAAGAAATTATGTCTTCTCAAAATAACATGGACAAAGAAATCTATCCCTACAAAATCATATAGTCTGGCTATGCTCTATGTTCATCACACAAAATATTTAAATCATGTACAACCCTGATGACAAGCCAAGCAATTGTTTCATACTTTTGATGTTCTCAAACTTTTTCAATCTTCATGCAATACATGAGTGTGAGCCATGGACATAGCACTATAGGTGGAATAGAATGGTGGTTGTGGAGAAGACAAAAAGGAGAAGATAGTCTCACATCAACTAGGCGTATCGATGGCTATGGAGATGCCCATCAATAGATATCAATGTGAGTGAGTAGGGATTGCCATGCGACAGATGCACTAGAGCTATAAGTGTATGAAAGCTCAAAAAGAAACTAAGTGGGTGTGCATCCAACTCACTTGCTCATGAAGACCTAGAGCATTTTGAGGAAGCCCATCATTGGAATATACAAGCCAAGTTCTATAATGAAATATTCCCACTAGTATATGAAAGTGACAACATAGGAGACTCTCTATCATGAAGATCATGGTGCTACTTTGAAGCACAAGTGTGGAAAAAGGATAGTAGCGTTGCCCTTCTCTCGTTTTCTCTCATTTTTTTATTTGGGCCTTTCTCTTTTCTTATGGCCTCTTTTTTTCTTCCTTTTTTCGTCCGGAGTCTCATCCCAACTTGTGGGGGAATCATAGTCTCCATCATCCTTTCCTCACATGGGACAATGCTCTAATAATGATGACCATCACATTTTATTTACTTACAACTCAAGAATTACAACTCGATACTTAGAACAAAATATGACTCTATGTGAATGCCTCCGGCGGTGTACCGAGATGTGCAATGAATCAAGAGTGACATGTATGAAAGAATTATGAAGGTGGTGTTGCCACAAATAGGATGTCAACTACATGATCATGCAAAGCAATATGACAATGATGGAGCGTGTCATAATAAATGGAACGGTGGAAAGTTGCATGGCAATATATCCCAGAATGGCTATGAAAATGCCATAATAGGTAGGTATGGTGGCTGTTTTGAGGAAGGTAAATGGTGGGTTTATGGTACCGGCGAGAGTTGCGCGGTAGTAGAGAGGCTAGCAACGCTGGAAGGGTGAGAGTGCGTATAATCCATGGACTCAACATTAGTCATAAAGAACTCACATACTTATTGCAAAAATCTATTAGTTATCGAAACAAAGTACTACGCGCATGCTCCTATGGGGATAGATTGGTAGGAAAAGACCATCGCTAGTCCCCGACCGCCACTCATAAGGAAGACAATCAAAAAATAAATCATGCTCCGACTTCATCACATAACGGTTCACCACGTGCATGCTATGGGAATCACAAACTTTAACACAAGTACCTCTCAAATTCACAACTACTCAACTGTCATGACTCTAATATCACCATCTTCATATCTCAAAACAATCATAAGGAATCAAACTTCTCATAGTATGTAATGCACTTTATATGAAAGTTTTTATTATACCCATCTTGGATGCGCATCATATTAGGACTAATTTTATAGCCAAAGAAAATTACCATGCTGTTCTAAAAGACTCTCAAAATAATATAAGTGAAGCATTAGAGATAAATAATTTCTATAAAATAAAACCACCACCGTGCTCTAAAAAGATATAAGTGAATTGACATGCAGTTTGATCTGGGAAGTCTCATTCAGCCTGCTCCAGGTCTAGAAGAATTATCTGGGCCTTTTACTGATGAGGAAATTAATGAAGTTCTGAAAGGACTCCCATTAGACAGAGCCCCTGGACCTGATGGTTTTACTGGGATGTTTGTCAAGAGGTGCTGGTATATTATAAAGGGACAATTGCATTTTTGCCCCTAGTTGGTTCCTACCCACGGGTTTTGCCCTTACTTTTTGAGGTTGCTCAGTTTTGCCCTTACCTTTTCCGTCGAGGTCCCTCGTATGCCCTTTGACCATTTGACCAAACTTTGAAAATTCATAACTAATTCATATGAACTCAAAAAAATGCAAATAAGATATCAAAATGTTCAGATAAACATTACCTTCATGTGCATATCATTTGCATTTAGGACAAAAGCACCCTTTAAACTACCTAAGGTAATTAATTTTATTAACATTATTAAAAATAAAAAGGTATAAACAATATTTTTTCATGAATAAAAATTACATGCAAATGTAGGTGATGTTTCCTGAACATCCTGATATCTTATTTGCATTTTTCCGAGTTCATATAAATTTGTTATGAAGTTTCCAAATAATGGTCAAAGTTGTTAGAACATTCATAACAAGATGATACGAACTTAGAAAAATCCAAATAAGATATCTGGATGTTCAGAAAACATCACCTACATTTGCATGTAATTTTTATTCATGAAATTTTTTTATACCTTTTTATTTTTAATAATGTTAATAACATTAATTACCTCAGGTAGTTTAAAGGTGCTTTTGTCCTGAATGCAAATGATATGCACATAAATGTAATGTTTATCTGAACATTTTGATATCGTATTTGCATTTTCTGAGTTCATATGAATTAGTTATGAATTTACAAAGTTTTGGTCAAACGGTCAAAGGGCATTCGAGGGACCTCGACTAAAAAAGTAAGGGCAAAACTGAGCAAGCTCGAAAAGTAAGGGCAAAACCCATGGGTAGGAACCAACTAGGGGTAAAAATGCAATTGTCCCTATTATAAAAGAGGACTTTTACAAGCTATTCTCTGATTTCTTTCAAGGCAAAATCTCCCTGCAAAGTAGTAATGGTTCTTTGGTCACCCTAATACCAAAAGTCCTATCACCAGAGGGGCCAAATGATTTTAGACCCATTTCCCTCACAAACACCTGCCTCAAAATTTTAACTAAACTTTTAGCAAATAGGCTGCAAAAAGTTATTCTCACATGTATCCATAAAAATCAGTATGGTTTCCTCAAGTCCAGATCCATCCAAGATTGCATTCTTGGAGCCTGGAATACATCCACCAGTGTCACCAATCAAAGAGACCAATTTTGATACTTAAATTGGATTTTGCAAAGGCTTTTGACACTGTTGAGCATGATCTTCTATTGTTAATGTTAAAGCGCAAAGGTTTTGATGACAAATGGATGTCTTGGATTAAGGAACTTCTATCATATGGATCATCTTCTATTCTGCTTAATGGAGTGCCAGGTAAACAGTTCAACTGCAAGAGAGGGGCTAGGCAGGGTGATCCTCTTTCACCCTTGCTCTTTGTCATTGTTGCTGGTCTCTTGCAAACTGTGGTCAATAAAATGCTCCATGATGGACCGCTAGCTCTACCCATTCCATCAAATGATACTGAATTTCCAATTGTTCAATATGCTGATGATACTTTGCTAATAGTGCAAGCTGATGAGACTCAACTTCTGGCTCTCAAGGAAATGTTGGTTGCTTTCCATAAGTCTACTGGCTTGAAAGTGAACTTTCATAAATCCTGTATTCTACCCATAAATGTGTCCCCTGAAGAAACTAGCAGACTTGGAGCAGTTTTTGGATGTAAAGTGGGCACTTTGCCCTTTACATATCTTGGGCTACCAGTGGGAACCACCAGGCCAAGAATTGTAGATCTTGTCCCTGTTGTTGACAGGTTTGAAAGGAGATTGTCTGTTAATTCCTCCCTCCTATCACAAGGAGCAAGGTTACAATTGCTGCAATCAGTTCTCTCATCCATGCCAATCTACTTTCTATGTAGTCTCAGCCTGCCTGCTGCAATTATTAAACAGCTAGAGAGAATCATGAGGCAGTGCTTGTGGAGGGGAAATTCTGACACCCCAAAGCAGTCACTAGCAGCATGGCCTAAGGTGTGCAAACCTAAGGACAAGGGAGGCATGGGTATCATTAACCTAGCTATCCAGAATAAAGCTTTACTCACCAAGCATCTCCGCAAGTTTTATAACAAGGAAGATATACCATGGGTCTCCCTAATATGGGACACCTATTATAATGGTTTGGTTCCACATGCAACAGTTCAATGTGGATCATTTTGGTGGAGAGATATCATGAAAATCAATTAGGTTTATAGAGCAAACTCGACTATCATAATTAACTCTAGTAATTCTGCACTCTTATAGCATGATTCATGGGTCCTAAACAATTCTTCCAATCCAATTAAAGAGAGATTTCCATGTCTATTCTCCTTTTCTTTGGATGACAAGATCTCAGTCAGAGATTTCATTGAGGTCTTGGACATACAAACACAATTCCAACTTCCCCTATCTCCTGAGGCAATGGAAGAACTTTACACGTTATAGCTGGATATTCAGGATTTGGATAGAGACCCAAATGCATCTGACTCCTGGTCCTGGACCCCTGGAAAATGTGCTTTTTCTGCCAAAAGATATTATGTGCATGCATTCCTCCTTGCCTGATGATGATGTTTGCAAATGGATCTGGAAAAGCAAATGCACCATGAAAATCAAGCTCTTTGCATGGCTAATGCTAAATGACCATTTAAACACAAGAGACATGCTTTTCAGAAGACACTGGAGGTCTGAGGATGATGACAATCTCTGCCCCATGTGTGTTGCACAACTGCATGAAGATAGAGACCATCTTCTCTTTAAGTGCAACTTCGGCACCAGAGTTTGAAATTACTTGCAAATATACTGGCAAGCTGGTTTGTCATACAGGGAATGCATTCTGTTAGCTCAAAGAGGATTTCGTCAACCTTTCTTTTTTGAGGTAGTGTTCCTGGCTGCATGGTGCATATGGACAACAAGAAATGACAGAATCTTTATGCACATCAGGCCTACTTTTGGAGCATGGAAAGCTAAGTTCATTCATGATATAACTCTGCACTCCCACAGAATGAAGGCTGCAATAAAGCCATTACTGCTGCAATGGATCAAAGCACTACCCTAGTTTGATGTCTCATCATCTTTGTTGTGTTGTCTTACTTGTGATGGTTGTAATTTTCCTGGTTGTATATATTTCCATGATGTATGTAAATAGGTAAGTTCTAGTACATAGTTAGCCTTGTCTTTTCAGTTTTGTACTTTTTGAGTTAGTATAGACTGTACTGGACCTATTTTGTTTGAGGTTTTAATAAAGGGCTGTGGGGCTTTTGCCTCACAGTATTCAGTCAAAAAATAAGCAAACAACACACGAAAAACAGAATCTGTCAAAAACAGAACAATCTATAGCGATATGGAGATTTGTATATTGTTCTGAAAAATTAGGAAGGCCTGAGCAATTTGTATATTGTTCTACTACAAGTGGAGTAGGTATTTTATCTGTCGGGGGTGACTGATCCCCACGGACACCTATGGGACCACGGCGGACCGAGGCCCCTTTCAGTTCGGCAGGGGGCGGAGAGTGCACGAAGAGCAGATCGAGGCGAAGCGCGCGAGCGACGCGGTCGGTTTACCCAGGTTCGGGCCGCACGGATGCGTAAAACCCTACTCCTGCTTTGATTTGTATTGTGTTCTTGCTCGGGAGCGATGAATGCTACAATACGCTCAAGTGGCTAGCGAGACCGAGCGTGAGAATGATCGTCCCCCCCTCTGTTGCGCATGGGCCTCCTTTTATATGTCAAAGGGGTCACCGACAGGTGGCAGCAGAGATGGGGGTAAAAAGGTAAAAGAGGTGGTGGTTGGCGCCACCGCTTACTACAGTTGTATCATACCTAACCCCGACGGCAGGGGACAAAGGCATTAAATGCCTGTCTGTGTCGCCTGGACGGTGCGGAAAGGGACCGTCAGGGGCGCCACCATTTGCCACGATGGCTATCTTGTCAGCGCCTGCTTGCCACCGCATGCCCCTGGCTGCACAGCCTCCCGCCATGTACGCCAGGGACGGTCCCAGAGCGACACGTTGGTGGGTGAGCTGGAGCGCGGGCTGCGGAGTAGTAGCTTGCCGCGGCAAGTGCCTTGCCGCGGATGTTGTCTTGTCACGTCCGGGAGCTTGTCGCTCACCGGGTCTTGTCGCGTCCGGGAGCTTGTCGCTCACCGGGTCTTGGACGAAAGCTTGCCGCGGCAAGTGCCTTGCCGCGGTTATTATTTTGCCGCGTCCAGGAGCTTGTCGCTCACTGGGTCTCGCCGGGACATGTGGTGTGCTGCGGCGAGTTCTTTGATATGTCTTGATTGGCTTCCCCGGCAAGCTCCTCTTGCCGGGGCCTTGGATACTTTGTTCTTGAATGGCTCCAAAGGAACCACGGAGGACCTTGGCGGTCACCCGGCAAGCCTTGCCGCGGGGTGCTGCGACTGCCCGTGCACAAGTTCAGGATACTAAGGTACCCCTACTTTAGTACACCGACAAGAGCCCCCGGGCCTGGGCCATACACGGTGCCGAGCGCTGTTGGGCCAGGCCCAAAACAGTGCACGGGCACGCGCGGCCTGGGTCACACCGTATCTGACTCCGCATCCACCGCACCCTCCCCGCACGGCACGCGTCGAGCGTGGCGTCATGCGTGACGTGGGCGGCATGCGCGGGGCTAAGGCCTGCGTGCATGCGTCACGTCGTGGGCGGTTTCTTTATTAGGAAAGGCGGAACGTCCGCCACCTTCCCCTTTATAAGCAAAGGGAAGCAGGGGTAGTGCGCCCACTCGCCCCCATTCCGCTCCAATCTTGAAAAACTCTGCCCCGCCTTCGTCTTCCCAAAGCACACAGAGCGCAGTGCCCTACCCCCCGCATTGCCACCAGCACCACCAACGCCGTCGACCTCCTCCACTGCTTTCGCCATGGCCCTGAAGGGCGACAAGGGGGAAAACCGTGAAGTCGACCGAGGCGCAGCGGCTCGCGGCGCTGCGGAAGGAGCGAGCCATCTTCCCCCCCCCCCAAGCTCGGCGCGAAGGAGCTGCGGGAGTACTATTATCTCTTTTGGGCGACGGAGACGCGAGCTCATCCGCGGACCAAGGTGCTCCCGGCCGCTGCGCACGCGACGGCTCCGGACGGGTACCCTTTCTTCGCGGTCTTCTTCTACTGCGGGCTCTGCCCGCCCTTTTCCGAGTTCTTTTGTGACATCATGAACACATACAATCTCTGCCTCCTTGATTTCACTCCCAATGCCGTCCTCACCATGGCCGTTTTCGCCCACCTTTGCAAGAACTTTGTCGGAGTCCACCCTAGTGTAGCCCTTTTTCGCCATTTCTTCATTCCCCGGGTAGAGAGAGGAGAGCCCTTGTCCGGCAGAATTTCCTGGGTCTCTAGGACCGGCAAGAAGGATTCCTATTTGGAAGGCGAATTCCGCGGCAAGTGGGAGGAGTGGAGGGCTGATTGGTGTTGGATTGTCGAAGAGAGCCCGCAACCATTCACCGCCCGGCGCCAAGTAGCAGCAGTACGCGGCAGCGACTGGAGCGACGTGGCCCCGGAGGACAGCAGGCTGCAGATTGCCGTCACCAGGATCCAGCGCTTAAGGCTTGCCAGACTCACTGTGGGCGCCGTGGGCGCGGACTTCCTTCGCCGCCGCATCGCCCCCCTGCAGGAACGGAGGAGGCCTGCTTGGGAGTTCAAGAACGCGGCAGATATCATGAGGCTGCGCCCGGGCCTCAATTATAATCTCACTGTCCTTGAGCTCAACGGAATACCGCAGGAGCTCTTCAAGTACGATTCAGATCACCCCGAGGTCTTCAGATTGCCGCCGGGCGTCGTCCCTTTATGCAACAATTCGGCGCTCGACCGCATCAGGGCGATGATGCCACTGTGCGATTCGCACGGAATCATGCCAACTTGGCAAGAGCCAGAAGACGAGGTTGTGCAGCAATTCTTCGACGACTTGGTGGAAGTGCCAATCCGCGCCGACGAGAAGGACGGCCTCACCCGCGACACCACCGAGGCGGAGTTGGCGTACATCGCCACCAGGTTGGAAGAGGCGGCAGCAGCTACCGCAGCGGGCGAGTTCGGCTTCACCTTGGAGGAGGCAGCGGCAGCAGAGGCGGAGAATCGTGCCGAGCGAGAGGAAATCTCCGGCAAGAAGGAGCTTGCCCAGCAAGAAGAGCTTGCCGGCAAGGAAGATCTTGTCGGGCGTGGTGCCGAGCCGAGTGAGCCTGCCGAGGATGCGAGCGGGTCATTGGAGATTGGCTCCTCCTCCTCCACTTCGTCCTCAGACAGCACGCCGCCAGCAACATCTCCGTCCCCACCAAGAAGGCGTCTCCGCAAGGCCGGGGATGCGGCGAGGCGGCAGGCGGGCCGGCAGTCGCCGCGCCGCACGACGCGCTCTACCGTGGCAAGCACCGTTGCCACGGGAGCGCCCCATGCTGCTGCTTCGACTGGAGCGGGGTCTTCCCGGACTGCCGTTTCTGCTCCCGCCAAGTGACCAAGGGAGCCTACTCCTCCACCTTCCCGCGCCAGACGCGGGCCAGATTTTGACTTCTCCGCGTTCAGCTCCGACGAGGAAGAAGAAGAGGAGTGAGTTCTTCTTACTGTACTTGCAATTCTTTGATTTCCGCTGTTTTTGTCTTGTCTTGTTTCTCACTTGCCTTTCCCTGTATCTGTTCCTTTTTAGGACTCTGGCGCAGAGAGCGGCAAAGAGAGCCAAGGTGCCGGTGATCGTCATCGAGGACGAACCCACTGCGTCAACAGGGGACGTGCCTGAGAGAAACCCGTCCGACCCGGCGGCTGATCTTCAGAGCAGCCCCCAGCGTAAGTGTCTTGTTTACTTCCCGCTGTTGGGCGCGTACGAAGATCCTGGTCATGCTGATACCTGTTTGTTGACTTGTCCAGGAGCAGAGCAGCCTCACCAGGAGAGCCTGGAGGACGCTCCCGAAGCGTCAAGGGAGAGTCCTCCGGTGAGAGAGAGGTCTCCGGCAAGGGAGGAGACTCCGACAAGGGAGGAGCCCCCGGCCAGGGAGGAGACTCTGGCAAGGGAGGAGCCCCCGGCAAGGGAGGGATCTCCGGCAAAGGACTGCGTCAACGATCCCCCGGCGACGGAGACCACAGCTGCAGACCTTGGCACAGGTAACTTCCTTGCTTTCAAACCCCCCTTGGTTTCTTCGTCTTCTTGATCTTTCTCTTGGATTTTGCTCAAATTTTGTTTGAATTTTCTCCCCTCTTCCGGCCGTCACATCCATCTGCTGCAGAGCCGATGGAGACTGAAGTCGCCGCCGAGGAAGCAGCCGGCCCCGGCGAGGAGGCCGCCAGGGCTGCCGCCGCGGAGGCGGGCGGGGAGTCTGGCGGTCGTACTGACGACCCGGAGGCCGCAGGAGCGCCAGGCGCTGCTCCGACCACTGACTCCTCTGCCGCTGCCGCCGCACCAGGCTCCGAAGAGCCCCAGCCTGGCGTCTATCTGAAGGCCGGTGACAACATCTTCATCAACCTCCCCTGGGCGTCGGGCTCCAGGGCGCCGGTCGAGGGAGAAATGCTTGACGGAGAAGTGCTTGCCTTCGCCGGGCTGAAGCTAGTCGACGTGCCAAGCAGCAGCAGCGGCGAACCTGAAGAGGAGCGCCTGCTGCGGAAGCTAGTGGCGCTCTACCGCGCTCGGCAGGCCAAGCTGGAGTCCCGCGAAGTGCTCGTCGCGAAGGCCGGTGCTGATATCGAGAAGCATGCAGAAGAGCTCCGGGGCGCCAACCAGGAAGCTCTCCGCTCCCTGTCAAAGGAGCGGGAAGATCTTGCCGAAGCGCAGCAGGCCTTCCTCCTCGAGAAGGCCGACGCCGAAGAGCGCCAACGTCTTGCCGCGGAGAAGCTGTCTTCGCGGGAGGGTGACTTGGCGCAGCGGAAGGTCCACCTCGACAGCCACGAGGAGGAGCTTGCCCCGCGCGAGCGAGAAGTTGGCGGGGCCCTTAAGCAAGCCGAAGACGCCGCCGCAGCCGCCGAGGCCGCCAAGAACGAGCTGGAGCTGAAGGTGACGCAGTTGGAGGCGAGCCTCAAGGTGAGCGGCGACGAGCTTGCCGCGCTCAAACTTGAGCGAGAGAAGGACGCCAACAGTTACTCTGAGCTGCAGGCCCTTTTCGCCAAGAAGGGCAAGGAATTGGATGCCGCCAAGAACTCCAACGCTGATCTCGAAGCAAAGCTGGCGGTTCTGACGCAATCTCTGGACGGCGCCAAGGAGCAGGATGCGGCCTTGAAGGAAGAGGTCGAGGCCGACAAGGTGCTGCTGGCGAACGCTGCCGCCGCCCAGAAGACCTTGTCGGAGAACGTGGAGCACTGGGCGGAGGGTCTGGTGAACGTCGCCGCGGATGTCGACAAGGAGCTGGCGCAATTGGGGATGGTGGATCTCGGGTACTCCTCCGACGAGAATCTCCAACCCAGCGCCAAGCTGACTCTGTTCTTCAAGGGTGTGGCGACGGCGCTCCAGCGACTCCGGGAGCAGATCCCAAAGCAGCTTGCCGACGAGTTGCGCAAGATTTGTGCGGGAGCTCTCCAGAAGGTGCTGATGAAGGTGGCCTTCCGCAACCCAGGCCTCCGTCTCAACAACGTCCTCCGAAGCCTGCCGCCAGATGCTAATCTGGAGGAGCTCAAGGCCCTTGTCGCACCTATTGTGGACAGGGTGAGCGGAATCAGGAGGGTCGAAGGCAACCGCGTAGACTAGGCCATTCATCTTTTTCTTTCCTTGTCGCTGTCAATCATGTTATAAAAAACAGTCTGTTAGAGCTGCGACAAGTTATTTTGTAATATACTCTATCCTTGGTAGTAATTGCTATGTTATTTCCTTTACTTGACTCTTTCCTTTGTATGTTTTTATCCTACGCTTTTAGGGAACTTGCCGGCGCAGGCACCTTTGTCGCGAGCGCTGAGTGCGGAACGTCAGCAACCTGCTGGCGGTGCCGCAGCTGGCAAGAAACCTTGTCGCGGCTAGTCGCAGCTCACTTAAGTTGTTGAGCGGACTCGAAACAACAGTATGGGCGCAACTAGCTACGATTTGGCGGTGCCGCAGCTGGCAAGAAACCTTGTCGCGGATAGTCGCAGCTCACTTAAGTTGTTGAGCGGACTCGAAACAACAGTAAGGGCGCAACTAGCTACGAGTTGGCGGTGCCGCAGCCGGCAAGAAACCTTGTCGCGGCTAGTCGCAGCTCACTTAAGTTGTTGAGCGGACTCGAAACAACAGTAAGGGCGCAACTAGCTACGAGTTGGTTCCTCCGCGCACAGGTTTTCCATACAAAGCACGGTCATTCAAGGAAAATAACTTCAAAATTTAAAGGAAATTTGATTGCTCAGACTTTGGCAACTTATCTTTTTTTTGTTATTTGCTCCCGGCAAGGCAAAATCTTCTTGAACGACGCCTGGTCCATACCGTATCTTCTCCCTTCCCCCCGGCAAACTTGTGCACGAGGGAACCTCCTTTTCCTTGTGAAAAAGAAAGAAGACGAGGTAACAGTATGGAGCCTTATGGCTCGTTATTGCTTACCGGGAGTAAGTGCTGCACAAAATGTCAGATAATACATGCAAAATCTAAAAAGCATGAAATAGACAAGGCGTGCTGAGCACATAACCTTTATGCACGGGATCTGTGCCCGACTTTGTACAAAGGATTACATGCAACAGCGGCAAGACTTGTACAAAGGGTGGTTGCCGGAACGGGTTCCGGCAACCGCGCCCTACGGGTAAAACTTGCGAAGATGCTCAATATTCCAGGAGTTGCTCACCGGAATGCCATCTTCGGTCTCAAGGCGGACAGTGCCAGGCCTAGTGACTCGTTTCACCCGGTAAGGGCCTTCCCACTTCGGCGTCACCTTGTTGGAATTCTTGGCGGACTGAACGCGCCGAAGAACAAGGTCGCCTTCCTCGAAGCTTCTGGCTTTAACTTTGCGGCTATGGTAGCGGCGCAAAGCTTGCTGGTAGCGAGCGGCTCGCACAGCAGCCTGAAGACGGTCTTCCTCAAGGAGCAGCGCGTCGTCTTGTCGCAGCTGCTCTTGCTCAAGCTCGTCGTAAGCGAGCACTCGAGGCGATCCATATACGAGTTCGGGGGGGGGGGGGGGGCGGCGAACGGTGCGAGGAGCGAGATATGCTCGGACTTCTAACTGCGTTAGAAGGAGTAGTACCTCGTCCAGGCGACCGTGCCCTGCTTGTGCCAGCATGTTGGCGCGCATGCTGGTCTTGAGCGCTCCGGGATCCGCCAGCTTGATCTTGGCCCAGCAAACGTATGGTACCGTGAGTACCATGACGCTGCTGGTCCCGCGCCTCCTGAGATGGGCGCGGTGCGTGTACGGACGCCGAGGTCTTGGAGTGCGCCCGGTCGTTGTGGGAGTCGACCGCGCCGCCGATGTGCAGCGCAGCCTTGTCCTTGGACCTGGCAGCACCATGAGCCTCCTCGTCGGCGCCCGTTCTTCCGCCGGCGCCTACTCCACTAGCCGTTCGCTCCGGCGATGGTGGGCTCGGGGCAGACGGAGCAGCTGCCTCCGAAATCTTCCTCTTCGGTGGCATGTTGATGAAGATGACGAAGATTCGGCTCGTGCGAACGCCGGATCAGGTTCACACAGCCTCGACGCACCCCCTACCTGGCGCGCCAAAGATGTCGGGGGTGACTGATCCCCACGGACACCTATGGGACCACGGCGGACCGAGGCCCCTTTCGGTTCGGCAGGGGGCGGAGAGTGCACGAAGAGCAGATCGAGGCGAAGCGTGCGAGCGACGCGGTCGATTTACCCAGGTTCGGGCCGCACGGATGCGTAAAACCCTACTCCTACTTTGATTTGTATTGTGTTCTTGCTCGGGAGCGATGAATGCTACAGTACGCTCAAGTGGCTAGCGAGACCGAGCGTGAGAATGATCGTCCCCCCCTCTGTTGCGCATGGGCCTCCTTTTATATGTCAAAGGGGTCACCGACAGTGAAGGAAATATGCCCTAGAGGCAATAATAAAGTTATTATTTATTTCCTTATATCATGATAAATGTTTATTATTCATGCTAGAATTGTATTAACCGGAAACATAATACATGCGTGAATACATAGACAAACAGAGTGTCACTAGTATGCCTCTACTTGACTAGCTCGTTAATCAAAGATGGTTATGTTTCCTAACCATGAACAAAGAGTTGTTATTTGATTAACGAGGTCACATCATTAGTTGAATGATCTGATTGACATGACCCATTCCATTAGCTTAGCACACGATCGTTTAGTATGTTGCTATTGCTTTCTTCATGACTTATACATGTTCCTATGACTATGAGATTATGCAACTCCCGTTTGCCGGAGGAACACTTTGGGTGCTACCAAACGTCACAACGTAACTGGGTGATTATAAAGGAGTACTACAGGTGTCTCCAAAGGTAGATGTTGGGTTGGCGTATTTCGAGATTAGGATTTGTCACTCCGATTGTCGGAGAGGTATCTCTGGGCCCTCTCGGTAATGCACATCACTTAAGCCTTGCAAGCATTGCAACTAATGAGTTAGTTGCGGGATGATGTATTACGGAACGAGTAAAGAGACTTGCCAGTAACGAGATTGAACTAGGTACTGGATACCGACGATCGAATCTCGGGCAAGTAACATACCGATGACAAAGGGAACAACGTATGTTGTTATGTGGTCTGACCGATAAAGATCTTCGTAGAATATGTAGGAGCCAATATGGGCATCCAGGTCCCGCTATTGGTTATTGACCGGAGACGTGTCTCGGTCATGCCTACATTGTTCTCGAACCGTAGGGTCCGCACGCTTAACGTTACGATGACAGTTATTATGAGTTTATGCATTTTGATGTACCGAAGGTTGTTCGGAGTCCCGGATGAGATCACGGACATGACGAGGAGTCTCGAAATGGTCGAGACGTAAAGATTGATATATTGGAAGCCTATCTTTGGACATCGGAAGTGTTCCGGGTGAAATCGGGATTTTACCGGATTACCGGGAGGGTTACCGGAACCCCCCGAGAGCCAAATGGGCCAACATGGGCCTTAGTGGAAAGGTGAGAGGGCAGCCCACATAGGGCTGCGCCTCCCCCCTCTCCCTAGTCCTATTAGGACTAGGAGAGGGGCCGGCCACCTCTCTTTCTCTCCCCTTTAAAGGATTCCTAGTTGGACTAGGATTGGAGGGGGGAGTCCTACTCCCGGTAGGAGTAGGACTCCTCCTGCGTCTCCCTCTCTTTGGCCGGCCAGCCCCCTCCCTCCAACCTTTATATACGGGGGCAGGGGACACCCCAAGACACACAAGTTGATCCTTGAGATCGTTCCTTAGCCGTGTGCGGTTCCCCCTGCCACCAAATTCCACCTCGATCATACCGTTACAGTGCTTAGGCGAAGCCCTGCATCGGTAGTACATCAAGATCGTCACCACGCCGTCGTGCTGACGGAACTCTTCCTCGACGCTTTGCTGGATCGGAGCCCGAGGAACGTCATCGAGCTGAACGTGTGCTAAGAACTCGGAGGTGCCGGAGTAACGGTGCTTGGATCGGTCGGATCGGGAAGAAGACGTACGACTACTTCCTCTACGTTGTGTGATCGCTTCCGCAGTCGGTCTGCGTTGGTACGTAGACAACACTCTCCCCTCTCGTTGCTATGCATCACCATGATCTTGCGTGTGCGTAGGAAAATTTTCGAAATTACTGCGTTCCCCAACAGTGACATCCGAGCCTAGGTTTTTATGGTTTGATGTTATATGCACGAGTAGAACACAAGTGAGTTGTGGGCGATACAAGTCATACTGCCTACCAGCATGTCATACTTTGGTTCGGCGGTATTGTTGGACGAGACGATCCGGACCAACCTTACGCGTACTCTTACGCGAGACCGGTTCCCTCGATGTGCTTTGCACATAGATGGCTTGCGGAAGACTGTCTCTCCAACTTTAGTTGAACCAAGTGTGACTACGCCCGGTCCTTGAGAAGGTTAAAACGGAGTCTATTTGACGAACTATCGTTGTGGTTTTTGATGCGTAGGTGAGATGAGTTCTTACTTAAGCCCGTAGCAGCCACGTAAAACTTGCAACAACAAAGTAGAGGACGTCTAACTTGTTTTTGCAGGGTATGTTGTGATGTGATATGGTCAAGACATGATGCTGATTTTATTGTATGAGATGATCATGTTTTGTAACCGAGTTATCGGCAACTGGCAGGAGCTATATGGTTGTCGCTTTATTGTATGCAATGCAATCGCGATGTAATGCTTTACTTTATTACTAAACGGTAGTGATAGTCGTGGAAGCATAAGATTGGCGAGACGACAACGATGCTACGATGGAGATCAAGGTGTCGCGCCGGTGATGATGGTGATCATGACGGTGCTTCGGAGATGGAGATCACAAAGCACAAGATGATGATGGCCATATCATATCACTTATATTGATTGCATGTGATGTTTATCCTTTTATGCATCTTATCTTGCTTTGATTGACGGTAGCATTATAAGATGATCTCTCACTAAATTATCAAGAAGTGTTCTCCCTGAGTATGCACCGTTGCAAAAGTTCTTCGTGCTGAGACACCACGTGATGATCGGGTGTGATAGGCTCTACGTTCAAATACAACGGGTGCAAAACAGTTGCACACGCAGAATACTCAGGTTATACTTGACGAGCCAAGCATATACAGATATGGCCTCGGAACACGGAGACCGAAAGGTCGAGCGTGAATCATATAGTAGATATGATCAACATATTGATGTTCACCATTGAAAACTACTCCATCTCACGTGATGATCGGTTATGGTTTAGTTGATTTGGATCACGTGATCACTTAGATGATTAGAGGGATGTCTATCTAAGTGGGAGTTCTTAAGTAAATTAACTGAACTTAAAAAATTTATCATGAACTTAGTCCTGGTAGTATTTTGCAAATTATGTTATAGATCAATAGCTCGCGTTGTTGCTTCCTTGTGTTTATTTTGATATGTTCCTAGAGAAAATTATGTTGAAAGATGTTAGTAGCAATGATGCAGATTGGATCCGTGATCTGAGGTTTATCCTCATTGCTGCACAAAAGAATTATGTCCTTGATGCACCGCTAGGTGACAGACCTATTGCAGGAGCAGATGCAGACGTTATGAACGTTTGGCTAGCTCAATATGATGACTACTTTATAGTTTAGTGCACCATGCTTAATGGCTTAGAATCGGGACTTCAAAGACGTTTTGAACGTCATGGACCATATGAGATGTTCCAGGAGTTGAAGTTAATATTTCAAGTAAATACCCGAGTTGAGAGATATGAAGTCTCCAACAAGTTCTATAGCTGAAAGATGGAGGAGAATCGCTCAACTAGTGAGCATGTGCCCAGATTGTCTGAGTACTACAATCGCTTGAATCAAGTAGGAGTTAATCTTCCAGATAAAATAGTGATTGACAGAATTCTCTAGTCACCATCACCAAGTTAGTAGAACTTCGTGATGAACTATAATATGCAAGGGATAACGGAAACAACTCCCAAGCTCTTCGTGATGCTGAAATCAACGAAGGTAGAAATCAAGAAAAACATCAAGTGTTGATGGTTGACAAGATCACTAGTTTCAAGAAAAGGGCAAAGGAAAGAAGGGGAACTTCAAAAGAACGGCAAGCAAGTTGCTACTCATGTGAAGAAGCCCAAGTCTGGTCCTAAGCCTGAGACAAAGTGCTTCTACTGCAAAGGCACTGGTTACTGGAAGCGGAACTACCCCAAGTGATTGGCGGATAAGAAGGATGGCAAAGTGAACATAAGTATATTTGATATACATGTTATTGATGTGTACTTTACTAGTGTTTATAGCAAACCCTCAGTATTTGATACTAGTTCAGTTGCTAAGAGTAGTAACTCGAAACGGGAGTTGCAGAATAAACAGAGACTAGTTAAGGGTAAAGTGACGATGTGTGTTGGAAGTAGTTCCAAGATTGATATGATCATCATCGCATACTCCCTATAATTTCGGGATTAGTGTTGAACCTAAATAAGTGTTATTTGGTGTTTGCGTTGAGCATGAATATGATTTGATCATGTTTATTGCAATATGGTTATTCATTAAAGTCAGAGAATAATTGTTGTTCTATTTACATGAATAAAACCTTCGATGGTCATACACCCAATGAAACAAGTTCGTTGAATCTCGATCGTAGTGATACACATATTGAAACCAAAAGATGCAAAGTTAATAATGATAGTGCAACTTATTTGTGGCACTGCTGTTTAGGTCATATTGGTATAAAGCGCATGAAGAAACTCCATGCTGATGGGCTTTCGGAATCACTTGATTATGAATCACTTGATGCTTGCGAACCATGCCTTTTGGGCAAGATGACTAAAACGCCGTTCTCCGGAACAATGGAGCGAGAAAAGATTTATTGGAAATCATACATACTGATGTATGTGGTCCGATGAATATTGAGGCTCGCGACAGGTATCATTATTTTCTGATCTTCACAGATGATTTGAGCAGATATGAGTATATCTACTTGATGAAACATAAGTCTGAAACATTTGAAAAGTTCAAAGAATTTCAGAGTGAAGTGGAAAATCATCGTGACAAGAAAATAAAAGTTTCTACGATATGATCGCAGAGGTAAAATATTTGAGTTACGAGTTTGGTCTTCAATTAAAACAATGTGGAATAGTTTCACAAAATCATGCCACATGGAACACCACAGCATAATGGTGTGTCCGAACGTCATAACCGTACTTTATTGGATATAGTGCAATCTATGATGTATCTTACCGATCTACCACTATCGTTTTGGGGTTATGCATTAGAGACAGCTGCATTCACGTTAAATAGGGCACCATCTAAATCCGTTGAGACGACACCATGTGAACTATGGTTTGGCAAGAAACCTAAGCTATCGTTTCTTAAAGTTTGGGGTTGCGATGCTTATATGAAAAAGTTTCATCCTGATAAGCTCAAACTCAAATCGGAGAAGTGCGTCTTCATAGGATATCCAAAGGAAACTATTGGATACACCTTCTATCACAGATCCGAAGGCAAGACTTTTTGTTGCTAAAATTCGGAAACTTTCTGGAGAAGGAGTTTCTCTCGAAAGAAGTAAGTGGGAGGAAAGTAGAACTTGACGAGGTAACTGTACCTGCTCCCTTGTTGGAAAGTAGCACATCACAGAAAACTGTTTCTGTGACACCTACACCAGTTAGTGAGGAAGCTAATGATGATGATCATGAAATTTCAGAACAAGATACTACTGAACCTCGTAGATCAACCAGAGTAAGATCCGCGCCAGAGTGGTACGGTAATCCTTTTCTGGAAGTCATGCTACTAGATCATGATGAACCTACGAACTATGAAGAAGCGATGGTGAGCCCAGATTCCGCAAAGTGGCTTGAAGCCATGAATTCTGAGATATGATCCATGTATGAGAACAAAGTATGGACTTTGGTTGACTTGCCTGATGATCGGCAAGCAATTGAGAATAAATGGATCTTCAAGAGGAAGACGGACGTTGATAGTAGTGTTACTATCTACAAAGCTAGAATTGTCGCAAAAGGTTTTCGACAAGTTCTAGGTGTTGACTACGATGAGAGCTTCTCACTCGTATCTATGCTCGAGTCTGTCCGAATCATGTTAGTAATTGCCGCATTTTATGAAATCTGGCAAATGGATAAACAAAACTGCATTCCTTAATGGATTTATTAAAGAAGAGTTGTATATGATGCAACAGAAGGTTTTGTCAATCCGAAAGGTGCTAACAAAATGTGCAAGCTCCAACGATCCATCTGTGGACTGGTGCAAGCATCTCGGAGTTGGAATATACGCTTTGATGAGTTGATCAAAGCATATAGTTTTATACAGACTTGCGGTGAAGCCTGTATTTACAAGAAAGTGAGTGGGAGCACTACAACATTTCTGATAAGTATATGTGAATGACATATTATTGATCGGAAATAATGTAGAATTATTCTGTAAAGCATAAAGGAGTGTTTGAAAGGAGTTTTTCAAAGAAATACTTCGGTGAAGCTGCTTACATATTGAGCTTCAAGATCTATAGAGATAGATCAAGACGCTTGATAAGTTTTTTCAATGAGTACATACCTTGACAAGATTTTGAAGTAGTTCAAAATGGAGCAGTCAAAGAAAGAGTTCTTGCCTATATTATAAGGTGTGAAGTTGAGTAAGACTCAAAGCCCAACCACGGCAGAAGATAGAAAGAGAATGAAAGTCATTCCCTATGCCTTGGCCATAGGTTCTATAAAGTATGTCATGCTGTATACCAGATCTATTGTATACCCTGCACTGATTTGGCAAGGGAGTACAATAGTGATCTAGGAGTAGATCACTGGACAGTGGTCAGAATTATCCTTAGTGAAATAAGGATATGTTTCTCGATTATGGACGTGACAAAAAGGTTCGTCGTAAAGGGTTACGTCGATGCAAGTTTTTGACACTGATCTAGATGAATCTAAAAGTCTCAATCTGGATACATATTGAAAGTGGGAGCAATTAGCTAGAGTAGCTCCTTGAAGAGCATTATAGACAAAGAATTTTGCAAAATACTTACGGATCTGAATGTGACAGACCCGTTGACTAAAATTATCTCACAAGCAAAACATGATCACACCTTAGTACTCTTTGGGTGTTAATCACATAGAGATGTGAACTAGATTACTGACTCTAGTAAACCCTTTGAGTGTTGGTCACATGACGATGTGAACTATGGGTGTTAATCACATGGTGATGTGAACTATTGCTGCTAAATCACATGGCGATGTGAACTAGATTATTGACTCTAGTGCAAGTGGGAGACTGAAGGAAATATGCCCTAGAGGCAATAATAAAGTTATTATTTATTTCCTTATATCATGATAAATGTTTATTATTCATGCTAGAATTGTATTAACCGGAAACATAATACATGTGTGAATACATAGACAAACAGAGTGTCACTAGTATGCCTCTACTTGACTAGCTCGTTAATCAAAGATGGTTATGTTTCCTAACCATGAACAAAGAGTTGTTATTTGATTAACGAGGTCACATCATTAGTTGAATGATCTGATTGACATGACCCATTCCATTAGCTTAGCACACGATCGTTTAGTATGTTGCTATTGCTTTCTTCATGACTTATACATGTTCCTATGACTATGAGATTATGCAACTCCCGTTTGCCGGAGGAACACTTTGGGTGCTACCAAACGTCACAACGTAACTGGGTGATTATAAAGGAGTACTACAGGTGTCTCCAAAGGTAGATGTTGGGTTGGCGTATTTCGAGATTAGGATTTGTCACTCCGATTGTCGGAGAGGTATCTCTGGGCCCTCTCGGTAATGCACATCACTTAAGCCTTGCAAGCATTGCAACTAATGAGTTAGTTGCGGGATGATGTATTACGGAACGAGTAAAGAGACTTGCCAGTAACGAGATTGAACTAGGTATTGGATACCGACGATCGAATCTCGGGCAAGTAACATACCGATGACAAAGGGAACAACGTATGTTGTTATGCGGTCTGACCGATAAAGACCTTCGTAGAATATGTAGGAGCCAATATGGGCATCCAGGTCCCGCTATTGGTTATTGACCGGAGACGTGTCTCGGTCATGTCTACATTGTTCTCGAACCTTAGGGTCCGCACGCTTAACGTTACGATGACAGTTATTATGAGTTTATGCATTTTGATGTACCGAAGGTTGTTCGGAGTCCCGGATGAGATCACGGACATGACGAGGAGTCTCGAAATGGTCAAGACGTAAAGATTGATATATTGGAAGCCTATGTTTGGACATCGGAAGTGTTCCGGGTGAAATCGGGATTTTACCGGATTACCGGGAGGGTTACCGGAACCCCCCGAGAGCCAAATGGGCCAACATGGGCCTTAGTGGAAAGGTGAGAGGGCAGCCCACATAGGGCTGCGCCTCCCCCCTCTCCCTAGTCCTATTAGGACTAGGAGAGGGGCCGGCCACCTCTCTTTCTCTCCCCTTTAAAGGATTCCTAGTTGGACTAGGATTGGAGGGGGGAGTCCTACTCCTACCGGGAGTAGGACTCCTCCTGCGCCTCCCTCTCTTTGGCCGGCCAGCCCCCCTCCCTCCAACCTTTATATACGGGGGCAGGGGACACCCCAAGACACACAAGTTGATCCTTGAGATCGTTCCTTAGCCGTGTGCGGTGCCCCCTGCCACCAAATTCCACCTCGATCATACCGTTACAGTGCTTAGGCAAAGCCCTGCGTCGGTAGTACATCAAGATCGTCACCACGCCGTCGTGCTGACGGAACTCTTCCTCGACGCTTTGCTGGATCGGAGCCCGAGGAACGTCATCGAGCTGAACGTGTGCTAAGAACTCGGAGGTGCCGGAGTAACGGTGCTTGGATCGGTCGGATCGGGAAGAAGACGTACGACTACTTCCTCTACGTTGTGTGATCGCTTCCGCAGTCGGTCTGCGTTGGTACGTAGACAACACTCTCCCCTCTCGTTGCTATGCATCACCATGATCTTGCGTGTGCGTAGGAAAATTTTCGAAATTACTGCGTTCCCCAACAGACAGGTGGCAGCAGAGATGGGGGTAAAAAGGTAAAAGAGGTGGTGGTTGGCGCCACCGCTTACTACAGTTGTATCATACCTAACCCTGACGGCAGGGGACAAAGGCATTAAATGCCTGTCTGTGTCGCCTGGACGGTGCGGAAAGGGACCGTCAGGGGCGCCACCGTTTGCCACGATGGCTATCTTGTCAGCGCCTGCTTGCCACCGCATGCCCCTGGCTGCACAGGCTCCCACCATGCACGCCAGGGACGGTCCCAGAGCGACACGTTGGTGGGTGAGCTGGAGCGCGGGCTGCGGAGTAGTAGCTTGCCGCGGCAAGTCCCTTGCCGCGGATGTTGTCTTGTCGCGTCCGGTAGCTTGTCGCTCACCGGGTCTTGTCGCGTCCGGGAGCTTGTCGCTCACCGGGTCTTGGACGGAAGCTTGCCGCGGCAAGTGCCTTGCCGCGGTTATTATTTTGCCGCGTCCAGGAGCTTGTCGCTCACTGGGTCTCGCCGGGACATGTGGTGTGCTGCGGCGAGTTCTTTGATATGTCTTGATTGGCTTCCTCGGCAAGCTCCTCTTGCCGGGGTCTTGTCTTCTTCCCGGCAAGCTCCTCTTGCCGGGGCCTTGGATACTTTGTTCTTGAATGGCTCCAAAGGAACCACGGAGGACCTTGGCGGTCACCCGGCAAGCCTTGCCGCGGGGTGCTGCGGCTGCCCGTGCACAAGTTCGGGATACTAAGGTAACCCTACTTTAGTACACCGACATTATCGCTCTCTGGTAAAAAATGAAAATTAATTTCATGAGCGTAAAAGTTTTTATTTTTACAGCAAGATCAAACAACTATCACCCAAGAAGATCCTAAAGGCTTTACTTGGCACGAACACTAATTAAAACATAAAAAACACAATCAAATAGAAGCTAGATGAATTATTTATTACTAAACAGGAACAAAAAGCAAAGAACAAAATAAAATTGGGTTGCCTCCCAACAAGCGCTATCGCCCCTAGCTAGGCATAAAAATAAGAATAGATCTAGGTATTGCCATCTTTGGTATGCAACCCATAAGTGGCTCTCATAGTAGATTCATAAGGCAATTTAATTTTCTCCCTAGGAAAGTGTTCCATGACTTTCCTTAACGGAAATTGGAATCTAATATTTCCTTATTTCATGTCAATAATTGCAGCAATCGTTAGGATTGCAATCTATATCAAGAACAATGAAATATATGGGCACATAATTCCTATTTTAAACAATAAGAACATCATTAATCCTTCCCATAGGTTTCTTAATGGTGGAATCCGCAAGATGCAAATTTAAAGAACAATCATCAAATTCACGGAAACCTAGCACATCACACAAAGTTTTTGGAATCGTGGAAACACTAGCACCCAAATCACATAAAGCATAGTATTCATAATCTTTAATCTTAATTTTAATAGTAGGTTCCCACTCATCATAAAGTTTTCTAGGGATAGAAACTTCTAGTTCAAGATTTTCTTCACAGGATTGCATTAAAGTATCAACGACATGTTTAGTAAAAGCTTTATTTTGGTTATAAGCATGAGGAGAATTTAACACGGATTGCAATAAGGAAATACAATCTATCAAAGAGCAATTATCATAATTAAATTCCTTGAAATCCAAAATAGTGAGTTCATTGCTATGTAAAGTTTTGACCTCTTCAATCTCACTTTTATTATTTTTTGCATCAAGATCTAAAAACTCCGAATCATTGGGACGCCTTTTAACGAAAGTTGACTCATCTCCAGTCTCATCTTTATCAAGATTCATATTGTAAAACAAAGATTTAATAGGAGTCACATCAATCACTTTTAGATCTTCATCATTATTATCATGAAAACTAGAAGAACACGCTTTCACAAAGCAATCTTTTTTAGCACGCATCCTAGTGGTTCTTTCTTTGCACTCATCAATGGAAATTCTCCTGGCTTTGAGAGACTCATTGATGTCATGCTTAGGTGGAATAGATGTAAGTTTCAAAGAATCAACATCAAGGGAAATTCTACCCACGTCCCTAGCCAACTCATCAATCTTAAGCAATTTTTCTTCAACCAAAGCATTGAAATTCTTTTGCGAACTCATAAATTATTTAACACTAATCTCAACATCAGAGGGCATCTTATTAAAATTTCCATAAGAGTTGTTGTAGGAATTACCATAATTATTAGAGGAATTATTTGGAAACGGCCTAGAATTAAAGTTTCCTCTATACGTGTTGTTACCAAAATTGTTCCTACCAACAAAATTCACATCAGTAGATTCATTATTAATCTCAATCAAAGTGGACAAAGGCATATCATTAGGATCGGAAGAAACACTTTTATTAGCAAACAATTTCATAAGTTCATCCATCTTTCCACTCAAAACATTAATCTCTTCAATCGCATGAACTTTTTTACTAGTGGATATTTCGGTGTGCATTGAGAATAATTAACCATAATATTATCTAAGAGTTTAGTAGCTTCCCCTAAAGAGATTTCCATAAAAGTGCATCCCGCGGCCAAATCTAAAAGATTTCTAGAAGCAAAAATTCAATCTAGCATAAAATTTTGTATAATCATCCACAAATTCAAACCATGTGTAGGGCAATTACGTATCATTAATTTCATCCTCTCACAAGCTTGTGCAACATGCTCATGATCAAGTTGCTCAAAATTCATAATATCATTCCTCAGAGAGATGATCTTAGAGGGAGGAAAATACTTAGAGATAAAAGAATCTTTGCACTTATTCCATGAATCAATACTATTTTTAGGCAAAGAAGAGAACCAATTTTTAGCACGACCTCTAAGAGAAAACAGAAATAGCTTCAATTTAGAAATATCATTATCCACATATTTCTTCTTTTGCATATCACACAAATCAACAAAGTTGTTTAGATGGGTAGCAGCATCTTCACTAGGAAGGCCAAAAAATTGATCTTTCATAACAAGATTCAACAAAGCGGTATCAATTTTACAAGATTCTACATCGGTAGTAGGAGCAATCGGAGTACTAATAAAATCATTGTTGTTGGTATTGGAAAAGTTACACAATTTAGTATTATGTTGAGCCATCGTGACAAACAATCAATCCAACACACAAGCACACAAGAAGCAAGCGAAAAGAGATGAACGGAAAAGGGGCGAAGAAAAGGCAAAGGTTTTCGAAAATTGTTTTAGAAATGCGGGAGAGGAAAACGAGAGGCGAATGGCAAATAATGTAATGCGAGGGAGAAGTGTTTATGATGGGTACTTGGTATGTCTTGACTTGGCGTAGATCTCCCCGGCAATGGCGCCAAAAATCATTCTTGCTACCTTGTGAGCATGCATTGGTTTTCCCTTGAAGAGGAAAGGGTGATGCAGCAAAGTAGCGTAAGTATTTCCCTCAGTTTTGAGAACCAAGGTATCAATCTAGTAGGAGACAACGCACAAGTCACCTAGTACCTGCACAAACTATCAAGAACCTTGCAACCAACGCGATAAAGGGGTTGTCAATCCCTTCACGGTCACTCGCAAAAGTGAGATCGAATAAAGATAGTAAAGTAAATATTTTTGGTATTTTTGTTGTATAGATTGGAAAGTAAAGATTGCAAAATAGTAAATGAGATGTGATGTAAATAAAAGAGATGCAATATAATAAGAAAGAGACCCGGGGGCCATAGGTTTCACTAGTGGCTTCTCTCAAGATAGCATGTATTACGGTGGGTGAACAAATTACTGCCGAGCAATTGATAGAAAAGTGCATAGTTATGAAGATATCTAAGGCAATGATCATGAATATAGGCATCACGTCCATGTCAAGTCGATCAAAACGATTCTGCATCTACTACTATTACTCCACACACTGACCGTTATCCAGCATGCATCTAGAGTATTAAGTTCATAAGAACAGAGTAACGCATTAAGCAAGATGACATGATGTAGAGGGATAAACTCAAGCAATATGATATAAACCCAATCTTTTTATCCTCGATGGAAACAAAACAATATGTGCCTTGCTACCCCTAGTGTCACTAGGAAAGGACACCGCAAGATTGAACCCAAAGCTAAGCACTTCTCCCATTGCAAGAAAGATCGATCTAGTAGGCCAAACTAAACTGATAATTCGAAGAGAAATCCAAAGATATCAAATCATGCATATAAGAATTCAGAGAAGAACAAAATAATATTCATAGATAATCTTATTCATAAATCCACAATTCATCGGATCTCGGCAAACACACCGCAAAAGAGTATTACATCGAATAGATCTCCAAGAATATCGAGGAGAACTTTGTATTGAGAATCAAAGAGAGAGAGGAAGCCATGTAGTTAAGAACTATGGACCCGAAGGTCTGTGGTAAACTACTCACGCTTCATCGGAGAGGCAATGGTTTTGATGTAGAAGCCCTCTGTGATCGATTCCCCTCCGGCAGATCACAGGAAGAGGCCCCAAGATGGGATCTCATGGGTACAGAAGGTTGCAGCGGTGGAAAAGTGGTTTCGTGGCTCTCTGTGATGTTTCTAGGGTATAAGAGTATATATAGGCGAAATAAGTACGTCGGTGGAGCTACGAGGGGCCCACGAGGGTGCGGCACTGATACGTCCATTTTGCATCATGCTTTTATATCGATATTTATTGCATTATGGGCTATTATTACACATTATGTCACAATACCTATGCATATTCTCTCTTATTTTACAAGGTTTACATAAAGAGGGAGAATGCCAGCAGCTGGGATTCTGGGCTGGAAAAGGAGCAAATATTAGAGACCTATTCTGCACAGTTCCAAAAGTCCTAAAACTTCACGGAAGTCATTTTCAGAATATATAGAAAATACTGAGCGCAAGAAGTTCCGGAGGGGGCCACACCCTGCCCACGAGGGTGGGGGGCGCGCCCCCCTGCCTCGTGGCCCCCCTGGTGGTAGAAGTTGATGCTATTGAAAAGATGCCATGTCCCAAGGACATCAAAGGTATAAGAAGTTTCCCTGGTCACGCCGGTTTTTATAGGAGGTTCATTAAGGAATTCTCAAAAATTTCTCGGCCTCTGACTAATTTATTACAAAAAGATATACCATTTGTTTTTGATGATGATTGCGTAGAAGCATTTGAAATACTTAAGAAAGCATTGATCTCTGCACCTATTGTTCAGCCACCTGATTGGAATTTAGCCTTTGAAATTATGTGTGATGCTAGTGATTATGTTGTAGGTGTTGTTCTAGGGCAAAGAGTTGATAAGAAATTAAATGTTATTCAATATGCTAGTAAAACTGTAGACAATGCTCAGAGAAATTATGCTACTACTGAAAAAGAATTTTTGGCAATTGTATTCGCTTGTGATAAGTTCAGACCTTATATTGTTGATTCTAAAGTAACTATTCACACAGATCATGCTGCTATTAAATATCTTATGGAAAAGAAAGATGCTAAACCTAGACTTATTAGATGGGTTCTCTTGCTACAAGAATTTGATTTGCATATTATTGATAGAAAGGGAGCTGAGAACCCCGTTGCAGACAACTTGTCTAGGCTAGAGAATGTTCTTGATGACCCGCTACCTATTAATGATAGCTTTCTTGATGAACAACTAAATGTCATAAATGCTTCTCGTACTGCTCCATGGTATGCTGATTATGCTAATTATATTGTTGCTAAATTTATACCACCTAGTTTCACATACCAGCAAAAGAAAAGGTTTTTCTATGATTTGAGACATTACTTTTGGGATGACCCACATCTTTATAAAGAAGGAGTAGATGGTGTTATTAGACGTTGTGTACCTGAGCATGAACAGGAACATATCCTACGCAAGTGTCACTCCGAAGCTTATGGAGGACACCACGCTGGAGATAGAACTACACATAAGGTATTGCAATCCAGTTTTTATTGGCCTACTCTCTTCAAGGATGCCCGTAAGTTTGTTGTATCTTGTGATGAATGTCAAAGAATTGGTAATATTAGCAGACGTCAAGAAATGCCTATGAATTATTCACTTATTATTGAACCATTTGATGTTTGGGGCTTTGATTATATGGGACCTTTTCCTGCCTCCAATGGATACGCACATATTTTAGTTGTTGTTGATTACGTTACTAAGTGGGTAGAAGCTATTCCAAATAGTAGCGCTGATCATAACACCTCTATTAAGATGCTTAAAGAAGTTATTTTTCCAAGGTTTGGAGTCCCTAGATATTTAATGACTGATGGTGGTTCACATTTTATTCATGGTGCTTTCCGTAAAATGCTTGCTAAATATGATGTTAATCATAGAATTGCATCTCCTTATCACCCACAGTCTAGTGGTCAAGTAGAATTGAGCAATAGAGAACTCAAATTAATTTTTGCAAAAGACTGTTAATAGATCTAGAAAGAATTGGTCCAAGAAACTTGATGATACATTATGGGCCTATAGAACTGCATATAAAAATGCTACGGGTATGTCTCCGTATAAAATGGTTTATGGAAAAGCATGTCACTTACCTCTCGAACTAGAACATAAGGGTTATTGGGCTATTAAAGAACTCAATTATGATTTCAAACTTGCCGGTGAGAAGAGGTTATTTGACATTAGCTCACTTGATGAATGGAGAACCCAAGCCTATGAGAATGTCAAATTATTTAAAGAAAAAGTTAAAAGATGGCATGACAAAAGAATACAAAAGCGTGAGTTTAATGTAGGTGATTATGTATTGCTATACAACTCCCATTTAAGATTTTTTGCAGGAAAACTTCTCTCTAAATGGGAAGGTCCTTACGTTATCGAGGAGGTCTACCATTCCGGTGCCATAAAAATCAACAACTTCGAAGGCACAAATCCGAAGGTGGTGAACGGTCAAAGAATTAAACATTATATCTCAGGTAACCATATAAATGTTGAAACCAATGTTATTGAAACCGTAACCCCGAAGGGATACATAAGGGACCCTTTCTGGAACGTTTCAGACTCCGAAAAGGAATAGGTATGTGGTACGGTAAGTAAACCGACTCCAAAATAGTTCTAATGCAATTTTCTTCCGTTTTGGAATATTTAGAAAAATAGAAAAATAAGAAGCAGTCCAGGAAGGACACGAGGGTGGAGGGCGCGCCCTACTCCCCTGGGCACGCCCCCTACCTCGTGGGCACCTCGTGTGCTTTCTGTTGGGGAACGCAGTAATTTCAAAAATTTTCCTATGCACACGCAAGATCATGGTGATGCATAGCAACGGGGGGGAGAGTCTGATCTACGTACCCTAGTAGATCGCAACGGAAGCGTTGACACAACGTAGAGGAAGTAGTCGTACGTCTTCTTCCCGATCCGACCGATCCAAGCACCGTTACTCCGGCACCTCCGAGTTCTTAGCACACGTTCAGCTCGATGACGTTCCTCGGGCTCCGATCCAGCAAAGCGTCGAGGAAGAGTTCCGTCAGCACGACGGCGTGGTGACGATCTTGATGTACTACCGATGCAGGGCTTCGCCTAAGCACTGTAACGGTATGATCGAGGTGGAATTTGGTGGCAGGGAGCACCGCACACGGCTAAGGAACGATCTCAAGGATCAACTTGTGTGTCTTGGGGTGTCCCCTGCCCCCGTATATAAAGGTTGGAGGGAGGGGGGCTGGCCGGCCAAAGAGGGGGAGGAGTAGGAGGAGTCCTACTCCCACCGGGAGTAGGACTCCCCCCTCCAATCCTATTCCAACTAGGACTCCTTGGGAAAAAGGGAGAGGGAAAGGGAGAGAGGTGGCCGGCCTCCTCTCCTAGTCCTAATAGAACTAGGGGAGGGGGGGAGGTGCGCAGCCCTCCTTGGCAGCCCCTTTCACCTTTCCACAATGGCCCATGTAGGCCCATTTGGCTCCCGGGGGGTTCCGGTAACCCTCCCGGTAATCCGGTAAAATCCCGATTTCACCCGGAACACTTCCGGTGTCCAAACATAGGCTTCCAATATATCAATCTTTACGTCTCGACCATTTCGAGACTCCTCGTCATGTCCGTGATCTCATCCGGGACTCCGAACAACCTTCGGTACATCAAAATGCATAAACTCATAATAACTGTCATCGTAACGTTAAGCGTGCGGACCCTACGGTTCGAGAACAATGTAGACATGACCGAGACACGTCTCCGGTCAATAACCAATAGCGGGACCTGGATGCCCATATTGGCTCCTACATATTCTACGAAGATCTTTATCGGTCAGACCGCATAACAACATACGTTGTTCCCTTTGTCATCGGTATGTTACTTGCCCGAGATTCGATCGTCGGTATCCAATACCTAGTTCAATCTCGTTACTGGCAAGTCTCTTTACTCGTCCCGTAATACATCATCTCATAACTAACATCTTTAGTTATTATGCTTGCAAGGCTTATGTGATGTGTACTACCGAGAGGGCCCAGAGATACCTCTCCGACAATCGGGGTGACAAACCCTAATCTCGAAATACGCCAACCCAACATCTACCATTGGAGACACCTGTAGTACTCCTTTATAATCACCCAGTTACGTTGTGACGTTTGGTAGTACCCAAAGTGTTCCTCCGGTAAACGGGAGTTGCATAATCTGATAGTTATAGGAACATGTATAAGTCATGAAGAAAGCAATAGCAGCATACTAAACGATCGGGTGCTAAGCGAATGGAATGGGCCATGTCAATCAGATCATTCAACTAATGATGTGACCTCATTAATCAAATAACAACTCTTTGTTCATGGTTAGGAAACATAACCATCTTTGATCAACGAGCTAGTCTAGTAGAGGCATACTAGTGACACTCTGTTGGTCTATGTATTCACACATGTATTATGTTTCCGGTTAATACAATTCTAGCATGAATAATAAACATTTATCATGATATAAGGAAATAAATAATAACTTTATTATTGCCTCTAGGGCATATTTCCTTCAGTCTCCCACTTGCACTAGAGTCAATAATCTAGATTACACAGTAATGATTCTAACACCCATGGAGCCTTGGTGCTGATCATGTTTTGCTCGTGGAAGAGGCTTAGTCAACGGGTCTGCAACATTCAGATCCGTATGTATCTTGCAAATCTCTATGTCTCCCACCTGGACTAAATCCCGGATGGAGTTGAAGCGTCTCTTGATGTGTTTGGTTCTTTTGTGAAATCTGGATTCCTTTGCCAAGGCAATTGCACCAGTATTGTCACAGAAGATTTTCATTGGACCCGATGCACTAGGTATGACACCTAGATCGGATATGAACTCCTTCATCCAGACTCCTTCGTTCGCTGCTTCCGAAGCAGCTATGTACTCCGCTTCACATGTAGATCCTGCTACGACGCTTTGTTTAGAACTGCACCAACTGACAGCTCCACCGTTTAAAGTAAACACGTATCCGGTTTACGATTTAGAATCGTCCGGATCGGTGTCAAAGCTTGCATCAACGTAACCTCTTACGGTGAGCTCTTTGTCACCTCCATATACGAGAAACATATCCTTAGTCCTTTTCAGGTATTTCAGGATGTTCTTGACCGCTGTCCAGTGATCCACTCCTGGATTACTTTGGTACCTCCCTGCTAAACTTATAGCAAGGCACACATCAGGTCTGGTACACAGCATTGCATACATGATAGAGCCTATGGCTGAAGCATAGGGAACATCTTTCATTTTCTCTCTATCTTCTGCAGTGGTCGGGCATTGAGTCTGACTCAACTTCACACCTTGTAACACAGGCAAGAACCCTTTCTTTGCTTGATCCATTTTGAACTTCTTCAAAATCTTGTCAAGGTATGTGCTTTGTGAAAGTCCAATTAAGCGTTTTGATCTATCTCTATAGATCTTTATGCCTAATATGTAAGCAGCTTCCCTGAGGTCTTTCATCGAAAAACTTTTATTCAAGTATCCCTTTATGCTATCCAGAAATTCTATATCATTTCCAATTAGTAATATGTCATCCACATATAATATCAGAAATGCTACAGAGCTCCCACTCACTTTCTTGTAAATACAGGCTTCTCCAAAAGTCTGTATAAACCCAAATGCTTTGATCACACTATCAAAGCGTTTATTCCAACTCCGAGATGCTTGCACCAGTCCATAAATGGATCGCTGGAGTTTGCACACTTTGTTAGCTCCCTTTGGATCGACAAAACCTTCTGGTTGCATCATATACAACTCTTCTTCCAGAAATCCATTCAGGAATGCGGTTTTTACATCCATTTGCCAAATTTCATAATCATAAAATGCGGCAATTGCTAACATGATTCTGACAGACTTAAGCATCGCTACGGGTGAGAAAGTCTCATCGTAGTCAACTCCTTGAACTTGTCGAAAACCTTTTGCGACAAGTCGAGCTTTGTAGACAGTAACATTACCATCAGTGTCAGTCTTTTTCTTAAAGATCCATTTATTCTCAATTGCTTGCCGATCATCGGGCAAGTCAACCAAAGTCCATACTTTGTTCTCATACATGGATCCCATCTCAGATTTCATGGCTTCAAGCCACTTTGCGGAATCTGGGCTCACCATCGCTTCTTCATAGTTCGTAGGTTCATCATGATCTAGTAGCATGACTTCCAGAACAGGATTACCGTACCACTCTGGTGCGGATCTTACTCTGGTTGATCTACGAGGTACAGTAGTATCTTGATCTAAAGTTTCATGATCATCATCATTAACTTCCTCACTTATTGGTGTAGGTCTCACAGAAACAGTTTTCTGTGATGTACTATTTCCCAATAATGGAGTAGGTACAGTTACCTCATCAAGTTCTACTTTCCTCCCACTCACTTCTTTCGAGAGAAACTCCTTCTCAAGAAAGTTTCCGAATTTAGCAACAAAAGTCTTGCCTTCGGATCCGTGATAGAAGGTGTATCCAATAGTTTCCTTTGGATATCCTATGAAGACACACTTCTCCGATTTGGGTTCGAGCTTATCAGGTTGAAGCTTTTTCACATAAGCATCGCAACCCCAAACTTTAAGAAACGACAACTTTGGTTTCTTGCCAAACCATAGTTCATAAGGCGTCGTCTCAACGGATTTAGATGGTGCCCTATTTAACGTGAATGCGGCCGTCTCTAAAGCATAATCCCAAAACGATAGCGGTAAATCAGTAAGAGACATCATAGATCGCACCATATCTAGTAAAGTACGATTACGACGTTCGGACACACCATTACGTTGTGGTGTTCCGGGTGGCGTGAGTTGCGAAACTATTCCACAATTTTTCAAATGTACACCAAACTCGTAACTCAAATATTCTCCTCCACGATCAGATCGTAGAAACTTTATTTTCTTGTTACAATGATTTTCAACTTCACTCTGAAATTCCTTGAACTTTTCAAATGTTTCAGACTTATGTTTCATTAAGTAGATATACCCATATCTGCTTAAATCATCTGTGAAGGTGAGAAAATAACGATATCCGCCACGAGCCTCAATAGTCATCGGACCACATACATCGGTATGTATGATTTCCAATAAATCTGTTGCTCTCTCCATAGTACCGGAGAACGGTGTTTTGGTCATCTTGCCCATGAGGCACGGTTCGCAAGTACCAAGTGATTCATAATCAAGTGGTTCCAAAAGTCCATCAGTATGGAGTTTTTTCATGCGCTTTACACCGATATGACCTAAACGGCAGTGCCACAAATAAGTTGCACTATCATTATCAACTCTGCATCTTTTGGCTTCAACATTATGAATATGTGTATTACCACTATCGAGATTCAATAAGAATAGACCACTTTTCAAGGGTGCATGACCATAAAAGATATTACTCATATAAATAGAACAACCATTATTCTCTGATTTAAATGAATAACCGTCTCGCATCAAACAAGATCCAGATATAATGTTCATGCTCAACGCTGGCACCAAATAACAATTATTTAGGTCTAATATTAATCCTGAAGGTAGATGTAGAGGTAGCGTGCCGACCGCGATCACATCGACTTTGGAACCGTTTCCCACGCGCATCGTCACCTCGTCCTTTGCTAGTGTCCGCTTATTCTGTAGTCCCTATTTCGAGTTGCAAATATTAGCAACAGAACCAGTATCAAATACCCAGGTGCTACTGCGAGCATTAGTAAGGTACGCATCAATAACATGTATATCACATATACCTTTGTTCACCTTGCCATCCTTCTTATCCGCCAAATACTTGGGGCAGTTCCGCTTCCAGTGACCAGTCTGCTTGCAGTAGAAGCACTCAGTTTCAGGCTTAGGTCCAGACTTGGGTTTCTTCTCTTGAGCAGCAACTTGCTTGCCGTTCTTCTTGAAGTTCCCCTTCTTCTTCCCTTTGCCCTTTTTCTTGAAACTAGTGGTTTTGTTAACCATCAACACTTGATGCTCCTTTTTGATTTCTACCTCCGCAGCTTTCAGCATAGCGAAGAGCTCGGGAATAGTCTTCTTCATCCCTTGCATATTATAGTTCATCACAAAGCTCTTGTAGCTTGGTGGCAGTGATTGGAGAATTCTGTCAATGACGCAATCATCCGGAAGTGTAACTCCCAGTTGAATCAAGTGATTATTCTACCCAGACATTTTGAGTATATGCTCACTGACAGAACTGTTCTCCTCCATCTTGCAGCTATAGAACTTATTGGAGACTTCATATCTCTCAATCCGGGCATTTGCTTGAAATAGTAACTTCAACTCCTGGAACATCTCATATGCTCCATGACGTTCAAAACGTCGTTGAAGTCCCGGTTCTAAGCCGTAAAGCATGGCACACTGAACTATTGAGTAGTCATCAGCTTTGCTCTGCCAGACATTCATTACTTCTGGTGTTGCTCTTGCAGCAGGCCTGACACTCAGTGGTGCTTCCAGGACGTAATTCTTCTGTGCAGCAATGAGGATAATCCTCAGGTTACGGACCCAGTCCGTGTAATTGCTACCATCATCTTTCAACTTTGCTTTCTCAAGGAACGCATTAAAATTCAACGGAACAACAGCACGAGCCATCTATCTACAATCAACATAAACAAGCAAGATACTATCAGGTACTAAGTTCATGATAATTTTTTAAGTTCAGTTAATTTACTTAAGAACTCCCACTTAGATAGACATCCCTCTAATCATCTAAGTGATCACGTGATCCAAATCAACTAAACCATAACCGATCATCACGTGAGATGGAGTAGTTTTCAATGGTGAACATCAATATGTTGATCATATCTACTATATGATTCACGCTCGACCTTTCGGTCTCCGTGTTCCGAGGCCATATCTGTATATGCTTGGCTCGTCAAGTATAACCTGAGTATTCTGCGTGTGCAACTGTTTTGCACCCGTTGTATTTGAACGTAGAGCCTATCACACCCGATCATCACGTGGTGTCTCAGCACGAAGAACTTTTGCAACGGTGCATACTCAGGGAGAACACTTCTTGATAATTTAGTGAGAGATCATCTTATAATGCTACCGTCAATCAAAGCAAGATAAGATGCATAAAAGGATAAACATCACATGCAATCAATATAAGTGATATGATATGGCCATCATCATCTTGTGCTTTGTGATCTCCATCTCCGAAGCACCGTCATGATCACCATCGTCACCGGCGCGACACCTTGATCTCCATCGTAGCATCGTTGTCGTCTCGCCAATCTTATGCTTCCACGACTATCACTACCGTTTAGTAATAAAGTAAAGCATTACATCGCGATTGCATTGCATACAATAAAGCGACAACCATATGGCTCCTGCCAGTTGCCGATAACTCGGTTACAAAACATGATCATCTCATACAATAAAATCAGCATCATGTCTTGACCATATCACCTCACAACATACCCTGCAAAAACAAGTTAGACGCCCTCTACTTTGTTGTTGCAAGTTTTACGTGGCTGCTACGGGCTTAAGTAAGAACTCATCTCACCTACGCATCAAAAACCACAATGATAGTTCGTCAAATAGACTCCATTTTAACCTTCTCAAGGACCGGGCGTAGTCACACTTGGTTCAACTAAAGTTGGAGAGACAGTCTTCCGCAAGCCATCTATGTGCAAAGCACGTCGAGGGAACCGGTCTCGCGTAAGAGTACGCGTATGGTTGGTCCGGATCGTCTCGTCCAACAATACCGCCGAACCAAAGTATGACATGCTGGTAGGCAGTATGACTTGTATCGCCCACAACTCACTTGTGTTCTACTCGTGCATATAACATCAAACCATAAAAACCTAGGCTCGGATGCCACTGTTGGGGAACGCAGTAATTTCAAAAATTTTCCTACGCACACGCAAGATCATGGTGATGCATAGCAACGGGGGGAGAGTCTGATCTACGTACCCTAGTAGATCGCAACGGAAGCGTTGACACAACGTAGAGGAAGTAGTCGTACGTCTTCTTCCCGATCTGACCGATCCAAGCACCGTTACTCCGGCACCTCCGAGTTCTTAGCACACGTTCAGCTCGATGACGTTCCTCGGGCTCCGATCCAGCAAAGCGTCGAGGAAGAGTTCCGTCAGCACGACGGCGTGGTGACGATCTTGATGTACTACCGACGCAGGGCTTCGCCTAAGCACTGTAACGGTATGATCGAGGTGGAATTTGGTGGCAGGGGGCACCGCACACGGCTAAGGAACGATCTCAAGGATCAACTTGTGTGTCTTGGGGTGTCCCCTGCCCCCGTATATAAAGGTTGGAGGGAGGGGGGCTGGCCGACCAAAGAGGGGGAGGCGCAGGAGGAGTCCTACTCCCACCGGGAGTAGGACTCCCCCCTCCAATCCTATTCCAACTAGGACTCCTTGGGAAAAAGGGAGAGGGAAAGGGAGAGAGGTGGCCGGCCACCTCTCCTAGTCCTAATAGGACTAGGGGAGGGGGGAGGTGCGCAGCCCTCCTTGGCAGCCCCTTTCACCTTTCCACAATGGCCCATGTAGGCCCATTTGGCTCCCGGGGGGTTCCGGTAACCCTCCTGGTAATCCGGTAAAATCCCGATTTCACCCGGAACACTTCCGGTGTCCAAACATAGGCTTCCAATATATCAATCTTTACGTCTCGACCATTTCGAGACTCCTCGTCATGTCCGTGATCTCATCCGGGACTCCGAACAACCTTCGGTACATCAAAATGCATAAACTCATAATAACTGTCATCGTAACGTTAAGCGTGCGGACCCTACGGTTCGAGAACAATGTAGACATGACCGAGACACGTCTCCGGTCAATAACCAATAGCGGGACCTGGATGCCCATATTGGCTCCTACATATTCTACGAAGATCTTTATCGGTCAGACCGCATAACAACATACGTTGTTCCCTTTGTCATCGGTATGTTACTTGCCCGAGATTCGATCGTCGGTATCCAATACCTAGTTCAATCTCGTTACTGGCAAGTCTCTTTACTCGTTCCGTAATACATCATCTCATAACTAACATCTTTAGTTATTATGCTTGCAAGGCTTATGTGATGTGTACTACCGAGAGGGCCCAGAGATACCTCTCCGACAATCGGAGTGACAAACCTTAATCTCGAAATACGCCAACCCAACATCTACCATTGGAGACACCTGTAGTACTCCTTTATAATCACCCAGTTACGTTGTGATGTTTGGTAGTACCCAAAGTGTTCCTCCGGTAAATGGGAGTTGCATAATCTCATAGTTATAGGAACATGTATAAGTCATGAAGAAAGCAATAGCAGCATACTAAACGATCGGGTGCTAAGCTAATGGAATGGGTCATGTCAATCAGATCATTCAACTAATGATGTGACCTCGTTAATCAAATAACAACTCTTTGTTCATGGTTAGGAAACATAACCATCTTTGATCAACGAGCTAGTCTAGTAGAGGCATACTAGTGACACTCTGTTGGTCTATGTATTCACACATGTATTATGTTTCCGGTTAATACAATTCTAGCATGAATAATAAACATTTATCATGATATAAGGAAATAAATAATAACTTTATTATTGCCTCTAGGGCATATTTCCTTCACTTTCCGGACTCCGTTTTCTTGCACGTTACGTATTTTGGTCAGTAAAAATTCATTATATAATCTCCCGAAGTTTTTAACTCCCGTATCATGCAAATATCCTCTATCTTTGTTTCGAGCTGTTTTTCTGACAGATCCAGGACGTCATGTCGTCTTCAAGTGCCCCCAAGGACCAGTTCTTCGAGAAGGTCATCAACCCCTACCTCGCGGAAGTGCTGCAACACCCTCAAACCATTGAGATGCGTGAGGGTTGTCGCACATCCGCGATGTTGAGGGACCAAGGAAGACCGGAAGCATGGAGGCAAGGCTCGAGGCATTGGAGCAACAAGTTTTCAAGTGTCAGGAGATGGTGGAGCGTGGACTTGATTCCAATCACATTATGATCATGAAGTTCACCAACAACCACAAGCTGGACGTCAAGGACATTGGGTAGGCCATCTTCAAGCTTCATGAGAAAATCGAGCACCTCCAAGCCTAGATCTATGACCTGCAAAATCAAAACTGTGAGTATGAATATAGATTCAAGAGGATGAGTTTGGCTGCAGATTTGAGGTTTCAGGAGACTCGATCATCCTTCTATGATGGTGAGCCTATGCCTTGGAAGAGGGACGACAAGCCTACGCCATCAACAAAACCATCAACTCCTTCACCGGCAAAAGAGATATAATCACATGGGTATGGGCACTCCCCTTGGCAACTGCCAAGCTTGGGGGAGTGCCCCGGTATCGTATCACCATCACTTCTATCTTTACCGTTTTTCTTAGTTCGATCCTTTTGGTAATATCTTGATCTAGTAGAATAAAGTTTTAGTATGATCTAGTTGTGAGTTTTGCTTTATGATCCTTCTATGTAATAGACCTATGAGCTATATATAATAAAGATTAGTGTTGAGTCAAGGGCTTGATTATTTTGCCATGAGCTTGAGTGTAAAAGAAAAGAGAAAGAATAAAGAGGAAATAAAGAGATCATATAGATCTTATGGAGAGTAATGAGCTCACATATAAAAAGTATGGTGAATAAAAGTTGTTGAGAGTTGACAAACATAGTTTTGGTCATTGTTGCAATTAATAGGAAGTAATAAAGAAAGAGAGGTCTTCACATATAAATATACTATCTTGGACATCTTTTATGATTGTGAGCACTCATTAAAATATGACATGCTAAAGAGTTAACGTTGGACAAGGAAGACAACGTAATGGGTTATGTTTTCTTACATCTGAGATAAATTATATTGTCATGGATCATCCAACATGATTGAGCTTGCCTTTCCCCCTCATGCTAGCCAAATTCTTTGCACCAAGTAGAGATACTACTTGTGCTTCCAAACACCCTTAAACCAGTTTTGCCATGAGAGTCCACCATACCTACCTATGGATTGAGTAAGATCCTCCAAGTAAGTTGTCATTGGTGCAAACAATAAAAATTTCTCTCTACATATGTATGACTTATTAGTGTGGGAGAAAATAAGCTTTATACGATCGTGTGATATGGAAGAAATAAAAGCGACGGACTGCACAATAAAGGTCCATATCACAAGTGGAAATATAAAGTGACGTTCTTTCGCATTAAGATTTTGTGCATCCAACCATAAAAGCGCATGACAACCTACGCTTCCCTCTGCGAAGGGCCTATCTTTTACTTTTATCTCCTACCTTACATCAGAGTCTTGGTGTTCCTCACCCTTCCTTTTTACATTTTATCTTTTGGCAAGCACAACATGTTGGAAAGATCCTGGTATATATGGCTAATTGGATGTGATTTTTCATGAACTATTATTGTTGACATTACCCTTGAGGTAAAACATTTGGAGGCAAAACTATAAGCCCGTATCTTTCTCTGTGTCCGATTAAAACTCCATACCCATAAGTATTGCGTGAGTGCCAGCAATTGTGAAAGACTATATGATAGTTGAGTATGTGGACTTGCTGAAAAGCTCTTATATTGACTCTTTCCTATGTTATGATAAATTGCAATTGCTCCAATGACTGAGATTATAGTTTGTTAGTTTTCAATGAAGTTTATGATTCATACTTGAAATTGTGATTGAATTGTTACTCTAGCACAAGAGATCATATTACAAGAATTATATAAGTTGTTGTTCTAAGAATGATCATGATGCCCTCATGTCCATATTTTATTCTTATCGACACAACTATCTTTAAACATGTGGACATATTTTTCAATTTCGGCTTTCGCTTGAGGACAAGCGAGGTCCAAGCTTGGGGGAGTTGATACGTCCATTTTGCATCATGCTTTTATATCGATATTTATTGCATTATGGGCTGTTATTACACATTATGTCACAATACTTGTGCCTATTCTCTCTTATTTTACAAGGTTTACATAAAGAGGGAGAATGCCGGCAGCTGGGATTTCGGGCTGGAAAAGGAGCAAATATTAGAGACCTATTCTGCACAGCTCCAAAAGTACTGAAACTTCACGGAAGTCATTTTCAGAATATATAAAAAATATTGAGCGCAAGAAGTTCCGGAGGGGGGCCACACCCTGCCCACGAGGGTGGGGGTGCGCCCTACCCCCCTAGGCGCGCCCCCTGCCTCGTGGGCCCTCTGGTGGCCCTCCGATGCCCATCTTCTACTATATGGAGTCTTTCGATGAGGAAAAAATCATAAGCCAGCTTTCGGGACGAGACTCCGCTGCCACGAGGCGGAACCTTGGCGGAATCAATCTAGGGCTCTAGCGGAGCTGTTCTACCGAGGAAACTTCCCTCCGGGAGGGGGAAATCATCGCCATCATCATCATCAACGATCCTCTCATCGGGAGGGGGTCAATCTCCATCAACATCTTAACCAGCACCATCTCCTCTCAAACCCTAGTTCATCTCTTGTATCCAATTCTTGTCTCTAAGTCCGGGTTTGGTACCTGTATGTTGCTAGTACTGTTGATTACCCCTTGTAGTTGATGCTAGTTGGTTTATTTGGTGGAAGATCATATGTTCAGATCCTATATGCATATTGATACTCCTCTGATTATGAACATGAATATGCTTTGTGAGTAGTTACGTTTGTTCTCGAGGACATGGGAGAAGTCTTGCTATTAGTAGTCATGTGAATTTGGTATTCGTTCGATATTTTGATGAGATGTATGTTTTCTCTCCTCTAGTGGTGTTATGTGAACGTCGACTACATGACACTTCACCATTATTTGGGCCTAGAGGAAGGCATTGGGAAGTAATAAGTAGATGATGGGTTGCTAGAATGACAGAAGCTTAAACCCTAGTAGTTACTCCAAAAAGCATTATTATGGATAAAAACATCATAAATAATAGTAAGGAAACATGATGCAAAATGGACGTATCATCCTGCTATTGGTTATTAACCGGAGAAGCATCTCGGTCATGTCTACATCATTCTTGAACCCGTAGGGTCCGCACACTTAACGTTCATTGACGATATAGTATTATGTGAGTTATGTATGTTTGTGACTGAATGTTGTTAGGAGTCCCGGATGAGATCACAGACATGACGAGGAGCTCTGGAATGGTCCAGAGGTAAAGATTGATATAGGATGATATGGTTAGGCCAAGGGGTCAGGCCCACGGGGCTTTTGGTCGGTGCAAAAGGATGTTTTCTAGAGGTCAGGGTCCAATGGTGTCTGGACTTGGGCCAGACGCCGAGGCCCATGGCATCTGGGCCAGATGCCAAGGACCATGGTGTCTGGTCCTGGAAGTTCGAGAAGGACTCTTCCTTGCGGGCAAAAACCAACTTTGAGGAGGCTTTTTCTCCAAGTTTCGACCCTAAGGCTCAACATATAAATAGAGGGGTAGGGCTAACACCCGAAACACATCAAGATTCACCAAGCCATGTGTCGGTAACCTTGTCCCCTCTAGTTTATCATCCGTCTAGTTTCTGAAGTGCTTGGCGAAGCCCTGCGGAGATTGTTCTTCATCACTAACAATCACCATGCTGAAGGAAATATGCCCTAGAGGCAATAATAAAGTTATTATTTATTTCCTTATATCATGATAAATGTTTATTATTCATGCTAGAATTGTATTAACCGGAAACATAATACATGTGTGAATACATAGACAAACAGAGTGTCACTAGTATGCCTCTACTTGACTAGCTCGTTAATCAAAGATGGTTATGTTTCCTAACCATGAACAAAGAGTTGTTATTTGATTAACGAGGTCACATCATTAGTTGAATGATCTGATTGACATGACCCATTCCATTAGCTTAGCACCCGATCGTTTAGTATGTTGCTATTGCTCTCTTCATGACTTATACATGTTCCTATGACTATGATATTATGCAACTCCCGTTTGCCAGAGGAACACTTTGGGTGCTACCAAACGTCACAACGTAACTGGGTGATTATAAAGGAGTACTACAGGTGTTTCCAATGGTAGATGTTGGGTTGGCGTATTTCAAGAATAGGATTTGTCACTCCGATTGTCGGAGAGGTACCTCTGGGCCCTCTCGGTAATACACATCACATAAGCCTTGCAAGCATTATAACTAAGATGTTAGTTGTCAGATGATGTATTACAGAACGAGTAAAGAGACTTGCCGGTAACGAGATTGAACTAGGTATTGGATACCGACGATCGAATCTCGGGCAAGTAACATACCGATGACAAAGGGAACAACGTATGTTGTTATGCGGTCTAACCGATAAAGATCTTCGTAGAATATGTAGGAGCCAATTTGGGCATCCAGGTCCCGCTATTGGTTATTGACCGGAGACGTGTCTCGGTCATGTCTACATTGTTCTCGAACCGTAGGGTCCGCACGCTTAACGTTACGATGACAGTTATTATGAGTTTATGCATTTTGATGTACAGAAGCTTGTTCGGAGTCCCGGATGTGATCACGGACATGACGAGGAGTCTCGAAATGGTCGAGACATAAAGATTGATATATTGGAAGCCTATGTTTGGACATCGGAAGTGTTCCGGGTGAAATCGGGAATTTTACCGGAGTACCGGGAGGTTACCGGAACCCCCCGGGAACCAAATGGGCCTTATTGGGCCTTAGTGGAAAGGTGAAAGGGGCAGCCCAAGGTGGGCTGCGCGCCTCCCCCCTCCCCTAGTCCTATTAGGACTAGGAGAGGTGGCCGGCCCCCTTCTCCCTCCCTCTCTCTCTCTCTCTCGGAGTCCTATTAGGAATAGGATTGGGGGGGGGGGGGGAGTCCTACTCCCGGTAGGAGTAGAACTCCTCCTGCGCCCTCCTCTCCTTGGCCGGCCAGCCTTCCCCCTGGCAACCTTTATATACGGGGGCAGGGGGCACCTCTAGACACAGAAGTTGATCATTGAGATCGTTCCTTAGCCGTGTGCGGTGCCCCCTGCACCAAATTCCACCTCGATCATATCGTTGTAGTGCTTAGGCGAAGCCCTACGTCAGTAGTACATCAAGATCGTCACCACGCCGTCGTGCTGACGGAACTCTTCCTCGATGCTTTGCTGTATCGGAGACCGAGGATCGTCATCGAGCTGAACGTGTGCTAAGAACTCGGAGGTACCGGAGTAACGGTGCTTGGATCGGTCGGACCGGGAAGAAGACGTACAACTACTTCCTCTACGTTGTGTCAACGCTTCCGTTGCGATCTACAAGGGTACGTAGATCAGACTCTCCCCCTCGTTGCTATGCATCACCATGATCTTGCGTGTGCGTAGGAATTTTTTTGAAATTACTACGTTACCCAACAGTGGCATCCGAGCCTAGGTTTTATGGTTTGATGTTATTTGCACGAGTAGAACACAAGTGAGTTGTGGGCGATACAAGTCATACTGCCTACAGCATGTCATACTTTGGTTCGGCGGTATTGTTGGACGAGACGACCCGGACCAACCTTACGCGTACGCTTACGCGAGACCGGTTCCCTCGACGTGCTTTGCACATAGATGGCTTGCGGGCGACTGTCTCTCCAACTTTAGTTGAACCGAGTATGGCTACGCCCGGTCCTTGAGAAGGTTAAAACGGAGTCTATTGACAAACTATCGTTGTGGTTTTGATGCGTAGGTGAGATGAGTTCTTGCTTAAGCCCGTAGCAGCCACGTAAAACTTGCAACAACAAAGTAGAGGACATCTAACTTGTTTTTGCAGGGCATGTTGTGATGTGATATGGTCAAGGCATGATGCTGATTTTTATTGTATGAGATGATCATGTTTTGTAACCAAGTTATCGGCAACTGGTAGGAGCCATATGGTTGTCGCTTTATTGTATGCAATGCAATCGCGATGTAATGCTTTACTTTATTGCTAAGCGGTAGTAATAGTCGTGGAAGCATAAGATTGGCGAGACGACAATGATGCTACGATGGAGATCAAGGTGTCGCGCCGGTGACGATGGTGATCATGACGGTGCTTCGGAGATGGAGATCACAAGCACAAGATGATGATGGCCATATCATATCACTTATATTGATTGCATGTGATGTTTATCTTTTATGCATCTTATCTTGCTTTGATTGACGGTAGCATTATAAGATGATCTCTCACTAAATTATCAAGAAGTGTTCTCCCTGAGTATGCACCGTTGCGAAAGTTCTTCGTGCTGAGACACCACGTGATGATATGGTGTGATAGGCTCTACGTTCAAATACAACGGGTGCAAAACAGTTGCACACGCGGAATACTCAGGTTATACTTGACGAGCCAAGCATATACAGATATGGCCTCGGAACACGGAGACCGAAAGGTCGAGCGTGAATCATATAGTAGATATGATCAACATAATGATGTTCACCGATGAAACTACTCCATCTCACGTGATGATCGGACATGGTTTAGTTGATTTGGATCACGTGATCACTTAGAAGATTAGAGGGATGTCTATCTAAGTGGGAGTTCTTAAGTAATATGATTAATTGAACTTAAATTTATCATGAACTTAGTACCTGATAGTATCTTGCTTGTTTATGTTGATTGTAGATAGATGGCTCGTGCTGTTGTTCCGTTGAATTTTAATGCGTTCCTTGAGAAAGCAAAGTTGAAAGATGATGGTAGCAATTACACGGACTGGGTCCATAACTTGAGGATTATCCTCATTGCTACACAGAAGAATTACGTCCTGGAAGCACCGCTGGGTGCCAGGCCTGCTGCTGGAGCAACACCAGATGTTATGAACGTCTGGCAGAGCAAAGCTGATGACTACTCGATAGTTCAGTGTGCCATGCTTTACGGCTTAGAATCGGGACTTCAACGACGTTTTGAACGTCATGGAGCATATGAGATGTTCCAGGAGTTGAAGTTAATATTTCAAGCAAATGCCCGGATTGAGAGATATGAAGTCTCCAATAAGTTCTATAGCTGCAAGATGGAGGAGAACAGTTCTGTCAGTGAGCATATACTCAAAATGTCTGGGTATAACAATCACTTGATTCAGATGGGAGTTAATCTTCCAGATGATTGCGTCATTGACAGAATTCTCCAATCACTGCCACCAAGCTACAAGAGCTTCGTGATGAACTATAATATGCAAGGGATGAACAAGACTATTCCCGAGCTCTTCGCAATGCTGAAAGCTGCGGAGGTAGAAATCAAGAAGGAGCATCAAGTGTTGATGGTTAACAAAACCACTAGTTTCAAGAAAAAGGGCAAAGGGAAGAAGAAGGGGAACTTCAAGAAGAACGGCAAGCAAGTTGCTGCTCAGGAGAAGAAACCCAAGTCTGGACCTAAGCCTGAAACTGAGTGCTACTACTGCAAGCAGACTGGTCACTGGAAGCGGAACTGCCCCAAGTATTTGGCGGATAAGAAGGATGGCAAGGTGAACAAAGGTATATGTGATATACATGTTATTGATGTGTACCTTACTAATGCTCGCAGTAGCACCTGGGTATTTGATACTGGTTCTGTTGCTAATATTTGCAACTCAAAACAGGGACTACGGATTAAGCGAAGATTAGCTAAGGACGAGGTGACGATGCGCGTGGGAAACGGTTCCAAAGTCGATGTGATCGCAGTCGGCACGCTACCTCTACATCTACCTTCGGGATTAATATTAGACCTAAATAATTGTTATTTGGTGCCAGTGTTGAGCATGAACATTATATCTGGATCTTGTTTAATGCGAGACGGTTATTCATTCAAATCGGAGAATAATGGTTGTTCTATTTATATGAGTAATATCTTTTATGGTCATGCACCCTTGAAGAGTGGTCTATTCTTGTTAAATCTCGATAGTAGTGATACACATATTCATAATGTAGAAGTCAAAAGATGCAGAGTTGATAATGATAGTGCAACTTATTTGTGGCACTGCCGTTTAGGTCATATCGGTGTAAAGCGCATGAAGAAACTCCATATTGATGGACTTTTGGAACCACTTGATTATGAATCACTTGGTACTTGCGAACTGTGCCTCATGGGCAAGATGACCAAAACACCGTTCTCCGGAACTATGGAGAGAGCAACAGATTTATTGGAAATCATACATACCGATGTATGTGGTCCGATGAATGTTGAGGCTCATGGCGGATATCGTTATTTTCTCACCTTCACAGATGATTTAAGCAGATATGGGTATATCTACTTAATGAAACACAAGTCTGAAACATTTGAAAAGTTCAAGGAATTTCAGAGTGAAGTTGAAAATCATCGTAACAAGAAAATAAAGTTTCTACGATCTGATCGTGGAGGAGAATATTTGAGTTACGAGTTTGGTGTACATTTGAAAAATTGTGGAATAGTTTCGCAACTCACGCCACCCGGAACACCACAGCGTAATGGTGTGTCCGAACGTCGTAATCGTACTTTACTAGATATGGTACGATCTATGATGTCTCTTACTGATTTACCGCTATCATTTTGGGGATACGCTTTAGAGACGGCCGCATTCACGTTAAATAGGGCACCATCAAAATCCGTTGAGACGACGCCTTATGAACTGTGGTTTGGCAAGAAACCAAAGTTGTCGTTTCTTAAATTTTGGGGTTGCGATGCTTATGTGAAAAAGCTTCAACCTGATAAGCTCGAACCCAAATCGGAGAAATGTGTCTTCATAGGATATCCAAAGGAAACTATTGGATACACCTTCTATCACAGATCCGAAGGCAAGACTTTTGTTGCTAAATTCGGAAACTTTCTTGAGAAGGATTTTCTCTCGAAAGAAGTGAGTGGGAGGAAAGTAGAACTTGACGAGGTAACTGTACCCGCTCCCTTATTTGAAAGTAGTACATCACAGAAAACTGTTTCCGCGACACCTACACCAATAAGTGAGGAAGTTAATGATAATGATCATGAAACTTCAGAACAAGATACTACTGAACCTCGTAGATCAACCAAAGTAAGATCCGCGCCAGAGTGGTACGGTAATCCAGTTTTGGAAGTCATGCTGCTAGATCATGATGAATCTACGAACTATGAAGAAGCGATGGTGAGCCCAGATTCCGCAAAGTGGCTTGAGGCCATGAAATCTGAGATGGGATCCATGTATGAGAACAAAGTATGGACTTTGGTTGACTTTCCCGATGATCGGCAAGCAATTGAGAATAAATGGATCTTCAAGAAAAAGACTGACGCTGACGGTAATGTTACTGTCTATAAAGCTCGACTTGTTGCAAAAGGTTTTCGACAAGTTCAAGGGGTTGACTACGATGAGACCTTCTCACCCGTAGCGATGCTTAAGTCTGTCCGAATCATGTTAGCAATTGCCGCGTTTCATGATTATGAAATATGGCAGATGGATGTCAAAACTGCATTCCTGAATGGATTTCTGGAAGAAGAGTTGTATATGATGCAACCGGAAGGTTTTGTCGATCCAAAGGGAGCTAACAAAGTGTGCAAACTCCAGCGATCCATTTATGGACTGGTGCAAGCATCTCGGAGTTGGAATAAACGCTTTGATAGTGTGATCAAAGCATTTGGCTTTATACAGACTTTTGGAGAAGCCTGTATTTACAAGAAAGTGAGTGGGAGCTCTGTAGCATTTCTGATATTATATGTGGATGACATATTGCTGATTGGAAATGATATAGAATTTCTGGATAGCATAAAGGGATACTTGAATAAGAGTTTTTCAATGAAAGACCTCGGTGAAGCTGCTTACATATTGGGCATTAAGATCTATAGAGATAGATCAAGACGCTTAATTGGACTTTCACAAAGCACATACCTTGACAAGATTTTGAAGAAGTTCAAAATGGATCAAGCAAAGAAAGGGTTCTTGCCTGTGTTACAAGGTGTGAAGTTGAGTCAGACTCAATGCCCGACCACTGCAGAAGATAGAGAGAAAATGAAAGATGTTCCCTATGCTTCAGCCATAGGCTCTATCATGTATGCAATGCTATGTACCAGACCTGATGTGTGCCTTGCTATAAGTTTAGCAGGGAGGTACCAAAGTAATCCAGGAGTGGATCACTGGACAGCAGTCAAGAACATCCTGAAATACCTGAAAAGGACTAAGGATATGTTTCTCGTATATGGAGGTGACAAAGAGCTCACCGTAAGAGGTTACGTTGATGCAAGCTTTGACACTGATCCGGACGATTCTAAATTGCAAACCGGATACGTGTTTACTTTAAACGGTGGAGTTGTCAGTTGGTGCAGTTCTAAACAAAGCGTCGTAGCGGGATCTACATGTGAAGCGGAGTACATAGCTGCTTCGGAAGCAGCGAACGAAGGAGTCTGGATGAAGGAGTTCATATCCGATCTAGGTGTCATACCTAGTGCATCGGGTCCAATGAAAATATTTTGTGACAATACTGGTGCAATTGCCTTGGCAAAGGAATCCAGATTTCACAAAAGGACCAAACACATCAAGAGACGCTTCAACTCCATCCGGGATCTAGTCAAGGTGGGAGACATAGAGATTTGCAAGATACATACGGATCTGAATGTTAAAGACCCGTTGACTAAGTCTCTTCCATGAGCAAAACATGATCAGCACCAAGGCTCCATGGGTGTTAGAATCATTACTATGTAATCTAGATTATTGACTCTAGTGCAAGTGGGAGACTGAAGGAAATATGCCCTAGAGGCAATAATAAAGTTATTATTTATTTCCTTATATCATGATAAATGTTTATTATTCATGCTAGAATTGTATTAACCGGAAACATAATACATGTGTGAATACATAGACAAACAGAGTGTCACTAGTATGCCTCTACTTGACTAGCTCGTTAATCAAAGATGGTTATGTTTACTAACCATTAACAAAGAGTTGTTATTTGATTAATGAGGTCACATCATTAGTTGAATGATCTGATTGACATGACCCATTCCATTAGCTTAGCACCCGATCGTTTAGTATGTTGCTATTGCTTTCTTCATGACTTATACATGTTCCAATGACTATGAGATTATGCAACTCCCATTTGCCAGAGGAACACTTTGGGTGCTACCAAACGTCACAACGTAACTGGGTGATTATAAAGGAGTACTACAGGTGTTTCCAATGGTAGATGTTGGGTTGGCGTATTTCGAGAATAGGATTTGTCACTCCGATTGTCGGAGAGGTACCTCTGGGCCCTCTCGGTAATACACATCACATAAGCCTTGCAAGCATTATAACTAAGATGTTAGTTGTTAGATGATGTATTACAGAACGAGTAATGAGACTTGCCGGTAACGAGATTGAACTAGGTATTGGATACCGACGATCGAATCTCGGGCAAGTAACATACCGATGACAAAGGGAACAACGTATGTTGTTATGCGGTCTGACCGATAAAGATCTTCGTAGAATATGTAGGAGCCAATATGGGCATCCAGGTCCCTCTATTGGTTATTGACCGGAGACGTGTCTCGGTCATGTCTACATTGTTCTCGAACCGTAGGGTCCGCACGCTTAACGTTACGATGACAGTTATTATGAGTTTATGCATTTTGATGTACCGAAGGTTGTTCGGAGTCCCGGATGTGATCACGGACATGACGAGGAGTCTCGAAATGGTTGAGACATAAAGATTGATATATTGGAAGCCTATGTTTGGACTTCGGAAGTGTTCCGGGTGAAATCAGGAAATTTACTGGAGTACCGGGAGGTTACCGGAACCCCCCGGGAACCAAATGGGCCTTATTGGGCCTTAGTGGAAAGGTGAAAGGGGCAGCCCAAGGTGGGCTGCGTGCCTCCCCCCTCCCCTAATCCTATTAGGACTAGGAGAGGTGGCCGGCCCCCTTCTCCCTCTCTCTCTCTCGAGGAGTCCTATTAGGAATAGGATTGGGGGGGGGAGTCCTACTCCCGGTAGGAGTAGGACTCCTCCTGCGCCCTCCTCTCCTTGGCCGGCCAGCCCTCCCCCTGGCAACCTTTATATACGGGGGCAGGGGGCACCTCTAGACACACAAGTTGATCATTGAGATCGTTCCTTAGCCATGTGCGGTGCCCCCTGCCACCAAATTCCACCTCGATCATATCGTTGTAGTGCTTAGGCGAAGCCCTAGGTCGGTAGTACATCAAGATCATCACCACGCCGTCGTGCTGACGGAACTCTTCCTCGACGCTTTGCTGGATCGGAGCCCGAGGATCGTCATCGAGCTGAACGTGTGCTAAGAAATCGGAGGTACCGGAGTAACGGTGCTTGGATCGGTCGGACCGGGAAGAAGACGTACAACTACTTCCTCTACGTTGTGTCAACGCTTCCGTTGCGATCTACAAGGGTACGTAGATCAGACTCTCCCCCTCGTTGCTATGCATCACCATGATCTTGCGTGTGCGTTGGAATTTTTTTGAAATTACTACGTTACCCAACACATGCCGTCATGTTGTCAGAACTCATCTACTACTTCGCCCCTCTTGCTAGATCGAGAAGGCGAGCACTACAAAAAAATACACTTCCGTGATGATACGTGTTTGTCACAGTAGGTCTCTTTTTTGTCATGCATGTACATCCATGACAAATTTATGACAGAATCAAGATAGTCATACCTATGCTGTCGTAGAAGTGTTCCATGACATTACCAAAATTATCATCATGGAAGTGTCCACTTCCATGATGATAAATCGCGCGTCACAGAAGTGCTTTCGTCAAGGGTGACCGACACATGGCATCCACCGTATCGGAACGCCGTTAAGCTATCGGGTCGGGTTTTGGATCCGATAACCCATTAACAGCCCCAACCAATGGGAAATTTCCATGTGTAAAATTCTTATTGGCCAGACGAAACACGTGTCAGCTCGTCAGTGGGTCAGATAGGCGCCTATGATACATTGACACGTGGCACGGCCCAACAGAGGCCCATTCCTGTGAAAAGGCTGGCCCATTTGACTTGGTCAAAAGCTGGCGGGCCGGCCCATGGAAAGCCTGTTAACGGCCTGTTCGAATATAGCCCATTTACAGCCCGCTAACCCAAGGCCCGTTACGCCCTATCCGAATTAGGCCCAGTAGCGTCATCTGGGCCATCCAATATGATTCCAGCCCGTTTTCACTTCTGGCCCATGTATGGCCCATGACGTCTTTCGGCCCATATGAGGCCCTATGTAACTCTTGGCCTACTAACGGCCCGTGGTGAAACTGGCCCGTAATGAACAGTGTATCACTTTACACCCATTAACGGCCCGTGGTGAAATTGGCCCGTAATGAACAGTGTATCACTTTATACCCATTAACGGCCCGTTATTCCGTTGTTCCATTTCCAGCCCATGTTATCTTTCGGCCTTCTCAGGGCTCATTTATTCTTGGGCTCATTTCCAGCATTCGTTTACTTACGGCCCGTTACTGTCATTTTCTGCTTGTGGGCCAATTCAGCCCGTGGTTACAGTCGTCCCGTTTGTGGTCCGTTAATACATTGGGCTGATTTCATAGCGTCATGAAATACGGCCTATTAACGATGGCCCGTTATGGTCGGCCCATGAACGGACGATTCCAACTCTAGCCCGTTTACGGCCATAATGCGGTCTGTTTGGCCCATGTTTGGCCAATCGATTATACGGCCCGTATAAGGGCCATTGATAATATGGCCCGCAGAAGGCCCATTGTTTCTATGGCCCGTAGAAGGCCCATTGTTTCTATGGCCCGTAGAAGGCCCACTATTTCTACGGCCAGTAGGAGGCCCAGTGTCACTACAGTAAATATTAGACTATGGTTATTGTGGCCTAGTTTTAAAAAATAGGTTATTGCAGCCACTAGCTAACCGCGGAAAAAGAACTGCAATGACTACAAGCAAACAAATAAACAAGACAACAAGGAAATAAATACGCAAGCAACTAACGCTAGGCTATCACGGCTATTACACATATTACATCCATTGGGCATCAAAGTTCGCCACCAGTGCAAATATAGGGAACAAAGCAGCATATTATATACACTGGTTGTCAAAGTTGGCGAGCAGCGCAAATAAACGCCGCAGCAAAACAAATCCAGAACTGAAACCACTTCAGAAGATCTCAAGAATCAATATCCTGGGTACCCATAATGCTGGCAAGATGCTTAGCAAGCTTATTAACTTTCTCTTGTTTGGCGCTTAAATCCTCCAGCGCTTGCTGTTGCACCAGAAAATATGCATCTGAATTATGCAGGGACTTCCTTAGTCCTTCAGCTTCTTGTCGCAGCACATCTGATCGATGTCTTTCAACTTGAAGTTGAGACTCAAGAAGACGAACTGATTCAGGCAGCGAGTTCGAAGAGCTTGTGCCAGCTGTAGTGGCCAGTAACTCGAACACTACATCAAGACATGACTTTTGGGTTCCCTCACTGTCGTCAAGATAGTTTTTATCAGCTTTCTTGGAGACCAACAAGGATGTCTCACTATCTTGAACCTTATCTGCATTACTTCCTTTACCATTGGATAACGCGGTACTGTTCTCCAATATTTTGTCCGCATTCTAAAAGAGAAACAAGCAGACACATCACATGTTTACCATGTTGTATATGAAACTCATTTTGGTAAATGAGTTCAGTAGTAAAGTGGACAGGATAATAGCATGAAATAAACATATATCTATGTACCATGGTCAGTTTATGGTCTATATCATTCTAGTTTTTGTTGCCAAATCAAGATAGAGACACAGTTCAAATAATATTTGTTCAAGACAAAGCAGAATAGACAGAATATAAGTTTGGGTAACTATAGAGCAATAACAACACTTGTAATGTGCATGACATGAGAACATAACTATTTATTCAATTGAAACTGAAATCAACATAGAGCAGGTTACAACAGCAAACCAGTTAAAGAAACAAGTTTAAAACATACCTGTTGCGCCATTGGAGTTTCAATTCCATCCTTCAAATTTGAAAATAGTTGGTATGAGTAAATACAGTCATGCAAGAGCAAAGGAGTATGAACCATAGCTACAGAACCTGACTTGAGAACAAATCTTCTTCTCCTTTAAGCGATGAGTTGGGATTCGGAGTGGTGGTCCTCGTGCTTTGGGCACTGCAGTTCCCTTACTAACTGCTCGTGTTTGGGTGCTCTGTGGTGGAGACGGTGCTGTGTCAACTGGAACTGGGTTACTATCTGCCGGGGTTGGGGTTAGAAGGGGTGTAGCTGGTTCTTTGTCCAACTGGGTAGGGGTATAATCTGCGAGATCTGGGTTATGTGCGGTGGATCTGGTCCTTGGGCAAGTACAACCGTGGTTCTATCTACATCAACTGGTAGCACTATCTTTTCTGAAGGCCGTGTTGTTACTCCCTTAGATACTGCCATCACGCTCTCCAATTCAAATGGCTGATAAACAAGAAAAGTAATTGGAAGTATAGACATTGTATGATAGACAGGTGCAATGGATAGTGGGGAATAAAAGAGGGCATGAAACAATTCATATTTATGTTGTCTAACCAAACATGATAGCATGACACAATTTCACATATATGATGGCTAACTAAATAGGATAGCGTGACACAATTTCACATTATGATGGCTAACTAAAAAAGATGGAAAGACATAGTTCAAAATATGAGACTATGTAAACAGGATGGCATGACATAACTATATAATGTGTTAATAGGTTGGCATGCCATAATTCACATACATTCACGGATAGAATGCCATAATTCAAAATATGATGACTGTAAACACTAAACAGGATGAGATGATATAACTATATGATGTCTTTATTAAATGGGTTGCCATGCCATAATTCAGATAGATGATGTGTATGTACTATGTAAACATGATGGCATGATATAATTCAAATATATGATTTATATAGTAAGCAAGTAAGCAGATGGCAATCCATATATGATGTAAAAACTAAGCAATGCAAGACAACATGCATGACATGGGTAATATAACCCTGCCAAGTTTGAGCATAGACCTCAGGGGGAAAATAGGACTGGTCATCAGTCTCTGAATCCTCCTCTGAGGAGCTTTGTGTAACCAGCAAGATGTCTGCTTCAGTAGGTAGCATTGTCTGCTCTAAATACCTTGTTTTCACTCCAGATACTTCCATCACTGCTTCAAATGGCTGATGCACAGGAAGAGTAGTTGAATATACAAACGTTGTCGACAAATGGAACACGTAATACAAAAAAAAGATAGCATGATATAATTCACATACATGATGATTGGCTTAACAACATGGCATTACATAATTCACATATATAATTCCTTTGCAACAAGATATCATTGTATAATTCACATATATAATGTCTTGCAACAAGATGGCAATGCATAATTCACATATATGGTAATTAGACACTGAACAGGTGGCATTCACACAAAGCATGTCTAAACTAATCAAATGACATAGCAATGCGAGACACCATACGCACGATATGAGCAACATAACCCTGCCAAGTTAGAGCATACACCTCGGGGGGAATAGGACTTGTCATCTGTCTCTAAATCCTCCTCCGAGGAGCTATCCGTAACCAGTGAGATATGCGCTTCGTCAGATAGCATAGTCTGCTCTGAAGACCTTGTTTTCACTCCAGAATTTGCCATTACCGTGTCAAATGGCTAATGCACACGAAGAGCAGTTGAATGTAATAACATTTTTGACAAATGTAATATGTAACCAAAAAAAGGATGGCCTGATATAATTTACATATAAGATGACTGGCTAAGCAGGATGGCATTGCAAAATTCACATATATGATGCCTGGCTAAACAAGATGGCGTTGCATAATTCACATAAACGATGAATAAACTAAACATATGGCATTCGCACAAAGGATATCTAAACTAAGCAGATGACATATTTGATGTATAAAGTAAGCAATGCAAGACACCATATGCATGATATAACCAACATCAGCATGCTAAGTTAGAGCAAAGACCTCAGGGGGTAAATAGGAGTTGTCTTCTCCTTCTGAATCCCCCTCAGAACAGATATCTTCCTCTTGATTACAATCCAAAATGCGTGGAGGGGGGCTGCCTTTGCGCCTACCATGGAGCGATGTCTGCATGAAATTTTATTGCCACGCAAGGCTCGTCTCTTTTGCTCTACATGTTCAGTTCCATTGTTTACAATAACTGTCATGCATAGGAATAAAACATAGTGAGATTATGTAAGGAGTGCATGTAGAAATCCAGAGTGATGGTAGCAACATGTGGATAGACCCAAGACTAATAATAGCAGGCAGATAAGGGCTTCAGTTAAAAAATACAGATAATGGCTTCTTTACTGTTTGTTTCCCACCCAACATGAAACTCATAGTAGACACCGGAGATTAACCAGATAGTAGATAGATACTATTGATAGCGGCCCCGATATGTACCCCACAACCATTTAAAAACTCAAGTTTGACCATTAGTTTGGAGCTGACTCAGAGTCTAATCGGTGAACATGATGATAAAGTAGCATGTAATATTAAGCGATGCATAACGTAAGCAGACACGAAAGAGTGAGACCTCTCTTGCGGACCCGTGTAGTTCTCGAGGTCATCTGCTCGGTTGATGATGGTAGTGCAGTTTTCATGGCTGCCAGCGGCGGGGAAGAAGATCTGAGGCGGTGAGAGACAGTCTTGAGGCCGGATCCCTGCTGTGTCGGACCCTTCAGTCGTTGGAGCAGCTGAGCTGGGGTGGATGACGACGCAGCAGGAGCGGGACAAACCACACAAGGTTTTCTTTGAGAACTATCTGTAAGAGAAGTAATTCTGTAAGGGCTCGTTTGAATTTGAGGATTCCAAGAATGCAGGGATAGGAAATAGACAGGAATAGGATAGGAATGCACGTGCAAAACAGAGAATTTAAAAACACAGGATTTCTGCCAATCTGGGTGTTTGATTCACAACAATTGGAAGATCAAAGGATGCAAAGAAGCATGGTGACATTAAGTCAAACCACAAGAAAATGTACGGTTATAATGCTATTATGCTACTATCTCTTAGTCTTGTGCTTCATGAATAGGAATTTGAAAAGGAGGACAAGTGAAAATTAAAATTCCTATGTTTTTTCTTTCAAGGAGACACTAAAGGAACAAATTCGTGTGCTTAGTGGACAATATATATAACATGTAGAGTAAAAAAGAGATGCAACAAGTGTAGAACCTCTTTGGCGAAGCCATCTCGATCTCAGCGTGATTGGGTTGGCCGGTGAGGATGCTCCGGCTGACTTGGCTGTCGGAGGAGGGGAAGAAGATCTTAGGCGTCTGGAGATGGAGCCCAAGGTACTGCTCCACTGTGATGGAGGGTTTCATCGTTGGAGCAGCTCCGGTGAGTTGTACGACGCCGAGGCTGAAGCAGGACAAGAGAGACAATGAATAATGTTATCCTGAGTGGAATTCTAATAGCATCTCCAATACATGACGTAAAATACATAACCACAAAGTGCTAGATGTAAAATACATCAGCCACTCATCTCTGAACTTAACCGTCGAAACTGAACTTAACTGTCGAAACTGAACTTAACTGTCGAAACTGAATTTTGCTCTCGAAACTGAACGCACTAGCAAGGTGAGGCTACACGTCGGTCGACTGACTTTTTCGTCTCTAGTCAGTCGATTTTGCAGCCGTTGGATACAAAATCAAGGGCCTGCGGTTCATATTCAACCTCCACCCCCCTGAGCTGGCCAAACAGCAGCCCCCCCGCCACCCGCGGCCAGTGGTGCGCCGCCTCGCCCGCCCCAAAAACACTCCCCACCGCCGGTCTGCCGCCGCCCCGGCCATCCCTCTAGGCCACCCCGTGCCGAGCTTTTTCTCCGGCAATCCCCACGCCACCGCCCCGCCAACGCCCCGCCACCGCCGGCGACCACCGCCCCCATCCTGAACCCTAAGATAGATAGTAGGGTATCTCTCCGGCGAGCCCCCCTCCCTGCTGCGGCTGGTTCTTCCTTCACCCCGGCGAGCCCCCCACCACCTGAAAATCGACTGACCCAAAAGTCGATTTAGTCGACTGAAGTGTAGCTAAATCAGAGCAGCATCGCAAGCAAGAGCAAGAGCGAGAGCAGCAGCGCGAGCAAGGGCAGGCCAGGCAGGGGACCTAGAGCAAGAGCAGAGCAGCAGTGCGAGCGAGAGCTAAAGCAGGAGCAGGTCCTACTGATGTGGACGTCGCCGCCGAGGGAGCGACGCCATGGAGGAAGTGGCCGGCGATGCTGCCATGGATGGAGCTGCGCCATGTCGGCTCGGGACCGAGTGCCGGCAGCACCGTGAGAACTAATCAAGAAGAAAATGCGGCGATTAGTGTACAACCTCTTTGGTGGCGCCAATTAGGCCGCCACTTCATCCAAGGAAACAGTGATGATGATGCTCTTCCGGTGGTGCAGGTGAAGACGATGATGTGGGAATGGAGGTGGCATGAAAGACGAGGGGAACATCGGGGAAGCTCCTTGGAGGTGAAGGACGGAGTGGCTGAACCGGCAGGACGATGAGATCGACGACGGATCCTCATCCGGTACGGTGGATGAGGGACGTCGAGGTGTTGTTGTGGACGATGTCGTCGGGGAAGAGGCTCCGGCTGGGTGGCGGACGGAGCAGGGTGTGGGGTTTCGTCACGGGTTTTCGAGGCCTCGGTGTACGAATGGGTGGGCGGATGGGATGGCAGAGGGGAACCATGGCTTAGAGACGCGCTTGTCCAAAATGTGGGGTAAGTTATGAAAGTACCCCCACTGATTTGAGGCGGTTCTTTCGGTTCAGGGGTACCACAGGCATTTTGCGTGTCTAGATTTCACAAGAGGTGGGAGTTTTCATGTGCGTTGTAATTTCGGAATAGCAAGGCACGGGTTGAGATGGAGGGAGTTGTCGGAGCACAACGAGACAAAATATATCTTAAATATTTCGGGCTAACAAGGCGCGGGTTGAAATTTCCGGACAAGCCTAACGTGTACTGTCCCAAATCAATGCGCCCTACAAATTTCATTCAAAACTTTGAATTAATGTTATGTTCAATTAAAATATTTCACTACGTGTATAATGCTTGCAACCTACTACTCAAATGAACGTTTTAGTGCACTCCAAACATATATACTACCGCTTCAATATGAACTAAATTTGAATTCGTTTCTCTATTTGAATAAGATCTACAGTAATGATTGTTGTGAAGTCAAAGCATTTGAATTCGTTTCTCTGTTTTAATAAGATCTACAATCATCATTATTGTCAAGTTAAACCATCGTTTGTGTATTATGTTCACAGCACACCAGATGATTAGTCTTGAGTTACATATGAACTATGTCACTATGTGTACTCCTATATGAACTCCAACTAGATTTTTTGAATCCACTTTATTTTGATTTCAAATCACATTACATTTCTAGCTCTAGCTAGATCTTCATAATCTAAACCATGTCTCATATGTATAATGTGTTTATCACATTATGGATGGTGCCCCGCCCCCTACGCCTACAAGTATTTAGATGTGAGTTGCAAACACCACACATTACCACAAATTCAAATAAAATATGAGAATGTTCGATATATAGTATTGTTTATATTGTTGGATATTTAGTTGTAAGCTGCGAACGCCACACATTATCACAAATTCAAATAAAATGTGAGATTGTTTGATGTATAGTATGGTTTAGATTGTTCGGCATTTAGCTGTGAGTTGCAAACGCCATGCATTATCACATTATGGTATAACATGTGCACAGCACGTGTATCACCACTATATTCATGCATGCAATGTTTAAAACACTATGATCTCCTATTCAAATATATGAATCCACTTTCATATCAAATTATGATCTTTGTTAGTCTCTTACACCCACACAATCCTCTAACCTTTGTAGCTACCATTAACTTTCTCTCGTGCATGCACATGCCCTCCTCGCCCTCCCCCTCCCTCGGCATTCTATCCACCTGGCCCATTCATTTTTTTCTTTAGGTCGTTCTCCCAGAGTCTCCACAACTCCTTTCGGACAGACACCGATCGATAAACCTCTCCAGCGGTGCCTGCCTACAACATACAAACACACCTTCAATCTCCTCCTTTATGTGTCCTTGCCTCGTGTCTCTCATACGGTCAGACACACGTGTAAACTCTCGCCCCTCTTTTCATCGCTCTCACAACCGCACACTCCTCCCCTATCTAGCTAGTAGTTGGGCCTCTTGCACCACCTCCTAGCTCCATTCTCTCTGTCTACCCGTCTCGCTGGGCCTTATTTGCCTCTAACAAATGGACGTACACCGACTGATCTCTCGCTATACATATAGCTAGCTAGGTCCTTATAACTCGTTTTTACCCACACGTCAATCGATCTACCTCATTAGTTGTGTCTCTCCCTTCCTCCGACAAACAACAATTGATCTACCGATCTAGTTAGGTTTGCTTACCAAACACATGGTTCCCCTTCATCATCCATGGATGCGTCCCGACAGATCTATCACGCACAGGCACACACAGAAACCCATCCCCACTCTTATTGATAACATTGCAGTTCTACCCTCAGTTTGTCTAGTAGGCCTCTCCCACCATCTTCGAGAAGCAACTCCATCACCCATCCAGCACTCTACCCCTCTTCCTCCTTCTCCCTCCCTCTCTCCCTCCTCTCTCTCTCTATCCCATCATATTTCCCGTCCTTTAGTTATGTATGGATGTCGACCTATCTCCCTCAAGACATAGCTGGGTCTCTCCTTCTCAACACATATACGAGTCGTTCTACCTTTATAGTTAGGCCTCTGCCTACCCCTCCCACAACCCCTCCCCCCCACACCGATACATCGAGCGCTAGAGTCATGTCTCCCTGCCACACACAAACTTGACGTGCGCCCTCTAACGTTCTGGTAGGCTAGTCTCCCTATATCTTTGACTTGTACACACAAACAATTTCGATGGCTCTCTTCATCGATCTTGCACCCACCCACTTGATCCTCTCTTTGACTCTATCGATAGCTATGACCCCTCCCTCTCTTCTCGTGGATTGCCCGACCCTCTACGTATGATATGGATAGGCCTCCATTTCACACACATTGCATGCAAAATTTTGTTTGAGATGTCATCGACACATATTCCCACAAATAATTCACGAAATCAACCCCCCACCCACCCCCACCCCAAAACAAAAAACACTCATGAATGCGGTTTGTATCTCTCACACACACCCCACGTAGGTGGGGGACGTGCACGAAGAGAAGAGGTGCATGCATGGCGCACGTACTCCCGTCTCTTTGTAGCGACCTGACCCGAATGGATCAAGTCTCTGTGCTCCGGTGTCATCCCTGGATCAGTAATGCTGACACCACACAGTACTTCGAAGGATTTATAGCAGAGTAGCAATCACACACTTATTACATCGGTGTCTCAAAAGAGAACTTATTACAATAAATATGGCTTAAGGCCATCTAATATCGATAACAGCGGAAGACTTGGAAGATAAATGGGTCCATCAACTCCAACGGAATCACTGAGTATAGAACCACGACCTAAAAGCACCTTACTCGTCGTCTGAAAAGTCTGCAACATGAAAGTTGCAGCCCGAAAATGGGTCAGCACATGGAATATGCTGGCAATGTAACACATAGAGAGTAATGGAATGTAACAGCTATACTACATGCATATTTGGCTGGTGGAAAGCTCTATGGTTACTGTTTTGCGTAAAGCCAGTTTTTCCCTACTGCAAAGGAATAAATTTACTTAACTATCATGGTAGTTGAACATCGAGAATGGTTGACAGCATTTCGATCCCAATTAAGTGAACGATTAAAACCCAACAATATTAATTATAAGTAACATGATGAGATTCACACGATATTCAAGTACTAGATACTCAAGATGTCCATAACCGGGGACACGGCTAATCATGATTAGTTTATTACACTCTGCAGAGGTTTGCACACTTTTCCCCACAAGACTCGATCGCCTCCATTGGGTTTCTCACACTACAAGGTGTTAGAGAAGCGGATGACCGAGACACAGTCTTTCAGAAGCGCTAGCACCTTACGATGGATAGACTAGTACACCTACTTTCCCCTACATCTGCTAGTCTACCCTGTAAGAGTTCGCACGACTTAATCAACTATGCCAGAGCCCATAATGGCTTGTGGCTGCACACGGAAGTTTCTAGCATGAAAGATCTTATGATCCCTTTGAGCCTGGGTGGCGGTCCAAAAGAAAACAGGCAAGTCCTGATAGAAACCAAGTGCCTCAATCCAGCCAGATGTGTGTTTAAGTTGCCACCTTAGATAAACCCTTAAAATTATCAAACTCACATCTGTCATGGATATCACTCACCCAATCCACGTCTACTAGCATAGCATGGCGTAATAAGCAAACGTAGAAGTAACTCCCAAAGGTTTCATAATAAACAAGTAATAGGTACTACCTCATCTACTTCCCATCCCACAATTTAATTAGATCCTCATCATGCAATGTGTGAGGATTGGTCTAATGCAATAAAACTGGGTTGTAGAAAAGGTATGATCAAAGTGTTACTTGCCTTGCTGATGATCCGCGAAACCTAGAGATTCGAAGTAACAGGCGGCGCACTCCGGGTAATCTATCGCAGACAAACAACAAGCATACAATAAGTACTCATCTACTGCACAGGTACAACTCGAACAAGAGAACGAACCAGAAAGTTCAACTTAAGAACTCCGGTTGCAAAGAAAGAACGAACCGAACAAAGCAACGGAAAACAAACGGCGGAAGAAAACAAATCGGTTCTAGCAAGTTGAAACTAGGTCAAATTTTACAGTAGCAAAAACTTATTTAAGTTGATTAGTCCGAACGGCGGTTTCGAAACGAAACTCCAGGCGCTTGAATCACCTGATTCCGATAAACGAGCGGGGAGATAGACTAGAACGAAGATCGGATCTGAAATCGCGATCAGAAAAACATGGAGTAAATCCGACGAAAAAGAAACGACGAACGGTTAAACGAATGGACGTTCGTGAACCGAGAATAACCGGTGATCACGTTCGTTAGGACGAACGGTCCGGCGAACGGTCTCTAAAGAACTAAACCGAAAACAAAACGAAAACCGATCTAGGGTTTCGGAAAAAAAAACCGAAACAAAGAATGAAAGAAAACCGGAACGGTTCTTTTTTTAAAAAACTGAACCGAGGGGAGGGGTGGCGCGGTGCGGGGCTACCTTGGCGAGGGGCTTCGGCGGCGCTAGGCGGTGGCGGCGGCGGCAGGCGGCGGTGGCGGCAGTGGCAGGCGGCGGCGCGGGCTGCTGCTGCTGCGGCGCGGGGTGGGGAGGCGGGGTGGTGTGGGAAGAGGGGGGGGGTCTTGGGGTATTTAAAGGGGGGGGGGATGGGGATTGCTTGGGGGAGGGGGCAAGAAAGGGCGGCGGCGCGGAGTCCTACTAGGACTCGGCTTGGCGGCGGCGGTTGGCGCGAGCGCGCGCGAGGAGGAGGCTGGCTCGGTCGGCTGGGCCTTGGCCCAGGCGGGTGCTGCGGATTTTTTTTAAATAGATACGCGTGCAGAAAAACAAAGAAAGAAAATCTAAACGAACTCCAAAATTCCCAAAGTAAATTTTCCCCGACTCCTAAAAATGAGTCGAACAAAATGAACTTTTTCTCGGGGCCTAGATGCAAATTTTGAAAACACACATTTTTCCCTAATCCAAATAAAAAGGCAAATAAACTCCGAAAATCCAAAATTTGATTTATTTATTAAATCTTCATTTTTTCCTAAATTTGGGAAAAGTCATATTATTTCCCTCTCTCATATTTTGATGTTGGAAAAATAATTGAAGATGAAATAAATAAATCAAATGATCCTCTTTTCAAAATTTGAGAAAACTCAAATATGAAAATGACGAAATCTCCAACTCTCTCCGAGGGTCCTTGAGTTGCGTGAAATTTCTAGGATCGAACAAAATGCAAGAAAATATGATATGCATGATGATCTAGTGTATAACATTCCAAATTGAAAATTTGGGATGTTACAAACCTACCCCCCTTAAGATGAATCTCGCCCTCGAGATTCGGGTTGGCTAGAAAATAGGTGAGGGTGGTCCTTGAGCAAATCTTCTTCTCTCTCCCAGGTGGCTTCATCCTCGGAGTGGTGGTTCCACTGAACTTTACAAAACTTGATAACCTTGCTGCGGGTAACTCTGCTGGCAAACTCGAGAATCTTGACTGGTTTCTCCTCATACGTTAAGTCGTCCTTCAACTGAATCGTTTCAAGCAGCACTGTATCTCTTAGTGGTACCTCAACCATCTCGGCGTGACATTTCTTCAGCTGAGAAACATGGAATACATCATGAACTCCTGACAGTCCCTCTGGTAATTCCAACTTATACGCGACTTCTCCCATGCGTTGCAAGATCTTATACGGTCCAACGAAACGCGGTGCTAATTTTCCCTTAACTCCAAGCGCTTAACTCCTCGAAGTGGGGATACTCGGAGTTACACTCTGTCTCCGGTTTCCTAAACTGTCTCCTTGCGTTTAGAGTCTGCGTAGCTCTTCTGCCTGGACTGGGCTACCTTGAGCCTATCGCGAATCAACTTAACTTTCCGTTCAGACTCCTTAATCAAATATGGTCCAAAGAACTGACGGTCTCCAACTTCGTCCCATGACAATGGTGTCCTGCACCTCCTTCCACATAAAGCTTCGAAAGGTGCCATCTTCAAACTGGTTTGGTAACTGTTGTTATAGGAAAGCTTCGCATACGGCAAGTTATCGTCCCAACTAGATCCATAATCTAGTGCACAAGCTCTTAGCATATCTTCCAAAATCTGATTGACTCTCTCGGTTTGTCCATCTATCTGCGGATGAAAAGCGGTGCTGAACTCTAGCCTGGTTCCCAAAGTTTCATGCAACTGATTCCAAAACTTTGAGGTAAATTGGGTTCCTCTATCTGATACAATACTCCTCGGAACTCCATGCAAACAAATGATCCAAGTCATGTATATCTTTGCCAACTTAGCACTGGTATACGTGGTCTTAACTGGAATGAAATGTGCTACCTTTGTCAAACGATCAACTACTACCCATATCGAGTCATAACCTGCCTTCGTCCTGGGTAGTCCTGTGATGAAGTCCATGCCTATCTTATCCCACTTCCATTCGGGTATCGGCAATGGTTGCAACAATCCGGCTGGCTTCTGATGTTCTGCCTTTACTCTATGACATACGTCACAAACTGCTACATGTGCTGCAATATCCTTCTTCATTCCGGTCCACCAGAATGTTTCCTTTAAATCCAAATACATCTTGGTATTTCCTGGGTGAATCGAATATGGTGAATCATGTGCCTCTTGTAGAATCAACTTCCTGATCTCCAGGTCATTGGGCACATAAACACGGTCCTCAAACCATAGGGTATCATGCCCATCCTCATGAAATCCCTTTGCTTTTCCTTCACTCATTTTCTTCTTTATAGAAGCAATCTCCTTGTCAGATTTCTGAGCCTCTCTGATTTTATCCGTCAATGTTGACTGAATCTCCAATGCTGCTACATAGCCTTTCGGAACTATCTCTAAACTTAGTTCACGAAGGTTTTCTGCTAACTCCTTGGGTATTTCTCCCGTCATTAATGTATTGACACGGCTCTGATGGCTCAATGCGTCAGCTACTACATTAGCCTTTCCGGGATGGTAATGCAATCTCATATCATAATCCTTGATGAGCTCCAACCATCTCCTTTGTCTGAGGTTCAATTCCTTCTGCGTGAAAATGTACTTCAAACTCTTGTGATCCATGTACACTTCACAATGATTTCCAATGAGGAAATGTCTCATGTCTTTAATGCATGCACTACGGCTGCTAACTCCAAATCATGCGTAGCATAATTCAACTCATGAGGCTTCAGTTGTCGTGAAGCATACGAAACAACTCTCCCTTCCTGCATAAGCACTGCTCCAAATCCTCGACGTGAAGCGTCGCAATACACCTCATAATCCTTGGTCTGATCTGGCAAAATCAACACTGGTGAGGTAACCAATCGTTTCTTCAACTCCTGGAAACTAGCCTCACACTCCTCAGTCCATTTGAACTTAGTATCCTTCTTCAACAACTCCGTCATAGGCTTCACAATCTTTGAAAAGTTCTCAATGAATCTCCAGTAGTATCCTGCGAGTCCAAGAAAACTCCGGATCTCTCCATCTGTCGTTGGTGCTTCCCATTCAGTTACGGTCTCAACCTTTGTGGGGTCAACTGCTATCCCTTCTCCGGATATAACGTGTCCGAGGAATCCTACTTCCTTCAACCAAAACTCACATTTGCTAAATTTGGCATATAACTGATGTTCCCTTAGTTTCTCCAAAACCAAACGCAAATGTTCCTTATGCTCTTCTTCATTCTTTGAATAAACCAGGATATCATCAATGAACACTACGATGAACTTATCCAAAAACTCCATAAACACTTTGTTCACCAGGTTCATAAAATAGGCAGGTGCGTTAGTCAATCCAAATGACATAACGGTATACTCATACAGTCCATATCTTGTGGTGAATGCTGTCTTAGGTATGTCCTGCTCTCGAATCTTCAACTGGTGGTACCCTGATCGCAAATCGATCTTGGAAAACACTTTAGCTCCTTGCAAATGATCAAACAGATCATTTATCATTGGCAGTGGGTACTTGTTCTTGATGGTTACTTCGTTCAATCCCCGGTAATCAACAACCATCCGTAATGATCCATCCTTCTTCTCCACTAGAAGTACGGGTGATCCCCAAGGCGAAGAACTTGGGCATATGTAACCTTTCTCTAGTAACTCCTTAATCTGATTCTTAATTTCTACCAAATCCTTTGCAGGCATCCGGTATGGTCTCTTTGATATTGGGCCTGTACCTGGCAACAACTCAATCAAAAACTCAATGTCTCTATCCGGTGGCATGCCTGGCAAATCTTCTGGAAATACATCAGGAAAATCCTTTACCACTGGTACTTCCTCCTGCACAATTCCTGTTAGGCAATTTACTTGTGTCCTATTTGGCACATGCCGAGATACATACTTGATCCTTCTTCCTTCTGGCGTTGTGAGCAAAATTGTCTTACTGGCGCAATCGATGTTTCCTCCATACATCGACAGCCAATCCGTACCGAGAATTACATCCAGACCCTAGGATTCCAGAATAATTAAATCTGTTGGGAAAACATGCCTTCCTATGCTTAATGGCACTTGAAAACATCCTCGTCTGGCCATGTACTCTGCTCCTGGCGAGCTTACTAACGTAGGTGTTTTAAGAATCCTAGTGGGCAGGCTATATTTTTCCACAAATCCCCTTGATATGTATGAATGTGATGCACCAATGTCGAAAAGAACGAGTGCGGTAAATGACTTAACCAAAAACTTACCGATTACTGCATCAGGCTGATCTTCAACCTCCTCCACGTTAACGTGGTTCACCTATCCCCTATTGAAAGGGTTCGGCTTCTTCCCTGAGCTTCCATTGCCATTCCCATTCTGGCCTTCAAGACATTCATTGGCATAATGTCCGGTCTTGGAACACTTGAAACAGGTGACTTGACTCAGATCTCTCTTGGTTGGGGTTGATGGGATGGTACGATTCTGGCCGTTGCTTCCTCCATTCCCATTACCATTCTTGTGGCCATTGTGGTGGTGCGAACTACCTCCTCCATGGGTACGCTAAAACTGAAATCCCAATTTAGGGGTAAAACGGGGCTTCTGCTGGGCTCCAGAGTTATACTTCCCCTATCCATACTTCCTCTTGCGGTTCTCAATCTGCTGTTGCTTCCCTTCAATCATGATGGCACGATCTACCAACTCCTGGTAGTTGTTGAAACTTGCTACCATCAACTGCATGCTTAACTCATCATTCAATCCTTCCAGAAACTTCTCCTGCTTAGTTGCATCCGTAGCAACGTCATCTGGGGAATAACGTGCTAACTTGCTGAAGTCGTCAACATACTGGCCAACTGTCCTTCCTCATTGGCATAAGTTGCGAAACTCACGCTTCTTCATGGCCATAGCTCCTGCTGAAACATGGGCAGTGAAGAAAGCTTGCTGAAACTGATCCCATGTGATAGTGTCAACTGGAAAAGTGGCTGTGAAATTCTCCCACCATGCTGTCGCGGGTCCTTCTAACTGATGTGCGGCAAACTTCACTTTCTCACCATCTGTGCATCCTGCAGTGGTCAACTCCCTTCCTATCTTGCGGAGCCAATCATCTGCTACTATCGGCTTGGTGCTACTAGAAAACACCGGCGGATTCAGCCTAAGGAAACGGGCTAAGTGGCCAACAGGTGGCGGTGGTGGAGGTGGGTTGTTGTTGTTGTTGTTGTTGTTTTGCTAGTTCTGGACTAACATCTACATCAATTGATTCTGCTGCTGGATCAATTGAGTGAGTTCTGGTAGAAATCCATTGTCACGTCTCGGAGGCATCTGAGGGTTTAGAAAAGATGAGATTTAAGAATAGAGTGAGGTCTAAAGAGAAAACACTACCCCAATGCACATGAGCAAATGCACACAAAATCACTTCATTCAATCAAACAAGGGCTTACAATCGATCTAGCTATCGCAAAAGTGCTCGAACTATAATGTATACATGGGGGAAATACTATTAATAATTGGTGGTCATCTAGAAATTTGAATCGGTGGAAGACTTCATGATGTCCGCTCCAGCTTCGTCTTCAAAGTCGGGTTCACTTGGATCTGAATCGGTGTCGTCGAGGATGATGTAGTTGTCCGGACATGCGACGTACATGTCTTCCTTCCTAGATGCTAACTCCCTCTTGAGTTCTTCAATTTCCTGTTTAAGATCTCCATTGTGCCTTGCTAGAGCTACGATCTCATCCATGTAGTCCTTGCGTGTAGCCTTCAGTTCTCCTTCTAGCTTGATGATCCTAGCCTTCGCATTCTTCAACTCTATCATATCATTGCACATCTGGTTCTTGTGGCATCGAATGTGCTGGTTTAACTCCTGGATAAATGATGCAATGGATCTATCCTTCTTGGTGCTGATTAACTCCCATTGTTCATCTCGGCGTCCGCAAATCTGGTAGATAGTGTCCTTGAGGTCTTCTTAATAAACTTCTCCAATGCGTCCTATGGTGATATGAGCTACCATGCTCTTTCCCAGACTCCAGGTTGGTGCATTGAAAACACTATCTATGGGTTTCGTGATTGGCGCGAATGTCCTTCCTCGAACATGAGCTTGAATCTTCCAGCGCTCCTCTTCAGGCAGAGTGGCGTTGAAGGTTCCCGTGAAACTTGGTAATCCAATGTTTAGGTACTTGGTGACTTCCTTCAAGTGAAATCCAAAAGGTGTGCCTTCATCTGGTTGAGCGTACTTGATCTTCGCGTCCTTCATCCTAAAGAGTAGAAAAGATGAGGAGTTAGAAAATGAGGAGAGAATAGTGATCTATGGCTTTAACTTAGTGGTCGTGTCCTACAGTCAGCGTGTGCTCTCATACCATCTCTGTAGCGACCCGACCCGAATGGATCAAGTCTCTGTGCTCCGGTGTCATCCCTGGATCAGTAATGATGACACCACACAGTACTTCGAAGGATTTATAGCAGAGTAGCAATCACACACTTATTACATCGGTGTCTCAAAAGAGAACTTATTACAATAAATATGGCTTAAGGCCATCTAATATCGATAACAGCGGAAGACTTGGAAGATAAATGGGTCCATCAACTCCAACGGCATCACCGAGTATAGAACCACGACCTGAAAGCACCTTACTCGTCGTCTGAAAAGTCTGCAACATGAAAGTTGCAGCCCGAAAACGGGTCAGCACATGGAATATGCTGGCAATGTAACACATAGAGAGTAATGGAATGTAACAGCTATACTATATGCATATTTGGCTGGTGGAAAGCTCTATGGTTACTATTTTGCGTAAAGCCAGTTTTTCCCTACTGCAAAGGAATACATTTATTTAACTATCATGGTAGTTGAACATCATGAATGGTTGACAGCATTCCGATCCCAATTAAGTGAACGATTAAAACCCAACAATATTAATTATAAGTAACATGATGAGATTCACACGATATTCAAGTACTAGATACTCAAGATGTCCATAACCGGGGACACGGCTAATCATGATTAGTTTATTACACTCTGCAGAGGTTTGCGCACTTTTCGACACAAGACTCGATCGCCTCCGTTGGGTTTCTCGCACTACAAGGTGTTTGAGAAACAGATGACCGAGACACAGTCTTTCAGAAGCGCTAGCACCTTACGATGGATAGACCGGTACACCTACTTTCCCCTACATCTGCTAGTCTACCCTGTAAGAGTTCGCACGACTTAATCAACTATGCCAGAGCCCATAATGGCTTGTGGTTGCACACGGAAGTTTCTAGCATGAAAGATCTTATGATCCCTTTGAGCCTGGGTGGCGGTCCAAAAGAAAACAGGCAAGTCCTGATAGAAACCGGGTGCCTCAATCCACCCAGATGTGTGTTTAAGTTTCCACCTTAGATAAACCCTTAAAATTATCAAACTCACATCTGTCATGGATATCACTCACCCAATCCACGTCTACTAGCATAGCATGGCGTAATAAGCAAACGTAGAAGTAACTCCCAAAGGTTTCATAATAAACAGGTAATAGGTACTACCTCATCTACTTCCCATCCCACAATTTAATTAGATCCTAATCATGCAATGTGTGAGGATTGGTCTAATGCAATAAAACTGGGTTGTAGAAAAGGTATGATCAAAGTGTTACTTGCCTTGCTGATGATCCGCGAAACCTAGAGATTCGAAGTAACAGGCGGCGCACTCTGGGTAATCTATCGCAGACAAACAACAAGCATACAATAAGTACTCATCTAATGCACAGGTACAACTCGAACAAGAGATCGAACCAGAAAGTTCAACTTAAGAACTCCGGTTGCAAAGAAAGAACGAACCGAACAAAGCAACGGAAAACAAACGGCGGAAGAAAACAAATCGGTTCTAGCAAGTTGAAACTAGGTCAAATTTTACAGTAGCAAAAACTTATTTAAGTTGATTAGTCGGAACGGCGGTTTCGAAATGAAACTCCAGGCGCTTGAATCACCTGATTCCGATAAACGAGCGGGGAGATAGACTAGAACGAAGATCGGATCTGAAATCACGATCAGAAAAACGTGGAGTAAATCCGACGATAAAGAAACGACGAATGGTTAAATGAACGGATGTTCGTCAACCGAGAATAATCGGTGATCACGTTCGTTAGGACGAACGGTCCGGCGAACGGTCTCTAAACAACTAAACCGAAAACAAAACGAAAACCGATCTAGGGTTTCGAAAAAAAACCAAAACAAAGAACGAAAGAAAACCGGAATGGTTCTTTTTAAAAAAACCGAACCGAGGGGAGGGGTGGTGCGGCGCGGGGCCTTGGCGAGGGGCTCCGGCGGCGCTAGAGGGCGGCGGCGCCAGTGGCAGGCGGCGGCTGTCGGGGGTGCTAACCCATGAACACCTATGGGACCGGCGGACCGAGCCCCTTTTGGTTCGGCAGGGGGCGGAGGTCGCACGAAGAGCAGATCGAGGCGAAGCGCACGAGCACACGATCAGTTTACCCAGGTTCGGGCCGCACGGATGCGTAAAACCCTACTCCTGCTTTGTGGTTTGTATTGATTTCTTGCTCGGGAGCGCTGAGTGCTACAGTACACACTAGCAGCTAACGAGACCGAGCGTGAGTGTTCTGTTTGGCCGACCCCCTCTACGTTGCGCATGGGCCTCCTTTTATATGCTCAAGGGGTCACCGACAGGTGGCAACATAGACGAGGGTAAAAATGGAAAAGGCGTGGCGGTTGGCACCGCCGCCTACTACAGTGTATCATACCTAACTCTGACGGCAGGGGACAAGGGCATTAAATGCCCGTCTGTGTCGCCTAAATAGTGCAAAAGGGAACCACCAGGGACGCCACCGCTCGCCACGATGGCGATCCTTTCAGCGCCGCTTGCCACCGCGTACCGCTGGCTGCACAGCCTCCCGCCACGTACGCCTGGAAGGGTCCCAGAGCGACACATTGGTGGATGTGCTGGAGCGCAGGTACAGAGTGGAGGCTTTCCGCGGCAAGCGCCTTGCCGCGGTTCTTGTCTTGTCGCGCCCGGGAGCTTGTCGCTCACCGGGCCTTGCCGGGACGCGTGGTGCGTTGAGGCAAGTTCCTTGAGATGCCTTGGTTGGCCTTCCCGGCAAGCTCCTCTTGCCAGGGTCTTGTCTCCTTGGCTTGGATACTTTGTTCTTGAATGGCTCCAAAGGAAGCACAGAGGACCTTGGCGGTCACCCGGCAAGCCTTGCCGCGGGATGCAGCGACTGCCCGTGCACAAGTTCGGGATACTAGGGTACCCCTACTCTAGTACACCGACAGGAGCCCCCGGGCCTGGGCCATACACGGTGCCGAGCGCTATTGGGCCAGGCCCAAAACAGGGCACGGGCACGCGCGGCCTGGGTCACGCCGCATCTCTCTCCGTATCCACCGCGCCCTCCCCGAACGGCACGCGTCGAGTGCGGCGTCGTGAGTGAGATCGTGGGTGGTTTCTTTATTAGGAAAGGCGGAACGTCCGCCCCCTCCCTCCTTATAAGCAGGGGAAACAGGGGTAGTGCGCCCATTCGCCCCCTTTCCATTCCAATCTTGAAAGCCTCCGTCGCTCCTCCGTCCTCCCAAAGCAAAGAGAGTAGCGCCCTGCCGCCCCATCGCCACCAGCACCACCAACGCCGTCGACCTCCTCCACCACTTCCGCCATGGCTCCGAAAGACGACAAGGGGAAAGCTATGAAGTCGACCGAGGCGCAGCGGCTTGCGGCGCTGCGAAAGGAGCGGGCAATCTCCCCCCCCCCCCCCAAGCTTGCCGCGAAGGAGCTGAGGGAGTACTACTACCTCTTCTATTCGACGGAGACGCGAGCGCATCCGAGCATGAAGGTACTTCCAGCCGCTGCTCATAAAATGGCTCCAAATGGATATCCCTTCTTCGCCGTGTTCTTCTACTGCGGACTCTGCCCGCCTTATTCTGAGTTTTTCTGCGACATCATGAACACCTACGGGCTCTGCCTCCTTGATTTCACCCCCAATGCCGTTCTGACCATGGCAATTTTCGCACACCTTTGCGAAAACTTTGTCGGAGTCCATCCCAACGTAGCCCTTTTCCGCCACTTCTTTATGCCCCAAGTAGAGAGAGGAGAGCCCTTATCTGGCGGAATCGCCTGGATCTCGAGGGCCGGCAAGAAGGACTCTTATCTGGAGGGAGAGTTCTGCGGTAAGTGGGAGGAGTGGAGAGCAGATTGGTGCTGGATTGTCGAGGAGAACCCGTAGCCTTTTACCGCCCGGCGCCAAGCCCCAGCAGTACGCGGCAGTGATTGGAGCGACGTGCCCGAAAGATGATAGGATGAGGATTGCCGTCACCAGGATCCAATGCCTCAGGCTTGCCGGACTCACTGTAGGCGCCGTTGGCGCATATTTTCATCGCCGCCGCATCGCCCCCCAGCAGGAACGAAGGAGGCCCACCTGGGAGTTCAAGAATGCGGCGGATATCATGAGGCTGTGTCCGGGCCTCAATTACAACTTCACCGTCCTGGAGCTCAACGCGATGCTCCAGGAGCTTTTCAAGTATGACCCCGAGCATCCCGAAGTGTTTCGGTTACCGCAGGGCGTCGTTCCATTGTGCAACAACTCCTCGCTCGACCGCATCCAGGCAATCATGCCGCTGGGCGACTCGCATGGAATTGTCCCAACTTGGCAAGAGCCTGCAGACGACGTCGTGCAGGAATTCTTCGACAGCTTGGTAGAAGTGCCGATCCGCTCTAACGAGAAGAACGGCCTCACTCGCGACACCACTGATGCGGAGTTGAAATGCATCGCCTCCAGGCTGGAATTGGCGGCGGCAGCCGCAGCGGCAGGCGAGTTTGGATTCACCGTGGAGGAGGCAGAGGCAGCAGAGGCGGAAAACCGTGCCGAGCGAGAGGAGCTTACCGGCAAGAAAGAGCTTGCCGGCAAGAAAGAATTTGCCGGGCGTGACGCCGAGCCGAGCGAGCCCACCGAGGATACGAGCGGCTCGCTGGAGATCAATTCCTCTTCCTCCTCATCCTCAGACAGCTCGCCGCAAGCAGAGCCTCCATCTCCACCAAGAAGGCATCTTCGCAAGGTCGGGGACGTGGCGAGGCGGCAGGCGAGTCGACAGTCGCCGCGCCGCGCGACACGCTCCACCGCGGCAAGCACGGTTGCCGCGGGAGCACCTCACGCTGCTGCGGCAACTGGAGCAGGGTCTTCCTGGACCACCACTTCTGCTCCCGCCAAGCTGCCAAGGGAACCTACTCCTCCACCTTCTCGCGCCGGACGCGAGCCGGACTTCGACTTCTCCGCGTTCAGCTCCGACGAGGAAGAAAAAGAAGAAGAGTAAGATTCTCTTGTTGTACTTGTAGTTCTTCAATTCTTGCCGTGTGTTTTGTCTTGTATCTCACTTGCTCCACTCTGAACCCATTCCTTCTTAGGACTCTAGCCCAGAGAGCAGCGAAGAGAGCCAAGGCCCCGGTGATTATCATCGAGGACGAACCCACCGCGACAGCAGGGGATGCGTCCGAGACAATCTTACCGGACCCGGCAACTATTCTCCAGAGCAGCCCCCAGCGTAAGTATATGGCTTGCTTTCCGCTGTTGGGCGCGCATGGAGATTCTTGCTTTGCTGATATCTGACTGTTGACTTGTGCAGGAGCAGAGCAGCCCCCCCAGGAGTGCCCGGAGGTCGCTCCCGAAACGCCAAGGGGGAGTCCTCCGGCGAGGGAGAGGTCTCCGGCAAGGGAGAGCTCTCCGGCAAGGGAGAAGTCTCCGGCAAGGGAGGGTACTCCGGCAAGGGACAGCACCAGCGGCCCCCCCGGCGGTGGAGACCACGACTGTAGAACCCGGCACAGGTAATCTTTTTGCTTCAGAACTTCCCTTGGGTTCTTCTTCTTTTGATATTATTTTTCGGATATTTGCTTGACTCTTCTCCCCTTTCCGGCTGTCAGATCCATCTGCAGCAGAGCCGATGGAGACCGAGGTTGGCGCTGACGATGCCGTTGCCGCCGAGGAAGCAGCCGGCGCTGACGAGCCCACTGGCGAAGAGGCCGCTAGGGCTGCCGCTGCAGAAGCAGGCGGGGGATCTGGCGATCGCACCGACGGCCCTGAGGCCGCAGGAGCGCCAGGCGCTACGGCGACCGCCGATCCCTCCACCGCTGCCGTAGCGTCAGGCTCCGAAGAGCCCCAGCCAGGCGTCTACTTGAAGGCCGGCGACGACATCTTCATCAACCTCCCCTGGGCGTCAAGCTCCAGGGCGCCGGTCGAAGGAGAGAGTTTTGACGGAGAGGTGCTCGCCTCCGCCAGGCTGGCGCTGGTTGACGCGCCAAGCAGCAACAGCGGTGAGCCTGAGGAGGAGCGGCTGCTGCGGAAGCTGGTGTCACTCTGCCGCGCCCGGCAAGCCAAGCTGTAATCCCGCGAGGCGCTTGTCGCGAAGGCGGGAGTCGACATCGAGAAGCGCGCGGAGGAGCTCCGGGGTCACAATCAAGAAGCTCTCCGGTCCCTGGCAGTGGAGCGGGCGCGACTTGCCGAGGAGCGGGAGGCCTTCCTCCTCGAGAAGGCTGAAGTCGAAGAGCAACAACGGCTTGCCGCTGAACAGCTATCCATGTGGGAAGGCGAGCTGGTGCAGCGGAAGGTCAATCTTGACAGCCACGAGGAGGAGCTTGCCGCGCGTGAGAGAACCTTTGGCGGAGCCCTCAAGCAAGCAAAAGATGCTGCCGCAGCTGCCGAGGCCGCCAAGAAGGAGCTAGAGACGAAGGTGGCGTAGCTGGAGGCCGATCTCAAGGCGAGCGGTGACGAGCTTGCCGCACTCAAGCTTGAGCGGGAGAAGGACACCCACAGCCATTCAGAGCTGCAGGCCCATCTCGCCGAGAAGGGCAAGGAGCTTGACGCCGCCAAGGACTCGAATACAGATCTTGAGTTGAAGCTGATCCCTTTGACCAAGACGCTGGATGGCGCCAAGGAGAAGGAGACGGCCCTGAAGGAGGAAGTCAAGGCCGGCAAGGCGCTGCTGGCGAGTGCCGCTGCCGCCCAGAGCACTTTCCGGGAGAATGTGGAGCACTGGACGGAGGGTCTTGTGGATGTTGCCACAGATATTGACAGGGAGCTGGCGCAGCTGGGGATGGAGGATCTCGGGTATCCCTCCGACGAGAACCTCCAACCCAGCGCCAAGCTCACCTCGTTCTTCAAAGGCGTGGCGACGGCCCTCCGGCGACTCCGGGAGAGGATCCCAAAGCAGCTGGCCGACGAGTCGCGCAAGATCTGCGCAGGAGCTCTTCAGAAGGTGCTGGTGAAGGTGGCCTTCCGCAACCCGGGCCTCAACCTCACCAACGTCCTCAGGACCTTGCCGCTGGATGCTGATCTAGAGGCGCTCAAGACCCTTGTCGCACCCATTGTGGAGAAGGTGAGCGGGATCAAGAGGGTTGAGGGCGATCGTGTATTCTAGGCCGCCCGCTTTCTTCTTTTCTTGTCGCTGCTGGTCATGTTACGAGAACAATCTGTTAGAGCTGCGACAAGCTATCTTGTAATATAACTTTATCCTGTGCAATGATTGCAATGTTATTTCCTTTACTTGATTCCTTCCTTTGTATGTTTTTGCCCTACGCTTTTAGGGAACTTTACGGCGCAGGCACCTTGGCCGCGAGCGCTGAGTGCGGGACGTCAGCAGCCTGCTGGCGGTGCCGCTACCGGCAAGAAACCTTGTCGCAACTAGTCGCAGCTCACTTAAGTTGTTGAGCGGACTCTAAACAAAGTAAGGGCGCAACTAGCTACGAGTTGGTTCCTCCGCGCACAGGTTTTCCATACAAAGAACGGTCGTTCAAGGAAGATAACTTAAAAATTTAAAAAATCTGATTGCTCAAACTTTGGCAACTTATCTTTTCTGTTGTTTGCTTCTCGGCAAGGCAAAACTTTTTTGAACGACGCCTGGTCCATACCATATCTTCTCCTTTCCCCGCGGCAAACTTGTGCGCGAGGGAACCTTCCTTTCCTTGAGAGAAAAAATAAAAAAGGAGAAAAAGATATGGAGCCTTATGGCTCGTTGTTGCTTACCGGGGGTAGGTGCTGCACAAAGTGTCAGATAACACATGCAAAAAATAAAAAGCATGAAATCGACAAGATGTGCGGAGCACATAAGCTTTATGCACGGGATCTGCGCCCGGCTTTGTACAAAGGATTACATGCAACAGCGGCAAGACTTGTACAAAAGTTGGTTGCCGAAACGGGTTCCAGCAACCGTGCCCTACGGGTAAAACTTACGAAGATGCTCAATATTCCAGGAGTTGCTCACTGGTATGCCATCTTCGGTCTCAAGGCGGACAGCGCCAGGCCTAGTGACTCGTTTCACCCGGTAAGGGCCTTCCCACTTCGGCGTCAACTTGTTGGAATTCTTGGCGGACTTAACGCACCGAAGAACAAGATCGCCTTCCTCGAGACTTCTGGCGTTAACTTTGCGGCTATGGTAGCGGCACAAAGCTTGCTGGTAGCGAGCAGCTCGTACAGCAGCCTGAAGACGGTCTTCCTCAAGGAGCAGCGCGTCATCTTGTCGCAGCTGCTCTTGCTCAAGCTCATCATAAGCGAGCACTCGAGGTGACCCGTATACGAGTTCCGTGGGGAGAACTGCCTCTGCTCCATAGACTAGAGCAAAAGGTGTCTGGCCAGTGGCTCGATTTGGCGTCATCCTGATCGACCAAAGAACCACCGGCAGCTCCTCGATCCAGTTTCTTCCACACTTGTGCAGCCTGTCGAAAGTTCTGGTCTTGAGCCCACGCAGCACTTTAGCATTTGCCCTCTCCGCTTGACATTGCTTATCGGGTGGGCAACAGAAGCGAAGCAGACCTTGGCGCCAAGATCTTGGACGTACTACATGAAGGTGCGGCTCGTGAATTGCGTACCGTTGTCGGTGATTATCCTGTTAGGGATTCCGAAGAGGCAAACAATTGACCTGAAGAACTTGACTGCTGACTGTGCTATCACCTTCCTCACTACTTCCACTTCCGGCCACTTTGTGAACTTGTCGATTGCAACGTACAAGTACTCAAAGCCCCCGACTGCTCAGGGAAAGGGGCCGAGGATATCGAGCTCCTAGACCGAAAATGACCAGGATAAAGGGATCGTCTGGAGAGCTTGAGCTGGCTGGTGTATCTGCTTGGAATGGAACTGGCACGCTTCACACTTGGTTACTTGTGCAGTTGCATCCTGGAGGGCTGTCGGCCAAAAGAAACCTTGCCGGAATGCTTTGCCGACAAGTGCTCTTGCGCCAATGTGGTGACCACATATGCCTCCATGTATCTCTGCCAACAGCTTTTGTCCATCTTCCCGAGGAACACACTTCAATTTCACACCGTTGAGTCTTCTTCTGTACAGTGTGCTATCGACAAACTGGTACATACTTGACTGCCGGGCTACTCTTTCCGCTTCTTCTTGCTCTTCGGGAAGTTCTCCTGTCTGAAGGAAACGGACAATCTGCTGTGCCCATGTTGGAGCTTGTGGCTCGACAACAAGGACTAAAGGCATATCTGCTGCTGGGGGAACATCCGCTTCTACGGCGAGAGCCTGCGGCTCTGCCGGAGCTTGACGTTCCCCGGCAAGCTTGCCGGAGCAAAACTTGTCGGGAGCGTCTGCTTCAACAAAACAAACCCTAGGGCTTGCCAGAGCGGACTGCTCCTCAGCACTCTTGGTGTTGATCTTGGGGACCTTCTTGGCGGCGGCTTCAGGAAGCTCTGCCGGAAAATAGTCACCAGAAATCAACTTCCTCTTCTTGCTCTGTCCAGTTGACAGCGTTACGGACGGTCGAGTCAGCTTGAGCACAAAGATCCCTGGTTCCACAGGTAACTTAAGTGCGGCGCACTTTGACAGGCCATCGGCAATGTCGTTCTGAGCTCTTGGAACATGCTCCATCTGCAGGCCGTCAAAGTGCTCTTCTAGCTTTCTCACTTCGTCAACGTAGGCTTCCATCAACGGACTCTGATAACTCTTGTTCACTTGGCGGACGACAAGCTGCGAGTCACCCTTGACAATGAGCTTCTTGATCCCAAGGTCTGCCGCGATCCTGAGACCGGCAAGCAAGCCTTCATACTCTGCAGTATTGTTTGTCGCTTGCTCCTTGGGAAAGTGCATCTGGACTATGTACTTGAGGTGCTCTCCGGTGGGTGCGACAAGCAGCACACCAGCGCCGGCACCTTGTAGCGAGAAGGCACCGTCAAAGTACATGAGCCACTCTTTGCTTGCCTCCTTGACGGGGATGCTCGTTTCTGGAATTTCTTCATCTGGTGTTGGCGTCCACTCTGCTATGAATTCTGCCAATGCTCTGCTTTGGATAGTTGAAGTACTCTCAAACTTGAGGCCAAAGCTTGACAGTTCCAGTGCCCACTCGACAATCCTGCCTGTTGCTTCTGGATTCTGCAGTATCCTCTTCAGCGGAAAACGAGTGACAACTGTGATCTCATGCGCTTGGAAGTAATGGCACAGCTTTCTCGAGGCCATGAGAAGGCCAAAAAGCAATTTCTGTACACCAGAGTACCTTGACCTAGCCCCCTGCAGAAGGGAACTGACAAAGTAAACTGGGCGCCGCACCATTCTCTTCTGTATCTCCTCGCGCACCTGCGCAGATCCATCTTTGCCGGAACCAGAGCTTGTCGGGGAAGCCCCCTGCTTGTCGCTGGATGTGCTTGCCGCGGTTGCTAGCTCGTCATCTGCCTCCCTCTCCGCCACTAACGCAGCACTAACCACTTGATTGGTTGCCGCTATGTACAACAGTAACTTCTTTTGCGGCTTAGGTGCGACAAGTGTTGGAGTGGAGGACAGGTATCTCTTCAAGTCCTGCAGCGCAGCCTCCGCTTCCGGAGTCCATTTCATTGGACCTGCCTTTTTCAAAATTTTGAAAAACGGCAGGGCGCACTCAGCAGACCGAGAGATAAACCTGCTGAGAGCAGCCACGCAACCGGCAAGTCTTCGTACATCTTTGACGCGCTTTGGTGCTTCAATCTGCTCAATGGCCTTGATCTTGTCGGGATTGGCTTCAGTTCCCCGCTGAGACACGAAGAACCCGAGAAGCTTGCCGGAGGGGACTCCGAACACACACTTCTCGGGGTTGAGCTTGAGGTTGATCTTGCGCAGATTTGCAAAGGTCTCGTCTAAATCTTGAATCAGAATTGCCCTGTCCTTGCTCTTGACCACTATGTCATCCATGTAGGCTTCCACATTTCTGTGCATCTGTGGCTCAAGAGCGACATGGACTACTCTTGCAAATGTTGAACCCGCATTCTTTAAACCGAAAGGCATCCGTATGAAACAATACGCGCCACATGGAGTAATGAATGCGGTTTTCTCCTCATCCTCTTCTGCCATGAAGATTTGATGGTATCCTGAGTATGCGTCAAGAAATGAAAGCAAATCACATCCGGCCGTGGAGTCAACAATCTGGTCAATGCGTGGCAAGGGAAATGGGTCTTTGGTCAAGCTTTATTAACATCAGTAAAGTCGATACAAAGCCTCCATTTCCCGTTTGCTTTGCGCACGACTACAGGATTGGCCAACCACGTAGGATGGAGCACTCCTCTGACAAGGCCTGCTGCTTCCAATTTCTTGATCTCTTCTGTGATGAATTCTTGGCGCTCCACTGCTTGCTTCCTGACCTTCTGCTTGACGGGCCGCGCATGAGGACAAACGACAAGATGGTGCTCAATTACTTTCCTGGGAACACCGGGGATGTCAGACGGTTGCCACGCAAACACGTCGATGTTCGCCCGCAGGAAAGCAATGAGCGCGCTTTCCTATTTAGGGTCAAGAGTGGCACTGATGGTGAAGGTACCACCAGTGCCGTCCTCCTTGGCGGACACTTTCTTGGTCTCTGGCGGAGCTGCCATTGCCTTCTTACACTTGCCGGTGGAGCTCGATGGTGCGTCCTCGACGGTAGCGCAGCACTCCGAAGAGGTGCGCTTGCCGGAGTGGGCATCATAACTCTTGCCGGACTTGGTCTTCTTCTCCCCCCCGGGAGCTTCAGCGGCAAGTGACTTGCGATCTGTTGCGGCTGTTGCTTCCCGGTAGATCTTGTCGGCGCAGATAAGAACATCCTTCTTGTCGCCAGGGACAGAGATGACGCTTATCGGGCCTGGCATCTTCAGCATGTTGTATGCGTAGTGAGAGGCTGCCATGAACTTGGCGAGTGCTGGACGGCCGAGTATCCCATTGTAAGGCAATGGAAAATCGGCAACGTCAAAAGTGACCCTCTCGGTCCTGAAGTTCAGCTCGCTGCCAAATGTTACCGGCAACGTGACCTTCCCTTTCAGCTTGCTCCTTCCCGGGTTGATTCCTTGGAACGTGCCGGTCTCTTCGAGCTCGTTGTCAGGGATCTGGAGTTTCTGGAGTACAGCGGAGGAGATCAGGTTCAAGCCGGCCCCGCCGTCAACTAGCATCTTAGTCACCTTGAGGTTGCGGATAGTTGGTGAAACCAACAATGGCAAGCACCCGATCGCAGTTGTGCAATCAGGGTGGTCCTCAATATCAAAGATGATAGGCGTGCTGGACCACTTCAGAAGCTTGCGCGATTCGACAGGTGGTTCCGCCGCATTGACTTCCCGCACCCACTGCTTGAGTTGGCGGTGCGAAGTATGCAGAGAAGCACCGCCGTCAACGCACAAGACCTCTGTGGCTTTCTGGAACTCCTGCTCACTGGTCTCGGCATCATCCATGTCGTTGTTGTCGTCGTCTTCATCCTTGTCGCGGCCGCGGGGAGGTCTGTCTCCTTGCCGCTGCTTGGCCTTGCCACGACATCCTCCCCGGCTGGCGCGCTTCTTGCCGGATTCTCCAGCGCCTTCTTGGGCCCTCTCCTTGTCGCGCCGCTCGTACTCAGCTTTTTGTTGCTGGACAAGCTGCTCGACCTTCTTGCAACTCTGGAGGTCATGGCCCTTGGTGCGGTGGATCTTGCAATACTGCTTGTCGGTGCCATCCTGCTTGTCGGCGACCGCCACAACCTGGCAGTTGGTGCATGCGGCAATCTCCTTGCCGGAGCTACCAACTTTGGCTTTCTTGGTGCCACCTTCGTTGCCGGACTGCTCAACGACCAGCACATCTTTGCCTTTCTTCTTCCTGTTGTTCCGCCGCCGGTTTTTCTTTGCCGGGGCAGCATCCTTGGTCTCAGATCCTCCTGCTCCAGTATTCTCTCTGGGGAGTTTCCTCCCTTCCTCAGCATGTGCACACTTGTCGGCCAGGGCATACAGCTCACTGATGTCTCTGATCCTGCACATCGCCATCTCCTCCCGCATCCTGCGGTTATGCACGTTCTGATGGAACGCGCTGATGACCGTGGCAGGGTGGACATTTGGGATGTTGCGCTGTACACGGCTGAATCTCTGAATGTACTTGCACAGGGGCTCTCCTTCCTTCTGGGCGAGCAGGTGAAGGTCACTCTCTTGGTCATGAGGTTTGTGGCCGCCTGTAAAGGCGCCGACAAACTGATGGCATAGATCTGCCCAAGAGGATATGGAGTTGTCCGGCAAATGCATGAGCCAGGACCTGACGTCGGGCTTGAGCACCAGCGGGAAGTAGTTGGCAAGGACCTTGTCGTCTCGCCCCCCGGCAGCTTGCACCGCGATGGTGTAGATGCTGAGGAACTCCGACGGATGCGACTTGCCGTCGTACTTCTTTGGTACGTCTGGCTTGAAATTCTTCTGGCTGGGCCACTGGACTTGCCGCAGCTCACGGGTAAATGCAGGGCAACCTACCGCGTACGGCAAGTCGCCTGGTTCCCCTGGCGCATGCACGTCGACAGAGGGCCCAGCGCGCTGGTCTGATTGACGCCGCGCTTCTCTTCGGCGCTCGATGCGTGTACGAGCGTCTTCTTGCTGTCGTTCATGAAGAACTTGGCGCTGATCGCGACGAGTTCGTGGATCTGATGACGCGGTGGAGTCGCTGTCGTGGTGGATCCGGCGAGTCGGCGATCTTGCCTTCAGGGCGGAGAGTGCACGGTGGTTGCACCCCCACCAGTCTTGTCGCCACCGGCTCGTGCCTGGCTGACTTGCCGCGGCTGCGAAGTACTCGGCTGCCGTGGAATGTCGCTGTTGGCGAAGCCGATGAGACTCTGAATGGTGGCCCTCCAGTCGTCGATCTTGTCCGCCGCTGGAGGGTAGCCTAGGAGCAGTTGAGCTCGCGCCAAAGCTTCTGCTGGAGTGGCGGGCGGCGGCGGCGAATGGTGCGAGAAACGGGATATGCTCGGACTTCTAACCATGTTAGAAGGAGCAGTATCTCGTCCAGGCGACCGTGCCCCGCTCGCACCAGCACGTTGGCGTGCATGCTGGTCTTGAGCGCTCTGAGATCCACCAGTTCGATCTTGGTCTAGCAAGCGTATGGTACCATGAGTATCATGACGCTGCCGGTCTCGCGCCTCCTGGGATGGGCGCGGTGCGTGTACGGACGCCGAGGTCTTGGAGTGCGCTCGGTCGTTGTGGGAGCCGACTGCGCCGCCGATGGGCAGCGCAGCCTTGTCCTTGGACCTAGCAGCACCATGAGCTCCCTCGTTGACGCCCGTTCTTCCGCCGGCGTCTACCCCACTAGCCATTTGCTCCGGCGATGGTGGGTTCGGCGCAGACGGAGCAGCCGCCTCCGAAGCCTTCTTCTTCGGCGGCATATCGATGAAGACAATGAAGATTTAGCCCGTACAAACGCCGGATCAGGTTCACACAACCTCGACGCACCCCTACCTGGCGCGCCAAAGATGTCGGGGGTGCTAACCCACGAACACCTATGGGACCGGCGGACCGAACCCCTTTTGGTTCGGCAGGGGGCGGAGATCGCACGAAGAGCAGATCGAGGCGAAGCGCACGAGCACACGATCAGTTTACCCAGGTTCGGGCCGCACGGATGCGTAAAACCCTACTCCTGCTTTGTGGTTTGTATTGATTTCTTGCTCGGGAGCGCTGAGTGCTACAGTACACACCAGCAGCTAACGAGACCGAGCGTGAGTGTTCTGTTTGGCCGACCCCCTCTACGTTGCGCATGGGCCTCCTTTTATATGCTCAAGGGGTCACCGACAGGTGGCAACATAGACGAGGGTAAAAATGGAAAAGGCGTGGCGGTTGGCACCGCCGCCTACTACAGTGTGTCATACCTAACTCTGATGGAAGGGGACAAGGGCATTAAATGCCCGTCTGTGTCGCCTAAATAGTGCAAAAAGGGACCGCCAGGGACGCCACCGCTCGCCATGATGGTGATCTTGTCAGTGCCGCTTGCCATCGTGTACCGCTGGCTGCACAGCCTCCCGCCACGTATGCCTGGAAGGGTCCCAAAGCGACACGTTGGTGGATGTGCTAGAGCGCAGGTACAGAGTGGAGGCTTGCCGCGGCAAGTGCCTTGCCGCGGTTGTTGTCTTGTCGGGCCCGGGAGCTTGTCGCTCACCGGGCCTTGCCGGGACACGTGGTGCGTTGCGGCAAGTTTCTTGAGATGCCTTGGTTGGCCTTCCCGGCAAGCTCCTCTTGCCGGGGTCTTGTCCTTCCCGGCAAGCTCCTCTTGCCGGGGTCTTGTCTCCTTGGCTTGGATACTTTGTTCTTGAATGGCTCCAAAGGAACCACGGAGGACCTTGGCGGTCACCCGGCAAGCCTTGCCGCGGGATGCTGCGACTGCCCATGCACAAGTTCGGGATACTAGGGTACCCCTACTCTAGTACACCGACAGCGGCGCGGGCAGCTGCTGCTGCTGCGGCGCGGGGTGGGGAGGCTGGGTGGTGTGGGAAGAGGGGGGGGGGTCTTGGGGTATTTAAAGGGGGGAGGGGGATTGCTTGGGGGAGGGGCAAGAAAGGGCGGCAGCGCGGAGTCCTACTAGGACTTTGCTTGGCGGCGGCGGTTGGCGCGAGCACGCGCGAGGAGGAGGCCGGCCCGGCCGGCTGGGCCTTGGCCCAGGCGGGTGCTGTGGATTTTTTTAAATAGATACGCGCGCAGAAAAACAAAGAAAGAAAATCTAAACGAACTCCAAAATTCCCAAAGTAAATTTTCCCCGACTCCTAAAAATGAGTCGAACAAAATGAACTTTTTCTCGGGGCCTAGATGCAAATTTTGAAAACACGCATTTTTCCCTAATCCAAATAAAAAGGCAAATAGACTCCGAAAATCCAAAATTTGATTTATTTATTAAATCTTCGTTTTTTCCTAAATTTGGGGAAAGTCATATTATTTCCCTCTCTCATATTTTGATGTTGGAAAAATAATTGAAGATGAAATAAATAAATCAAATGATCCTCTTTTCAAAATTTGAGAAAACTCAAATATGAAAATGATGAAATCTCCAACTCTCTCCGAGGGTCCTTGAGTTGCGTGAAATTTCTAGGATCGAACAAAATGCAAGAAAATATGATATGCATGATGATCTAGTGTATAACATTCCAAATTGAAAATTTGGGATGTTACACTCTTTCCCAACCACACCCGCGCGGGTACACGGTGGAGCTCATTTCTGTACCAAAAAGGCAGCCCACGTGGTAATTTGGCACGTGTACTGGTTGTCCACTTGGTGGAGGGAGGATCGTCTACCACGGGTGAACAAAAAAATTGCGACTTGACGTGTTATGTTAAAAAAAGAGGCAAACCATGTGGGGCCTACCTTAGAGGCAAGGCTCTATACACTGGAGTACTTTTGATGTGTCCCGTCAACTCGCAGAATGAGGAGAAGCTTGCTTAGTACGCCGTATCCCCCGCCCACGGGTGCGGTGGCTCACAGGATGAGGTGAAGCTTGCTTACCACGCCTTACGCCCGCTCCCTCGCCCACGCGCACAGTGGCTCGCAGCCCGAGGAGAAAATTTTACTACTCCCTCCGTTTACTCCTCGTACCTACTATCTTGGTTATAGAGATTATACTATCATATTGTTTGGAATATATATGTCCTTTAGTAGATTTCAATATGAACTACTAGTACATACTCCAAACACTGATGTATATAGACGTATTTTAGAGTGTAGATTCACTCATTTTGCTCCATATATAGCACTCTCCCTCGCCCCTCGACCCTCGCCCACGTGGTGGACGTGCAGCAATTCATTCGGTCTCATATAGCCAGAACGATATATACTGCACTACCATTATTGCTCGACTTCCCAAAGAGGCGAAGAGCCAATCGCAAGGTTAATATCTTGGAGATGCCAAGCGCAAGGTTATAGGAGAACGAGTAGTAGGTGTCGCGTCATTTATAAATAAAGTTTTTTTTCTTAAGTGGCACGTACGCAATATGGTAGGTTCATATGGAGAGAAAAAGAAACCGCTCCACTATATACATAGTTAGGACGGGCCAGCCTACACGGTTGCTTGCTGGGGTTGCTCTCTTCACACTCTCTCGCACAAAACGACTGTGGCCACATCTCTAACATCCCGGCGGATCACGTCCGCTTGGGGGAGGGGTGGATGATTAGTGTAGATGCGGTGGCTGTCGCCGACGGCGAAAAACCACTGTCGGCACGTCCCGATCAGGGGTCCCCGCCGTTCTCTCTCACAAAGCTGGTGAGGTTGCCTTCATCCCTTGCTCACTACCGTGACGTGGGCAGTTGCCGCCTCCCGCCGCCCTCCTCAAGGTTGGGCTACGTCCCTCAGGTACAACTCCCTTTACAGCTGGCTTGCACCACTGCTCCAGCTGCCCACATCACTCCCTGTGGATATTTCTCTACTTCTTTGCCCCGCACATACCACTACTGCCTTCTACGTACTGTATTTGTGATGAGTTTATGTCTCATCAACTAGGCCCAGTAATCTTATTCTAATCACGCTTGTTCAATTTCTTTGCCATAGGGATGCTCATCTCGATTTTGGTGAAACTGCACAAAATGATCCGATGGTCAAAAGGTTGCAAACTTCATTTATTAGGAAGCTCGAACGTTTCCAGGAAATTGAAGCCTGGTCAGGGTTCACGGTTTGAGGGCTAGGGACTGCATGGATTGTTTTTTTCTTTAGCTGCCTCTGTTCCAAAATAAGTGTCAACTTTAGTAGTAGTACAACTTTGTACCAAAGTTTGCACAAAGTTGAGAAACTTATTTTGGAACAAAGGGAGTACATATTTGCTATGATCTGTCAATCATTGAGATGCAATAGCATGCATGTTAGTCTCCTTTGTATTTGATGAAATGTTGCAACGGGCAACCTTGGACGCAAGATACATGTAATAGAAGCTAGAAGCTTCATAGCATTGTACACATTTATCTCGCTGATAAATTACAGTACGTACTATACTAGTAATTCCTCCGTTCCTAAATATAAGTCTTTGTAGAGATTTCACCATGAACCACATGCGGATCACTGAGCCTGTGTGTTTTCACTGCTCTTGCATGCCTCCGCTGTAAGAATGGAGAAAATTGTAATCTAGTAGGTATACCTCCTTTCGCCGAAAGCGTGGGACATCCAGTAGTCCTACGACCTCAGTAATAAAGACCAATGAGCCGTCAAATCACATAGACCCAACAGTAAGTTGGACGGACGAAGCAACCATCACTCTTGCGCCAGTGAGAGGTCGCGTCCGCTCTGCCCGGGCATGAATGCGGCACCGATTCTTTGGAGCGGCGCTGACCGTTTCGGGTGGGAAGCACGCGCGGGCGATGGAGGGGCTTTGGGTGGGCCAGGCTGGTCAGGAGCGGCCGTTGCAGCTGTCCGCATGTCCCTACCGGACACGCCCGGAAACGAGAGGATGCACCGACTCCCGCGGCTAAAATCGTACACTACACAACATCTCTCTATAGGAGTAGGTCGATCTGTCGCTCTCTCTAACACACACATGGTGTTAAACACACACGCACACACACACACACATGCGCACACTCACGCACCTTGGTCCCGTTGTACCTTCTAACATGACTTATTACACCTAGATGGAGGGAGTAGTAAGTATACGAGATACGGTGGCACACTGATTTAAGTCGAATACAAGTGCCCAAAATTTGTGTGCTGTTATTATAAGGATTCAGGAATGTATAAAAGGTTATTTCCCTCTCGTTGAACATAACGGGAGGGTTGTGTAGCTGGTTAGCCTGTTCGCTCATCAAACTTGAGGTCTCGGGTTCGATAACTACACTTGAGCATAATTTGTGCCAGGAGGATTCTTTGACTAGTCAAAATGTTTTCTAGGGTTTGTACGCTTCACACTCTCTCTCCAGTATATATACACACGCTGGAGCCTCAGCGCTTGTAGTTGCTCTGTTCTCACTCTCTCGCCCTCTCCCGCTGGAGCCTCAGCGCTTGTAGTTGCTCTCTTCACACTCTCTCGCCCTCTCCAGATCTAAACAAGACTTCGTTGGCCCCTCTCTCCCCTCACTGCTGCTCAAAGAGCCGGCAGGATCCGTCCGCCGGGAAGGGAAGGAGGCTTAACGCTGTCGCCGTCGGTGAGGGACTACCGGCGCAGCTGTTCACTTTCCACCCAGCGGCGGCGCGGGAGGGCCTCCGACCCCTTGTTCTTCGCTGCCGTCCCTTCGCCCGCCGAACCACGCCCCAAGAACCTTAATGTATAATTTACTTACTCCACATGCATTGCTCTAGCTGCATGTATACCATGAATCTAGGACGTGGTTCAAAGAGGAAAGGAGTGGGAAAAGTTGTATATAGCATGAATCTCGGACGTGGTTCAAAGAGGAAATGAAGGGGGAAAGTTGTATAGCATTAATCTAGGACGTGGTTCAAAGAGGAAAGGAATGGGGGAAAGTAGTGGGGAAAGTTGAATCGCATAAATCTAGGACGTGGTTCAAAAAGGAAAGGAAGGGGCGAAAGTACTAGTTCAAAAAGGAAAGGAAGGGACAAGGCTGTAGAGTTTGAGCAGGGCTAGATTTACTGCGTTCACATAGGGAAAGGCGTCTGATAAGAAAACTGGGACCAACACGGACTGACGCGGAGTTTTTTTAGTCCCTACACCAAAATGTCCCTGTAAACAAACACCCTCTAATAATGCCGCTGCAAAATTGATGCAATGCCACAGTTAAAAGCAAATTACATGTTTAACGAATTTTATTGTTAATATAATCTCTATGTTAATATTAATCAATGCCACCATTTGAGAAATGCTACTGTCTTTCTTTCTTTCCCATTTAGATAAGGTAGATGCTTCTTTTTGTTGGCTTCTGTGTCATCCACCGTTATTGACCACTGATTGTTTCCTTTGCACCTTTGTGTAAACAGGGTTATCTACTTCACCTCGTTGCCATTGTGACCTTTTGTTGCACTGCACAAAACACTTTTGTTTTAAGAGTGTTTTGTGCAGTTCAACCAAAATGTCACACCGACAATGTTGCTTGATTGCTTGATCTTAGTGGAACTGCACAAGAGGAGATCTTACTTCCTATCCATTAAGGCGAATTTGGTTCAGATCTTCTTCTTGTGAGCTGTTTGAATTCCACATCATGAGAGGTCAGTACTAGCCTTCTTTCACATGATTCTGCAGTGTGCATTCATATGTTGTGCTACTTGTACAATAATATTGCTTGATTTTAGTGAACTGCACAAATGGAGACAAGACTTCCAGTATGTATGTGCACCGTAATATCCCATTGAGGTAAGATAAGGATATTTCACAATTGCTGGCCTGTATTTTGCTACTTTCATCAGAAAATTAAGTTTAGTACTATACTTGTGCTCCCTAATTGACATGCCAAATCTTACATTGAAGGCGAAGCTTGTTTGTTATTGAACCAAGTGATGAAGGGGAAGAACAAGGGGAAGAAAAACAAAAATCAACTCCCGGTGCTGTAATGAAGCACTGGAACTATGATGGCACAAGTAATGATATAGTTTTGCATCTTAATTTATTGCTATGGCTGGAACAAGCAATTGTTTTGCCACTAATTTGATGCCACTCTTAATGTAATATGTAATTATCTCTACTTGTGCAAACAGGGATCTTCTTTGTAGATACCATATATTTTAGTGGAACTGCACAAGAAGATGTTGGGAACATTAAACTAATCGAGGAGTATATAGTAAGCTTGGCCACCACCGTAGATGCTTCATCTGTATGCTCTACACAATAAGCCTCCTAACAAAGGTTGGTACTCGCCCACTGATTTCATCCATATGATTGAGCTTTGTCATCTCTATTGGTTTTGTTCTACTGTTTAGATACTGTCATGAAAAAGTGGTATTGTCCTTGAGAAGTGCTTCATCTGTGTTGTTTTAAATATTTCCTTTCCTTTTTTTCAAGCAAACAGTGATGCTAGCATTTAGTAGTCCTCTTGTTGTTGCACAACAGGATCATCTTCCTCTGAAGAAGAATATGGAGTACGTGAAGTGACTAGTTCCGATTATGCCAGGATGAAGAAGCCCTGTCTATCTTATCATCAGAAGGAGCAGTTGAAGGATGGTTACATTACTCCCCACAAGACCAAACTAACTTCAGCTTAGAAGGAGTGACAAAATCTCCATTTTTTTGCTGTTGTTCTAGGATTCTTTCTGGTGAGTTCCATTTTTCTAAAAGTGTGCTCTACATGGACCATGTATGTGCCTGTTGAAACTGTCAATTCATAGTACAGTTTGCTCTATACTAATCACTTTTTTGTATTTGTGCAAACAGGGGTGCTCAGCTTGATTTCAATGGGAACTGCACAAAATGTTCATGAATACATCACATCATTCATTTCCACCACAAGAAAGGAGGTGCCGATAAGTTCAAGGTGTTCCAACATATAAGGGCAAAATCATACAAGCTACGCGCGAATTTGGTTGATTTTGGTGGAACTGCACAAAAAGAATAGCTGGTTTATTTAGCACGAGGTGCCATGTCAATGTCCGAACTGATGGCAAACCCTGTCCATTCCACAATCGCAGGCATTTGATATTTTGGAATGGGACAACTTGTCAAATTTTGCTCATTGATTTTAGCAAGACATGCGTTTGATATTTTCGAATGGGACGCCCTTTGCTGTCAGCAGCGTCGATCAATTTTTTCTTTATTCTTTAGTTGTGACGTAAATATTGCCTCTGACATGTGAGTCATTGAGATGCATAATCATAGATTGGTTTGAATGTTCTCTATGGATTGCCAGGCCTGTGTGTTTGATTGCAATGTACAGAAACGCTAAAAAGCTGCTCAAACTCTTTGTACTCCTTCTGTTCCTTTTTACTTCGCACATTGTGTAAGTGCATACTTTTTTGTATAAGCTTGGTCAAAGTAGAGATAATTTGACTGCAGACAAAACTTGTATGCATACTAGAAAGGACCGGAGGGAGTACATGTGAAACTGCTGCAAATGAGGTGATCACCCTGGGAATAATGCTAGTACGTATTGTTTTGCATGTTCATCCAATGCCAGTGATACAGGAATTTGAACTAATCGAAATAAATTCATTCATACACGGTCGGATTTCATATAAACATGCCGGATTTCATTACATTTCAACTATAAAGGGGTGCGCCAGATGTATAATTAATTAACCGGCCTAGCTTGTCATAGCGATTAGGGCAACTAGGAGCCCAATGATCAGGATCACCACATGACAAACACCTTTCTTCTTGTCATTCTTCTTCTTGAAGTTCATGTGTTGCACAGCCTTGTTCTTCCCATCAAACTTTGCTTTACCATCAAACTTGCCCTTGTTCTTGAACTTGTGGGGCTGGAAGTTCTTCTGTACTATATTGGCACTAGATCCTCCCTCAATTCCTCAAGCATGTGTGTCCTTTGCTCTCGCCTTTTCTTCCACATCAAGAGTGCCAATGAGATCCATGAAGGAGGAAGCTTGGTGACGAAGGAGGTATAATTAATTAACCGAAGCTACCCACCTGTGTCCCGCTGAGCCAAACAGAAGCTTTAGTGACTTAACTGCATGTGCAGTTGCATAACTGACATGTGGCATGTTGGGCCCACATGTCAGTCAGCCAACTACACCAGCAGTTAAGTAGAAGCAGCGTTATTCTCCAGCAGAACTCCCCGACTCCACGTCACCGCCAAGAAGCTAACCGGCTGTCAATGGTCAACCCGGCTAGCTTGGCTTCAACAGGAGGGTAGCAGCGGTGGCCTTACCTGGACCTGAGCGGCGGTGACCTACCGTGTTCTACTCTTCCTCATTTTCTATGTGGCGTGGCCTCGTTGGTAGCGGGGCGGGGCCTCGGCGGAGCCGGCGATGTCCTCTGTCTCGTTGCCGGCGGGCGGCACCTCAGCGGAGCGGTGGAAATCCTCCCCCGCGTTGCCGGCAAGGTGGGGCCTCGGCTGAGCCGGCGATGTCCTCTGCCTCGTTGTTGGCGGGGCGGGGCCTCGGCGATGTCCTCTGCCTCGTTGTTGGCGCCGCGGGGCCTCGGCGGAGCAGGGCCTCGTCGGCGCTAGCGGAGCAGGGACTCGTCGGAGCCGGCATTGTCCTCTGCCTCATCCTCGGTCTCGCCAAACAGTGCCTCGCCCGCTTCATCGCCCTCTTTGCTAGCCTCTTTGTAGGCGGCCGCAGCCTCCGCCACCCGCATGCGGTACCGCTAGCGCTCGAGGCGGCCCTTGTGGGCAGAGCGGTACGAGTCGAGCAGCGCCTCCTGCTCCGCCCGCTCCGCGGCGATCTGCTCCACCGCCTGCAGGTGCTCCTGGAGGAGATGGTAGTTGTAGGCCGCGTCGGCCTGCGCCTCCCGGAACTGCTCCTGACGCATCTGCCTCACACTGTCCATATATTGTTCACGGGCCTCACCGATGGTCATGGTGCAATGCACCGACGAGGATGGCGCGGAGGAGGGGGTTGGCGCCAGATCGTCGGCTACAATGTTCTCCATTGGGACGTCGTCGTCCTCCGGCTGCCTGCCGGCCAGCCGGTCAGCAGCAATGGCTGCCATCTCCTTGTGGTCCATCGTCCGCCCATCCCGAAGAGCGCTGGAGCGCGAGGAAGCCATGGTGGGCAGTAGTGGTGTGGACACGAGAAAGGGAACGGATGCGGATGACTACGGCTATGGCCGGCGCAGCAGTTTATATAGCAATGGTGGGCGGGCGGAGGGACGGACGTGTGGCGCCGGAGTAGCCGCATGGGCAACCGCATATGTAGGATCGAAAGTATGTCTAGAGGGGGGGGGGGTGATTAGACTACTTGACCAAATAAAAACTTAACCTTTTCCCAATTTTAGTTCTTGGCAGATTTTAGCTATTTTAGGACAAGTCAAGCGATCATCACACAATTCAAGCAAGCATGCAAAGAGTATATTGGCAGCGGAAAGTAAAGCATGCAACTTGCAAGAATGTAAAGGGAAGGGTTTGTATAGTTCAAATGCAATTGGAGACACGGATGTTTTTTCCGTGGTTCGGATAGGTGGTGCTATCCTACATCCACATTGTTGGAGACTTCAACCCACGAAGGGTAACGGTTGCGCGAGTCCACGGAGGGCTCCACCCACGAAGGGTCCACGAAGAAGCAACCTTGTCTATCCCACCATGGCCATCGCCCACGAAGGACTTGCCTCACTAGCGGTAGATCTTCACGAAGTAGGCGATCTCCTTGCCCTTACAAACTCCTTGGTTCAACTCCACAATCTTGTCGGAGGCTCCCAAGTGACACCTAGCCAATCTAGGAGACACCACTCTCCAAGAAGTAACAAATGGTGTGTTGATGATGAACTCCTTGCTCTTGTGCTTCAAATGATAGTCTCCCCAACACTAAACTCTCTCTCACAGGATTTGGATTTGGTGGAAAGAAGATTTGAGTGGAAAGCAACTTGAGGAAGGATAGAGATCAAGATTCATATGGTAGGAATGGAATATCTTGGCCTCAACACATGAGTAGGTGGTTCTCTCTCAGAACATATGAGTTGGAAGTGTAGATGTGTTCTGATGGCTCTCTCCACTAATGAAGAGGAGGTGGAGGGGTATATATAGCCTCCACACAAAATCCAACCGTTACACAATTTGCCAATCTCGGTGGGACCGAATCAACAAACTCGGTCGGACCGAAATAGTAAACCTAGTGACCGTTAGAGATTTTCAGTGGGACTGACATGCAACTCGGTAGGACCGATATGGTTAGGGTTAGGGCATAACGTAATCTTGGTGAGACCGATTACACAAACTCGGTGACACCGATTTTGGTAATTAGCTAACCAGAGAGTTGGTCAGGAAAACTCGGTGGGACCGATTTGCTCTTTCGGTGAGACCGAAAAGTTACAAAAAGGAAACAGAGAGTTTGCATTGCAATCTCGGTGGGACCGATCCGCTCTTTTTGTGAGACCGAAAAGTTACGAAAAGGAAACAGAGAGATTGCAATCCCATCTCGGTGAGACCGAGATCCCTATCGGTAGAACCGATTTGCTAGGGTTTGGCAGTGGCTTATGACAAGTGAAACTCGGTGGCGCCGGGTTGAAAGAATCGGTATGACCGAGTTTGTCTTTGGGTTTAGGTCAAATGTGGATATGGGAAAGTAGTTGAGGGTTTTGGAGCATATCACTAAGCACATGAAGGAAGAGGCTCATTAAGCAACACCTCATCCCTCCTTGATAGTATTGGCTTTTCCTAAAGACTCAATGTGATCTTGGATCACTAATATATAAAATGAAGAGTCTTGAGCTTTTGAGCTTGAGCCAATCCTTTGTCCTTAGCATTTTGAGGGTTCCACTTTCACCATCCACGCCATGCCAATCATTGAGCTTTCCTGAAATGATCATCTTGGAATAGCATTAGCTCAATGAGCTATATGTTGTTATGAATTACCAAAACCACCTAGGGATAGTTGCACTTTCAATCTCCCCCTTTTTGGTAATTGATGACAACATATAGATCAAAGCTTTGACAAATAATAAGAATGAAATATATCGTTGCTTTGAGAAGTATGTGATAAGTAAGAGCTCCCCCTAAATTTGTGCATATTTAAGATTTGCTTTGGACTGCAAATGCACAAAGAGTTAGAATCATGGGTTACTCTTCCATGTCACATACATCTTGGTGGAGCGCTCAAAATGATAAGAATTAAGTACATGCACTCATCAACAAAGAAAGTGAATGATCACATAAGATAGATAGGATAATATAAATCATGCATAAGTGTAGCTTATGATCAAACACATGATCATCAATGTCTCACAAGCATATCAAAGTATCTCACACAAAAGCAAACAAAGTTTGAAAAACCACCAAATAAAGCAAGAGAGAACAAAAGGAACACACTCTCTCTCTCTCGAAGCCTATGATCTATACATTTTTCTCCCCCTTTGGCAACAAGTTACCAAAAAGTTCCTAGAAAATGCATAGTGCTAGATCGACACTCAGGCTTGATCTTCTGGTGGTGGTGGAGTCTGGATCACTCCAAGGACGAAGCCTTCTATAGACGTGGTTGGAGTTGAAGCTGAGGTAGATGCTGGAGGTGGTTGGGCTGGTGCTGTAGCTGGAGCTGAGGTGGTGGCTCCGGTGTCAGGAACTGGCACTGTAGTCGACCTCGGAGCTCGTGGCACTCTGGAAAATGCATCAGTGGTAGTCTTCCCTCTCCTCTCCTGCATGTCATCTTGAAGTTGCTCCACTGCAGACTGAATCTCTGTTACTTTGACATCCATGTCATAGAACTTTTGTTCTATGATCCTCTCTAAGATCTGCTGATTCTGAGTGAGGGTGGCTAGTCATTCTCAATCCTTAGTGTGGATGCAATCAAGTAACCAAGCTGCTCTTGTTTGGTTTTCAAGAAATACTCAGATGCCTCCTCTTGAGTTGGCATCTTGGCAACTTTCTCCTTCCTTGCCTTCTCCTTCTTTGCTTGTGCTTGAACTGATGATGGTTCATTCTCATTCATGACAACTTGATTGTCCTCAAAGTCTGGATGGATGGGCAGGTGTTCCTTGTCCAGTAGGTATATGCCTGTGCCCATCTTGGAGTTAATTAGCTCTTGGATCTGAGGGGCATATCCACAGCTCCTCTTCTGATTAGTTGCTATCCTCTTAATGGTCTCTACCATGAGGCTCATCACCTTGAACTTCTATGGCACATCAAATATATGAAGCAAATTGATTTCATGGCCTCTGATCATCTTATGATCACCTGACTTGGGCAACAGAGTGTGCCTTAGAATCTAGTTGATAGTTGGCAGCCCTGACAGAAGATAATGCACTGAGCCAAACTTGAAAGTTTCAAGAGCTTCATTTGGAATTTCCTTGTACATGTTGGACATGGAGTTGTGGTCCATCTTCTTCTTAGCATAGACATCCAAGTCATCTTCATTTTCCTCTGGGGCATTGATCAGCTAAGCCCATTCAGCAATTGTAGATTGGTACCTCGTACCTTCAGACATCCACACAATCCTTCCATCTGGATAGAAGTGTACTATGGAGTAGAACTGCATGATTAGCTCTTCATTCCACTTTGTGAGCTTCTGCCCAACAAAGTCTGCTACTCCACAAGCACTGAAGCTGTCATACACTCCAGGATAGTGCTCTTCATTGTCCTTGATGTACTCCCAATCAACCCATCTCATGTCACAAACAATGGGCTTCTTGTCCAACAAAACTGTCTCATAGAAGTCCTGTTGTTCCTTAGTGTGGAACCTGTAATCAACAGCAGTTCTTCTCCTTGAAGCATATGGATCTGCTTCTCTCCACTTCCTGAGCCCTGAATCTCTTCTGATTTTCATATCCTCAGCCACAGGATGAGCATCATTGTGGTATGGGATCTTAGGCTTAAGTTTTCTTAGAACTTGACCTTCTTCTTCTTCAGCAATGTCAGGCACTGGGGCCTTGTTTTTCTCAGCAGCTGGTATGCTCCTTGTATTCCTCTTTGGAGCTGACTTGGGCTTGGAGGCAGCTTTGGGTGCTTCTTTGGGCTTTGATGCAGCAGCCCCTGTCCTGATAGCATCACCCATAGGCTTAGGTGCCTTAGGTGCTGGAGCAACAACCTCTTCTTCCTGTTCCTCTTCAGAATCTCTCATGATTGAGGATCTCCCAAGCACTCTAGTAGTGGTCCTTTTGACCCTTTCCTTCTTCTTCTTCTTCTTCTTCTTCTTCTTCTTCTTCTTCCCTTCTGCAGCAGCTGGCTCTATGGGTGCAGGTTTTTCAGGAATCTGAGTTGAAGCTCTGGCCTTTGGCATAGGTTGTCTACCTGCTGGCCTTTTGATTTTCATCCCTGGCTTTGTGCTCTGTGTTGGGCCATATTCCTTCTTGAGCACAACTCTCTTGGAAGTTGCTTCCTCTTCTGCCACATAGTCCTCATCCTCTGAGTCTGAGGTTCTCTTCTTCCTTTGTCTGGTGGCAGCTTTTGGTAGGTTGCTAGGGGTGCTCCTGCTGCCTTCATCTAAAGAACTGGAGGGACTAATGCCCTCACTCATGTGCACTTGCTATTCTGACACATTCTGGCTGTCACTCTGATCAGACATGATGAAAAAGCTGACTGCTGACCCTGTGAATAGTTTATAGATGAGGTAGAATAGATGAGCATCACAAAATGCAGAGATTTTTTGCAAAAGAATGATTCAAAACCTTAGTTTTAGTTTCCCACAGAAAGCATTTCGGATCTACCGATTTTTAAACTCGGTGATACCGAAGCAGTTTTGGAACCTAAACCAGTGAACTCGGTCAGACCGAGTCACAGTTCGGTGGCACCAAGACGGCTAGGGTTTCACAAAGTTCCAAAATCGGTCACACTGATTAGTAATTCTCGGCCAGACCAAGTCTTACTTGTGCAATGGGACCGAGTTTTTCAACTCGATGGGTCCGAGATGGTTTCGGCGGAAACCTAACCCTAAAATTTTCGAATCAATCCTATTCTACGAACGTATTGACTGGATAGGAGTGTTTCGATCGTGGCTAGAAACAGTATGATCACAATGTGCTAGGAATCAGATTGGGTATAGCACAAAGATCGAGTCCATACCCTAGTTCGGCGGAGACTCGCTACGGCAACAACGGTGGGGTTGAATTCTGTTGACGGCGATGGAGACCAGCGACTGGAGGCGGCTGGCGGCGAGGAGACGATCCAGATACCACGTTGGCAGAGCGAGCTATTGCGCGGGCGAAGGGGTTCGGAGAAATTTCCAAATTTTTTCCCGTGACTATATATAGCCCGACCCTGTCGGTGTGACCGAGTGGAACAACTCGGTGGCACCGAGATGCAAAACTGTATACAGTTATTGCAACTCGGTGTGACCGAATGGTTCAAATCGGTTGCACCGAGATCAAAAATTCAGATCAACTTAGTGATCTCGGTAGGACCGAAAGTAGGATATCGGTCATACCGAGAATCACAAAGAGGTTTTGGAGGTTTAAGTCTATGACGAATCGGGGACTCCGAGTGCTCCTCACACAGAGTGGTTCGAATCTGACTTGATCAAATTTTGTGGTGTAGCATGAATAGAGTTTGAGACGAGAAAAGCATAGATAGCTAGAGGAGGTTCTTAGGCATTCTTGTCCATCCACTTGGCAAAAGGAAATAAAACCAAACAATCAAAACAACAAGTGGATGTCCTCGAATGAGTAAAATATGCAACCAACATGCTCACACAATAAAATGGCAACTGAAATATGTGACAAAGCATGCACAACCAATTCTAGAATCTATCAAGAAATTGGCGATGACTAGGTCATCTATATATGAGTATATTGACTTAGGAGTCAAGTGAGAACACTTGATCATAGGTCATACTCATCGTTTAAGCTCAAGTGGGGTTATCACTTTTACATAAAGCATTGTTGTGTTCACATCTTTAGAGTTGCTTTAGCTTAAGTCTTAGAGTAAAGCTCCCCCTAGATGTGATATCCCCCCTAAGAGGGATGAACTAACCTTGGGTTTTGTCGATGATGACTTCATGTAGATGTTGAAGATGTGGATGCTCAATGTTGATGTAGATCACTTGGAGCTATCCATTTGAGTGAATTGCACTTTCAATACCTACATGGGTTAGTCCCACAAGGAACAAACAAGGATATCCATAGACATAGAGTGATGCACACACAAGATGATGTCCATGAAAACTTTTAGGTTACCTTGTCCCTTGTCTTACCAACAAGAGGGTTTGTGACTCCTTGAACTAGTGCAAGATGTGGAAGTTGATTGCACTCGTTCTTGCCAAAATGATAAGAGTGAAGTATGTTGGCGGAGTCACCCTCAAGAACTCTTTAGTTCTTCTTCTTTTGCATCCACATCATCTTGATGGGAATCCTTGGAGTTGTAGTCGTACTTGATGAAGTGGAACTTGAAGTGGTCTTGGGAATCCACTTGACTAAGGTCTTAGGAGCTTCTTCAAATGCATCAATTTCCTCTTGAAGCTTGTCCTTGCCTTTTTGCTTGTAGTCTTGTGGTGGAAGATCATCTTGAGCTTGTGTCCCCTTGAAGGAAGTATCATACTTCTCTTGTTGAGGAACAAACTTTGTCTTGGGGTATTTATCTTCTTCCCACTCAACTCCATTGGCATTGAACTTTCGTTCAAAACCAACACCTTGATTCTTCCAGTGCCTTCCTTGCTTGCGCACAATTTACTCGAATTGCTTACTCCCGGCAAGGCTTTTGTACACTCCTTTCTCTATAATTCCCTTCAATAAGCTATTTTCTTGCTCAAGTGTAACTTGGCTAAGAGAATCATTAGTGGAATCAAGAGAACTACTAGAAGCAACAACATTGGATTTAGCATGATCATTGTTACTACTAGAGGAAGAATCTTTCTTGTTATTGTTACTAGACTTGACTTGAGGCATGTAAGTGGATAAGAGTAAACGCTTGGCAATGTAGGAAGAACTTTTCTTGCGGAGATCATCATTGATTGCCTTTAAGAACTCATGCTCTTGCTCAAGATTGAGCTTTTCAAAGCGTAACTTCTCATGAGCTCTTAAAAGTTCTCGATGATCTTTGAAGATAGTTTCATGAGCTAACTTAAGAGTGTTTAGTTCTTTAGTTAGAGCCTCAATCTTCTCCTTATCATTGTCATTCGTTTCATCTTGATTAGCATGATTAATTGACGTTTCATCATAGTATTCATCACTAGAGTTGTCAACAAGTAAATCATCATCACCTAACAAGTCATCTTCATCACTATTAAAATCAACATACTCGGGGTGTGTTACCTTAGGACCTTTGGCCATGAAGCATCTTCCAATTCTTTCATTTGGTGAGTCAAATATATCGTAGGAGTTGGTTGACACAAGTGCTAGACCGGCAACACCTTCATCTTGAGTATATTCGGAATCAGAGTGATAACTTCTCTCGGAGTGACTGTAGGAGTCGGAGCCGGATACCCATTCACCAACATGAGCTTGATGTCTTCGTTTTGTGTAGCTCCTTGATGACTTTTCCTTCCTTCCCAAATCCTTGCTTCTCCGTGAGTATCTTCGTTCATAACGATCATCTCTACTCCTTCTCTCTCTTGGTGGTGATTCTTCTCTTTTGCTTCTTCTTTTTGGAGAGTCTTCTCTTCTCTTGTAGGGAGCCGTACACTCATTGGAATAGTGTCCGGGTCTTCCACAATTGTAGCAGTTTCGCTCTCGACTAGAAGATCTTTTGTCATTGTAGGACCTTTACTTGGAGCTTCTATCTTTGCTTCTACTCTTGTAGAACTTGTTGAAGTTTTTCACCATTAAGCTCAATTCTTCATTGAAGTTTTGTTTCTCACTTGGTGATGTAGGGGCTTCACATGAGGCTTTGTAGGCACCACTTGATTTGTTGTGAAGTTCCTCTTTATCCTTAAGTGACATCTCATGAGCAACAATTCTTCCAATTACTTCCGTTGGCTTGAGATCTTTGTAATTGGGCATCACTTGGATCAATGTGCACACGGAATCATATTTTCCATCCAAGGCTCTTAGAATCTTCTTGATGATGAATCTATCGGTCATCTCTTCACTTCCTAAGCCGGCAATCTCATTTGTGATGAGAGCAAGCCTAGAGTACATTTCAGCGACACCTTCGCCATCCTTCATTTTGAACTTGTCAAGTTGACTTTGAAGCACATCCAATTTGGATTCCTTGACGGAGTCAGTACCTTCGTGCATATCAATCAAAGTGTCCCAAATTTCCTTTGCATTCTCAAGACGGCTGATTTTGTTGAATTCTTCGGGGCACAATCCATTGAAGAGAATATCACAAGCTTGAGCATTGTATTGCAACATCTTCAACTCATCCGCGGTAGCTTCACGGTTTGGTTCTCTCCCATCAAAGAAGTCACCTTGCAAACCAACACACACAATAGCCCAAACGGCGGGGTTATGTCCAAGAATATGCATTTTCATTTTATGCTTCCAACTAGCAAAATTAGTACCATCAAAGTAAGGACCTCTACGGTGATAATTTCCCTCACTAGACGCCATACACTCCTAGGTTGTGAAACCAAGGCTATGACACCAAAAGCTATGGAAATCAAAGCAAATGGAGACCAAAGCTCTGATACCACTTGTAGGTTCGAAAGTATGTCTAGAGGGGGGGTGATTAGACTACTTGACCAAATAAAAACTTAGCCTTTCCCCAATTTTAGTTCTTGGCAGATTTTAGCTATTTTAGGACAAGTTAAGCGATCATCACAAAATTCAAGCAAGCATGCAAAGAGTATATTGGCAGCAGAAAGTAAAGCATGCAACTTGCAAGAATGTAAAGGCAAGGGTTTGTAGAGTTCAAACGCAATTGGAGACACGGATGTTTTTCCCGTGGTTCGGATAGGTGGTGCTATCCTACATCCACGTTGATGGAGACTTCAACCCACGAAGGGTAACGGTTGCGCGAGTCCATGGAGGGCTCCACCCACGAAGGGTCCACGAAGAAGCAACCTTGTCTATCCCACCATGCCCATCTCCCAAGAAGGACTTGCCTCACTATCGGTAGATCTTCACGAAGTAGGCGATCTCCTTGCCCTTACAAACTCCTTGGTTCAACTCCACAATCTTGTTGGAGGCTCCCAAGTGACACCTAGCCAATCTAGGAGACACCACTCTCCAAGAAGTAGCAAATGGTGTGTTGATGATGAACTCCTTGCTCTTGTGCTTCAAATAAAAGTCTCCCCAACACTCAACTCTCTCTCACAAGATTTGGATTTTGTGGAAAGAAGATTTTAGTGGAAAGCAACTTGGGGAGGGCTAGAGATCAAGATTCATATGGTAGGAATGGAATATCTTGGCCTCAACACATGAGTAGGTGGTTCTCTCTCAGAACATATGAGTTGGAAGTGTAGATGTGTTCTGATGGCTCTCTCCACTAATGAAGAGGAGGTGGAGGGGTATATATAGCCTCCACACAAAATCCAACCGTTACACAATTTACCAATCTCAGTGGGACCGAATCAACAAACTCGGTCGGACCGAAATAGTAAACCTAGTGACCGTTAGAGATTTTCGGTGGGACTGACATGCAACTCGGTAGGACCGATATGGTTAGGGTTAGGGCATAACGTAATCTCGGTGATACCGATTACACAAACTCGGTGAGACCGATTTTGGTAATTAGCTCACCAGAGAGTTGGTCGGGCAAACTCGGTGGGACCGATTTGCTCTTTCGGTGAGACCGAAAAGTTACAAAAAGGAAAAAGAGAGTTTGCATTGCAATCTCGGTGGGACCGATCCGCTCTTTCGGTGAGACCGAAAAGTTACGAAAAGGAAACAGAGAGATTGCAATACCATCTTGGTGAGACCGAGATCCCTATCGGTAGAACCGATTTGCTAGGGTTTGTCAGTGGCTTATGTCAAGTGAAACTCGGTGGCGCCGGGTTGAAAGAATTGATATGACCGAGTTTGGCTTTGGGTTTAGGTCAAATGTGGATATGTGAAAGTAGTTGAGGGTTTTGGAGCATATCACTAAGCACATGAAGCAAGAGGCTCATTAAGCAACACCTCATCCCTCCTTGATAGTATTGGCTTTTCCTAAAGACTCAATGTGATCTTGGATCACTAAAATATAAAATGAAGAGTCTTGAGCTTTTGAGCTTGAGCCAATCCTTTGTCCTTAGCATTTTGAGGGTTCCACTTTCACCATCCATGCCATGCCAATCATTGAGCTTTCCTGAAATGATCATGGGGACCCACCAAGTCCATAGCCTCATGTACGCAAGTGCCTCCTTATTATAAACACTATTCTAATCACAGGATCTGAATAATGTTCTGATCACAACCTGACCTGCTCCGCTAGTACTATGTTGAACTTCCCTGTGAACTAGGTTGAACTTCCGCCAACATTGCCCAAATGGGGCTTGCGATTGAAGGAAATATGCCCTAGAGGCAATAATAAAGTTATTATTTATTTCCTTATATCATGATAAATGTTTATTATTCATGCTAGAATTTTATTAACCGGAAACATAATACATGTGTGAATACATAGACCAACAGAGTGTCACTAGTATGCCTCTACTTGACTAGCTCGTTAATCAAAGATGGTTATGTTTCCTAACCATGAACAAAGAGTTGTTATTTGATTAACGAGGTCACATCATTAGTTGAATGATCTGATTGACATGACCCATTCCATTAGCTTAGCACCCGATCGTTTAGTATGTTGCTATTGCTTTCTTCATGACTTATACATGTTCCTATAACTATGAGATTATGCAACTCCCGTTTACCGGAGGAACACTTTGGGTACTACCAAACGTCACAACGTAACTGGGTGATTATAAAGGAGTACTACAGGTGTCTCCAATGGTAGATGTTGGGTTGGCGTATTTCGAGATTAGGGTTTGTCACTCCGATTGTCGGAGAGGTATCTCTGGGCCCTCTCGGTAATATACATCACATAAGCCTTGCAAGCATAATAACTAAGATGTTAGTTATGAGATGATGTATTACGGAACGAGTAAAGAGACTTGCCAGTAACAAGATTGAACTAGGTATTGGATACCGACGATCGAATCTCGGGCAAGTAACATACCGATGACAAAGGGAACAACGTATGTTGTTATGCGGTCTGACCGATAAAGATCTTCGTAGAATATGTAGGAGCCAATATGGGCATCCAGGTCCCGCTATTGGTTATTGACCGGAGACGTGTCTCGGTCATGTCTACATTGTTCTCGAACCGTAGGGTCAGCACGCTTAACATTACAATGACAGTTATTATGAGTTTATGCATTTTGATGTACCGAAGGTTGTTCGGAGTCCCGGATGAGATCACGGACATGACGAGGAGTCTCGAAATGGTCGAGACGTAAAGATTGATATATTGGAAGCCTATGTTTGGACATAGGAAGTGTTCCGGGTGAAATCAGGATTTTACCGGAATACCGGGAGGGTTACCGGAACCCCCCGGGAGACTAATGGGCCTATTGGGCCTTAGTGGAAAAAGAGAAAAGGGACAAGCCCAAGCTGGCCGGTGCCCCCCCTTTCCCCAAGTCCTAGTAGGACTAGGAGAAGGGGCCGGCCCCCCTCTTTCTCCTTTCTCCCCGAGAGTCCTAATTGGATTAGGATTGGAGGGAGGAGTCCTACTCCCGGTGGGAGTAGGACTCCCCTGCGCCTCCTCTCCCTGGCCGGCCGGCTCCCCCTCCTCCAACCTTTATATACGGGGGCAGGGGGCACCCCAAGATACACAAGTTGATCCTTGAGATCATTCCTTAGCCGTGTGCGGTGCCCCCTGCCACCAAATTCCACCTCGATCGTACCGTTACAGTGCTTAGGCGAAGCCCTGCGTCGGTAGTACATCAAGATCGTCACCACGCCGTCATGCTGACGGAACTCTTCCTCGACGCTTTGCTGGATCGGAGCCCGAGGAACGTCATCGAGCTGAACGTGTGCTAAGAACTCGGAGGTGCCGGAGTAACGGTGCTTGGATCGGTCGGATCGGGAAGAAGACGTACGACTACTTCCTCTATGTTGTGTGATCGCTTCCGCAGTCGGTCTGCGTTGGTACGTAGACAACACTCTCCCCTCTCGTTGCTGTGCATCACCATGATCTTGCGTGTGCGTAGGAAAATTTTGAAATTACTACGTTCCCCAACAGTGGCATCCGAGCCTAGGTTTTATGGTTTGATATTATTTGCACGAGTAGAACACAAGTGAGTTGTGGGCGATACAAGTCATACTGCCTACCAGCATGTCATACTTTGGTTCGGCGGTATTGTTGGGTGAGACGATCCGGACCAACCTTACGCGTACTCTTACGCGAGACCGGTTCCCTCGACGTGCTTTGCACACAGATGGCTTGCGGAAGACTGTCTCTCCAACTTTAGTTGAACCAAGTGTGACTACGCCCGGTCCTTGAGAAGGTTAAAACGGAGTCTATTTGACGAACTATCGTTGTGGTTTTGATGCGTAGGTGAGATGAGTTCTTACTTAAGCCCGTAGCAGCCACGTAAAACTTGTAACAACAAAGTAGAGGACGTCTAACTTGTTTTTGCAGGGTATGTTGTGATGTGATATGGTCAAGGCATGATGCTGATTTTATTGTATGAGATGATCATGTTTTGTAACCGAGTTATCGGCAACTGGCAGGAGCCATATGGTTGTCGCTTTATTGTATGCAATGCAATCGCGATGTAATGCTTTACTTTATTGCTAAACGGTAGTGATAGTCGTGGAAGCATAATATTGGCGAGACGACAACGATGCTACGATGGAGATCAAGGTGTCGCGCCGGTGACGATGGTGATCATGACGGTGCTTCGGAGATGGAGATCACAAGCACAAGATGATGATGGCCATATCATATCACTTATATTGATTGCATGTGATGTTTATCCTTTTATGCATCTTATCTTGCTTTGATTGACGGTAGCATTATAAGATGATCTCTCACTAAAATTATCAAGAAGTGTTCTCCCTGAGTATGCACCATTGCCAAAGTTCGTCGTGCCCAGACACCACGTGATGATCGGGTGTGATAAGCTCTACGTCCAAATACAACGGGTGCAAAACAGTTGCACACGCAGAATACTCAGGTTATACTTGACGAGCCAAGCATATACAGATATGGCCTCGGAACATGGAGACCGAAAGGTCGAGCGTGAATCATATAGTAGATATGATCAACATAACGATGTTCACCATTGAAAACTACTCCATCTCACGTGATGATCGGTTATGGTTTAGTTGATTTGGATCACGTGATCACTTAGAAGATTAGAGGGATGTCTATCTAAGTGGGAGTTCTTAAGTAATATGATTAAATTGAACTTAAATTTATCATGAACTTAGTCCTGGTAGTATTTTGCAAATTATGTTGTAGATCAATAGCTCGCGTTGTTGCTTCCCTGTGTTTATTTTTGATATGTTCCTAGAGAAAATTGTGTTGAAAGATGTTAGTAGCAATGATGCGGATTGGATCCGTCATCTGAGGTTTATCCTCATTGCTGCACAGAAGAATTATGTCCTTGATGCACCGCTAGGTGACAGACCTATTGCAGGAGCAGATGCAGACGTTATGAATGTTTGGCTAGCTCAATATGATGACTACTTGATAGTTTAGTGCACCATGCTTAATGGCTTAGAATCGGGACTTCAAAGACGTTTTGAACGTCATGGACCATATGAGATGTTCCAGGCGTTGAAGTTAATATTTCAAGCAAATACCCGAGTTGAGAGATATGAAGTCTTCAACAAGTTCTATAGCTAAAAGATGGAGGAGAATCGCTCAACTAGTGAGCATGTGCTCAGATTGTCTGGGTACTACAATCGCTTGAATCAAGTGGGAGTTAATCTTCCAGATAAGATAGTGATTGAAAGAATTCTCTAGTCACCATCACCAAGTTAGTAGAACTTCGTGATGAACTATAATATGCAAGGGATAACAGAAACAACTCCCAAGCTCTTCGTGATGCTGAAATCAATGAAGGTAGAAATCAAGAAAAACATCAAGTGTTGATGGTTGACAAGACCACTAGTTTCAAGAAAAGGGCAAAGGGAAGAAGGGGAACTTCAAGAAGAACGGCAAGCAAGTTGCTGCTCAAGTGAAGAAGCCCAAGTCTGATCCTAAGCCTGAGACTAAGTGCTTCTACTGCAAAGGGACTGGTCACTGGAAGCGGAACTACCCCAAGTGATTGGCGGATAAGAAGGATGGCAAAGTGAACATAAGTATATTTGATATACATGTTATTAATGTGTACTTTACTAGTGTTTATAGCAAACCCTCAGTATTTGATACTAGTTCAGTTGCTAAGATTAGTAACTCGAAACGGGAGTTGCAGAATAAACAGAGACTAGTTAAGGGTGAAGTGATGATGTGTGTTGGAAGTGGTTCCAAGATTGATATGATCATCATCGCACACTCCCTATAATTTCGGGATTAGTGTTGAACCTAATAAAGTGTTATTTGGTGTTTGCGTTGAACATGAATATGATTTGATCATGTTTATTGTAATACGGTTATTCATTTAAGTAAGAGAATAAATTGTTGTTCTGTTTACATGAATAAAACCTAATATGGTTACACAGCCAATGAAAATAGTTCATTGGATCTCGATCTTAATAATACACATATTCATAATATTGAAACCAAAAGATGCAAAGTTAATAATGATAGTGCAACTTATTTGTGGCACTGCTGTTTAGGTCATATTGGTATAAAGCGCATGAAGAAACTCCATGCTGATGGGTTTTCGGAATCACTTGATTATGAATCACTTGATGCTTGCAAACCATGCCTTTTGGGCAAGATGACTAAAACACCGTTCTCTGGAACAATGGAGCGAGAAAAGATTTATTGGAAATCATACATACTGATGTATGTGGTCCGATGAATATTGAGGCTCGCGACAGGTATCATTATTTTCTGATCTTCACAGATGATTTGAGCAGATATGAGTATATCTACTTGATGAAACATAAGTCTGAAACATTTGAAAAGTTCAAAGAATTTCAGAGTGAGGTGGAAAATCATCGTGACAAGAAAATAGAAGTTTCTACGATATGATCGCAGAGGTAAAATATTTGAGTTACGAGTTTGGTCTTCAATTAAAACAATGTGGAATAGTTTCACAAAATCATGCCACATGGAACACCACAGCATAATGGTGTGTCCGAACATCATAACCATACTTTATTGGATATAGTGCAATCTATGATGTATCTTACCGATCTACCACTATCGTTTTGGGGTTATGCATTAGAGATAGCTGCATTCACGTTAAATAGGGCACCATCTAAATCCGTTGAGACGACACCGTGTGAACTATGGTTTGGCAAGAAACCTAAGCTGTCGTTTCTTAAAAATTTGGGGTTGCGATGCTTATGTGAAAAAGTTTCATCCTGATAAGCTCAAACTCAAATCGGAGAAGTGCGTCTTCATAGGATATCCAAAGGAAACTATTGGATAAACCTTCTATCACAGATCCGAAGGCAAGACTTTTGTTGCTAAAATTCGGAAACTTTCTGGAGAAGGAGTTTCTCTCGAAAGAAGTGAGTGGGAGGAAAGTAGAACTTAACGAGGTAACTGTACCTGCTCCCTTATTGGAAAGTATTACATCACAGAAAAATGTTTCTATGACACCTACACCAGTTAGTGAGGAAGCTAATGATGATGATCATGAAACTTCAGAACAAGACACTACTGAACCTCGTAGATCAACTCCGCGCCAGAGTGGTACGGTAATCCTGTTCTGGAAGTCATGCTACTAGATCATGATGATCCTACGAACTATGAAGAAGCGATGGTGAGCCCAGATTCCGCAAAGTGGCTTGAAGCCATGAAATCTGAGATATGATCCATGTATGAGAACAAAGTATGGACTTTAGTTGACTTGCCCGATGATCGGCAAGCCATAGAAAATAAATGGATCTTCAAGAGGAAGACGGACGCTGATAGTAGTGTTACTATCTGCAAAGCTAGAATTGTCGCAAAAGGTTTTCGACAAGTTCAAGGTGTTGACTACGATGAGATTTTCTCACTCGTATCTATGCTTAAGTCTGTCCGAATCATGTTAGTAATTGCCGCGTTTTATGAAATCTGGCAAACGGATAAACAAAACTGCATTCCCTAATGGATTTATTAAAGAAGAGTTGTATATGATGCAACCAGAAGGTTTTGTCAATCCAAAAGGTGCTAACAAAATGTGCAAGCACCAGCGATCCATCTGTGGACTGGTGCAAGCATCTCGGAGTTGGAATATACGCTTTGATGAGTTGATCAAAGCATATAGTTTTATACAGACTTGCGGTGAAGCCTGTATTTACGAGAAAGCGAGTGGGAGCACTACAGCATTTCTGATAAGTATATGTGAATGACATATTGTTGATCGGAAATAATGTAGAATTATTCTGTAAAGCATAAAAGGAGTGTTTGAAAGGAGTTTTTCAAAGAAAGACTTCGGTAAAGCTGCTTACATATTGAGCTTCAAGATCTATAGAGATAGATCAAGACGCTTGATAAGTTTTTCAATAAGTACATGCCTTGACAAGATTTTGAAGTAGTTCAAAATGGAACAGTCAAAGAAAAAGTTTCTTGCCTGTGTTACAAGGTGTGAAGTTGAGTAAAGACTCAAAGCCCGACCACGGCAGAAGATAGAAAGAGAATGAAAGTCATTCCCTATGCCTCATTCATAGGTTCTATAAAGTATGCCATGCTGTGTACCGGATCTATTGTATACCCTGCACTGATTTGGCAAGGGAGTACAATAGTGATCTAGGAGTAGATCACTGGACAGCGGTCAGAATTATCCTTAGTGAAATAAGGAAATGTTTCTCGATTATGGACGTGACAAAAAGGTTCGTCGTAAAGGGTTACGTCGATGCAAGTTTTTTGACACTGATCCAGATGATTCTAAATCTGGATACATATTGAAAGTGGGAGCAATTAGCTAGAGTAGCTCCGTGTAGAGCATTGTAGACATAGAACTTGCAAAATACTTACGGATCTGAATGTGACAGACCCGTCGACTAAAATTATCTCTCAAGCAAAACATGATCACACCTTAGTACTCTTTGGGTGTTAATCACATAGATATGTGAACTAGATTGCTGACTCTAGTAATCCCTTTGAGTGTTGGTCACATGACGATGTGAACTATGGGTGTTAATCACATGGTGATGCGAACCATTGCTGCTAAATCACATGGCGATGTGAACTAGATTATTGACTCTAGTGCAAGTGGGAGACTGAAGGAAATATGCCCTAGAGGCAATAATAAAGTTATTATTTATTTCCTTATATCATGATAAATGTTTATTATTCATGCTAGAATTGTATTAACCGGAAACATAATACATGTGTGAATACATAGACCAACAGAGTGTCACTAGTATGCCTCTACTTGACTAGCTCGTTAATCAAAGATGGTTATGTTTCCTAACCATGAACAAAGAGTTGTTATTTGATTAACGAGGTCACATCATTAGTTGAATGATCTGATTGACATGACCCATTCCATTAGCTTAGCACCCGATCGTTTAGTATGTTGCTATTGCTTTCTTCATGACTTATACATGTTCCTATAACTATGAGATTATGCAACTCCCGTTTACCGGAGGAACACTTTGGGTACTACCAAACGTCACAATGTAACTGGTTGATTATAAAGGAGCACTACAGGTGTCTCCAATGGTAGATGTTGGGTTGGCGTATTTCGAGATTAGGGTTTGTCACTCCGATTGTCGGAGAGGTATCTCTGGGCCCTCTCGGTAATATACATCACATAAGCCTTGCAAGCATAATAACTAAGATGTTAGTTATGAGATGATGTATTACGGAACAAGTAAAGAGACTTGCCAGTAACAAGATTGAACTAGGTATTGGATACCGACGATCGAATCTCGGGCAAGTAACACACCGATGACAAAGGGAACAACGTATGTTGTTATGCGGTCTGACTGATAAAGATCTCCGTAGAATATGTAGGAGCCAATATGGGCATCCAGGTCCCGCTATTGGTTATTGACCGGAGACGTGTCTCGGTCATGTCTACATTGTCCTCGAACCGTAGGGTCCGCACGCTTAACGTTACGATGACAGTTATTATGAGTTTATGCATTTTGATGTACCGAAGGTTGTTCGGAGTCCCGGATGAGATCACGGACATGACGAGGAGTCTCGAAATGGTCGAGACGTAAAGATTGATATATTGGAAGCCTATGTTTGGACATAGGAAGTGTTCCGGGTGAAATCAGGATTTTACCGGAATACCGGGAGGGTTACCGGAACCCCCCGGGAGACTAATGGGCCTATTGGGCCTTAGTGGAAAAAGAGAAAAGGGACAAGCCCAAGCTGGCCGGCGCCCCCCCTTTCCCCAAGTCCTAGTAGGACTAGGAGAAGGGGCCGCCCCCCCTCTTTCTCCTTTCTCCCCGAGAGTCCTAATTGGATTAGGATTGGAGGGAGGAGTCCTACTCCCGGTGGGAGTAGGACTCCCCTGCGCCTCCTCTCCCTGGCCGGCCGGCTCCCCCTCCTCCAACCTTTATATACGGGGGCAGGGGGCACCCCAAGATACACAAGTTGATCCTTGAGATCGTCCCTTAGCCGTGTGCGGTGCCCCCTGCCACCAAATTCCACCTCGATCGTACCGTTACAGTGCTTAGGCGAAGCCCTGCGTCGGTAGTACATCAAGATCGTCACCACGCCGTCATGCTGACGGAACTCTTCCTCGACACTTTGCTGGATCGGAGCCCGAGGAACGTCATCGAGCTGAACGTGTGCTAAGAACTCGGAGGTGCCGGAGTAACGGTGCTTGGATCGGTCGGATCGGGAAGAAGACGTACGACTACTTCCTCTATGTTGTGTGATCGCTTCCGCAGTCGGTCTGCGTTGGTACGTAGACAACACTCTCCCCTCTCGTTGCTGTGCATCACCATGATCTTGCGTGTGCGTAGGAAAATTTTGAAATTACTACGTTCCCCAATAGTGGCATCCGAGCCTAGGTTTTATGGTTTGATGTTATTTGCACGAGTAGAACACAAGTGAGTTGTGGGCGATACAAGTCATACTGCCTACCAGCATGTCATACTTTGGTTCGGCGGTATTGTTGGGTGAGACGATCCGGACCAACCTTACGCGTACTCTTACGCGAGACCGGTTCCCTCGATGTGCTTTGCACACAGATGGCTTGCGGAAGACTGTCTCTCCAACTTTAGTTGAACCAAGTGTGACTACGCCCGGTCCTTGAGAAGGTTAAAACGGAGTCTATTTGACGAACTATCGTTGTGGTTTTGATGCGTAGGTGAGATGAGTTCTTACTTAAGCCCGTAGCAGCCACGTAAAACTTGCAACAACAAAGTAGAGGACGTCTAACTTGTTTTTGCAGGGTATGTTGTGATGTGATATGGTCAAGGCATGATGCTGATTTTATTGTATGAGATGATCATGTTTTGTAACCGAGTTATCGGCAACTGGCAGGAGCCATATGGTTGTCGCTTTATTGTATGCAATGCAATCGCGATGTAATGCTTTACTTTATTGCTAAACGGTAGTGATAGTCGTGGAAGCATAATATTGGCGAGACGACAACGATGCTACGATGGAGATCAAGGTGTCGCGCCGGTGACGATGGTGATCATGACGGTGCTTCGGAGATGGAGATCACAAGCACAAGATGATGATGGCCATATCATATCACTTATATTGATTGCATGTGATGTTTATCCTTTTATGCATCTTATCTTGCTTTGATTGACGGTAGCATTATAAGATGATCTCTCACTAAAATTATCAAGAAGTGTTCTCCCTGAGTATGCACCGTTGCCAAAGTTCGTCGTGCCCAGACACCACGTGATGATCGGGTGTGATAAGCTCTACGTCCAAATACAACGGGTGCAAAACAGTTGCACACGCAGAATACTCAGGTTATACTTGACGAGCCAAGCATATACAGATATGGCCTCGGAACACGGAGACCGAAAGGTCGAGCGTGAATCATATAGTAGAACTTCACTATGTTTTCATGTTGATGGTTTTCTGTGATTCCCTGCCGTTTTCAAGTAATTTTGAAAACAGCGAGATCATTCGTTCTGCCTTTTTCACGAAACAGATTGTCAAAAATGCACCGCGTGAAGAACTTGAACTTCTCGGCGTGCGCACCTGAACTTCACTATGTTTTTCACGTTTTTTTGCTCGCAGCTCTCCATCCACTGCTCGTAGCTCTTCATCCACTCACCAAAATTGAGCAAGTTATATACCGATGGAAAGCTGCTGTAAACACGCAACTTTTTCGTCTTGATCATTTTTTCATACTCGCGACGGTTTAAAACATTTTCATCCGAAATTCATTTAGCGTAGTGGTTAAACTTCCTTCTGTTTTCACGTTGAACTTCTGTCGCGTATTTTTGTTTGTAATTTTTCACCCATTCGTCGGTGTTGAACAAATGATATTCCTTTTGTATAAACCCCTCTCACAATAATTTTTTTAACAAACCGCAATGGCGAGATCATGATTTTTGCGTTCATCCCGAATGGATATGCACTGCGTGAAGTACTTGAACTTCTGGGGCATGCTTGTTTGAACTTCACTTTGTTTTTTACATGTAATTGAAGGTCAGACGTCTAGTACTAGAGTTCTCGAACTTCACTCGGAGAAGCACGTGAACTTCTTGTAACAAACGTTTTAGGCTTTTAGTTTTACATTCTTTTATCCTGACCTAAAACGCATTCCGCGTAGTAGTTGAACTCCCCGTTGTTTTTCCCTTGAACTTGTGTCACTCGCTCGTTCGCAAATTTTGCTCTTGGGTCGTGATGAACTTGCGTTTTTTGCAATTTTACTGCCTGATTTGTTCGACCTGAACTTCCTTCAGTGCTAGGTTGAACTTCCGCCAACATTGCCCAAATGGGGCTTGCGATATACCGTTGGAAAGCTATGGACATGAGTATCATGACCCAAGTTACATTTTGGCAAAGTATAAGCGGTTTAAGAGCAGTTTTAAAAATTGTTTTTTCTTCACACAAGAAACGTTTAGTAGCAAGAAGTTCAATTGAACTTGGGTGTCGAAAAAAAGAAAAACGTTTAGTGGAAAAATTGTTTTTTCTTCACACAAAATATAATCGATGAATAACTATTGAAACAAATTTTTAGTAACGAGAAAATTCAATTTTATTATATACTTCGGACTTCTCTATTATTTTAGTTTGAACTTCTAAGCCTGTTTTTAGAAAAAAAATATGTTTTATTTGAACTTCTCGATTTTTATTTTGTTAGTACCAAGTAAAATCCAAGTTTTTAAATTCGAACTTCTTAATTTTTTTAATTTGGACTTTTTTAGTTTATTTGAATTTCTCGATTTTATTTGTTTAGTAGCAAGTAAAATCCGAGTTTTTAAATTCGAGCTTCTTAATTTTTTTATTTGGACTTCTCGTTTTTTTCAACAATGTGAAAATAAAATGCTATGTTATTCTAAATTGAACTTCTAGGTTTTTTTATTTTTTGAAAGCGAAATCCTGTTTTTTTACTACATACTACACCATTATTTGAATTTGAACTTCTAGATTATTTTAGAAACGACCTTCTTCGCTAGAAATTTGCGCGTCATCATATCTTTTTTGAATTTCTCCCTGTATTCACTTTGAACTTCCGTTCATGGTTTTTGTTCAAAATTAAATATTGAATTGCGCCATTTTTTTAATTCGGACTTTTCTTGGGTTTTATTTTTGAGTAATGGGAAAAATCTGACTTTTGTAATTAATATCGAACTGCTCCGCTTTTTTAATAGAACTTCTTGGTTATATTTATTTAGTAACAAGGAAAATCTGAGTTTTTATATACATTGAACTACTCTCTTTTTTGAATCTGAACTTCTTGGTTATATTATTGATTTTTTTAACTTCCTCATTTTTTGTCTTTGATGTTCTAGAATTGAACAATGTGCACTCCCCAAAATTGTCATAGTTCACTTATCTACAATATTTTTTTCTGTTCGTCTCTTTTACATTTTTTCGACACCCAAGGTGTGAGTTTTTCCAGAAGTGTTCATTTTGAACTATCTGTGGGCAGAAAATATGAACCTCCCGTCCATAGTTTTTTTGTTTGTATCCACATCTTTTTATAGAGTACACACAAATTCGGATTTGCAATTTACTTTTATAGAGTACACACCCACTGGCGCAGAACTTCAACATCCACAGCCATAGGTTAGCCACATTTTTTAATAGTGTACAAACTTTCTCATCAGATACTCGTTGAACTTTCTCATTTTTTAGACATCACTGCTCGCTGCAGACGGAGAGGAAGTTAGCGAGGGAAAAGACCAGGGGCATGAGCACATGGGCATTCCGTGCAGTCAACGATGGCGGGGTCATCCATGAGGAGCACAATGGGGTTGAACTGCCTGAGTTGGTGAAGTTGGACGACCCATCCTCCAACTAAAACACTGAATCGGATGTACATCTCCCCACTCATGCAGCAAAATCCATCCACAACGATTCTTCTCGTAATGTCATCGGAAACATGCTTAGATCAGTGGATCTAGCTATCATCAGCGACCACGACAATGCATCAATGGGATAGTCAATGCTTCTGATTCACTCTTGTCATGGCCTCTTATCTTGGCATCATTCAGCTACAGAGCCTGACGGTGCACGCCACCACCTGCGCCTAGTACTTGAGCCGCGCCTTCACCTCTTCCGTGCTATCTCCTACAACACCACCACCATGTAAGATGAAGAAGAAAAAGAACTCGATTCTTGGACGAGTTGGCTTTGGATTCCTCTCTTGAAGCAAAGCTGCGAGGCCTTTGATTTGTTTTGCTCACCTAGTCTAGAGATCTTCCAATTGGCAATGGGCATCGAGGTCGTCGTCGTGGAGGTCGGCATGGAAGCCGTCTCTTGCTCCTGCGGTGCCTGGGGCTGGTCGAGGAACCACTGACTCATGGAGTAGCAGAGCTCGAGGGCGGGGAAGGTCCCGCGTAGCTCCGGGACCTCATCGTAGCTGAAGCCGAAGCCCAGATCCGCGCACCCTTTGAGCTCAGTCAGGTCATCATCGGCGAGACTCCTCGCGCGGCCCACGCCGTCGCCGCCATAGGGTGAGAACGCGGCGCTGGTGCTGCCTGTCTCCTCTAGCACCTCACCCTGCGCTGGATAGATTGGGGAGCCGCTGCCGGCAGACGGTGGCACGACCGGTCGTTTTGGGGCAACTTCTTTGGTTGAATGCGGGGCCGCACGGTCTGTTGGGCCGAGGACGGCGACCTCTATGGACGTGCTGCCTTATTTCATTAATATGAAGCGCTTTTATTTCTTGCCTAATAACCACATGGACGTGCTACATGCATTGGTCCTTGCCCGAGCAAAAAAAGGGAGGACATGGGTTTCCACGGGAGACAACAAGGCAGAGGTGGAAGCGCTCATTGGAGTAATTTATTTTGTTTCCCCCTGGTTTCCTGACATCACGGTCCCACACCATTGTCAACCTATGTATGTCAGGACCCCGATTGTAAGTCACATCGATCTAGCCGGTAACACCTCATATCACTTTGCGGCCTCACGCACGGTATCCCACGGGTGTCGCCTTACCATGGCCCAGGACCGTTTGCGCCTTTTGGCTCGCGTATATGACAATGTCGCTAGCATCCATATGACCGAGAACCCGGGCCGACATGGCTAGTCGTGAACCCAAAGCGGCACAGACCTATGGAGACAGGCATACATGAATCACATCGAACATGTCGGTCATCAACGAGTGATTCCGGGCTGTAGCACTGGGCTAATCGGACTCCGGGGATCCCGGGCTGTAGCAGGCTAGACAGGACTCCGGAGATCACCGCGTGACATTTCCCTGAAGGGACAGACATAGGGACGAAGTGAAACACATGCCGGCCAGTCAAGTGTGCTGAACAGTAGTGCTTGGCTAGCAGGACTCCGGTGAACCGGGCTGTAGCGGACTACTATGGCTCGAGGAACACTAGACTACATTTCCCCATAAGAAAGGCTGCGAAGGACAAACAACTAGATTGTCGGATCCCACTCATACCAAGCATTTCAATCATAAACACAATATGCCCGATATGAGTACATACAAAATGGCATCACAACAAAACTCTACAACTCAAGTACTTTATTTAAAGGCTCCAGGGAGCCATACATAACATATTCATACAGATAGGGGTCACATGACCCGACACTCAAGTCATACAATCATACAAGCACATGTGGAAGCAACTAGTCTGAGTACAGACTCTAGAAAGAAAGAAGGCTTCTCGAAGCCTGTCTATCTACATAGGGCCCTCCATGGCCAGGATCACCACCTGGGTGGCTAGTCACTCGTCGACGTGAAGGTCTACGTAAAACCCATCGGAGGGGGCAGTGTTGTCGTCTGAAAACAATAAATAAGCAAACATGAGTACAAAGGTACTCAACAAGTCTTACATCAGAACCTACTATACATGCTCATTCTCAAGAAGGTGGTGGGGTTTATGCAGCAAGCCAGCTTTGACTCTTGGCTAAGCTATCCTACGGAACCTCTTTAGTAAAATAGTTTCCGCACACGAGTCCACTACTCACCAACACAATACTCCACCATGGATCCCCCCTCGTATCCTGCGAGAGGGCCATCCTCGGTACTCACACTTATCTTGAGTCTTTTAGTAGTATCCATTAACTTGTCTATGAACTATATAGGGAACCAAGTAGTCCTTTACCACGGACGCGGCTATTCGAATAGTTTTATACCCTGCAGGGGTGTACATCGTCATACACGCTTTCACTGCTTACCGCCGTCTACACGACATGTACTCGGCAACCTTCAAGCGGAAGCCCAGCGAGGGTGTCGGCCACGGCCTACCTAAACACCTAAGCCCCTAGTCCAGGTTTATCGCCTATCCAGGTGCCATCTGCAGGGAGTCCGGCCGAGGTTTCCACATACGGCCCCGAACGATGTGAACAGGGTTCGCGAGACACCAAACGGGTGACTCGGTACACCCAGCCACGGTGTATCTACCGCAACATAGCCCACCCCTAGGGTCAGCGCTACGCCCGGCCGCCAACACATATCCTACAAACACCAGAAACTAATTGCAACTCCTGGACAGAGTACTAGGGTGGCTAAGAAGCCGAGAGGGTCCATTTGTTTCGGGCCCAATGTACGGTAGTAACTGCATCTTAAATCACACATACAGATCTCAGTTCTTATGGACGGCCTCAATGAAACAACCCACCATGTACTCCTACATGGCCTCTCATCGATACCTTTACCAAACATGTTCAACACATCCCACATATTACTGACACAAGCATTTCACTCTAGCCCATCACCCAGATGAACCAGACCTGACACAACTCTAAGTATAGCAGGCATAGCAAGGTAGGAATCACAAAACATGGCTCAATCAACTCCTACACATGCTAGTGGGTTTCATCTAGTTACTGTGGCAATGACAGGTCATGCAGAGGATAAGGGTTCAACTACCGTAGCACACAGCAGTATGAATCGTGTTGTCTTAATGCAGTAAACAAGAGCAGGAGCGAGAACATGGGTTGTATCGGAATGATCAATGGTTGCTTGCCTGATGGAGTGGTAACGGGATACTGCCCTTCAGTTGGATACTCGTGAATATCCTCGGAGGCAGAACCTACCACGAAGAACACAACCGAGCACAATCAACACATGACGATATGCAACAATATGATGCATGCTATGACATGGTAATATGAATGTGTTTTGGCCTAATGCAAGCTAAAACAGAAAGGGGTGAACTCATTTGAATCCAAGATTCAATTGTTAGCTCATTAATTATTGCATTTATAGGGCATTTCCTTATTCTGCTTAAACAGCAGGGTAAACTTGTTTTGTCATGCATGAAACCATTACAGATGGATAGATTGAATTTTTCTGATAATTTTTCATATATAATTTGTCTCATTTGGAGTTATGGTTGAATTTCTATGAATTTTTGAAGTTTGAACTATTTTCTGGAATTTCCTGGTTATTTAGAAATAAATTAAATCCAGAAAAGGACTTATTGCGTCAGCATGACGTCATGATGATGTCACCAAGTCAACAGGGCTGGCCCGGGTCAAACCTGACCAGTGGGGTCCACTGGTCAGTGACACAGTGATGTTTAGGGTCACAGACAGGTGGGCCTGGTCAACAGCCACGTCAGCGTGGTCAAAACTGACGCGTGGGCCCAGTCGGATTAGATTATCCCTAACTAATTCCGTTAGCTGCTTAACTAAACTGTTGGGGCACGTCTGTCAGTGGCTCAGGGCTGCTTAGTTAGCTGGTCATTAGTGGCTAATGACAGCGCCACGTCACCAGCCACCGGAGTTAGACGCCGGCGACCAGACTCGACGGCGGAGGATCGCCGGAGTTGCTCAGAACGGCGCTACAGGGGTCGGTTCGACGCGCTGGAGGCACCAGAGGGATGCCCATCCTCGCGCCCATCCAGGGGATCACGCGGGAGGCTGCGGGGTGGCCGGAGACGATGGCCACGGCAACCATGGCGGTGGCCGGAGCTACGGGAACGGCGGGTTCGGTGCTAGGGGGCATGGTAGGTCGAATGGGTGGGCGCGCCCGGCTCCTGGAAGCGTGCTGAGCACAACAGTGTGCTCGGCTTCGAGCTACCGTGGCTCTAGCCACGACGGCGTCGAGGCTCAGCGGCGGCGAGCTTCGGGTGCTCGCGGGGCAGCAGCTACGGGGCGAAAACGACGGCGTGGTTAAGGGGGAAAGGATCGGGAGCTCACAGCGGTGCCGTAGGGATGGCTAGCGGGCTCGGGGACGTCCTTGACGGCGCGAATCGACGGCGAGGGGCTCGGGTGCACGAGGTTGAAGATGACCACGATGGCGATGAAACAGGGCCTCCTGGCGTCTCCTAGCTCGATTGGGAGGATGAGGAGGCTTCGGGGGGTGCTTCTGGACTCGGCGGAAGGGTGAGGGGAGCACGGAGGCTACGTCTACGGCGTACGGCGGTGACGAGCTCTGCTCGGTGGGAGAGAGAGGGAGCCAGAGGAGAGAATGGGGACGAGAGAGTGAGCAAGAGGGGTTCCAGGGGCTGCGTGGCGCTCGTCTAGAGGGGTCGGGGAAGCAGGAGGTGGCCAGGCAGGGTGGAGGTGGCGCGCGCGTGCCGGCGGGCTTTGAGCACGCGCCCCTGTCCTTCTGTCCGAGGAGGGAGACGACAGGGGGCAGCGTTGGTGGGCTGGGCTGCCAGCTGGAGTTGGCCAGGTAGGTCCAGGTAAGTGGCCCAGTGGCCTTCCCCTTTTTTATTTATTTCTGTTTTCTATTTATTTTATTTTGTTTTGATTTAGTTTAAATACTAAATCATTTTATAAAATCCTGAAAATATTCATGGACACTTGCTGAATTATTCCAGTGGCCCAAAAATAGTTCCAACATTATTTGAGCATTTGAATTATTTAATAGCATTTAAATGCCCAATTTCAAATATTTATGAATTAAATCAGTGATCTTCTGTTGACCTAGAAAAATGTGCACCTATTTTCCCAAAGGTTCTAACCCAAGGCAAAGAGGGTGAGCATTTTAGAAGGGCATTTCAGGTTCATTGAATTTATTTTTAGTAAACCCTAGTTGATTTCAGGGGGGGTGCTGGGGGTTCTGTCTTCCCCATTTCAAGTTTCTGATGAAAGTAAACATGATGCACAATCTAATGCATGGTCTAGCTAGGGTGTGACAACTCACCCCCACTCAATAGAATCTCGTCCCGAGATTTAGGATCATCTGGAAAGAAGGTGGGGTACTCGAGTCGAAGACGATCCTCTCTTTCCCAGGTGGCTTCTTCCTCGGAGTGGTGTGACCATTGAACCTTGAGAAACTTGATATTATGACGTCGAGCGGTACGCTCGGCTTGATCAAGGATACGAACAGGGTATTCTCGATAAGAAAGGTTATCTTGTAAATCAAGCGTTTCGTGGTCCACTCCACGGATAGGATCCGCGAAGCAACGCCTGAGTTGCGAAACGTGGAAGACATCGTGAACTCTGGAAAGATGCGGAGGTAGTTCCAATTGGTAGGCAACTTCTCCTCGTTTGGCAAGAATGCGAAAGGGTCCAATGTAACGAGGAGCCAATTTGCCCTTGATACCGAAGGGATGGGTTCCCTTTAATGGGGTAACCCGAAGGTAAGCCTTCTCGTCAACTTCAAATGTCATAGGCTTATGTTTACGATCATATTAACTCTTTTGGCGAGATTGGGCTGTTTTCAACTTCTCACGAATAACGCGAACCTGCTCTTCTGCTTCCTGAATCATATCCGGGCCAAAGAGTTGTCTTTCCCCGGTTTCTGACCAGTTAAGAGGCGTTCGACATTTTCGTCCATAGAGAACTTCGAAGGGAGCTTTGCCCAAACTAGCTTGATAACTATTGTTATAAGCAAACTCCGCGGATGGAAGGCATTTCTCCCAACTCATTCCGAATGAGATAATGGAAGCTCGGAGCATATCTTCCAGAATTTGATTGACTCGCTCTACTTGACCACTTGATTGAGGATGGAAGGCGGTGCTAAAGGAGAGATAAGTTCCCATAGCATTTTGGAAACTTTCCCAAAATCGGGAGGTGAAGAGACTTCCACGGTCTGAGTTAATTTCCAATGGGAGACCATGAAGAGACACTATTCGAGAGATGTATAAGTCAGCTAGCTGGCTAGCGGTGATACTCTCACGAACAGGTAGAAAATGGGCTACTTTGGAAAGACGGTCGATCACGACGAAGATGGCATTATTCCCTCTCTTGGTCCTGGGAAACCCAGTGATGAAATCCATACTGATTTTATCCCATTTCCATTCAGGGATAGCCAAAGGTTGAAGGGTGCCAGCAGGCCGTTGATGCTCTTCTTTAACACGACGACAAACGTCGCAATTAGCAATGTATTGAGTGATTTCTCTCTTCATCCTAGTCCACCAAAACCTCTGGCGTAGATCTTGATACATCTTAGTACTACCGGGATGAATGGTGAGAGGGGACTCATGAGCTTCCTTAAGGATCAGTCGCCTCTGGTTTCGCGCCTTTGGAACCACTAGGCGATTCCCAAAGTACACGACACCTTGATCATCAATGGAGAAACAATTCACGACTCCTTTCTTAACGTTTCTCTTGATACGGGAAATTCCTAGATCTACCTTCTGTGCCTTCATGACCTGATCCGTAAGGGTAGGTTCCGCCACCAGGGTGGATAGGAATCCTCGAGGAACAATGTGAAGATTAAGCTTGCGAAATTCCTCATGGAGAAGTGGTTGACTTTGTTGTAACATCAGGTTGTTACAGTAGGACTTACGACTTAGTGCATCAGCCATGACATTGGCTTTGCCGGGGGTGTAAGTTATTCCTAAGTCGTAATCTGAGATCAACTCGACCCAACGTCTTTGCCTGAGATTCAAATCTGGTTGGGTGAAGATATATTTCAAACTTTGGTGATCGGTGAAGATCTCGCAACGATTACCTAGAAGGTAATGTCGCTAGGTTTTGAGTGCATTGACTACAGCTGCAAGCTCTAGATCATGTGTGGGATAATTTTCCTCATGTGGGTGTAATTGCCGTGAAGCATAGGCAATTACCTGACGATCTTGCATGAGTATGCAACCTAGTCCTTGTCGCGAGGCGTCGCAATAGATAATAAAGTCCTTGGAGAAATTTGGTGGTACCAGTACGGGAGCAGATGTCAGGCGTCTTTTCAGTTCCTGAAAACTGAACTCGCACTGTGGAGTCCACTCGAACTTTTTATCTTTCTTGAGGAGTTCAGTTAGAGGTTTAGCAACCTTGGAGAAATTCTCGACGAAGCGGTGGCAATAGCTCGCTAGGCCAAGGAAACTCCGAACTTGCTTGACCGTTTCAGGTGGAGTCCAATCAAGGACGGCTTGAACTCATTCAGGATTGACAGCAATACCCTTACCAGAGATTACATGGCCTAGATAGGTCACTTCTGACAACCAAAATTCACACTTGGAGAATTTGGCATAAAGGCGATGCTCTCGAAGTTTCATCAATACCAGCCTTAGATGTTCGGCATGTTCCTCTTCATTCTTGGAGTAGATGAGTATGTCATCGAGGTCTAGTACGACAAATTTGTCCAAGTACTCCATGAAGACTGAGTTCATTAACCGGGAGAAGGTGGCCGGGGCATTGGTTAAACCGAAGGACATGAAGGTGTACTCGTATTGGCCATAACGAGTAACAAAGGCCGTTTTGGGAATGTCCCCGTTTCTGATTTTGATTTGATGGTAGCCCAACCGCAAATCCATCTTGGAGAAGACTGAGGATCCAGCGAGCTGATCATACAGGTCGTTGATCCTGGGAAGCGGGTATTTGTTCTTGATGGTGACCAGATTGACAGGTCGGTAATCCACAACCATTCGATCCGTTCCATCCTTCTTCTTGACGAAGAGGACGGGGCAAGCCCAAGGAGAGGAGCTAGGACGGATGAACCCCTTGTTCAAGGACTCATCGAGTTGGTTCTTAAGCTCGGCTAGTTCTAGGGGTGCCATCTTGTAGGGTCTTCTAGAAATTGGAACGGTTCCTGGAACAAGGTCTATTACAAACTCAACATCCCTGTCGGGTGGAACGCCTGGCAGTTCTTCTGGAAAGACATCCGGAAAGTCTCGGACTACCGGAACGTCCTCAAGGTCTGGAAGAGGGTTGGCATTGAGGGAGTAAAGTTGGCGCTTGGCCACTCGAGTTAAGACATTAACTGTCTTGCCCGAGGGGTGAGTAAGTTGAACGGTTCTAGTGGCACAATCGATCTTGGCATAATGAGCCGACATCCAGTCCATACCCAAGATGATGTTTATGTCAGAGGACTTGAGAGCTATTAAAGATGCAAGGAAGACAAGCCTATCGACAAGAATTTCGTTCCCATGGCTTACCCTAGACGTTTGCCATCTAGAGCGAGGGGTTTGAATTTCCATGGTGGAGGGCATATCACAGAATGTCGTGTTATGCAATCGGGCATAATTCTTGGATATGAATGAATGAGATGCTCCAGTATCGAAAAGAACAGATGCCGGATGGCAGTTAACAAGGAGCGTACCAAGGACGACGTTGGGATCCTCATGAGCCTCTTCGGCTGAAACATAATTTACATGGCCACGTGCAGTGGTGGTCGGCTTGGCGTACAAAGTCTTTCCCGCGGGCTTACCACGGCCAACGGACTTTCCAGCTTGATTAGGGTTGTTCTGGGGACACTCCCGACTATAGTGACCCGGTTCTCCACACTTAAAGCATGTTACCACAGTGGGGCGTGGAGCAACATTAGCAGCGGGGCCACCATAGGGCTTGGGCGGTGCAAATTGCTGGTTGGGACGAGGCGCCTCAAAGGATGGCCTCGGGGAGAATCTGGGTGGCAGTGCCGTGCTTGGAATCCACACCCGGCGCTTCTGAGCTCCAGAGCCGGATGAAGACCCAAAATCATGGGAGTGCTTGCGTGAAGCGTCATAATCAGTCTGGCCTGTCTCAGCACTGATAGCTTTATTGACCAACTTCTGAAAGGATGTGCACTCGTGTAGACGGAGATCGCAGCGAAGCTCAGGGCTAAGTCCCTTGCGGAACCTTGCCTGCTTCTTGGCGTCAGTAGAAACCTCTTCAGGAGCATAGCGTGCCAGGTTCCCAAATTCACGGCTATATGCGTCCACAGTCAGTCTTCCTTGGGCGAAGTTGCAGAACTCCTCCCTCTTGCGATCCATGAGACCTTCCGGAATGTGATGCTCACAGAAAGCCTCATTGAACTCAGCCCAGGTAGTGATTTGACCGACCGGGCGCATAGCTTCAAAGTTTTCCCACCAATGGCTAGCAGGGCCTTCGAGATGATAGGCAGCATAAGTAACCTTGTCGGCTTTGGCTACGTTGGCGGAACGTAGCTTGTGGGTGATGCTGCGAAGCCAATCATCCGCGTCGAGGGGCTCGACGGAATGGTTAAACTTTGGTGGGTACAGCTTGATAAAGTCATTGATTGACACCAAGTCATTTCGTGGGTGGCATGCAGTGTTCTGCTCAATCCGCTCCAGCAGGCGGTTGGTCTCACGCTTGTTTCTTTCCGCCTCCAGCATCACTTCGGCCAGAGAAGGCGGGTGAGGCAGATTTTCACCTCTAGCTGCACTGGCTTCCCCCCACTCCGGAACAGCAGGGTTGCCGCGGGTGTTGACCATCCTAGGAGGAACAAGACAACGGTTTAGATAAGGATGGCTCAAACTTAACAAGGAAGTGCAGAATGTAAAGGATAACACGGAATGCAGAGATGCTCATTCGTATGCCATGGTAATATAAAACTGCCATATATACACCAACAGTCATACTCGTCATACATAGTTTAGTACAAGCCCATGCTACGGTACAACTATGAAGGTAGACGTTACATCTCATCGGAGGCATTCCGAGTTCCTATACATTATTTGTCTACACCTCCGGAATCAATTACACGCCAAGTCATATTCCACAAGTCACGCAGGACAGTGGAGATACAACTACTACAATACTAGTGGTACTACTACTAACTCGGACAGCTCCGTAGTAGTCCTCATAGAAGTCACCTCCATAGCCTGGAAGTTCAACGTGATCATCCAGAGCTGAGGAGCCTTTGGCCAAGTCATAGAAGTCACCTCCATAGCCTAGAAACAGACGGTCCTGAGGAGCCTGTGGACCATAGGGGCTAGGATGAGGTCTTGGACCAACAAACGGTGGCCTGCGGGGACCACGGGGTGGGGTGATGCCTCCCACATCACGCCAATCCACCATGTCTGGCAGAGCCGATCTCACAGGATACAAATCCCTTGTATCCATACATCTAGCTTGCACCGCAGGTGCAAACCGAGTCAATGTGGCCCAATGATCAGCACGAGTATTAAAAAGCTCCAGCCTCAAGGCCCGATTCTCTCGGTCCTTATCTTCGAGCATCTCAGCGGTGGTATGAGTTAATGAGTCCTCCTGAGTGGAGTCAGCATAGATAGCCTGAAGATACCCTTGCGCTCCCGGAAGTGAAGCTGGCATGTGACGGAAGTCAGTGTTCCGAAGCAGGCCAGTCCGGACTCGCAAGATGGTCATCATGGAGTAGGCAGCATCCTGCACAGCCATCTCAACGGTAACCCCGAGTCCATAGGAACAGTGAAGGGGCTCGGTAGATCCACGATAGGAAGGAAATATCCTGACGGTGCAGAAATACTGGCTTTGATTAAAGTCGCGGAACTGCTCTTCAACAGTGTATTCGGGATACCAACGGTATCCTGTCTCGATCATGACCCGGACTAACATAGCAGTATGACCGGGCACGTCAAGGCACCTAGTCAGGCGAAGCACTTGGTTTTGAGGACGGTTGGCCATCTGAAAGCACAACCACAAGACAAAGACATCAGAATTCCTAGGGAAAAATGGACAGCATAACGGCTGTAAATGCTCAGAAAAAGATTTGAGACATCCACAACAGTTCACAATTACGCTCAACAGCATCATATCAAGGTTCTGATTCAAATAGCAACATACTAAAATAGTAGAAACTTGACAGGGACTCGTAGCAATAATCCTATAAACTACTACGGATTAGTAACACGTGAACCTGATAGAAGAAGAGAGCCTAGTCCTTAACCCACGTTGAATGAGAAGAGAATGACTCAGATCAGAGGCATAGGGTAAAGGAGTAAAAGAACCTTACGTTTCCTCCCACAATCAATTCCCTTACATATAACTAAAGAATTTCTAGACTCGACATCGACTAGTTTGGCTCAACGAACCTACAGGCAGTCCGGCTCTGATGCCAACGCTGTCAGGACCCCGATTGTAAGTCACATCGATCTAGCCGGTAACACCTCATATAACTTTGCGGCCTCACGCACGGTATCCCACGGGTGTCGCCTTACCATGGCCCGGGACCGTTTGCGCCTTTTGGCTCGCGTATACGACAATGTCGCTAGCATCCATATGACCGAGAACCCGGGCCGACATGGCTAGTCGTGAACCCAAAGCGGCACAGACCTATGGAGACAGGCATACATGAATCACATCGAACATGTCGGTCATCAACGAGTGATTCCAGGCTGTAGCACTGGGCTAACAGGACTCCGGGGATCCCGGGCTGTAGCAGGCTAGACAGGACTCCGGAGATCACCGCGTGACATTTCCCCGAAGGGACAGACATAGGGACGAAGTGAAACACATGCCGGCCAGTCAAGTGTCCTGAACAGTAGTGCTGGGCTAGCAGGACTCCGGTGAACCGGGCTGTAGCGGACTACTATGGCTCGAGGAACACTAGACTACATTTCCCCATAATAAAGGCTGCGAAGGACAAACAACTAGATTGTCGGATCCCACTCATACCAAGCATTTCAATCATACACACAATATGCCCGATATGAGTACATACAACATGGCATCACAACAAAACTCTACAACTCAAGTACTTTATTTAAAGGCTCCAGGGAGCCATACATAACATATTCATACAGATAGGGGTCACATGACCCGACACTCAAGTCATACAATCATACAAGCACATGTGGAAGCAACTAGTCTGAGTACAGACTCTAGAATGAAAGAAGGCTTCTCGAAGCCTGTCTATCTACATAGGGCCCTCCATGGCCGGGATCACCACCTGGGTGGCTAGTCACTCGTCGATGTGAAGGTCTACGTAAAACCCATCGGAGGGGGCAGTGTTGTCGTCTGAAAACAATAAATAAGCAAACATGAGTACAAAGGTACTCAGCAAGTCTTACATCAGAACCTACTATACATGCTCATTCTCAAGAAGGTGGTGGGGTTTATGCAGCAAGCCAGCTTTGACTCTTGGCTAAGCTATCCTACGGAACCTCTTTAGTAAAATAGTTTCCGCACACGAGTCCACTACTCACCAACACAATACTCCACCGTGGATCCTCCCTCGTATCCTGCGAGAGGGCCATCCTCGGTACTCACACTTATCTTCAGTCTTTTAGTAGTATCCATTAACTTGTCTATGAACTATATAGGGAACCAAGTAGTCCTTTACCGCGGACGCGGCTATTCGAATAGTTTTATACCCTGCAGGGGTGTACTTCGTCATACACGCTTTCACCGCTTACCGCCGTCTACACGACATGTACTCGGCAACCTTCAAGCGGAAGCCCAGCGAGGGTGTCGGCCACGGCCTACCTAAACACCTAAGCCCCTAGTCCAGGTTTATCGCCTATCCCGGTGCCATCCGCAGGGAGTCCGGCCGAGGTTTCCACATACGGCCCCGAACGATGTGAACAGGGTTCCCGAGACACCAAACGGGTGACTCGGTACACCCGGCCACGGTGTATCTACCGCAACATAGCCCACCCCTAGGGTCAGCGCTACGCTCGGCCGCCAACACATATCCTACAAACACCAGAAACTAATTGCAACTCTTGGACAGAGTACTAGGGTGGCTAAGAAGCCGAGAGGGTCCATTTGTTTCGGGCCCAATGTACGGTAGTAACTGCATCTTAAATCACACATACAGATCTCAGTTCTTATGGACGGCCTCAATGAAACAACCCACCATGTACTCCTACATGGCCTCTCATCGATACCTTTACCAAACATGTTCAACACATCCCACATATTACTGACACAAGCATTTCACTCTAGCCCATCACCCAGATGAACCAGACCTGACACAACTCTAAGCATAGCAGGCATAGCAAGGTAGGAATCACAAAACATGGCTCAATCAACTCCTACACATGCTAGTGGGTTTCATCTAGTTACTGTGGCAATGACAGGTCATGCAGAGGATAAGGGTTCAACTACCGTAGCACACAGCAGTATGAATCGTGTTGTCTTAATGCAGTAAACAAGAGCAGGAGCGAGAACATGGGTTGTATCGGAATGATCAATGGTTGCTTGCCTGATGGAGTGGTAACGGGATACTGCCCTTCAGTTGGATACTCGTGAATATCCTCGGAGGCAGAACCTACCACGAAGAACACAACCGAGCACAATCAACACATGACGATATGCAACAATATGATGCATGCTATGACATGGTAATATGAATGTGTTTTGGCCTAATGCAAGCTAAAACAGAAAGGGGTGAACTCATTTGAATCCAAGATTCAATTGTTAGCTCATTAATTATTGCATTTATAGGGCATTTCCTTATTCTGCTTAAACAGCAGGGTAAACTTGTTTTGTCATGCATGAAACCATTACAGATGGATAGATTGAATTTTTCTGATAATTTTTCATATATAATTTGTCTCATTTGGAGTTATGGTTGAATTTCTATGAATTTTTGAAGTTTGAACTATTTTTTGGAATTTCCTGGTTATTTAGAAATAAATTAAATCCAGAAAAGGACTTATTGCATTAGCATGACGTCATGATGATGTCACCAAGTCAACAGGGCTGGCCCGGGTCAAACCTGACCAGTGGGGTCCACTGGTCAGTGACACAGTGATGTTTAGGGTCACAGACAGGTGGGCCTGGTCAACAGCCACGTCAGCGTGGTCAAAACTGACGCGTGGGCCCAGTCGGATTAGATTATCCCTAACTAATTCCGTTAGCTTCTTAACTAAACTGGTGGGGCACGTTTGTCAGTGGCTCAGGGCTGCTTAGTTAGCTGGTCATTAGTGGCTAATGACAGCGCCACGTCACCAGCCACCGGAGTTAGACGCCGGTGACCAGACTCGACGGCGGAGGATCGCTGGAGTTGCTCGGAACGGCGCTACAGGGGTCGGTTCGACGCGCTGGAGGCACCAGAGGGATGCCCATCCTCACGCGCATCCAGGGGATCACGCGGGAGGCTGCGGGGTGGCCGGAGACGATGGCCACGGCAACCATGGCGGTGGCCAGAGCTACGGGAATGGCGGGTTCGGCGCTAGGGGGCACGGTAGGTCGAATGGGTGGGCGCGCCCGGCTCCTGGAAGCGTGCTGAGCACAGCAGTGTGCTCGGCTTCGAGCTACCGTGGCTCTAGCCACGACGGCGTCGAGGCTCAGCGGCAGCGAGCTTCGGGTGCTCGCGGGGAAAGGATCGGGAGCTCACAGCGGTGCCGTAGGGATGGCTAGCGGGCTCGGGGACGTCCTTGACAGCGCGAATCGACGGTGAGGGGCTCGGGTGCCCGAGGTTGAAGATGACCACGATGGCGATGAAACAGGGCCTCCTGGCGTCTCCTAGCTCGATTGGGAGGACGAGGAGGCTTCGGGGGGTGCTTCTGGACTCAGCGGAAGGGTGAGGGGAGCACGGAGGCTACGTCTACGGCGTACGGCGGCGACGAGCTCCGCTCGGTGGGAGAGAGAGAGGGAGCCAGAGGAGAGAAAGGGGACGAGAGAGTGAGCGAGAGGGGTTCCATGGGCTGCGTGGTGCTCGTCTAGAGGGGTCGGGGAAGCAGGAGGTGGCCAGGCAGGGTGGAGGTGGCGCGCGCGTGCCGGCGGGCTTCGAGCACGCACCCCTGTCCTTCTGTCCGAGGAGGGAGACGACAGGGGGCAGCGGTGGTGGGCTGGGCTGCCAGCTGGAGTTGTCCAGGTAGGTCCAGGTAAGTGGCCCAGTGGCCTTCCCTTTTTTTATTTATTCCTGTTTTCTATTTATGTTATTTTGTTTTGATTTAGTTTAAATACTAAATCATTTTATAAAATCCTAAAAATATTGATGGACACTTGCTGAATTATTCTAGTGGCCCAAAAATAGTTCCAACATTATTTGAGCATTTGAATTATTTAATAGCATTTAAATGCCCAATTTCAAATATTTATGAATTAAATCAGTGATCTTCTGTTGACCTAGAAAAATGTGCACCTATTTTCCCAAAGGTTCTAACCCAAGGCAAAGAGGGTGAGCATTTTAGAAGGGCATTTCAGGTTCATTGAATTTATTTTTAGTAAACCCTAGTTGATTTCAGGGGGGGGCTGGGGGTTCTGTCTTCCCCATTTCAAGTTTCTGATGAAAGTAAACATGATGCACACTCTAATGCATGGTCTAGCTAGGGTGTGACAATGTAGTAGTCAATAAACGAGAGAATTGCACAAGAAGCGGCCGACAGCTGGGACTAAGCAGCTCGAGCAGTATTTGTGTTTTTGAGGTGTGAGCACTGCAGAGTTTTCGATGTTTAACCCAGATATTAAATCTTCTCCTCTTAAAAACAATGAAAACATCGCTGCAGGTATTAACTGGGCGGGCTGTGGCCCGTCTAGCCCAGGCCAGATATCCAGCCTAGATATTAATTTTTTTCAAGCTGAAAATGGCTAGCCTAGCTATACTTTTTTTAGGAATACCCAGGCAAGGTCAAGTTGTTATTCTCCGCCCCGCTGGGCTGCAAATCTTTCCTAGGAGGGATGCATTAGGCTTAACAAGAAAATGGGCTTTAAGAAATAATAAATGGGATGTAATTATAAAAACTGGGCAGTAACTATAAAAAATGTACCAAACACATGATTACTTTATAAAATATTATTTTTGGATATTGAAAATTTTAATTTCATTAATGGTTGCGAGCGCAATGTTTCATTGGATTTTTACGTAATATAAATTTATTTAATCTGACTAGAAATTTCGGGATAAAAATATTTCGGATCCCATCAAAATGTGGGAAATTTTATTGAATTCTGTTTTGAACGGTTGGTTGAAATGGGATGTACTTTTAACAAACTGTAAATGGGTTGTAGTAAATTCCATTAGAATTCAAAAATGGGCTACACATTCTTACAAATCTCAAATGGGCTATAAGTTCACTGCCACACACTTCTGGCCTTACTAAGTTGACGCGTCCCCTAAAAAAATAGAGTTGACGCGTATGCAAGGCTTTGTCAACTTATAGTCAACACACGGTTCTAGCAGCAGTGGCCGTTGGATGTCCATCCAACGGATGCCATGCTTCTTCTTCAATCTCGGATATTCTAGCTTCACCCGCCCAAAAAATGATTTCTCCCCCTGACATCTGGGGCGCACCGTTTCAGAAGCTAACCTATGGGCCTACTAAGTTGACGTACCAAGGGCTTTGTCAACTTAGTCAATATAAACAATTCTAGCTGCAGTGACTGTACGATGTCCATCCAACGGCCGTAGTGCTTCTTCAACCTCTGGTCTTCTTGCTCCAGCCGCCCAAAGCAGCGCCAGTCGTGCCGCCTGCTCCTGCCTCCCGTGGCCGGCTGTGCTGCCGCGGAGGCCTCACCGCCCCCTACTATTCCCACCGCTGGCAGGCCCTGCGGCGACGGCAGCCTCACACCACAGCCGAACAAGTGAACCCTCATACTCCTGTCCGCGTGGGCATCCACTGCCGCGTCTTCACCAGCTCTGCGTCGTCCCCTTCCTAGGCCTCGCCGTCGTCCACCGCCCTGGTACTCTCGGCGCGGCGTGGTCAACATGGTCAAGGAACGACTTCCATCGGATGTGGACTATACGTGGAGAGGCTGACAGCTGGGTCCACGGCGGCAGCAAGGAAGTGCCTCCTTATTACGCGGAAAATAATGATTCCTCCACCTGACAGCAGGGACCCACCGTACGGGCCACCGTATTTCGCGAAAAATGTTTTCCCCCTGACTGCTGGGACCCACCAGCTACACCTTCGCACGCAAGGAAGTGCGTCTGGGCAAAAAAACGATTCGCCCCCTGACTGCTAGGACCCACCAGCTACATCTTCGCACGCAAGGAAGTGTGTCCGGGCAAAAAAAACAAAATCGATTCGCCCCATGACTGCTAGGACCCACCGCCCCCCGACTGCCGGGACCCACCAGCTACATCATTGCACGCAAGGAAGTGCGTCCGGGCAAAAAAAGCAATTCGCCCCCTGACTGCTGGGACCCACCAGCTACATCTTCGCAGGCAAGGAAGTTCCTGACAGTCAGGACCCACCTGGTCAAAGCGTACGCAGCGTTGTCATTCTAGTCACGAACGTGCACGCACATATATACTGATGGATGTAGAGGCGCGCACATGTCGTAGTAGAGGCGGCCAGGGTGCAAGAAACAAAATACGACCACGTATGTGTACATACGGGTGGGGTCTCGAACGCCTACTCGCGCATACGTACGGCGAGGGCTCGTGTACATGCCTAGGTCGGAATAGAGAAACAGCGTCGTCGTCGTGTTCATGGGTCGGAACGGAATGCGTGGTCGTGTTCATCGGGAGGGCTTGGACGGAAGAGGCGATGGAAACGAGGCCTGGCGTACCGCACAACGGAGGAAACGGACCTCCTACGGTCGAAACGGGGTCCTGTTGATCGGGAGGGGTGTGGCGTACCGCAAAACGGAGGAAACGGACCTCCTATGGCCGAAACGGGGGTCCTGTTGATCGGGAGGGGTGTGGCGTACCGCAAAATGGAGGAAACGGACCTCCTACGGTCGAAACGGGGGTCCTGTTGATCGGGAGGGGTGTGGCGTACCGCAAAACGGAGGAAACGGACTTGTGTTGGAGCGCTACGGTCGAAACGGGGGTCCTGTTCATCGGGAGGGGTGTAGCGTATCGCAAAACGGGACTCCACGAGATACTGTTCATCTCCACCGTCGACCCCCTCCAGCCTCCATGAGCTACTGTTCATCCACCGTCGACCTCCTCTAGCCTCCACGAGCTCCTGTCATCCAGCCTCCACCGCGCGCTATTCCACCGGGTACTGTTCAACCACCCCTCCACCGTCTACTGTTCATCTAGCCCTCCACACCACGGGGTCCTGTTCAGCCACCCCTCCACGGGCACCCCTCCACCGTCTACTGTTCATCCTGCCCTCCACACCACGGGGTCCTGTTCATCCGCCCCTCCATGGGCACCCTTCCACCGTCTACTGTTCATCCAACCCTCCACCACACCACGGGGTCCTGTTCATCCAGAGGCAACGCCACCGCTCACTGTTCATCCAACCCCCCCCACCCCCCCCCCCCCCGCAACGCTCACTGTTCATCCCATCGATCGGCTTCAGTTAGCAGCAGTAGCCAAGGAATCGCTTGATCGGGTTCAGTTAATAGCCATCGATCGATCGCTCGGGTTCAGTAACGCGTAGCTTGCAGTGCAATCGCTCGTGTTCAGTTAGAGCCCAATGCCTCGCTCGGGTTCAGTTAGAGCCAACGCCTCGCACACACGCGCGTACGTGTGCGAGAGAAACGCGCATCGCTCGGCCCCCGACCTCCCACCGTAACCGGGAACCCCCCGAAATTTTCCTCCCCCTCGCTTCTGCCATGGTTTTTTCATCATGGACGGCCCAAAGAATGTCATGCAGCTGCGTCTCCGGCCCGCCCAGGACGAAAAGCCCATTTTCTGTCATTATTTTTTGTCATAGAAGTAGGAGCCCACCACATCTATGATGATACCGGGTTTTGTCACAATTATCGTCATAGAAGTGTCATATGTATGACAGAAAAAAAAATCGTTCGGCCCAAAATGTCACGGATGTGTCTTTTTTTGAAGTGGAGGACGTCATCGACCTCAACATGTGCTGAACGCGGAGGTGTTGTACATTCCGTACTTGATCGGGACGGATTGGTGAAGGTGTACAACTACATCAACCGCGTTGAAAATCGCTTCTGCTTAGCGATCTTCAAGGGTATGAAGATGCTCTCCCCCTCTCGTAGCTATGCATCTCCATGGATAGATCTTGCGTATGCTTAGAAATATTTTGTTTTCCATGCGACATTCCCCAACAGTGGCATCCAAGCCAGGTCTATGTGTAGATGATATGCACGAGTAGAACACAAAGAGTTGTGGGCAGTGATAGTCATACTGCTTACCACCAACGTCTTATTTTGATTCGGCGGTATTGTGGGATGAAGCGGCCCGGACCAGCCTTACATGTCCACGCACATGAGACTGGTTCCACCGATAGACATGCAACTAGTTTTGCATAAAGGTGGCTGGCGGGTGTCTATTTTTCCTACTTTAGTTGGATCAAATTTCACTACGGCCGGTCCTTGAAGAAGGTTAAAACAACAAACTTGATGAATCATTGTTGTGGTCTTTGCATAGTTAAGAACGGTTCTTGCTAGGAGCCCGTAGCAGCCACGTAAAACTTGCAACAACAAAGTAGAGGACGTCTAACTTGTTTTTGCAGGGCATGTTGGGATGTGATATGGTCAAGATATGATGTGATATGTGTAGATGTATAAGATGATCATGTTTTGTAATATCGACAACTGGCAGGAGCCTTAGGGTTGTATCTTTATTGTATGAAGTGCAAGCTCGATGTAATTGCTTTACTCTATCAGTATGCATTAGCGATAGTTGTAGAAGCAATAGTTGGTGTGACGACCTCGACGCAACGACGCTGCGATGGAGATCAAGGTGTCAAGCCGGTGACGATGGAGATCATGACGATGCTTTGGAGATGGAGATCAAAAGCACAGGATGATGATAGCCATATCATGTCACATATTTTGATTGCATGTGATGTTTATCCTTTATGCATCTTATTTGCTAGAATGACGATAGCATTATAAGATGATCCCTTCACTTAATTTCAAGATAAAAAGTGTTCTCCCTGAGTATGCATCGTTGCTACAGTTCGTTGTTTTGAGACACCATGTGATGATCGGGTGTGATAGACTCTATGTTCACATACAATGGGTGTAAGCCAAATTTACACACGCGGAATACTTGGGTTAAACTTGACGAGCCTAACATGTACAAACATGGTCTCGGAACACTAGAGACCGAAAGGTCGAACATGAGTCATATAGTAGATATGATCAACATAGAGATGTTCACCATTGATGACTACCCCATCTCACGTGATGATCGGACATGGGTTAGTTGATTTGGATCATGTATCACTTAGATAACTCAAGGGATGTTTATTTAAGTGGGAGTTCATTAGTAATTTGATTAATTGAACTTAATTTATCATGAACTCAGTCTTAATAGTTTTCCATATCTATGTTTTAGATCAATAGCTCGCGATTTAGCTCCCCTATTTTTGATATGTTCCTAGAGAAACTAAGTTGAAAGATGATATTAGCAATAATGTGGACTAGGTCCGTGATCTGAGGATTATCCTCATTGCTGCACAAAAGAATTATGTCCTTGATGCACCGCTAGGTGACAGACCTATTGCAGGAGCAGATGCAGATGTTATGAACGTTTTGCAAGCTCGATATGATGACTACTTAATAGTTTAGTGTGACGTGCTTTACGGCTTAGAACCGACAATTCAAAAACGTTTTGAATGCCACGGAGCATATGAGATGTTCCAAGAGCTGAAATTGGTATTTTAGACTCATGCCCCTGTCGAGAGGTATGAGACCTCTGACAAGTACTTTGCCTACAAGATGGAGGAGAATAGCTCAGCTAGTGAGTGTGTGCTTAGAATGTCTGGGTACTACAATCGCTTGAATCAAGTGGGACTTAATCTTCCAGATAAGATAGTGATTGATAGATTTCTCTAGTCACTATCACCAAGCTACTAGAACTTCGTGATGAACTATAATATGCAAGGGATGATGAAAACGATTCCTGAGCTCTTCGCCATGCTGAAATCGGCAAAGGTAGAAATCAATAAAGAGCATCAAGTGTTGATGGTTAACAAGACCACTAGTTTCAAGAAAAAGGGCAGTTGAAAGAAAGGGAACTTCAAGAAGAATGGTAACCAAGTTTTCACTCCCGTTATGAAGCCCAAAGCTGGACCTAAGCCTGAAACTGAGTGCTTCTACTGCAAAGGGAATAGTCACTAGAAGCGGAACTTCCCCAAATACTTGGCGGATAATAAGGATGGCAAAGTGAACAAAGGTATATTTGATATACATGTTATTGATGTGTACCTTACTAGTATTCTTAGTAGCCCCTGGGTATTTGATACTGGTTCAGTTTCTAAGATTAGTAACTCAAAACAGGAGTTGCAGAATAAACAGAGACATGTTAAGGGCGAGGTGACAATGTGTGTTGGAAATGATTCCAAGGTTGATACGATCACCATCGCATACCCCCTCTACCTTCGGGATTAGTGTTGAACCAAAATAAATGTTATTTGGTGTTTGCGTTGAGAATGAATATGATTTGATTATGTTTATTGCAATATGGTTATTCATTTAAGTCAGAGAATAATTGTTGTTCTGTTTACATGAATAAGACCTTCTATGGTCATACACCCAATGTAAATGGTTTACTGAATCTTGATCGTAGTGATACACATATTCATAATATTGATGCCAAAAGATACAAAGTTGATAATGATAGTGCAACATACTTGTGGCACTGTCATTTAGGTCATATTGGTGTAAAGCGCATGAAGAAACTACATGCGGTTGGAATTTTGGAATCACTTCATTATGAATCATTTGATACTTGCGAACCATGCCTCCTAGGCAAGATGACTTACCAAATAATACATATCGATGTATGCGGTCTGATGAGTGTTGAAGCACGCAACGGGTATCGTTATTTTCTCACCTTCACAGATGATTTGAATAGGTATGGGTATATCTACTTGATGAAACACAAGTCTGAAACGTTTGAAAAGTTCAAAGAGTTTCAGAGTGAAGTAGAGGATCATCGTAACAAGAAAATAAAGTTTCTACGATATGATCACGGAGACGAATATTTGAGTTACGAGTTTGGCCTTCATTTAAAACAATGTGGAATAGTTTCATAACTCACGCCACCTGGAACACCACAACGTAATGGTGTGTCCAACGTCGTAACCGTAGTTTATTAGATATGGTGCGTTCTATGATGTCTCTTACCGATTTGCCACTATTGTTTTGGGGTTATGCATTAGAGATAGCTGCGTTCACGTTAAATAGGGCACTGTCTAAATCCGTTGAGATGACACCATATGAACTGTGGTTTGGCAAACCTAAGTTGTCGTTTCATAAAGTTTGGTGTTGCGACACTTATGTCAAAAGGCTTCAGCCTGATAAGCTCGAACCCAAATCGGAGAAGTGTGTCTTCATAGGATACCCTAAGGAAACAATTGGGTACACCTTCTACCGCAGATCCGAACACTACAGAAAAAGACACATCTGTGACATTTTGGGTCCAACGAAAAAAATTCGGTCATTCTTATGACATTTCTATGACGATAATTGTCACAAAACCCGGTATCATCATAGATGTGGTGGGATCCTACTTCTATGACAAAAACTCATGACAGAAAATGGGCTTTTCTTCCTAGTTGGGCCAGAGACGCGGCTGCATGACATTCTTTGGGTCATGCATGACAGAAAAAAATGTGGTAGAAGCGAGGGCGAGCAAAATATCGGGGGAGTTCCCGGTTACGGTGGGTGGTCGGGGCCGAGCAATGCGCGTTTCTCTCGTACATACGCGTGTGTGTGTGAGGCATTGCTCTCTAACTGAACCCGAGCGAGGTGTTGGGATATAACTGAACCCGAGCGATTGCACTGCAGGCTACGCATTACTGAACCCGAGCGATCGATCGATGGCTGTTAACTGAACCCAGTCGAGCGATTTCTTCGCTACTGCTGCTAACTGAAGCCAATCGATGCTGCCTTTGGATGAACAGTGAGCGTTGTTGGGGGGGGGGGGGGGGGGGTTGGATGAACAGTTCCCGGTGGGGGGTTGGATGAATAGGACCCCGTGGTAGTAGAGGCCGTTGTTGCTGGACAAACAGTACCCCGATAGGTCGAGTCGGTGGAAGAACAGGACCCCGTGGAGGGGTGGATGAACATGACCCCGTGGAGGGCTGGATGAACAGGATAACCCCGTGGAGGGCTAGTTGAATATTAGCCGGTGGTGGGCTGGATGAATAGTAGCCTGTGGAGGGGTGGTTGAACAGGACCCTGTGGAGAGGGCTGGTTGAATAGTAGCCGATGGAGGAGCGCGTGGTGGAGGTTGGATGAACAGGAGCCCGTGGATGAACAGTCATAGATGGAGGCTGGAGGAGGTCGACGGTGGATGAACAGTAGCCCGTGGAGGCTAGAGGAGGTCGACAGTGGAGATGAATAGTATCCCGTGGAGTCCCGTTTTGCGGTACGCCACACCCCTCCCGATGAACAGGACCCCCTTTTGGACCATAGCGCTCCAACACAAGTCTGTTTCCTCCGTTTTGCGGTACGCCACACCCCTCCCGATCAACAGGGCCCCGTTTCGACCATGAGAAGTCTATTTCCTCCGTTTTGTGGTACGCCAGAACCCTCCCGATGAACAGGATCCTGTTTCGACTGTGGCCGGTCGAACACAAGGCCGTTTCCTCTGTTCTGTGGTACGGCAAGCCTCATTTCCATCGGCTGTTTCATCTAAGCCGGTTCACTCCCGATGAACAACACGTGTTCCGTTGCCTCTCGATGAACATGACGCATTCCGTCACCTCCCCATGAACTCGATGACGACGCAGTTTCTCTGTTCCGACCCAGCCATGTACACGAGCCCTGGCCGTACATATGCGCGAGTAGGCGTTCGAGACCCCGCATGTATGTACGTATGTTGCCGTATTTTTTGGTGTGTGGCTATATGTACGTGTACACGGTTTAGACGGGACAGCCTGAACTGCTACGTGGGGGGCTATAATATGACATGTGTTGCTACTTACTCGGCCACGGTTCATCAGAAGAATCAGAGACGAGGAAGAAGAAGGCTATACTATGACATGTGTCGCTACTTACTCGGCCACGGTTCATCAGAAGAATCAGAGACGAGGAAGAAGATAATCTCACTACTATTTGTGTTTTCATGCTTTACAGATATTGTACGTAATCACAATGAATATAAGAATGCGCACATTAGAAGAATATTGCGGAACAGTTCAATGGGTAACAAACGTGGCATCAAGGGATTGAGGTCCATTGTGGATGCAATGAAACCCACATGCTCCCAACCTATAGATTCGTATTCAGAATATGATCCTAATGACTATTCTGAGCTCAATGAGTCAAAGGCAGATGGCCTATCATGTTCACCCAATAAGGTGCATGTTCTAATTTGGCAAGGTTTTATTGGTTGCACATATCTTGCATCAGGTGTCTTGCATTTCTTTTGCTTCATTGCACCGCCATCTGCTTAGTTTACTCATGATATATGTGAAGATGCCATGCCCATCCATTATTGACACCTATTCCACTTGTCGTCATACCATGTTTTTTCATTCAAATGTTGTTCTTGTGTTTCAGACATCCAAAAGGAAGAGGGTGATCGCAGAACCTGAAGGAGTACAAGCAAAGTCCTTGAAAAAGGTGGTGCTACCGGAGAAATCACATAGCACCCGGCGTATATTGGTGATAGAGCCAGTGCCGCAAAACCTAGGATATCACAACTATGTTGGTCGCTGCCTTGCTCTTGTGAGTACCTATTGTCCTATCGATGTCCTTACATTCATACCTAGTGGATTATGTGACATCATTGTGCATTATAGCTTGCTTATCCACTGTTCGCTCCGAATTATCAGATCTATATTAATGCTTAAATTAATGTAGAATAAACCCAATGCCTATGAAGAAATTTAGTTCTGCATTGTTCTTGTAACTATCTGTTGTCCTTCATCACTGTACTTATATTTGTCAGCTAGTTCTTCATGTACACTTTGCAACTTATTTTCCCTTGTCCTCCATTTTTCTACACATCAGATCTACATTTACTCTTGCCAAAATATTGAATAAAACCAATGTTACTGAAGAAGTTTAGCTCTGCATTGCTCTTGTCAGTGCCTTCTGCCTGTATGTTGTATTTACATTTGTACTCTGCATCTTAAGTTAAATAATCGCCATTTGTTCCTGTATTTTCACATCTATATTTACTCTTAACAAAATGTAGAATAAAGGCAATACTCTTGAAGAAGAGTGTGCGGTAAACTTCTTGAATTCCCCCCCCCCATCAATATGGACAAGGCCTTTATAGAGTTTGTCTTCACTACTAATGTAAGTTTGTCTTCCTCGAGCCTTCAAACTTTGTTGTTTATATTTGGATAGCTATGAGTGCAAATGTTGTTTATTTTTGTCGTCTGCATCAAATTTTTTGTTCAAAGTTTATAAAGTAGAAGTACATAAACATAAGTTTGTCCTTCTCAATTTCAAACAATTTCAATCTTTAGTTGTACAATCTAGTTCCTTATTCGTACCATGTAAATTAAACTAAACATAGCAAGTTATCTTCTTTAGCACTATGTGTATGCTTGTGTTCTTGACCTGTAATCCAGTGGTGTGGTGAGACTACCAACAACAGCACAATGTCATATCCTGCTATGTCTCAACTAAGAACAATGCCATATTATATTAATGTTATTTAAATCGTGTATCTTTATTTGCCAATCTAAAATGGTATAAATTGACAGTACAATCACCATTCATGCTTATACATTGTTTAGAACTATTGCTATGCTTGTGTTCTTGATCTGTAATCTAGTGGTCTGGTGAAGCTGGCCGCTCCTGCACAATGCCATTTCCTGCCGTCTTAAGTATGAACAATGCCTATTATGTTAATTCTATTTTAAACTGTGTCTCTTTATTTCTGACAAAGAAATTAGATGAATTGACAGCGCTCATGCTTATACGTGCAAAACCTATTATCTACCTACTTGTTTCTGTTTCAGGGTGACAACACTGCTGCTAGGAAGAACTGCCACAATGATAGTGAGACGAACCCATTGTTTGTCCCTCTAACACATATTCCAGAGGAGAAGGCAACACATATTGAGGGTAGGGATACAACCACGAAGTCACATCTTGATGTAGTGTCAAACTTACTCGGTGACACAAGCTCGATGAAGACGCCGCCTGAATCTGTTTGACTTCTTCACTCTGAAATTCAAGCAGAAATACATGCTTCCGCTCAAATACGACTAGAACTCCAATCTCTATGCAAGATTACCTGTAAGTACAGGACGTTTATTGATGCTATGCAGCTTAAGTTGGTGGATATGAGCGCCAAAGAACCACAGTCTCATCAGGTTGCTAAGCTGCTTGCGCTGCAGCTCCTGGGCCGGGCTAACCTTTCTTGAACTGTGTTGAAGTGTTGTCGGCTCTGTCTATTATTTTTTCCGCCTGTTAACTTCCACTAGTGGCGACCTGCCTAGTTTATGTAATCTGCTGTCTGGTTGCCCTTTATTATCACTGGTGGCGAACTTTGATGCCGAGGGGATGTAATATGCTGTAATTTCTTTGTTATATATTCTAGGTTTGTTCTTGGTCGGTATGCTGTAATTTAGGCTGGAAGGTTCAGTGGATATTAGTGTTGTCGGTCTTCAGACCAGCCTGTTACTCATACGGGCCAAAACGTGGGCCTATAATCATCTTCGGCCATTAGCAGGTCTAAACCTATAGTTGTTTCCCGCCTTTAATAGGACTAGTAAAGTTCTGTCTAGCTCCATGGGCTTTTAACAGGCTAAAACCTAGATTGGGCTAGCGTTGAGCCAAAAAATTCATGGGCCAATACAGGCCGAAACTGCCTAAGGCCCATGTTTGGCCCAAATAGGACGAGCAATTAACAGGCCAAAATATATCTCGGGCCTATTTGGCCCAATAAAATTATGAGCTTTATGTAACGCCCATGATGCGGCTATATCTCCCACGTGTCGAGGAACGACTTAGAGGCATAACGACATTGTGGTTTTGTCGCAAGAAGGGTCATCTTCACACAATCCCATGTAATGAACAAGAAAGGGATAATAGAGAGTTGGCTTACAATCGCCACTTCACACAATACTTAAATAATTCATACATCATCCAAAATACACACATAGACGGAGTACGGTCAAAACCAAATGAAAAGAAGATAACCGCACATGCTAGATCCCAGATCGTCCCAACTGGGGTCCACTACTGATCATCATGAAACGAAACATAGTAACGACCAAGTTCTCGGCGAACTCCCACTTGAGTTCGGTAGCAACACCTGCACTAGCATCACCGGCACCTACAACTATTTTGGTAGTATCTATGAGTCACAAGGACTCGGCAATCTCAAAACCCGTGAGATCAAAATTATTTAAGCTTATGGGTAGGATAAGGTAATGAGATGGAGTTGCAGCAAGCACTAAGCAAATATGGTGGCTAACATACGCAAATAAGAGTAAGATGAGAAGCTACGCATCGGCCGTGAATCTAGAATTGATCAAGAAGTGATCCTAAAACTACTTACGTACAAACGTAACCCAAACCGTGTTCGCTTCCTGGACTCTGCCGAAAAGAGACCATCACGGCTACACATGCGGTTGATCCATTTTAATTAAGTCAAGTGTCAAGTCTCTACAACCGGATATTAACAAATTCCCATCTGCCACATAATCGCTGGCACAACTCTCGAAATTTTATACCCTGCAGGGGAGTCCCAACTTAGCCCATCAAAAGCTCTCGCAATCAACGAATGATATTCCTTCTCCTGGAAAGACCCGATCAGTCTCAGAATCCTGGTTACAAGACATTTCGACAATGGTAAAACAAGACCAGCAAGACCGCCTGAATATGCCGACAAATCCCGATAGTAGCTGCACATATCTCGTTCTCAGGGCACACCAGATGAACACTACGTACGGCAACCGAAGACCCCGGGTGAAGGGGTGGCACCGCAAGTGGCTCTAGGTTGGACCAACACTCAGTGGAGCATTGGCCCGCGGGGTTAAATAAAGATGACCCTCGGGTTTGCAACCCCAAGGGAAAGTTATAGGTTGTTAGGAAAATGTAAAACCAAGGTTGGGCCTTGCTGGAGGAGTTTTATTCAAAGCGAACTATCAAGGGGGTCCCATAACCCCAACCGCGTAAGGAACGCAAAATCAAGGAACATAACACCGGTATGACAGAAACTAAGGTGGCAAGAGTGGAACAAAACACCAGGCATAAGGCCGAGCCTTCCACCCTTTGCCAAGTATATAGATGCATTAATTAAAATAAGAGATAATGTGATATCCCAACATATCCATGTTCCAACATGGAAAAACCTGAAGGCACCTGCAACTAGCAACGCTATAAGAGGGGATGAGCAAAAGTGGTAACTTAGCCAAACAACGGTTTGCTAGGAAGGTGGGTTAGAGGCTTGACATGGCAATAAGGGAGGCATGATATAACAAGTGGTAGGTAGCGGGACATAGCAATAGAGCGAACAACTAGCAAGCAAAGATAGAAGTGATATCGACGGTAATGGTCATCTTGCCTGAGATCCTGCAGGGAAGAAGAACGAGTCCATGAAGAAGACAAACGGACGTAGTCGACCGAATCCTCACAACTCCAGAACGAAACCGAAGCTAATGAGAGAAACAAACCGGAAAGAAGCAAGCAACATGGTAAACACACAAGCATAAACATGGCATGATGCACAACCAAGGATGATGCATGTCCGGTTTAATGAGGCATCGCATGGCAAAATGCAACAAACAACACTACAAGTTAAGTGGAGCTCAGTATGCAACGAGTTGCATATTTACGAAACACCACATTCGATTATTTAGTTCTCTCCCGTTTATGTACACAACAATATTAAATGTTATTAAACATGACAAGGGGTGAAGCATAAATAAACTATCTATTTATGAAAGTTTAAATGAGGCCGGAAATAACAAACAACAATCCCAGAAGATCCCATGAGCATATTTTAGATTTGGTACTATTCTGCCCTAACCCATATTTTAGAGTTGTTAAACATGCAAGATAAGTGCAACATGTTAAACTATGCATTTTCTACCCCATTTACATATAAAGTTTATTAAGTTTGGAGCTACGGTTATTTAGTTATGAATTAAATCATTTTAACATTGAAATATGCAAAATAAATGCAAATAGCATTCTAAACATTTTAAACATGGATGGGAGTTGGATATTATGAAACTAGATGAAATTCTAGGCATTTTACATATATGAAGTTTTTACATGTGATACATGGTTGGTGAGTTTTTTTTTAACAATGGCGATAGTGGGAGAGGCTCCCACTGACTATGTATTACTTACACAACAAAAGTTACATCATTACAAGTGAGGGGTCATTGAGGGCCCCCCTCAGACCAACTAGGAAAGTAAAGTGCTGCTAGGTTACAGGTTTTGTATATAAGAGTCTAAGAAGGGGCGAAGCTCTTCTTTATAGTTGTGCCCAAGCAGGTTTAAAAGGTTTTTGAATCTATCTAGCCATGCAGCGAAAGAGTGAGGCACCCCTCTGAAATATTCAGTGTTTCTATCTTTCCAGATGCTCCACGCGACCAACAAGAAAATATCCATGAACAGCGGCTGACTCCACTGATTTTTTCCAGCATCCAGCAGAGAGACCCTATTACCCCCATTTGGCCAAATTAATCCCACTATGTCCCAACATCGCTGGCTAAAAGGGCATGAGAAAAAGAGGTGTTCAACTATTTCCTCCGGCGGGTTTTGGCACAACATGCATGCGTAGTTGTTGTCCACAGCAACATAGTGTCTACGTTTCAACATGTTCCTTGTGTTTAGATGATCCACCAGCAATAACCGGCCAAACATCTTAAATTTGATGGGGCTCTTGGCTTTCCAAAGCCATAGAAATGCCTCATCGGCAATCGTTTCCCTGAAGCAGTGATTGTAGTTCATGATGGCCGAGAACTTTCCTCCAAGGGAACAAACCCAAGAATCAGCGGAGTCCCTCTCCGGCATGATATGCCTGGATCTTTGCTGAATCTCTCTGACCTCCTCTCTCGCTTGGGTAGACAGAGGTAGATGGAAGAGCATAGTAGGGTCAGTAGCCGCAAAAACAGTGCCCACCGTCTCATCCTCGTTTGTGCAAAAGGAAAAGGCATGGGGGAAGATCTCGGAGAGTGGTGCTTCTTGATCATGCTCAATCTACACATCCTTCCAAAATAGAGCTGAAGATCCATCCCCAATCGCAACCTTAGTGATGCCGCAAAACACGTTACTGAGCAGCATGACATCACGCGACCAGAAAGAGCCGATCGGGTCTACTACATGTGGCACTCTACCCGCATAGTATGTGTCCCATATCAGAGTCACCCACGGGACGTCGTGATGATTGTAGAACTTATAAAGGTGTTTGGGGAGGAGTGCCACGTTCTGGGTTTTGATGTCGATCACCCCAAGACCACCTTTGTGCTTCGGTCTACAAACTAGCTCCCAAGTAGCCAAAGTGTTATTTTTAACTCCCATCTCCGTGTTTTTGGCCCACAGACAGTATCTACGCTGCTTGTCAATGTGTTCAATCACCTTGGGGTGCATCTTAAGTGTGCACATGGCATAGAACATCATCGATGTAATGGTAGAGTTTTCCAGAGTGAGCTTGGCAATGGCCGAAAGCAAGGAAAGGGTCGTGGACAATTTTCTCTCAACTCCACATACCATTGGCATGAGTTCAAGCAGTGTTGGTTTCGTCGTTCCCATGGGGAGACCCAGGTATGTAAAGGGTAGGGACCCGACCGTGCAGCCAAAAATTTGTGCTAGGGCAGAAGCTTGCTTTAAGTCAAGATTGATGGGGATCAACATGGACTTGTGGAAGTTAATTTTTAGACCAACAGAATCAGCATAATCGACTAGGATGGATTTCATGCGAGTGGCTTGATCGGGGCAGGCTGGCATGACCAGTATCGTGTCATCCGCGTATTGGATGATTAGGTAGTCACATGTCCGACTGCATGAGAAAGATAGCTTGATCAAGCCTTGAGTGAAAGCATCGTTGATCGCTGCTTGGAGGAGGTCAGCTGCGAGAACAAAAATGAGGGGTGACAGGGGGTCCCCTTGCCTCACACCACACTTGCACGGGAATTTCCTACCTGGGACTCCATTCAACAGCACCGAGGAATCACCAGAGGAGAAAATAGACTTCATCCAACCCAGCCATCTGTCATCAAAACCCATATGTTTCATGATCTGCAACATCGGCTCATGTTCGATCGTATCAAAAGCTTTAGCAAAGTCTAGTTTTAGTAGCATAATCTCCCGTGAAGATGCTTGGCACTAATGAATGTGTTCAAATGACCATGCAAGGCAGTCCTGTATGGTTCTACCTTTGAGGAACCCATACTGGTTTCTGTGAATGATTTTAAGGATGAGTTTCTGCAAGCGATTGGCGAGGATCTTCGTGATGATTTTAAGCAGCAATTGAGCAGGGTGATGGGTCTGCAGTCATTGGCTGTCTCCGGGGAGGAGGTTTTTGGGATTAGGGTGATGTATCCCTCACTAATGCTAGATATATCAAGGTTGTCGTCATGGAAATCATGACACATCTTATAGATGTCCTTCTTGATAAGTGCTAGCAAGATTTGAGAAAATAGCAATTAAAACCATCGGGTCCAGGGGCCCTATTGGCCGGCATTTCCTTGATTACTGCATCAATCTCTTCTATGGAAAAGGGGATCGATAACACCTCCAGGCCGTCAACCTTTTAGATGATCCATTATAGGTGAAATCGCATGTGTGTGGGTTTAGAAAAACCCAGACTTCTTTATACGTGTTGAACAACACACCTTCTTTCCCAACATGATCGGTGACCTCCACATCGCCCTCTCCAGACTAGCACTGGAGTTGTGCCTAAACCTCTCCGTTGCTAGGGATTGAAAGAGTTTAGTGTTCTCATCAGCAAACCTACAATATCTAATTGTGCATCTCTTTCTCCAGTATTCCTTTTGATATTTGAGGAGGCGGTTTAGTTGATCTTTAAGGATTCGCCTAGAATTTGCTTCCTGCACAAACAGATTTCTCTTGTCCTCCAGGGCATCAAGGTTGGTCAGGGCGTCATTGCTGTTCTGGATCATAATTTCATATTACAAACTCCTCTGCTCCAATGCTTGAGGTCATACCTAAGTGACTTCAGTTTTTTTGCACACCAGCGCCGCTGAGTTAGGAGCGTGACAAGGTTTATCCCAAGATCGTGCAATAACTTCAGAGAAACTTGTGTGGTTGACCCAGAAATTCTCAAAATGGAACAACTTGGACTTTGGGATTTTGGATTCAATATTACACACGGGATATGATCAGACACCGGCTTCCCCAGCGGTAGAACCATTGTGTTTGGGAAGGAGGTTGTCCGGTTTGTAGAAGAAAAGAACCAATCAAGTTGTTCCAGGAGTGGATCATCTTGCATGTTACTCCAGGTGAAAGCCCTTCCTTTGAAGGAACTTCCATTAGGGATTGCGCCCGAATTATCTCATTGAAAAGCAACATATCATCAGCATCTCCCCCCGGTCTGTTTCTGTTATCTGTGGAGCATATGAAATTAAAGTCTCCCAATATTAACCAATTTTCATTATCTGGGATATGAAGATCAAACAACCAGGAAGTAAAGTCTAATCATCTCTGACCAGTACATGGTCCATAGACATTCACCAAATTCCATGAATCATTCGACTATGTGGACACAAAAGAAACACCCACCGCAAACGATTCCACATGCCAAGGTGTGCCCACAAAAGCTGAACTATTCCAGGCAGTTAGGATTCCACCCGAGGCGCCAATAGAAGGTGCAAACACAAATTTATCAAAGCGCTTGGGGCAGAAAGATTTAATAAACGCTAAATCAAAAATTCCTGTTTAGTTTCTTGCATACATAGCATCGAACAGCCACTAGTATCAATCGCATTCCTAATCGCCAAAAGTTTGTTTTCAGAGTTAATCCCTCTGATATTCCACGACAGAACATTCCAAGATTTATTCATGAGCATAAAGAAAATCATTCAGCCTCATCAGAGACGGTCTGCTGGGTAGCCAACAGCTTATCTTCAGAGAGATCATCAGGAGAAATTCCACAACGAATGCCCACCCGCTGGAGTTCCTGAATGGGAGTGGAGGGCGGGCACACCTCGGTTGAAGCTTGGATAGGAGCCACGGCCATGGAGATTGCTCTAACAGTTGGAGTGACTCTGGCCTTCACCCTAGATCGGTTCTTCTTGACATCAGTGATCTAATGGACCATGAAGCCATCATACTTGTTCGAACGAGTGCTCCTCTGGACTGCAGTGGTGTCAAGTGGGGCTTTGCCATTGCGGGGTGCAACTTCATTGAACAGCGATGAAGACACAATCAGTTGAAGAGTAGTATCAGGTGGTGGGGCAGTCAAGTCAGCCTGCTGCATAGAGCTATCAGTTGCCAGCATTGAAACCACATCATTGCGCTCCTGCAACTGAAACTATACACTATCGTCCACAATGTCACCAGCAGAATCCATTGTGTTATCATGGATCAAGTGCAGAGGAGCAATGGATATTCCCAACTGGAACTGAGAACTGAAAATCCTGAACAGGTAGTCAGGTTCAGGCTGTAAGTTCAACATCCATACAGCGCAGATTGCCTCCAGTTGTCTCTGAATAAACTCGAAAGGGTTAACAGCAAAGCTTGTGCTCTGGGCCGGGACATTGGTGAGTGCACGAGTATAGATGCGTTTGATCATAGATCCCATCCACAGAAGCAGTTCATAATCCATAACAATAGCAACATTAATGGACTCACCGCCAGCTCTGGCAAATGCAGTCCGGACAGCAAGATTTCCCACAATGAAACTATTAGCCAAGCTTTCAACAACAACAATTTCATCTTCAGAGGACCAAACATTAGACAAGTTATCAAACACATTGTGGCCAAGGTCCACTCCATCCATGAGTGAGGGACCATCATACTGAAAAAAGGACCGAAAACTAAAACCTGTGTATGGTTGGTGAGTTATTAAATGCATGATGACTAGGGTCTTTTATGTAAAACTACACTCTCTAGAATAACAGCTAAATCGCAGAGGCGGGGAAAATGCAACGGGCCGAAACTGGCAGGCCAAAAAGTGCACAGGGCAGGCTGCGGGCGGCTCCTCACGTTGGGCCTACAGGCCAGCTAGGGATGCGGTGGCCCACGCAACAGGGCAAGGCATGGCTGGGCCCTAGTGCTCGTCCCCGCTGGTGGGATCGAACGAGGTGGAGGGGCACGGTCAACGCTCCAGGATGAGTGGGACTTGCTGGTCGTCTCATTCGTGAAGCAGGGGACGGCGGCTGGCGACGCGGGATGCAGGGCACGACGGCGACACCGGGGGAGGAGGTCGGGTGGCGGCTCCGGGGCGCCCTCGGCCGGATCTTGTTGGGTTCTACGGTAGGGTGCGTCGACTGCAAATTAAATTTTTCCTACGCGCAGAACAACCAAGAACATGCTACAGGAGATGGATCGTAGATTGTTCTAGACGTGCAGTGCCGTGCAGCGGAAGAGTTGGGGCAGTGTGTCTCCTCCTCGTTTGATCTCCCTCGAACAGCCGGTTGTCGGTTGCCTCGTACAGGTTCGCCGGAGCGGCGCAAGTGCACCGCCTCTAACGGTATCTGTGCGTGCAGGAGGAACACCGTGCGGCGGACTTCTCGGTCCGATCACACAGTCGGCGGTCGAGTGGAGGTGGCTATTCGCAACACATGCAAACCCTAGTGACAATGCCGCAGCGATCAATCTCATGAGTGTGCGACACCCCCACTTTATATACGCATTCGTCATGGGCTCAACACTTGGGTCTCGCACGGACCCTAAAGCCCGTTAGTCTACTCAGCCAGAATCCAAACACAGCTCGGATCACATCCGACCAGTGTCCTCGGATTCGACCTCGTAGGTTCCTTCCCTTAAGTGCGCGACCCCTTAGGTTCAAGCCGGCTTGGTCGCAGTTCGGATCACCTCCGAACTGCATGGTTGGTAGCGGCCCCTAGCAAGGCATGTCAAGCACCAAGTAGACTATGAAGCTAGTTAGGCGAACCTGTACATCATACTTCTGTTCCCTTTGCCACATGATATATGTTATCGGGCTCAGCCCGACCTCTTTCTCGTTCCAGTGATGCCGACCACAAACCAGATTATCTCATAATCCTTGTTGCATGGCCATGCTTATCCTGGTCAGATCACACGAGGGGCCCAGAGTATATCTATCCTGATCGGAGGGGCAAATCCCATCTTGCTTGACCATGTCTCGCAGCATGGGTCTGGACAAGCCCGAAATCTACCTTTGTAACTACCCAGTCACGCAGTAGCATTTGGTTGGTCCAACGCAAGTCTATCACCATCCCGAGTACATGCGCCAGCTCAGGTTTTAAGACATAGAACGTATGTTGTAGTAGAGACTTACAGAAGACATATCGTTGCGTCTCATAGTTGGGTTTGTACGACTCGGACCTTATCTCAACTCGGATCCGACTACGTCAAATTCGACCAGATCCTTCAAATTCCATATTATCCGGTCAGCATCCAATGCTCCATGGCTAGTGAGACCAAGCCATCGGCCGTGTCATATGCTAGTCTAGTCGGCTGCGCGTCCACACAGCCCTCCCGACTAGGGACCTTTTAGGAAAGTCATCATACAATGCATAGTCCCACAAACAAGTCACGTACTTGCTGATACACATCATTGATAATGTCCAAGGACTATTGTCGGTGTCGAAACCGGCGGATCTCGGGTAGGGGTCCCGAACTGTGCGTATAAGGCGGGTGGTAACAGGAGGCAGGGGACATGATGTTTACCCAGGTTCGGGCCCACTTGATGGAGGTAATACCCTACGTCCTGCTTGATTGTTCTTGATGATATGAGTATTACAAGAGTTGATCTACCACGAGATCGTAGAGGCTAAACCCTAGAAGCTAGCCTATGGTATGATTGTTGTTTTGTATATCTATCGACTAGCCTGGCCCTGGTTTATATAATGCACCAGAGGCCTAGGATAACAAGAGTCCTAGCCGAATACGTCGGTGGGGGAGGAGTCCTTGTCTTGACCACCAAGTCTTGTGGAATCTTCCTTGTATATGCGGCAGCTGTCCGAACTGGCCCATGAGTATACGACTATGGGGGTCCTCGGCCCAATCTAACTGACCGGGAGACGACGTGGTGAGTACCCCCTAGTCCAGGACACCGTCAGTAGCCCCCTGAACCGGTCTTCAAGTTGGGGACACTCCTTGATTCTTCTGAACTGTTCTTCATCTTCGGTTGTCGGTCTTGAAATCTAGTTCAACAAATCTTCTTCGATCTTGAGGATCACCAACGTGCATCCAAAGAGTTTATACGTCGGGTATCCGAGGAGCCCCTTTAAGTTTCCGGCCTCTATCAATGCCTTGTTATCTTTATGCCACACCTCGGGTTTGAAGTTTTTCCCGGGCGGCAGCGTCCTCTTGCGTTCGAGCTCCAACGCCGGACTATATTCATGGTATCTTTTGCAGACGAGCACCAACGCCAGACCGCTTCCAAGCTCCAACGCCGGAATGTATCCGAGCCCCAACGCCAGACTATGTCTAAGCTCCAACGCCGGACTGTATCCAAGCTCCAACGCCGGACTATATCTGAGGTGTCATGAATCACCTTGGTTCAAAAAAGTTGAAGGAGTTTAGCCGAGCTTAATGCCGGAAATGCCCTCTATGGAGCCAGCCACTAGCGCCCGAGCTTTATGCCGGACTGCTTCCAAGGTGGTGCACCACCCCGACTGCGAGCCGATTTTTTGTCAATATTTTTGATTGGTGCAATTTATTCTCTACCGAGATATATAGCCAGTAGCCCTCAATGTGTGTATCGGTCTAAAACCCGAGATGCACCTGAAGGATGACATAAGACCATTGATCCCAGTAGCCGCTGAGACTCAGGTTGATCTGCAAAATTGGCCTGAGGATCAAGTCCTAGCTTGGCAGAATACTTCGGGACACAAAAAGCGGCATGCTCAGTCCTCGAGACTCAGGTTGGGTGCGGCCGACCAACCTTACGATCAAAATCTCCTCGGAAACTGTATTGCACTTAAAATTTTCTGCATTGGATAGGCCATGCAGTAGCCCCCAAGACACTGGTCGGGTGGCAACACCAGATCAGGGGATCGATGTGCCCCTTTAATATTTGTAAATAGTAAGCCCGAAGTCCAGTAGCCCCCGAGCCTTAATGCGGGCACGGGTGGCCGAATTAAGGATCAATATCCATAGTAAAATCACAAATTATGTGTAATGACTCTATGTATCCAAGTACTTTACGTCAATAATGCTCGGATCCGCATTGTACAAAACTTTGTTGACCGACCATCGGCTTCCACCTCCTCGGCCTATAGCCAATGAGTGTTTGTCCTACTTTATAAAGCATTTATGAGGGCAAAGATTTACGACAAACAAGGCAATCTGGCCATACGGTTTTATAAACAAAGGTACACAGAGAAATATGTTATATTACTGTTTAACATAAGAAATGTATTCCAAAGAAAGTAGTCCCGCTATCGGTTCCTTTATTTGGGTTGGCATGCTAAGCATGATCATGAAACCTCAGCTCTAATGTAAGAGCAAAATATTGAGGATTTAGTTTGGGAGGCCAGTTACTAGCTCCCGGTAGTGTTCGGCGACAGTCGAGGTCAAGCCGTAAACACTTCGGCCAATGTTATGAATGGCCCATCATTTAACACAGTCATCGGATCACTGACAAGTTTACGCTTATTGTGACAGACAGTTTTTGGCTTTCTCCACTGAGGTGCTTAACCATGTGAGCTGGAAGCACAATCGCAATGGTTCTCCCTTTGCACACCTAGCCGAACAAAGCGGAACGTAGGAGGCAAGCGCAAGAGCCGGGTCACCCAACTATTGACCGAAGGCACAATTCGAAACCGATGCATATATAGCAATATCCGAGAATGCTTTTGCCGAATCTCTAAAGGTGTCTGGCGTTGCACTACGAGACTTGTGCTGAAAACACACAAATAGTTTAAAAGTGCCAAAAGCTTGGAAAACCAAAAAAACTTCAGTAAAAACATGACGTCCAAACAAGATCAAGTGTTTGGTGCCAATCCGAAAATTGGAAGAGAAAAAAAATTGTGCTTCTGTCGTGTTTTGACAACGACCAAGAAGAAAACACATTTACAGCTCATATATAAATTTTAAAAGCCCCAAGTGACTTGAGTGAAAGAATTTTATGTATAATGATTGTATGTACCGAAGTACTTATATCATATATGTGTTCACCCGAACTTTAAACGCGTCTTAACCGACCGTCGGCTTCTCCCTCTTTGGCCAAGGGCCGAAGAGTGTCATGTACTCCGCCTGTCGAGAGTATCGATGGTGTTTCCGATGACCAGGCAATCAGGCCATAAGGCTGTAACAGACAAAGCGCTCTCAGGGAACTTATGCTATATTACTAACGAAGTTTAAGAAGCATCCTCGAAGAAAATAGTACCCCCACCGATACCTTTCTTCGGTGCTCATTATTACTATGAGACTTGTGCAATAGATTTCATGTACTCATGAGTTCCGTTGTGTGCCGACCATGATTGAACAATAAGAGCGCTAGCTTTCGGCTTCACCCAGTCTGAGGTCACACTACTAGGGAAAAGCCTATACACAGAATTTTACCAGTAGCGCTGTACAAAATCAAGCGCTGCTGCTACTTAGGAGCAGCGCGCGTAAATAAACCGCGCTACTGCTATGACTTTAGCAGTAGCGCGTACTAGCGAAAAGCGCTGCTGCTATGTTTGAACTGGGCGCACATGGCTAGCCCAACCTAGCAGTAGCGCGTATAATGGCCCACCGCTACTGCTAATCTCCTTAGCTGCAGCGCGCTTACGTGTAAAGCGCTGCTGCTAACGGAAATAAAATAAAGTGAAAAACAAGTAGAAAAGTAAATGAAAATGAAAGAAATAGAAAAAGGAGAAAGGGAAAAAATAAAATGTAAAGAAAAATAAAAGAAAAAAGGGAAAAAAGGAGAAACGAATAGCAGTAGCGGGTTTTAGTAAACGCGCTATAGCTAACTTAGCTATAGCGCGTTTCCAGAAATGCGCTACCGTTACGTTTCACTTAAACAGCGGTTTCCCCCCACCCCGCCCCCCAGCCACCAATTCTTCCCCAAATCGTCCCTCGCCCTCGCCGCCATCTCCTCACCGCTGCCGCCCGAGGCCGCCCTCAGCCTCGCCGCCGCCGCTCCTCAGCCGCCGCGCGCTCTCCCCACGCCGCCCCCGACCCCAGATTCAATGCCGGCCCCGCCCCCGACCTCAACGCCGCCCGGGACACCGCCCCCGACCCCGACCTCAACGCCGCCACGGAAGCCGCCCCCGCCCCCCCCCCCTCGACCTCAACACCACCCCGGAGCCCCGCCCAGACCTCAACGCCGCCTGCCCCTCCCTCGTCGCAGGCACCCGAGGTGAGCACGCCTGCTCCTCCCTCTCCCCTACCTCTGCCTAGGGTTTCTACCTCCATCAAATTAGTTAGGGTGGAAACGGATCAGATGTGGATGCGGCTCAAATGAGTTAGGGTTCATGTAAGGGTGGAAACGAATCAAATTTCTAAGATGAATCATAAAACGAGTAAAATTTGACCACTTATTTCACTTTATAGTTGGATAATTGGAATATCCGCTACCACTTTCCACCCCTATAGGTTCATCAAATTAGATGGTAATTAGGGCAGTAGTTCTTAGGTACTAATTAGTTAGTAAGAACTAGGTACTAACTAGGTACTAGAATATTTTTATTTATAGTAAGTTTATTTTTAATAAGAACTAGTTGAATTAATAGAACTAGTTAGTAAGAACTTGTTGCTATTTTTTTAGTTAAAGCAATTTTCCCGCATCGACGTGGACGATGCCTATCCCGCATCCTCGTCGTCGAGTCGGCGGAGGATGACACCTGCTTGACCAGATGGGCCATGTCCAGGACTGGGCTCTGCCGGGGTGGTACTAGGAGGCACTACCTACCGGGGGGCGCAGGTTGGTGAGGAGCCAGCCTGTCGTTGACCCGAACCTTCTTTGGTGGTGGTCGCGTGGGCCAGTGACGGTCCAGAGGCTCGAGGACTCCGCGGAGGTGGTGCGTCACCGTGTCAGTGAGGAGGACGCGCACGTCCGTCGCTACTTGTTTGCGTTGGAGCACAGGTTCTCCAATACCTAGCAGGTTCTCCAGGGATCTCACTAGAGTTATGGTCCCCTGATGGTTACTTCTCTGTGGGTGTCCACTGCCCGTGCCAATACCCGTCGTGTGCTAGGGTTTTAGTTGTACTAGTGATGTTATATGTATGACACTATTCGGGATGTATTAGTGATAATATTCGACGATGTACGGACGCATGAGATGATTTACTTTTGCTTATTGAATGCATGCTAATTTGAGTCTTATAAGATATTTTGAAATGTATATCTTGTGTTGCTCAATATCCAAGTGGCCGGTCATGTTTGCAGGTTACACCTTCGAGTGGCCTATGTTTTGCAGGAGTGTTGATTCATTTCCGTTCTGGCAAATTTCAGGCGCTCGATATATCCTATTTTAGCAAAGGTCATGCCGGATTTTTTCGTGAATTTTGGCATGACTTTTGCCAGAATATGTAGGAAATATTGAGTGCCCCGGATTTGTGTGTTGAGTATCCTGGTAGTTGTCTTCTATCGATTTTCAATTAATATTTTAACTATGAACATAGGAAATGTCTGACGACAAAAAGGATTTCGGTACTTGCAAATACTGCGAAGACGAGCGCGGCCTGTGCGACGGAATCTTCCTAGATGATGATAGGCGCTTCAGCATCAAGCTGGACGAGAACTTCGAAGTGGATACAGTAAGTCACAACGACAAGTCTTTTTTCGTAATTAAGCATGACATCTACTTCATTTGCTTGAACTTATATTTTTTTACTATTCTACTAGCGTATCCCCTGCCATGCAAGAGTTTTTGTATTGGATAAGATAGGTTTCAGTCATACTATGGAGGTAAAGAAAGTTTATTTGAAGACCGAGCATGGTTATATTTTCCACGCAAAATTATACAATTCTGACGACTACACCTATTTTGGATGCAAACATGGCGAGCACTATGCAAGACTTATGCATTTCAGCCTGATATGGTTATCACCTTTGATATTCGTCCGGAAGATGATATTGAAGGTAATACCGACATCTGGGTCGATGTGCAGACGCCTCCAGTTACACCAAAATGTAAGTTTCTCAACCATATTTATGTCTTTGATATTATTTGTTAAAAAATAGTTGACAACTAATTTGTATTTTCAGCTTATTTCGGTGCAAGCAAACATGTCCAGCACTTGGTAGACATGACCTACTACTGTCCCGGGGCTGAACTAAACTGCGAGGAGCTAAGTCATTATGTTTCATGGCTTGAGGATCTTGATACCGTCAAGACAAATTTTCTTCCTGGACTTAGAAATCTTAGTACTGAAAACGTGCGACCAATAGTGTTCGTCATGAACTACGGTCACATCTATTTAGGAAGGATGGTAAGATTTTTACTACTTGTCCTTAGTGCATCTTTTTCGTACATTATTTGTGAAGCTAAACTTCATTGCTAAGTATGTGACCATACGATGTTCTTCAACAGGGACTCCCGATGAATGTTGTGCCTTATGGGATCGAGACTAAAGGTACCATGAGTATTATTAGCTTACGGCCAAGATATCCTACATGTTACTTTAGTGCATTCAAGATCAGAGATGAATGCTTAATAGTGCAAGACTGGACCAGATATGTGACGGGGGAGCGCAGACAAGTACTAGGGGGCAGCAAACAGATGTGCTACCCAAAATTAGGAGACAGGTTCATCTGCATGCTCCAACTTGATCAAGGAGGAGAGCTACACATGTTTTATGTTGTTTTACCTAAGAGAGAGCAGCAGGAGTGATTAGCTAGAAATGAGTTTGAGGATGATGATGTGCTACACTATTACTATGATGATAAAATAGCTAGTGTTGGTGGTAATGACTGATGATTATTATTAGCTAGTGTTAGTGGTGATTAAATAAATATTGTTGGTGCTAATGATTATGATGATGATTAAATAGCTTGTGCTGGCGGATTAGATTCAAGTGGAGGCAACATGTGGTGCACATCGAAAGTACTACTAGTCCAAACTAGATCAAGTTTGGATTAGTAGTATACTTTTCACATGCACCACATATTGCCTCCACTTGAACCTAATCCACCTTCATTTGACACACTATTATGGACATAATGATGTAAACCTCATAACTGGTATTGTACCAATATTTGTACGATGGCGCATAAATACACTAAAAAAACAATACTAGTAGCGATGGAAAGAAAACACGCTGCCAGTAGTTACATTAGCAGCAGCGTGGGAGAGAACAAGCACTGCAGCTATTTGTCCTAGCAGTAGCACGTGCGGCACGCGTTACGGCTAAGCAATAGCTGTAGCGCCTTATTAGTAGCGCGCCTAACCGCGCTACTAGTGAGCACAAAACCAGTGCTACTGCTAGGGTTTTCCCTAGTAGTGTCAGAGCTCGGATGACCCGGTCGTGACAATCGCAGAGGTGCTCCCTTTACTCCCTAGCCGAACAATCGGGAATGTAGGGGTAAACACAGGAGCGAGGCAACCCAGCTTGCAAATAGCTTAGGTCAATATGGTGCATATTGTGGCATAATACAAGAACAAGGAACGAAGCCGTAGAAGTATAATCATATGCAAGAGGAAAAGCTCCATCAAGGGAGCCCCCAAATAAACGGGGTATTTGAATATGCGAGTCACAAACAAAGTTTTGACAAGGAACTTTGTCACAAAAAACTTTGTGCCGAAAAGTATAATGCTTGGTCGAACCGAACAAAATTTAAAACTGGAAGTTTTTGAGCATGAAAGCGACTTAGCTAGTTAATGTGCCCGATGTTGATGACGCAGGCCGAGATTGTGGCGGGACGAGATCCCAGCCCCCAAGCCGGCCCCGAGATGTCCGAGTAAAGAGCTCGGCTTGATGAAGTGGTGACGCAGCATAGTCGATGGGCGAGGTGAAAACCCCAGTCCGACCGCGGGGATGGAGCAGGCCAGCAGTGTGACGCCGAAGCCCCCAGCGTGTGTTAATGAAGTGATGACGAAGCCCCCGGTCAGCCGAGGTGATGTGGTACGTCGGTACACCGCGGCGACAGCGCTGCCCGGATTATCTACCTGTGCACAGAAAATAGTGCAAGCCGGAGATAATAGGAATAATAATAATAATAAATTGTTGCATAATCAATAATTTATGCAAAGTGAGTAATAAAAGAAATATGGCCTATGCGTCGAACACTCGATGAGGTAGAGCTCTCTCAGCGATGCCGAAGTCCCCGAGGAAACCGAACACGTCGGTATGGCAACACGACCAACAAGGTGATCACGCGAGCCGATTTACGCCGATTGGGACGACGACATCGGCTTGCCGAAGAGACTACGTGACACAGTCGGAGTCGATCACCTACACACATAAAATAGTGCGGTCCAAAAAGGATAATTTCTTTTCGCAAAAATAATTTATTGAAAGAGATGTGGCCTGGCGCCGAAGCCATGCCGATGCAGGGCGTCGGCGTGACGCGCTGTAGGCATGGCCAAGCCCGAATTCGCAGGCTGGTCTGAGTTCCAGATGCGGCATTCGCCGAACTGTATACGAAAACTAACCGAACCACCACACGGTCGTTGTTAATGCGGCCACCATTTGATAGACCTGTGTATAGATGATGAAACAAACCGGAGTAATAATTCCTTGGGAAAAATAAACCCAAGCAAGAAAAAATAATAGGATTGATAGCACCTGGTTTATCTGTTGTAGCAATCTGGAGAAAGGTTACTCCCAAAATTGGGGCTCGATCCGCACACCCATTGCTTGATGGGTGATGAAGCGGTGGCATGGCGATACTAGCAAAGGTTGGCTCGCCGAGAAAAAGCCCCTGGTCCAGCTAATGTGATGAAGCTGGTCGGCTGGTGACGCCGAAGTCTCTGAAGTAAGTTTATGAAGAGATGGTGAAGCCTCGATCTAGCCGAGGAGACGGAGCAGGTCGGTAAGGAGACGTTGCAGCTACCGTGTCAGTCGAGGTGTTGAAGCAGTTCGGCGTGATGGACATCGGCTTGAATAAGCAAAAGTGTGGCCATGCCGACGCAGGTCGTAACTTGTGACGCGGTCAATGCCGGTTTGATGAAGTGACCATGCGGCGACGCCTGTGTTCCCGCTCCGTGTATTCCGTGGGGCGACGATGTTGCTGATGATTTATCCTTGTTGATTCCGAACTCTTGTTCGCTTGCCGAGATAATGATCCGAAGAAGTTGAGCTCGGCTCAAAAGGCGACGACATGTCTAGCACAGGTCGATAGCCGTGGAGCAGTATTGCTGGACTAGTTTGACACCAGCATGATAGTGAAGATTACCTCAGAGGAGGCTTAAAATTTTATGGGGACGTGTTTAAAAACAACGCACAATACCCTAGGAAAAAATTCCTTTAAGAAGGTTGTCCCATATCACGTTCATAAAAAAACATGAATTCGGGTCGGATCCGTATTCGCGCAGAAAACAGACACGAAAAGTGATGCACTAATCAGAAGGTTCCTGGAGTTTGGACGGTCGGATCGAGCTGAAATTTTGAGGGGTGTTAGATATAGGAATTCCGCAGCCGATCAACGGTTGGATCTTTCAAAGGAAGTCGGAGTTAGGTGCTAGAGACCACGCCCTAAACTCGTCCAGATTCCCGTCCAGATTTGATAGGGCTCCGGTATATCATAGATTACTGGAGATTCCTCCATCGGAACTCGACAAAATTTTGCATGGTTGTTGAAGACTGAATTTCGCACAATTCCACCAAAGGGATCATCAAAGCGACGCTCTAAAAGGTGGTGGCAGTAGATACATGTTCGCTGTTCAGAAAAACAGCACGGTCGCCCGAGGGCAATGTTGACGTTGAGCCCCCGAGCTCCATGGATGATTCCTCCATAATCTTGATAGAGATCAGAGTTGATGTTGATGAAGGCCCTCGTCCGAACATGACGACAGGAGATGGAGCACGGTCCTCGGTCGAACCAAGGTGACCAGTCGAGCCGGCGACGAAGATGCCGGCATCACAGTTGACCAACAGACGAGCCATCGATCCTTTTGTCGATCACACAGCGGAGCTCTCAATGAAAGCACCAATGTCGGTGTCAAAACCGGCGGATCTCGGATAGGGGTCCCGAACTGTGCGTCTAAGGAGGATGGTAACATGAGGCAGGGGACACGATGTTTACCCAGGTTCGGGCCCTCTTGATGGAGGTAATACCCTACGTCATGCTTGATTGTTCTTGATGATATGAGTATTACAAGAGTTGATCTACCACGAGATCGTAGAGGCTAAACCCTAGAAGCTAGCCTATGTTATGATTGTTGTTTTGTATATCTATCGACTAGGCTGGCCCTGGTTTATATAATGCTGTAACGCCCCATATGTAACCTTCCCCAATTGTACTCCAACTCTTGCCGTTTCCGGCATTAAGTTATATTTAATTCTCGGGTTCGGGTCTTTGTCTCCGTGTGTTGTTTTGTTTTTTCGTGCATCTCATATCATGTCGTCACGTGCATTGCATTTGCATACATGTTCATCTCATGCATTCGAGCATTTTCCCCGTTGTCCGTTTTGCATTCCGGCGCCTCGTTCTCCTCCGGTGGCCAATTCTAGCTTTCTTTCGTGTGTGGGGATTAAACATTTCCGGATTGGGCCGAGACTTGCCATGCGGCCTTGGTATACTACCGGTAGACCGCCTGTCAAGTTTCGGGTCATTTGGACTTCGTTTGATACTCCAACGGTTAACCGAGGGACCGAAAAGGCCTCGTGTGTGTGCAGCCCAACACCCCTCCATTTTGGCCCAAAACCCACCAAACTCAGCTCCATCGTCTCGGTCGTTCGATCACGATCGTGTGGGCGAAAACCGCACCTCATTTGGACTCTCCTAGCTCCACTTATCCCTATAAATAGACCCCCCATTTTCGGATCTCTTCCTCCCCCCGAAACCCTAAAATCGCCCCCGCACCCGGCCGGACACGTCCAAATCAGGCCGGACGCGTCCGCCCACCGCCGCCAGCCAATCGCCGCCCGCCACGTGTCCCGCCGCCGTCTCTCCCCGCGCCGGCCCGCGCGGCCCAGGGGAGGCCCTCCCGGCCCGCGTCGCCCCGCCGCCGCCTTCGCGTCGCCTCGCCGCCTCTTCCCCGCGGCCGGCCGCCGGCGCCGCCGCGCCCCGCCACCGCTTGCCGCTCCGGTGACCTTCGCCACCGGCCTCCTCCTCGCCAGGCGCCACCGGAGCCGCCTCCTCGCCGCCCGCGCCGCCCCGGGCCTCGGCGCCCGTGCCCGCCGCCGCCTCCTCGCCGCCCTCCGGCCTCCCTCGTCGCCGGCCTCGCCTTCGGCTCGCCGGAGCCGGCCGGCATCGCCGGATCCCGCACGCGTGCTATAGTAGCGCCGCCGCCGCTACAGTGCCTGATCCGGATTGGATCTGAGCACAGTAAACCCTAACCCCCGTTGACTTTTCCCTCTCCTCTTAGAATTTTATGCATACTTTGACCGCTCATATCTCCTCATCCGTAGCTCCATTTTGGGCGTATGATATGTCAAAATCTTCGTCTCGGCGAGTACATCATTTCATTCCATTGCATCATTTGCATTTGAGGTCATCTTGTTGCCCAAAATGCTGTCTGAAGGAGGCATCATGAGTTAAATTGCAGATCCGTTAGTTCAACATGCATTTTTGTCATTTTTGCCATATTTAATCCGTGCATGATATGCCTGTGCCCCTTTGGGATGAATTGTTAAGCATGTTGTCTTGTTTCTAGAGGTGCCTTCCATGTATTTTTAGGATGTGTGTGATGTCTTGTGCAAGCTTGCGAAGAGGGCTACCTGAGTTTACCGATTTCAGGGACTTCGTGAAAATCACTAAGTCTGGGCCGTTTTAGTTCACGATGCTATATGTCCAGCTTGTTTCCTAGTGATCCGTGCCTCTTTTGAGGATGATCAGTAAGATTGATTTGTTATGCTTGTTGTGCTTAATCCATCCATTTCTTTACTTGTTATGTTGGAGCAACCTAGGTTGACTCAATCGAGCTCAACTTTTGGATAGTTGCTGTTTTGGGCAGATCGTGAACTCTTTTGCGATTTTGCCGGAGTTATTGCTAGTGATCCATGCATGCTATGCCATTGTTCTTGCGATGTCTAGCTAGCATTTTGTGCCTTATTAATGGATATATGCTGGCCTTGCCATGACTTGCACCGTAGTGAGAGCATCGAGCTCGCTTACATGCCTCCGTGAGTTATTATTTCAGCATGTCCCAATTTTCACTAAGTCTGAAAACTGTTTGTGTTTCATCGATGTTCGTGTGCTCGGTAGAGTATTTTGTGAACCCTTTTGGCCCCAGGTCATATTGGGTGATTTGTTAAGCTTGTTGAGTAGCTCCATGCCATGCTCTTACTTGCCATGTTCAGGTTTTGCTTCATGTTGTTTTGCTGCTCCGAAGAGAGCATCGTGGTCAGAAATTCCAGACTAGCGTTAATTTCGCTAAGTCTGAAATCTGTTTTGCTTATTCAGTTTTGGCATGCTTGTTTGAAGCCCTTAATGGATGAATTTGCCTATGCCTCAGTCCTGATGATTTGTTAAGCTTCATGAGTACATCACTGCCATACAATTTATTTTCATGTTTGGTGGCTGTAGCATGTTCATTTTGTTGCATTTAGGAGCCTACTTGCTGTAAATCGCAGATCGGTTCGTTTAGTAAATCGCTTGCCATTTCTAAACCGTAGCTCCGATTGCCATGATCTTTATATCGTTTTCAGGGGATTTCTTCCCCTCTATCCAGTGGCACACTTGGTTTTCCAAGTTGAGGCCAGGTTCAAGCATTTCCTGTTACATCTTGCATTTTGCATCCCGCATCGCATCCCGCATAGCATATCATCTTTGCATATTATTGGTTGTCCTTGCACGTGGTTGATTGTATCCTTGTTGCTTGTTTGTGTTGTTGGGTAGAGCCGGGAGACGAGTTCGCTAATGAGGAGCCCGTTGAGTTTGCTTTTGAGGATCCAGTCAATTCTGACAACTGTGCAGGCAAGATGATCACACCCTTGAAATCACTACTATCTTTGCTATGCTAGTTTGCTCGCTCTTTTGCTTTGCCAATGCTACGATGCCTATCACTTGCTTGTCAGCCTCCCAATTGCCATTATTGAGCCTCTAACCCACCTTTGTCCTAGCAAACCATTGATTGGCTATGTTACCGCTTTGCTCAAGCCCCTTCTTATAGCGTTGCTAGTTGCAGGTGAAGATTGGAGCCGTTCCTTGTTGGAACATTTATTTACTTGTTGGGATATCATTATATTGCTATGTTATCTTTACTCATCTATATACGTGGTAAAGGGTGGAAGGCTCGGCCTCTCGCCTAGTGTTTTGTTCCACTCTTGCCGCCCTAGTTTCCGTCATATCGGTGTTATGTTCCCGGATTGTTGCGTCCCTTACGCGGTTGGGCTATATGGGAACCCCTTGATAGTTCGCCTTGATTAAAGCTTTTCCAGCAATGCCCAACATTGGTTTTACCATTTTCCACCTACCCTTTTCTTTCCCTTGGGTTTCCGGAGCCCGAGGGTCATCTTTATTTTAGCCCCCCACGGGCCAGTGCTCCTCTGAGTGTTGGTCCGAACCAGGCAGCCTGCGGGGCCACCTCGGGGAAACTCGAGGGTTGGTTTTACTTGTAGCTTGACCTATCCGAGCGTGCCCTGAGAAAGAGATATGTGCAGCTCCTATCGGGATTTGTCGGCACATTCGGGCGGTGTTGCTGGACTAGTTTTGACCTGTCGAATCATCTTGTTGTACCGGGATACCAAGTCTGATCGGTGGGTCCTGGGTGGAGGTCTATTCCTTCGTTGACCGTGAGAGCTTGTTATGGGCTAAGTTGGGACCCCCCTGCAGGGATTGATCTTTCGAAAGCCGTGCCCGCGGTTATGGGCATATCGGAATTTGTTAATGTCCGGTTGTAGATAACTTGAACTTATATAATTAAAAATGAATCAACTGAGTGTGTTGCCGTGATGGCCTCTTCTCGGCGGAGTCCGGGAAGTGGACACGGCGTTGGAGTTATGTTTGCGTAGTCTGCTCTATTTAGTTTCCGCTCGTGCTTTGCCTCCTCTTCTCGCTCTCCTTTGCGAATAAGTTAGCCACCATATATGCTAGTCGCTTGATGCAGCTCCACTTATATTACCCCTTTCCTACCTATTAAGCTTAAATAGTCTTGATCGCGAGGGTGCGAGATTGCTGAGTCCTTTGTGGCTCACAGATTACTATTACACCAGATGCAGGGACCGATGATACTCCTCCGGATGGCGCGTTCGAGCTGAAGTGGGAGTACGACGAGGACTCTCAGTGATACTATGTGTCTTTTCCTGATGATCAGTAGTGGTGCCTATTCGGGGTTCGATTCAGGGATTAGTCGCTTGTTGGGGGTCTTTTCTATTTGGCGCCGTAGTCGGGCCATGAGTGATTGTATGATGGATGTTATTTATGTACTTTGATGTGACGTGGCGAGTGTAAGCCAACTATTATTATTATTCCCCCTTTATATTATATATGTACTTGGGTTGTGTAATGATTCCCGACTTGCGACATTGCTTTCAATGCGCCTATGTCTCTAAGTCGTGCCTCGACACGTGGGAGAGATAGCCGCATCGAGGGCGTTACAAGTTGGTAATCAGAGCCTTCCCCGACCTTAGGAGCCCCATTGCTTGATCGTTTTTAGCAGCCGAGTTGTGTCTAGAAAAATGTTTTGAGTCCTTAGGAATTATATATCGGAGAGCTTAGGAATTCTTTTTACTTCCCAGTCTCCTCATCGCTCTGGTAAGGCATCCTGACGTAGAGTTTTGACTCTTCTCTTCTCAAATTTCACTAAAAAAAATTTTAGGATCACGCGAGTATCTTAGTTTTGTTCCGATGGCTTATGATGAGAATACTGTCTTGGTGCCTCCTGTCAGGGGTTTAGTGGAAGTGTCCCGGGGAGTTGAGCTCTGAGGTGTTGCCATCATAATTCTATCGTTGCAATTCTGGTATACTTGAGATATGTGCGCGACATCGAAAATCTCCTTTATGCAGTTCGTTGGTGAGATAACCTCGACGCCACCTAGTACTGGGGCGGGAGTTCGGGAGTATCGCCATAACTTGTATAACGGATGCTTTTCGAAGGTTGAGATAGATGGTTTCCGAAGGTTTCTTGGTTATGTGTTGAAGGATGGATGCAGCTGGATGTAGGATTTGCTAGCTTGGGTGAGATATTATGCTTCCCCTGTATCCTCAACACCTGATTGCATAACCGGAAAGTTTCGGGAATTTCATAGGTGGGAATTCAAGTAGCCTTAGGATATCTTTCCAACAGATGTGTGATATGAAATTGGGGTTCGACGTCTAGTGGTTCGCCTATTCACGGTCGATTTTACAGTGACCTCGTTGTGTCTTAAAGAGTCCTTGGCTATGCTGACTCGGGGATGCTTCGTATGTCATGTGCACTGCCTTGTACATGATGGTGCTGTACGGTCGAGCCCGTGTAGGTCCTACCATGAACACTTCGGACGAAATTTCTATCATGTGTTTGTTCCGGCTTATTCCGCAAGCCAACCCTTGGTTTTATTTCGAGTTGTGGTATTCGTTCTTCTTCGACGTCATATGTTGATTCCATCCCTCGTTGATGTACCTCTTCTACCTGATTCTTCGTGGCTTCGCAATTTAGGAATATGTGACCACTTCAAGAGAAGTGCATTCGTTCATTGTGTTCGGATGTGAAGACTTTATGTTGCAATTTTCATTCCGCTGGTTTCACCTTCAATATTTCTATATTTGTGTGCTAATGGTGGTCAACCTCTTCAGGATGGCTCCCGCTAAGAGCACCAGTCAGAACCAGAATCAAGATCCTCCGCCACCTCCGCCTCCTCCGGAAGCATGGCAGGCTGTGATGGCTGCTACTAATGCAAATACTCAGCTGATCATGCAAATCATCCAAGAGCGGAATCAAAGCAGTCAAGCGAATCAAGGCAACAACCAGAACCAATTTGCAACTCTGCATCAGTTCCTCGCAAATGGTCCAAAGACGTTCAGCAACTGCGTTGAGGCTACCGATGCTGATGATTGGTTAGTCGATCTGGGCAAGCATTTTGAATGTGGCAACGTCAGGCCTGAAGATTTCGTCAAGTTCGCGTCTTTCCAGCTCAAGGATCAGGCCGCAGAGTGGTTTCAGCAGTACCGGGATTCCAGAGGTGGACGTTTGATTACTTGGGATGATTTCCGTCGTGATTTCCGCGCTCATCACATTCCTCAAAGTGTGACTGAAAGAAAACGTGAAGAATTCCGCAATCTGAAGCAAGGCTCTTTGTCTGTCTATGACTACAACAAGTTGTTCCAGAAGCTCGCCCGTTTTGCCAAGCAGGATGTTCCTGATGAGAAGAGCATGATCTATCAGTTCAGGGGTGGTCTTCGTGAAGAAATTCAGCTCGCTCTTGTCCTCTTCGAACCGCTGAGATACGATGAGTTCTACAAAATGGCACTGAAGCAAGAGGCTGCTCAGCTAAGGTGTGATGCTTCCAGGAAGCGAGTCAGAGACACTACGTCTTCGTCCTCTACTCAAGTGTCCAAGCAGCAGAAGTATTGGCTTCCTCCTCCTCCGTTCCGTCAGCCGTATCAGCAGAAGAGCAAAGGTGGCAGTGGTTCATCCCACCCACCCAACCCAGGCTTTCAGAACAAGACTTCGTCTCAAGCTTCAAGATCGAGTGCTCTGTACCACCGTCCGCTCTCAGAGGTCACGTGCAACAAGTGCCAACAGAAGGGTCACTATGCCAACAAGTGTTTCAACCAGAGGCGTCTTCCTCCTCCTCCTCCTGTCAGATCGGCAAGTACAGCTGTGGTCAAGCATAATCCCAAGCACGCCAAGGTCAATATGGTGAATGCAGCTCAGGCAGAGGATTCATCAGATGTGATCATGGGTAACCTTCCTGTTAATGATATTCCTGCAAGAGTTCTTTTTGACACAGGTGCATCGCATTGTTTCATGTCTAAGCCATTTTTACCAAGCATGAGTTCATTTCTTCGCATTTGGGTAAACAAATGGATATTGTGTCTCCTGGCAAACAATTGAGTGCAAGTCTGAAGGTGCCAGATGTCTCTATCACGTTGGGCGATTTCAAGTTCTTGGCTTCTCCAATGGTTCTTGGCAATTCTGACATTGATCTTATTCTTGGGATGGACTGGCTCTCTAAACATAAAGCTCAGCTGGATTGTGCAGCCAAACAGATTCAACTGACTCATTCCTCTGAAGATGTCATTGTCTTTGCTGCTCGGGATAATACCATCCGGTTGTTCTCTCTCAATGAAAAGGGCGAATTGGATGCTATTTCGCAGATTCCGGTTGTTTGTGAGTACCAAGATGTCTTCCCTGAAGAACTCCCAGGCATGCCTCCAAACCGGCCGGTTGAATTTGTTATTGAACTTGAGCCCGGTACGGAACCGGTGTGCAAACGGCCTTACAAGCTCGGCCCCGAAGAGTTGAAGGAGTTGAAGAAACAACTCGATGTGCAAGAAAGAATGGGTCTCATTCGGCCTAGTACTTCTCCGTGGGGTTGTGGTGTTCTTTTTGTGAAGAAGAAGGATGGAACGGACCGACTTTATGTTGATTATCGTCCATTGAACAAGAAGACCATCAAGAACAAATATCCACTTCCCAACATTAATGAGCTGTTCGAACAACTCAAGGGTGCCCAAGTATTCTCCAAGCTTGATCTCCGTATGGGCTATCATCAAATTCGCATTCGTGAACAAGATATTCCAAAGACGGCGTTCAGAACAAGCTATGGGTCATATGAATACACTATTATGTCTTTTGGCCTCGCTAATGCTCCTACGACGTTCTCTCGCATGATGAACTTCATCTTCAACCCCTACACCAACGACTTTGTTTTGGTCTATCTCGATGATATCCTAGTTTTCTCGAAGAACAAGGAAGATCATGCCAAACACTTGCGGTTGGTTCTTGACAAGCTAAGGGAACATCAATTCTACGCCAAGTTCTCCAAGTGTGTGTTTTGGCTCGATGAGGTTCTTTATCTTGGTCATATTATCTCTGCCAAGGGCATTTCCGTGGATCCTGAGAAGGTGTCTGCAATCGTTAATTGGGAACCTCCTCAGAATGTGAAGCAACTCCGTAGCTTCCTCGGTCTTGCAAGTTATTGCCGAAGATTTGTCGAAAACTTCTCCAAGATTGCGAAGCCTCTCTCAAATCTTCTTCAGAAGCACGTCAAGTACGTTTGGTCTCCGGAGTGTGATGTCACTTTCAACGCTTTGAAAGAGAAATTGATCACTGCTCCAGTTCTAACTCCGCCTGATGAAACCAAGCCGTACGAGGTCTTTTGTGATGCCTCTCTCCAAGGTCTAGGTGCTGTACTGATGCAAGAGAAGAAAGTTGTTGCTTATACCTCTCGCCAGTTGAAGCCAAATGAGAAGAACTACCCCACTCATGATCTCGAGTTGGTGGCAGTTGTGCACGCATTGTTGACTTGGAGGCATCTTCTCTTGGGAAGGAAAGTGGACATTTTCACTGATCACAAGAGTCTCAAGTACATCTTCACTCAGCCTAATCTCAACCTCAGGCAGACTCGATGGGTCGAAATGATTCAAGAGTACAATCCAAGTATCGAGTATACTCCAGGCAAGGCTAATGTGATTGCTGACGCTTTGAGCAGAAAAGCATATCGCAACAGTCTGATTCTCAAGCCCTATCAACCCGAGCTTTGTGAAGCCTTCCGCAAACTTAATCTACAAGTTGTTCCTCAAGGTTTCCTCGCCAACCTTCAAGTTTCTCCTACCTTGGAAGACCAGATTCGCCAAGCCCAGCTTCTTGATGCTATGGTGAAAAAGGTGAAGATTGGTATTGCAAAGAGTCAGTCCAAGTACAAGTGCTACCGACTTGATGACAAGGACACTCTCTTCTTCGAGGATCGAATTGTTGTGCCCAAAGGTGAACTTCGTAAAGTGATCATGAATGAGGCTCACAACTCTCTCCTCTCCATCCACCCTGGGAGCACGAAGATGTATCAAGATCTGAAGCAAACTTATTGGTGGACTCGAATGAAGCACGAGATCGCTCAATTCGTGAATGAATGTGATGTCTGCAGAAGAGTGAAAGCAGAACACCAAAGGCCAGCAGGTCTCCTCCAACCTCTCACCATTCCAGAATGGAGGTTTGACCACATTGAAATGGACTTCGTGACTGGGTTTCCTAAGTCCAAGCGTGGCAATGATGCTATATTTGAAGGAAATATGCCCTAGAGGCAATAATAAAGTTATTATTTATTTCCTTATATCATGATAAATGTTTATTATTCATGCTAGAATTGTATTAACCGGAAACATAATACATGTGTGAATACATAGACAAACAGAGTGTCACTAGTATGCCTCTACTTGACTAGCTCGTTAATCAAAGATGGTTATGTTTCCTAACCATGAACAAAGAGTTGTTATTTGATTAACGAGGTCACATCATTAGTAGAATGATCTGATTGACATGACCCATTCCATTAGCTTAGCACCCGATCGTTTAGTATGTTGCTATTGCTTTCTTCATGACTTATACATGTTCCTATAACTATGAGATTATGCAACTCCCGTTTACCGGAGGAACACTTTGGGTACTACCAAACGTCACAACGTAACTGGGTGATTATAAAGGAGTACTACAGGTGTCTCCAATGGTAGATGTTGGGTTGGCGTATTTCGAGATTAGGGTTTGTCACTCCGATTGTCGGAGAGGTATCTCTGGGCCCTCTCGGTAATGCACATCACATAAGCCTTGCAAGCACTGCAACTAATATGTTAGTTGTGAGATGATGTATTACGGAACGAGTAAAGAGACTTGCCAGTAACGAGATTGAACTAGGTATTGGATACCGACGATCGAATCTCGGGCAAGTAACATACCGATGACAAAGGGAACAACGTATGTTGTTATGCGGTCTGACCGATAAAGATCTTCGTAGAATATGTAGGAGCCAATATGGGCATCCAGGTCCCGCTATTGGTTATTGACCGGAGACGTGTCTCGGTCATGTCTACATTGTTCTCGAACCGTAGGGTCCGCACGCTTAACGTTACGATGACAGTTGTTATGAGTTTATGCATTTTGATGTACCGAAGGTTGTTCGGAGTCCCGGATGAGATCACGGACATGACGAGGAGTCTCGAAATGGTCGAGACGTAAAGATTGATATATTGGAAGCCTATGTTTGGACATAGGAAGTGTTCCGGGTGAAATCGGGATTTTACCGGAATACCGGGAGGGTTACCGGACCCCCCCGGGAGACTAATGGGCCTATTGGGCCTTAGTGGAAAAAGAGAAAAGGGGCAGCCCATAGCTAGCCGGCGCCCCCCCCCCCTTTCCCCAAGTCCTAGTAGGACTAGGAGAAGGGGCCGGCCCCCCTCTCTCTCCTTTCCCCCCGAGAGTCCTAATTGGATTAGGATTGGAGGGGGGAGTCCTACTCCCGGTGGGAGTAGGACTCCCCCTGCGCCTCCCTCTCCCTGGCCGGCCGGCCCCCCTTCCTCCAACCTTTATATACGGGGGCAGGGGACACCCCAAGACACACAAGTTGATCCTTGAGATCGTTCCTTAGCCGTGTGCGGTGCCCCCTGCCACCAAATTCCACCTCGATCATACCGTTACAGTGCTTAGGCGAAGCCCTGCGTCGGTAGTACATCAAGATCGTCATCACGCCGTCGTGCTGACGGAACTCTTCCTCGACGCTTTGCTGGATCGGAGCCCGAGGAACGTCATCGAGCTGAACGTGTGCTAAGAACTCGGAGGTGCCGGAGTAACGGTGCTTGGATCGGTCGGATCGGGAAGAAGACGTACGACTACTTCCTCTATGTTGTGTGATCGCTTCCGCAGTCGGTCTGCGTTGGTACGTAGACAACACTCTCCCCTCTCGTTGCTGTGCATCACCATGATCTTGCGTGTGCGTAGGAAAATTTTCGAAATTACTGCGTTCCCCAACAGTGGCATCCGAGCCTAGGTTTTATGGTTTGATGTTATTTGCACGAGTAGAACACAAGTGAGTTGTGGGCGATACAAGTCATACTGCCTACCAGCATGTCATACTTTGGTTCGGCGGTATTGTTGGGTGAGACGATCCGGACCAACCTTACGCGTACTCTTACGCGAGACCGGTTCCCTCGACGTGCTTTGCACATAGATGGCTTGCGGAAGACTGTCTCTCCAACTTTAGTTGAACCAAGTGTGACTACGCCCGGTCCTTGAGAAGGTTAAAACGGAGTCTATTTGACGAACTATCGTTGTGGTTTTGATGCGTAGGTGAGATGAGTTCTTACTTAAGCCCGTAGCAGCCACGTAAAACTTGCAACAACAAAGTAGAGGACGTCTAACTTGTTTTTGCAGGGCATGTTGTGATGTGATATGGTCAAAACGTGATGAGTTATAAGTTGTTGTATAAGATGATCATGTTTTGTTGAAGTTATCGGCAACTGACAAAAGCCTTATGGTTGTCTGTCTATTGCATAAGATGCAAGCGCCCAATAATCGCTTTACTTTATCGCTATGCGATAGCAATAGTTGCAAGAGCAAGTGTTGGCGAGACGACCACGTGACGACACATTGATATAGATCAAGATGATGGAGATCATGGTGTCATGCCGGTGACGATATAGATCATGACAGTACTTTGGAGATGGAGATCAAAGAAGCAAGATGATGATGGCCATATCATGTCACATATTTTGATTGCATATGATGTTTATCTTTTATACATCTTATTTTGCTTAGTTTGACGGTAGCATTTTAAGATAATCTCTCACTAATTATCAAGAAGTGTTCTCCCTGAGTATGCACCGTTGCCAAAGTTCGTCGTGCCCAGACACCACGTGATGATCGGGTGTGATAAGCTCTACGTCCAAATACAACGGGTGCAAAACAGTTGCACATGCAGAATACTCAGGTTATACTTGACGAGCCAAGCATATACAGATATGGCCTCGGAACACGGAGACCGAAAGGTCGAGCGTGAATCATATAGTAGATATGATCAACATAACGATGTTCACCATTGAAAACTACTCCATCTCACGTGATGATCGGTTATGGTTTAGTTGATTTGGATCACGTGATCACTTAGAGGATTAGAGGGATATCTATCTAAGTGGGAGTTCTTAAGTAATATGATTAATTAAACTTAAATTTATCATGAACTTAGTCCTGGTAGTATTTTGCAAATTATGTTATAGATCAATAGCTCGCGTTGTTGCTTCCCTGTGTTTATTTTTGATATGTTCCTAGAGAAAATTATGTTGAAAGATGTGAGTAGCAATGATGCGGATTGGATCCTTGATCTGAGGTTTATCCTCATTGCTACACAGAAAAATTATGTCCTTGATGCACCGCTAGGTGACAGACCTATTGCAGGAGCAGATGCAGACGTTATGAACGCTTGGCTAGCTCAATATGATGACTACTTGATAGTTTAGTGCACCATGCTTAATGGCTTAGAATCGGGACTTCAAAGACGTTTTGAACGTCATGGACCATATGAGATGTTCCAGGAGTTGAAGTTAATATTTCAAGCAAATACCTGAGTTGAGAGATACGAAGTCTCCAACAAGTTCTATAGCTAAAAGACGGAGGAGAATCGCTCAACTAGTGAGCATGTGCTCAGATTGTCTGGGTACTACAATCGCTTGAATCAAGTGGGAGTTAATCTTCCAGATAAGATAGTGATTGACAGAATTCTCTAGTCACCATCACCAAGTTAGTAGAACTTCGTGATGAACTATGATATGCAAGGGATAACGGAAACAACTCCCAAGCTCTTCGTGATGCTGAAATCAACGAAGGTAGAAATCCAGAAAAACATCAAGTGTTGATGGTTGACAAGACCACTAGTTTCAAGAAAAGGGCAAAGGGAAGAAGGGGAACTTCAAGAAGAACGGCAAGCAAGTTGCTGCTCAAGTGAAGAAGCCCAAGTCTGATCCTAAGCCTGAGACTAAGTGCTTCTACTGCAAAGGGACTGGTCACTGGAAGTGGAATTACCCCAAGTGATTGGCGGATAAGAAGGATGGCAGAGTGAACATAAGTATATTTGATATACATGTTATCGATGTGTACTTTACTAGTGTTTATAGCAAACCCTCAGTATTTGATACTAGTTCAGTTGCTAATATTAGTAACTCGAAACGGGAGTTGCAGAATAAACAGAGACTAGTTAAGGGTGAAGTGACGATGTGTGTTGGAAGTGGTTCCAAGATTGATATGATCATCATCGCACACTCCCCATAATTTCAGGATTAGTGTTGAACTTAAATAAGTGTTATTTGGTGTTTGCGTTGAGCATGAATATGATTTGATCATGTTTATTGTAATACGGTTATTCATTTAAGTAAGAGAATAAATTGTTGTTCGGCTTACATGAATAAAACCTTATATGGTTACACACCCAATGAAAATAGTTCGTTGGATCTCGATCGTAGTAATACACATAATCATAATATTGAAACCAAAAGATGCAAAGTTAATAATGATAGTGCAACTTGTTTGTGGCACTACTGTTTAGGTCATATTGGTGTAAAGCACATGAAGAAACTCCATGCTGATGGGTTTTTGGAATCACTTGATTATGAATCAGTTGATGCTTGCGAACCATGCCTCATGGGCAAGATGACTAAGACTCTGTTCTTCGGAACAATGGAGCGAGAAAAAGATTTATTGGAAATCATACATACTGATGTATGTGATCCGATGAATATTGAGACTCGCGACAGGTATCATTATTTTCTAATCTTCATAGATGATCTGAGCAGATATGAGTATATCTACTTGATGAAACATAAGTCTGAAACATTTGAAAAGTTCAAAGAATTTCAGAGTGAAGTGAAAAATCATCGTGACAAGAAAATAAAGCTTCTACGATCTGATCGCGGGGACAAATATTTGAGTTACGAGTTTGGTCTTCAATTAAAACAATGTGGAATAGTTTCACAAAATCATGCCATATGGAACACCACAGCATAATGGTGTGTCCTAACGTCATAACCGTACTTTATTGGATATAGTGCAATCTATGATGTATCTTACCGATCTACCACTATCGTTTTGGGGTTATGCATTAGAGACAGCTGCATTCACGTTAAATAGGGCACCATCTAAATCCGTTGAGACGACACCGTGTGAACTATGGTTTGGCAAGAAACCTAAGCTGTCGTTTCTTAAAATTTGGGGTTGCGATGCTTATATGAAAAAGTTTCATCCTGATAAGCTCAAATTCAAATCGGAGAAGTGCGTCTTCATAGGATATCCAAAGGAAACTATTGGATACACCTTCTATCACAGATCCGAAGGCAAGACTTTTGTTGCTAAAATTCGGAAACTTTCTGGAGAAGGAATTTCTCTCGAAAGAAGTGAGTAGGAGGAAAGTAGAACTTGACGAGGTAACTGTACCTGCTCCCTTATTGGAAAGTAGTACATCATAGAAAACTGTTTCTGTGACACCTACATCAATTAGTGAGGAAGCTAATGATGATGATCATGTAACTTCAGATCAAGTTACTACCGAACCTTGTAGGTAAACCAGAGTAAGATCCACGCCAGAGTGGTACGGTAATCCTTCTCTGGAAGTCATGCTACTAGATCATGATGAACCTACGAACTATGAGGAAGCGATGATGAGCCCAGATTCCGCGAAATGGTTTGAGGCCGTGAAATCTGAGATATGATCCATGTATGAGAACAAAGTATGGACTTTGATGGATTTGCCCGATGATCGGCAAGCCATAGAAAATAAATGGGTCTTCAAGAGGAAGACGGACGCTGATAGTAGTGTTACTATCTACAAAGCTAGAATTGTCGCAAAAGTTTTCGACAAGTTCAAGGTGTTGACTACGATGAGATTTTCTCACTCGTATCTATGCTTAAGTCTGTCCGAATCATGTTAGCAATTGCCGCATTTTATGAAATCTGGCAAATGGATAAACAAAACTGCATTCCTTAATGGATTTGCTAAAGAAGAGTTGTATACGATGCAACTAGAAGGTTTTGTCGATCCTAAAGGTGTTAACTAAATATGCAAGCTCCAGCGATCTATCTATGGACTGGTGCAAGCATCTCGGAGTTGGAATATACGCTTTGATAAGTTGATCAAAGCATATAGTTTTATACAGACTTGTGGTGAAGCCTGTATTTACAAGAAAGTGAGTGGGAGCACTACAGCATTTCTGATAAGTATATGTGAATGACATATTGTTGATCGGAAATAATGTAGAATTATTCTGTAAAGCATAAAGGAGTGTTTGAAAGGAGTTTTTCAAAGAAAGACTTCGGTGAAGCTGCTTACATATTGAGCTTCAAGATCTATAGAGATAGATCAAGACGCTTGATAAGTTCTTTCAATGAGTACATACCTTGACAAAGATTTTGAAGTAGTTCAAAATGGAGCAGTCAAAGAAAGAGTTCTTGCCTATATTATAAGGTGTGAAGTTGAGTAAGACTCAAAGCCCGACCACGGTAGAAGATAGAAAGAGAATGAAAGTCATTCCCTATGCCTCATTCATAGGTTCTATAAAGTATGCCATGGTGTGTACCGGATCTATTGTATACCCTGCACTGATTTGGCAAGGGAGTACAATAGTGATCTAGGAGTAGATCACTGGACAGCGGTCAGAATTATCCATAGTGAAATAAGGAAATGTTTCTCGATTATGGACGTGACAAAAAGGTTCGTCGTAAAGGGTTACGTCGATGCAAGTTTTTGGCACTGATCCAGATGATTCTAAATCTGGATACATATTGAAAGTGGGAGCAATTAGCTAGAGTAGGTCTGTGTAGAGCATTGTAGACATAGAACTTGCAAAATACTTGCGAATCTGAATGTGACAGACCCGTTGACTAAAATTATCTCACAAGCAAAACATGATCACACCTTAGTACTCTTTGGGTGTTAATCACATAGATATGTGAACTAGATTACTAACTCTAGTAAACCCTTTGAGTATTGGTCACATGACGATGTGAACTATGGGTGTTAATCACATGGTGATGTGAACTATTGCTGTTAAATCACATGGCGATGTGAACTAGATTATTGACTCTAGTGCAAGTGGGAGACTGAAGGAAATATGCCCTAGAGGCAATAATAAAGTTATTATTTATTTCCTTATATCATGATAAATGTTTATTATTCATGCTAGAATTGTATTAACCGGAAACATAATACATGTGTGAATACATAGACAAACAGAGTGTCACTAGTATGCCTCTACTTGACTAGCTCATTAATCAAAGATGGTTATGTTTCCTAACCATGAACAAAGAGTTGTTATTTGATTAACGAGGTCACATCATTAGTAGAATGATCTGATTGACATGACCCATTCCATTTGCTTAGCACCCGATCGTTTAGTATGTTGCTATTGCTTTCTTCATGACTTATACATGTTCCTATAACTATGAGATTATGCAACTCCCGTTTACCGGAGGAACACTTTGGGTACTACCAAACGTCACGACGTAACTGGGTGATTATAAAGGAGTACTACAGGTGTCTCCAATGGTAGATGTTGGGTTGGCGTATTTCGAGATTAGGGTTTGTCACTCCGATTGTCGGAGAGGTATCTCTGGGCCCTCTCGGTAATGCACATCACATAAGCCTTGCAAGCACTGCAACTAATATGTTAGTTGTGAGATGATGTATTACGGAACGAGTAAAGAGACTTGCCAGTAACGAGATTGAACTAGGTATTGGATACCGATGATCGAATCTCGGGCAAGTAACATACCGATGACAAAGGGAACAACGTATGTTGTTATGCGGTCTGACCGATAAAGATCTTCGTAGAATATGTAGGAGCCAATATGGGCATCCAGGTCCCGCTATTGGTTATTGACCGGAGACGTGTCTCGGTCATGTCTACATTGTTCTCGAACCGTAGGGTCCGCACGCTTAACGTTACGATGACAGTTGTTATGAGTTTATGCATTTTGATGTACCGAAGGTTGTTCGGAGTCCCGGATGAGATCACGGACATGACGAGGAGTCTCGAAAGGGTCGAGACGTAAAGATTGATATATTGGAAGCCTATGTTTGGACATAGGAAGTGTTCCGGGTGAAATCGGGATTTTACCGGAATACCGGGAGGGTTACCGGACCCTCCCGGGAGACTAATGGGCCTATTGGGCCTTAGTGGAAAAAGAGAAAAGGGGCAGCCCATAGCTAGCCGGCGCCCCCCCTTTCCCCAAGTCCTAGTAGGACTAGGAGAAGGGGCCGGCCCCCCCTCTCTCTCCTTTCCCCCCGAGAGTCCTAATTGGATTAGGATTGGAGGGGGGAGTCCTACTCCCGGTGGGAGTAGGACTCCCCATGCGCCTCCCTCTCCCTGGACGGCCGGCCCCCCTTCCTCCAACCTTTATATACGGGGGCAGGGGACACCCCAAGACACACAAGTTGATCCTTGAGATCGTTCCTTAGCCGTGTGCGGTGCCCCCTGCCACCAAATTCCACCTCAATCATACCGTTACAGTGCTTAGGCGAAGCCCTGCGTCGGTAGTACATCAAGATCGTCATCACGCCGTCGTGCTGACGGAACTCTTCCTCGACGCTTTGCTGGATCGGAGCCCGAGGAACGTCATCGAGCTGAACGTGTGCTAAGAACTCGGAGGTGCCGGAGTAACGGTGCTTGGATCGGTCGGATCGGGAAGAAGACGTACGACTACTTCCTCTACGTTGTGTGATCGCTTCCGCAGTCGGTCTGCGTTGGTACGTAGACAACACTCTCCCCTCTCATTGCTGTGCATCACCATGATCTTGCGTGTGCGTAGGAAAATTTTCGAAATTACTGCGTTCCCCAACAATATTCGTTGTCATCAACAAGCTCACCAAAGTGGCTCATTTCCTGCCTATCAAAGAGTCAATCACTGCAGCTCAATTGGCGGAGCTCTACACCTCTCGAATTGTCTCTCCGCACGGTATTCCTCAAGTTATATCTTCAGACCGTGGTAGCATCTTTACCTCCAAGTTCTGGGATTCTTTTCAGAAGGCCATGGGCACCAACATTCGCTTCAGCACTCCTTTCCATCCTCAAACAAGCGGTCAAGTCGAGCGTGTCAACCAGATTCTTGAAGATATGCTCAGGGCTTGTGTTATCTCCTTCGGCATGAAGTGGGAGGATTGTCTTCCTTATGCTGAATTCTCGTACAACAACAGTTTCCAAGCAAGTTCCGGCAAGGCCCCGTTTGAAATTCTATATGGTAGGAAGTGCCGTACACCTCTCAACTGGTCTGAAACCGGTGAACGTCAGCTGCTGGGTAATGACCTGATCACAGAGGCAGAAGAAATGTGCAAGGTCATTCATGATAACCTCAAAGCAGCCCAATCTCGTCAGAAGAGCTACTACGACAGCAAGCACCGTGATTTGGCCTTCGAGATCGGAGATCATGTCTACCTCCGCATCTCTCCAATGAAAGGGACTCGTCGCTTCGGTATCAAAGGGAAGCTTGCCCCCAGATACGTCGGGCCTTTCAAGATTGTCAGCAAGAGAGGCGACCTCGCCTATCAACTCGAGCTTCCTGCAACCTTTGCCAATGTTCATGATGTGTTCCACGTCTCGCAACTCCGTAAGTGCTTCAAGACGCCTGAGCGCACCGTCAACTTCGAGGACATTGAGCTCCAAGAAGATCTCTCCTACCGTGAGCACCCAGTTGCAATCCTTGAAGAGACTGAACGCAAAACTCGCAACAAGTCAATCAAGTTTCTCAAAGTCAAGTGGTCACACCATTCCGACCGTGAAGCTACCTGGGAACGCGAGGATCACCTCTGTTCTGAGTACCCGGAGTTCTTTCAGTCCTAGATCTCGGGACGAGATCTTTTTCGTAGTGGTGGAGTGTTGTAACGCCCCATATGTAACCTTCCCCAATTGTACTCCAACTCTTGCCGTTTCCGGCATTAAGTTATATTTAATTCTCGGGTTCGGGTCTTTGTCTCCGTGTGTTGTTTTGTTTTTTCGTGCATCTCATATCATGTCGTCACGTGCATTGCATTTTCATACATGTTCATCTCATGCATTCGAGCATTTTCCCCGTTGTCCGTTTTGCATTTCGGCGCCTCGTTATCCTCCGGTGGCCAATTCTAGCTTTCTTTCGTGTGTGGGGATTAAACATTTCCGGATTGGGCCGAGACCTGCCATGCGGCCTTGGTTTACTACCGGTAGACCGCCTGTCAAGTTTCGGGTCATTTGGACTTCGTTTGATACTCCAACGGTTAACCGAGGGACCGAAAAGGCCTCGTGTGTGTGCAGCCCAACACCCCTCCATTTTGGCCCAAAACCCACCAAACTCAGCTCCATCGTCTCGGTCGTTCGATCACGATCGTGTGGGCGAAAACCACACCTCATTTGGACTCTCCTAGCTCCACTTATCCCTATAAATAGACCCCCCATTTTCGGATCTCTTCCTCCCCCCGAAACCCTAAAATCGCCCCCGCACCCGGACGGACACGTCCGAATCCAGCCGGACGCGTCCGCCCGCCGCCGCCAGCCAATCGCCGCCCGCCATGTGTCCTGCCGCCGTCTCTCCCCGCGCCGGCCCGCGCGGCCCAGGGGAGGCCCTCCCGGCCCGCGTCGCCCCGCCGCCGCCTTCACGTCGCCTCGCCGCCTCTTCCCCGCGGCCGGCCGCCGACGCCGCCGCGCCCCGCCACCGCTAGCCGCTCCGGCGACCTTCGCCACCGGCCTCCTCCTCGCCGGGCGCCACCGGAGCCGCCGCCTCGGCGCCCGTGCCCGCCGCCGCCTCCTCGCCGCCCTCCGGCCTCCCTCGTAGCCGGCCTCGCCTTCGGCTCGCCGGAGCCGGCCGGCATTGCCGGATCCCGCGCGCGTGCTATAGTAGCGCCGCCGCCGCTACAGTGCCTGATTCGGATTGGATCTGAGCACAGTAAACCCTAACCCCCGTTGACTTTTCCCTCTCCTCTCAGAATTTTGTGCATACTTTGACCGCTCATATCTCCTCACCCGTAGCTCCGTTTTGGGCGTATGATATGTAAAAATCTTCGTCTCGACGAGTACATCATTTCATTCCATTGCATCATTTGCATTTGAGGTCATCTTGTTGCCCAAAATGCTGTTGGAAGGAGGCATCATGAGTTAAATTGCAGATCCGTTAGTTCAACATGCATTTTTGTCATTTTTGCCATATTTAATCCGTGCATGATATGCCTGTGCCCCTTTGGGATGAATTGTTAAGCATGTTGTCTTGTTTCTAGAGGTGCCTTCCATGTATTTTTAGGATGTGTGTGATGTCTTGTGCAAGCTTGCGAAGAGGGCTACCTGAGTTTACTGATTTCAGGGACTTAGTGAAAATCACTAAGTCTGGGCCGTTTTAGTTCACGATGCTATATGTCCAGCTTGTTTCCTAGTGATCCGTGCCTCTTTTGAGGATGATCTGTAAGAGTGATTTTTTATGATTGTTGTGCTTAATCCATCCATTTCTTTACTTGTTATGTTGGAGCACCCTAGGTTGACTCAATCGAGCTCAACTTTTGGATAGTTGCTGTTTTGGGCAGATCGTGAACTCTTTTGCGATTTTGCCGGAGTTATTGCTAGTGATACATGCATGCTATGCCATTGTTCTTGCCATGTCTAGCTAGAATTTTGTGCCTTCTTAATGGATATATGCTTGCCTTGCCATGACTTGCACCGTAGTGAGAGCATCGAGCTCGCTTACATGCCTCCGTGAGTTATTATTTCAGCATGTCCCAATTTTCACTAAGTCTGAAAACTGTTTGTGTTTCATCGATGTTCGTGTGCTCGGTAGAGTATTTTGTGAACCCTTTTGGCCCCAGGTCATATTGGGTGATTTGTTAAGCTTGTTGAGTAGCTCCATGCCATGCTCTTACTTGCCATGTTCAGGTTTTGCTTCATGTTGTTTTGCTGCTCCGAAGAGAGCATCGTGGTCAGAAATTCCAGACTAGCGTTAATTTCGCTAAGTCTGAAATCTGTTTTGCTTATTCAGTTTTGGCATGCTTTTTTGAAGCCCTTAATGGATGAATTTTCCTATGCCTCAGTCCTGATGATTTGTTAAGCTTCATGAGTACATCACTGCCATATAATTTGTTTTCATGTTTGGTGGCTGTAGCATGTTCATTTTGTTGCATTTAGGAGCCTACTTGCTGTAAATCGCAGATCAGTTCGTTTAGTAAATCGCTTGCCATTTCTAAACCGTAGCTCTGATTGCCATGATCATTATATCATTTTCAGGGGATTTCTTCCCCTCTATCCAGTGGCACACTTGGTTTTCCAAGTTGAGGCCAGGTTCATGCATTTCCTGTTACATCTTGCATTTTGCATCCCGCATCGCATCCCGCATAGCATATCATCTTTGCATATTATTGGTTGTCCTTGCACGTGGTTGATTGTATCCTTGTTGCTTGTTTGTGTTGTTGGGTAGAGCCGGGAGACGAGTTCGCTAACGAGGAGCCCGTTGAGTTTGCTTTTGAGGATCCAGTCAATTCTGACAACTGTGCAGGCAAGATGATCACACCCTTAAAATCACTACTATCTTTGCTATGCTAGTTTGCTCGCTCTTTTGCTTTGTCAATGCTACGATGCCTACCACTTGCTTGTCAGCCTCCCAATTGCCATGATTGAGCCTCTAACCCACCTTTGTCCTAGCAAACCATTGATTGGCTATGTTACCGCTTTGCTCAAGCCCCTTCTTATAGTGTTGCTAGTTGCAGGTGAAGATTGGAGCCGTTCCTTGTTGGAACATTTATTTACTTGTTGGGATATCATTATATTGCTATGTTATCTTTACTCATCTATATACTTGGTAAAGGGTGGAAGGCTCGGCCTCTCGCCTAGTGTTTTGTTCCACTCTTGCCGCCCTAGTTTCCGTCATATCGGTGTTATGTTCCCGGATTGTTGCGTCCCTTACGCGGTTGGGCTATATGGGAACCCCTTGATAGTTCGCCTTGATTAAAGCTTTTCCAGCAATGCCCAACATTGGTTTTACCATTTGCCACCTACCCTTTTCTTTCCCTTGGTTTTCCGGAGCCCGAGGGTCATCTTTATTTTTGCCCCCCACGGGCCAGTGCTCCTCTGAGTGTTGGTCCGAACCAGGCAGCCTGCGGGGCCACCTCGGGGAAACTCGAGGGTTGGTTTTACTCGTAGCTTGACCTATCCGAGCGTGCCCTGAGAAAGAGATATGTGCAGCTCCTATCGGGATTTGTCGGCACATTCGGGCGGTGTTGCTGGACTAGTTTTGACCTGTCGAATCATCTTGTTGTACCGGGATACCGAGTCTGATCGGTGGGTCCTGGGTGGAGGTCTATTCCTTCGTTGACCGTGAGAGCTTGTTATGGGCTAAGTTGGGACCCCCCCTGCAGGGATTGATCTTTCGAAAGCCGTGCCTGCGGTTATGGGCAGATGGGAATTTGTTAATGTCCGGTTGTAGATAACTTGAACTTATATAATTAAAAATGAATCAACTGAGTGTGTTGCCGTGACGGCCTCTTCTCGGCGGAGTCCGGGAAGTGGACACGGCGTTGGAGTTATGTTTGTGTAGTCTGCTCTATTTAGTTTCCGCTCGTGCTTTGCCTCCTCTTCTCGCTCTCCTTTGCGAATAAGTTAGCCACCATATATGCTAGTCGCTTGCTGCAGCTCCACTTATATTACCCCTTTCCTACCTATTAAGCTTAAATAGTCTTGATCGCGAGGGTGCGAGATTGCTGAGTCCTTTGTGGCTCACAGATTACTATTACACCAGATGTAGGGACCGATGATACTCCTCCGGATGGCGCGTTCGAGCTGAAGTGGGAGTACGACGAGGACTCTCAGCGATACTATGTGTCTTTTCCTGATGATCAGTAGTGGTGCCTATTCGGGGTTCGATTCAGGGATTAGTCGCTTGTTGGGGGTCTTTTCTATTTGGCGCCATAGTCGGGCCATGAGTGATTGTATGATGGATGTTATTTATGTACTTTGATGTGACGTGGTGAGTGTAAGCCAACTATTATTATTATTCCCCCTTTATATTATATATGTACTTGGGTTGTGTAATGATTCCCGACTTGCGACATTGCTTTCAATGCGCCTATGTCTCTAAGTCGTCCCTCGACACGTGGGAGACATAGCCGCATCGAGGGCGTTACAAATGCACTAGAGGCCTAGGATAAAAGCACTAGTGGAAAAAGGGTCAAACGTTAAGCACATTAGTGCCGGTTTATATTTGAGCCGGCACTAATATATACATTAGTGCCTGTTCCAACGGCTAGCCGGGCCGCTTTCATTAGTACCGGTTTGTGGCGAACCTTTAGCACCGGTTCGTGCCGCGAACCGGTACTAATGAGAGTGGTGGCAGGATGTTGTCAGAATGGGGCCCCTCCAGCCCCTTTAGTACCGGTTCTTGGCACGAACCGGTACTAAAGGTTGTCCTACATAAACCCTTCATCCACCCGAGCTCGCTCTGTTCTTCCCCTTTCCCCTCTCCTCTCTGTTCTTCCCCTCTCCTCTCTGTTCTTCCCCTCTTCCTCTCGAGCTCATCACACATTTTGCCCAAAATTTGTCAAGATTTGAAGGCCCCCATCCATTCAAATGATCACAAAGGTTAGCAACTTTGTCCTTTCATCTCTCATTGCTAGATTAGCTCTTGCAATGCTTTATATAGTGATTAATTTGTGAGTTTAGTAATTTGGGAGGATATATATATATATATATATATATATGTTCTAGTATTTGATTTATATGCAATTTGAGGTCAAAAATAACACTTAGTTTGCATATGTAGGTGTGGTTTACTTAGTGCCTTCTAAATCTCCATCGTAGCCACCGTCGATCGCCCGCACCGTCCCGTCGCCGGCACCACCTTGTGGTGAGCCTCTTGTTCATGAAATTTTATATAAAAATTGATGTTTGTGTGATTTGGATATATAGTTACTCGTATAATTATCTTACCCGTACGTTGTTTGTTATACATATAGTGCCATGGTTTTGATATCCGTCCCCATCGGCCCTAGTCCTTGTTATGATTCGGATGTGGTATGTATATTCTCTTTTAAAACTAGTTGCATTTTGTGTTTATGAAAAATTATGCCCATCAAGTTGACATAGAAATTTTTTCTAGGAGGTATGTGAACCGGAAATTCCAACCGACCCTATTGCCGAGAGGTTAAATTTAGTTGAAAGAGAAAATGAGTACTTGAAAGAAAAGTTGAAAAGAATTGAGGGGGAGAAGATGGAATTGGAGTTGCATGTTGCCGATGTCGTCGATGATCACAAGATCAAGAGGGAGAAAATGCGCTTGAAGATTAGAAAGATTAGAAAATATGCCATCGATAGTGAGGCTTGGTATCATTATGCTGTTGGATCCATTGTTACCTTAGTTGCGATCTTGATCGTATTTGTTGTTGCATTTAAATGCTTTAGCTAGAGAGTTATTTGTTTGTTGCATTTAAGTGTTGTATGAACTTTATGTATGAACTTGTATTAATTTGGTCTATTCGGTGTTGTGTAATGAAGATGAGCCAGCAATGGATGTACGATGACCGATGCTCTCCCCAGTTCGTTGAGGGCGTGCACACTTTTCTGCTTGCGGCTGAGGCAAACAAGCGGGCAGATGGTTTTATGCCTTGTCCATGTGCTCGTTGTAAGAATGGTAACAATTACTCTACGTCAAGAACCATTCACGTCCACCTGTTTAAGTCCGGTTTCATGCCCCATTATAATGTTTGGACCAAGCACGGAGAAAGAGTGGTTATGATGGAAGACAATGAAGAAGAAGAGGACGACGACAGCTATCCTGGCCATGGGTTCCCTGAATACGATGATACAACAATGGGGGGAGAAGCTGAGCCGGTAATGCGGGAAGAAGCTGAAGAAGAGGCATCAGATGAGCCCGTTGATGATCTAGGTCGGGCCATTGCCGATGCAAAGAGAAACTGCGCAAGTGATTTGGAGAAGAAGAAGTTGCAGCGCATGTTAGAGGATCACAAAAAATTGTTGTACCCGAATTGCGTAGGTGACAAGAAAAAGCTGGGCACCACACTGGAATTGCTGCAATGGAAGGCAGAGAATGGTGTATCTGACAAGGGATTTGGAAAGTTGCTGGTAATGATAAAGGATATGCTTCCAAAGGACAACGAATTGCCCGAGAGTACGTACGAAGCAAAGAAGGTTGTCTGCCCTCTAGGGTTAGAGGTGCAGAAGATACATGCATGCCCTAATGATTGCATCCTCTACCGCGGTGAGTACGAGGATTTGAACGCTTGCCCGGTATGTGGTGCATTGCGCTATAAGATCAGCCGCGATGACCCTGGTGATGTCGAGGGCCGGCGCCCCAGGAAGAAGATTCCTGCCAAGGTGATGTGGTATGCTCCTATAATACCACGGTTGAAACGTTTGTTCCAAAACAAAGAGCATGCCAAGGCGATGCGATGGCACAGAGAAGACCGTAAGAAAGACGGAAAGTTGAGAGTACCCGCTGATGGGTCGCAGTGGAGAAAAAACGAAAGAAAGTATGGGAAGGAGTTTGCAGATGATGCAAGGAGCGTATGGTTTGGTCTAAGTGCAGATGGCATTAATCCTTTTGGGGAGCAGAGCAGCAACCATAGCACCTGGCCTGTGACTCTATGTTTGTATAACCTTCCTCCTTGGTTGTGCATGAAGCGGAAGTTCATTATGATGCCAGTGCTCATCCAAGGCCCTAAGCAACCCGGCAACGACATTGATGTGTACCTAAGGCCATTAGTTGATGAACTCTTACAACTGTGGAATGGAACAGGTGTACGTGCGTGGGATGAGCACATGGGGGAAGAATTTGACCTAAAGGCATTGTTGTTCGTGACCATCAATGATTGGCCTGCTCTCAGTAACCTTTCAGGACACACAAACAAGGGATACCGCGCATGCACACACTGTTTGGACGATACCGACAGTATATATTTGGCTAATAAGAATGTGTACCTGGGACATCATCGATTTCTTCCGAGAAGGCATCCCGTAAGAAAGAAAGGCAAGCATTTCAAAGGTCAGGCGGATCACCGGACGAAGCCTCGCCACCGTACTGGTGCTGATGTACATGATATGGTCAAGGATTTGAAGGTGGTCTTTGGAAAGGGTCCTGGTGGACAACCTGTTTCGAATGACGCTGACGGACACGCTCCCATGTGGAAGAAGAAATCTATATTTTGGGACCTGCCCTATTGGAAAGACCTCGAGGTCCGCTCCGCAATCGACGTGATGCACGTGACGAAGAATCTTTGTGTGACCCTGCTTGGATTCTTGGGCGTGTATGGGAAGACAAAAGATACACCTAAGGCACGAGAGGACCAGCAACGTATGCACGGAAAAGATGGCATACATCAGGGTCATGCAAGCTACGCTCTTACCAAAGAAGAGAAGGAAATCTTCTTTGAATGCCTGCTCAGTATTAAGGTACCGTCTGGCTTCTCGTCGAATATAAAGGGAATAATAAACATGGCAGAGAAAAAGTTCCAGAACCTAAAGTCTCATGACTGCCACGTGATTATGACGCAACTGCTTCCGGTTGCATTGAGGGGGCTTCTACCGGAAAACGTTCGATTAGCCATTGTGAAGCTATGTGCATTTCTCAATGCAATCTCTCAGAAGGTAATCGATCCAGAAATCATACCAAGGTTACAGAATGATTTGATGCAATGTCTTGTCAGTTTCGAGTTGGTGTTCCCACCATCCTTCTTCAACATCATGACGCACGTCCTAGTTCACCTATGCGAAGAGATTAACGTTTTGGGTCCTGTATTTCTACACAATATGTTCCCCTTTGAGAGGTTCATGGGAGTCTTAAAGAAATATGTTCATAACCGTGCTAGGCCAGAAGGAAGCATCTCCAAGGGCCGTCAAAATGAGGAGGTCATTGAGTTTTGTATTGACTTTATTCCTGACCTTAAGCCGATTGGTGTTCCTGAATCGCGACATAAGGGCAGACTGGATGGAAAAGGCACGCTAGGAGGGGAACAAATAATATGTATGGACGGACATTATCTCACTGAAGCACACTACACAGTTCTACAGAATTCCGCCTTGGTGGCTCCGTATATGGATGAACACAAGAATTTGCTACGCTCCAAACACCCGGAGCGGTCTGATGACTGGATTACACGTGAACAAACCAGGAGTTTCGCCAGCTGGTTGCAAGCACATACCATGCATAACACCTCTATTGAAGATGACCTGTACTTGCTGTCCCAGTTACCATCTTCGAATATAATGACTTTCAAAGGGTACGAGATAAATGGTAATACATTTTACACATTGTTGAGGAAATCGTTAACTGGTAACTGCTCGGTTGGCTGGCGAGTAGGGGATTAATAGGCTAATCGGCAAGTTAATCGACCATTTAATCAATTAATCGGACGATTTATGAGTTTATCGGCTACTCGGTGACCCTATGAGTAGGGATTAATAGGCAAGTTAACTTGTTAATCGGATGAATTCTTGAACAGGGATTTTACACGATCGCCCAAGATAAGAAGAGCACCAACCAAAACAGTGGTGTCCGCTTTGATATAGAAACCAAGACGGTAAAGGAAACATATTATGGTTATATACAGGACATATGGGAACTTGACTATCGACGTGGTCTGAAGGTCCCTTTGTTTCGGTGCAAATGGGTCAATATGACACGAGGCGGGGTAACGGAAGACCTGCAGTACAGAATGACAACAGTGGATCTCAACAATCTTGTGTATGCAGACGAACCATTCGTCCTAGCCAATGATGTGGCACAGGTTTTCTATGTGAAGGACATGTCTACCAAGCCAAGAAAAAGAAAAGATAAGGAAGCGAATGCATCGTACGATGAGCCAAAGCGGCACATAGTTCTTTCTGGGAAGAGAAACATCGTGGGAGTGGATGACAAGACAGACAAGTCAGAAGATTATGAAAAGTTTGATGAAATTGCTCCATTCATAGTGAATATTGACCCGAGCATCCCGTTAAATGATGAAGATTTTCCATGGCTACGATGCAAAGGGACACACGCGAAGAAAAAGTTTCACACCCAAAGACCTGGGATGTGATCGGCTTAACTATCATCACTTTCTTCTGTGTTTCACACCCAGGAGGGAATCTCTGTAATAGTTAGGGTAGCTAGTTATGTGTTTTGGCATTTGAAACGCGAAGAAATTTTATGTGCAAGCAAATTCTTTCATGCATTTATTGATTTTTTCAGCTAAATGACCCTGAAATTGAAAAGAATTTCAAATGAACTGAGAAAAGGATGAAAGTTGGCATGGTATCATAATTTCACCCACATAGCATGTGCAAAAAAGTAGAGAGGGCTAACGCAAAAACTGGATGCACTTCGTGTACAAAATGGACAATCTGTTTCGAAGTATCAGGGTTTCGGACGAAAACTCATCCGTTACAGAGGCATTTCATTTTTTTAAATAACTTAAGCATTACCAAATTGAATATAATGATAAAACACACTAATATTAAACATAAGAAAAAAGAATCACTGGAAAATGTATTTTTAAAGTTAAGTTATTCACAAACTAGTGATTCACACAAATTTCAAATAATTCAAAATTTAAACTATTCAAATTTAAAAACTACCAGCACTAACTGAAAGTTTCTAAAAACTATCAAAAATATTCACGAAGAAACTCTAAATACAGCAAAAAAAACTAAAAATAAATAAAACAAAATAAATAAAGCAGAAAAGAAAAAACTAAATGAAAAAAGCCCACCTACCGGGCCACAGCGGCCTGCATACGACTAGAAACCCAACCTGTTGTTGGGCCAGGATGCAGGCCCGCAAGCCCAATAGGCCCCACAGGGCAGAGTAGCAGAGGTAGGCCCAGAAGGCCTGCTTTAGAGAGGAGCTCGAGACAGCAGCGGCGGCGGGGCTTATAAGCAGGTGTGAGCGCCCTTCGGCTAGCGAGGTGGGACTAAACTTCTGCGCCCCTCGCCTGGCAGCGCACACCCTTTAGTACCGGGTCGTGGCACCAACCGGTACTAAAGGGGGGCCTTTAGTACCGGTTGGAGCCACCACCCGGTACTAAAGGGGGTCGCTTCCCGCCGCTTGGGCTAGCCAAAACAGACCTTTAGTACCGGTTGGTGGCTCCAACCGGTACTAAAGGTGCCTTCTATATATACAACACTTCGAAAAATTTCATTCTCCCCCTCTATTTCTTCCCGATCGATCGACGCCGCCCCCGTCCTACACCGCCCCCGTCGCGCGCCGTTGTCGTCGCCGCCCCCATCCTCATCACCGCCCTCGTCCCCGTCGCCGCCCCCGTCGCCGTTGCCGCCTCGTCTCCGTCGCCCCCGGGCCCGTCCCCGTCCCCGTCGCGCCGTCCCCGCGTCGCCGCCCCGTCACGCCCCGGGCCGTCACCTCGCCGTCGCCGTCGCCCCGCTGTGAGCTCTCCCCCTCTAACCCCTCTCCGATCCCTTGCCCCCGGTGGCCGCCGCCCCTCCCCGAGTCCATACACACACACAAGCATGAACACACACACACACGTACATTTCCTTAATTAAGTTAATTAGTATATACGTATTTTGTATGTTTAATTAGTTTAGATTTTTCAGATTATTATTTTTTCACTAGTATATATGTATGAATGCATGTTAGATGGATATAATTAGTGTTTAATTAGTATGGAATTTTTTTATATAATGTTTTTTTTCTGTTTTTAATGGATGTATAGAAGTTGTTTTTTCTGTTTTTAGTGTTAGATGCTTAATTAGTATGAAATAGCATATAGAATTTTGACATATGCAATGATAGCATAATTAGTGTTACATTTGCATATAGTATTTGTTGTCGACGATGCCCGGCCCGCATCCTCGCCGTCAACCCGTTCGCGACGATGTCCTGCTTCAGAGGACCCATGTCCGGGACTGGGCTCCGCCGGGCTGGCACTGGGAGGTGCTACCTTCAGGGGCGCGATGCTTGGTGAGGAACCCGGCCCCGGGTCCCGTCGTCGACCCTCATCTCCTTTGGTGGCATTCGCGTGGGCCACTTTCGGTGCGGAGGGAGCTGGCCCCGCCAGAGGTGGTACGTCGCCGTGTCAGGGAGGAGGACGAGCACGTCCATCGCTACATGGCTGCTATGGACATCAGGTTCTCCAATACCTGGCAGGTTCTTTGGGGAGATCACCCGAGCTATGATCCAGTGATGGCTCCTTCACTTTGGTTGTCCACCGCCTAGATTACTCTCTAGTATTCGATCTTTATTAGTTAGCTGGCTAGCTAGTGATGTATTCGATATATAATATTCGAGATGATTTATGCGAGATTATATATGTTATTTGAGACGATGTATTCGAGATTATATCTATTATTCGAGACGACGTATTCGAGATTAAATCTATTATTCGAGACGATGTATTCAAGATTATATCTATTATTCGAGACGATGTATTCGAGATTATATCTATTATTCGAGATTATACTAAATTGTTTTATATTTCTTTTGGCATAGTTAAATAAAAGCTATGGCGAACAATACCGACAGAGAGAGAGAACAGACCATGTTCGATATCATACGCGGGCCAGATGATGATCAGAATGAAGAAGATTTTGACGGCTCCGAATTTCTAAACAACATCGGAGAGGGTGATATGATATTCGATCGCGACGACCGAGAAGATGAAGTCATGAACTAGGACGAAGAACATGTTGATCCTGAAACAACAAACACCGGCGAGGTATATATATTTATATAAGCAGGAATCTGGTGATCATCGCATGTTTTAAATGAGTTGAAGATATATTAACGAATCGATCTTTCTTCTTTCAGCCATCCGGATCGAGCAAATCTTCAGGCAAAAGGACGAAACGAGGCCCGAACAAAAAGTTGAAGGAGGGCGTAAAGTACAATATCGAGGCATTCAAACCTAATGGCGAACCATTAGCGCCTAAGAAGATTGCGGACAAGGTCATTCGTTAGTGCGGAGTTCTTGTGAAGGACCAACTCCCGATCTCCCTTCAAGAATGGAGAAAGCCAGCAAATCCACGTCCAGATGTTACTTACGCGTGCCCTGGGAAATCCTGAACACCCGGGAAGAACACGAGGCAAGGGCGCTATTCCGTGGTATGAGGGGTTTTCGGACTGGAACGCCGACTACAGAACCCAGGCGAGAAAGAAGATTACGGAGGAGAAGAAGAGGAAGATGGAGGAGGAGTAGAGGAAGCGGGACTATGAACGCCTTCAAGGCCTAGAAGCAAGTCAAGCGGAATTGGCAGCTAAATTCCAGCGGCAGCAAGAGCAGGTCAACTCACTTAGCCAGCAAAGGGGGTCTCAGCAGCTGCAGCAGCTAGCGGATGATCCAGCATTGGATACCATCGCCCCATCCATGCCGAGAAGCAGAGTGGGTTCCGCCCCGGGCGACGCAGTAGTGCTGGATAGATACCCCGTGGATGACATCATGGAGAACACTAACTGCGAGCTACACTTCAAAATGAAGAACATATCCATGAAGGTGGCGGGCGCCGTTGCTTTTTCACATTCCCCCGAGGCAACCTTCCATTGCAACCCGATTCCAGCGGGCTATGCTCGTGTCTTGGTTGATGAGGTGGTGGACCCATATTTGGAGCTACAGCTTGACATTCCTGGAGGTGACGACGAGCACACATTGGGAGAGGCCACATCGTGTCATCCTATGGAGAAAGGATTGCATCATCTTTCGAAGGCCACCGACACCGCGTCACCCGACTCCTCGTCAAAGTCCGCCACCGAGTCAGCAGACTCCCGCTCCTCCAAGTCCACCAACGCGTGGGGCCACTCCTCCTCCTCCAAGTCCGGCAAAGTGTCAGGCCACTCCTCCTCCAAGTCCGACACAGCGTCAGACGTCCACTCCTCCTCCAAGTCCGGCACAACCTCAGGCCACTCCTCCTCCAAGTCCGGCATAGCTTCAGGCCACTCCTCCTTGTCCAACTCAGCCCCGTCAGCCGTCTCCGCCGCCTCAGCAATCGCAGAAGAGACACCCCGCAGCTATGGTGCGTAGCGGTACGAGTCGAGGTGATAGTACAGGAAGTACAGGCGGAGGCAAGCGATATAAATATGGTCCAAACCTCAGTACTCCTCTTCCTGTGAGGGCTTACGATAGGACCGAGGAGCAAACCAATGCCATAGTGCGGGCAGAAGTCGACGCCCATTTTGGACCGAAACCGCCACCGCCGCCAAGGGAGAAAGTGCCTGTGGAAGTAGTTGACCACTTCATTCGTATGGCTCAACCACCAGCTCCTAAGCCTGTTGACTCAGACTATGAGCGCCACATCAGGAAGTTACATCGACAACGTCTACAGAAAGAGGAGAGCTCGAGCTCGAGCAAACTACAAGCAGCTATCAAAAAATGCGGGAAAACCGTTGCCCAGCTGGGAAAATAGGCGGCACAATCGATCCCCCCGCTTGTTGTGCGGCCAACAACACGTGACAGTACGCGCGCCCAATATTATTGTGGCCAAACAGTTTATGTTCCTGAGGTGGGCGATGTGGTAATAACCTAGGAGCATATAATGCAGGCTGAAGAACTCAAGATCACTGTTGGACAACTCCTCGAGATCGAGGACATGCCTCTGATTACAAAGGAGGAAATAAAACGGAAACTTGTCCGGGGCCAACCTTTGGTCAAGCCAGAAGATGTCAACAAGCTCCCAACGAGAATGTATGAATTGCATCAATGGTACATGGACATTATCAAGAGATCCGATCGAGAGTCCCTCATGGTGTATGTCAAGAAGGATGATTACTACCATGGGAAAGCGGTGGTCGTTGAGTATTCTGAACTGTTTCAGTTATACAATCAAGACGCACTCGACAAATCTATCGTCAGTTGCTATTGTCTGTAAGTGATTTCTTTCTGTAATTTAAGTCTCAAGCTAGCTGTAGTGATCCTTTTGATCAATCATTACGTGTAATTATCCTCACTATATTCTTTTTTGTGGTATTATGCAGGATGAAGATGTATGAAATGAGAAAAGGTGGACTCTATGGCATTGGGTTCATTGACCCAAACACCGTTAATGAATACACATGGAAATTAGATGCATATTATGAAAAAGAGGTAGAGGACAGCATGTTCGAGTTCTTGAAGTGCCTCAAATACAATGAAGATATACTACTTCCTTACAACTTCCAGTGAGTCACACTTTCTTGTACTACAAATTCTCTGTTTTTGCCTACTAGCTAGCTACATGTTTTTGCTTACATATGCCCGCTTAATTAAGACATGCAAACGTGTGTGCATGCAGATATCACTGGATCTTGTGTATCATTAAAGTTGACGCCGGAACAGTTGAAATACTGGACTTGCTACTCAAAGCAAATAGTGACTATAACATCTTGTTTGGGATAGTCAACAGGTAATTTCAATCATTATTAACTATATATCTCGGCCTATTTAGTTCGTCATTTCATGATATGAACTATTTAATAACCCCTTTATTCATTTTCTTTGTCGGCGGGCAGGGCTTGGGCAAGGTTCATCAGCGTCATGGAAGGCGAATGGAAACCAAAGCTGAAATGGTTTCGAGCCAAGGTAAGTAATTAAGTAGTACTAGCTAGCTAGCTAGCTAGCTGCCATCTCTTTAATTATCATGCTTGATTAATTAATATCTGATCAACTTAAATTCCATTCTCGTAATAAAGGCCCTGAAGCAGGCGCAGGGGACTGATCTGTGTGCATTCTGCGTTTGCGAGAACATTCGCATGATGGCGTCCGAAAGGAGCAGATCTCAAATACAGGAATGGGTACGCTTGTCAGAACACTATTCACAATTTTTACACCATTATCGATATCTAGTCACACAACTAATACACATGCATATTGATCTCCTTCTTAACAGTTCAAAGAGGTGCGGGACAAGCTCCTACCAATGGAGCACGTAGAAGCACTTCAAGAGGAAATAGCAGGATTTTTGCTCGACCAGGTCATAAATCCGAAGGGAGAATACTATTACCCGCTACCGCCCCCATCGAAAAAGACATGAACCACTTCCAATTGTCATCATGCTCCGAAGGCACCAATCAGGCTAATGCCACTGGCTCCGAAGGCAACATGCATATGTAGGAGAAATTGTATATAGCTATACATGTGTGTATGTGTGAATTAATATGGTGGTTTGTGAGACATGATTGATGATATATATATGATTGGTTCTACTAGAAATTCTATTTATATATATATATATATATGCATAACGTGTACAATGTGTAGTACCGTAAAATACCAGCAAACGAAAAAGAATTAAAATGGAAAACACAAAATTAAATGAAAAAGAAATCATAAAACCAAAAACCCCCCAGCATTTTAGTACCGGTTGGTGTTACCAACCGGTACTAAAGGGCTCCTGGCCCCCGGAGCTGGCTCGTGCCACGTGGTTGCCCTTTAGCACTGGTTCGTGCTGAATCGGTACTAAAGGGGGGAGGGCTTTAGTGCCAAAATTTTAGTGCCGGTTACCTAACCGGCACTAAAGGGCCTTACGAACCGGTGCTATTGCCCGGTTCTGCACTAGTGAAGAGTCATAGCCGAATACGCCGGTGGGGGAGGAGTCCTTGTCTTGACCACCAAGTCTTGTGGAATCTTCCTTGTATGCGGCAGCTGTCCGAACTGGCCCATGAGTATACGACCATGGGGGTCCTCGGCCCAATCTAACTGACCGGGAGATGACGTGGTGAGTACCCCCTAGTCCAGGACACCGTCAACTATCATTATTCATAAACACATAGGCAATATCATCATACATGATTGCCTCTAGGGCATATCTCCAACAGATCTGGCCCCAGGGACCCGTTCCCAATGCCGGTGATGCCCGGCGACGCGAGGTCGACCGGATCTGGTGGCAACAGCAGCGACCAAGGAGGGGCATCACCTGCAAGAGAGAGAGAGAGAGAGAGAGAGAGAGAGAGAGAGAAAGGTGAGCAGTGGGAGGAGAAGAGAGAGAGAAGAGGCAGGGACGGTGGAGCTCTGGCCTGGGAGAGCTGCTGGTCGCCGGTGGGAGGAACTCCGGCGGGCGGTGGGGTCTGGCGAGGCGGCACCGCGGGCGATCTCCAGCGGGTGGAGAAGCGAGGTGAGGGAGCGAGGGCGGGGCTTGGGCGCAGGGGTGCGCGAGGGGCGCGGCCCGGTTGCAGCCCGGGTTGGGCTCCCCGTGGGCCTGCAGGGCCGCAGCAGTTGGAGCGCGGGGGAGGTGACATGGAGGCGAGGGCTAGGTCGAGGCGCGGTTAAGTGGTAGCGCCGGCGAGTGGTGGCGCGCCAAGTGGCGAATCTGAGGTGGAGGCGCATGGAAATTGAGGGGGGGACGTCTAGAGGTAGGTGGGGGTGAGGGATTCCTGGACTAAGGGATCCTCGGGCGTCCGACCTATTGGACATGGGCCGGACTAATGGGCTGTGAAGATACAAAGACCGAAGACTCTACCCATGTCCAGATGGGACTCTCCTTGACGTGGAAGGCAAGCTTGGCGTCCGAATATGAAGATTCCTTTCTCTGTAACCGACCTTATGTAACCCGAGATTCCTCCGGTGTCTATATAAACCGGAGGACTAGGTCCATAGACATAGATCCTCATAATCATAGTCACACATGCTAGACTTTTAGGGTTTAGCCATTACGATCTCGTGGTAGATCAACTCTTCTAATACTCATATTCATCAAGATCAATCAAGCGGGAAGTAGGATATTACCTCCATAGAGAGGGCCTGAACCCGGGTAAACATTGTGCCCCTTGTCTCCTATTACCATCGACCTTAGACACACAGTTCGGGACCCCCTACCCGAGATCCGCCGGTTTTGACACCGACATTGGTGCTTTCATTGAGAGTTCCACTTTGATGTTGTCAAAAGGCTTGATGGCTCCTTCAATCATCTACAACAATGCTGCCCAAGGGGAAGCCTTCCTCCCTGGACAGATCTTTTTATTCGGTGGCTTCGCACTGCGGGCCAACTCGCTTGGCCATCTGGACCAGATCGAAAGCTACACCCCTGGCCATTAGGTCAGATTTGGAAGCTTGAACTACGTCATGGATATCCGTGGAGACTTGATTTTCGACGGATTCAAGACCACGGCAGGCGCTCTCTGCCACCACGATGAACATGACGTAAATCTGTCATTGGACCGTAACCAGGTGGTAGTACTTGTAGCTGCTTTGGCCCTAGATCCGGAGCAGATCGCGCCATCTGAAGACGGGAAGCTCAATCCCGCCATGGAAGCCGCAGACTCGGCGGTGTTGGAGCCTCACACAGACCTAACTTCAAGTGACATATGTGTCACTGGAACCATGGACTCGTCTTTGGCTACAGGTTTCGAACCTTGTGTGTCCGCGTATGTCGAGCTTGATCGGTCATCGGTCGTCGAATTCAGCTTCGCGGACATCTCCCGACACTCGCCTTTGGGCGACGTGCTAAACTCACTAAAAAATTATCCCTAGCAGGGGACTCTCAGCCGAATTATATCGGGTTCGAACTGGAGGCTGATGATGGAGAATTTCATTTCCCACCCACCGCCCACTTCATAGCCACTATCGAGGACCTAACCAACATGCTCGATTACGGCTCCGAAGACATCAACGGCATGAACGACGATGCAGGAGAAGAGGAGGCCCAAAACCCGCCGTTCACCAAACGATGGACGGCCATCTCCTCATATGACGTATACATGGTGGATGCACTAAAAGAAAATAGCGGCGATGATAAAGAGAATCCAGTTAAGGATGAACCGCCTAAGACTGAACCAAAGCACCGGTGTCGGTGTCAAAACCGGTGGATCTCGGGTAGGGGGTCCTGAACTGTGTGTCTAAGGCGGATGGTAACAGGAGGCAGGAGACATGATGTTTACCCAGGTTCGGGCCCTCTTGATGGAGGTAATACCCTACGTCCTGCTTGATTGTTCTTGATGATATGAGTATTACTAGAATTGATCTACCACGAGATCAGAGAGGCTAAACCCTAGAAGCTAGCCTATGGTATGATTGTATGTTGTCCTATGGACTAAACCCTCCAGTTTATATAGACACCGGAGGGGCCTAGGGTTACGCAAGGGACGAGATATACATATCCGTATTACCTAGCTTGCCTTCCACGCCAAGGAGAGTCCTATCCGGACACGAGACGAAGTCTTCAATCTTGTATCTTGATAGTCCAACAGTCCGGCCAAAGGATATAGTCCGGCTGTCCGGAGACCCCCTAATCCAGGACTCCCTCAGTAACCCCTGAACCAGGCTTCAATGATGATGAGTCCGTCACGCAATATTGTCTTCGGCATTGCAAGGCAGGTTCCTCCTCCGAATACTCCATGGAAGAGTTCGAATTCATGGATAGTGTCCGGCCCTGAAAAAATAAGTTCCACCTACCACCGTAGAGAGAATAATATTTCCACAAATCTAATCTGTTGACACGTTCTGACAGCATGACATCACGCCATGGCCCGGTCAATATTCGAACCGTTTTTCTCAACCAGCACCGCACATATCGCGAGGCGGTTTTCTTGACACGTCTTGTCAAAGCGGAGATCGTGTTCCCCTTATTACGGGATTCTGATCAATACAGACGTGGGTAACCCAACTGTGCTTGTTGGTATGATGCCTAGATCTTAGGCAAGTCCAAAAAAGGCCACGAGGAGGGCGCTTGATATTCACCCCCTTTATAACGAGGACAAGGCCCTTTCTTTTTCCCTCTCGTGCTCAATCGAATCCTTCCCCCGCCTCGAGTTCTAACACCCAAAGCTTAAGTCAGGCGCTTCAGAACTTCAACTATGTCCAGATCCAACCTTCAAGGTCGGTGGATGCCCTCCTCTATAACAGAGGACGACATCAAGAAGCTGAGAGAGGCCAGATTTCTGACCACCAAAATTTCACATAGGCTGCCTGCCCGAGGGCAGGTCGTCCCTACTCCCGAACCCACCGAGAGCGTCGTGTTCATCTCCCACTTCCTCCGAGGACTAGGCCTCGCTCTGGATCCCTTTGTCAGGGGACTTATGTTTTATTACGGGCTGGATTTCCATGATCTGGCCCCGGACTCCCTTCTTCACGTCTCGTCATTTCTTATCGTATGTGACGCCTTTCTCCGCATTACCCCTCACTTCGGCCTGTGGCTCAAAACCTTCGATGTGAAGCCGAAGACGATCGAGGGGCGGCACGTAGAGTGCGGAGGTGCTTTAATAAGAAAAATCGTTGATGCTCCATGGCTAGAGGGCTCCTTCCCAGAGGTATCCGGCTTGTGGCAACGGGAGTGCTTTTACATCACAGCTCCCCGAAGTGCCAAGTGGGTAGCCGCCCCCACCTTTTGCTCGGGCCCCCCACCGCAACTGATGTCATGGATCAGCAGGGGACTGAGCTGTGGTCCAGCAAAGGACGTGCCCATACTGCAGAGTCGTATCCGAGATCTCTTTGAGAGTGATTTTAGTCTGGTTATGGTAATGCAAGTTATGCTAGTTCGTCGAGTCCAGCGACCGCGAGCTATTCAGCATTTCCTCGGCATGATGCACGAAGAGATGTAAAAATCGTTCTTCGGACCCCAAATAAAGTGTGCGGACACCTTCGAGGATGTGGGTTTGAGCTGCAACCGCCCTGCTACCCAAGTAAGTAATCCCATGGCCGAACCCGCCGTCCTTTTATTTATCATGGCGTCATTCTAAAGAGTCGCTCTTTGACCAGGACTGGATAACAAAGGCGAAGATGATCAGGTGTTCGGCCCCCCTTCTTGAGGGCTTGAACAATCCGGTGCTGGAAAAGATGCTCGAGCCGGCACCTTATCTAGTTCCCTCAAGGGAAGATGAAGGGGGGAATAAAGAGGGCAAAAGCGGGCCTCACTCACTACTTATTCCAACCGAGGGAATGAGCGCCTCCACGATGGAGGATAACCAAGGGGAAGAATCTAACATTCTCTCTCCCTGGGGAGCGAAGAGGACTACCTCTGAAGATCCGAAAACTACGGTTTCCAAATGGGAGAAGAAATCTTCGTCAGAGGGTCCTGGCTCGGCGGGTATTCTTGCCGCACAATGTCCGCACAGGGATCAGCCCTCTATCAAGCTGTAAGTAATCGAAAAGTACTTAATAGTGAAAATATCCTACCTCACTTCTGAAGACAATAAAGATGCTTATATATAGTAGTCCAGATCATAGCCCTTCTCGACAGAGTTCATCTTCGGGGGATCTCCTTCCGGAGATGATGGAGAGCGAAACGCCTCCCCTGACACCCCGCCTCCGGAGGCGGGCGACCCTGAAGTGTTGTTGCGGAGTATATCTCCGGATCCGCCGAGGCCATAGGATAACCCTTTGGCTACCCGAAATCCCCAATATCCGGCTTCTAAGGAGAGGGGCAGCAAGGGTTCGGAACCGTACAGTGTGCGGTCGGACGTGCTGAAGGATCTTCTGGGACAAGCGGCCATCTCAAAAGCGCATCATATGCTAATGGGTACGGTAATTGAAAGGATTTCTTCCGCTAAAAGAGGTTTGCACGAAGCCTTTATGGGTCTGCTGAAGGGCTTTGAGGTACGTGAAATGGTGTATGTTTTTGATAGTACCGCACACGTTAGGTGTGCCCTATGCAGATAGTAGCCCCTGAGACTCTGGTTGTCGTCAAGAACGGCTGCAACTAGAGGATCATATTCCTAGGTAGTAACTCGACTGCCTTTATGTGCAGGTGACTGCGGCTACGGTGGCTAGCCGAACTGATGGGTTTACCGAGCTAAAGCGGCAACTTGATGCGGCCGATGCCGATATCGTGCTTGTCAACCAGCGGCTTGACGAGGCACAGGGTGAGTGATTTCTCTGGTGATTGCCACATAATAAGAGGAGCATGAAGCCAGTATCTTTAATACGTTGTGACTGCAGATGGAGCTGCCACCGTGGAGACTCTTCAGGCGGAGCTTGCCCATGCCAAGGAGCAAGCAAGGAGTAGCAATGCGGCTGCTCTAAAGGCAGCCGAAGAGTTAAGGGCCGAACAGGCCGCGCGTTGCGAGAGCAAGGAAAGAATAGCCAAAATGGTTGTAGCATTAAAAGATGCTGCTGATCGTTACCAGCTTCTTGAAGAAGAAAGCCGAGCGAGGGCGACGGACCTGGAGAAGGCCCTGATAGCTGCCAAGGAAGCCTGCTCCAAAATTAGAGCGGCGAAGGAGGAGCTGCATCAAGCTGCGGATATCATGTCTGGGAAGCCCTTCTTGTTGCAGACTAAATTTGAAGATCCGAAGTATGCTCCTCTTGACCGATTATGGAGTTCTGCGGACGCCTATGTGGATTTGGCTGCAAGTGCTGCCGATGCGGCCGAGTACTTCAAGGATCAGAAAGATCATGAAGTGGAGAAGCTGTTCTGGTCACAGTTTCATGCTCCGGTCCGTCCGCTGCTGTTGAATGAGCGAATGGCCGAGTGGGCCGAGCTCCATAGGTTGTCCAGACTTGCGATGAGGTCCATTGTGGATCATCTGTGGCCGGGAGTGCCAAGGCCGAATAGCTACTTTAGTTTAGTGCAACAATCCCTTGGTGTTGTGCCACGCATCGATGCTGTAAAGAGATCGGCGTGCATAGAGGGTGCGCGTATGGCCTTTGCCCATGTTAAGACATACTGGGCGAAGATGGAGGCCACCACTGTTGCGACACAGGGTTCGGCCGTAGGCCGAGTGGCTGCCGAGCACTACTTTGAAGAAGTTCTTGAAGGCGCTCGTGCGATAGAGGCTCAGTGCTCGAAGAATATTATGTTCTAGTGACATGTATTCCCATTGTAAAAACAATGTTTACTCAAATTTATCAAGTCTATATTTATACTTTTGTCCGAAAGTGTTGTGATGCCTCCTGTGCGGCCGTCTATGTACATATGTATATAACCTGAAAGTTTGCAGTCGTCGGCTTGCGCCCCCACGCATATAATGTGGGGGTGTTCGCAGAAAATGCATATCCACACTTGATCCAACGTCTTGGTCCGTTAAGGAGGTGGTAGCGCAGCGAACGAGGCAATCAGACTATATTGCTTTAACACTTTCACTTAGCCATAGGAGTTTGATGGTGGGGCTACTATATAGCCCCTGGTATTTCTGCGCTCGTCCGAATACGGGGAGTGTACGTACATGACCGGGAAACGGCCCTTCATTAATGTGAAGGAATCCTGAAGATTCCGCTGAGTCATCGAGTGGTTGACCAGTCTCTCACTATATCATGACAGTTAGTTTTCGGCTTTCTCTACTGAGGTGCTCATCCGGATGAACCAGGGCACAATCGCAATAGTTCTCCCAGTGCTACCTTAGCCGATATAATGGAACTTAAGGTACCAAAACGTGGGAGCCGGGCAAACCCAACATTTGACCAAAGACATGATTCGGAGCTGATGCATATAGGGCCAAACTCGCGACGCCGAACACTCACTATGGTGTTCGGTCTTTATAATATATACCGGGCTAAACAATGCCCTCAATAATAGACCCCATGTGTCCAGGTATGTGCAATATCCTGACATGGCCACATGCCAATAACGTCAGCATCCTTCTCGGTTGTGTGGAGTATCCGGAGGATGAGAGCAACAAGAGACAGTAAAAAAGGTTTACGCAGGGTCTTAATCTAAAAAGAAACCTTTGGGCGGGTCCCTGCTACACGTCTGTGCCTATGTCTCCATTGTGCCATGTCCTGGACGGGTGTAGTACGATTGTGATCTGTAAAAGGAAAGAACTTAGGTGAAAGTTGTCGTGCCGAAAAAAAGAAGAATTGGTTATTATCAATGAACTATCAAAATTCAAGAGAAGTCAAGTTGAGCCGGGCTGGCCCTGATTACACGCGGGAAGCCCCTGGTATCGTCTTTGAGGGTTTGATCATCAAACCAATCTCGTGTATATGTGATGGAACGCCGGACTCGTCTAACCGTGTCGGTGGTCTTGACGACCTGCCATTTTTTCTAGTTAGTGGGGTCGTCTAGTTCGCGGCTGTTAGAGCTGCCGCATCCTCTTGCGTACGTGAAAAACATTCGGTATTTCCGCTAACTGTGATGATGCCACGTGGACCGGGCATTTTAAGCTTGAGAAAAGCATAATGCGGTATTCTGTTAAAACGAGTGAAAGTCGTTCTTCCGAGTAGTGCTTGAAAACCACTTCGGAATGGAGCGACGTGGAAAGTTAACCTTTCGCTTTGGAAGTTATCAGGAGAACCGAATACCACCTCTAGCAGTAGATAGCCCATACAGCGGGCCTCTTGGCCTGGTATTACTCCCTTGAAGGTAGTATTACTGTGTCTTATTTCTGTCGGGTCTATCCCAATTTTGCGGACTATGTCCTGATATATCAGATTTAGATCACTGCCGCCGTCCATGAGGACTCGTGTGAAATGGTACCCGTTTATTATTGAGTCTAACACCAAGGCCGCCAGCCCCTCATGCCAGATATTTGTCGCGTGATCCCTACGATCAAAAGTGATCGGGGAAGCCAACCAGGGGTTGAACCTAGGGGTGACGGGCTCTATGGCGCGTGTGTCTTGGAGTGCATGCTTGCTTCTCCTCTTCGTCACATGGATCAAGTTGACCGTTTTAACCTCTGGTGGGAACTTTTTCTGTCCTCCGGCGCTTTGCTGGCGAGGTTCATCCTCGTCTTCGCTTGGTGTCTCTTCCCCTTTGTGTTCGGCGTTTAGCTTACCGGCTTGCTTGAAGACCCAACATTCTCTATGGGTATGATTTGCAGGTTTGTTAGGGGTGCCGTGAATCTGACAGAGCTTGTCAAGAATTTTGTTTAGGCCAGATTGTCCTTCTCTACTGCCTTTGAAAGGCTTTTTCCGCTGACCTGGTCGAGAGCCCCTGAATCCGGCATTTACCGCCGTGTTATCTGGGCTGCCTTCTTTATTTCGACGCTTGTTTTTGTTGCGTCGTGGTTTTCCATTGCCATCCCTGACTTCGGATGTGCTTGGGTCGCTGGTGCTGCTACGGGCCAACCAGTTGTCCTCGCCTGCACAAAAGCGGGTCATGAGGCTTGTTAGGGCTGCCATTGTTCTCGGTTTTTCTTGGCTGAGGTGTCGGGTGAGCCATTCATCTCGTACGCTGTGTTTAAAAGCTGCTAAGGCTTCGGCATCCGGACAGTCGACGATTTGGTTCTTCTTGGTGAGGAACCTGTTCCAAAGCTTTCGGGCGGACTCTCCGGACTGTTGGATTATGTGACTTAAATCGTCTGTATCCAGACGTCGGACATAAGTCCCTTGAAAATTAGCCCGAAAAGCGTCCTCGAGCTCCTCCCAACTTCTAATTGAGTTTTCGGGGAGGCTTTTCAGCCAGTGACAAGCTGTCCCTTTAAGCTTGAGGGGCAAGTATTTGATGGTATGGATATCGTCTCCGCGAGCCATATGAATATGGAGGATAAAGTCCTCGATCCAGACTCCAAGGTTTGTGGTCCCGTCGTATGCCTCTTTGTTCACCGGTTTGAATCCTTCTGGGAATTCATGGTCCAGCACCTCATCACAGAAACATAAGGGGTGTGCGGCACCCCTGTATTGGGATGTGCCATGGTGTTTGGACGGTTGTAGTATTCGGTTTTTGTTTTGTACCAGAGCGCGCTTCCTAGATCCGTAGATGGATCTGGTCGCTCCGAATTTTTGGCGCAAGTTCTCACGTAGATCTTGTGTCGACTTATGCGCGACTTTGTTAGCCGCTCTATCGCATTCACAAGGTGGTGGATCCGGCCGGTTGGCGGTATCATTCTTCGGCTGTGTGGGCTCTAAGGCCTCATTGTCGAATTCTGGTAATAGCTTGCGCTTTGGATAGCTTTTTGTGTGGTAACTTCCACCATACTTTGTTTCCTTGTCGAGCACTTTGGTCCACCTGTTGTTGAGTGTATCTTGTGCGGCCTTAAGCCTTTGCTTCTGTTTCTTCAGGCTCCTTGCTGTGGCAATAAGCCTTCTGCGGAGGTTCTCTTGTTCCAAGTGCGTTTTTGGGATGATGTGTGCATCTTCGTCCGGACTGTTTTCCTCCCGAGACGGGGTTTGATTAGGTTTATCCTTGGCATCGCCGTGTTCGGATGCCAGATCCGTACTATGTTCGCCGTTTGCATCTTGATCGTGCTCTGCCACCGGGGTGGTGCAGTCGTCGTTTCTTCTAGAGTCGACTGGACTGTTATTTCCTCTTGCGCTGTTATCTCTATTTTTGCTACGGCGGGACTTAGAGTGGCGCCGCTGACGTCGGCGCTTGGGTTTCTTGGAGGGGGCATCCTCCACTGTCTCTTCGCCATTGCCCTCTGTGGGTGTATCCACCATGTATATGTCATGTGATGAAGTGTTGGTCCAGCGCTCTGTGGGCGGTGGTTCCTGTTCGTCTCCTGCATCGTCATCCATACCGTCGATGTCTTCGGAGTCGAAGTCGAGCATGTCGGTTAAGTCGTCGACAGTGGCTACTAAGTGGGTGGTGGATGGGCAGCGAATTTCTTCGTCGTCTGCATCCCATTCTAGCCGGACATAGTTCGGCCAAGGTTCTCCTGACAGGGAGAGATACCTTAATGAATTTAGCATATCGCCGAAGGGCGAGTGCTGAAAGATATCCAAGGAGGTGAACTCCATGATCGGAGCCCAATCGGATTCGATGGGTGCGGATGCAGGCGGCTCGGACCCCGTGGCCGGAGAAGAATCCAGTGGTTCGGCGATGCGGCTCTCGTAAGGGGTAAAGTCAATATCTGGCTCTATCACCACTGGGAGTGCAGGCTCCGTGGCGGGGTCTATCCCTCCGCTCTCGGATGGCGCAATTTGCTCCGGATTGATGGCCGGAGTAGTTACAGATGCGATCTCCTGAACATTGTTCGACGGCAGAGTTACGTCATGCTCGTCGCGACTAAGCGGCACACCTGGCATGGGCTCGAATCCGTCAAATATCAAGTCTCCATGGATGTCAGCCGTGTAATTCAAGTTTCCAAATCTGACCTGATGGTCGGGAGGCGTAGCTCTCGATCTGCTCCAGATGGCCAAGCGAATTGGCCGGCAGTGTGAAGCCACCGAATACGAAGATCTGTCCGGGAAGGAAAACCTCACCCTGGACCGCATCGTTACTGATGGTCGAAGGAGCCATCAAGCCTTACAGCGTCAACACAGTGGAACTCTCAATGAAAGCACCAATGTCGGTGTCAAAACCGGCGGATCTTGGGTAGGGGGTCCCGAATTGTGTGTCTAAGGCGGATGGTAACAGGAGGCAGGGGACACGATGTTTACCCAAGTTCGAGCCCTCTTGATGGAGGTAATACCCTACGTCCTGCTTGATTGTTCTTGATGATATGAGTATTACAAGAGTTGATCTACCACGAGATCAGAGAGGCTAAACCCTAGAAGCTAACCTATGGTATGATTGTATGTTGTCCTACGGACTAAACCCTCCGGTTTTTATAGACACCAGAGGGGGTTAGGGTTACACGAGGACGGTTACAAGGGAGGAGATATACATATCTGTATTGCCTAGCTTGCCTTCCATGCCAAGGAGAGTCCCATCCGGACACAAGATGAAGTCTTCAATCTTGTATCTTCATAGTCCAACTGAAAGTGCGTTATATCGACTAGAGGGGGGGTGAATAGGCGATTTTTAAGAAAGTCTTCAAAACGTGGAAGTTATGAAGACAAACAGACTTGAAACCTATCACTATGCAGCGGAAGATAGATTACACAACGCAAGCCATAGTCAAATATACAGTACAGTGAAAGCACAGAGACAAATGGCTTCAGTGTAATGAGGATCAGGTTGGAAGAACTTATGAAGCCAATCAGATCATACAGTTATGTTGTGAAGACAAAAGATAGAGCAAGCATGCAATGGCTTCACAATGAATAACAGTAAGTTGAAGAGAAGTGAAGATGTAACCAGTGACACGTTGAAGACAATGATTTGTTGGACCAGTTCCAGTTGCTGTGACAACTGTACGTCTGGTTGGAGCGGCTAGGTATTCAAACCAAAGGACACACAGTCCCGGACACCCAGTCAAGGACACTTAGTCCAAAACACCCAGTCCTCACCGTATTCTCCTTGAGCTAAGGTCACACAGACCTCGCCCAATCACTCAGGTAAGTCTTCAAGGTAGACTCCCAAACCTTCACAGACTTCGTTCACCGGCAATCCACAATTCCTCTTGGATGCTCAGAACACGACGCCTAACCGTCTGGAGGATGCACAGTCCTCAAGTGTAATAAGTCTTCAGATCACTCAGACAAGAAGACTTAAGTGATGCCCAATTACTCTGGCTCTGGGTGGTTAGGGCTTTTCTCCTCACTAAGGATTTTCTCTCAAAGGCTTCGAGGTGGGTTGCTCTCAAACGACAAAAGCCGTGCACTGAAATCTGAGCAGCCAACCGTTTATGGTTGTGGGGGTGGGCTATTTATAGCCACTTGGCAACCCTGACCTGATTTGTCCGAAATGACCCTGGGTCACTAAGGAACTGACACGTGTACTAACGGTCGGATTTTGAACTCTCACGGCAACTTTACTTGGGCTGCAAGTAAAGCTGACTTGTCTGACTCTAAACAAGATTTTCTCTCATTGTCTTCACTCGAAGACATAGGATTTGAATTAGGCATCACTTCAGTCACCCTGACTGGATTTCTTGGACCCCACTTAACAGTACGGTGGTTCCTATAACACAACATGAATAAAGTAAAGCTACGAAGGATCTAAGTCTTCGAGTTCCAAAAGCTTCATGGGGAGTCTTCATATGTCATTGTCTTCGACACGAATGTCTTCTTGAACCACCATTGTCTTCAATGTCTTCGTACATTTTTGGGGGTCATCTCTGGTAGCTAAACCGAATCAATGAGGGACTTCTACCTGTGTTATCCTGCAATTCTCACAAACACATTAGTCCCTCAACTAGGTTTGTCGTCAGTACTCCAAAACCAACTAGGGGTGGCACTAGATGCACTTACAATCTCCCCCTTTTTGGTGATTGATGACAAACTAGTTGAAGTTTTCAACGGGGAATATAATTTGTGAAATTGTAAAGGAATTGTCTTCATAAGCAGCAAGGGCTCCCCCTGAAGATGTGCATGTTAAGTGATTTGCTTCTGGAATGCAAATGCACACAGCAGGTTGTATTTGTGGGAATCCGCTTCAACTTATGATGACAATTCATCATGCACGTAAAGATATATGAAGATAATGATATGCATAATGAAAAATGGACGTCTGCAAAATGATAAGAGTGCGGAAATTATCGTCGTACATGCGGAATTTATCTTCGCAAGAACACAGTGGCAAACATAGTAGCAGACGACCATCAAGTTTAAGTGTTACAACTCAAAGAACCAAAAGTAGCAAAACGAGAGTTGTAAACACGAAGCAAAATGCAAAATAAAGCACCTGCCCATATTATTGACCCGCTTGAAGACTATAAACATCATATGCTTCTCCCCCTTTTGTCAGTGATGACCAAAAAGGTTTGAAGACATAGAGTTTTCTATGCGTTCCGGGGCGCAGCAGGGTCGGTGGAGACGTTTGGTGGTGCAGGCGAGCTTGGGGCAGTGACGACGCGCGGTGAAGACATTTGTGGTGATGTAGCGTCGTCTTCTTCTTCAATGATCTTGGCAGATACTGTGGCAGCAGAAGAAGAAAAATCCGAATCTTCAAGAGATGGTGTGCTTCGCATCACAGCTCTTCTGGGAGGTGTGGTATCAAACTTGAAATGCTCTTTGAAGCCATCCTCGTGAAGATCAGCTTCTGGGCACATCATGGTGAGGCCTTTCCAAGTGCGGCGACAGGTTTCGTGTGCGACGAATGCATTCTTGGTTGCCAGATTTCGGATGCGATTGACGTCTTTCATGATGCTTTTCATCTGCCGCTTGAGCCAGTCATGATGCCTATCTTGTTTTTGGTGGAGAGCCATAAGAAGTTCACGATCAGTGAGCGTACGGGCACGTTTCTTGGTTCTCTGTGCAGCTTCGCTGTCAGTGGCTTCAGTGGATGCAGGGGCACGTGTGGTGCCAGCCATTGGATAGACTCTGGAAATGGCTTCAACACCTTCAACATTTTGAGTGAAGCTCTGGTGTTCTGCATTCTGAAGACTTAGTGGCTGTTTGGCAGGCTCAGGATAAATGGCTTCAGCTGAGGTGTCCACATCTGGTAAGAAGATCCTGTGGTTGCGGGCTGAGGGCTGATAGGAGATTGCAGAGTGAAGCTTAATCAGCCTCATCACCCAGGGAGCATAGATCTTCAAGCCAAACAATTCTGTGGCTGACGCTGCAAGTTGACGGATGAAGAGATCCTGTGCGTTGAAGCATTTGCCATGCATAATACAGAAGATGAGAGTCTTCATGGCACCTTCAAGCTTGGCATACCGAGAGTGTCCCTTAATGGGCCAGAGAGTCCGCCTTATGATATGATATATGGTTCTGGGCAGGTACTCTAAGTCTTCAACGAAGAACTCTGTTGGATAAGGTGCATCATGTGCCAATGGTTTCATCATGGAGAGCATCTGACTCATATTTGGTTCTGGACGCTGAAATATGCTCTCAGTTGCTTCAGCATGGAGTTGGCATCCTTCTTCAAAGAATTCGCCAGGAGTGGGAAGGCCAGTAAGCTCAATGATGTCGAAAGCTTTGGCTTCATGATGGACATCTCCTGTCATCCACTCCAGGACCCATGTCTTCGGATCTCGGTTGTAGCCTTTTATATGCAGAGTGGCATAGAATTGAAGCATAAGCTCTTCGTTCCAGTGCTCTTCGTCAGTGATGAACGGCAGTAGACCCACTTGCTTGAAGCAATCAATGGCTTCTTCCAAACCAGGCAGACCAGCAACAGCTTCAACCTCAAGGCGCTGGTGGGGAAAGATGCGGCCTTGGTTGTATAGAATGCATGAATAGTAGCTGTGCTCTTGATGGCTCCAGAACCTATCTGATGCAATCTGTGCCCTTGAATAAGGGTTCGCTGAGCTGTTGAAGAACGTGTTGTCTGCCCTGAAGCTGTTGATGTTGAAGGAACCAGGAGCTGATGCAGGACCTGGGAACCTTGGCAGTCGTGGAATTGGCTTCTGAACCTGAGGCCTGTGTGCAATGTGATAGTTGAATTGCGGGCCGGCAGCAATTTCAGTATGTTCTGAAGCTATTGTCGGAGAGGGCTCCACATTGTCTTCAGCATTGTGTGTGGCAGCCTCAATGTTTACATCCTCAATACGTGCAGTGAGAGGAACAGACTCAGGCACGTTCTCTTGGAGAACGGCCTCTTGTTGGGGTGGTGGAGTTGGAGCTTGGGGTTCTTGTGGTGCTTTCGCATTGTCTTCGGCTGATGCAGCCGGAATGTCATCAGCAGCTGGAGCCCTTGGTCCTCTGCGAAGCCTACGGAATGCAGGCGATGCTGGTGGAGTTGCAGTGGTCTGGGGCTCATCCTCTTCCTCCTGTGGGCGATCTGCCCACGATGCATCTTGTGTGATTGGCGTCAAGGGACGACCAATGCTGAGCAATTCACTCGATTCGAGCTGAGGAAGGACTGCATCATCTTGTACATTGTCTTCGAGACCAATGTCTTCAGCAGCGGTGGGGTCGGCTGCCGGAATGTCTTCATCACGCTGAGCCTCGGTGAGAGCAGGCTCATGGACGGTCAGCTGACGATCTTCATCAGGACGGCCAACGGAAAGGGGTTCAACTATCAAGGGCTCTGTGGGAGCAGCCCGAGACTTTTTGGACTTGCGCTTCTTGGTGGTGGGGAAGACAGTTGGAATAGCTTCTTGGCGTGGGGCCTCTTCTTCAGCCACGGTGGGCGTCTTCTTTTTCTTGGCGGCCATCCTGGGGTCGATGCCGGGACGCCCAAGTGCCTTTCGCTTCTCGGCCTCGTTGTAGGCCTGTACGCAGAGATCAGCCAAATGCTTCATGCGCTCGCGTGAACCCTGAGCCTCTGCACGTTTCTGCATGAAGTTTTCCTTCAGCTCATGCAGCATGACCTTGAAGTCTTTGATCTCTTGGACGCTGAGCGTGGCCATGTTCTGCTTAAACTAAGCCTTCTCAAAATCTATCTTTTGCTTCAGTTCCATGATGCGCTGGGCAATAGCGAGTTCTGAAGCGATAGCTCCTTGGAAGGCCACGCTGAGGCCAATGGGCAGCTGCAGATCATCAAAGCTGATGTTGGGCGTGTCAAACCACTCATCTATGAAGCTGTGGATGATTTTTGCATCGAACAGAGGCAGATTGTTGAAGATTTCAGCCTCCTCCTTGCTCTTGATGAGCTGCTCAAGAGCGCCATCACCAAGATCTTCGTCACTGGACAGATCAATGGCTTCGCAACGAAGAACGGCAGCGACAGTTAGCTCTTTGCTGGTGTGAGGCTGTGGTTTCTTTGCTTCTTGAGGCTTGGAGACTCTTGATAAGCCTTCAGACTGCACACTGGCTTCAGGAGGTGCAGTGGTCAATGGCTTCGCTTTGGAGATCTTGGGGGAGGCGACTGGCTTGGAAGCTTTTGACTTTTTCTTCATCTGCTTTGGCTCTGGGGCAGCAGGAGCATCATCAGACTCAGTGTCTGCTGGAGGGTCGTTCACGGCAGTCCCTTGGACTATAATGTGAGTGATGAGGCCGTCGAGATTGGCGAATGGCCCGATGACATTGGGATTAGCGTCGCGTGTGCCATCTGCCCTTGGTCTGGAGGGACCAGGGTTGAAGTCCAATCCAAACTCCTTCTTGTTTTGCTTCGCGGAGTTCTGGGCAAATTGGAAGTTGCGCTTGAACAAAGTGTCATCGCGATACCAGAGAAGGGACGATGGATGTGCATCAGCTGGCTGTTGTCCCCTGACCATGCATGGAAAGAAACCTTGAGCAATGGCTTCGTCTCTGGTTCGGGGTACGAGATTCTTGTACAAGGCATCTCCCCATGGCCGCTTGATGGCGCACTTCTCTGCATATTCTTTGGTTACGAAGCGGTATAGGAACCACTGCTCTGCCCAGTACCTGCGAATCCATTGGATTCGTGTCTTGCGCTGAGCATAGGTTTCTTCAGGATCTGTTTGGTACGTTTCTGCCAAATCTGCAGGCAGATCCTTTGATGTGTCACCCCGTCTCTGTCTGCCTCCCTTCCTTGATGGTTTCTCGGATGCCATGAAGCTTAACTTGGAAGGCTTCAAAAGCTTCAAAGGCTTCAAAGGTTTCAAAGGCTTCAAAGGCTTCCTTTTGCTTGACCAACAGGAATTTGCTTCGGGTGAATTGATGTGACGTTGTAGGAATTCTGCAAATGAATGCAGACTATGAGAACCAAAAGATTCTCCCACGGACATGTACCTGTGACAGCATTAAGGTGCGAGGGAAGGGGAAGAGGTCATATGCATTCTCAGAAGATTTTGAAGATAAATCAGTGTAGAAGACATTGACCTCATCATGCGAAGACATTCACTTTATAGAAAAGAAGTTGGTTCCAGATTTGTACGAACCCATAGATCAGTACAAGTGAGGAATCTAACTACTTCATGAAGAACAAGTGAATATGCTAGGAAAGTTATGAGATTCAGACAAGAGGAATGAAACTTGAAGGAATAGAAACCTCTTTTGGCAGAAAGTGATGGATCAATAGGATCAAAAGAGGCTGTAAAAAAGCTTGTTATTTACCAGAGTTAGAACTGCTAGACGAGAAGAGAGGTGAGGCCGAGCAGTTCGATCCTCCGTGCCCGAACTTGGCGACGGAAGACACTTAGGACGACGGCGGAGAGACTGGTGGCCGCGGTCGGCGTGAGAACGGCGTCGGAGAGGTCGCAGTAGTGAAGCACTTCGTCGCCGGCGTCGTTGCGAGTTAGCGGTGGTGCTAGGGTTTATGCGAGGGACGAAGAAGAGATAATGACCGCAGTGAAACATGTACTTATAGGGATATGGGCGGCACTGCGCTATTACTCAGGTGCCCCTGGCGATTCGCATCTGATCAGTACGTGGCCAGCATGCGGAATTGTGGGGGCAGTTTCACCCCACGCACGCCTGGTTTGTCGGGAGACGTTCCTACTCCTCCGGAATTCTAGTTGATGGAAAGACATTGAAAGTTGTTTTAAAGTTTGTCTCTGTGTCTTCTTCTGACAAGGATGCAGTGAAGACATTCGACAGTTTCAATAGAGTGCATATGACTTGTAGAGATAGAGTTTGAGGTAGGAAGCATGGAGAGGTTAGGGTCCGATCACATTCACTTAGTTCAAAAGATTCAGCCAAGAAGACATAGCTATAAGTGAATGCTGTAGAGGACAGAACACCAGTGCATATATAATCAACATAGTGAAGATAATCATGAAGACATGTTGAGATTGAAGCCAAACCAAATGTGAAGACATAGCAAATGTAACGACATGAGTAAAACACTTCACACAGAAAAATTTTGGTGGTGGCGCTACCCACCGTATAGGAAGTATTGAACCTAGACACGGCGCACAATTATCGTGGCGCTCCGAGGTCAAATTCCACGTTAATGTATTCACACTTAGAATGTATGTCTTCATTGATTGAAGATATACGTTACTTTGTGTGTTGCACATCTAAGTCATCATCATGCATAAGTGTTAGGATGTGTGCCTGATCACAGGACATTTGAGGATTCCAAGATATTTAGCTCACACCGTAACTTGCAAAATCTCTTCTCATCCAAGGGCTTGGTGAAGATATCTGCCAATTGCTCTTCAGTGTTGACGTGTATGATATCAATGTCTTCCTTTGTAACATGATCTCTGAGAAAATGATGACGAATTTCAATGTGCTTTGTCTTCGAGTGCTGAACTGGGTTGTTGGCGATCTTGATGGCGCTTTCGTTGTCGCAGTAAAGTGGCACTTGCTTCAGATGAATGCCGTAATCTTTGAGGGTTTGCTTCATCCATAGAAGCTGAGCGCAGCAGGATCCAGCAGCAATGTATTCAGATTCAGCAGTGGAGAGAGATACACAGTTCTGCTTCTTTGAAGACCAACAGACAAGAGATCGGCCTAGGAAATGACATGTGCCTGATGTGGATTTCCGATCAACCTTGTCACCAGCGTAATCAGCGTCCGAAAATCCAACCAGATCAAATTCTGAGCCCTTTGGATACCATAACCCTAGAGTTGGTGTGTGAGCCAAATATCGAAGAATTCGCTTCACTGCTAAGTGATGCGACTCCTTTGGTGCCGCTTGAAACCGAGCACACATGCAAACACTAAGCATAATATCTGGCCTAGATGCACATAAATAAAGCAGAGAACCAATCATGGAGCAGTATACCTTTTGATCGAACTCTTTACCATTGTCGTCAGGACCCAGATGATGTTTGGCTGGCATTGGTGTTGTGAAGCCTTTGCAATCTTGCATACCGAACTTCTTCAGGCAGTCTTTGAGATATTTCTCTTGAGATATGAAGATGCCATTGCGTTGTTGCCTTATCTGAAGACCGAGGAAGAATTTCAGCTCCCCCATCATAGACATCTGATATTGCTCTTGCATCATATATCCGAACTCCTCACTGTACTTCTGATTGGTGCAGCCGAAGATAATGTCGTCCACGTATATTTGGCACACAAACAGTTCACCATCATATGTCTTTGTGAAGAGAGTGGGATCTAGGGAACCAGGTATGAAGCCTTTGCTTTTCAGGAAGTATTTGAGTGTATCATACCAGGCCCTAGGGGCTTGTTTGAGGCCATATAGTGCCTTATTGAGCTTGTACACCATGTCAGGATGTTTTGCATCTTCAAACCCAGGTGGTTGTGCAACATACACTTCTTCTTCAATTTTTCCATTGAGGAAGGCACTTTTTACATCCATTTGATACAGGATTATGTTGTGATGATTTGCATAGGCCAGCAGTATACGGATGGCTTCAAGTCTGGCAACAGGAGCAAATGTTTCATCGAAGTCAATGCCTTCCACTTGAGTATATCCTTGAGCAACGAGACGAGCCTTGTTTCTGACGACTTGGCCATGCTCATCTTGCTTGTTGCGGTATATCCATTTGGTGCCTATTATGTTATGCTTCCGTGGATCAGGACGCTTAACTAACTCCCATACATTGTTCAGCTCAAATTGTTGAAGCTCTTCTTGCATAGCTTGAATCCATTCAGGTTCCATAAAGGCTTCATCAGTTTTCTTGGGTTCTGTGATTGAAACAAATGCGAAGTGTCCGCAAAAGTTTGCCAGTTGAGTTGCCTTTGAACGAGTCAGTGGACCAGGTGCATTGATGCTATCAATTATTCTGTCAATTTGCACTTCATTGGCAACACGAGGATGTAGGGGTCGAAGACTTTGCTCTTGCTGATCTACGTTGTCATGGGGAGGAATGTCTTCAGGCTGAGCATTGTCTTCATGTGGATCAGGTGCTGAGATGATAAGTTCTTCTTCAGGACGAGCTTCAGAGGGTACAATTTCTCCAGTTCCCATTAGCTTGATTGATTCACTGGCTGGAACTTCATCTAGTACATCTGGTAGTTGCTCTCTTTGTGACCCATTGGTCTCATCAAACCGCACATCCACTGTTTCAACCACTTTGTAGTGAAAGAGATTGAAGACTCTGTAGGAGTGCGAATCCTTTCCATATCCAAGCATGAAGCCCTCATGTGCTTTTGGAGCAAATTTTGCTGTGTGGTGAGGGTCCTTGATCCAGCATCTCGATCCAAATACTCTGAAGTAACTTACATTTGGCTTCTTGCCAGTCAGAAGTTCATAAGATGTCTTGTTCAGCAGCTTGTGAAGATACACACGGTTGATAGTATGGCATGCAGTGTCAATGGCTTCAGTCCAGAATTTTCTTGGTGTCTTGTACTCATCTAACATTGTTCTGGCCATCTCAATGAGTGTTCTGTTCTTGCGTTCGACGATGCCATTCTGTTGTGGCGTGTATGGAGCTGAGAATTCATGAGTGATGCCCAATGTATCAAGATATGTGTCAAGGCCGGTGTTCTTGAATTCTGTGCCATTGTCACTTCTGATGTGCTTTATCTTGGCGCCATAATTGTTCATTGCCCGATTTGCGAAGCGTCTGAAGACATCCTACACTTCAGTCTTGTAAAGAATTATGTGCACCCAAGTATATCTAGAGTAATCATCAACAATGACGAAGCCATAGAGGCAAGCAGTAGTGGAGAAAGTTGAGTAGTGGGTAGGGCCGAAGAGATCCATGTGAAGCAGTTCGAAGGGTTGAGTAGTGGTCATGATTGTCTTCGAAGGATGTTTTGCCCTTGTCATCTTCCCAGCTTCACAGGCACCGCATAAGTGATCTTTCTTGAACTTGACGCCCTCGATGCCTATGACATGCTTCTTCTTAGCAAGGGTGTGGAGGTTCCTCATACCAGCATGCCCAAGTCTTCGATGCCAAAGCCAGCATTCTGAAGCCTTTGCGAGAAGACAAACTGCAAGCTGTGGTCCTGCTGAGAAATCTACCACGTACAAATCATCTTTTCGATACCCTTCAAACACTAGAGACTTGTCAGATTCCATTAGTACCAGACAGCGATATTTTCCAAAGATTACAATCATGTTTAAATCGCAAAGCATTGAGACAGACATTAAGTTGAAGCCAAGGGATTCAACAAACATGACTTTATCCATGTGTTGATCCCTTGAGATTGCAACTCTACCTAGACCCAGTACTTTACTTTTACCAGTGTCAGCGAATGTGATGTGGCTCTTGTCAGATGGACGTAAGGTTGAGTCCATAAAGAGACTTTTCTTGCCAGTCATGTGATTTGTACACCCGCTGTCAATAATCCATACTGAAGACTCTGAAGTTACTGGTGTCGTACCCTACAGTGCAGTTAGGGAGATAGGCTTCACCAAGAGTGTTGTGAAGCAAAAACATTTGACGAACCAGTGGATTATGAAAACTGAGATCCAGGTTAGGACAGGCAGGGAGAGTAGCATGCGATTCAGATATGAAATACATAGTGATGCCATTCTGGCATTTGATCTTGCGCCCCACAAGTTTTTTAAGGTCCCCAGCAATATCATCAGAAGATTTTGGTTTTGTGCTGGAGACCTTTCCCTGCAAAAGAGAGTTAAGCTTTCTTAACCACCCACATCTTCAAGGGTGGCTTAGAAGCAATAAGTCTAAGTGCAGCATCTGAGAATTTTGGCATTGGAGCCCTAGCAAACAGTCTAGCAGGTGGGCAATAATACTCATAAGAATAGGCAGAATAATTTTTGGTCATATGAGAATGACGGTTTGAAGAACCGCTCACATGAGCCTGAGCATGGTTTCCCTGCAAAGCATTTGTGTTAGTGCAACTCAGATGAGCCCTCTGCCTGTATGAACCCTTTGGACCATATGAAGCCTTTGGTCTGATGTTTGTCTTCTTCATGTGAGGTGTCATGAGGACATTCACAGGAAGATTCTCAAGACACGTTTTTGGAACCCAGATCTTCTTCATAGGCGGTCCATTCCTGCAGTTAGTACCAATGTACCTGGCAAATACTTCACCATTCTGATTCCTAAACAGTTTATAGTTTGCATCAAAGGATTCATCAATGATAATTGGATTAGCACAAGTGAAGCCAGATAGATTGGATGGATCTAATGAGGATTCCTTTGCAGCAACCCATGTGGTTTTGGGGTACTGCTCAGGTTTCCAGTAAGAGCCATCTGCATTAATTTTCCTCACGAACCCAACACCCTCTTTGCTAGGGTTTCGGTTCAGAATCTGCTTCTTGAGGACATCACATAGTGTCTGATGTCCTTTGAGACTTTTGTACATTCCTGTTTCAAGCAATGTCTTCAACCTAGCATTTTCATCAGCAATAGCAGTGGTATCCTCAGCAGAGGGGTTAGTTACCACTTCAACAGTTGAAGATATTGCAACAGCAGTAGCAGTGGAACATTCAGCGACAGAAATAGCATTATCACGCTCAATGCATTTAAGGCCTGGTGGTTCAAATCCTTCCTGAGCAGAACTGATCTGTTCGGCTCGAAGTGACTCGTTTTCCTTTTGAAGATCTTCATGATCCGCTCTCAACTTCTCAAGATCTTGCTTCTTCTGAAGATAATCATAGGAAAGCTTTTCATGAGTAGTTGAGAGAGTCTCAAGACGATCTTCGAGTTCCTGATACTTAACGTGAAGATTTTTTATGTCTTCAATTAAGGATTCAGAACGAGTCATTTCAGCACCCAACAGATCATCGCTTCTGTCTAACAGTTTTTGAATATGTTCCATGGCCTTTTGTTGTTCAGTTGCAATTTTAGCAAGTGTTTTGTAACTGGGTTTTGAATCACAACCAGAGTCATCGTCACTAGATGTTTGATAGTGAGTGGTGCGTGTGTTTACCTTGGCACCACGTGCCATGAAGCAGTAGGTGGGAGTAGAGTCGTCCTTGTCATTTGCGTCGGTGATGGTGATAGAGTCATTGTCTTCAGTGTTGAAGATGGACTTGGCGACATAGGCTGTAGCCAAACTTGCAATGCCTGAATCAGACTCCTCCTCAGACTCCACCTCTGCCTCCTCAGAAGCGGACTCCTCCTTTGAATCCATTTCCTTGCCAACAAACGCACGAGCCTTGCCAGATGAACTCTTCTTGTGTGATGAAGACTTTGAGGAAGACTTGGACGAAGACTTTGAGTATTTCTTCGTCTTCTTATCGTCAGAGTCATATTCCTTGCTCTTCTTCTTCTTTCTGTTCTCATTGTCCCACTGTGGGCATTCAGAGATGAAGTGTCCAGTTTTCTTGCATTTGTGACAAGTTTTCCTCTTGTAGTCATGCACAGAAGCTTCATCATTCCTTGAGCTTGATCGTGAAGACTTTCTGAAGCCTTTCTTCTTGGTGAATTTCTGGAACTTCTTTACTAGCATTGCAAGTTCCCTTCCAATGTCTTCAGGATCATCAGAACTGCTGTCAGATTCCTCTTCAGATGATGACACAGCTTTTGCCTTCAAGGCACGAGTTCGCCCATAGTTTGGACCGTAGATATCTCTTTTCTCAAAAAGCTGAAACTCATGTGTGTTGAGCCTCTCAAGTATGTCAGACGGATCGAGTGTCTTGAAGTCTGGATGTTCTTGAATCATCAGGGCTAGAATGTCAAATGAACTGTCAAGTGATCTTAGCAGCGTCTTGACGATTTCATGTTTGGTGATCTCAGTGGCGCCAAGGGCTTGAAGCTCATTTGTGATGTCAGTGAGCCGGTCAAATGTGTGCTGGACATTCTCGTTGTCATTTCGCTTGAAGCGGTTGAAGAGATTTCGAAGAACACTGATTCTCTGATCTCTCTGGGTTGAGATGCCTTCATTGACCTTGGAGAGCCAGTCCCAGACCAGCTTGGATGTCTTCAAGGCACTCACACGGCCGTACTGTCCTTTGGTCAGATGACCACAGATAATATTCTTGGCAGTGGAGTCCAGTTGAGTGAACTTCTTGACATCAGCAGCAGTGACACCTTCTCCAGCCTTGGGAACGCCGTTTTCGACGACATACCATAGGTCGACGTCAATGGCTTCAAGATGCATGCGCATCTTATTCTTCCAGTAGGGATATTCAGTTCCATCGAAGACGGGGCACGCAACGGAGACTTAATTATCCCTGCAGTCGACATAGCTAAAACTCCAGGTGGTTAAACCGAATCACACAGAACAAGGGAGCACCTTGCTCTGATACCAATTAAAAGTGCGTTATATCGACTAGAGGGGGGGTGAATAGGTGATTTTTAAGAAAGTCTTCAAAACGTGGAAGTTATGAAGACAAACAGACTTGAAGCCTATCACTATGCAGCGGAAGATAGATTACACAACGCAAGCCATAGTCAAATATACAGTACAGTGAAAGCACAGAGACAAATGGCTTCAGTGTAATGAGGATTAGGTTGGAAGAACTTATGAAGCCAATCAGATCATACAGTTATGTTGTGAAGACAAAAGATAGAGCAAGCATGCAATGGCTTCACAATGAATAACAGTAAGTTGAAGAGAAGTGAAGATGTAACCAGTGACACGTTGAAGACAATGATTTGTTGGACCAGTTCCAGTTGCTGTGACAACTATACGTCTGGTTGGAGCGGCTAGGTATTCAAACCAAAGGACACACAGTCCCGGACACCCAGTCAAGGACACTTAGTCCAAAACACCCAGTCCTCACCGTATTCTCCTTGAGCTAAGGTCACACAGACCTCGCCCAATCACTCAGGTAAGTCTTCAAGGTAGACTCCCAAACCTTCACAGACTTCGTTCACCGGCAATCCACAATTCCTCTTGGATGCTCAGAACGCGACGCCTAACCGTCTGGAGGATGCACAGTCCTCAAGTGTAATAAGTCTTCAGATCACTCAGACAAGAAGACTTAAGTGATGCCCAATTACTCTGGCTCTGGGTGGTTAGGGCTTTTCTCCTCACTAAGGATTTTCTCTCAAAGGCTTCAAGGTGGGTTGCTCTCAAACGACAAAAGCCGTGCACTGAAATCTGAGCAGCCAACCGTTTATGGTTGTGGGGGTGGGCTATTTATAGCCACTTGGCAACCCTGACCTGATTTGTCCAAAATGACCCTGGGTCACTAAGGAACTGACACGTGTACTAACGGTCGGATTTTGAACTCTCACGGCAACTTTACTTGGGCTGCAAGTAAAGCTGACTTGTCTAACTCTAAACAAGATTTTCTCTCATTGTATTCACTCGAAGACATAGGATTTGAATTAGGCATCACTTCAGTCACCCTGACTGGATTTCTTGGACCCCACTTAACAGTACGGTGGTTCCTATAACACAACATGAATAAAGTAAAGCTACGAAGGATCTAAGTCTTCGAGTTCCAAAAGCTTCATGGGGAGTCTTCATATGTCATTGTCTTCGACACGAATGTCTTCTTGAACCACCATTGTCTTCAATGTCTTCGTACATTTTTGGGGGTCATCTCTGGTAGCTAAACCGAATCAATGAGGGACTTCTACCTGTGTTATCCTGCAATTCTCACAAACACATTAGTCCCTCAACTAGGTTTGTCGTCAATACTCCAAAACCAACTAGGGGTGGCACTAGATGCACTTACACCAACAGTCCGTCCAAAGGATATAGTCCGGCTATCCGGAGACCCCCTAATCCAGGACTCCCTCTACCGGCGTCAGTGGCGCCACTCTAAATCATGCCACAGTAAAGACAGCAACAGTGGCATGGGAGACGATAACACTCCGGACGGTGTCGAAGACAGAGAAGATCCCGACGAACGAACTGCCGAACAGGACGATCGGGAAAACGGGAAAATTAGCCCTGACAAACAGGCCATAAACGATGACTCAGAGGACAGTAATTATCTTCCACTCTCCGAGGATGAGGTGAGCCTCGGCAGTGTGGATTTTATCATGCCTGAGGAACCTCAGGAGCAGGAGCGCTTTAAACGCCGGCTAATAGCCACTGCAAGGAGCCTGAAAAAGAAGCAGCAGCAGCTTCAAGCTGGCCAAGATCTGCTCAACGATAGATGGTCTGATGTCCTAGCAGCCGAAGAATATGGCCTCAAGCGCCCAGCCAAAATTTACCCGAAGCACAAATTGCATCCTTAGTTCGATGATGAGGCGCCGGAGCCCATACCATCACAGCACAATGCGGCTAACCGACCACCACGCAGTTCGGACAAAGCGGCAACTCAAGCCGAACACCAGCCCGCCCCATCTCACCGTAAAGGCAGAGAAAACACAGCTCGTGGTTACACATATGACCTTCGGCAGGACCTGGACAATAGAGCAGGACATACCAAATCGATCTACGGATCGCGAGGACGTGCCCCAACACGTGACGACGACTATCTATTTGGACGTGACAAGCCTAGTCACACCCGAGCCAAAAACCGCAGACGGACTCCATCGGAGCTACGTCGCAATGTGGCCCAACATAGAGGCGCCGCACACCCTCTTTCCTTCACAAACGAAGTAATGGAGCACGAATTCCCAGAAGGGTTTAAACCCGTGAATATCGAATCATATGATGGAACAACTGATCCCGCGGTATGGATCAAGGATTTCCTTCTCCATATCCACATGGCCCGCGGCGATGACCTTCATGCCATCAAATACCTCCCACTAAAAGTCAAAAGGCCAGCTCGGCACTGGTTAAACAGTCTGCCCAAAAACTCTATTGGCAGTTGGGAGGATTTGGAAAACGCCTTTCGCGATAACTACCAAGGTACATATGTCCGGCCACCAGATTCCTATGACTTAAGTCACATCGTCCAGCTACCCGGAGAGTCAGCCAGGAAGCTCTGGACTAGGTTCTTAGTTAAAAAGAACCAAATCGTTGACTGTCCGGATGCGGAAGCCCTAGCGTCCTTCAAACACAGTGTCCGGGACGAGTGGGTCGCCCGCCACATCGGTCAAGAAAAACCAAAATCCATGTCAGCCCTTACCGCTCTGATGACCCGCTTCTGCGTGGGAGAAGAAAGCTGGCTCGCTCGTAGAAGCAACAGCGCCAGTGATCCAGGCACTTCTGAAGTCCGAGACGGCAATGGCAAACCATGATGCAACAAACACAAATGTCGCAATGATAATGAGAGAACGCGCGACACAGCGGTCAACGCCAGATTCAGCGGCCCCAAACCCGGTCAACGAAAAAAGCCATTCAAGGAAAACAGAGATGGACCATCCAATTTAGACAAGATATTGGATCGGCCCTGCCAGATTCATGGCAACCCCGGTAAACTAGCTAATCACGCCAACAGAAGCTGTTGGGTCTTCAAGTAGGTCGGGAAGGTCAACGCCGAACACAAGGGGAAGAGGCCGCCCAGTGATAGCGATGACGAAGAGACTCACCAACCAAATACCGGGGGTCAGAAGCAATCCCCCCCCCCCCCTGAAGTAAAAACAGTGAACATGGTATACGTGACACACACCTCTACAGGGGAGCATGAGAAGCACTCCCTCCGGACTAAGGATCATACTACGGTTACTTCAGCCAAAGTACAAAGCGGTCTTATTAAACCACATGCATTGTCGGCCATTAACCCACCGGTCTCCATTCAATAGGACCGACCAATTTTGGAGCGGGACTAGCAGTTCGGCTTCCGCCACCCACCTCATACACCTGCAAAATATGTACCGCACATACATAACTATGCACTTAAAATACCATGGGCATCGGTGGAAGCAAAATACGGATGGGCTTAAAAGTACTCACATAACCTCCTTCTTCTTTTTTCTTTTCTAACTACTCTTTCCTTTTCATTATCCTTTACCACAGGTGACTTGCAGGCTGGTCATCTCACCGACTCTATCGGAGTTCAGGTTTGCACATTCACCCAAAGGCTACTCCTTTTAAGGAGCCCCTTCATCGAGGAAAGGGGGCGCAGACATGCGAGAGGAGGTCCAAAATAACTTTTTGTAGACCACACTCTCTATTTTGCGAGCCTATAAAGTGCCTTTTTCCTCAGCCGTCGACCCCTGGCATGTCAAATAGACGGGGTTGTGGCATTTTTATATACAAAACTATGATTGGCATATCACTCAGGTTCCAGTGAACATAATCTGTATCCAGTATTCACTTTCCTCTACAGAAATGAATTTTTCTCCTCCAATTATTTCACACACGCACCCCGACATAACTTGTCAGGGGCTCGGGATGGGAACAAAAATAGTTGCCAACAAGTCCGAACAGCTTTATAGCATACTTCGGTGTCGCGAGTTTGGTCTTATATCCATCAGCTCTGAATCATGTCTTGGGTCAATAGTTGGATTGCCCGGCTCCTGTGCTTACTACCTTATGTTCCGCTCTATCAGCTAGGGTAGTAAAGGGAGAACTACTGCAATTGTGTTTCTGGTTCATCCGGTCAAACACCTCAGTAGAGAAAACCGAAAATTGACTGTCATGATGCGGCGAGAGCTGGTCAACCGCTTGATGACTTATCGGAATCTTTCGCGATTCCCTCTGTATTACATGAAGGACCTTTCTTCAGGTCATACATGTAACGCACCATATTGGGGTAACCGCGTACATACCAGGGTCTATATTGTAGACCCACCATAAAACTCCTATGGCTAAGTGAAAGTGTTAATGCCCTATAGTCCGATTGCCTAGTTCGTCGCATTGACACCTCCTTCATGGACCAAGACATTGTGTTAAGAGTGATCAAGTGCTTTTCTGAACACCCCAGTATTTTCTACGAGGGGGCTGAAGCCGACGACTGGAAAACTTTCAGATTATACAACAATGGTTGCACATGAGGAACCAAAGCTTTTAAGTGAATATCATAATATTGTCTTTTACAATTTCAACACATTTCATTCAAATATCATGCATTTCGAGTACTGACCCTCTATCAAGCGGGCACCCTCTAAGACGTCCTCGAAATAATGCGCTGGTGCGTGATGGTCCTTGCCCTTGGGTGGACTCTTCGCCGCAACGTCGGTGGCCTTCATCTTCGCCCAGTATGTCTTGACGCTGGCAAAGGCCATCCATGCACCTTCAATGCAAGTTGAATGCTGCACGTTGAACGCTTAATGGCATCGATACGCGGCACCGAATCAAAAAGTCGCTGCACCAAACCGAAATAACTATTCGCAATTGGCTCAGTAGGCCATAGTCAGACTATGACGTCCTTCATGGCAGAACCGGATATCCTGTGGAGCTCGGCCCACTGGGCCATTTGTTCGTTCAGTAATAGCGGACACTTTGGCACGCCGAATTCTGACCAAAAAAGTTTCTCCATTGCACACCCTTCCTGAACTTGGTAAAATTGCGCCGCATCGGAGGTGCTCTTCGGTAGGTCCAAGAATGCGTCTGGAGAGCTCCACATTTGATTAAGCGGGGAATACTTCGGATCATCGAATTTAGTGTGTAATAAGAAAGGCTTACCAGCCACTATCTCCCCAGCTTGCTAGATCTCTTCCCGAGCTGCTCTAGACGCAGACTGTGCTTCTCTCGCCTCTTGGAAGGCCTTGTCGAGATCGGACGCTTTGGCTTTGTTATCCCTCTCGAGGAATTCACACTGGACAGTGGTTTTCTCTAGCTTGCGCGCCAGGATAGAAATTTTCTCCTCACACTGGCGCCGAGCAGACTGTTCGGTTTTCAACTCGTCAGCTGCCTTATTGGCAGCCAAATTACTCATCTAGGCTTGCTCCTTGGCAAGGGCAAGTTCAACCCAAAGGACCTCCACCGTGGTAGCACCATTTGCAGTTATGCGTGTCTCAGTATACAATTCTAGCTTCATGCTCATGTTATCATACATACATATACTGACTGCCCCAGAAACATACCTTGCGCCTCGTCAAGCCGCCTGTTCATAAGCGTGATGTCGTCATCCGCCTCATCAATCTTCCGCTACAGATCTGCAACCTCTTTGGTTCGGGCAGTAGCCAGGGAGGTAACAGCCTGTGTTCCAATTAGTCAGATTATTTCCTGGGCATATCTTTTTGATCCTCTGATCGCCTCCCTTGGGGAGCCAATCAGAGTCTCAGGGGCTACTATATATACACATGAGCTTTTGTGAATAAAACACAATCGAAAACATTACAGTACAAACCTTGAAGCCTCTTAGCAGGCTCGTGAAGGCCTCATTAAATCCGCTTTTTGTGGACATAACCTTTTCAACCACCGTACCCATCAAGGTACAATGGTCCTTTGAGACGGACGCCTGTCGCAGCACGTTCATCAATATATCCGGTGCTTCTAGATCTGCGGAAGCTGCTGTAGCAGTACGGGCTCCCTTCGAAGGGATCCGTTTATCTGTCCCTGGAGTTGTCTCCGGCTGTAAGCCGGACAGCCCGGGGTCTTTATTGTTGGCCCCCGGGCCCTGGGCTACCAAAGTATCACCTTCGGGTAGTGTCTTCATCATCCCCTGCACCACTTGTTGATCAGGAGAGACCCTCCGGGACGACACCTCGAAGTCGTCCGCCCTATTGGGCGAGGAGACCAGTGGAGGCGTCTCGCTCTCCATCATCTCCGGGAGGAGATCCCCTGAGGAAGAAGATTGTTGAAGAAGACTATGTGTCGAGCTGCAAAAATATATATTCTAGATGTTACCTTGGTCACAGGAGAGGAACGAGATATGTTTAAAACACCCTTGTTCACTTACGATTTGGCTAAAGGCTTGTGCTCGTCGTGGGACTGCGCGATGACGTTGTCCTCCAACCCGAGCCGCCCGACAGGGGCATTTTGCCTCGCTTAGGAGCCTTTTCTTCCCGACCTTCAGAGGCTTCCCTTTTCTTACCATGAGGAGAAGGGATGTTGGCTTCTCCTTCACCTTTGTCTCCAGGCGATGGGATTTTGATCTCCCCAGATGCAACGTCTAATATACCTTCAGGATGGAGGACACCTTCGGTCCTCCCACTCTCCATCTTGTCCTCCTTCACAGGCATCTGGTACGGTGTCGGGGCCAGCATCCTTGTTAATACGGGATTCGCTGAGTCTTCCGAAAGGGGGTCAAACACCTAATTCACTTTGCTTTCTTTATCCAGCCCTGGAAGAAGATAGTATGATCAGTATCACATTACGGCATGCATAGCTAGAAATTGTTCAGGAGTCAAGCGCTTACCGAGGTATCTGGATGGTTGCAGTCGAGGCCGATGTCCTCGGTGGTGTCCGGCCACTGTTTTCGTTTCCCGAAAACAACTTCCACATTCCTTTGTGCGTAGTACCTAAGAAGTCTTGGAGGGTCTGTGGTCCTTCCGGATTAAACTCCCACATATGGAGAGGTCGTCGCTGGCACTGCAGAACCCGGTGGACCAGCATTACTTGGACCACGTTGATAAGACCAACGTCCTTCTCAAGGAGGCTCCGGATGTGGCTCTGTAGATTCTAGACTTCGTCAATTAATCCCCAATCCAGCCCCTTATTAATCCATGATGCAAGCTGTAATGGAGAGCCAGATCAAAACACAGGTATAGCCGCCCACTTGGTACCGCGGGGTTCAGTGACGTAAAACCACTCCCGCTGCCATAGGTTGGGAGTTTCGGTGAAAGAGACTTTTGGCCAGGGAGCATTGGTAAGATTGCTCACTGTAGCACCTCCACACTCCGGTTGTTCCCCGTCGACTACCTTCAGCTTCACACTAAAGATCTTAAGCCATAAGCCAAAGTGTGGGGGAATACAGAGAAAGGCCCCGCACATGATAATGAACGTCGAGATGTGAAGGAAAGAATCTGGGGCTAGATCGTGAAAATCTAGTCCGTAGTAAAACATGAGCCGCCCGACGAAGGGATGAAGAGTGAATCCTAGCCCTCACAGGAAGTGGGAGATGAATACGACCATCTCACCGTGTAGCGACCAGACCTCAAACAGACCAATCTCTGTGCATCAGTGTCATCCCTGGATCGGTAATGCTGACACACACAATACTTGAAGGATTTATAATAGAGTAGCAATCACACACTTATTACATCGAGTGTCTCAAAAGAGAACTTATTACAATAACTATGGCCTAAGGCCATCTAATAACAATAACAGCGGAAGGCTTGGAAGATAGGTGAGTCCATCAACTCCAGCGGCATCACTGAGTTCTAACCACGACCTAAAGGCACCTTACTCGTCGTCTGAAAAGTCTGCAACATGAACGTTGCAGCCCGAAATGGGTCAGCATATGGAATATGCTGGCAAGGTAACACATAGAGAATAATGGAAGAATAAAGCTATACTGCATGCATATTTCGCTGGTGGAAAGCTCTATGGTTATAGTTTTGCGTAAAGCCAATTATTCCCTACTGCAAAGGAATAAATTTTATTTAACTATCATGGTAGTTGTTAAACATTGAGAGTGTAGACACCCTCACTACAAAAAAGAAGACACATCTTGACATTTTGGGCCGAACGAAAAAAATTATGTCATACATATGACACTTCTATGAAGATAATTGTGAAAAAACCCGGTATCATCATAGATGTGGTGGGCTCCTACTTCTATGACAAAAAATCATGACAGAAAATGGGCTTTTCGTCCTGGGCGGGCCGGAGACGCAGCTGCATGACATTCTTTAGGCCGTCCATGACGGAAAAAACCGTGGTAGAAGCGAGGGGGTGGAAAATTTCGGGGAGTTCCCGGTTACGGTGGGAGGTCGGGGGCCGAGCGATATGTGTTTCTCTCATACACGTATGCGCGTGTGTGCGAGGCGTTGGCTCTAACTGAACCTAAGCGAGGCGTTGGGCTCTAACTGAACCCGAGCGATTGCACTGCAGGCTACGCGTTACTGAACCCGAGCGATCGATCGATGGCTGTTAACTGAACCCGATCGAGCGATTCCTTGGGTACTCCTGCTAACTGAAGCCGATCGATGGGATGAACAGTGAGCGTTGCGGGGGGTTTGGATGAACAGTGAGCGGTGGCATTGCCTCTGGATAAACAGGCCCCCGTGGTGTGGTGGAGGGCTGGATGAACAGTAGACGATGGAGGGGTGCCCGTGGAGGGGTGGATGAACAGGACCCCGTGGTGTGGAGGGCAGGATGAACAGTAGACGGTGGAGGGGTGCCCGTGGAGGGGTGGTTGAACAGGACCCCATGGTGTGGAGGGCTGGATGAACAGTAGACGGTGGAGGGGTGGTTGAACAGTAGCCGGTGGAGTAGCGCGCGGTAAAGGCTGGATGAACAGGAGCCCGTGGAGGCTGGAGGAGGTCGACGGTGGATGAACAGTAGCTCGTGGAGGCTGGAGGGGGTCGACGGTGGAGATGAACAGTATCCCGTGGAGACCCATTTTGCGGTACGCCACACCCCGCCCGATGGACAGGACCCCCGTTTCGACCGTAGCGCTCCAACACAAGTCCGTTTCCTCCGTTTTGCGGTATGCCACACCCCTCCCGATCAACAGGACCCCCGTTTCGACCGTAGGAGGTCCGTTTCCTCCGTTTTGCGGTACGCCACACCCCTCCCGATCAACAGGACCCCTGTTTCGACCGTAGGAGGTCTGTTTCCTCCATTTTGCGGTACGCCACACCCCTCCCGATCAACAAGACCCCCGTTTCGACCGTAGGAGGTCCGTTTCCTCCATTTTGTGGTACGCCACACCCCTCCCGATCAACAGGACCCCCGTTTCGACCGTAGGAGGTCCGTTTCCTCTGTTGTGCGGTACGCCATGCCTCGTTTCCATCACCTCTTCCGTCCAAGCCCTCCCCATGAACACGACCACGCATTCCATTCCGACCCATGAACACGACGACGACGTTGTTTCTCCGTTCCGACCCAGCCATGTAGACGAGCCCTCGCCGTACGTATGCGCCAGTAGGCGTTCGAGACCCCGCCCGTATGTACACATACGTGGCTGTATTTTCTTTCTTGGACCCTGGCCGCTGTACGTACGTGTACATGCTACGTGCGCGCCTCTACTACGACACGTGCGCGCCTCTACTACGACACGTGCGCGCCTCTACATCCACCAGTATATATGTACGTACACGTTCATGACCAGAATGACAACGCTACGTACGCTTCGACCAGGTGGGTCCCGACTCTCAGGCACTTCCTTGCCTGCGAAGATGTAGCTGGTGGGTCCGAGCAGTCAGGGGGCGAATCATTTTTTTTGCCCGGACGCACTTCCTTGCGTGCGAAGATGTAGCTGGTGGGTCCCAGCAGTCAGGGGGGCGAATCGTTTTGGTTTTTTTTGCCCGGATGCACTTCCTTGCATGTGAAGATGTAGCTGGTGGGTCCCAGCAGTCAGGGGGGCGAATCGTTTTTTTTTTGCCCGGACGCACTTCCTTGCGTGCGAAGGTGTAGCTAGTGGGTCCCAGCAGTCAGGGGGGAAACGTTTTTTCGCGAAATAGGTGGCCCGTCCGGTGGGTCCATGCTGTCAGGTGGAGGAAACATTACTTTCCGCGTAATAAGGAGGCACTTCCTTGCTGCAGCCGTGGACCCAACTGTCAGCCTCTCCACGTACAGTCCACGTCCGATGGAACTCGTTCCTTGACCACGTTGACCATGCCGCGCCGAGAGCACCACGGTAGTGTACGACGACGAGGCCTAGGAAGGGGACGACGCGGAGCCGGGGAAGACGCAGGAGTGGAAGCCCGCGCGGAGAGGAGTACGAGGGATATTATAATGTCCAGTTATTATAATTACCTCCTAGGAAAGTTTGCAGCCTAGCGGGGCAAAGAATAGCAAGTTGACCCGGAAATTGTGTACAACTGTCGGCCCAGTTGCATTCCTGATGTTGAAAAAAATCTATTTTTTATACACACATTTAAAAAAATTGTATAGATAAGGAACATTTTTATACACACATTTAACAATTTTTAAATACATGATTAACACTTTTTAAAACATTTTTTAGTCAACAATGGGCCCACAACGAGCGGAGGAGGTCACAATACACATATTTTTTAAATACATGATTAACACTTTTGCAAAAACAATTAGCCCACAATGAGCCAATTAGCTCTAGTCGGCCCACAGTGGGCCGACAGGACCCAATCAGCCCACAGTGGGCCGACTGGGGCCAGTCGGCCAGCTGTAGGCCGACTAGAATCCAATCGGCCGGCTGTGGGCCGACTAGGCCCAGACGGCCTGCAGCGGGCCGACGGTGTATTATTTTTGAAAAAAATTTACCCAGCGTAATATTTATGAAAATTAATAAAAAAAATATATTATTTAAAAAAATAGCGAAAAAAGGCATGTGTAGTACAGTACAACCTAACATGGTTACTCAGCCCACATTCAGCGTCGCCGGAAAGGCCCAAACAAGGCTTCTGTACAACTTTTTGAAGTCACAGAGCTCAATTAATAACTTAAGAAAAAAGTTAGATTACAGTGGAACCTAATTGAAAGTTGTCACGAGCAAATAAATAATTCAACGGGTCCCTCTTGTGCGTGTGCGTGTGTGTGTGTGTGTGTGTGAGAGAGAGAGAGAGAGAGAGAGATAGAGATAGAGAGAGAGACCCATCGGCCAATGCTCGTAAATACATCTTTCAGCCATATGCATTGCTGATGCTCAGTAAAAAATTATATAGTTGACACAATCATATAGAACATCACAGCACACTGAACTTGCATATAAAAATTTCACGCAGGCGGCACAATCATGATGGAAGCAGTCAATCGCTACGGGAAGGGCTATGTTGAAACCAACGAAGTCGTACATAACGGTTCATCGTCTTTATCAATGATGGAGATATATCTTGAATGTTGTGCAAAGAAAACAGACAGACAAAACAATAAGTTCTGCTAGCACATTAAGTTGACGTACATCCCTTTCTAAAAAAAGTTCAGGTACAAAATTAGAACAGGTCACAATCAAATGTACTGGCATATAAGTGCTTCACACCCATAGCTCGGATTTAACTAGTATCTGACAAGATTCAGTTGTTACCCCAAATTAGAGCACATCTAGGCAGCTAGCCCTACCTCTTCTCCCAAAGAAGCAGTGGCCTCCGCCGCGTGATGGAGTAGGCCCTGTGCCATCCATCGTTCCGAGCAACACGGGGAAAGTCTGACGTTGACTCCTGTAATGGACGTCGTCAACGGACCCTGGCACCAGCGGCGGCGGCAGGACTACGATTGATGGATTGACCACTTCTTCGACATGCACGAACACTCGATATAGGTACATCCCTAACGTGGTCCGCGGCGGCCTTGGTGGCGACGAATAGTACAACCCCGGTTCCTGCACCGGTATCTCAACACCAATCACCTTCGGTATGGTAGACGGCTTCTTCATCCATGCCATAACCGTCAGAGCCCAGCTGTCTGGAGAAACAAACATACTTACGAGCTCACCTCCACGGTCGTTGATAAGCTCATTCATGGACTCGCTGTTCCAAGCACGTCGAGGCATGTCGTGGAAGGTAAGCTTTGTTAAAAACTCAAGCTTAGAGGGCACCGAGCCCCATCCTGGGTGCCATCGATCAAAGCTCACCAGCGCGCCATCGCAGAACAAACGCCAGGAAGACTCGAACACACGACTGCAGTCAAAAGTTGTCCGGAACCTGAAGAAGAAATCAGCCGGTGGCGGACAGACTTCGACGAGCAAGTCACTTATTTGGATGCCGTGCGCAATGCCAAGAGCTTTGACAAGGTCATCCGGCACGATGGGAGGCCGGTCGCCGTTGATGGTTACCATCAGCACTTTGCTGGCAAACTGGTCGTCAAGCGCCGCCATGCCACTGTTGAGCCACAGCATGTAGCGACCGAAGGTAGGACGGACCTCAGGATCTCCGGCTCAGAGATCCGCGTTGACTGGCGACATGATAGTGCGCTTGAGTACAGGGAGTACAGGAGGGGGATTTGGGGGAACTGGAGTAGGAATCGAGATTCCAGAGGTGGGGGAGGGGCGGGAGACTGGGGATGAAAAGGTAGCATGAATTTCGAGCACGCACCAATATGCTCTCGGCGCGCAAGCGCACGAAAACACCGGTGGAGCCCACATGTAGGCCTAAGAATCCTTATTCTTTCTTTTTTGGAGAGCCCGGCCTTTTTTCAGGATCTTTTGAGAGCCCGGCCTTAGAGTCATAATTGACCTATGTGGCATTGCGTTACTACTCGGCCCATATTCAACGACACCTCACTGGCCCAAACAAGTGTACATCATCGAAAAGACACTGAGCTCAAATTATATAACTTGAAAAAAGGAGATATACTCTGAACACTGGAGAATGGTGATGCCCTCATTTAGCCCACCAGTAGTTCGAGACAATAAAAAGTTCGAAACAACGATATATACAACATTCAAACACTGACTAGTGACTACTACTGACATAAACAACAAGACATGATAGTTCATAAGAAGTCTTGCTACACCACCAAAACGCACCCATCTACAGCGCTTAGACTCTCGTGATCCAGACGAGAATGACATTCTAAACGGAAGCAACTATTACATAGTAAGAGTGACATAGACAAGGATGACCAAATGACAAGGAATATGCATAACAAAAGAAAGAACTACCCATGCAGAACCAGCAGCAAAGACAACAAAGTCATTCGAAGAGGTGATCCAACACCATCATAATTTGCAGCCCCGCTTCAGCGACCAGTGATCCGGAGACACCAGTACTCCACCCTTTCGATGCAACAGCCCAATTACCTATCAACCTGAAGGCTCGAACCACATCACTGCCTGTCGTAATTGAGACATCCAAGGATCAAAGTTAATCTGGATGCCTTTGTCATTCTCACCTTCTTTTGGCAGCAGGCTGTATCGTTGACAATCAGGGGAGTTTGCTCCCGAACTCCTAGGGCTCGCCGTGTAGACACAGTTTTCCATAGCAAACAGAGCCTCTCTGCCATCAAGGTCCTTGCCAACGGTGATCTCCTGGTTAATCGGATAATTGAGTCCGAGAAACAGAGAGTGTGAACCAAGGCTGTTTACCCGCCTCCAACTAAAAAATCCTAAAGGCCCCAACAAGCTGGTATCCTGCTCATAGACGTAACAGCCACTGTCCGGATACTCATGTATTACACGGTGCTTGTATACAGTGGGGTTTTTGCAATATAACTTTTCCGGCTCATGTGTCCGAATGATCATCTGTCTTTTGCCGTCGTCTGACCGAGCGAGGAACCAGTTGTGCTTCCCTGTTTTTGGCAAATGTGGTCTGATTACAAAGGGCAGTAACTGTAGGGACACTGCATCATATCAAAAAGGACAGGCATTGTTAATGTAAGATCAACATTGTTCAAAGTATGAGTAGGATAATGCAAGAAACAGCATTGATATGTCCCTGTTGGAACTGGGAGGAAAATATAGGGAAATGTATACTGGGTTCAAAAATATAGTAGTGCCATGCATGGTTATACTCATGTTATCTCGCAATCGATTCTTCACAAGAAACTACCATGTCATGCATGCTATGTAATCATGTTCTGTCCTCACAAACAAATTCTTCAAGGTAACTAACAGACCATGCATTGTTATATACTCGTGTTCTGTGGGCAAAAATTTTGTGAGGATATTATTCTAGCCATTGATTGCTGAAGGGCGAATATAGGTATGTACACATGGTAAGCATTGCAGGATTTCACTACTTCCAAATATAGAGTTCTCCATATGCACAATTACTTCCCTAATGTATGGTTAGATGAAACCAACAGTGTGGTGCATGTTTCTACATCCTGAAAATGAGGAAACTAACATGAGAGAAAACAACTTACACGCGCCGTCCCAGCAATACGTGGTGCCATCTGCTTTGTCGATCGCGTAGATGATGCCATTGTGTTCAATAGCATCACAGAAGTGTGTATTAGCTTTGACGATGATCCACTACGAGCCGAGTTGTCTCTAGCTAAAGAAGGCACCGGCGTAAAGATAGGCGAGTCCGCGGTCGAACAAGGCAATTAGCTTGAAGTCTGCGTAATTCGCATGTCGTGTGGGCACTTGGCAGATTACAATCTTCTGCAAAACAAGGTCCGTCCAACTGACGTAGTAATCTAGATGACTTGGACCGCGATGGTAATACTCTATATAATCCAACGGAGGAAGGATAATCTCATGGGAGGTCTGGAAGTTCACGAGCACCAACTTTTTACCGTCTTCTCTGAAGGCAGCCATCCAGTGGGAGTTCATGCCGACCCAGTACATACCTGCCAAGAAGTTTCGGGCAATGGTGATCGGATTGATGTCGAGGGAAATGATGTACGGCGACCCACTACATACCTACAAAGAAGTTTCGGCTAATGGAGATCGGATTGAAGTCGAGGGGCATCATGCACGCCTCCGTATCATGGTGAGCGAATCTCGCAAGACTAGATAGCAGCAAGCAGGGTGTCTTGAAAAGCTTAGGCCTCGCTTCGACGATGGTCGTGTGCATGTCCCTCGAGCATGCAGCCAGCCGCAGGGCGCTCAACATATCCATACACGAACAACAGAGGTCGAGGATGTCACTAGGGAGATTGCTCCAATCACGGCTCATATGGATGCTGCGCGGTTCGCGTTCGGCCATGGTGGAGTTTGGAAGGGGGCTTGATTTATGGGGGAGAAGGATGTCGGTGCTGGAACGGCTAGCGAGGGAATAGTGGTACTGGGGAGGCGAGTGAGGCGACGGTACACGAGGGCATAGTGAGATGGAGACGGAGAAGGAGATGGAGATGGAGTGGTGCTATGGGAGCGGAGAGGGAGACGAGGCGAGGCGCCAATGTGCTGTACAGCGGCGATGACAGACTGCACTGTGCACAGGGTGAGGCTGACTTTGGTAACCCGAACACGCCGCCTGGACTAGTGTCAGGGGCAGGGTGTTGTCACTTCATTGTGAGGACCGGATGAATAGTATTTTGACCATCAAGTGTACCATAGTTGTACTACTACTACTACTATTAGTAGGTACATGAGTACTCCAGTATTGTATAGCGTAAATAGGTCTCCCGTGCTAGCATGCCTGTTCACTTCATCGTTCAGGTATCATCCATATTGCGAGCAGAACCAAATTCTCGTGCGTGCCCAATCAACGCTCTGCTGCGATGCATGCAGTGGTCGTTCTGGTGCATCAAGGACGGCATGTAGATCGTTCCACACTTGAGAAGAGGAAAAATGGAAAGGTAGAACGCGGCAGCAGAGGAAGAGAACGCTGGCTAACGAGGCTGGGAGGGGATCGAGCAGGAAGTTAATGCTCCACGCCTAAAGGTTTTGGGAAAACCTGATTTTCATGAGGTGACTTATACTCACCTAAACGGAGGGAGTATTCCTTAACCAGAGAATGTTGTGTCTCCCACTACGCGCTCAAAAAAAAACTACGACACATTTTTTTGTCTGTTTGCATAGGTCCCACCTATCAAGAATGATGGGCACGTACACGAACAGGTACGACTCATCAGTCTACCCGCATAGCCTTTTCGTTTAGTCTACCTAGCCGTCTAATCAACTACGTGCACGCCACTTCTCCCATTTACTCCTTCTCCATCGGGAACCGATTCTCCTCGGCTTCTTCACCTCCCCTTCGTCTTCATTTGCATCCAAACCCCACTGCATTCACATTGTTTTAACCTCTTTAAATAATCATCTACTACTTCAGTTAGACTAGCCATCTAATCCTAATTCTCCAAACCATAGCCCTCCGTTCCAGCGGTTCCAAATGGCGAAAGAGATCGAGATGTGGGTTTTTAGCGTCTAACATGTCCTCATCGAAGGCTCGATGCGCATAGTTGCCACCGTCACCGTCCACCCAAGGGTTGTTCGGCAGTGGATCAACAATGTATCCAACTCCCTCAAAAAGGTAGAGACGAGGGTCATCGGTCTCGACGCAGAGTACACGGGGCGTGCCCCTGGGAAGATCCAGCGCGCCGCTGTCCTTCAGCTGTGCCTCGAAGATGATGTTTTGGTGTACCACATCATACACTCGCCCTCCATACCAGGTGAGCTTCACGATTTCTTGTCTCGGGAGGACGTATACTTCTGTGGGGCAGCCATCGAAGGGGACAAATAGAAGCTGGAGCCGTACAACCTTGATTTGAAAAGCATCGCTGACCTACAAACCAGAATCAAAATTCCTATAGAGGTTTGTGATAAACAGACACCATCCTATTCGACGTAGCAAATTTTGTGCTCGGTACAAATCTTCAGAAGGGTGACGAGACGGTGGCATTAAGGTCGTCTGGATGGGAGAATTATCCCTTGACATATGAGCAGATAAAATATGCTGCCCTCGATGCTCGTGTGAGTTTCGAGATAGCTGCAAGGTCCAAAGAGCTTGTTGCAAAGCCGTCTCCCACAGAGAAAGAGAAGAAGAAGAAGAAGAAGAAGAAGAAGAAGAAGAAGAAGAAGAAGAAGAAGAAGAAGAAGAAGAAGAAGAAGAAGAAGAAGAAGAAGAAGAAGAAGAAGAAGAAGAAGAAGAAGAAGAAGAAGAAGAAGAAGAAGAAGAAGAAGAAGAAGAAGAAGAAGAAGAAGAAGAAGAAGAAGAAGAAGAAGAAGAAGAAGAAGAAGAAGAAAAGGTTGCACCAGCAGGAGGGCATTTTGGATGGATGAACTATTTCCTCTCTTGTAAAAAAATTATTCCCTCTTGGTGTATATTGATATAGATGGACTATTTCGATGGTGTGCATGTCTTTGGAACAGAGTAGTGGCGTGGGTCCGCTTGACTATAAGGAACTATTTATCTACATATATAGCTTTCTCTGCTACTCCTTCCAATGATCGGTATGTAGTGCATGTGTCCGTAGACATGACAGCTTGTCCATGGAAGTTCAACTACGGCAACCATCACGTTTCATCTCGCGATTCCCACGACGCCTCTCCAACCCACGGCACCACGCCCCCCGACGTGCGCCTCACCCCTCTCGGCCACACCGCCCTCTGCCTTTGTGTGCATGACATGTGGGCCACCTAAAATGCGGCGAGCATCAAGTTTCTACCACAGCCACCCGCGATTTCCATGACGCCGCTCGAACCCATGAAACCACACGTCCCCCGACCTGCGGCTCACCCCTCTTGGCCCCACTGCCCCTCTGCCTACGGGAGCATTACATGTGGACCAATCACCTATCGGGTCCACATGTTATTGACTCAAAGGTAGGTGTAGTAAGACGCTGCAGCTCAAACCCTACGGCCCTGAGAGGGAAATGTAACTCCTACGCCAGGGCTTGTGGTGCTCCCGCAGCACGAACTTGTGACAAACTCGAGATTTGTTTCTTTACTATACATGCACGCAACGATTTAATGGACATTGTAATCTCAACATGTGATGGGGAGCTCTAAATTTGAATTTGAAACTTACAAAACGAAAAGATTCAAAACAAATAAACTGGGAGAGAGGGAGTATATCGTAGGATGTGTCCCATACAAAATAAGTCCCCTGGTTTGTCGCTGCGAAGATGCGGTTAGAAAGGAGCACAGTGTCTTCCTACTCGTACGGCATCAAATCGGCCGCAGACAGCATGGTCCGCCTTTGACCGCCATGTGCAAGGTCCGTGCTTTCTTATTCAATCTCATCGTGGTTCCATCATACCAATTCATGCGGTGGCCCGTTGCATGGCTGATCCCAATGTTGGACAAAGGTTCTACGGGAACGGTGTCACCGTTGTAAATATTGTGCAAATTGATGTTGGTACCCTTCCGTACATATGCAAGCCAATCACCACTCACACCGAGCCTAACCTATGAAACAGTGGGCAGGGGGAGAATTAGGAAATGGACACGGAAGTAGTCTTTAGAATGCATTTACTACGTGATCAAACTCATCTTACCTGCTCATCGGAGGAAATCCGAGTGCCCCTCAACGTCGGCATCTCAAGGGGCGTCAACTTGCAACTACGGCCACGCCGTGCTGGAGAGACCCCCAAGGAAACATCCTCGTGCGTTCCACGGAACATCAAGATGCATTTGTTTGAGTAGTTTATCTTGTGAGAGAAAAGGATGAATGACGGAAGGCCTCTAGAGATAGAGATGGACACTACTACTACCAATGTGCTGGCCCGTGCGTTGCAATGGATCCAAAGTAGTAGAATAATATTTGTTCATGTGCTTGAAATATAAACATTCTAGTTTTGATATACATGTCTCAGCAGACATGACAACTTGTCCATGGAAGTTGAACCACGGCGACCATCACATTTCTTGTTTCTACCACTGCCACACCCACACGCGATTCCCACGACACCGCTCCAACCCACGGCACGACGTCCCCCGACGTGGACACGGATCCTCTGACGTGGCTATCACTGCCTTGCCCTGCCTTTCCTTCGCTGACAAGTGGGACCCACGCTTATGGGTCCCACATTTCAGTGACAGAATGGTAGGATTGTTCGCGTCAGGGGGTCCTCATCCCCCCGACGTGCCCCTCATCCCTCTCGGCCCCACCGCTCCTCTGCCTTTGTGTGCATGATATAGTCCTAATATATTACTCCCTCTGTACCTAAATATTTGTCTTTTTTGAGATTTCAAATGGACTATCACATACGAATTATATAGACATATTCTAGTGTTTCTAGCAAGATGCCCACACGTTGCACGAAGTTGGTGGAAAAGGTAAGCACAACTTATAAATTGACGGATCGAGTACTAGTTACAGTGATGCATATAATTAAGCAAAGGGATCGCACATGTCGGTACTGACTGGAACAAGAATGCAACATCACAATAAGAATTAAGTCCACGATGATGCGATCGCAGTGGTGGTTACAGAAGGCAAGAAGAAAGATGGATCCACGATCGTACGACCTCCTCCTCCTCAACTTAGTGCGTCGGGCCACCGACCGGCGGCTAAGGAGCAGCGGCTTTTGTGGCGAGGTCGAGGTGCTTCTCAGCAAAGGTATCCAAGGCTTCCAGCCGGTTGAGGAAGGCCATCCTCGTAGCGTCCTCACTGGCATTGTAGATACCTATGTACATGATTTGCTCGTACACGTGGATGTGTAGGTCGACGAATTCTTGCAGGGCAAGGCGCCTCGCGGCATGCGCGACCTCCAGGTGGACATTCTTCGTGGTGTCGGCGGGCAGTCGCAGGGCCACCAGTGCTTGAAAGAGGTTCCGGCCATGGAGGCCGATTAGGGTGGCAAGCAATGAGGAGCCCGGGCGCCCGGGCTGGAGGAGTACAGCGATGTCGTCCGCGAGCTTCTTGATGACGGTGAACTTGTTGCTGGTGTCAACGATCATCTGGTCCAACTGAGAGTCGTAGTTGGCGTCGACAGCGGCCATCCACTAGCCGGTCTCCAACACCGTCTAGAGACGATCCTCGACGCCATGCCGCAGGCCGGCGTCGTGGACCATCTGGCGCAGCCGCTGGCCGCTCATGCGCATTGCCTCCATGGGTTGGAGTGAGCTCTTTTGCGGTTAGTGTAGGTGCTTAGGCAAATGCTTAGGTGCGTACGATGTGGTAGATGCATTGGAATGGAGGGGTGCCTTTATATGAGGGCAATGAGGGCAAACTGCGTTGCATTCACATCATGCAGCCTCTTTTCCCGAACCTCCTCCCATTACTTCCCTCATGCATTAATTGAGGAGGATGCATTGGCCGTTCAACATATCATGAACCGCTACTCCCTCCCTCGTCTGCATTAAAGCCGTATCGGGAACTGCGCCGCCTGCTTTCAAATCGAATACTCCCTCCGTCTAGGTGAGTATTAAGTCATCTTACGAAAACCAAATAGTAAACACATAGGCGTGGTGCATTAACTCTCATGTTGTTTCTTAGGCTAGCCATAGTGGGAGTAACTTAGGTAGTAACTTAACACATCCCAAGACAATTTTGCTTATGTGGCAACTATTTAATGAGGAAAGAGGTGCTTGTGGTAACATAATATGTTAATGTAAGATAGCGCTTTAGTCGCTTCGACAAAGACGCGAGAAGACGAGGGAGTAGGGCTGTGTGATTTGACAGCGAGTTACTGCTGGACAGGTGGGGCCCCATGATTTGACTTGCCATTATCATTTTAACTGCGGTGCTACGACCGGCGCGAGTCTCCCAGATTCCTGACCACCTCCATATAGGTGCCTCTCCCAATGCTCCACCATGTAGTAGAGGCTGGCTCTTGCATGAGAGCCCACTTCTCCACTTTTTCCTTGCCTCTATTTCCTCCACATATGCAAAAATGCCATGTAAAGCACACTATTGTACTTACTTTTACTTGCTCCTACAGGTGCTTAAGCATGCCACATAGGCATAAAGTCTGATGTGGCAAGTTATTCAAGAAGAGAGAGACTAGTTTGGTGACCCAAGGAAGAAACGGTGCTGAGCGCGTGTACCTAGGTGAAAAGACAATTTTGAGTCTATAGCTAATTAAATGAAACAAACTTAGCAACACCATTTCATTGGAAGAGGTCACTCCTTGGCAAATGCAATAAATACTAGTACTCCATGTGTCCCATAATATAAGAACGTTTTTGGCACTGCACTAGTGTCAAAACGTTCTTATATTATGGGATGGAGGGAGTACGAAGAAAGAGATAGAGAGGAGTTAAAAAATACACTTATAGCCAACCTTGTTGTGGTATGAGTGACTAAGTGATGACTATGTATAACATGCCAAACATCAGATAGCCTAACGCATCGTGTTAAATCTCCAAGGGCGCGACCGCACGAGCAACGCGACGGTCGTGGTAGGCGCGACCACGATACGGGCTGCTGGCAGCCCTTGGATCTGAGATCAAATGGTCGCATGCTAAGTTGCTGAAAATTTGTAGAATAACCCTCCAGGATAGGATATTCACCCATAGGTCTAGAATCACGCCATGCAACCATTTGATCTCAGATCCAAGGGCTCTCGGAAGCCCGTATCATGGGAGAATGGAAAGCCACTACCATGTCGTTTGCACGCTGGCAGTTCGCTCCTACTCGTCCCCGCGCGTCCTTCAATACTACGGCGGTTCGCTCCTAGTCGTCGCGTCCATTCACATTCCGGCTGTTCCACTAATCCTAACCCTCCTCCCAAATCCATGGCGTCCCAAATCTCCAGGATCGGCGGTGAGTACAAGGTTAGAACCATCACCGGCGATGAGTTCGACGTCATCTCCACCCGTTCTTCCGCGACGTGAAAGGATGCCTTTCTCGCTTCACCGCATGTTCGAAAACTCAGATGATGAGTGGGTCGCTGGGCTAGATGTTGAGTACACCACAGTCCTGGGACGAGAGAAGGATTTAAAGGACGAAGAGAGGAAGAAGCCTGCCGTGATCCAGGTTTGCGTGCATGACTTATGCTTGGTCTACCACATATGCCATGCCGACGTTGAGTGCCAGGATTTTAAGGACTTCCTCAGGAGCAACCTAGTCAAATTCGTTACTGTAGACTTTGGTAACGACAAAGAAGTCCTACGTCGGGTAGGCCTCGTTGTAGGAAACACCTTCGACCTCCAGAAGAATCGGCTGGTGTCCTCTCTTCAGCCTTCAATGCTGACCCTAGCAGGAGCCATGGTTCATCCTTCGTACGGTAAACTGGAGAAACCTCCATACACGTTTCATCGTCATGCATGGCAGCGGAATGTACTAGATATAGACCACATCCAGTATGCTGCAATGGATGGATACCTTTGCTTCAATATCTACAAGGGTTGGATGAAGAGCAACAGCCAAGTGTGCGGTTCAAGCAAAGAAGTATCGGCCAAGAGGAAGAGGGACAAGGAAAAAGTCGAGGACGTGGATGAGGACTCCGAGTAAGGTAGCAGTGTTGTTGCTCATGGTGGTTCTAATGCAGTGTCTACCGGAATAGTTGCAAAGTTTAATTTCAGGTGTGCTTAATTTAATTTGAGGGGTGTGTTGTGCTGAGCCCCCAGCAGAACTATGTTATGTTTCTTATTGTTACTTTAACTCTTCACTACGTACATACAAGTATTTCTTACATTTCATTTGTTAGTTGGTACAGTACTACCACTCATTTCTTCACATTATATACGTACAATATATATGGCCAACATCATATAGCCAGCAGTTTAGTTGTCCAAGAATTTCAGGGTGCTTAGTTTTGTCAAAGAATTCCAGTGTGCTTAGTTTTATTTGAGGGGTGGGTTGTGCACTTGTGCTGGACACCATTGTTATGACAAGCCTTTTTAATAGTACTATATGCATAATTTGGCGACGAGTGCTCTCTATATGTACCACCTTTTTTTAATTTCAAGTTTTGCTCCATGGCGCAATCCATCGATACTACTACTGTACAAAAGTGGAGTATATACATTTTTTAAAAGGCTAGAGGGCGGGGCAGTCTAGCTCGGTCGGTTTCACGAGAGGCGAGGGCCTTTGTGATTTGACGGCTCATTACTGCTGTCAAATCGAATAGTACTGCGCCGCCCGCTGCACGCCCGGCGCCTCCATTAAACCCCTCCGTTAAACCCGCATGCAAACCGAGAATCCTACTCCGGCCACACGTCCGTTCATGAGCGGCCCGGAATTACAAGCAACAGCGGCCGAGCTCCTCCCGTCTGCCCTAAGTTTAAACGAGGCCAGACCCCGGCCAAGCTCCTACCGTCCGCCCTCTATTTAAACGAGGCCAGACAGACAGCGGGCAAGAATCGCACCCCTCCGCCGCTCCCCCATCTCCTCCTTCACCATTTTCTCCACTCCTTCGATGGCTTCCGATGAGCCATTCTCCGGCATATTACCCGGCTAGGTGGCCCGCCGAGCCCTCCGGATACGGGCGGGCCGCTCCATGCTTCACCAACCTCGCTTGGCCCGACGGAGCCAGTTGCCGCCCTAAGCAGGCGCGTGGTTCAGCAACTCGCCGCTCCAGTTCAGCTCGATGAGGAGTGGCGAGTTGCTCCATGCCGGCACGGCGGCGAGCATGCCGGTACGGGCGCCGTCGCTGCCACGTCGTACCGCACGACCAGTGTCTACGGTGGCCACGCCTCCCGTGTCTGTGGGCGCGCCTCCCGTGCATGCGGCAGCGCCATGCAGGCAGAGACAGAAGCCGGGTGCGTGGAGAGCGACGAGTCGGTGGCCAGCTTCTCCGTGTCCGCCGCCATCATCGAGGAGAAGTAGAACACGGGAGGCCGCCACCACTTGGGACCCATGAAGGCCACCGCTGAGGCGACGACCACGGATTCAGGTGGTTTCTTTGCTGCTTCGTCTCTTCCGAGGACCTTTGTCGACCCCGCAAGTGTCTGACGGACATGAGGAAGACAAAGGGATCCGCGGGCGGCCATTTAGATTATGTACTCCCTCTCCAGCTGGCGGGGAGTTTTTGTTCTAAGAATGGATAAATTGTATGTATCTACAACTAAAATAAGTCTAGATACATCCATTTCTAGGACAAGTATTTCCGGACGGAGGGAGTATTAATTATACAAGAGAGCCGGATTGGCACCTCTTAGTTCATGTAAATGTAATGAAATCCATGATGTTTATATGAAGATTCGGCTTTTTATACAAAATCCTTCATGCTTATATGAAATCAGTCCGTGTTTGCACGAATTTCATCTGGTTGGTTAGAGTTGTAAAAATGTATGCCGCTGGCGTTTGATGTCGTCCTCCGCTTAAGGAAGCGGGAGGAAATTTGCCGGCTGCCGTTGGAGATGCTCTTTATGCTGGAAATAATAGAGTGACATCCAATCCATTTGAGCTAATTGCATGTATGATTGTCCCTCTATAAAAAGTTAATTGCATGCACAGTGTACACGTGACTTGCAGGGTGGCTACAGTTTCGTACAGAAAGTTAAAAAGAAACAAGTCCATCCTTAATCTTATATTCTAAGTACTCTGTGGGTTCCACTGTCAGTACAGTGGCGAAAGAAGTATATATCAAATAAGTAGAGTAATATATAATATAAAAATATAAAGTTAAAAGACAGAATACGAACTCATGTCATCGCATTGCGAGCATCCGCCGCTAACCAGCCCAGCACATTTTTGTTGTAGACCATGCTGGAGATATATCCCCATGTCTACTCTTATATATACTCCATTCATTCCTAAATATTTGTCTTCTTCAGATTTCAAATGGACTACCACATATGGATGTGTATTTAGACATATTTTAGAGTGTAGATTCACTCATTTTTCTCCGTATGTCTTTTCAGGAAGGGTCAGATTTGTCCTTGATTTATTTATGAGGTATCCAAATGGCACTGCACTGCCAAGAAAAGAGGGTAACATCAAAATTATGGACTACTTTTTTGAGTATGTTGGTAAGGTCCGGTCATAGTCACTTGTTGAAATCTCTAAAAAGACAAATACTCCCTCCGTCCGGAAATACTTGTCATCAAAATGGATAAAAGGAAATGTATCTAGACGTATTTTAGTTTTAGATGCATCTCTTTTTATCCATTTTGATGACTAGTATTTTCGGACGGAGGGAGTAGAAAAAGAGTTGGTGATGATGGTGTGCGTGCCGTCCTGCAATATAGGCCGTCGGATTTATATCTAACGGATAGGAAAGAAACTATGGCAATTTTGCAAAAATATACCCACACGTCTCTCCACATTCGCAAATAAGGCCTTCCCTCGTTCAACCTTTTCTCTCACAAGATAAACTACTCATACAAATGCATCTTGATGTTCCATGCAACGCACGGGCAGCTAGCTAATTTCTTTTAAAATAGTTGTTGTGATAATTGGGTTGAAGTGATATATTTTGTCTGCCCCGAATGACTTCAGATTCACTAGTAGTAACAAAGAAAAGGTTGCCTTGTTAATTAACAGAAAACAGGGTGAAAACTATCACATGAGGCCGGTAAAAACAAGGCACACTGGGTTCAGTGTCATCGTCACTATAGCTGTGCGCGCGCGAGAAGTCTACATATCGAGGGGGCTATCGAGCGAGGCACCGAGACACAATGTTTGAGAGAGAAACCAATTGACAGATTATGATCAGATCGAGTTGTCACCCTTCTGCTGTCATTGGTGGGGGGAGGGAGAGAAAGACGTATTGAGAGTGTGTGCGGTAGACACAGAGGCACAGCTAGTGAGTGTGTGTGTGTGTGTAGATAGATTATTATCAAGATCGATGTGCCACCCTACTCCTTCGGTGCCGGGTAGTGTGTGTGTGTGTGTGTGTGTATGTTTGAGAGAGAAGCCATTCAATAGATTAGTATCAAGATCGAGGTGTCACCCTACTCCTTTGGTGTTGGGAAGTGTGGGTGTGTGGGGGGGCAGTGACACTCACATATCTCTACTCTTATAAAAACAGAGTTGGTGATGATGGTGTTTCTGCCATCCTGCAATATAGGCCATCCGATTTATATCCGACGGACAGGAAGGAAACAATGCCAATTTTGCAAAAAGATACCCACACCCCTCTCTGCATTTGCAAATAAGGCATTCCCTCATTCATCCTTTTCTCCCACAAGATAAACTTCTCATACAAATGCATCTTGATGTTCCATGCAATGCATGGGCATCTTGCTAGTAGGGAGAAGGAGTTTGTGTGACACATATCTAGCTATATTAAGGGATAGGTAGATAGCATATGTGTGAGAGACATTAATGGCTGTGGGTGGGCGGAATTAAAGGGGTGGGCGTGTTAGACATAGAGAGCGTGTGTGTTTCTATGTGAGAGACTTGTAGGACGGGGTAGAAAGACGAATTTAACCCTGACGGAGGGAGAGAAATACACAAAGTGCACGTGTGTGATTCCGATGCCCATAGGGAAATGAGATATGTATGCGTGTGACAGAGATTGCACAATTCATTGACGTATCACTATCTAGTGATCGTGGACGTGCATCACTTGAACATAAGTCAATATCTACTTCGTATCATGGCCAAAGGTACAATATCGATTCAACGCTATAAAGATTGGACACTCACATATCACATTTTTTCTATTTAAATAAGCCTTTTTAGTTGTGCATGCCAAAGTTACAGTGATGTTTCTTCAAACAACCAATGTAGCTATCATGAACATGCACCATTGTTACTCTTGCATTCAAATTCATTAGTCTTGGATGATTTAAGTTTCTATTTTGAAGTAATATATGTAATATTCATATATGAATTCAACGGGTACACAATTTATGAAATGGAGGCTATGTAATCATATGAGGTAACACTTTTAAGTAGCTGACTACAATATCCACTTCTTTTTGTGCGCCTCTACACTAACACGTCAATGCATTATGTTTTAAGTAAATAACCAATGGCACTAAATTATCTATTTACACGAGAAATACATAGGCTGAGCGTTTGATCCCTTTTTTGTGAACGCGCCACTACACCCGTACGATTGGCCGCGCCCATGTGAACGTCCAAGTTATCGGCGCATCATCCCGAGTTATAGTCTTTTTTCTGGGGTGGACTTCACATCAGTTATTAACTGCTGACGCGTGCCCCGTGTACACAGTCTAGCATGACCCTCCCGCTAGCACGGTCCAAAATTAGTTGAAACTGGATACGAACGATCCCGCGGGCGGCAAAATCTCCCGCCTCCTTCTAAAATTTCCGCCACCTTAGTCTTTAGCATGCAAAATCCCCCTTTTGTCCTTGGTGCACGGAGACCAACAGTTACAATACCGCCCTCATCTACATGATAGGTCGGGGCTGCTTTGGTAACTTCCGGTTCCCCCACTACACGACACCCCCATTTCCTCTCCCCCTCCCGCAAAAATGACTAACTACATGGCACGCCGTCCGTACTTCATCCCCCTTTCTCCCCTCCCCTCTCGAAACCCTAGACTGCTCGTCCACCGGCGTACCATAGCCCATTCACTGCCAGCGGCGTCCACCTCGTCGGATCTGCTTCTGCGGCCGCATCTACCCCTCCCACCTCCCCTAGAAACAAGTAGACTGCTCATCCACCACTGTACCATAGCCCATTCAGTGCCGGCCTTATCCTCGGTGCCGGATCTGCTTCGCCGGTACTCTCGTCAACCGCCGTGCATCCGCAGCAGCTCATTCGTACTCCCCACCGGAGACGCTTCGTCCACACCCACCGGAGCCGCCCCACCGACGCCCCCGTCGACGGCCTCCGATCCTCTTCGCCAACACCTTCCTCAACCCTACCGGAGCCTCTTCGCCGGCACCTTCCTCAACCCTACCGGAGTAGCTTCGCCTATACCATTCTCAACCCTACCGGGGCCGCTTTGCCAACTCACAAGTCCACGGCCTCAGATCCGCTTCCTCACACCCTCATCCAACCTACCGGAGCAGCTTTTGACGCCCCATCCACGGCCGCAGATCCGCATCGTCGACACCGCCCTTAACCCAACCACCGGAGCAGCTTCTGACGCCCCGTCCACGGCCGCAGATCCGCATCATCGACACCATCCTTAACCCAATCACCGGAGCAGCTTCACCTACGCCCTCGTCCACGGCCATAGATCCGCTTCGCCCACACCGTAGTCCACCCTGTTGGGGAACGTAGTAATTTCAAAATTTTCCTACGCACACGCAAGATCATGGTGATGCATAGCAACGAGAGGGGAGAGTGTTGTCTACGTACCCTCGTAGACCCGCAACGAAAGTGTTGACACAACATAGAGGAAGTAGTCGTACGTCTTCCCGATCCGACCAATCCAAGTACCGAACGTACGGCACCTCCGAGTTCTGCACACGTTCAGCTCGATGACGATCCCCGAACTCCGATCCAGCAAAGTGTCGGGGAAGAGTTCCGTCAGCACGACGGCATGGTGACGATCTTGATGTTCTACCGTCGCAGGGCTTCGCCTAAGCACCGCTACAATATTATCGGGGAGTATGGTGGAGGGGGGCACCGCACACGGCTAAGAGAACGATCACGAAGATCAACTTATCTGTCTAGAGGTGCCCCCTGCCCCCGTATATAAAGGAGCAAGGGGGGTGCGGCCGGCCCTAGGAGGAGGCGTGCAGGAGGAGTCCTACTCCTACCGGGAGTAGGACTCCCCCCTTCCCTAGTTGGATTAGGACTTGGGGGGGAAGGAAGAGAGGGGGAAAAGGAAAGGGGGGCGCCGCCCCCCCCTCCTTGTCCTATTCGGACTTGGGGGGAGGGGCGCGCAGTAGCCCCGAGGCCTCCTCTCCTCTTTCTCCACTAGGCCCATTAAGGCCCATTAGGTTACCGGGGGGTTCCGGTAACCTCCCGGTACTTCGGTAAAATGCCGTTTTCACTCGGAACACTTCCGATGTCCAAACATAGGCTTCCAGTATATCAATCTTTATGTCTCGACCATTTCGAGACTCCTCGTCATGTCCGTGATCACATCCGGGACTCCGAACGAACTTCGGTACATCAAAATATATAAACTCATAATGAAACTGTCATCGTAACGTTAAGCGTGCGGACCCTACGGGTTCGAGAATAATGTAGACATGACCGAGACATGTCTCCGGTCAATAACCAATAGCGGAACTTGGATGCTCATATTGGCTCCTACATATTCTACGAAGATCTTTATCCATCAAACCGCATAACAACATATGTTGTTCCCTTTGTCATCGGTATGTTACTTGCCTGAGATTCGATCATCGGTATCTCAATACCTAGTTCAATCTCGTTACCGGCAAGTCTCTTTACTCGTTTCGTAATACATCATCTCGCAACTAACTCATTAGTTGTAATGCTTGCAAGGCTTATGTGATGTGCATTACCGAGAGGGCCCAGAGATACCTCTCGGACAATCAGAGTGACAAATCCTAATCTCGAAATACGCCAACCCAACATGTACCTTTGGAGACACATGTAGAGCTCCTTTATAATCACCCAGTTACATTGTGACGTTTGGTAGCACACAAAGTGTTCCTCCGGCAAACGGGAGTTGCATAATCTCATAGTCATAGAAACATGTATAAGTCATGAAGAAAGCAGTAGCAACATACTAAACGATCGGGTGCTAAGCTAATGGAATGGGTCATGTCAATCACATCATTCTCTAATGATGTGAACCCGTTAATCAAATGACAACACATGTCTATGGTTAGGAAACATAACCATCTTTGATTAACGAGCTAGTCAAGTAGAGGCATACTAGTGACGTTTAGTTTGTCTATGTATTCACACAAGTATTATGTTTCCGGTTAATACAATTCTAGCATGAATAATAAACATTTATCATGATATAAGGAAATAAATAATAACTTTATTATTGCCTCTAGGGCATATTTCCTTCAGTCTCCCACTTGCACTAGAGTCAATAATCTAGATTACACAGTAATGATTCTAACACCCATGGAGCTTTGGTGCTGATCATGTTTTGCTCGTGGAAGAGGCTTAGTCAACGGGTCTGCTACATTCAGATCCGTATGTATCTTGCAAATCTCTATGTCTCCCACCTGGACTAGATCCCGGATGGAATTGAAGCGTCTTTTGATGTGCTTGGTTCTTTTGTGAAATCTGGATTCCTTTGCCAAGGCAATTGCACCAGTATTGTCACAAAAGATTTTCATTAGACCCGATGCACTAGGTATGAGACCTAGATCGGATATGAACTCCTTCATCCAGACTTCTTCGTTTGCTGCTTCCGAAGCAGCTATGTACTCCACTTCACATGTAGATCCCGCCACAACACTTTGTTTAGAACTGCACCAACTGACAGATCCACCATTTAATGTAAACACGTATCCGGTTTGTGATTTAGAATTGTCCGGATCAGTGTCAAAGCTTGCATCAACGTAACCATTTACGATGAGCTCTTTGTCACCTCCATATACGAGAAACATATCCTTAGTCCTTTTCAGGTATTTCAGGATGTTCGTGACCGCTGTCCAGTGATCCACTCCTGGATTACTTTGGTACCTCCCTGCTAGACTTATAGCAAGACATACATCAGGTCTGGTACACAACATTGCATAGATGATAGAGCCTATGGCTGAAGCATAGGGAACATCTTTCATTTTCTCTCTATCTTCTGCAGTGGTCGGGCATTGAGTCTTACTCAATTTCACACCTTATAACACAGGCAAGAATCATTTCTTTGCTTGATCCATTTTGAACTTCTTCAAAATTTTATCAAGATATGTGCTTTGTGAAAGTGCAATTAAGCGTCTTGATCTATCTCTATAGATCTTAATGCCCAATATGTAAGCAGCTTCACCGAGGTCTTTCATTGAAGAACTATTATTCAAGTATCCCTTTATGCTATCCAGAAATTCTATATCATTTCCGATTAGTAATATGTCATCTACATATAATATTAGAAATGCTAAAGAGCTCCCACTCACTTTCTTGTAAATACAGGCTTCTCCAAAAGCCTGTACAAAACCAAATGCTTTGATCACACTATCAAAGCGTTTATTCCAACTCCGAGAGGCTTGCACCGGTCCATAAATGGATCGCTGGAGCTTGCACACTTTGTTAGCTCCCTTTGGATCGACAAAACCTTTTGGCTGCATCATATACAACTCTTCTTCCAGAAATCCATTCAGGAATGCAGTTTTGACATCCATCTGCCAAATTTCATAATCATAAAATGCGTCAATTGCTAACATGATTCCGATAGACTTAAGCATCGCTACGGGTGAGAAGGTCTCATCGTAGTCAATCCCTTGAACTTGTCGAAAACCTTTTGCGACAAGTCGAGCTTTGTAGACAGTAACATTACCGTCAGCGTCAGTCTTCTTCTTGAAGATCCATTTATTCTCAATTGCTTTCCGATCTTTGGGCAAGTCAACCAAAGTCCATACTTTGTTCTCATACATGGATCCCATCTCAGATTTCATGGCTTCAAGCCATTTTGCGGAATCTGGGCTCACCATCGCTTCTCCATAGTTTGTAGGTTCATCATGATCTAGTAGCATGACTTCCAGAACAGGATTACCATACCACTCTGGTGCGGATCTTACTCTGGTTGATCTACGAGGTTCAGTAGTATCTTGTTTTGAAGTTTCATGATCATCATCATTAGCTTCCTCACTAATTGGTGTAGGTGTCACAGAAACCGATTTCTGTGATGTACTAATTTCCAATAAGGGAGCAGGTACAGTTACCTCATCAAGTTCTACTTTCCTCCCACTCACTTCTTTCGAGAGAAACTCCTTCTCTAGAAAGTTTCCGAATTTAGCGACAAAAGTCTTGCCTTCAGATCTGTGATAGAAGGTGTATCCAATAGTTTCCTTTGGATATCCTATGAAGACACATTTCTCCGATTTGGGTTCGAGCTTATCAGGTTGAAGCTTTTTCACATAAGCATCGCAGCCCCAAACTTTCAGAAACGACAACTTTGGTTTCTTGCCAAACCACAGTTCATAAGGCGCCGTCTCAACAGATTTTGATGGTGCCCTATTTAATGTGAATGCGGCCGTCTCTAAAGCATAACCCCAAAATGATAGCGGTAAATCAGTAAGAGACATCATAGATCGCACCATATCTAGTAAAGTACGATTACGACATTCGGACACACCATTATGCTGTGGTGTTCCGGGTGGCGTGAGTTGCGAAACTATTCCGCATTGTTTCAAATGTACACCAAACTCGTAACTCAAATATTCTCCTCCACGATCAGATCGTAGGAATTTTATTTTCTTGTTACGATGATTTTCAAATTCACTCTGAAATTCTTTGAACTTTTCAAATGTTTCAGACTTATGTTTCATTAAGTAGATATACCCATATCTGCTTAAGTCATCTGTGAAGGTGAGAAAATAACGATATCCGCCACGAGCCTCAATATTCATCGGACCACATACATCTGTATGTATGATTTCCAACAAATCTGTTGCTCTCTCCATAGTACCGGAGAACGGTGTTTTAGTCATCTTGCCCATGAGGCACGGTTCGCAAGTACCAAGTGATTCATAATCAAGTGGTTCCAAAAGTCCATCAGTATGGAGTTTCTTCATGCGCTTTACACCGATATGACCTAAACGGCAGTGCCACAAATAAGTTGCACTATAATTATCAACTCTGCATCTTTTGGCTTCAACATTGTGTGTTACTACTATCGAGATTTAATAAGAATAGACCACTCTTCAAGGGTGCATGTACATAAAAGTTATTACTCATATAAATAGAACAACCATTATTCTCTGATTTAAATGAATAACCGTCTCGCATCAAACAAGATCCAGATATAATGTTCATGCTTAATGCTGGCACCAAATAACAATTATTTAGGTCTAATACTAATCCCGAAGGTAGATGTAGAGGTAGCGTGCCGACCGCGATCACATCGACTTTGGAACCATTTCCCACGCACATCGTCACCTCGTCCTTAGCCAATCTTCGCTTAATCCGTAGTCCCTGTTTCGAGTTGCAAATGTTAGCAACAGAACCAGTATCAAATACCCAGGTGCTACTGCGAGCATTAGTAAGGTACACATCAATAATATGTATATCACATATACCTTTGTTCACCTTGCCATCCATCTTATCCGCCAAATACTTGGGGCAGTTCCGCTTCCAGTGACCAGTCTGCTTGTAGTAGAAGCACTCAGTTTCAGGCTTAGGTCCAGATTTGGGTTTCTTCTCCTGAGCAGCAACTTGCTTGCTGTTCTTTTTAAAGTTCCCCTTCTTCTTCCCTTTGCCCTTTTTCTTAAAACTAGTGGTCTTGTTGACCATCAACACTTGATGCTCCTTTTTGATTTCTACCTCTGCAGCTTTCAGCATTGCGAAGAGCTCGGGAATTGTCTTGTTCATCCCTTGCATATTATAGTTCATCACGAAGCTCTTGTAGCTAGGTGGAAGTGATTGGAGAATTCTATCAATGACGCAATCATCTGGAAGATTAACTCCCAATTGAATCAAGTGATTATTATACCCAGACATTTTGAGTATATGCTCACTGACAGAACTGTTCTCCTCCATCTTACAGCTATAGAATTTATTGGAGACTTCATATCTCTCAATCCGGGCATTTGCTTGAAATATTAACTTCAACTCCTGGAACATCTCATATGCTCCATGACGTTCAAAACGTCATTGAAGTCCCGATTCTAAGCCGTAAAGCATGGCACACTGAACTATCGAGTAGTCATCAGTTTTGCTCTGCCAGACATTCATAACATCTGGTGTTGCTCCAGCAGCAGGCCTGGCACCTAGCGGTGCTTTCAGGACGTAATCCTTCTGTACAGCAATGAGGATAATTCTCAAGTTACGGACCTAGTCCGTGTAATTGTTACCATCATCTTTCAACTTTGCTTTCTCAAGGAACGCATTTAAATTCAACGGCACAACAGCACGGGCCATCTATCTACAATCAAACATAAACAAGCAAGATACTATCAGGTACTAAGTTCATGATAAATTTAAGTTTAACTAGCATACATGCCCGTGCGTTGCAACGGGATAATAAAATTACATGCCTCTAGCTCAATAGAAGAATGAATCAAGACCCTACAAGTCTGTATTCCCTAGTTCAACATGACGCCCTTTAATTAAAGTCAAACCAGTATATTCTCTTTTATTGGTGTGTGCCTACAATTTCTTTCAATTATAATTAACCAATATATTTTCTTTTATTGGCACATGGAAGCTACCAACGTTAATAATTTGTGGCATCCATTATTCCGAAGAAGCGGACCTAACTTGATATACGGATGCGGAGCAGGCCCAGTATGGGAGTGATCGAACTCACGACCTCAAGGAACCAACCACATGTTGCTAGCCACTCAAACAAATGCGTCCTGCTAACCAATAGTCAACGTGAATATTTAAGAATCTAATGCAACATCATATTCAAATCTTTTTTTTGAACTTTAAAGAAATGTATTAAATGCCAAATATAGTTGGCAACGTGAACAATTTTCAAAATTATGAACAATTTCTGAAAAATGCATACATTTAAAAAATACGGACAAAAAATTTGAACGGAACATTTCTCGTAATTAAAAAAATTCTTAAAAGCATGAACCTTTTATAAAAATACAAATATTTTTTGAATTTGTGAACAATTTTTGGGAATGGAAACATGTTTTGCACATAGAAATTTAGAAAATGTGTTTCTTAATGCAAAAAGTATTTTCAATTTTTGAACATATCACAAAAAGAAGAATATTTTTCAAATTTGTAACATTTTTTAAATCTTGAAAAAAATTGGAAAAATCCTAGCTTTAGAAAAATGGAAATATTTTTTAAAATTTTGAAAAAATGGGAATGGAACATAATTGAAAAGTGCACGCATTTTAGAAATAGCAACAAAATTTTTGAATTCATAACATGAACTACCGAATATACTTAGCAACATGAACAATTTTCTAAATTACAGACAGTTTTTTGAAAATTTCATGCATTTTTGGAAAAAAAACAAGAACAAAAAATGTGAACGGAACATTTCTGAATTTCACATACATTTCTTGAAAACATGAACCTTTTATAAAAATATGAACATTATTTAGGTTGTGAACAAAAGTTTTTAATGGGAACATGTTTTGACCATTCAAAAGAGTTTTAGAAAATGTGTTTCTTTAATGAAATATTACTTCAAGTTTTTATCATATCGCTAAAACAAGAATATTTATCAAATTCGAAATCTGGAACAATTGTGAAAAATACAAAAATTATTTTGAAAAAGTAATTATTAATTTTAATTTTGAACGAATTTTGGAATGACAAAAAAATAAAATTCAAAACATTTTGAAAAATTGGAGCACTTTTTTTAATTCATAACTGTTTACGAAATTTTAAATTAAAAAAGTAAATTCAGAAATTTGTTTGAAAATTTTGTTTTGCAGAAAAATGTAAAAAATAGTCTTGTAATGGGAAAATAAAAAAACAGGAAATAAAAAGAAAAGGAAACAGAAAAGGAAATATTGAATCACAACAGAGACAAAATAGGCGGCCCAGTCTTGGGTGCCATGTGTGTAGTTCGAACTATTTGCCGCATTGTGCGGGAAATAGGATTTTGTTTGCTGCGTGGGCAGGAAAATGATGGGCTGACTTTAGTGGGCCATGGCGCCCGCGGCCCATACATGAAATTCTGCAGAAATTGTTTTTCCTTCGCCAATAGATAGACGTACACAAGTTTAGTACCACCTCGCTTTATTTCAAAAAACAAGAGTACCACTTCGGATAGAAAAAATAAATCTTTTAACGGTGAACGGGTGAAAATATTGGAGAAACGCACATTGCTTTTTGAAAAAATTGGAAAAACCCTAGCTTTAAAAAAATGGGAATATTTTTTAAAATTTTGAAAAAATTGGAATGGAACATAATTGAAAAGTGCACGCATTTTCGAAATAGGAACAAAATTTTTGAATTCATAACATGAACTACCGAATATACTTAGCAACATGAACAATTTTCTAAATTACAGACAGTTTTTTGAAAATTTCATGCAGTTTTGGAAAAAAACCAAGAACAAAAAATGTGAACGGAACATTTCTGAATTTCACATACATTTCTTGAAAACATGAACCTTTTATAAAAATATGAACATTATTTAGGTTGTGAACAAAAATTTTTAATGGGAACATGTTTTGACCATTCAGAAGAGTTTTAGAAAATGTGTTTCTTTAATGAAATATTATTTCAATTTTTTATCATATCGCTAAAAAAGATTATTTTTCAAATTTGAAATCTGGAACAATTGTGAAAAATACAAAAAATTATTTTGAAAAATAGTTATTATTTTTAATTTTGAACGAATTTTGGAATGACAAAAAAATAAAATTCAAAACATTTTGAAAAATTGAAGCACTTTTTTTAATTCATAACTTTTTACGAAAATTTGAATAAAAAGTAAATTCAGAAATTTGTTTGAAAATTTTGATTTGCAGAAAAAATGTAAAGAATATTCTTGTAATGGGAAAATAAAAAAGAAACAGGAAATAAAAAGAAAAGGAAACAGAAAAAGAAAAATTGAATCACAACAGAGATGAAATGGGCGGCCCAGTCTTGGGTGCCATGTGTGTAGTTCGAACTATTTGCCGCATTCTGCGGGAAATAGGATTTTGTTTGCTGCGTGGGCAGGAAAATGATGGGCTGACTTTAGTGGGCCATGGCGCCCGCGGCCCATACATGGAATTCTGCAGAAATCGTTTTTCCTTCGCCAATAGATAGACGAACACAAGTTTAGTACCACCTCGCTTTATTTCAAAGAACAAGAGTACCACTTCGGATAGAAAAAAAATCTTTTAACAGTGAACGGATGAAAATATCGGAGAAACGCACCTTGCTTTATTAGTAGGTATAGATTAATCATATTACTAAAGAACTTCCACTTAGATAGACATCCCTCTAATCCTTAAGTGATCACGTGATCCAAATCAACTAAACCATGTCCGATCAACACGTGAGATGGAGTAGTTTCATTGGTGAACATCACTATGTTGATCATATCTACTATATGATTGACGCTCGACCTTTCGGTCTCCGTGTTCCGAGGCCATATCTATATATGCTTGGCTTGTCAAGTATAACCTGAGTATTCTGCGTGTGCAACTGTTTTGCACCCGTTGTATTTGAACGTAGAGCCTATCACACTCGATCATCACATGGTGTCTCAGCACGAAGAACTTTCGCAACGGTGCATACTCAGGGAGAACACTTCTTGATAATTAGTGAGAGATCATCTTAAAATGCTACCGTCAAACAAAGCAAGATAAGATGCATAAAAGATAAACATCACATGCAATCAATATAGGTGATATGATATGGCCATCATCATCTTGTACTTGTGATCTCCATCTCCGAAGTACCGTCATGATCACCATCGTCACCGGCGCGACACCTTGATCTCAGCATCGTTGTTGTCTCGCCAATCTTATGCTTCCACCACTATCGCTACCGCTTAGTGATAAAGTAAAGCATTACAGCACGATTGCATTGCATACAATAAAGCGACAACCATATGGCTCCTGCCAGTTGCCGGTAACTCGGTTACAAAACATGATCATCTCATACAATAAAATTTAGCATCGTGTCTTGACCATATCACATCACAACATGCCCTGCAAAAACAAGTTAGACGTTCTCTACTTTGTTGTTGCAAATTTTACGTGGCTTCCACGGACTTAAGCAAGAACCAATCTTACCTAAGCATCAAAACCACAACGATAGTTTGTCAAGTTGGTGCTGTTTTAACCTTCGCAAGGACCGGGCGTAGCCACACTTGGTTCAACTAAAGTTGGAGAAACTGACACCCGCCAGCCACCTGTTTGCAAAGCACGTCGATAGAACCAGTCTCGCGTAAGCGTACGCGTAATGTCGGTCCGGGCCGCTTCATCCAAAAATACCGCCGAACCAAAGTATGACATGCTGGTAAGCAGTATGACTTATATCGCCCACAACTCACTTGTGTTCTACTCGTGCATATAACATCAACACATAAAACCTAGGCTCGGATGCCACTGTTGGGGAACGTAGTAATTTCAAAAAAATTCTACGCACTTGCAAGATCATGGTGATGCATAGCAACGAGAGGGGAGAGTGTTGTCTACGTACCCTCGTAGACCGGCAACGGAAGTGTTGACACAACGTAGAGGAAGTAGTCGTACGTCTTCCCGATCCGACCGATCCAAGTACTGAACGTATGGCACCTCCGAGTTCTGCACATGTTCAGCTCGATGACGATCCCCGGACTCCGATCCAGCAAAGTGTCGGGGAAGAGTTCCGTCAGCACGACGGCATAGTGACGATCTTGATGTTCTACCGTCACAGGGCTTCGCCTAAGCACCGCTACAATATTATTGAGGAGTATGGTGGAGGGGGGCACCGCACACGGCTAAGAGAACGATCATGAAGATCCACTTGTGTGTCTAGAGGTGCCCCTTGCCCCCGTATATAAAGGAGCAAGGGGGTGCGGCCGGCCCTAGGAGGAGGCGCGCAGGAGGAGTCCTACTCCTACCGGGAGTAGGACTCCCCCCTTTCCCTAGTTGGATTAGGACTTGGGGGGAAGGAAGAGAGGGGGAAAAGGAAAGGGGGGCGCCGCCCCTCCTCCTTGTCCAATTCGGACTTGGGGGGAGGGGCGCGCGGCAGCCACTAGGCCTCCTCTCCTCTTTCTCCACTAGGCCCATTAAGGCCCATTAGGTTACCGGGGGGTTCTGGTAACCTCCCGGTACTCCGGTATGCCGTTTTCACTCAGAACACTTTCGATGTACAAACATAGGCTTCCAATATATCAATCTTTATGTATCGACCATTTCGAGACTCCTCGTCATGTCCGTGATCACATCCGGGACTCCGAACGAACTTCGGTACATCAAAATATATAAAATCATAATGAAACTGCCATCATAACATTAAGCGTGCGGACCCTACGGGTTCGAGAACAATATGGACATGACCGAGACATGTCTCCGGTCAATAACCAATAGCGGAATCTGGATGCTCATATTGGCTCCTACATATTCTACGAAGATCTTTATCGGTCAGCCCGCATAACAAGATACGTTGTTCCCTTTGTCATCGGTATGTTACTTGCCTGAGATTCGACTGTCGGTATCTCAATACCTAGTTCAATCTCGTTACTGGCAAGTCTCTTTACTCGTTTCGTAATACATCATCTTGCAACTAACTCATTAGTTGTAATGCTTGCAAGGCTTATGTGATGTGCATTACCGAGAGGGCCCAGAGATACCTCTCCGACAATCGGAGTGACAAATCCTAATCTCAAAATACGCCAACCCAACATGTACCTTTGGAGACACCTGTAGAGCTCCTTTATAATCACCCAGTTATGTTGTGACGTTTGGTAGCACACAAAGTGTTCCTCCGGCAAACGGGAGTTGCATAATCTCATAGTCATAGGAACATGTATAAGTCATGAAGAAAGCAATAGCAACATACTAAATGATGGGTGCTAAGCTAATGGAATGGGTCATGTCAATCACATCATTCTCTAATGATGTGATCCCGTTAATCAAATGACAACACATGTCTATGGTTAGGGAACATAACCATCTTTGATTAACGAGCTAGTCAAGTAGAGGCATACTAGTGACGTTTAGTTTGTCTATGTATTCACACAAGTATTATGTTTCCGGTTAATACAATTCTAGCATGAATAATAAACATTTATCATGATATAAGGAAATAAATAATAACTTTATTATTGCCTCTAGGGCATATTTCCTTCACACCCTACCGGAGCCGCTCCACAAACACCCTGCTCGACGGTTCTAGATCTCCTTACCGGACCCCAACAGCCAGCGCAACGTCATCACCCTCGACGTTTCTAACCCGATTCCCACAGTCTGGAGAGATGCCAAGCACCCGCCACGGCCTAGGTACTTGTCACCTTTAAACCCGTCCAGCATCACCTGCCCGATGTACTTCAAATATACTAACCGGTCGCTGTTACCTGTTATGCAGCTGGCAAAAACTACAAGGACGATGTTTCTTCTGGATCTAATAGCTTGGCCAACCAAGATCCTGGACTGAGGCATTGCTATGATCTTGTAAGCGCGTCTCTCTCTCTCTTGTATTGTCCTGTGCCTGCCTGCGTGCTTTGCTAGGATTTTTGACCAGTAATCCCTTTGTGCAGACAATGATTTCTACTATTGGTTGCTAAATTAGATATGTAGATGTCATACATGATACTACCTCGTACCTCCGTTCCTAAATATAAGTCTTTCTAGAGATTCCACTATAGGCTACATACGGAGCAAAATGAGTGAATCTACACTCAAAAATGCATCTATATACATCTGTATGTGGTCCATACTGGAATCTCCACAAAGACATATATTTAGGAACAGGGGCAGTACATTACACAAAATCGTAGGTGGCATGTAGGAATTCCGGTGCACTACATTAGGCTCCCTTAGAGTGCCTCCTAGTCCAGCATACAGAGTCATGGCTAGTTTATGGTACGCACACAATCGTTAATTGGTGGTTTAAATATGCGCAAGGGATATGCAATGTAGTATCATGTAGAGATGTCTGAAATTACCGTGTCAACTTGCAGATAGGGTTACACAATGAAAAAGTACAAGATGTATGTGGCAATTTCATGGAACATCGCAAAAAAGGAGAGGCAGCGGTGAGCCTATACAGTGTGCTATGGTACGTCACTCCTCCATTGCAATCATCGTGACATGTTATTTGTATGCTAGTTCTATTAGCCAAGTTTCTTAGGGACAGTTATTATGAGTTATCCTAAAAAATAAGCACCTATGAATATAAGTTCCATGTAATAAGCCAACCAGTTCTTTTCATTGCATTTTCAGCTTATCTTTGGTATGATCAGTGGAAAGTCTAGATTGCATTATATTTTTTTCATTTTGCTGCCCATATGGAAATTAATTTGACTTGCAAACATCACAAATTGAACCCAGTGCAGTAATTAATATGATAGGAAAACGGACCATCACTATTTGCTCAAAATGAAAATACAAAGATACCATCTACTTGGCACAATCTACTTTGGTCAATATTTTCCATAGAGATCCCATTGCCTAATTTAAATGAAGAACGCATGACCCACATTTAAATGAAGAACAATTATTTATTGAAATTCGATGGTCCAAGTGGCTGGTTATTATTGTATAGCAACACCACCTGAAAGCATCATATAGCAACAGCAGCAGCTCATAGCAACTCATCATACAGCAGCAGCAGTCTGCAATTCATCATATAGCAGCAGCAGGAGCAGCTCATAGCAATTCATCATATAGCAGCAGCAGGAGCAGCTCATAGCAATTCATCATATAGCAGCAGCAGGAGCAGCTCATAGCAATTCATCATATAGCAGCATTAGGAGCAGCTTGTAGCAACTCATCATATAGCAGCAGCAGAAGCAGCTTGTAGCAACTCGTTATATAGCAGCAGTAGCAGCTCATAGCAACTCATCATACAGTAGCAGTAGCTCATAGCAATTCATCATATAGCAGTAGGAGTAGCTCATAGCAATGCATCATATAGCAGCAGCAGAAGCAGCTCATAGCAATTCATCGTATAGTGGATCAGAATGAAAATTTGGCAAAAAATCAGAGGAGATCCTCACCTTGTTGGATGATCTCATCCTTCAACAGCACCTCAAGGCCATGGCCTGGGAGGAGGGGAGGGGGAATAAGGTGCCTTCTGCCGCAGTGTGGCATCAGCCGTAGTTGTGCAACGCCCGCTGGAGTAGTGCGTTGGACGAACCACAGTGGAGCAGCTGCTGAAGACCATGAGAATGAGGGGCGGGGCCAGAGGGAGGAGAAGCAGGGAGATTTGCCCCTACCCGCCGGCCATGTAGCCTAGCTGGACATAGCATCGTCGAGGACAAGGTCAGATGGGACTAGTGGTGACGGCTCGCTGGAGGAACCCTAGTGCTACAGGCAGGGGATCGAGGTAGAGGGAAAGGGGAGAGGAGATGCAAGCGGGCAGGGCAATGAATGCTTGCATGTTTGTTTTTACTTGAGGGTCAGGTGTGACACGGGCGTCAACAGTTGCATTTTGAGTGTAATATAGGCAGACAATAGAGTCATTTTACTATTGTCGGAGTAATTGGACACGGATACCCCGAAGACGGCAAGATGATATTTCAAGACATCGGGGCTAGCAAAGCCCCTCAGTCCGACTGCCGACTACTGACTACACCAACCAGCCGGCTGCCGACTGCGCCAACCAGCCGGCTGCCGACTACACCAACCAGCCGGCTGCCGACTACACCAACCAGCCGGCTGCCGACTGCAGCCCGACCCGACACCGACAAGACACCGACGGGGCGACCATACTGCGACATCATCTATAGTGTACCGTGTCCTCTGGGTACTGATTTATAAAGTACCCCAGGGGACAAGCATGACATGCACCATGCCACTAGCTATGCCTACATAGCTTGGCTTGTAAGCTACCCAAGGTATCTTACAACCAAAGCCGCTACCACCCATGCCACTAGCTAGCTTACACATTAAGCTAGCTACACACTATAAAAGGAGGCCTCATCCATCCATCCACAGGATGGACTCACACACACATGCATACATGCTCACGTATGGACACACATCCATACGGCCACTAGTGCCAAGTGCACCACACCACACACTCTGGTGCTCACATATTTACACAGGTACGAGGCCATATGCCTAGGGCACTGACCTCAGATACAGCTCTAGGAGCAATTCTGTACCAGATATACCAGATACACTCAGACATGAAGCAGTAGGAGTATTATCTCTCCGGAGAGCTCCGAAGCTAGGTAAACCACCGCGCGCTACTCGCATACCCGCTCCCGGTCCTATCAGCAGCAGTCCTACCCACACACTAAGCCTTTGTGGCATCTGTCGACTCGCAAGCCCCCCGTGAGAAATACCACGACAGTTGGCGCCCACAGTGGGGAGTACTACTACTATGCTACCGCGCTGCTGCTGGTTTCGCTGTCCGGGCGGGACCCTTTTTTCTTCATCGCCTCCATCGCGGTGTCGCGCCGTCTCTCCGGTAGCGCTCGGGGGCTTGACATCACCCGCCCCCAGAGCGGCCGTGAGGGGTGGCGCGTCCTCGTCGTCGGCCTCGCCGCCTTCGTCATCACCACCACCTCAACGCCAGCCGTCCGTCCGCGCGCGCGCCGCGCGCGGGGCCTCTCTTCGGTCGGCCGTGTCCGTCCACGCGCCGCTCATGTCTACTTTCCTCCGTATTGCGCCTTGCTCTGGCCGACGCGGGCATTCGCTGCTCCATATATCATCTACCCTAGCTAGCTAGATGCAAGTCAACCATACTCATACACTAGCCAGAGCCAAACACTGCCAATACACTATCCAACAACCACTACAACACGAGTGTGTGAAGCTAGCGAGCAAACAAACACCTTGTCAGTTCGATTGATTCTGTAGCTAGCTAGCTCTACGTGTGTATTATGTACGCGCTATCTCACTTCCGCGTCGCCGGCCGCGTGGTCTCCACGCGCATGCGCCGCCCCAGCACTTCGCCCCGCGTGCCTCGCGCGGCGGCCGCTCCGGCGCCCCTCCTCGCCCGGCTTGCAGCTCGGGCCGCCCCGCGCGGCTCGCCATCTCCGCGCCGCGACCATCTCCTGCGAGCCCGCCGGCCCCGTGCCGGCTTCTGCACCGCCCAGCCGCGGCTTGCCGCGCCAGCTGTGCCCCTCACTGCCTTGACCGGCGTCTGTGTTGGCTCGGTCGGCCGTCCCCGCCTGCGCCGCTTCCGCGCCGGGTTCCACCCGCGCCTGCGGCGCCGGCCGCCTCCCTCTGCCTCCCGCACCTCTGCGTGCGTGCCTCCTCCCACGCCGGGTCCGCCTCGCCCTCCAGCTAGCTTCATGCGCCCCGTCGCCGCCTTCGCCACTCCGGCCAGGCCGACTGCGCTACCACCCGGACCGCGCCCATGGCCGGCTCCCTGCCCGGGCCGGCTGCTGGCTCCGCCCGGCCCCCTGCCACCCGCATCGAATCTAGCTCCGACCCGTCCGGCCCTCGTCCGTCAGTCCCACTACCTCCGTCCGGCTCCGCCTCCCGCCCACGCGCCGGGTCGGCTTGCCGCTCGCCGACCCCGCCTGCTCGGCCGCGAACCTCCTCCGCTCCGTGCCGGCTTCGCCCCCGCCAGTCTGCCCCCGCGTTCGGCGTCGACTCCACCTTGCCGGGTCTCCTCGCTGCTGCGCCCGGCCGACTCCCGCGGCACCTGACCGCCGGGTCGCCGACGCCTCGCCTCCGCTCCTCCGCCCGGCGCCGCCTCCCCTGGCCGGCTCCACCGCCCGGCCGCCGGCTCCTGGCCCCGCGCATGCCGGCTTCCGTGTGCCCTGGCCGGCTTCCGCGACCCGGCCTGCCGGCTTCCGCTGCGACCCGGCCGCCGACTTTCGCCGCGTCCCGCCCCTGTCCGGCTGCTCCTCGCGAGAAAGAAAAAGAGAGAAAAGGAAGGGTCGGCCGGGTCAACACTGTGCGTCGGCTGCGTTCGAGAAAAATGGGGCCGGCTGCCTGGGGTCCGGCTGAAATGTCAAGGGCCGATTGCCCACAGCCGGATTGGTAAAAAAAGAGATAGGATGCGAGCCGGCTGCTTGTTTCCAGAAGTCCGACTACCCAGCCGGATGGAAATGAAATGTGCGTCCGCCTGGGACAAAGAGAAGACAAAGTAGTTGCCGGAAGATCTGGCCCGACTGCTCAGTAGTCGGCCCGAATCTCGGGGGCTACACCCAGCGGGTGCGTTGCTGCGCCCCCGTGAAGAAGAAGACAAAATAGTTGCCGGAAGATCCGGCCCGACTGCTCAGCAGTCGGCCCAAATCTCGGGGGCTACACCCAGCGGGTGCGCTGACGCGCCCCCGCGAGAGGGAAGACAAAGTAGTTGCCGGGAGATCCGGCCCGACTGCTCAGCAGTCGGCCCGAATCTCGGGGGCTACACCCAGTGGGTGCGCTGGCGCGCCCCCGCGAAGATTACAGACAAGAGAAAAGTTTTGTCCGGCTTCTAGCAGCCGGCAGAAGAGAAAAAGAAGAAAAAGGGCGTTGCAAGACGCCTCGCCGCCTGGCCGGTCGAGCCTAACCGGCCGGGACCCCCCCCCCCCCCCCTTCGAGCACCCGGGGGCTCGAAGGCTACACCCAGCGGGTGCGCCGACGCGGTCCGCGTGCGCCAAGTCGCGCCAGCTGTCTTCGATGACCGTGACTACACGAAAAATGTGAGCTCCTCACCCGCATATTTTTTGCACCACACAAGCATGGATAACCACGAGCGATGCTCAGGGGCTGTCTCCGCATTTTATTACAGTAGCATCACTGTTCGCCCCGGCGCCAGCCAGAGTTGGCCCGGGGGCTGGCCGCTTGGCCTGAGACGTTAGTTCCCGCAGACGGCTTAGTACCGTGCGCGGTACCAAAGGCCCACTCTTAGTCACAGACCGCAGAGCGGCTGTCCGACTAGCAAGAGTGAACGCTGGAGGCCACCCACGAGAAAAACGTCCGGGAAGAAAAATGGTTCGGGCGACCCGGTCGTTTCTTTTATGAGTATCTACTCGGTTGAATCTGCTCCTAGACTCTGAGTACTATACACTCCACTTCGCGTCCCACTCTCAGCCACAGACCGTAGAGCAGCTCTCCGGCAAGCAAGAGCACAGGCCAAAGAGTGGAGGGAACACAAAAAAGATTGAAGGGGGCTCGGATGAAACCGAGTCGGCACCCTCCGCATAAAACTTGCAATACTAAAAGCAAGCATATGATATATTTGCGTGGACTAACCTTGTCCTTTTTATGATCATTTCCATGAACATTTGCCAAAAAACCTCTGCCCAACTTTGCCAAGTTGCCCGGAGGCTTGGGGGCTACTGTCGGAGTAATTGGACACGGATACCCCGAAGACGGCAAGATGATATTTCAAGACATCGGGGCTAGCAAAGCCCCTCAGTCCGACTGCCGACTGCCGACTACACCAACCAGCCAGCTGCCGACTGCGCCAACCAGCCAGCTGCCGACTACACCAACCAGCCGGCTGCCGACTGCACCAACCAGCCGGCTGTCGACTGCAGCCCGACCCGACACCGACAAGACACCGACGTCATCTACAGTGTACCGTGACCCCTGGGTACTGATTTATAAAGTACCCCAGGGGACAAGCATGACATGCACCATGCCACTAGCTATGCCTACATAGCTTGGCTTGTAAGCTAACCAAGGTAGCTTACAACCAAAGCCACTACCACCCATGCCACTAGCTAGCTTACACATTAAGCTAGCTACACACTATAAAAGGAGGCCTCATCCATCCATCAACAGGATGGACTCACACACACATGCATACATGCTCACGTATGGACACACATCCATACGGCCACTAGTGCCAAGTGCACCACGCCACACACTCTGGTGCTCACATATTTACACAGGTACGAGGCTAGATGCCTAGGGCACTGACCTCAGATACAGCTCTAGGAGCAACTCTGTACCAGATATACCAGATACACTCAAACATGCAGCAGTAGGAGTATTATCTCTCCGGAGAGCTCCGAAGTTGGGTAAACCACCGCGTGCTACTCGCATACCCGCTCCCGGTCCTATCAGCAGTAGTCCTACCCACACACTAAGCCCTTGTGGCATCTGTCGACTCGCAAGCCCCCCGTGAGAAATACCACGACAACTATTCCCCTTCCCTTCAATTTTTAGTGAGGTTCTACCCGAAACACCCCCCCTCCAAAGCGAAATTAGTTAAGCCCAAGCCCATAACTCAAAAATGACTTCTTTACATCTTTTATGGCTTATTTTGACAATATGCCCTGAAAAGGCGGAATCGAACTGGCCCTTAACCTGCAATTCAATTGTGCGTGCAATGATGAATCACTCCTGCCTGCTATCTGTACATTTAGGCATCATCATACATGGCATAACCTAATACATGTGCATTCCATTGTTGATATTCAATGTTTATGTTAGTTCATACGTTGCACATGATGTTTAAATGCCCCTTAAATCTGGTCAGCCAAGTGATGGTCTTTAAGCCTCCTTCTTTGCTTCTTTTGTTGATATGTAAGATTTGCTCACACTTCTGTTCAATTGCTTGTTTGCATCAGCCAGCCATACTAGGACTGTTTGCTTTGATTACTTGCTGTTCTTGACCTAACACTCTAACAGAGCTTGTCAACGATTTAAACACTAAGGGCTGCTGTAGTGGGGCCTTGTCTAACTCATAGGTGACATAAAGGTTTGGTTGTACATTACATTAGGCTCTCCAAGAGTACTTGGAGTTCCAGTTCGAATGTATGCCTAGTTTTTACATAGTGCAGACATAGTAAATGCTCATTTCATTGTGTGCAAGTGCAAGAGATGCGGCATGTTTCATTATGTGGTGTTGTTTTGTTATAATCTCATCCTTTTGTGTTCACAGACTGGAAAGTATGCATATTTATCTTCCAAGGAGACGAGTAACTAGTTTGTGTCACCTTGCAGAGGGGGTGCAATGAAGATAAGATTGAGGATTTCCAAGTACAAGATGTTAGGAATGAGCCTTGCAAGAGAAGTAGGAGCTGCGCTGAGCCTCTTCAACCTGCTAAGGTAAGTCACTGTATGCAACTCAACAGTTCAATTCCTTGTTTGTTTCAGGCATAGTTATTTTTCTCTTTTCAATTGCTTTATTTGTCCTCAGTTAATGAGATGCCCAAATAATCATGCCTGATGGTCGGTACTTGTATTACTATTAGTTGACATAATTAAAGGCCTTACCATTTAATTACTCTACCGAAGTGTGCCTGAAGCTTTGAAGTCTATTAACCAACTATTATTGCATGAGGCTCACAATCTAGTTTATACTACGCTAATGATTGCATAGTTTTGCGTGTTGTAGTATGTTTGTATGAAACCCTCTATTGTTCATTATGCTCCCTAAGACTTTAATTGAGGCACAGAATGGCCAACTGCTTGCTTACTTATACGCAACGTGCTGTCTAAATTTGTAACTTGTCTGTGTTTTCGATTGGGCCCCAACATCATGCTCCTCTGGTGAGCTAAGATGGATTTCTGTATGCAGGCTGCACAGACTATCTTTTTTATAATTTTTAAAATATCACCTGCTTATGCTTCATGACGTGTAACATTTTTTTAAAGTGACATGTAACATTATTGTTAGTCCTGTTTTGCCATGTAGTACAAAATAGTGTCTTGTTTGCTTCATTGTTGTAACTATATTTTTGCCCTAGTCATGTGTACTTACAGGAACATTTTAGGATGAAGTGACATCAACACAAAGATCTGCGAGCAGTGCGGCATGGCCGTTACCGAATGATTATGGATTGGAATTGGAATGTGCTGATGTTCTCGAGCATCAACTAGAGGTGGCAAGACAACGTGTACATGATTGTCAACGTATAATCAACAAGTTGAGACTGGACATGCAGGTAATAGATGCAGGAGTCAAAAAAATGAAACAAGACACTGAGGTAACCATGAAGGAATTGGAGATTTTGCAGACTGAAATTTGTGCTATCTGAATCCGGCCAATCCTATTTTCTGAAGAGATTATAGTTCAAATGGAGTTAAGTTGATGCGCCTCCATGATGTATGAGCTGTATTTGCCCAGTGTATGTAATTTGCTGTTTGTGTATCTTTATTATCACCTATGCCGAACCATAATGCCCAGTGGGTATAATCGGCTGTAATTTCTTTATTGTATAGTATAGGATTATTCTACCTTCCTATGCCTTGATCTCTTTGTTGTAATAGTGTAGTCTTTTTAGAGGTGATAGTATTGAGTAGGATAATTCTTTGAATATGCTATATCGTTCAAACGGGGGCCAATTCGCCCGACCATGGCCCTTCACGGGCCGTCGGATCCATGGGCCTTCTACGTCTTGTAGGATCCATGGGCCTTCTACGCCTCGTAGGTTCCATGGGCCTTCTACGTCTCGTAGGATCCATGGGCCTTGTACGTCTCGTAGGATCCATGGGCCGCTAGCACATTTATGGGTCTTGTACGGGCCTTTAATGGGCCGTAGATGGGCCTTTAATAGAAATCGTACATTTTATGGGCTGACCATAACGGGCCGTTAATAGTCCGTATTTGGTGATGCTATGAAAATGGCCCAACAGACTAACGGTCCACAAACAGGCCGACTGTAATGACGGGCTGAATTTGGCCCACAAGCAGAAAATGACAGTAACGGGCCGTAAGTAACCGAATGCTGCAAATGAGCCCAAGAATATATGGGCCCTCAGAAGGACGAAAGTTAACTTGGGCTGGAAACGGCCCAACAGAATAACGGGTCGTTAATGGGTATAAAGTGATACACTGTTCATTACGGGCCAGTTTCACCACGGGCCGTTAATGGGTGTAAAGTAATACACTGTTCATTACGGGCCAGTTTCAGCACGGGCCGCTAATGGGCCAAGAGTTACAAAGGGCCTCATATGGGCCGAAAGATGTCATGGGCTATACATGGGCTAGAAGTGAAAATGGGCTGGAATCATAGTGGACGGCCCAGATGACACTACTGGGCCTAATTCGGATAGGGCGTAACGGGCCTTGGGTTAGCGGGCTGTAAATGGGCTATATGCGAGCAGGCCGTTAATAGGCTTTCCATGGGCCGGCCTGCCAGCTTTTGACGAAGTCAAACGGGCCAGCCTTTTCACAGGAATGGGCCACTATTGGGCCGTGCCACGTGTCGACGTATCATATGCGCCTATCTGACCCGCTGACGAGCTGACACGTGTTTCGTCCAGCCAATAAGAATTTTACACGTGGAAATTTCCCATTGGTCGGGGCTGTTAATGGGTTATCGGATCCAAAACCCGACCCGATAGCTTAACGGCGTTCCGTTACGATGGATGCCACGTGTCGGTCACCCTTGACGAAAGCACTTCTGTGACGCGCGATTTATCATCATGGAAGTGGACACTTCCGTGATGATAATTTTGGTAATGTCATGGAACACTTCTACGACAGCACAGGTATGACTATCTTGATTCTGTCATAAATTTGTCATGGATGTACATGCATGACAACAAAGCGACCTACTGTGACAAACACGTATCATCACGGAAGTGTATTTTTTTTGTAGTGCCTCTCAATCCCAATTAAGCATCAACATTAAAACCCAACAATATTAATTAAAGTAACATGATGAGATTCACATGATAAATCCAACTACTAGATACTCAAGTTGTCCATAACCGGGGACATGGCTAACCATGATTAGTTTATACACTCTGCAGAGGTTTGCGCACTTTTCCCCACAAGACTCGATCTCCTCCGTTGGGGTTCTCGCACTACATGATGTTTGAGAAACGGATGACCGAAACATAGTCTTTCAGAAGCGCTAGCACCTTATGAACGGGTAGACCGTACCAACCTACATCCCCTACATCTGCTAGTCTACCACTGTAAGAGTTCGCACAACTTAGTCAATTATGCTAGAGCCCATAGTAGCTTGTGGCTGCACATGGAAGTTTCTAGTTTGAATAATCTCATGATCCCTTTGAGCCTGAGTGGCAGTCCAAAAGAAAACAGGCAATCGCTGGAATACCCAGGTGCCTCGATCCACCCAGATGTGTGTTTAAGTTGCCACCTTAGATAAACCATTAATTTAACAATCTCACATCTGTCATGGATACACTCACCCAATCCACGTCTACTAGCATAGCATGGCAATATAAGCAAACGTAGAAGTAACTCCCAAAGGTTTGATAATGAAACAGGTAATAGGTACTACCTCACCTACTTCCCAAAACCCACAATTTAATTTGATCCTAATCATGCAATTGTTTGAGGATTGGTCTAATGCAATAAAACTGGGTAGTAGGAGGTATGATCAAAGTGTTACTTGCCTTGCTGATGATCTGCGAAACCTAGCGATTCGAAGTAGCAAGCGGCGCAATCCGGGTACTCTATCGCAAACAAACAAGCATACAATAAGTACTCATCTAATGCACGGGTAAAACTCAAATAAGAGATCAAACCAGAAAGTTCAACTCAAGAACTCCGGTTGGATAAAAGAATCAAATCAAACGAAACAATGAAAGACAAACGGCCAAAGAAACAAACTTTGTTTACTATTATGGATCTAGGTCAAATTTTACAGAAGCAAAAAACTTGTTTGAGTTGGTTAAATGGAAAGAGGGTTTCGAGACGAAACTCTAGGCGCTTGAATCGCCTGATTCTGATAAACGAGCGAAAAGTTATACTAGAACGAAAATCGGATCAGAAATCGCGATCAGAAATAATCGCGGAAAATCTGAGAAAAGGAAAAACGACGAACAGATTAATGAACGAACGTTTGTTTTCTGTAACTAAATGATGAACACGTCCGTTAAAACGAACGAACGAGCGAACGCTCGCTAAATAGACTAAACCGGAAAAAACCGATCTAACTAAAAAATGAATCTAAAAAAACAATCGAAAACCGGCGGAAAAACCGAACGGTTTTTCGGGAAAAATTGGCGGTGGCGGACCTCTGCGGCGGCGGCGGCTCCGGAGGCGGCGGTGGGCAGCGGCGGCGGCGGCTGCGGCTCCGACGACGGCAGCGAGCGGCGGCGTCGGCGGCGGCGGCGAGCGGCGGCGTCGGCACGGCACGGCGGCAGCGGCGGCGGCGGCGGCGGCGGCTAGGGAGCGGCTAGGGTTAGGGTTTGGTGCGGGGTGGGCTTGGGGCTCGGGGTCGGCTCCTTATAAAGGCCCGGCGGACAGAGTCCTGGCCGATTACAACCCAAGGTCGGTTTCGCGTTTTTTTTTAAATCACGCAGAAAAACAAACAACAGAAATACTAAACGGACTCCAAAAGTCCCGAAATAAATTTTCCCCAGCTTCTAAAATCATGCCGCACAAGATGAACATTTATTTGGGGCCTAAATGCAATTTTGAAAAACGCACATTTTTCCTAAATTCAAAGAAAATAGCCAATAAATCCAAAATAAAATCTTATTTGATTTTATTATTAAATCCTCAATATTTCTTTATTTTGGGAAAGTCATTTTATTCCCTCTCTCATATTTGTATAATAGAAATAATTGAAGATAAAATAAATAAAATCAAATGATCCTATTTTCAAAATTGAAAACTCAAATATGAAATAACGAAATCCCCAACTCTCTCCGTGGGTCCTTGAGTTGCGTAGAATTTCTAGGATCAGACCAAAGGCAAATAAAATATGATATGCAGTGATGATCTAATTATAACATTCCAAATTGAAAATTTTGGATGTTACAAACCTACCCCCCTTAAGATGAATCTCGCCCTCAATTTTCGGGTTGGCTAGTAAATAGGTGAGGATGGTCCTTGGGCAGATCTTCCTCTCGCTCCTAGGTGGCTTCATTCTCGGTGTGGTGGCTCCACTGAACTTTGCAAAATTTGATAAGCTTGTTGTGGGTGACTCGGCTGGCATACTCAAGAATCTTGACTGGTTTCTCCTCATAGGTCAAATCACTGTCCAACTGAATCGCTTCCAGCGGCACTGTATCCCTCAGCAGTATTCAAGCCATCTCTGCGTGGCACTTTTTCAACTGGGAAATGTGGAATACATCGTGAACTCCTGATAATCCTTCGGGCAATTCCAACTTGTAGGCTACTTCTCCCATACGCTCCAAAACCTTGTATGGTCCTACAAATCGTGGCGCTAACTGTCCCTTAACTCCAAAGCGCTTAACTCCTCGAAGTGGAGATACTCGAAGATAGACTCGGTCTCCGACTTTGTAAACTGTCTCCTTGCGTTTAGAATCTGCGTAGCTCTTCTGCCTGGACTGGGCTACCTTGAGTCTATCACGAATCAACTTCACCTTCTGTTCAGATTCTTTAATCAAATACGGTCCAAACAACTGGCGGTCTCCAACTTCATCCCACGACAACAGGGTCCTGCACCTCCTTCCGTACAAGGCTTCGAATGGGGCCATCTACAAACTTGATTGATAACTGTTGTTGTAGGAGAACTCTGCGTATGGCAAATTCTCGAACCAACTAGATCCGTAATCTAGCGCGCAAGCTCTCAGCATATCCTCCAAAATCTGATTGACTCTCTTGGTCTGTCCATCTGTCTGTGGATGAAAAGCTATGTTGAACTCTAGCTTGGTACCTAAAGTCTCGTGCAACTGATTCCAGAACTTTGAGGTAAACTGGGTTCCTCTATCTGATACAATACTCCTTGGAACTCCATGCAGACATACGATCCTGGTCATGTATATCTTTGCCAACTTAGCACTGGTGTAGGTAGTCTTCACTGGAATGAAATGAGCTACCTTAGTCAAACGATCGACTACAACCCAAATCGAGTCATAGCCTAAATGAGTTCTGGGCAATCCTGTAATAAAATCCATGCCTAACTTATCCCACTTCCATTCGGGTATTGGCAATGGCTGTAGCAATCCCGCTAGCTTCTGATGCTCTCCCTTTACTCTCTGACACACATCACAAACTGCTACATACTCCGCAATATCCTTCTTCATTCCAGTCTACCAGAAAATATCCTTCAAATCCAAATACATCTTGGTATTTCCTGGGTGAATTGAATATGGTGAATCATGGGCCTCTTGCAGAATTAACTTCCTGATCTCCTGGTCATTGGGCACATAAACACGGTCTTCAAACCATAGGGTATCATGCTCATCATCATGAAATCAGTTAGCTTTTCCTTTGCTCATTTTCTCTTTAATAGAAGCAATCTCCTTGTCAGTCTTCTGAGCTTCTCTGATCTTATCCATCAAAGTAGACTGAATCTCCAATGCTGCTGCATAGCCTCTCGGAACTATCTCCAAACATAGCTCACGAAGATCCTCAGCTAACTCCGTCGGTAAATCTCCCGTCATTAGAGTGTTGACATGGCTTTTACAGCTCAACGCATCTGTGACTATGTTAGCCTTTCCGGGATGATAATGCAATCTCATGTCATAATCCTTGATGAGCTCCAACCATCTCCTTTGCCTGAGATTCAACTCCTTCTGCGTGAAAATATACTTCAAACTCTTGTGATCCGTGTACACCTCACAATGGTTTCCAATGAGAAAATGTCTCCAAGTCTTCAATGCATGCACTACAGGTGCTAACTCCAAATCATGAGGCTTAAGCTGTCGTGAGGCATATGAAACAACTCTTCCCTCCTGCATAAGCACTGCTCCAAGTCCTCGACATGAAGCGTCGCAATACACCTCATAATCCTTGTTCTGATCCGGCAAAATCAACACTAGTGATGTAACCAGACGTTTCTTCAACTCCTGGAAACTGGCCTCACATTCCTCAGTCCATTTGAATTTGGTATACTTCTTTAACAACTCCGTCATAGGTTTTGCAATCTTCGAGAAATTTTCAATAAATCTCCGGTAGTATCCTGCGAGTCCAAGAAAACGCCGGATCTCTCCAACTGTTGTTAGGGCTTCCCAATGTGTCACAGTGTCAACCTTGGTGGGATCTACTAATATACCTTCTCCGGATATAACGTGTCCGAGGAATCCAACTTCCTTCAACCAAAATTCACATTTGCTAAACTTGGCATATAGCTGATGTTCTCTGAGCTTCTCAAGTACCAAACGCAAATGTTCCTTATGCTCCTCTTCATTCTTTGAGTAAACCAGAATATCATCAATGAACACTTTGTTCATCATGTTCATAAAATATGCAGGTGCGTTAGTCAGGCCAAATGACATAACGGTATACTCGTACAACCCATACCTGGTGGTAAAAGCCATCTTAGGTATATCATGTTCTAGAATCTTCAACTGATGGTATCCTGATCGCAGATCGATCTTGGAAAATACCTTAGCTCCTTGCAATCGATCAAACAGATCACTGATCATTGGTAGTGGGTACTTGTTCTTGATTGTTACTTCATTCAATCCCCGATAATCAACAACCATCCTTAACCATCCATCCTTCTTCTCCACTAGAAGTACTGGCGATCCCCAAGGCGAAGAACTTGGGTGAATATAACCTTTATCCAGTAACTCCTTAATCTGCTTCTTAATCTCCTCCAAATCTTTTGCGGGCATTCTGTATGGTCTCTTAGATATTGGCCCTGTGCCTGGCAAAAGCTCAATCAAAAATTCAATATCTCTATCCGGTGGCATGCCTGGCAACTCCTCTAGAAATACATCCGGAAAATCCTTCACCAGTGGTACTTCCTCCCGCACAACTCCTGTTAGGGAATTTACTTGAATCCTCTTCGGCACATGCCAGGATACATACTTGATCCTTCTTCCTTCTGGCGTAGTAAGAAAAATTGACTTACTGGCGCATTCAATGTTCCCTTCATACTTTGATAACCAATCCATGCCTAATATCACATCCAATCCTTGCAAATCCAATACTATTAGGTCCGAGGGAAAAACATAGTTACCAATCCTTAATGGTAACTGATCACACCATAGACTAGCCATATACTCTGCTCTAGGCGAGGTTACTAACATGTGTGACCTAAGGGCTTGGGTTGGCAATTTATACTTATCCACAAATCCCCTTGAGATGTATGAATGTGATGCACTAGTATCAAAAAGAACGAGTGCAGTAAATGACTTAACCAAAAACTTACCTATTACTGCATCTGGCTGAGCTTCAACCTCCTCCACGTTAACGTGGTTCACCTGTCCCATGTTGAAAGGGTTCGGCTTCTTCCCAGAGCTTCCATTGCCACTTCCATTCCTGACTTCAGGACATTCATTGGCATAATGTCCGGTCTTCTGGCACTTAAAGCAAGTGACTTGGCTTGGGTCTCTCTTAGCTGGGGTTGACGGGTTGGTACGATTTTGGCCGTTGCTTCCTCCATTCCCATTCCCATTCTTGGGGCCATTATGATTGTGTGAGCTACCTCCTCCATCGGTATGCTGGAAAGGTCCTCCCGGTCTAGGGGTAAAACGCGGCTTCTGCTGAGCTCCAGAATTGTACTTCCCTTGTCAAAACTTCCTCTTGCGGTTCTCAATTTGCTGCTGCTTCCCTTCAATCATAAGAGCACGATCTACCAACTCCTGGTAGTTGTTGAAGCTTGCTACCATCAACTGCATGCTCAACTCATCATTCAGTCCTTCCAGAAACTTCTCCTACTTAGCGGCATCCGCAGCAACGTCATCTGGGGCATAACGTGCTAGCTTACTAAAGTCATCCACATACTGGCCAATGGTCCGTCCTCCTTGGCGTAAGTTGCGAAACTCACGCTTCTTCATGGCCATAGCTCCTGCTGAAATGTGGGCAGTACGGAAAGCCTGCTGAAACTGATCCCATGTCACCGTGGCTATAGGGTAGGTGACAGTGTAATTCTCCCACCATGATGCTGCTGGTCCATCCACCTGATGTGTGGCAAAGCGCACCTTTTTAGCATCAGTACATCCCGTAGTGGTTAACTCCCTTCCAATCTTGTGGAGCCAATCATCTGCTACTATCGGCTAGGTGCTACTGGAGAACACCGGCGGATTCAGCCTAAGAAAACGGGTTAAGTGATCAACAGGTGGTGGTGGTGGTGGGTTGTTGTTGTTGTTCCCCTGATTCTGATTCTGGACTAGCAACTGCATCAAAGTATTCCACTGCTGGATCAATTGAGTGAGCTCCCGTGGGAAAGCAAATCCATTGTCACGTCTCGGAGGCATCTGATGGGTTTAGAAAAGATGAGATTTAAGAATAGAATGAGGTCTAGAGAGAAAACACTACCCATATGCACATGAGGCAAAAGCAAACAATATCACTTCATTCAATCAAACAAGGGCATACAATCGGTCTAACTATCGCAAAAGTGCTCGGACTACTATATTTACATGGTGGAATACTACTACTGATGGGGTGGTCTACTAGAAATATTCTTCGGTTGCAGACTCCATGATATCTGCTCCAGCTTCATCAACATAGTCATCATCGCTATCATCTGGGTCTGAGTCAGTGTCGTCGATGATGATGTAGTCTTCCGGGCGAATCTCCTTGGGTTCTTCGTCTTCTTCTACTGGTGTAGGGCCTCCCATGAATATTCTGATCTGCTTGATCAGGTTGTCATTCTTCTCCACTAATACTTCGATTTCCTCCATATAATCTTCATGTGTAGCCTTGCGTTCTTCCTCCAATTCCGTGATTCTTGTCCTCGCCTTCTTCAGATCTATCATATATGTGCACATCTGGTTCTCCTGTCGTCGAATGTGCTGGTTTAACTCCTGGATGAAAGCTGTGATTGATCTATCCTTCTTGGTGCTGATCATCTCCCATTGCTCATCTCGGTGCCCACAAATCTGGTAGATAGTATCCTTGAGATCATTGTGGTAAACTTCTCCAATACGTCCCATGGCAATGTGAGCTGCCATGCTCTTTCCTAGACTCCAGGTTGGTGCATCAAAGGAAAACTCTATGGGCTTGGTGACTAGCATGAACGTCCTTCCTGGAACTTGAACTTGAATCATCCAGCACTCCTCTTCAGGTAAAGTGGCGTTGTAGGTTCTGGTGAAACTTGGTACTCCGATGTTTAGATATCTAGTGACTTCTTTCAAGTGGCGTCCAAAGGGTGTATCTTCATCCGGTTGCATGAACTTGTTCCTTGCATCCGCCATCCTAAAAGAGTAGAGAAGATGAGGAGTCAGAATGAGAAGAGTGAGTAGTGATCTAGGGCTTTAGCTTAGTGGTCATGTCCTATAGTCAGCGTGTGCTCTGATACCATCTTGTAGCGACCAGACCTCAAACGGACCAATCTCTGTGCATCAGTGTCATCCCTGGATCGGTAATGCTGACACGCACAGTACTTGAAGGATTTATACAGAGTAGCAATCACACACTTATTACATCGAGTGTCTCAAAAGAGAACTTATTACAATAAATATGGCCTAAGGCCATCTAATAACAATAATAGCGGAAGGCTTGGAAGATTGGTGAGTCCATCAACTCCGGCGGCATCACTGAGTATAGAACCACGACCTAAAGGCACCTTACTCGCCGTCTGAAAAGTCTGCAACATGAACGTTGCAGCCCGAAACGGGTCATCACATGGAATATGCTGGCAAGGTAACACAGAGAATAATGGAAGAATAAAGATATACTACATGCATATTTGGCTGGTGGAAAGCTCTATGGTTACAATTTTGCGTAAAGCCAATTTTTCCCTACTGTAAAGGAATAAATTTTATTTAACTATCATGGTGGTTGTTAAACATTGAGAGTGTATACACCCTCTCAATCCCAATTAAGCATCAACATTAAAACCCAACAATATTAATTAAAGTAACATGATGAGATTCACATGATAATCCAAGTACTAGATACTCAAGTTGTCCATAACCGGGGACACGGCTAACCATGATTAGTTTATACACTCTGCAGAGGTTTGCACACTTTTCCCCACAAGACTCGATCTCCTCCGTTGGGGTTCTCGCACTACATGATGTTTGAGAAATGGATGACCGAGACATAGTCTTTCAGAAGCGCTAGCACCTTACGAACGGGTAGACCGTACCAACCTACATCCCCTACATCTGCTAGTCTACCACTGTAAGAGTTCGCATGACTTAGTCAACTATGCTAGAGCCCATAGTAGCTTGTGGCTGCACACGGAAGTTTCTAGTTTGAATAATCTCATGATCCCTTTGAGCCTGAGTGGCAGTCCAAAAGAAAACAGACAATCGCTGGAATACCCGGGTGCCTTAATCCACCCAGATGTGTGTTTAAGTTGCCACCTTAGATAAACCATTAATTGAACAATCTCACATCTGTCATGGATACACTCACCCAATCCATGTCTACTAGCATAGCATGGCAATATAAGCAAACGTAGAAGTAACTCCCAAAGGTTTGATAATGAAACAGGTAATATGTACTACCTCATCTACTTCCCAAAACCCACAATTTAATTTGATCCTAATCATGCAATTGTTTGAGGATTGATCTAATGCAATAAAACTGGGTAGTAGGAGGTATGATCAAAGTGTTACTTGCCTTGCTCAAGATCCGCGAAACCTAGTGATTCAAAGTAGCAAGCGGCGCAATCCGGGTACTCTATCGCAAACAAACAAGCATACAATAAGTACTCATCTAATGCACGAGTAAAACTCAAATAAGAGATCAAACAAGAAAGTTCAACTTAAGAACTCCGGTTGGCAAAAAGAATCAAATCGAACGAAACAACGAAAGACAAACGGCGAAAGAAACAAACTTCGTTTACTATTAATGATCTAGGTCAAATTTTACAGAAGCAAAAACCTGTTTGAGTTGGTTAAACGGAAAGAGGGTTTCGAGATGAAACTCCAGGCGCCTGAATCGCCTGATTCTGATAAACGAGCGAAAAGTTATACTAGAACAAAAATCGGATCAGAAATCGCGATCAGAAATAATTGTGGAAAATTCGAGAAAAAGAAAAACGATGAATAGATTAGCGAACGAATGTTCGTTTTCTGTAACTAAACGATGAACGCGTCCGTTAAAACGAACGAACGAGCGAACGCTCGCTAAATAGACTAAACCGGAAAAAACTGATCTAACTAAAAAATGAATCTAAAAAAAAGATCGAAAACCGGCAGAAAAACCGAATGGTTTTCCGGAAAAAACCGGCGGCGGCGGACCTCGGCGGCGTCGGCGTGGCACGGCGGCAGCGGCTAGGGCGCGGCTAGGGTTAGGGTTTGGTGCGGGGTGGGCTTGGGGCTCGGGGTCGGCTCCTTATAAAGGCCCGGCGGACAGAGTCCTGGCCGATTACGGCCCAAGGTCGGTTTCGCGTTTTTTTTAAATCACGCAGAAAAACAAACAAAAGGAATACTAAACGGACTCCAAAAATCCCGAAATAAAATTTCCCCGGCTTCTAAAATCAAGTCGCACAGGATGAACATTTATTTGGGGCCTAAATGCAATTTTGAAAAACACGCCTTTTTCCTAAATTCAAATAAAATAGCCAATAAATCCAAAATAAAATCTTATTTGATTTTATTATTAAATCCTCAATATTTCTTTATTTTGGGAAAGTCATTTTATTCCCTTTCTCATATTTGTATAATAGAAATAATTGAACATAAAATAAATAAAATCAAATTATCCTATTTTCAAAATTTGAGAAAACTCAAATATGAAATAACGAAATCCCCAACTCTCTCAGTGGGTCCTTGAGTTGCGTAGAATTTCTAGGATCAGACCAAAGGCAAATAAAATATGATATGCAGTGATGATCTAATGTATAACATTCCAAATTGAAAATTTGGGATGTTACACACCAGATCTGGGAGTAGGAATAACCTGTCCTCAAGCAAGAAGCATGTGGGGGATCTCCTTGGTCAGGTATCTGGCCGCACGAAGCTTCACAATGTACGCCTCTATAATAGAGGAGGCCACCCATCGGCCCTGTGGGCTGGGTCCTGACATGATTGGGCAGCTTGAAGCAATGAAGTCGAACCTCGGGTGCTAGAAACTCGAAGTTGGAAGGGCTGAGGAAAGGGTCGGCGCAAAATAAGACGGCCCTTGGCCCCTTTATAAAGGCAACGGATATCGAACGCCTCCTCCTAAGCATGAAAACCTGCCTATTCCAAAGGGATCATGCCAATGGAACGGTTGGGTTACCCACACCCGTATTGATGAGAATCCCGCAATAAGGGAACACGGTCTCTGTTTCGACAAGACGTGCCAAGAAAACCGCGCTTCGAAACATGGAACGGCAGGACAAGAAATGGTTCAAAATAATGACCGGGCAAGCGTGATGTCACATTACAAAGAGTTGTCGGCGGATTGGATTCGTGATATATTATACTCTCCGCGGTTGTGCGTGGTACTAGTGTTGCAGATCCGGACACGTTCGTCACGTACGAAGACTATCTTGGAGTATTCGGAAAGGGGAACCCGCCTTGCAATGCCAAAGACAATCTGCACGCCGGACACCTCGTCATTGAAGCCTGGTTCTGGGGCTACTAAGGGAGTCCTGGACTAAGGGGTCCTCGGGCGTCCGACCTATTGGACATGGGCCGGACTGATGGGCTATGAAGATACAAAGACCAAAGACTCTACCCATGTCTGGATGGGACTCTCCTTGACATGGAAGGCAAGCTTGGCATCCGAATATGAAGATTCCTTTCTCTGTAACCGGCCTTATGTAACCCTAGAACCCTCCGGTGTCTATATAAACCGAAGGGCTAGGTCCGTAGACATAGATCCTCATAATCATAGTCAGACAGGCTAGACTTTTAGGGTTTAGCCATTACGATCCCGTGGTAGATCAACTCTTGTAATACTCATATTCATCAAGATCAATCAAGCCGGAAGTAGGGTATTACCTCCATAGAGAGGGCCCGAACCTGGGTAAACATTATGTCCCTTGTCTCCTATTACCATCGACCTTAGATGCACAGTTTGGGACCCCCTACCCGAGATCCGCCGGTTTTGACACCGACAGGGGTATCTAGGTTGCCCAAAAATGGCAGGAGGGGGTCTATATATGGAGAAGGTTAGGGTTTGAGGGGGTTAGGAGGGGTTTGAGGCCGTCTCGGAGCCCTCCGATCGCGATCTGACGCACCGGTCGAGACGGGAGGTTGGTTGGGCCTAGGTGGGGTTAGTGGGCTATGTAGGAGAGGTATCGGGCTGAGAAGAGAGATGGAAATGCAGCCCGACAAGGTTTCCGGACACCAAAAACGTCCGACGGTTTGACCGACTATAATGCCGCTATAGTTATCTGTTGGGGCGTCAAACGGACTCCGAATGCGATGAAATTTGGCAGGCGGTCTACCGACAACATAACAACACTGCATGCCAACTTTCATCCCATTCCGAGAACATTTTCTGGCCACTTATAAAATAATATTTCGGACGTGCCGCGGGCGCGTGCGAGTGTGTCTGAGCTTAGAATGGACAACGGAGAGAGCTGGCAGATCCGGACGGATGCAAGTTTTGAAAACATGAGGATCCAATGCAGATGATGACATGATGAAATGCAACAAACAAATAAAACACACGGCTGACACGCAAAACATGGAAGGCAACTGGGAAGGCATCTGGAGCATCTGTCTCGGGGCGTCACAACTTACAACACTCCTCCACTTACAAGAGATCTCGTCCCAAGATCTAAGGATGGCACTAGAGAGAAGCGAGAGAGGAAGAGGTAAAACAAAGTTGCTTCTTAGACAAAAGAGTGAAACCAACGAACCTTGAGAGGTTAAACAAATTAAAAGAAGGAATCCAACAAAGATGCAAGAAGTTGAAAACACTCCATTATAAAAGAGGAACAAGGAACATTGCGAGAACCTTGTAGGTTGAAGGACATAAAACGAGAGCTTAACGGATCAAAAAGAATATGAAAGCATACCGGTAGAAAAGAGAAACAAGGAACACCATGTGAACCTTGGAGTTTGCAAAGCTATGAATGACGAGAACAATGGACAAGAAGTACATGCAAGCACTCCGGTTGAAACGAGATGTACAAGGAACGATAAAGATCAATTGCGATAACACTCCAGTTGGAAATGGAAGGCATAGAATATGAACTTGGCAAAATGAAAGCACTTGGATGAGACTCCTGTTAGAAGAGGAATGATAGACACAACAGTCCAGTTAAAACAAGAGAAGGAATAAGAATGATATAATTTGGACAGCACTCCGACTGTAAATGGAAGGAATTTAACATGAACTTGACAAGATGAGAGGATACTTGATGAAATCAACAACACACTGCCTCCAGAACTATTGAAAGAATGGCACAAGGGGTAAGAAAGATTTCAGACATCACTCCGGTTGAGAAGGGAGGTAAAACTTGATAAGATGAGAGAACTTGAATGAAGGACACGACACTCCGCTTGAATGGATAAGCAAAGGAAAGAACAAGATCTTTTAAAAAAATGGGATGATGGGTCGAAGAGTACAACATCACAATGCCTCTAAAATGAAAGAATAGAAGCTAGATCGTTAGGAAGAAAGAAAGTAGAAGAAAATGATAACTTCTACCACCAATGAATTTGAAGACATCCTTAGAAAGAAGGATTGAATGGAGTTGTTGAAAATTAAACAACAAAACAATAAGGTTGTTGCGGGCTTACGGAAAACGTCTCAAAATTATGAGGTGAAATTCTGCCACTAACGGAAACAATAGATTGGATTGATATCAACAAGGAGACGAGAAACTTATTTCACTGGGAGGATAAATGAAGAACTTGGGTCATTTATAAGCACCATAAATAGCAACAATCCTTAAGGAAAGCATTAGGTGAAATATAACCCAAGATAACTCCAATGAAGAGATTGATGGGTTGCAAAGGATCTCGTGAACGAATTGAAAATGTTGGGTTTAAAATATGTCATTCCAGACAACTTGTGAATCATGAAACACGAAGGGAAATTGTCAAGAGTGACATAACACCACCTCAAATGATAAGGTAGAAAGAATTGCACTTCGGAAGGCAAATGAAGAATGCTTGAACTCCGCAAACAAAACATGTGTTGGGCACCATGTTTATTTTAGAGTATAGCTTGGCGGATCTTAGCTTCGAGAGAAACCTTGAAGAACAATTGAGGAATGAAAGGAATCCTTGACGAACCACCATGCGGAGCCTTCGTGAGAACTCCACTAATAAAAGAATGATCAAACGAAAGGAAAGCTGAAAGAACTCTGGTAATAAAAGGATGATAGAAAGAAAGAGAAGTTGAAAACACAAGGTGAATCCTTGCAATGGTTTTGATGGAGCTTCGCGACGAGTTAACTAAGAGAGCTTGGCACTCTGGAAACAAAAGATGAACAACTTAGCACCGACAAATTGATATTGTGAACAAACTCCAAAAGAAGGAATTAATCACTTGGATGAATAAAGAATACGAATTATGTTATGCGCATCCTTCACCAATTTAAATTGATGACGAGCAACGGATTTGACATACTACTTATTCTTCTTGAAAAGATTGAGGAGAGAAATAGCGCAACTTGGGAAGGTCTTGCATGAACCATCGGTAGGATTTGGAAAGAACGAATGAATTGATACGATAACAACGGAAGAGAAATGTTGGACGGACCATCGTAAGGATTAAAAGAACGAATGAAGAAAACAAACGCATCACCAGGAAGAATTGGAAAATGAACGAAGATACTTGAGAGAATTTAGATACAAGTGAACGAAGAGATCCTGAGCTGATTACAGAATACTTGAATGATGCACCGGTAAGATTGGAGAGCGAGAGCTGAAAGCTGGAATGAATAATTCTGAGATGATGGGCACCGGAGAATCAAACTGAAAAGACTCCTGAATTGCTCCGGATGGGTGAAAAGAATTCTCACAATCGAAAAAATTGTGAGAGGATAGTATAAAGCTAGAGCTACGCATCTTCAAGAGGACGGAGCAAGATTGAAGAGAAACTCTTCTTCGGTCTTAAAAATTCAAGAATGACGATGAGAAACACCACCATGATTTGTTGAGATACTCCGAGAGAATGAAAAACAAAGAGGTTGAGCCAACAACGAAAATTAATTTGAAATCGATCTTGGGAAAACATCTGACTGATGAAATTCATTCTTACGTCAAACTTCGAAAGGAATTTGGGAATAGCTCCGGGAAAATTATAAGAGTCAGGTAAGATCTTGGAAAAAGACCTGTGGGTTAGGGCCCACTCAAGAGATACACCATTGAACGATTTTAAAAGAGAGATTGCGCCAGTTGAATTAAATGGATCAAAAGAGATAACAACCTCGAGATATCTTGAACGAATTGGAATGAAAACACGAATCTCCTGAGATATCTTTAGTACTCCAGAACAAATGAATAACAAGAAGTGAAAGAACTATGAGGTGCACCGGTGTGCCAAAACATTTGAAACGAGGAAAAGGATATGATCAACACCGAAAACTTGAATTGAATCCACCGAAGAGAATATGAGGATGAAGAATGATAAACTTGAAGCTTCCTTAGTATATTCCTGAGAATCACCAGATAAAAACATTGATGGAAAAGAACGGAGAGACTTCCCATCAATAAAAATATACTTGATAAGAAACCTAAGTCCTTGAAGACAAAGGGGGGATGGCGGGAAAACAAAGGCAACTTGGGACGTATGAAACAAACACCGTTGAGAAAACTTAGAATTGATCTTGCGGATGTTGAAAATGATTGGATCCACTTGAAGAGAAGCACGTCGGTTGGAAAAGAGTTAACATGACAATCTCGATTATCATGAAGGATTAGTATTCATATAGAAATGTGAGAACACCACTTAGGAAAGGTATGGAATCAACACTTTACACTGAAGCAACTCGAATACCACAACTCAAAACAAAAAGAAGGATTGGCTTAGGAAATAAGCCAGAACAAACATATGATAGACCCCATATCGTATCATGTGTTTGTTGGAAAGAATTCCTATGTGATACTTGAATGCCCACCTAAAAACTCCCGAAACTTTCTGGTTATGCAATCAGGTGTTGGGGATACAGGGAGGCACAATATATATCACACAACTAGCAAGCCCTACGCTCCAACTATATCCATCTGTCAACACATAACCAAGAAACTTTCGGAAATCATGTACCTCAACCTTCGAAAAACATCTGTTATATGAGTTATGGCAATGCTCCCGAACTCCCGCCCCAGTACTGGGTGGCGTCGAGGTTATCTCACCAACAACTTCATAAAAGAGATTTTCGATGTCGGCGAACTCAGGTATTCTAGAACTGCAACGATAAAATTGTGACGACAACACCTCGGAGCTCAACTCCCTAGGACAGTGCCACAACCCCTAAATGTCAGGAGGCACCAAGAACAATGTTCTCGTCACAAGAATATTGGAACGATCCCAAGATACCTGCGTGATCCTAAAATGTCGTGAAATTTGAGGAGAGGAAAGTCAAAACATCTACGTCAGGAGGCCTAACCAGAGCGACGAAAGGACTGAGGAGTAAAAAGAATCCTACTCTCCGATATATATAATCCTAAGGCTCAAAACATTTTTGTTCTAGACTCAACAACGTCAGTGATTCGATCCAGCAGGGGGCTCCTAAGTCGGGCATGGCTCTGATTACCAACTTGTAACGCCCACGATACGGCTATATCTCCCACGTGTCGAGGCACGACTTAGAGGCATAACCGCATTGTGGTTTTGTCGCAAGAAGGGTCTTCTTCACACAATCCCATGTAATGAACAAGAAAGGGATAATAGAGAGTTGGCTTACAAGCGCCACTTCACACAATACTTAAATAATTCATACATCATCCAAAATACACACATAGACCGACTACGATCAAAACCAAATGAAAAGAAGATAACCCCAAATGCTAGATCCCCGATCGTCCCAACTGGGCTCCACTACTGGTCATTAGGAAACGAAACATAGTAACGACCAAGTCCTCGGCGAACTCCCACTTGAGTTCGGTAGCAACACTCGCACTGGCATCATCGGCACCTACAACTGTTTTGGTAGTATCTATGAGTCACGAGGACTCGGCAATCTCAAAACCCATGAGATCAAGACTATTTAAGCTTATGGGTAGGATAAGGTAATGAGGTGGAGTCGCAGCAAGTGCTAAGCAAATATGGTGGCTAACGTACGCAAATAAGAGTAAGATGAGAAGCTACGCATCGGTCGTGAAGCTAGAAATGATCAAGAAGTGATCTTGATACTACTTACGTTCAAACATAACCCAAACCATGTTCGCTTCCTGGACTCCGCCGAAAAGAGATCATCACGGCTACACACGCGGTTGATCCATTTTAATTAAGTCAAGTGTCAAGTCTCTACAATTGGATATTAACAAATTCTCATCTGCCACATAACCGCGGGCATGGCTTTCGAAAGTTTATACCCTGGTGTCCCAACTTAGCCCATCGCAAGCTCTCACGATCAACGAAGGATATTCCTTCTCCCGGAAAGACCCGATCAGTCTCGGAATCCCGGTTACAAGACATTTTGACAATGGTAAAACAAGACCACCAAGACCGCCCGAATGTGCCGACAAATCCCGATAGGAGCTGCACATATCTCATTCTTAGGGCACACTGGATGAACACTGCCTATGGCAACCGAAGACCCCGGGTGAAGGGGTGGCACCGCAAGTGGCTCTAGGTTGGACCAACACTCAGTGGAGCACTGGCCCGGGGGGTTAAATATAGATGACCCTCGGGTTTGCAACCCCAAGGGAAAGTTATAGGTTGTTAGGAAAATGTAAAACCAAGGTTGGGCCTTGCTGGAGGAGTTTTATTCATAGCGAACTGTCAAGGGGGTCCCATAACCCCAACTGCGTAAGGAACGCAAAATCAAGGAACATAACACCGGTATGACGGAAACTAAGGCGGCAAGAGTGGAACAAAACACCAGGCATAAGGTCGAGCCTTCCACCCTTTGCCAAGTATATAGATGCATTAATTAAAATAAGAGATAATGTGATATCCCAACATATCCATGTTCCAACATGGAACAACCTGCAAGGCACCTGCAACTAGAAACGCTATAAGAGGGGCTGATCAAAAGCGGTAACTTAGCCAAACAACGGTTTGCTAGGAGGGTGTGTTAGAGGCTTGACATGGCAATAAGGGAGCCATGATATAACAAGTGGTAGGTAGCATGACATAGCGATCAAGTGAGCAACTAGCAAGCAAAGATAGAAGTGATATCGAGGATAATGGTCATCTTGCCTAAGATCCCGCATGGAAGAAGAACGAGTCCATGAAGAAGACAAACGGACGTAGCCGAATGAATCCTCACAACTTCGGAACGAAACCGAAGCTAACGAGAGAAACAAACCAGAAAGAAGCAAACAACATGGTAAACACACAAGCATAAACATGGCATGATGCACAACCAAGGATGATGCATGTCTGCTTTAATGAGGCATGGCATGGCAAAATGCAACAAACAACACTACAAGTTAAGTGGAGCTCAATATGCAACGAGTTGCATATTGACGAAACACCACATTCGATTATTTAGTTCTCTCCCTTTTATGTACCCAACAATATTAAATGTTATTAAACATGGCAAGGGGTGAAGCATAAAGAAACTATCTATTTATGCAAGTTTAAATGAGGCCAGAAATAACAAACAACAATCCCGGAAGATCCCATGAGCATATTTTAGATTTGGTACTGTTTTGCCCTAAACCATATTTTAGAGGTGTTAAACATGCAATATATGTGCAACATGTTAAACTATGCATTTTTCTACCCCATTTACATATAAAGCTTATTAAGTTTGGAGCTATGGTTATTTAGTTGTGAATTAAATCATTTTAACATGGCAATATGCAAAATAAATGCAAACAGCATTCTAAACATTTTAAACATGGATGGGAGTTGGATATTATGAAACTAGATGAAATTCTAGGTATTTTACATATATGAAGTTTTTACATGTGATGCACGGTTGGTGAGTTATTAAATGCATGATGACTAGGGTCTTTTCTGTAAAACTGCACTCTCTGGAATAATAGCTAAGTCGCAGAGGCGGGGGGGAAATGCAACGGGCCGAAATTGGCAGGCCCAAAAGTGCACAGGGGAGGTTGCGGGCGGCTGCTCACGTTGGGCCAATAGGCCAGCTGGGGATGCGGTGGCCCACGCAGAAGGGCAAGGCGCGGCTGGGCCCTAGCGCTCGTCCCCGCTGGCGGGATCGAACGAGGTGGAGGGGCGCGGTCAACACTCTAGGACGAGCAGGGCTTGCTAGTCGTCTCGTTCGTGAAGCAGGGGATGGGAGTTGGCGATGCAGGATGCAGGGCACGGTCGCGAGACCGGCGGAGGAGGTCGGGGCGGCGGCTCCGGGGCGCCCTCGGCCAGATCTGGCCCCAGGGACCCATTCCCGACACCGGTGATGCCCGGCGACACGAGGTCGGCCGGATCTAGCGGCAACAGTAGCGACCAAGGAGGGGCATCACCTGCAATAGAGAGAGAGAGGTGAGCGGTGGGAGGAGAAGAGAGGGAGAAGAGGCAGGGACGGCGGAGCTCCGACCTGGGAGAGCTGCTGGTCGCCGGTGGGAGGAACTCGGGCAGGCAGTGGGGTCTGGCGAGGCGGCACCGCGGGCGAGCTCCAGAGCAAGCACAGGGCTCGGGCGCAGGGGTGCACGAGGGGCGCGGCCTGGTTGCGGCCCGGGTCGGGCTCCTCGTGGGCCTGTAGGGCCGCGACGATTGGAGCGCGGGGGAGGCGACGTGGAGGCGGGGGATAGGTCGAGGCACGGTCAGGTGGTGGCGCCGGCGAGTGGCAGATCTGAGGTGGAGGCACATGGAAATTGAGGGGGGAGACGGCTAGAGGTAGGTGGGGGGTCTAGGTTGCCCAAAAATGGCAGGAGGGGGCCTATATATGGGGAAGGTTAGGGTTTGAGGGGGTTAGGAGGGGTTTGAGGCCGTCTCGGAGCCCTCTGATCGCGATCTGACGCACCGGTCAAGAGGGGGAGGTTGGTTGGGCCTAGGTGGGGTTAGTGGGCTGTGTAGGAGAGGTATCGGGCAGAGAAGAGTGGCGGAAATGCAGCCCGGCAAGGTTTCCGGAGACCGAAAACGTCCGATGGTTTGACCGACTATAATGTCGCTATAGTTATCCGTTGGGCGTAAAATGGACTCCGAATGCGATGAAATTTGGCAGGAGGTCTACCGACAACATAACAACACCGCATGCCAACTTTCATCCCATTCCGAGAACATTTTCGAGGCACTTATAAAAAAATATTTCGGATGTGCCGCGGGCGCGTGTGAGTGTGTCTGAGCTCAGAACGGACAACGGAGAGAACTGGAAGATCTGGACAGATGCAAGTTTTGAAAACATGCGGATGCAATGCAGATGATGACATGATGAAATGCAACAAACAAATAAAACACACGGCTGACACGCAAAAGATGGAAGGCAACTGGGAAGGCATCTAGAGCATTGGTCTCAGGGCGTCACACTTTAAGAAGGCCGTTATCTACATGGGCCATAGGCCTAAAAGTGTCACGGGCCATTATCAGATGGGCTGTAAGCAGGCCAGATTCAACGCGGGATGTAATTAGGCCCAACTTTTACACGGGCCATTAACAGGCTGATAGGCCAGTTGGGTTGAAATTTATCCACGAAGACTACGGGCCGTTAAGAGGCCTAAAGTTACTTCGGACAAGAAATAGCCCAGTTTCTGCATGGGCCGTTAAAGGGCCTAAAGTTAAACCGGGCCGACAACGTCCTAGATGCACCACGGGCCGCTAATAGGCCAAAACTATTATCGGGCCGAACTGATTAACGGGCATTTAACAAGCTGAAATACAAACCTGTCTTAGAATGGGCCCAAAAGAATGTGGCCTGTTAACGGGCCTGATCCGATATGGGCCGTAATTTGGCCCAAAACACAGCAGGCTATGAATGGGCCTAATCTGCTATGGGCCTCAATTTGGTCCAAAACATGGCAGGCTGTTAATGGGCATCCCACTAGTGTGTGAAAAAACATGGTGGGCCTTTAGCTGGGCCGGCCTTTTCACCGGAATGGGCCTCTGGTGTGCCGTGCCACATGTCGACATATCATAGGCCCTCTTGTCCAATGTGTGGATGACATCTGTCCCATCGGTGAGCAAACACATGTTTCCTCCGGCTAATGAGAATTTTACACATGGAAAATCCCCATTGGTCTGGGTTGTTAACGGGTTATCGGATCCAAAACCAGACCCGGTAGCTTAACAGTGACCCATTACGATCGATGCCATGTGTCGGTTACCCTTGACGAAAGCACTTCTATGACGCGCGATTTATCGTCATGGAAGTGGACACTTCTGTGATGATAATTTTGGTAATGTCATGGAACACTTCTACGACAGCATGGGTATGACTATCTTGATTCTGTCATAAAATCGTCATGGATGTACATGGATGACAGAAAATGTGACCTACTGTGACAAACACACATCACGGAAGTGTATTTTTTGTAGTGGAAGGCAAGATTTTGTTGCCAAGAATGGAACATTTCTAGAGAAGGAGTTTCTCTTGAAAGAAGTGAGTGGCAGGAAAGTAGAACTTGATGAGGTAGTTGTACCTTCTCTCGAATTGGAAAGTAGCACATCAAACAAAACCGTTCCCGTGATTCCTACACCACCTAGAGAGGAAGCTAATGATGATGATCATGAAACTTCAGATCAAGTTACTACTGGACCTCGTAGGTCGAATAGAGCGCGTTCCACACCAGAGTGGTACGGTAATCCTATCCTGGAAGTCATGTTAGTAGACCATGACGAACCTGTGAACTATGAAGAAGCTATGATGAGCCCAGATTCTGATAAATGGCTTGAGGCCATAAAATATGAGATAGGATCCATCTATGAGAACAAAGTGTGGACTTTAGTGGACTTGCCCGGTGATCGACAAGCCATTAAGAATAAATGGATCTTCAAGAAGAAGACAGACGCTGATGGTAATGTCATGATACGTCTCCAACGTATCTATAATTTTTGATTGCTCCATGCTATATTATCTACTGTTTTGGACTATATTGGGCTTTATTTTCCACTTTTATATTATTATTGGGACTAACCTATTAACCGGAGGCCCAGCCCAGAATTGTTGTTTTTTGCCTATCTCAGTGTTTCGAAGAAACGGAATAACAAATGGAGTCCAAACGGAATGAAACCTTCAGGAACGTGATTTTCTCACCGAATATGACCCAGGAGACTTGGACCCTACGCCAAGGAAGCTTTGAGGTGGGCACGAGGTAGGGGGCGCGCCCTATACCCCCAGGCGCGCCCCCACCCTCGTGGGCCCACCGAAGCTCCACCAACGTACTTCTTCCTCCTATATATACCTGCGTACCCTCAAACGAACAGATACGGAGCAAAAAAACCTAATTCCACCGCCGCAACTTTCTGTATCCACTAGATCCCATCTTGGGGCCTGTTCCAGAGCTCTGCCGGAGAGGGCCGTCATCACGGAGGGCTTATACATCATCATAGCCTCTCCGATGAAGTGTGAGTAGTTTACCTCAGACCTTCGTGTCCATAGTTAGTAGCTAGATGGCTTCTTCTCTCTTTTTGGATCTCAATACAAAGTTCTCCCCTCTCTCATGGAGATCTATTCGATGTAATCTTCTTCTTTTTGCGGTCTGTTTGTTGAGACCGATGAATTGTGGGTTTGTGATCAAGTATATCTATGAATAATATTTGAATCTTCTCTGAATTCTATTATGTATGATTGGTTATCTTTGCAAGTCTCTTCAAATTATCAGTTTGGTTTGGCCTACTAGATTGGTTTTTCTTGCCATGGGAGAAGTGCTTAGCTTTGGGTTCGATCTTGCGGTGTCCTTTCCTAGTGACAGAAGGGGCAGCAAGGCACGTATTGTATCGTTGCCATCGAGGATAACAAGATGGGGTTTATTTCATATTGCATGAATTTATCTCTCTACATCATGTCATCTTGCTTAAAGCATTACTCTGTTTTTAACTTAATACTCTAGATGCATGCTGGATAGCGGTCGATGAGTGGAGTAATAGTAGTAGATGCAGAATCGTTTCGGTCTACTTGTCACGGATGTGATGCCTATATATATGATCATGCCTAGATATTCCCATAAATATGCTCAATTCTGTCAATTGCTCAACAGTAATTTGTTCACCCACCGTAGAATACTTATGCTCTTGAGAGAAGCCACTAGTGAAACCTATGGCCCCGGGTCTATTCTCATCATATCAATCTCCATCACTTTAATCTTGCTTTGCTTTTTACTTTGCCTTTTACTTTTCACTTTGCATCTCTATACCAAAAATACCAAAAATACTATCTATCAGATCTCACTCTCGTAAGTGACCGTGAAGGGATTGACAACCCCTCATCGTGTTGGTTGCGAGTAGCTATCATTTTGTGCAGGTGCGAGGGACTTGAGCGTGGCCTCCTACTAGATTGATACCTTGGTTCTCAAAAACTGAGGGAAATACTTACGCTACTCTGCTGCATCATCCTCTCCTCTTCGGGGAAAACCAACGCAAGCTCAAGAGGTAGCAAGAAGAATTTCTGGCGCCGTTGCCGGGAAGTCTACGCAAAAAGTCAACATACCAAGTACCCATCACAATCCCTATCTCTCGCATTACATTAGTTGTCATTTGCCTCTCGTTTTCCTCTCCCCCACTTCACCCTTGCCGTTTTATTCGCCCTCTCTTTCTCCTTCTCCTTCTCCTTCTCCTTCTCCTTCTCCTTCTCCTTCTCCTCCTCCTTTCTCCGTTTGCCTTTTCCTCGCTTGCTTGTCATTATGTCTGAATTTGGGGAAATTATTGTTGATATGGACAATAATAATATCATGGAGAATTCCGATGCTCCTACTGAAGAACCCCCTACCTTGCATACAAAAAAAATTCGTGTTGGTAGTGGTAATACTATTGGAAAAGGAGTTATCCAAGATTTCTTTACTTGTGCCGATGCTTTACCCTCTATGGGCGGTTCTATTCTTCATAGAACTAGGAGTCTTGCGGACGCTATTGCCATGCTTATAGTTGAACTTGAAAGACAATTTATGCACATGCATCCTTGCATACAACGAATCTTCTTAGAATTCTCTAACATCGAGCATTCTTCTATTAAGCGTGCCGCTACTATCTTTTTGGCTCATGAGTTTAGATTTATAATAAAAGAGGCCAAAGAAATCTTTGCGCATTATAGGGTGGATGCTAGTCATCCTCCCATTGAAGCTATTCTTTTTAATCAAGAAGACATGATGCGTTTGCAATCTTTAGATCATATTGCTTATAATGAAAATCTTAGGAAAAAGGTTCCTGCCGATGTTCTAGTTGATAAAATTTCTGAGCTTAGTGATGATTTTGCTATACAGAATAATGGACTAGGTTTTCCTCTTGAACGAAGGCTTGTAGCTTTTTGCCAAAAGAATTCTTTTAATGATGAATTGGTTGTGCAATACAAAGGGCCTAGGGAGGCACCCATACCTCCCGAGATTGATCTTGGGGACTTTTGTCCCATTAAATTTAGCCCTTTTGATTACTTTTGCTTGCCTCAAAGAAAACTTGCTGCTAAACATAGAGAATATGAAAGAAGTTTTCATGATTTGCCATACCACTATTATGGCAATACCTAGATCTATCCTCGCTTTTATGCCTAGCTAGGGGCGTTAAACGATAGCGCTTGTTGGGAGGCAACCCAATTTTATTTTTAGTTTTTTGTGTTTTTCTTCTGTTAGGGGATAAATAACCCATCTACCTTCTGTTTGGATGTGATTTTGTTTTTTAATTAGTGTTTGTGCCAAGTTAGACCTATTGGATCTTCTTGGATGATAGTTATTTCATCTTGCTGTAATTTCCAGAAACTTTGCGTTCAGTGCCCGAATTATTAAAAATCATCAGAATGTGATAAAATACTGATTCCAATTTCTGCTGATCAATAAACAAATTGTATAGGTCGTCCAATTTTGGTATATTTTTTGGAGTACCAGAAGTTTGCGTTAGTTACAGATTACTACAGACTGTTCTGTTTTTGACAGATTCTGTTTTTCGTGTGTTATTTGCTTATTTTGATGAATCTATGGCTAGTAAAATAATTTATAATCCATAGAGAAGTTGGAATACAGTAGTTTTAATACCAATATAAATAAATAATGAGTTCATTACAGTACCTTGAATTGGTCTTTTGTTTTCTTTCTCTAAAGGAGCTCACGAGATTTCTATTGAGTTTTGTGTTGTGAAGTTTTCAAGTTTTGGGTGAATTCTTTTGATGGATTATGGAACAAGGAGTGGCAAGAGCCTAAGATTGGGGATGCCCATGGCACCCCCAAGATAATCCAAGGACACCAAAAAGTCAAAGCTTGTGGATGCCCCGGAAGGTATCCCCTCTTTCGTCTACTTCCATCGGTAATTTACTTGGAGCTATATTTTTATTCACCAACATGATATGTGTTTTGCTTGGAGCGTCTTGTATTATTTGTGTCTTTGTTTGCTAGTGTGCCACAATCATCCTTGCTGTACACACCTTTTGAGAGAGCCATACATGAATTAGAATATGATATAATACTCTATGTGCTTCACTTATATCTTTTGAGCTATGTAGTTTTGCTCTATGTGCTTCACTTATATCTTTTGAGCGTTATAATTTTGCTCTATGTGCTTCACTTAGATATTTTAGAGCATGGTGGTGGATTTGTTTTAAAGAAACTATTGATCTCTCATGCTTCACTTAAATTATTTTGAGAGTCTTAATAGCATGGTAATTTTCTTAATAATAACATGCTTGGTATTCAAGATTTGTGAAACTTTCTTTTGAGTGCGTTGAATACTAAGAAAAGTTGGATGCTTGATAATTGTTTTGAGATATGGAGGTAGTAATATCAAAGTCATGCTAGTAGAGATTGTGAACTTGAGAAGTGCTTGAGTTAAAGTTTGCAAGTCCCGTAGCATGCACATATGGTAAACGTTATGCAACAAATTTGAAACATGAGGTGTTATTTGATTGTCCTCCTTATGAGTGGCGGTCGAGGACGAGCGATGGTCTTTTCCTACCAATCTATCCCCCTAGGAGCATGCACGTAATGCTTTGGTTTTTGATGGCTTGTAGATTTTTGCAATAAGTATATGAGTTCTTTATGACTAATGTTGAGTCCATGGATTATACGCACTCTCACGCTTCCATCATTGCTAGCCTCTACGGTACCGTGCATTGCCCTTTCTCACATCGAGAGTTGGTGCAAACTTCGCCAGTGCATCCAAACCCCATGATATGATATGCTCTTTCACACATAAACCTCCTTATATCTTCCTCAAAACAGCCACCATACCTACCTATTATGGCATTTCCATAGCCATTCCGAGATATATTGCCATGCAACTTTCCACCATCCAGTTTATCATGACACATTCACCATTGCCATATTGCTAGCATGATCATGTAGTTGACATAGTATTTGTGGCAAAACCACCATTCATAATTATTTCATACTTGTCACTCTTGATTCATACATATCCCGGTACACCGCCGGAGGCATCCATATAGAGTCATACTTTGTTCTAGTATCAAGTTGTAATCATTGAGTTATAAATAAATAGAAGTTTGATGATCATCATTCAATAGAGCATTGTCCCAAAAAAAGAAAAAGGCCAAAGAAAAAAAAGAAGGCCCAAAAAAAGGAAAATAAATAAAAAGGGGCAATGCTACTATCCTTTTTCCACACTTGTGCTTCAAAATCTTCATGATAGAGAGTCTCGTGTTTTGTCACTTTCATATACTAGTGGGAATTTTTCATTATAGAACATGGCTTGTATATTCCAACAATAGGCCTCCTCAAGTGCCCTAGGTCTTCGTGAGCAAGCAAGTTGGATGCACACCCACTTAGTTTCTTTTGTTGAGCTTTCATACATTTATAGTTCTAGTGCATCCGTTGCATGGCAATCCCTACTCCTTGCATTAACATAAATCGATGGGCATCTCCATAGACAATTGATTAGCCTCGTTGATGTGAGAATTTCTCCTTTTTGTCTTCTCCACATAACCCCCATCATTATATTCTATTCCACCCATAGTGCTATATCCATGGCTCACGCTCATGTATTGCGTGAAAGTTTATGAGTTTGAAATTATTAAGGTATGAAACAATTGCTTGGCTTGTCATCGGGGTTGTGCATGATGAGAGCATTCTTATGTGATGAAAATGGAGCATGACTAAACTATATGATTTTGTAGGGATGAACTTTCTTTGGCCATGTTACTTTGAGAAAACATAATTGCTTTGTTGGTTTCCTTGAAGTATTATTATTCTCTATGTCAATATGAACTTTTGTCTTGAATCTTTCTAATCTGAATATTCATACCACAATTAAGAAGATTTGCATTGAAATTATGCCAAGTAGCACTCCGCATCAAAAATTCTCTTTTTATCATTTACCTACTCGAGGACGAGCAGGAATTAAGCTTGGGGATGCCTGATACGTCTCCAACGTATCTATAATTTTTTATTGCTCCATGCTATATTATCTACTGTTTTGGACTATATTGGGCTTGATTTTCCACTTTTATATTATTTTTGGGACTAACCTATTAACCGGAGGCCCAGCCCAGAATTGTTGTTTTTTGCCTATTTCAGTGTTTCGAAGAAATGGAATATCAAACGGAGTCCAAACGGAATGAAACCTTCGGGAACATGATTTTCTCATCGAATATGACCCAGGAGACTTGGACCCTACGCTAAGGAAGCTTCGAGGTGGGCACGAGGTAGGGGGCGCGCCCTATACCCCCAGGCGCGCCCCCCACCCTCGTGGGCCCACCGAAGCTCCACCGACGTACTTCTTCCTCCTATATATACCTACGTACCCCCAAACGAACAGATGCGGAACCAAAAACCTAATTCCACCGCCGCAACTTTCTGTATCCACGAGATCCCATCTTGGGGCCTGTTCCGGAGCTCTGCCGGAGAGGGCCGTCATCACGGAGGGCTTCTACATCATCATAGCCTCTCCGATGAAGTGTGAGTAGTTTACCTCAGACCTTCGGGTCCATAGTTAGTAGCTAGATGGCTTCTTCTCTCTTTTTGGATCTCAAAACAAAGTTCTCCCCCTTTCTCGTGGAGATCTATTCGATGTAATCTTCTTCTTTTTATGGTGTGTTTGTTGAGACCGATGAATTGTGGGTTTATGATCAAGTCTATCTATGAATAATATTTGAATCTTCTCTGAATTCTTTTATGTATGATTGGTTATCTTTGCAAGTCTCTTAGAATTATCAGTTTGGTTTGGCTTACTAGATTGGTTTTTCTTGCCATGGGAGAAGTGCTTAGCTTTGGTTTCGATCTTGCGGTGTCCTTTCCCAGTGACAGAAGGGGCAGCAAGGCACGTATTGTATCGTTGCCATCGAGGATAACAAGATGGGGTTTATTTCATATTGCATGAATTTATCTCTCTACATCATGTCATCTTGCTTAAAGCGTTACTCTATTTTTAACTTAATACTCTAGATGCATGCTGGATAGTGGTCGATGAGTGGAGTAATAGTAGTAGATGCAGAATCATTTCGGTCTACTTGTCACGGACGTGATGCCTATATACATGATCATGCCTAGATATTCTCATAACTATGCTTAATTCTGTCAATTGCTCAACAGTAATTTGTTCACCCACCGTAGTATACTTATGCTCTTGAGAGAAGCCACTAGTGAAACCTATGGCCCGCGGGTCTATTCTCATCATATCAATCTCCATCACTTTAATCTTGCTTTGCTTTTTACTTTGCCTTTTACTTTTCACTTTGCATCTCTATACCAAAAATACTATCTATCAGATCTCACTCTCGTAAGTGACCGTGAAGGGATTGACAACCCCTAATCGCGTTGGTTGCGAGTAGCTATCGTTTTGTGCAGGTACGAGGTACTTGAGCGTGGCCTCCTACTGGATTGATACCTTGGTTCTCAAAAACTGAGGGGAATACTTACGCTACTCTGCTGCATCATCCTCTCCTCTTCGGGGAAAACCAACACAAGGTCAAGAGGTAGCATGTCACCATCTACAAAGGTCGACTTGTCGCAAAAGGTTTTCGACAAGTTCAAGGGGTTGACTACGATGAGACCTTCTCACCCGTAGCGATGCTTAAGTTAGTCTGAATCATGTTAGCAATTGCCGCATTCTATAATTATGAAATTTGGCAAATGGACGTCAAAACTGCATTCCTTAAATGGATTTCTTAAAGAAGAGTTGTATATGATGCAACCATAAGGTTTTGTCGATGCTAAAGGTGCTAACAAAGTGTGCAAGCTCCAGCGATCCATCTATGGACTGGTGCAATTATATTGGAGTTGGAATATACACTTTGATGAGGTGATCAAAGCATCTGGTTTTATACCGACTTATGGTGAAGTCTGTATTTACAAGAAAGTGAGTGGGAGCTCTGTAGCATTCCTAATATTATATGTGGATGACATATTGTTGATTGGAAATGATATAGAATTTCTGGATAGCATAAAGGGATATTTGAATAAGACTTTTTTGATGAAAGACCTCGGTGAAGATGCTTATATATTGGGCATCAAAATCTATAGGGATAGATTGCGACTCTTAATAGGACTTTCACAAAGCACATACCTTGATAATGTTTTGAAGAAGTTCAAAATGGATCAGTCAAAGAAAGGGTTCTTGCTTGTGTTACAAGGTCTGAAGTTAAGGAAGACTCAAAGCCCGACCACAGCAAAAGATAGCGAGAGAATGAAAGTCATTCCCTATGCCTCAGCCATAGGTTCTATAAAGTATGCCATGCTATGTACAGACCTATTGTATAACTTGCCATGAGTTTGGCAAGGGGTATGATAGTGATCCAGGAGTGAATCACTAGACGGTGGTCAAAGTTATCCTTAGTTACCTAAGAGGACTAAGGAAATGTTTCTCGATTATGGAGGTGATAAAGAGTTCGTCGTAAAGAGTTACGTCGATGCAAGCTTTGACACCGATTTGGATGACTCTGAGTCTCAATCTGCATACATATTGAAAGTGGGAGCAATTAGCTAGAGTAGCTCCATGCAGAGCATTGTAGACATAGAAATTTGCAAAATACATACGGATTTGAATGTGGCAGACCCCTTGACTAAACATCTCTCACAAGCAAAACACGATCACACCTTAGTACTCTTTGGGTGTTAATCACATGGCGATGTGAACTAGATCATTGACTCTCGTAAACTCTTTGGTGTTAGTCACATGGCGATGTGAACTATGTGTGTTAATCACATGGCGATGTGAACTAGATTATTGACTCTAGTGCAAGTGGGAGACTGGTAGAAATATGCCCTGGAGGTAATAATAAAATGGTTATTGTTATATTTCCTTGATCATGATAAAGGTTTATTATTCATGCTAGAATTGTATTGACCGAAAACTTAAATACATGTGTGGATACATAAATAAAAAGCTTGTCCCTAGTGAGCCTCTATTAGACTAGCTCGTTGATCAAAGATGGTTAAGGTTTCCTAACCATAGACATGAGTTGTCGTTTGATAACAGGATCACGTCATTAGGAGAATGATGTGATGGACAAGACCCATCTGTTAGCTTAGCATATTGATCGTTCAGCTTATTGCTATTGCGTTCTTGATGTCAAATAAATATTCCTTTGACTATGAGATTATGCAACTCCCGGATACCAGAGGAATGCCTTGTGTACTATCAAACGTCACAACATAACTGGGTGATCATAAAGATGCCCTACAGGTATCTTCGAAAGTGTTTGTTGAGTTGGTATAGATCGATATTAGGATTTGTCACTCCATGTATCGGAGAGGTATCTCTGGGCCCTCTCGGTAATACACATCATAAGAAGCCTTGCAAGCAAAGTGACTAAGGATTTAGTTGCAAGATGATGTATTACAGAATGAGTAAAGAGACTTGCCGGTAACGAGATTTAACTAGGTATGAAGATATCGACGATCGAATCTCGGGCAAGTAACATACTGATGGACAAAGGGAATTATGTATGTTTTCATAAAGGTTCGACCGATGAAGATCTTCGTAGAATATGTAGGAACCAATATGGGCATTGAGGGAGTCCTGGATTAGGGGGTGTCCGGATGGCCGGACTATACCTTCAGCCGGACTCCTAGACTATGAAAACACAAGATTGAAGACTCTGTCCCATGTCCGGAAGGGACTTTCCTTGGTGTGGAAGGCAAGCTTGGCAATACGGATATGTAGATCTCCTACCATTGTAACCGACTCTATGTAACCCTAACCCTATCCGGTGTCTATATAAACCGGAGGGTTTTAGTCCGTAGGACAACATGCACAACAACAATCATACCATAGGCTAGCTTCTAGGGTTTAGCCTCTCTGATCTCGTGGTAGATCTACTCTTGTACTACCCATATCATCAATATTAATCAAGCAGGACATAGGGTTTTACCTCCATCGAGAGGGCCCGAACCTGGGTAAAACTTCGTGCCCCTTGCCTCATGTTACCATCTGGCCTAGACGCACAGTTCGGGACCCCCTACCCGAGATCCACCGGTTTTGACACCGACATTGGTGCTTTCATTGAGAGTTCCTCTGTGTCGTCGTCATCAGGAAGGATGCCTCGCCCCGTCTTTAAAGATGGCACAGTTGCTAAGGGAGCTTTGGCTGTCTGCCAAACCCTCCAGCTAGGTGGTTTTCTTATGACCGCCTGTTCGGCTTCTGCGCCGACGATGACATCTCGAGCCATCGAAAACAATCTTCATGTCAGCCCGGAACTCGCCGAGCAGTTAGATCCAATGGAGCTCTCCTCCATAAACGAGCTCTTGGATCGCTTCGCCGCCCTGAGAGTCGCCACGGATTACGACCAGATTGGGCCTAAACCCGATCTGAGAGAGATTAACTCTCCCCAAGTCACCCATCACGTTGCCGTGGTAGAGGGGCAGTGCGGCGACCTTTCATCTATCTTAAGGACTCGCTACATCTGGATTCCCGATCCCTCCAAGCCGGATACCCGCGGAGGGGAGGATATCACTCAAGACCTGAACTTAGAGTCAGGCGACAGACTGGATTCATTGGACAACATCCAGGAATCCAAATTTTCGAGTTCGGAAATTCCTCGGCCTCTGAGCCTCAGATGGGGTGAGGCTTCAGATTTAATTCCACCCACCCACCCCAACATAAGCGATCTATCCAAAATCAGGCAAGAACCCGATGAAACAGTACATCATTACTGGGCCAGATTCCTCCTGGATAAGAACAGGCTAAGGGACTGCCGCGAGGAAGACGCAATCTCAATCTTCTGCAATAATTGCACGGACAAGGGAATACTCAACTCCATAAGTCGCCGTGATATTACACGCTTCGCTGACTTGGCGTCCATTGTACGAAAGTACTGTGCGATGGAAAGCGCCTGGAAAACCAAAATAAAGTTTTGGGACAATCCGGCCCTGAATACAAACCCAGTCTAGAATAAAAGGGTGCATCACCACCAAACACCCGGGTCAAACACCAAAAAGCAAAAACCCTCTACAGGGCATGAACCGTACTGGAAGGATGGCTTAATGGACCCTGTAAAATTCACAGTACAGAGGATGCCACACCAACTCACAGCCTTAGAGCATGTTGGATACTCCGGCAGGTGGCCAAAATTGGCGAAAATCTCCTAATTCCGGAGGCCACAGAAAGCCACCCCAGAGACACCAATACGGTATTAACAGTCTTCGAGACTTTCGCATCAAATAATATGCGAAAAAGGACACTCCGCAGCCTTGCCGAAGTCTACCAAGTAGCAACAATAAACCCATGGAGTGACATGGCTATTACCTTTAATGCCAGTGATGAACCTAAATTCTGAACAACCCGAGCACCAGCCGCGTTGGTCCTCAGTCCAATATTGGACGGCTTTCGTCTTACCAAGGTACTCATGGACGACGGCGGCGGATTGAACCTCATTTATGACGAAACCCTTCAAAAAATGGAAATAGACTGGAACCACATTGAGCGAAGCAGCACAACCTTTAGAGGAATAATCCCCAGTCGGGAAGCGCGCTGTACAGGAAAAATCACAATAGATGTGGTGTTCGGCACGCCAGATAATTACAGGTCCGAAGAGATCACGTTCCATGTGGCTCCGTTCAGCAGCGGTTATCACGCTCTACTAGGGCAGGAAGCGTTTACAATCTTCCAAGCAATACCCCATTACGGGTACATGAAGCTCAAGATGCCCGGGCCTAACGGGATCATCACTCTCGCTAGTGATCCGGACATAGCCCTCCGCGCCGAAAACAAGACAGCCGCACTGGCCCTCGAGGCACTATCCGAAGCCCTAGCGGCTGAGGAACTGACTACGCTGCGCTCTACGGTGAATAGGGACGATGTGGTACTCGACAAAAGATCCAAGTCCACCTCCTTTAAACCGGCAGACAAAATAGTCAAATTCCAAGTCCATCCAATGGACCCCAATAAAACAGCTTCCATCGGGGCACAGTTAAACCCTGATGTAGCCGCCACACTGCGAGAGTTCCTAGGAGAGTACTGGGACATTTTTGCCTGGCACCCTTCAGACATGCCAGGAATCCCACGCAGACTGGCGGAGCACAGCTTAAATATCCAAACAGGATTCAAACCTGTCAAACAGACTCTTCGGCATTTTTTCCGAACCTAAGAGATAGGCCATGGGAGAGGAGCTAGCAAAGCTATTGGAGGCCGGATTCATCAGAGATATAAAACATCCGGACTGGCTAGCAAACCTGGTGATGGTACCAAAGAAGGACAAATCCTGGCGCCTGTGTGTTGATTTTAAAGACCTTAACAAGGCTTGCCCAAAGGATCCCTTCCCCCTCCCCCGCATCGATCAAATTATCGACGCTACCGCAGGAAACGACTCGTTGTGTTTCCTCGACGCATATTCCGGCTACCATCAAATCAAGATGGCAGAACCAGACCAAGCCGCAATGGCATTTATCACACCATACGGCCCATTCTGCTTCAACACGATGCCCTTCGGGCTCAAAAACGCCGGCGCAACATATCAGCGCATGATTCAGACATGTCTGGCAAACCAGATCGGCAAAATAGTGGAGGCATACATAGATGATGTGGTCGTCAAAACAAGACATGTCGAATCTCTAGTAGACGACTTGAGGCTCACATTCGATAACCTCCGAACATACGACATCAAGCTCAACCCGGAAAAATGCGTTTTCGGCGTTCCAGCCGGAAAGCTCTTGGGCTTCATTGTATCCGGTAGAGGAATTGAAGCAAATCCAGCCAAGATCCGAGCTCTGTCGCAACTGGATATCCCAAAGGACCTCAAACAAATGCAAAAGTTAACCGGATGCGTGGGGGCTCTAAGCCGCTTTATCTCCCGCTTGGGAGAAAAGGCCCTACCCCTTTACCGCCTCCTTCGGCGCACCGAACACTTCGAATGGACGGATGCAGCCACGGCCAGACTTGATGAAATAAAAGCCATACTGGCAACAAACCCAGTCCTGGCTGCGCCAAACATTGGCAAACCAATGCTATTATACATTGCAGCAACACATCAGGTTGTAAGCGCAGTGCTCGTCATTGAACGAGAAGCGGACGGACACAAATTCCCCCTTCAAAAGTCGGTCTATTATGTGTCCACTGTCCTCACTCCCTGCAAATCACGGTACCCGCATTATCAAAAGATTGCGTATGCGGTATTCATGGCATTCCGGAAGCTACGACACTACTTTCAAGAGTGTTCAATAACAGTAGCCTCGGAAGTACCACTTAACGATATTATAAACAACCGTGACGCAACAAGCCGGATTGCAAAATGGGCCATTGAGCTCCTCCCATTTGACATAACTTATAAACCACGGTGAGCCATCAAGTCGCAAGTCTTGGCCGACTTCGTCGCAGAATGGACGGAGGCCGAACTCCCTAAAGAGTACGGCACATATTCAAATTGGATCATGCATTTCGACGGCTCCAAGATGTTGGCCGGACTGGGGGCTGGCGTCGTTTTGACGTCCCCCATAGGAGACACAGTTCAATACGTACTCTAGATCATGTACACGGACTCCAACAATGCAGCCGAATATGAGGCCCTTTTACATGGTCTCCGGATGGCAGTATCCATGGGCATTCAACGCCTAGAGGTGCGCGGGGACTCGAACCTCGCAATATCCCAAATAAATGGAGACTTCAATGCCAAGGATCCAAAAATGGCAGCTTACCGCAACGCCGTCCTAAAAATGTCAGCTTGGTTCGAAGGGCTTGAATTCCACCATGTGGCCCGGGAAAATAATCAGGCGGCAGATGTCCTGGCACGCATCGGCGCAAAACGCGATGTAGTCCCCCCCCAACATCTTCTTGGAAAGGTTGTTCAAGCCATCCGTAGTATGGGAAGGGGAGCCAAACAATAACAGCCCAGACCCAACCGCACTGCCCGACACCGAACATTCCGACACAATCGGAGGTTCTGCCAATGAAATAACACCTTCAGCCCACGTAATAATGGCCGTTATCGCCCCGTGGACGGAACCATTCCTCGCCTACCTTACTAGGCAGGAACTCCCCGAGGACCAAAATGAGGCACGCTGCATAGTGCGGCGATCCAAAGCTTACAAAGTCCACGAGGGAGAGCTTTATAAGAAAAGCACTACCGGAGTCCTTCAAAGGTGCATCTCCGAAGAGGAAGGGCGGAACCTCCTGGCTGAAATTCATTCCGGACTCGGCGGTCATCACGCTGCAGCTCGGTCCCTTGTAAGCAAGGCCTTCAGTACAGGTTTTTATTGGCTGACGGCGCGGGTAGACGCTCAGGACTTAGTCCGACGATGCACCGGTTGCCAGCTCTTTGCAAACCAAAGCCACATGCCACCCACCGCCCTCCAAACTATCCCCATTACTTGGCCCTTCGCGGTCTGGGGGCTTAACATGGTTGGACCCCTTAAAGGCGGAACCCACAAGCAAAAATACTTACTGGTCATGGTGGATAAGTTCACCAAATGGATAGAAGCCAAGCCTGTTAAGACGGCCGAATCCGGACCAGTGATAGACTTTATATCCGGGGTTGTACACCGCTACGGCGTCCCCCACAGCATCATCACTGATAACGGCACGAACTTCACGGCCGACGAGGTAAAACTCTGGTGCAAAAACATGGGCATCAAGCTCGATTATGCTTCCGTCTATCACCCACAAACTAACATCCAGGTCGAACGTGCAAATGGTCTTATCATGAGCGGCATCAAACCCAGATTAGTGCGGTCCCTCAAGGAATCTAACACGCACTGGGTAGAGGAGCTCGACTCCGTACTTTGGGGGCTGCAGACCACGCCGAGTCGTACCACCGGATACACACCATTCTTTATGGTGTACGGCGCAGAGGCAGTTTTGCCTTGCGACATAATTCATGACTCACCTTGAGTGCGCATGTACGAAGAAAGAGAAGCCGAGCTCGATCGGCAGGACAGCTTGGACGCATTGGAGGAGGAGCGTGACGTGGCAAAAGCCCGTTCCGCATTCTATCAACATCAGGCTCGAAGATACCAAAGCAGAGAAGCACGGCCAAAAATTACAACGTTGGTGAATTAGTTCTACGACTACCGGACAAGAAAAAGGACAAACTCAAGCCCAAGTGGGAAGGTCCCTTCATAATTGACCAAGTCCTTACTGGTGGAGCGTACCGCCTGCGGGATGCATCAGATAACCGACTTGAGCCGAACCCATGGAACGCAACCCGTCTCCGAAGATTCTATGCCTAGCGCCGGACTCTGTGTTCGTCTCCTTCCTGTGTCCATTTTTTATATATTTTATGTCTTACATTTTTCTTCTTCTCTCTCTCTTACTCTTATGGCCTTTTAAGGCTCATAAAGTGATGCGCTATCCGCGCTCATTAAACCTGGGGGCTTCTCTAAACAGAAGCTTATTCATACGGGCTTCATGCCCAACACATGTGTCATACTTCCGCATGTACCTTTTATTCACCATTATATGCATCGATATGACTTAAGTTTTGGCCAAGCTGGGTTGCCTGGCTCCTGTGCTTACCCCTACGTTCCCGATTGTTCGGCTAGGTGGTAAAGGGAGCACCTCTACGATTGTTACTGTCGGGTCAGCCGGACGTGTACCTCAGACTGGGTGAAGCCGGAAGCTAGCGTTCTTAAGGGAATATTCAATCGATGAACTAAAGATGATCCTTTTTCATTTTATTTATCTATACGCCCCCAGATGTTTTTTTCTGCTTTCTTTTCGCAGCATGGACATGCACTTTAGGGCATGCCTCCCAGGGAAAGGAACCCCTAACGGAACTATTCTCCCTGGAAGATGTTTCTTACTAACCATGTAATATAACATAACTAGTCGGGCACTTGTCTGTTCACGCACTAATGACCCTTACGCCTGGTCTCCATCCATTCCCCGGTTCCTATATAACCACATGGGAATTCGGACACACTCCGGACTGTCAGGTCCCGAGGCTGAAGCGAAAAGATCGGCCATGACAAATGATCTATAATCCGGCTAGAAGGCATTATAGATGTCAATTAAATTACATAGTCATTTTGACTGACTGTATTCCTCTTCAATACCATGTAACAGGCTGTCTAATTTACAGTCCTGCTAGGAATACTTTGCGGCCAACTCTAGTTGGCTGTATACTAAGCTTACAGGATCTCCTTCCCATCGGGCCCTACAGGACCGACCTCGGCCATGTGGTTGGGATCAGCCTTTGCATACCGCGTCTTCACCATGGCCCAGGCCTTCCTAGCGCCTTGACGGCAGGCTGATATCTTCCACAATTGGAAGCGCCGCCGTGCTCCCTTTAGCTTCTCCGCAAGCTCTCCAAGACCTTCGGGCATGGAGACGGATGGCCACAGGGCCTGGGCGACGCCTTGCATCGCCTGCCGAACTCGATCGAGCAGTTGCGAGAGCTCGGGAAGAAGGTCACCCGTAGAACCGGGCATCTCCTCCGCAGGACGACCTGTTAGCACACCTACAGACATTTCTCTGTTAGTCGACTTCCCCGCCAAACTTTCTTTCAAAGGTTCGTTCAAGCACTTACTAAATATGCTGCGCCGAAGCCGCTGATTCTCCTTCACAGAGTCTGACAGCTGGGCACGAACATCTTTCAGCTCGACGCCCAGCTTGGTGTTGGCATCTTGGAGATCGTTCTTCTCCCGCCTCACCTTTGTCAGCACCTTCTCACCAGCCTTTAGCTGGCGTAGGAGGTGTTGCCTTTCTGGATTCAATCTGGCGCCATCTGCAATTTCATTTGTCAGATTTGCACCCATGTCGTGCTTCGTGAAATACTTATCTGTCGAAGTGTATATTACCAGAGGGGGTCTCCTTGGGCTCCCCTGCCGCGGCTAGTGTGGCCTCAAGTTGGGCTTTGCACTCTTCCAACTCCTTGGACAGTAGGGAATTCTTTTCTGTAAGAACCTGCATAACAAATGATCCTTAAATCAGTTATTCTAACTGTTTCAAGTCTCGGGGGCTACTGGTATATATATATATATATATAATTACCAAAATTTTCTTACCCGTATGTCTTTTATATATTGCTCCGTGGCTCTGGCTAGACCATTTTGAGCGGCACGAAGGTACGCATCTCCCGACTTGAAGGCATCTAACGCCTCTTGGGAGAAACAAGCGTCGCGAAGAATTGTCCGGCGACGCCTGTGGTTCATGGCACTCTCCACCTCAGAGTTGGTGGTAGACAACCCGTCCACATCCTCCATCGGAGGAGCGTCCGGTGCGCACCTTGTGTTCGGCTCCGCTTCCAGACGAGGCTTTGGAGCCTGGCTGGTGGAGGCGCGATTGGCAGTCTCTCCGAATATAGTTCAGCGAGGTCTCTTTGTCCTGAAGAGAGCACGAGTGTTAATGTGCCTTGAAGGTGTAACACCTGGGATAAGGGGGCACGCCATACCTTTGCGCCGACGTCTCGGTCCGGACTGCACCTCTTTTCTGCCCACAGGGCCCTACGGCCCCTCGTTGGCTTGTCGCCGCAGGTTCGGCTTCCCGTTTCTGGGAGGCCGGGATTAGCTCTGGGTAATCAGCCGTAATGGCCACCAAGGCATTTTCCTTGCTCAATTGATGGAACACTCCATCAATCAGCTGCACAGATAAGTCCGGATCCTCTTGAGAGGCCAGGTCAAGGCACCATCCTGGGTCCTCAGGTTGTGGAGGAGGGCTGCTTATTTCTTTAACAGCCTGGCGCAGTTCCTGCGTTGAAATTATTAGATTGAATATTTAACAACTGAGATATAAAGCGGATGGGCAAGATGTGACCACTCACCCAGCTTGGAGGATTGTACATGGAAAATCCACCCTTTGGGTCGACGCGGAGAAAATCCTCCTCTTCTCCCTTGTACAAAGCGGACAAGGTCTTTATTAGAGCTGCAGCCGAATCCGGCCCCTTACGGCCATAGCGGGTGGTGTCGTCCTCCCCGTTGAAATCCCACATGGGGTGGCCTCTATACTGTAGCGGCTGCACCCCTCGCATGATGCATGCGGCCATGACCCCGATCATGGTTAGTCCGGAATGATCTAACAATCTTATCCGGCCCATCAGGTAAATAACGACCCTATCACTTTCCCTCTAAGGGCTCCGTGGACGCCAGCTTAGGCGTTTCTTTAAGGGAGCACTGTCAAATTCAGGGAGGCCGATCCGGACAGGATCCGGCAGCGGGACGTCTTCTATATAAAACCATTCCAAGGGCCAGTCTTTGGATGCCTTCTTTGGGGTTCCGGACAGATATCCGGTCCGGCGATGCGCCACACTTCGGCTCCGCCCACTTGATACATTGACCCCTTCTTGGAACGGGGCACGAGGCAGAATAGCTCTTTCCACAGCCCGAAATGAGCCTCAACACCCAAGAACAGCTCATAGAGGGCTACAAAGCCCGCGATATGCAATACGGAGGCAGGCGTGAGGTTATGTAGCTGGAGTCCATAGAACTCCAGCAGCCCCCAGAGAAATGGATGGATTGGAAACCCGAGCCCCCTTATTAAATAAGGGATGAGGCACACCCGCTCTCCTTTGGAGGGATTAGGGGCACTCTCCGCTTGCTCTCCGCCGTTATAGACGGCAAGACTGGCTCGAACCGGGATCATATAGGCTGGGGGAGAAATCCCTTGGTCTGGAGCGTCACTAGCTCGCTATGTGGGACGAAGCATCTCTCCCAATATCCAGGCTTAGGGCTGGAAGGGCGAAGGGAGGAGTTGTGGCGGATGGCCAAGGTGGAATGGACCTTTGTCGTATGCGCTCTGATGAACACTCGCGAAAGGGGGAAGGTGTGGTTTGGATCTAAATCCTCGTCCCCTTAAATAGGTCAGCTCATTTACGCGGCTAGGGGTGTGAATGTAAAAACACTCAGACTTTTCATATTCGTTTGACACGTGGGAAGCGGCCATTATTGGGCGTAGAAGCCAAGGAGCGCAACATCTGCAAGAAACTGGACTTTATTCAACAGGTACATGGAATTTGGAGGAGAACCCGCCTTGCAATGCCGAAGACAATCTGCGTGCCGGACTCATCGTCATTGAAACCTGGTTCGGGGGCTACTGAGGGAGTCCTGGATTAGGGGGTGTCCGGATGGCCGGACTATACCTTCAGCCGGACTCCTGGACTATGAAGACACAAGATTGAAGACTCCGTCCCGTGTCCTGAAGGGACTTTCCTTGGCATGGAAGGCAAGCTTAGCGATACGGATATGTAGATCTCCTACCATTGTAACCGACTCTATGTAACCCTAACCCTATCCGGTGTCTATATAAACCGGAGGGTTTTAGTCCATAGGACAACATACACAACAACAATCATACCATAGGCTAGCTTCTAGGGTTTAGCCTCTCCGATCTCGTGGTAGATCTACTCTTGTACTACCCATATCATCAATATTAATCAAGCAGGACGTAGGGTTTTACCTCCATCGAGAGGGCCCGAACCTGGGTAAAACTTCGTGTCCCTTGCCTCCTGTTACCATCCAGCCTAGACGCACAGTTCGGGACCCCCTACCCAAGATTCGCCGGTTTTGACACCGACAGGCATCCAGGTCCTGCTATTGGTTATGACCGGAGAAGCATCTCGATCATGTCTACATCATTCTCGAACCCGTAGGGTCCGCATGCTTAACGTTCATTGACGACATAGTATTATATGAGTTATGTATGTTGGTTATCGAATGTTGTTCGGAGTCTCGGATGAGTTCACGGACATGACGAGGAGCTCGGGAATGGTCCGGAGGTAAAGATTGATATATAGGATTATATGGTTAGGCCAAGGGGTCAGGCCCACGGGGCTTTAGATCAGTGCAAAAGGATGTTTTACAGAGGTCAGGGTCCAATGGCGTCTGGCCATGGGCTAGACGCCAAGACCCATGGCGTCTGGACCAGACGCCAAAGACTGTGGCATTTGGTCCTGGAAGTCTGAGAAGGACTCTTCCTTGCGGGAAAAACCGACTCTGAGAAGGCTTTTTCTCCAAGTTTCGACCCCACGGCTCAATATATGAATAGAGGGGGAGGGCTAGCACCCGGAACACAACAAGATTCACCAAGCCATATGTCGGCAACCCTATCCCCTCTAGTTTATCCTCCATCTAGTTTCTGTAGTGCTTGGGGAAGCCCTACGGAGATTGTTCTTCATCACCAACCGTCACCACGCCATCATGCTGTCGGAACTCATTTACTACTTCACGCATGTCGGTGTCAAAACCGGCGGATCTCGGGTAGGGGGTCCCGAACTGTGCGTCTAAGCCGGATGGTAACAGGAGGCAAGGAACACGATGTTTTACCCAGGTTCGGGCCCTCTTGATGGAGGTAAAACCCTACGTCCTTCTTGATTAATATTGATGATATGGGTAGTACAAGAGTAGATCTACCACGAGATCAAGGAGGCTAAACCCTAGAAGCTAGCCTATGGTATGATTGTTATCTATGGAGTTGATGAAGTTGTCCTACGGACTAAAACCCTCCGGTTTATATAGACACCGGATAGGGTTAGGGTTACATAGAGTCGGTTACAATGGTTGGAGATCTTGAATATCCGCATCGCCAAGCTTGCCTTCCACGCCAAGGAAAGTCCCATCCGGACACGGGACGAAGTCTTCAATCTTGTATCTTCATAGTCTTGGAGTCCGGCTGAAGGTATAGTCCGGCTACCCGAACACCCCCTAATCTAGGACTCCCTCAGTAGCCCCCGAACCAGGCTTCAATGACGATGAGTCTGGCGCGCAGATTGTCTTCGGCATTGCAAGGCGGGTTCTCCTCCAAATTCCGTGTACCTGTTGAATAAAGTCCGGTTTCTTGTAAATGTTGCGCTCCTTGGCTTCTACGCCCAATAATGGCTGTCTTCCACGTGTCAAACGAATGCGAAAAGCCGGGGCGTTTTTACATCCACACCCCTAGCCATATAAACGAGCCGCCTATTTAACTGGATGGGAATTCGGGTTCAAACCACATCTTCTCCTCTCCGCGAGTTATCATCAGAGCGCTTCCAGCAAAGGTCCATTCCAACATGTCCAGCCGTCGCAGCTCCTCCCCTCGCCCCTCCGGTCCCAAACCCGGGGACTGGGAGAGTTGCACCATCCCGCACAGCGAGTTAGTGTCACTTCAGGCCAAGGGATTTCTTCCCCCGGCATACATGGTCCCGGTCCAAGCCGGTCTCGCCACCTAGAATGGCGGAAAACGGGCGGAGAGCACCCCCAATCCTTCTAAAGGAGAGCGGGTGTGCCTCGTCCCCTATCTAATAAGGGGACTGGGATTTCCAATTCATCCATTTCTCCACGGGCTTCTAAATTTTTACGGTCTCCAGCTGCACAATCTCACGCCCGCTTCCATACTACATATCGCGGGTTTCGTCGCCCTTTGCGAGCTATTTTTAGGCGTTGAGGCTCATTTCGCATTGTGGAAGAGGTTATTCTGCCTGGTGCCCCGTTCTCAAGAGGGGTCTATCTATCAAGTGGGCGGAGCCGAAGTATGGCGCATCACCGGGACCGGATACCTATCCGGAACCCCGAAGAAGGCGTCCGAGGAATGGCCTTCAGAATGGTTTTACATGGATGACGTCCCGCTACCGGACCCTATCCAGGTCGGTCTCCCTGAGTTCAACAATGCCCCGTTGAAGAAACGCTTGAGCTGGCGTCCACGGAGCTCTCAGAGAGAAAGCGACAGAGACGTCCTCTACCTGATGGGACGGATAAGATTGTTGGCTCATTCCAGACTAACCGCGATTGGAGTCATGGCCGCATGCATTATGCGGGGGGTGCAGCCGCTTCAATATAAAGGCCACCCTATGTGGGATTTCAACGGGGAGGATGACGCCACCCGTTACGGTCGTAAGGGGCCGGACTCAGCCGCCGCCGAAAAGGAGGGATTCCTCCGCGTCAATCCGCGGGCCGGATTCAGTATGCACGATCCTCCAAGTTGGGTAAGTGAACAATTGCGCTTGCCCGTTTGCTTTATACTCCCACGGTTAGATAGGTAATCTAATGATTTCAATGCAGCAACTGCGACAGGAGGTAAAGGATATAAACAGCTGTCCTCCACAGCCCAAGGACCCAGAACGGTCCCTCAATCCGGACTCCAAAGAAGATCCGGACATATCGGTGGAGCTTATTGACAGGGTGTTCTATCAGCTAAGCAAGGATGATACCTTGGTGGCCATTACGGCGGATTACCCAGGGTTAATCCCGGCCTCCCAGGTGAAGGAAACCAGAGTCCCATTCCCTTGAAAGAGATTCCATTCTCATGTATTCCGGTGTTTCTAACGACAACCGAGTTTTGCAGGGGAGATTTCCGAGGCAGGAGGCCGAACCTGCGGCGGCTAGCCAACGAGGGGTCGCAGGGCCCCGTGGGGCAAAAAGGAATGTAGTCCGGACTGAGATGCCAGCGCAAAGGTATAGCGCGCCCTCTGTTTCCCTGGAGTTATTCTGTCAGGGCATATTAACGTTCGTGCTATCTTTAGAACGAAGAGACCTCACCGGACTACATCCGGAGAGGTTGCCAATCACGCCTCCACCAGCCAGGCTCCAACGTCTGGCCAGGAAGCGGAGGCGAGCACAAGGCGCACACCGGACGCTCCTCCGACAGAGGATGAGGACAGGTTGTCTGCCACAAATTCCGAAGTGGAGAGTGCCATGAACCATAGGCGTCGCCGGACCGTTCTGCGCGACGGTTGTTTCTCCCAAGAGGCTTTAGATGCCTTTAATTCGGGAGAGGCGTACCTCCGTGCCGCTCAAAGTGGTTTAGCCAGAGCCACGGAGCAGTATGTAAAAGACATACGGGTAAGAAAATTTTGGTTAAATATATATATGCCAGTAGCCCCCGAGACTTGAAGCAGTTAAAGAAACTGATTTAAGGATCATTTAATATGTAGGTTCTTACAGAGAAGAATACCGTACTATCCCAGGAGCTGGAAAAGTGCAAGGCCCAACTAGAGGCCGCACTAGCCGCAGCAGGGGAGCCCAAAGAGACCCCCTCAGGTAAGATACACCTCGAAAGATTAGTATTGTGCGGTGTGGGTGCAAATCTGATAGATCATATTGCAGATGGCGTCGGACTAGATCCGGACAAACAACAACTCTTACGCTGGTTAAAGGCCGGTGAGAGTATGTTGACAAGGGTGAGGCTGGAGAAGAATGATCTTTAGGATTCCAACACCAAGCTGGACGTTGAACTTAAAGATGTTCATGGCCAGCTGTGGGACTCTACGAAGGAGAATCAGCGGCTTCGACGCGGCATATTTAGTAAGTACTTGAACGAACTTTGAAAAAAAAGGTTTGGTGAGGAAGTCGACTAACAGAGTAATGTCTGTAGGTATGCTCACAGGTCGTCCTGCAGAGGAGATGCCCGGTTCTATGGGTGACCTTCTTCCCGAACTCTTGCAACTGCACGAGCGAATTCGGCAGGCAATGCGAGGTGTTGCCCAAGCCTTATGGCCTGCCCACTCCATGCCCGAGGGCCTTGGAGAGCTTGCGGAGAAGCTGAAGGGAGCTCGGCGGCGCTTCCGATTGTGGAAGATATCGGCCTGCCGACAAGGCGCTAGGGAGGCCTGGGCCATGGTGAAGACCCATTTTACGAAGTCTGACCCAAACCACATGGCCGAGGTCGAACCAGTGGGGCCTGACGGGAAGGAGATCCCTGTAAGCTTAGTGTACGGCCAAGTAGAGTTGGCCGCGAAGTATTCCCAGCAGGACTGTAAATTAGACAGCCTATTAGATGGTATAGAAGAGGAATACAATCAGTCGGAATGACTGTGTAATTTTGAATTGACATGCGTAATGCCTTCTAGCCGGATTGTAGATCGTTTGTCGTTGCCGACCTTTTCGCTTCAACCTCGGGACCTGACGGTCCGGAGTGTGTATGAATACCCTAGCAGTTATATAAGAACCGGGGTATGTGTGGAGACCAGGCGTAGGGGTCATCAGTGCTTTATCACACAAGTGCCCAACTAGTTATGTTATATTACATGGTTAGTAAGAAACATCTTCCAGAGAGAATAGTTCCGTTAAGGGTTCCTTTCGCTGGGAGGCATGCCCTAATGTGCATGTCCGGACTGCGTGAAGAGATGCAGAAAAAGCATCTGGGGGCGCATAAAATGAGTAAAAAAGATCATCTTTTGTTTCACCGACCGAATATTCCCTTAAGAATGCTAGCTTTCGGCTTCACCCAGTCTGAGGTACACGTCTGGCTGACCCGGCAGTAACAATCACAGAGGTGCTCCCTTTACCGCCTAGCCGAACAATCGGGAACGTAGGGGTAAGCACAGGAGCCAGGCAACCCAGCTTGGCCAAAACTTAAGTCATATCGATGCATATATTGGTGAAGAAAAAGGTACATGCGGAAGTTTGACGCATGTGTTGGGCGTGAAGCCCGTATAAATAAGCTTCTATTAAAGAAGCCCCCAGGTTTAATGAGCGCGAGTGGCGCGTCACTATATGAGCCTTTAAGGGCTATAGAAGAAAGAATGGGAAGGAGAGAAATGTAAGAAAGAAAAATTCAAAAAGGAATGGACAGAGGAAGGATACGAACACAGAGTCCGGCGCTAGGCATAGAATCTTCGGAGACGGGCGGCGTTCCACGGGTTCGGCTCGAGTCAGTTGTTCGACGCATCTCGCAGACGGTACGCCCCACCAGTCAGGACTTGGTTGATTATGAATGGACCTTCCCACTTGGGCTTGAGTTTGTCCTTTTTCTTATCCGGCAGGCGTAGAACTAGTTCGCCAACATTGTAATTTTTGGCCCGTACCTCTCTGCTTTGATATCTTCGGGCCTGCTGTTGATAAAATGCGGAACGGGCTTTTGCCACGTCACGCTCCTCCTCCAAGGAGTCCAAGTTGTCCTGCCGATCGAGCTCGGCTTCTCTTTCTTCGTACATGCGCACTCTAGGTGAGTCATGAATTATGTCGTAGGGCAAAACTGCTTCTGCGCCGTACACCATAAAAAATGGTGTGTATCCGGTGGTGCGATTTGGCGTGGTCCGCAGCCCCCATAGCACGGAGTCGAGCTCCTCTACGCAGTGCGTGTTAGATTCCTTGAGGGACCGCACTAGTCTGGGTTTAATGCCGCTCATGATAAGACCATTTTCACGTTCGACCTGGCCGTTGGTTTGTGGGTGATAGACGGAAGCATAATCGAGCTTGATGCCCATGTTTTTGCACCAGAGTTTTACCTCAACGGCGGTAAAGTTTGTACCGTTATTGGTTATGATGTTGTGGGGGACACCGTAACGGTGTACAACCCCGGATATGAAGTCTATCACAGGTCCGGATTCGGCCGTTTTAACAGGCTTGGCTTCTATCCATTTGGTGAACTTATCCACCATGACCAGTAAGTATTTTTTCTTATGGGTTCTACCTTTGAGGGGTCCGATCATGTCAAGCCCCCAGACCGCAAAAGGCCAGGTGATGGGTATAGTTTGGAGTGCGGTGGGTGGCTTATGGCTTTGGTTGGCAAAAAGTTGGCAACTAGCGCATCGTTGGACTAGGTCCTGAGTGTCTGCCCGGGCCGTCGGCCAATAAAAGCCTGTACGGAAAGCCTTGCTAACAAGGGACCGAGCAGCGGCGTGGTGACCACCGAGTCCGGCATGAATTTCAGCCAGAAGGTTCCGCCCTTCCTCTTCGGAGATGCACCTTTGAAGGACTCCGGTAGTGCTTTTCTTATAAAGCTCTCCCTCATGGACTTTGTAGGCTTTAGATCGCCGCACTATGCAGCGGGCCTCGTTTTGGTCCTCCGGGAGTTCCTGCCTAATAAGGTAGGCTAGGAATGGTTCTGTCCACGGGGCGATGATTGCCATTATTACGTGGGCTGAAGGTGTAATTTCATTGGCAGAGCCTCCAATTGTGTCAGATTGTTCGGCATTAGGTGGTGCGGCTGGGTCCGGGCTGTTATTTGCGGGTTCCCCCTCCCATGCTACGGATGGCTTGAACAATCTTTCTAAAAAGATGTTGGGGGGACTACATCGCGTTTTGCTCCGATGTGTGCCAGGACGTCCGCTGCTTGATTGTTTTCTAGGGCTATATGGTGAAACTCCAGCCCTTCGAACCGAGCTGACATTTTTAGGACGGCGTTGCGGTAAGCTGCCATTTTTGGGTCCTTGGCGTCGAAGTCGCCATTTATTTGGGATATCGCGAGGTTCGAATCCCCGCGTACCTCTAGGCATTGAATGCCCATGGATACTGCCATCCGGAGGCCATGTAGAAGGGCCTCGTATTCGGCTGCGTTGTTGGAGTCCATGTACATAATTTGGAGTACATACTGGACTGTGTCTCCTATTGGGGACGTCAAAACGACGCCAGCCCCTAGTCCGGCCAACATTTTGGAGCCGTCGAAATGCATGATCCAGTTTGAGTATGTGCCGTACTCTTTAGGGAGTTCGGCCTCCGTCCATTCTGCGACGAAGTCGGCCAAAACTTGCGATTTGATAGCTCGCCGTGGCTTATAGATTATGTCGAACGGGAGGAGCTCGATGGCCCATTTTGCAATCCGGCCCGTTGCATCGCGGTTGTTGATAATATCATTGAGTGGTACTTCCGAGGCTACTGTTATGGAACACTCTTGAAAGTAGTGTCGTAGCTTCCGGGACTGGGTTTGTTGCCAATATGGCTTGCCGGTGTTTGGCGCGGCCAGGACTGGGTTTGCTGCCAATATGGCTTTTATTTCACCAAGTCCGGCCGTGGCGGCGTCCGTCCACTCGAAGTGTTCGGTGCGCCGAAGGAGGCGATAGAGGGGTAGTGCCTTTTCTCCCAAGCGGGAGATGAAGCAGCTTAAAGCCGCCACGCATCCGGTTAATTTTTGTATTTATTTAAGGTCCTTTGGGACATCCAATTGTGACAAAGCTCGGATCTTGGCTGGATTTGCTTCAATTCCTCTACCGGATACAATGAAGCCCAAGAGCTTTCCGGCTGGAACGCCAAAGACACATTTTTCCGGATTGAGCTTGATGTCATATTTTCGGAGGTTATCGAATGTAAGCTTCAAGTCGTCTACTAGAGATTCGACATGTCTTGATTTGACGACCACATCATCCACGTACGCCTCCACTGTTTTGCCGATTTGGTTTGCCAGACATGTCTGGATCATGCGCTGATATGTTGCGCCGGCGTTTTTCAGCCCGAAGGGTATTGTGTTGAAGCAGAATGGTCCGTATGGTGTGATGAATGCTGTTGCAGCTTGGTCTGATTCTGCCATCTTGATTTGATGGTAACCGGAGTATGCGTCGAGGAAACACAACGAATCGTGTCCTGCGGTGGCATCGATAATTTGATCGATACGGGGGAGGGGGAAGGGATCCTTTGGGCACGCCTTGTTAAGGTCTTTGAAATCGACACACAGCCGCCAGGATTTGTCCTTCTTTGGTACCATCACCAGGTTTGCTAGCCAGTCCGGATGTTTTATGTCTCTGATGAATCCGGCCTCCAATAGCTTGGCTAGCTCCTCTCCCATAGCCTGTCTCTTGGGTTCGGAAAAACGCCGAAGGGCTTGTTTGACAGGTTTAAATCATTTTTGGATATTTAAGCTGTGTTCGGCCAGCCCGCGTGGGATCCCTGGCATGTCTGAAGGGTGCCAGGCGAAGATGTCCCAGTTCTCTCGCAGGAACTCTCGCAGTGCGGCGTCTACATCGGGGTTCAATCGTGCCCCGATGGAAGTTGTTTTATTGGGGTCCGTTGGATGGACCTGGAATTTGATTATTTCATCTGCTGGCTTGAAGGATGTGGATTTAGATCTTTTGTCGAGTATCACATCATCCCTGTTAACCGTGGAGCGAAGCGCTGTCAGTTCCTCGGTCGCTAAGGCTTCGGATAGTGCCTCAAGGGCTAATGCGGCCGTTTTGTTTTCGGCGTGGAGTGCTATGTCCGAATCACTAGCTAGAGTGATAATTCCATTCAGCCCGGGCATCTCGAGCTTCATGTACCCGTAATGGGGTATTGCTTGGAAGATTGTGAATGCTTCCCGCCCTAGTAAGGCGTGATGTCCGCTTTTAAACGGGGCCACCTAGAACGTGACTTCTTCGGACCTGTAATTATCCGGCGTGCCGAACACCACATCTAGTGTGATTTTTCCCGTGCAGCGCGCTTCCCGACTGGGGATTATTCCTCTAAAGGTTGTGCTGCTTCGCTCGACGCGGTTCCAGTCTATTTCCATTTTTTGAAGGGTCTCCTCATAAATGAGGTTCAGTCCGCTGCCTCCATCCATGAGCACCTTGGTAAGGCGAAAGCCGTCCACTATGGGACTGAGGACCAATGCGGCTGGTGCTCGGGCTGTTCGGAATCTAGGTTCATCACTTGCGTTGAAAGTAATGGCAATGTCGCTCCATGGATTTATTGTTGCAACTTGATAGACTTCGGCGAGGTTGCGGAGTGTTCTTTTTCGCATATTGTTTGATGCGAAAGTCTCGAAGACTGTGAGAACGGTACTAGTGTCCTCGGGCTGGCTTTCTGCAGCCTCTCGATTTAAGAGGTCTTCGCCAATTTTGGCTACCTGCCGGAGTATCCAACATGCTCTAAGGCTGTGAGTTGGCGTGGTGTCCTCTGTACTGTGAATTCTACAGGGTCCATCAAGCCACCTTTCCAGTACGGTTCCATGCCCTGCAAAGGGTTTTGGCTTTTTGCTATTTATCCCGGGTGTCTTACGATGATGCACCCTCTTAGTTCGGACGGGATTACTATTCAAGGCCGGATTGTCCCAAAATTTCGTTTCGGTTTTCCAGGCACTTTCCATCGCACAGTGTTTTTGTACTATGGACGCCAAGTCAGCGAAGCATGTAATATCACGACGACTTACGGTGTTAAGGATTCCCTCGTCCGTGCAATTATTGCAGAAGATTGATATCGTGTCTCCCTCGCGGTAATCTTTTATCCTGTTCATAACTAGGAGGAATCTGGCCCAGTAATGATGTACTGTTTCTTCGGGCATCTGCCTGACTTGGGAGAGATCGCTTATGTTCGGGTGGGTGTGGGTCGTTGAATCTGAAACCTCACCCAATCCAAGATTTGGAGGCCAAAGCGTTTCCGAATTCTGAAGTTCGGATTCCTGGACGTTATCCAATGAATCCGGCACGTTGCCTGATTCTAAGCTCAGGTATGGAGTTACATCCTCCCCTCCGCGGGTATCCGGCTTGGAGGGATCGGGAATTCGGACGTAACTAGTCCTTAAAATAGATGAAGGGTCGCCGCATCGTGCCTCTACCACGGCAACGTGGTGGGTGACTTGAGGGGAGTTCATTTCTCTTAGATCGGGTTTAAGCCCAACCTGGTCGTAATCCGTGGCGACCCCCAGGGCGGCGATGCGATCCAAGAGCTCGTTTACGGAAGAGAGCTCCATTGGATCTAACTGCTCGACGAGCTCCGAGCTGACGTGTAGATTGCTTTTGATGACCCGAGAGGTCACCGTCGGCGCAACAGCCGAACAGGCGGTCGTGAGGAAACCACCTAGCCGGAGGGTTTGGCCAACAGCCAAGGCTCCCTTAGCAACGGCGCCATCTTTGAAGACAGAAGAAGGCATCCTTCCTGATTGTGACGGCACAGAGGAACTCTCGATGAAAGCACCAATGTCGGTGTCAAAACCGGCAGATCTCGGGTAGGGGGTCCCGAACTGTGCGTCTAGGCCTGATGGTAACAGGAGGCAGGGAACACGATGTTTTACCCAGGTTTGGGCCCTCTTGATGGAGGTAAAACCCTACGTCCTGCTTGATTAATATTGATGATATGGGTAGTACAAGATTAGATCTACCACGAGATCAAGGAGGCTAAACCCTAGAAGATAGCCTATGGTATTGTCGTGGTATTTCTCACGGGGGGCTTGCGAGTCGACAGATGCCACAAGGGCTTAGTGTGTGGGTAGGACTGCTGCTGATAGGACCGGGAGCGGGTATGCGAGTAGCACGCGGTGGTTTACCCAGCTTCGGAGCTCTCCGGAGAGATAATACTCCTACTGCTGCATGTCTGAGCGTATCTATCTGGGGTGTACATCGGGCAATACAAAGTGCTCCTGGAGCTGTATCTGAGATCAGTGCCATAGTCATCTGACTTGGTAAATGCATGTATGTGGTATGCTAGTGGCCGTGAGAGCATGTGTGCTCTAGTGGCCGTGCGTGGCTTGTGCCATGGGGATGGATGGATATGTGTGTGCCCGTGAGCCTCCCTGGTGGATGGATGGATGGTTGCTATATATAGTGGGAGCTAGCTTGCTACCTAAGCTAAATGGTGGTGGCGTTGGTTGTAAGCTACCTTGGGTAGCTTACAAGCCAAGCTATGTAGGCATAGCTAGTGGCATGCTTGTCCCCTAGGGTACTTTATAAATCAGTACCCAGGGGACACGGTACACTGTAGATGATGGCGTCGCGGTATGGTTGTCTTGTCCGCGGTATGGCCGTCTCGTCGGGGTCTTGTCGGGCTGCAGTCGGTAGCCGGCTGGTTGGCGCAGTCGGCAGGCGGCAGGTTGGCGTAGTCGGCAGCCGGCTGGTTGGCGCAGTCGGCAGCCGGCTGGCTGGCGCAGTCGGCAGCCGGCTGGCTGGCGCAGTCGGACTGAGGGGCTTTGCTAGCCCCGATGTCTTGAAATATCGTCTTGCCGTCCTCGGGGTACCCGTGGTCGATTACCCCGACAGTAGCCCCCAAGCCTCCGGGCAACTTGGCAAAGTTGGGCGGAGGTTTTTTTGGCGAGTGTTCATGGAAATGATCATGAAAGAATACAAAGTTAGTCCATGCAGATATATCAGATGTTTGCTTTTAGCATTGCAAGTTTTATGCGGAGGGTGCCGACTCAGTTTCGTCCGAGCCCCCTGAATCTTTTTCGTGTTCCCTCCGCTTTTTGGCCTGCGCTCTTGCTTGCCGGACAGCCGCTCTGCGGTCTGTGGCTAAGAGTGGGCCATGAAGTGGAGTGTCCAGTACTCAGAGTCTAGGAGCAGATTCAACCGAGTAGATACTTGTAAAGGAAACTCGGGTCGCCCGAACGTTTTTCTTCCCGGGCGTTTTTCGCGTGGGTGGCCTGCAGCGTTCACTCTTGCTAGTCGGACAGCCGCTCTGCGGTCTGTGACTAAGAGTGGGCCTTTGGTACCGCGCACGGTACTAAGCCGTCTGCGGGAACTAACGTCACAGGCCAAGCGGCCAGCCCCCGGGCCAACTCTGGCTGGCGCCGGGGCGAACAGTGATGCTACTGTAATAAAATGCGGAGACAGCCCCCGAGCATCGCTCGTGGTTATCCATGCTTGCGTGGTGCAAAAAATATGCGGGTGAGGAGCTCACATTGATTTTCATGTAGTCGTGGTCGTTGAAGACAGCCGGCACGACTCGGCGCTCGTGGAGCGCGTCGGCGCGCCCGCTGGGTGAAGCCTTCGAGCCTCTGGGTGCTTGAAGGGGGGTCCCGGCCGGTCAGACTCGACCGGCCAGGCGGCGAGGCGTCTTGCAGCACCTATCTTCTTCTTTTTCTCTTCTGCCGGCTGTTCGGAGCCGGACAAAATTCTTCTCTTATTTGCAATCTTCCATGGGGGCGCGCCAGCGCACCCACTAGGTGTAGCCCCCGAGATTCGGGCTGACTGCTGAGCAGTCGGGCTGGATCTCCCGGCAACTACTTTGTCTTCTTCTTCGCGGGGGCGCGCCAGCGCACCCGCTGGGTGTAGCCCCCGAGATTTGGGCCGACTGCTGAGCAGTCGGGCCGGATCTCCCGGCAACTATTTTCTCTTCTTCTTCGCGGGGGCGCGTCAGCGCACCCGCTGGGTGTAGCCCCCGAGATTCGGGCCGACTACTAAGCAGTCGGGCCGCATCTCCCGGCAACTATTTTCTCTTCTTCTTTTTCTTCTTCTGCCGGCTGGACAGGCGGACTCCGACACAGCAGACGGGATTTTTGCAGCCGTCCTTGGAAGCCAGCAGTCGGACGCACATCTTTTTTTTCAGCCAGCTTCTTTTCTCTCTCTTTCTCTTTTTTTCAGCACCCGACTGGTCACTCGGCCACCTTTCTTCTTTTCCAGCCGGCTAGCGGACAGTCAAGTCTTTTCTTTTCCCTCCAGCCGGATCCGTTCTTTTTTTTTCTTTTCCTTTTCCCCTGCTGGCAGAGGAGCGCGGGGCGAGGATGCGAGGCGAGGCAGGGAGCCGGCCGGGGCGGCGAGCCGGCACGCGGGCAGGCGGAGAGGTGGCCGAGATGCGAGGCGGAGCCGGCCAAGCGCCGGGTCGCCGGGTTGGCGGGCGGAGCCGGCCAGTCGAGATGCGAGGCGGAGCCGGCCAAGCGCCGGGTTCCGGGGAAACCGGTGAGCGCGGGAGCTGGCCGGCCGGGTCGCGCGGGGGGCGAAGGGAGCCGGACGGCAGCAACCCGGGCGAGGAGGAGCGGCTGGAGGAGGCCGGCCCACCCACGGGATGCGACGCGGACGACCGGGCCATCGCGGGCACGCGGCCCCTGGCGGAGGAGCAAGTGGGAGGGGAGGCGCGCTCGGTGTCGTGGCGTGGACGGAGCAGGCGAAGGGCGACGGGGCCGGCGCCGCGGTGCTGTTGGAGGCCGAGCTTGGCCCGGGGCGGGGCGGCAGCCGGATGGCCGGAGGCGGCAGGGGCACCAGTCCTCAGCCGCGGGGCAGGCGGCCCAGGAAGGCGGAGCCGTCAGGCCGGGAGGCGGGGAAGCCGGCAGGCCGACACGGCGACCCGGATGCGGAGCAGGCGGCCACGTGGCGACCCGGGGGCGGAGCAGGCGGCCACGGGGGCGCACACAGGCAGAGGGGAGTGGCGCAGCCGGACGCGGAGCCGGTGTGGGGAGGCGATGAGGCGCAGCCGGCAGCCAGCCCGCGGGGAGGAGGCAGAGCGCGGCAGCGGCCAACCGGACCAGGCGCGTGGACGAGGGCGAGCCCGACTGCGGGCGCGCCCAAGGCGGAGCGGGAGTGGCGCCGCCGGCGCGGGGACGGAGCAGCCGGCTGCTCGGGCAAGGTCGGAGGCCGAGGCACGGGCACGGAGCCGGAGGAGCGCAGCCGAGTGTGGAGGCGGCTGAGCGCGGGATGTGGCGGAGATGAGGAGCAACGCGGACCCGGCGGCTGGCGAGTGCAGCGGGGTACTGGGCGAGGAGCACCCGGCCGGGCCAGCGCACGGGGGCGACGACGCAGGAAACGGATCAACGTGCGGGGGCTCCGCGGGCCGCGCCGGCCAGCGAGGAGCCGCGCCAACTCGTGGAAGGACAGCCGAAGCGCAGGGGCGGCGACGACGCACAAGAGGATGAGCAGAGGTGCGTGCGTACCCAATGTCTGGGATGTGTATGGCCATGGCTTGACCATTGTTGACTAGCATCTAGCTTGCTTGTAGATGGTATGTGGAGGAGCGAACGCGTGTTTCAGCCAAAGCAAGCACAACGCAGGGGGAGCAGACGCGAATGATGCGGCGATGGACATGGCCAACCGAAGCGAGGCCTCGCGTGTGGCGCGCGCACGGACAGATGACTGGCGTCGCAACGGTGGTGACGAAGAGGGCGAGGCCGACGACGAGGGCGCGCCGTCTCTCGCGGCCATTCCGGGGGCGTGTCGATGTCGAGCCCCAGACCGCTATCAGAGAGACGGCGCGACGCCGCGGCGGTGAAGACGAAGAGGCCGACGGCGAGGACGCGCCACCCCTCGCGGCCGCCCTGGGGGCGGGTTGATGTCAAGCCCCCGAGCGCTACCGGAGAGTCGGCACGACGCCGCGGCGGAGGCGATGAAGAAAAAGGGGTCCCGCCCGGACAGCGAAACCAGCAGCAGCGTGGTAGCATAGTAGTAGTACCGCCCCATGGTGGGTGCCAACTGTCGTGGTATTTCTCACGGGGGGCTTGCGAGTCGACAGATGCCACAGGGGCTTAGTGTGTGGATAGGACTGCTGCTGATAGGACCAGGAGCGGGTATGCGAGTAGAACGCGGTGGTTTACCCAGCTTCGGAGCTCTCCGGAGAGATAATACTCCTACTACTGCATGTCTGAGCGTATCTATCTGGGGTGTATATCGGGCAGTACAAAGTGCTCCTAGAGTTGTATCTGAGATCAGTGCCATAGGCATCTGACTTGGTAAATGCATGTATGTGGTATGCTAGTGGCCGTGAGAGCATGTGTGCTCTAGTGGCCGTGCGTGGCTTGTGCCATGGGGATGGATGGATATGTGTGTGCCCGTGAGCCTCCCTGGTGGATGGACGGATGGTTGCTATATATAGTGGGAGCTAGCTTGCTACCTAAGCTAAATGGTGGTGGCGTTGGTTGTAAGCTACCTTGGGTAGCTTACAAGCCAAGCTATGTAGGCATAGCTAGTGGCATGGTGCATGTCATGCTTGTCCCCTATGGTACTTTATAAATCAGTACCCAGGGGACACGGTACACTATAGATGATGGCGTCACGGTATGGTTGTCTTGTCCGTGGTATGGCCGTCTCGTCGGGGTCTTGTCGGGCTGCAGTCGGCAGCCGGCTGGTTGGCGCAGTCGGCAGCCGGCTGGTTGGCGCAGTCGGCAGCCAGCTGGCTGGCGCAGTCGGACTGAGGGGCTTTGCTAGCCCCGATGTCTTGAAATATCGTCTTGCCGTCCTCGGGGTACCCGTGGTCAATTACCCCGACAGGTATGATTTTTATCTATGGAGTTGATGAAGTTGTCCTACGGACTAAAACCCTCCGGTTTATATAGACACCGGATAGGGTTAGGGTTACATAGAGTCAGTTACAATGGTTGGAGATCTTGAATATCCGCATCGCCAAGCTTGCCTTCCACGCCAAGGAAAGTCCAATCCGGACACGGGACGAAGTCTTCAATCTTGTATCTTCATAGTCCTGTAGTCCGGCTGAAGGTATAGTCCGGCTACCCGAACACCCCCTAATCCAGGACTCCCTCAACGCCCCTTGCTAGATCGACAAGGCGAGGACGTCATCGAGCTAAACATGTGCTAAATGCGGAGGTGTCGTACGTTCGGTACTAGATCGGGATGGGTCGTGAATGTGTACGACTACATCAACTGCGTTGAAAAATGCTTCCGCTTAGCGATATTCAAGGGTATGAAGATACTCTCCCCCTCTCATAGCTATGCATCTCCATGGATACATCTTGCGTATGCGTAGAATTTTTTTGTTTTCCATGCATGGTTCCCCAACAACTTTAGCAGCTATGGGATTAGGGACTTCTCCTTGTTTAAAATATTTTTTATTTCAGAATTTTCCTATTACAAATTTATCATCTAATACTAGTATATATAAATATCTGATATACCACTAATGAATCCACGAAAAAGAAATATTTTCTAAATCTTAAGAGTAGGAAAATAAATGCATCCTCGTTAATTTCCATTAATACTAGACCGGATTATATAAGTTGAAGGATTTGGTAGCATATACTAAGTAACATTGCATCGCACAATTGTTTATTTGTATCATTTAAAGAAAGATTCTCATTATTTGAGCACATTAAAACAATGATTTTAGCTGACTGGCTATATATATGATACGAGAAGGAGACCGAACGCAAGCAATCACTTGAGGAATCGACCATTGTTTAATTTTGTTGTTCTTGTAATATTCGGTAGCGACAAGAAGTCAAGAGCAGCACCAACGATGGCACGGGGAACCATCGTACCCAGCCTTTTGGTGCTGCTTCTGGTCGTTTGCTGCGCAACCACCGTCGTCCATGGCAAGGAGTGGACCGTTGGTGACAACAAGGGATGGAGCTTCGGTGTCTCCGGATGGGAGGGTGGCAAGCACATCCAGTCCGGCGACGTGCTTGGTGAGAACTCTAAAGATCAGGTGATTGGTTCTTCTTAATGTATATACTGTGTTCTGATCTGTATTGTTGTGTTAACTAATGCACGCAGTGTTCAAGTACAACCCTAGTATGCACAACGTGGTGCAGGTGGGAGAAGGCGACTACAACTCATGTAGGGTCTCGGGCCCGTCGAGGACCTACACTTCCGGCAATGACCACATCCAGCTCGCCCACGGAGGCAAAGCGTTCTTCATCTGCAGCCTTCCGGGTCACTGCCAGCAAGGCATGAAGATAGCTGTCACTTCTTAATAGATCTCGCGCATATGCGTGTCTCTGTATTTGTACTTTTTTACCAAGTCTTTATGGTGTGCTAGCCAATGATGAATTGCTTATGGAAGAAATAAATTGATCCTAGTGCACTGTTTGCATCATGTTTTCATGGAACCTTGATAAACCAACATCTATTTGGACTAGCTACTATAAATATACGAGTAGACATAAGTTTCTACCATTCTACCAACCATACTTTGAACATTAAGGGCGAACGATTATGAAGGTCTATCACAGTCGATTGAATTCGGAGTCTTCTTTAAAAATAGTTCACCAAAAGTACAAAGCATTTCAAACATAATAAACATTACATAGGGGTTCTTGGACCATGAAACGACCACTACCACCAGAACGAGCCGCTCATGTGCCGCTTGTCGGAGCCGGGCAAACCTTTTCAATTACACCCGAGAAGTCTTCATGCACGCACCCTTAAGGACTAGTGCCCCGAAGCCCTAGTCGTCGAGTCAATTTAACAAACTAGATCCACCAATCCAGTAACACGAGCGATCTTCATATAGGATATGCTCCTAGTTGGTTCTTGTCGGATTGAGTGTAGGTTTTGGACAACTCCAGCCCATGATTTCAGTAGAGTTGTTTCAAACAGCTCAACTTCAATTTCTTAGTGGATTAGAGCTGGAGTAGCATCTCTTTCATTTTACTGGAGCAGAGAAATGGTTGCTTCACCTGCTCCACTTCACCCACCTTACCCCTCTGCCCTCGGAGTTCCTTTGAAACTACCCAATATGCCATATTATTAACAAACACCAAGAGCATCTCTAGTCAACCACTTATAATTTACTCCATTCAATCATTTATGTAAGGTGTATAATTTTTGGCACGGTGACCAAGGCACATAATTATACACAAGTTAGAAAAAAAATAACCTTGGCTAAATCATTGATTAGTGGTAAGTAAATCATTTAGGCTAGAAAAATAAGAGATACGCGCAATCGGGAGAGAGATACTTTCCTTTTTTACAAGGAGAGATACATGCAATCAGGGGAGATATACTATCCTTTTCTAGAGGGCTGAAAACAGAATTTCTGATGAATTAAAAGAAATGCACCTTACATTGTGGAATTTTATAAAAAAACAAATACACCTTATAAAAATTAACGTAGGGAGTATCTCCATATATGCCTTTCTAAACTTAACTCCTTCATATTTAAGGAGTTAAGTTGTGCCAAACCTAACCAAACCCTATATTTAACTCCCTAAAATCTTTTTGACTTATTCTTCCACCTTTTTTAACATTCATTTCAAACAATTGCATGGTATTTCATCAATCATTTGCATGATTTAAATTCAACGTACACAACAAAACAACCATAAACATACATATAGTTCATCCAATCAAATAATTCAAATTAAAACATGCATATAGTTCATCCAAAAACTACCACATCAATTAAATTTGATCCAAAAAATACAACATAACATGCGTTATGTCGTGGACCAAGCCCTATCCAGAAAAACACGAACTCAAGCACTTGCATGCTCATCACCACCAAAGAAATCATTTTCGGGTGCTATGTAGTTTTTCAATTTTCGGGTGGAACTTGCGGGTGCGCTAGAACTCTAAGTGAATCATGCATGACTTCTGTACCGCCAGGATCGACAATAGGATAAATATTACATGTTGCCATAGCATGGGGTACCCCTTCAGTAGAGTACTGCAGTGTCATTTATTTTTATTTGGAAACATGGAACTCTGTAGAAAATGGAATAGTTTTTTTCGACACAGAAATGGAATAGTTTGTACCTTCAACCGAGTACTAGCAGGATGGGCCTGGCCCAGGTAATGATTTGTTGCGCTAACCAAAATGCATTAGGCCCATTTCTGACCGTCTTGTTGTCACCCCAAAATCATTCGACCTCTGAATTTCTTTGCGTCTTGAAATTGGTTGCAACATTCTATTGCATTAAGCGTGTCCTCGGACTAAGTTTTGCATCGAAGTTTTCTTGGATGTTGTCATTACTGGGCTAGTCCATGTTCGCGCAGAGTCTAAAGAAAAATAGAAGGGAAAAGGGGAGCACTAGGGATCGCCGCGAACATATGAAGCGCGACTATCCAGTGTGCCTGCCCAATAGATCGGAATAGCATAAATGACATGGCCTACATGAAGCAAGTCGTGCCGATTTTCTCCTTTTTTCATTTTGTTTTCTTTCTTTTCTTTTCTTTTCTTTTCTTTTCTTTTCTCTTCTCCATTTTTTTCATTATTTTGCTTTTGTTTCTTCATTATTTTACATAAAACTGTTTTTTTTTCTCCGGGGTTTTTCATTTGTTTCTTTAGTTTTCTTTTCATTTTCCTTTTTCTTTGGTTTATTTTGTTTATTTTTCTGTTTTCATTTTTTGGATTTCCTTTTGTTTCTTTGTGTTTTTCTTTCTACATTTTTATACACATGATCAACATTTTCTCAAATTGTTGTTCAACATTTTTTATATACATTATCAACATTTTTTCAAATATTTGTTTAATATTTTTTCAAATACTTGATCAACATTTTTTAATACTTATTCTATGTATTTCAAATGTTTTTTCAACTTGTTTTCCATTCATGCTCAACATTTTTCAAATACTTGTTCAACAGTTTTCAAATACTTGATCAACATTTTTTTCAAATACTTATTCAACTTTTTTAATACCTGTTCAACATTTTTAAATACTTTTTAAATATTTTCAAAAAAAATTGAAGATTGTTTTTCATAATATATATTTTTTGAATATTTTACAGTATAAACAGAAGTATAAAAGAAAAAAAGAAAACAGAAAATGTAAAAAAGGAAAAAAAAGAATGGCCTCCCGCGCTTGTGGGCCGGCCCAGCTCGCTCGCCCTTCAGCGAGTCCGCAGCGAGACTCACTGAAGGCGAGATATAGGCGCGCCCGACGGGAGATATTCTATCTTCTATATAGTCTCGATTGTTAAGTTCAGTTCGTTCAGTTCTTCAGCAGAGGCACTCTACTGACAGTATATATTATAAAATGCCCATGCTAATTCAAATACACTTTGAGGCAAAACAAAGCGTCAAAAGCAAAGGACAGACGAAACACACTTGGATATTCATTCATTAAACTTTGGTTTAGTGCTTTGTTGCCACTATTTCAGTTTAAGCTAATTACATGTGACCATGATTTTAAAATGTAATAACATGCAATGGCCAATGATCCCTTAAACACAATTGTTTCCTTTTATGTTGAACTCTACTATTCATCTCAACGGGACACTAGTGATGTTCAAGAGGTCTCCAAAGCAATCTCCACAACAAGGACCTTGTGTGTACAAACAATTCTTTTTTTGTTTGCTTACTACATTTGTATATCAGACTTGTAAATTTTACCAGAACAAACGTGTGTGCACACACATACATTTAAAAAATGAAAATTAGCTTATACCACACCAACAATGGTTTTTATATAGAAAAAGTATCCAAATACAAACATTTTTACGAAATTATGTACATTATGTTTTATAAAAAATGGTAATAGTAAGGTGAACTGCAAAAAGCACATACATGGCCGTGTGACACACCATAACGACTAGTGCTACTTTCTAAATAGGAAAAAGAAAATTCACAATCCTCTCATTCTTCGACTATCTTCTGTCTCTCCTGCCTCCCCTCTTCGCCTCCCCGTCATGCCCTCCTCTTATTCTCCACTAGATCGTCTAGTGAGCGAAGTACAGAGGGCACAACTCCACCCCCTCTCGTGCATGTCATTCCTGTTTGTGCCAGGATGGCTAGTTTAGAGCAAATTTTGTTGGTCTAGAGTTGTCGCGGAGTTTTCCGCGGGGGGGGGGGGGGGGGGTCCTTGAGGTCATAATCTTCGTCAACTCAAGTGGCAACAAGTTCTTGGTAAGTCTCACAAATGTTCCTCTCAATTAGTTCCTTCCGAATCTCGTCGAGTTTACTACATCGTTGACCAATCATGGCCACTTTTCTTTTTGAATTATTCCAAATTAACCTAGTCTAAAATTCTTATATTGACCCAATGCATTAAATTTTCTGACTTGTGAAATTCATTTGAACTACATTTATTGAAAATATTCCTATCAATTTCAGATGATTTGTGACTAGACAATCCCAAATCAAGGTCTCTGATCATGCTTTAGCAGCTATGGTCGAAAAGTCAAGATTAGGGAATTGTCCTAATTAAAAAAACTTTTTATTTTAGAATTTTCCTATTACAAATATATCATCTAATACTAGTATATGTAAATACATGATATACAACTAATGCATCCACGAAAAAGAAATATTTTCTAAATCTTCAGAGTAGGAAAATTAATGCATGCTTGTTAATTTCCATTAATACTAGATCGGATTATATAAGTTGGAGGATTTGGTAGCATATACTAAGTAACGTTGCATATCACAATTGTTGATTTGTCTCATTTAAAGCAAGATTCTCATTATTTCAGCACATTAAAACAATGATTTTTGCTGACCGGCTATATATGTGATACGAGGAGACCGAATGCAAGCAATCACTTGAGGAACTGACCATTGTTTCATTTTGTTGTTCTTGTGATCTTCGGTAGCAACAAGAAGTCAAGAGCAACACTAACGATGGCACGGGGAACCAGCGTACCCACCCTTTTGGTGTTGCTTCTGGCCATTTGTTGCGCAACCACCATCGTCCATGGCAAGGAGTGGACCGTTGGTGACAACAAGGGATGGAGCTTCGGTGTCTCCGGATGGGAGAGTGGCAAGCACATCCAGTCCGGCGACGTGCTTGGTGAAAACTCTAAACATCAAGTGATTGGTCGTTCTTGATGCATATACTATGTTCTGATATGTATTCTTGTGTTAACTAATGCATGCAGTGTTCAAGTACAACCCTAGTATGCACAACGTGGTGCAGGTGGGAGAAGGCGACTATAACTCATGCAGGGTCTCGGCCCCGTCGAGGACCTACACCTCCGGCAATGACCACATCCAGCTCGCCCGTGGAGGCAAAGCGTTCTTCATCTGCAGCCTTCCGGGTCACTGCCAGCAAGGCATGAAGATCGCTGTCGCTGCTTAATAGATCTCGCGCATATGTGTGTCTTTGTATTTGTAGTTTTTTATGAAGTCTTTATGGTGTGCTAGCTCATGATGAATTGGTGATAGAAGAAATAAATTGATCCTAGTGCAGTGTTTGCATCATGTTTTCATGGAACCTTGATAAACCAACATCTATTTGGACTAGCTACTGGAAATATACGAGTAGACATAAGTTTCTACCATTCTACCAACCATACTTTGAACATTAAGGGCAATAGATTATGAAGGTCTATCACAGTCAATTGAATTCGGAGTCTTTTTTTAAAATAGTTCACTAAAAGTATAAAGCATCTCAAACATAATAAACATTACATAGAGGTTTTTGGACCATCAAACGACCACTACCGCCAGAACATGCCGCTCACTCGCCGCTTGTCGAACCGGCCTAACCTTTTCGAGTACAACCGAGAAGTCTTCGTGCACGCACCCTTAAGGACTAGTGCCACAGAGCCCTAGTCGTTGAGTCAATTTAACAAACTAGATCCACCAATCCAGTAACACAGGTGACCTTCACATATAGGATATGCTTCTAGTTGGTTCTTGCCGGATTGAGGGTAGGTTTTGGACAGCTCCACTCCATGATTATAGTAGAGTTGTTTCAAACAGCTCAACATTGATTTCTTAGTGGATTGGAGCTGGAGTAGCATCTATTTTATTTTACTGGAGCAGAGAAATGGTTCCTTCACCTGCTCCACTTCACGAACCATACCCCCTGCCCTCAGAGTTCCTTTGAAACTACCCAATATGCCATCTTATTAACAAACGCCAAGAGCATCTCTAGTCAACCATTTATAATTACTCCCTTCATTCCTCTATGTAAGGTGTATAATTTTAGGCACGGTGATCAAGGCACATAATTATACACAAGTTAGAAAAAAATTAACCTTGGCTAAATCATTGATTAGTGTTAAGTAAATCATTTAGGCTAGAAAAATAAGAGATACAGGCAATCGAGAGAGAGATACTTTCCTTTTTTACATGTAGAGATACATGCAATCAGGGGAGAGATACTATCCTTTTTCTAGAGGGTTGAAGACGGAATTCCAGATGATTTAGAAGAAATGCATCTTACATTGTGGAATTTTATCAAAAAACAAACACACCTTATAAAAAGTGACATAGGGAGTATCTCCTTATATGCCTTTCTAAACTTAACTCCTTCATATTTAAGGAGTTAAATTGTGGCCAACCTAACCAAACCCTATATTTAACTCCTTAAAAAATTCACAAATTCTTCTATCCTTTTTAACATTCATTTCAAACAATTGCATGGTATTTCATCAGTCATTTCACCAAGCCGTGTGTCGGCAACCCTGTCCCCTCTAGTTTATCCTCCATCTAGTTTCTGTAGTGCTTGGCGAAGCCCTACGGAGATTGTTCTTCATCACCAACCGTCACCACGCCCTAGATCAAGAAGGCGAGGACGTCATCGAGCTAAACATGTGCTGAATGCGGAGGTGTCGTACGTTCGGTACCAGATCGGGATGGGTCGTGAATATGTACGACTACATCAACCGCGTTGAAAAACGTTTTCTCTTAGCGATCTTCAAGGGTATAAAGATACTCTCCCCCTCTCGTAGCTACACATCTCCATGGATAGATCTTGCGTATGCGTAGATTTTTTTTTTGTTTTCTATGCAAGGTTCCCCAACAGCTTTAGCAGCTATGGTCGAAAACTCTAGATTAGGGACTTCTCCTTATTTAAAATATTTTTTATTTTAGAATTTTCCTATTACAAATATATCATCTAATACTAGTATATATAAATATCTGATATACCACTAATGAATCCACGAAAAAGAAATATTTTCTAAATCTTAAGAGTAGGAAAATAAATGCATCTCGTTAATTTCCATTAATACTAGATCGGATTATATAAGTTGGAGGATTTGGTAGCATATACTAAGTAACATTGCATATCGCAATTGTTTATTTGTCTCATTTAAAGCAAGATTCTCATTATTTGAGCACATTAAAACAACGATTTTAGCTGACTGGCTATATATACTAGAAGAACGCCCGTGCGTTGCAACGGGCCACATTAACTTTAAGAGTTCAATATTAATATTCTCATACATATCAATCCGTCTCCTCCTTCCGTCTGCCACCGAGACAGGAACCTAGACTTTGTGCTGCTCTTATTGATTTCAAACCCAGACGAGATGGGGTGGTGGGAGGGGGACGAAAAAACCCAGACGAAACAAAGGAGAAGGAGAGCCTCATCAGTAGCATCATGGTGGATTTCAAACCTAGCGTTGTGCTCCGCCCAACGAACATGGACGCCGCCGCCGGCGGCCCGGTGGAGCTCGAACCCGAGATACTCTGCTGCTTGCTGGGAGGGGTCGGGGAGGGTCGGAGCACAGGAGCATTGATGTGAAGACAGAGTAGGCCGGGGAGATTACTGTGCACGCCGCACAGCGACTTGGACCTCGGAGGGCCTTGGCTCTGTCAGGAGGAGGTCCCGAGTTCCTGCCGAGGACAGCCTGACGGGGGAGACTCATGGCCGCTCGCGCTGCCCGCAACGCGACCACGCCCTGCCCTAGGGTTCTGCGATGGCGGCAGCGTTGTCCACAGCCACACCCTCCCTGAGTCCTGCCCTGAACTGGGGTTCCGATATGGCGGTGGTGGTGGAGGTCTCTGAGGTTGGAGAGGGGCAAGATGTAGGACGGCGGAGGCTGGAGCGTGGAGCGATGGCGGCGTTTCAGGATTGCAGGCAGGGGGACGTGCGAGGTGAGTGTTTTTTTCACCGGTTTATGTTGTGTTGCCTGCACGGATATATAGGAGAACAAATAGGTGGATTATAATTCCTTCCATTGTATCAGTGCTGGGAAAGGAAGCGAGGGACAAAAATCAATCGAGGGGCCTTTAAGAGTAGAGATTAGTTAATTGGATTTTTCTTTAAAGTCTGTTATTTGTTTCCTTAAAATTTATTATATGTTTCCTAAATCAAATTGCATTGATGGGATGGATCGATTGATTTGGATAGTCTATTATTTGTTTCCTTCACATCCATTATATGTTTCCTAAAGCAAATTGCATTGATGATATGGATCGTTTGATTTGGATGGATCGATTGATTTGTTTCCTTAAAATTGGATTTTTTCTTTAAAGTCTGTTATTTGTTTCCTTAAAATTTATTATATGTTTCCTAAATCAAATTGCATTGATGGGATGGATCGATTGATTTGGATAGTCTATTATTTGTTTCCTTCACATCCATTATATGTTTCCTAAAGCAAATTGCATTGATGAGATGGATCATTTGATTTGGGTAATTTAGTAAAGTTAGATCTGTGTCTTTTTGTACGGTAGGAGAGTGTTTGTTTAGAAGGAAATAGTGAAAAAATAAACCGATGGGGTGGTGGGAGGGGGGACGAAAAAACCCAGACGAAAGTGGTGGGAGGATGATGAAAATAAAACGGAGGTGGGAGGATGACGAAAAAAAAACCAGTGAAAAAAAACCGGGCAGACTATTCACCAAGTCGTCCATTAGGAGTAGAGATGATACGAGAAGGAGACCAAATGCAAGCAATCACTTGAGGAACCGACTATTGTTTCATTTTGTTGTTCTTGTAATCTTCAGTAGCGACAAGAAGTCAAGAGCAGCACCAACGATGGCACGGGGAACCATCGTACCCACCCTTTTGGTGTTGCTTCTGGTCGTTTGCTGCGCAACCACCGTCGTCCATGGCAAGGAGTGGACCGTTGGTGACAACAAGGGATGGAGCTTCGGTGTCTCCGGATGGGAGGGTGGCAAGCACATCCAGTCCGGCGACATGCTTGGTGAGAACTCTAAAGATCAGGTGATTGGTTGTTCTTAATGTACATATTATGTTCTGATATGTATTCTTGTGTTAACTAATGCACGCAGTGTTCAGGTACAACCCTAGTATGCATAACGTGGTGTAGGTGGGAGAAAGCGACTACAACTCATGCAGGGTCTCGGGCCCGTCGAGGACCTACACCTCCGGCAATGACCACATCCAGCTCGCCCGCAGAGGCAAAGCGTTCTTTATCTGCAGCCTTCCGGGTCACTGCCAGCAAGGCATGAAGATAGCTATCACTGCTTAATAGATCTCGCGCATATGCGTGTCTCTGTATTTGTACTTTTTTACCAAGTCTTTATAGTGTGCTAGCCAATGATGAATTGTTGATGGAAGAAATAAATTGATCCTAGTGCAGTGTTTGCATCATGTTTTCATGGAACCTTGATAAACCAACATTTATTTGGACTAGCTACTAGAAATATACGCGTAGACATAAGTTTCTACCATTCTACCAACCATACTTTGAACATTAAGGGTGAACGATTATGAAGGTCTATCACAGTCAATTGAATTCGGAGTCTTCTTTAAAAATACTCCACCAAAAGTACAAAGCATTTCGAACATAATAAACATTACATAGGGGTTCTTGGACCATCAAACGACCACTACCGCCAGAATGAGCCACTCATGTGCCGCTTGTCGAAGCCGGATTAACCTTTTCAATTACACCCGAGAAGTCTTCGTGCATGCACCCTTAAGGAGTAGTGCCCCGAAGCCCTAGTCGTCGAGTCAATTTAACAAACTAGATCCACCAATCCAGTAACACGGGCGATCTTCATATAGGATATGCTCCTAGTTGGTTCTTGTTGGATTGAGTGTAGGTTTTGGGCAGCTCCACTCCATGATTTCAGTAGAGTTGTTTCAAAAGCTCAACTTCAATTTCTTAGTGGATTCGAGCTGGAGTAGCATCTATTTCATTTTACTGGAGCAGAGAAATGGTTGCTTCACCTGCTCCACTTCACCCACCATACCCCTCTGCCCTCGGAGTTCCTCTGAAACTACCCAATATGCCATCTTATTAACAAACACCAAGAGAATCTCTAGTCAACCACTTTTAATTTACTCCCTTCAATCATTTATATAAGGTGTATAATTTTTGGCACGGTGACCGAGGCACATAATTATACACAAGTTAGAAAAAAAATAACCTTGGCTAAATCATTGACTAGTGGTAAGTAAATCATTTAGGCTAGAAAAATAAGAGATGCATGCAATCGGAAGAGAGATACTTTTCTTTTTTACAAGGAGAGATACATGCAATCAGGGGAGAGATACTATCCTTTTTTCTAGAGGGCTGAAAACGGAATTTCTGATGAATTAGAAGAAATGTACCTTACACTGTGGAATTTTATTAAAAACAAATACACCTTACAAAAATTAACGTAGGGAGTATCTCCTTATATTCCTTTCTAAACTTAACTCATTCATATTTAAGGAGTTAAGTTGTGCCAAACCTAACCAAACCCTATATTTAACTCCCTAAAATCTTTTTGACTTATTCTTCCACCTTTTTTAACATTCATTTCAAACAATTGCATGGTATTTCATCAATCATTTGCATGATTTAAATTCAACGTACACAACAAAACAACCATAAACATACATATAGTTCATCCAATCAAATAATTTAAATTAAAACATGCATATAGTTCATCCAAAAACTACCACATCGATTAAGTTTGATCCAAAAAAATACAACATAACATGTGTTATGTCGTGGACCAAGCCCTATTCAAAAAGACACGAACTCAAGCACTTGCATGCTCATCACCACCAAAGAAATCATTTTCGGGTGCTATGTAGTTTTTCAATTTTAGGGTGGAACTTGCGGGTGCGCTAGAACTCTGAGTGAATCATGCATGACTTCTGTACCGCCAGGATCGACAACAGGATAAATATTACATGATGTCATAGCATATGGTACCCCTTCAGTAGAGTACTGCAGTGTCATTTATTTTTATTTGGAAACATGGAACTTTGTACAAAATGGAATAGTTTTTTTAGACACAGAAATGGAATAGTTTGTACCTTCAACATAGTATTAGCAGGATGGACCTGGCCCAGGTAATGATTTGTTGCGCTAACCGAAATGCATTAGGCCCATTTCTGACCGTCTTGTTGTCTCCCCAAAATCAGTCGACCTCTGAATTTCTTTGCGTCTTGAAATTGGTTGCAACATTCTATTGCATTAAGCGTGTCCTCGGACTAAGTTTCGCATCGAAGTTTTCTTGGATGTGGTCATTACTGGTCTAGTCCATTTTCGCGCAGAGTCTAAAGAAAAATAGAAGGGAAAAGGGGAGCACCAGGGATCGCCGCGAACATAGGAAGCGTGATTATCCAGTGTGCCTGCCCAATAGTTCGGAATAACATAAAGGACATGGCCTACTTGAAGCAAGTCGTGCCGATTTTCTCCTTTTTTGCATTTTGTTTTCTATCTTTTCTTTTCTTTTCTCTTCTCTTCTGCATTTTTTTCATTATTTTGCTTTTGTTTCTTCATTATTTTACATACAACTGTTTTTTTCTCCAGGGTTTTTCATTTGTTTCTTTAGTTTTCTTTTCATTTTCCTTTTTATTTGGTTTATTTTGTTTCTTTTTCTGTTTTCATTTTTTGGGATTTCCTTTTGTTTCTTTTTGTTTTTCATTCTACATTTTTATATACATGATCAACATTTTCTCAAATTGTTGTTCAACATTTGCCAAATACTTGTTCAACATTTTTTATATACATTATCAACATTATTTCAAATATTTGTTTAATATTTTTTCAAATACTTGATCAACATTTATTAAAACTTATTCTATATATTTCAAATGTTTGTTCAACTTGTTTTCCATTCATGCTCAACATTTTTCAAATACTTGTTCAACAGTTTTCAAATACTTGATCAACATTTTTTTCAAATACTTATTCAACTTTTTTTAATACCTGTTCAACATTTTTAAATACTTTTTAAATATTTTCAAAAAAAATTAAAGATTGTTTTTCATAATATATAATTTTGAATATTTTACAGTATAAACAGAAGTACAAAAGAAAAAAAGAAAAAAGAAAAAAGAAAATGTAAAAAAGGAAGAAAAAAAGAATGGCCTCCCGCGCTTGTGGGCCGGCCCAGCTCGCTCGCCCTTCAGCGAGTACGCAGCCAGACTCACTAAAGGCGAGATATAGGCGCGCCCGACGGGAGATGTTCTATCTTCTATATAGTCTCGATTGTTAAGTTCGGTTCTTCAGCAGAGGCACTCTACTGACAGTATATATTATAAAATGCCCATGCTAATTCAAATACACTTTGAGGCAAAACAAAGCGTCAAAAGCAAAGGACAGACGAAACACACTTGGATATTCATTCGTTAAACTTTGGTTTAGTGCTTTGTTGCCACTATTTCAGTTTAAGCTAATTACATGTGACCATGATTTTAAAATGTAATAACATGCAATGGCCAATGATCCGTTAAACACAATTGTTTCCTTTTATGTTGAACTCTACTATTCATCTCAACGGGATACTAGTGATGTTCAAGAGGTCTCCAAAGCAATCTCCACAACAAGGACCTTGTGTGTGTACAAACAATTCTTTTTTTGTTTGCTTACTACATTTGTATATTAGACTTGTAAATTTTACCAGAACAAACGTGTGTGCACACACATACATTTAAAAAATGAAAATTAGCTTATACCACACCATCAATGGTTTTTATATAGAAAAAGGATCCAAATACAAACATTTTTACGGAATTATGTACATTATGTTTTATAAAAAATGCTAATAGTAAGGTGAACTGCAAAAGGCACATACATGGCCATGTGACAAACCATAACGACTAGTGCTACTTTCTAAATAGGAAAAAGAAAATTCACAATCCTCTCATTCTTCGATTCTCTTCTGTCTCTCCTGCCTCCCCTCTTCGCCTCCCCGTTACACCCTCCTCTTATTCTCCACTAGATCGTCTAGTGAGTGAAGTAGAGAGGGCACAACTCCACCCCCTCTCGTGCATGTCATTCCTGTTTGTGCCAGGATGGCTAGTTTAGGTCAAATTTTGTCGGTCTGGAGTTGTCGCGGAGTTTTCGGGGGGAGGGGGCGTCCTTGAGGTCATAATCTTCGTCGACTCAAGTGGCGACAAGTTCTTGGTAAGTCTCACAAATGTTCCTCTCAATTAGTTCCTTCCGAATCTCGTCGAGTTTACTACATCGTTGACCAATCATGGCCACTTTTCTTTTTGAATTGCTCCAAATTAACCTAGTCTAAAATTCTTATATTGACCCTATGCATTAAATTTTCTGACTTGTGAAATTCATTTGAACTACATTTATTGACAATATTCCTATCAATTTCAGATGATTTGTGACTAGACAATCCCAAATCATGGTCTCCGATCATGCTTTAGCATCTATGGTCGAAAAGTCAAGATTAGGGACTTGTCCTAATTTAAAAAGTTTTTATTTTAGAATTTTCCAATTACAAATATATCATCTAATACTAGTATATGTAAATACATGATATACAACTAATGCGTCCACGAAAAAGAAATATTTTCTAAATCTTCAGAGTAGGAAAATTAATGCATGCTTGTTAATTTCCATTAATACTAGATTGGATTATATAAGTTGGAGGATTTGGTAGCATATACTTGTTGGGGAACGCAGTAATTTCAAAAAAATTCCTACGCACACGCAAGATCATGGTGATGCACAGCAACGAGAGGGGAGAGTGTTGTCTACGTACCAACGCAGACCGACTGCGGAAGCGATCTCACAACGTAGAGGAAGTAGTCGTACGTCTTCTTCCCGATCCGACCGATCCAAGCACCGTTACTCCGGCACCTCCGAGTTCTTAGCACACGTTCAGCTCGATGACGTTCCTCGGGCTCCGATCCAGCAAAGCGTCGAGGAAGAGTTCCGTCAGCACAACGGCGTGGTGACGATCTTGATGTACTACCGACGCAGGGCTTCGCCTAAGCTCTACAACGATATGACCGAGGTGGAATTTGGTGGCAGGGGGCACCGCACACAACTAAGGAACGATCAACAATGATCAACTTGTGTGTCTATGGGGTGCCCCCTGCCCTGTATATAAAGGATGGAGGAGGAGGAGGCCGGCCAAGGCATAGGGTGCGGCCAGGATGGGAGTCCTACTAGGACTCCAAGTCCTAGTAGGAGTCCACCAAAAGGGGAGGAAGGGAGAAGGAATAGGAGGAGAAGGAGAGGTGGCCGGCCCCCTTTTCCCTAGTCCAATTCGGACCAAAGGGGAGGGGGGCGCAGCAGCCTTTTCCTCTTCCCACTAAAGCCCATCAAGGCCCATTACTCTTCCCCGTATTCCCGTAACTCCCCGGTACCTCCGAAAATACCCGAATCACTCGGAACCTTTCCGATGTCCGAATATAGTCGTCCAATATATCGATCTTTATGTCTCGACCATTTCGAGACTCCTCGTCATGTCCCCGATCTCATCCGGGACTCCGAACTCCTTCGGTACATCAAAACTCATAAACTCATAATATAACTGTCATCGAAACCTTAAGCGTGCGGACCCTACGGTTCGAGAACAATGTAGACATGACCGAGACACGTCTCCGGTCAATAACCAATAGCGGGACCTGGATGCCCATATTGGCTCCTACATATTCTACGAAGATCTTTATCGGTCAGACCGCATAACAACATACGTTGTTCCCTTTGTCATCGGTATGTTACTTGCCCGAGATTCGATCGTCGGTATCCAATACCTAGTTCAATCTCGTTACTGGCAAGTCTCTTTACTCGTTCCGTAATACATCATCTCATAACTAACATCTTAGTTATTATGCTTGCAAGGCTTATGTGATGTGTATTACCGAGAGGGCCCAGAGATACCTCTCCGACAATCGGAGTGACAAACCCTAATCTCGAAATACGCCAACCCAACATCTACCATCGGAGACACCTGTAGTACTCCTTTATAATCACCCAGTTACGTTGTGACGTTTGGTACTACCCAAAGTGTTCCTCCGGTAAACGGGAGTTGCATAATCTCATAGTTACAGGAACATGTATAAGTCATGAAGAAAGCAATAGCAGCATACTAAACGATCGGGTGCTAAGCTAATGGAATGGGTCATGTCAATCAGATCATTCTACTAATGATGTGACCTCGTTAATCAAATAACAACTCCTTGTTCATGGTTAGGAAACATAACCATCTTTGATTAACGAGCTAGTCAAGTAGAGGCATACTAGTGACACTCTGTTGGTCTATGTATTCACACATGTATTATGTTTCCGGTTAATACACTTCTAGCATGAATAATAAACATTTATCATGATGTAAGGAAATAAATAATAACTTTATTATTGCCTCTAGGGCATATTTCCTTCAGTCTCCCACTTGCACTAGGGTCAATAATCTAGATTACACTGTAATGATTCTAACACCCATGGAGCCTTGGTGCTGATCATGTTTTGCTCGTGGAAGAGGCTTAGTCAACGGGTCTGCAACATTCAGATCCGTATGTATCTTGCAAATCTCTATGTCTCCCACCTGGACTAAATCCCGGATGGAGTTGAAGCGTCTCTTGATGTGTTTGGTTCTTTTGTGAAATCTGGATTCCTTTGCCAAGGCAATTGCACCAGTATTGTCACAGAAGATTTTCATTGGACCCAATGCACTAGGTATGACACCTAGATCGGATATGAACTCCTTCATCCAGACTCCTTCGTTTGCTGCTTCCGAAGCAGCTATGTACTCCGCTTCACATGTAGATCCCGCTACGACGCTTTGTTTAGAACTGCACCAACTGACAGCTCCACCGTTTAAAGTAAACACGTATCCGGTTTGCGATTTAGAATCGTCCGGATCAGTGTCAAAGCTTGCATCAACGTAACCTCTTACGGTGAGCTCTTTGTCACCTCCATATACGAGAAACATATCCTTAGTCCTTTTCAGGTATTTCAGGATGTTCTTGACCGCTGTCCAGTGATCCATTCCAGGATTACTTTGGTACCTCCCTGCTAAACTTATAGCAAGGCACACATCAGGTCTGGTACACAGCATTGCATACATGATAGAGCCTATGGCTGAAGCATAGGGAACATCTTTCATTTTCTCTCTATCTTCTGCAGTGGTCGGGCATTGAGTCTTACTCAATTTCACACCTTGTAGCACAGGCAAGAACCCTTTCTTTGCTTGATCCATCTTGAACTTCTTCAAAATTTTGTCAAGGTATGTGCATTGTGAAAGTCCAATTAAGCGTTTTGATCTATCTCTATAGATCTTTATGCCTAATATGTATGCATCTTCCCCGAGGTCTTTCATCGAAAAACTTTTATTCAAGTATCCCTTTATGCTATCCAGAAATTCTATATCATTTCCAATTAGCAATATGTCATCCACATATAATATCAGAAATGCTACAGAGCTCCCACTCACTTTCTTGTAAATACAGGCTTCTCCAAAAGTCTGTATAAAGCCAAATGCTTTGATCACACTATCAAAGCGTTTATTCCAACTCCGAGATGCTTGCACCAGTCCATAAATGGATCGCTGGAGTTTGCATACTTTGTTAGCTCCTTTTGGATCGACAAAACCTTCCGGTTGTACCATATACAACTCTTCTTCCAGAAATCCATTCAGGAATGCAGTTTTGACATCCATTTGCCATATTTCATAATCATAAAATGCGGCAATTGCTAACATAATTCTGACGGACTTAAGCATCGCTACGGGTGAGAAGGTCTCATCGTAGTCAACCCCTTGAACTTGTCGAAAACCTTTTGCGACAAGTCGAGCTTTATAGACAGTAACATTACCGTCAGCGTCAGTCTTTTTCTTGAAGATCCATTTATTCTCAATTGCTTGCCGATCATCGGGCAAGTCAACCAAAGTCCATACTTTGTTCTCATACATGGATCCCATCTCAGATTTCATGGCCTCAAGCCACTTTGCGGAATCTGGACTCACCATCACTTCTTCATAGTTCGTAGGTTCATCATGATCTAGCATCATGACTTCCAGAACTGGATTACCGTACCACTCTGGTGCAGATCTCACTCTGGTTGATCTACGTGGTTCAGTAGTATCTTGATCTGAAGCTTCATGATCATCATCATTAGCTTCCTCACTGATTGGTATAGGTGTCGCAGAAACAGTTTTCTGTGATGTACTATTTTCCAATAAGGGAGCAGGTACAGTTACCTCGTCAAGTTCTACTTTCCTCCCACTCACTTCTTTCGAGAGAAACTCCTTCTCTAGAAATGATCCATTCTTAGCAACGAATGTCTTGCCTTCGGATCTGTGATAGAAGGTATACCCAACAGTTTCCTTTGGGTATCCTATGAAGACACATTTCTCCGCTTTGGGTTCGAGCTTATCAGGTTGAAGTTTTTTCACATAAGCATCGCAGCCCCAAACTTTAAGAAACGACAACTTTGGTTTCTTGCCAAACCATAGTTCATAAGGCGTCGTCTCAACGGATTTTGATGGTGCCCTATTTAACGTGAATGCGGCCGTCTCTAAAGCATAACCCCAAAACGATAGCGGTAAATCAGTAAGAGACATCATAGATCGCACCATATCTAGTAAAGTACGATTACGACGTTCGGACACACCATTACGCTGTGGTGTTCCGGGTGGCGTGAGTTGCAAAACTATTCCACAATTTTTCAAATGTATACCAAACTCGTAACTCAAATATTCTCCTCCACGATCAGATCGTAGAAATTTTATTTTCTTGTTACGATGATTTTCAACTTCACTCTGAAATTCCTTGAACTTTTCAAATGTTTCAGACTTATGCTTCATTAAGTAGATATACCCATATCTGCTTAAATCATCTGTGAAGGTGAGAAAATAACGATATCCGCCGCGAGCCTCAATATTCATCGGACCACATACATCGGTATGTATGATTTCCAACAAATCTGTTGCTCTCTCCATAGTACCGGAGAACGGCGTTTTAGTCATCTTGCCTATGAGGCACGGTTCGCAAGTACCAAGTGATTCATAATCAAGTGATTCCAAAAGCCCATCAGTATGGAGTTTCTTCATGCGCTTTACACCGATATGACCTAAACGGCAGTGCCACAAATAAGTTGCACTATCATTATTAACTTTGCATCTTTTGGCTTCTACATTATGAATATGTGTATTACTATCTTCGAGATTCAACAAGAATAGACCACTCTTCAAAGGTGCATGACCATAAAAGATATTATTCATATAAATAGAACAACCATTATTCTCTGATTTAAATGAATAACCGTCTCGCATTAAACAAGATCCAGATATAATGTTCATGCTCAACGTTGGCACCAAATAACAATTATTTAGGTCTAGTATTAATCCCGAAGGTAGATGTAGAGGTAGCGTGCCGACCGCGATCACATCGACTTTGGAACCGTTTCCCACGCGCATCGTCACCTCGTCCTTTGCTAGTGTCCGCTTATTCCGTAGTCCCTGTTTCGAGTTGCAAATATTAGCAACAGAACCAGTATCAAATACCCAGGTGCTACTGCGAGCTCTAGTAAGGTACACATCAATAACATGTATATCACATATACCTTTGCTCACTTTGCCATCCTTCTTATCCGCCAAATACTTGGGGCAGTTCCGCTTCCAGTGACCAGTCTGCTTGCAGTAGAAGCACTCAGTTTCAGGCTTAGGTCCAGACTTGGGTTTCTTCTCCTGAGCAGCAACTTGCTTGCTGTTCTTCTTGAAGTTTCCCTTCTTCTTCCCTTTGCCCTTTTTCTTGAAACTAGTGGTTTTGTTAACCATCAACACTTGATGCTCCTTCTTGATTTCTACCTCCGCAGCTTTCAGCATTGCGAAGAGCTCGGGAATAGTCTTGTTCATCCCTTGCATATTATAGTTCATCACGAAGCTCTTGTAGCTTGGTGGCAGTGATTGGAGAATTCTGTCAATGACGCAGTCATCTGGAAGATTAACTCCCATCTGAATCAAGTGATTATTATACCCAGACATCTTGAGTATATGCTCACTGACAGAACTGTTCTCCTCCATCTTACAGCTATAGAACTTATTGGAGACTTCATATCTCTCAATTCGGGCATTTGCTTGAAATATTAACTTCAACTCCTGGAACATCTCATATGCTCCATGACGTTCAAAACGTCTTTGAAGTCCCGATTCTAAGCTGTTAAGTATGGTGCACTAAACTATCAAATAGTCATCATATTGAGCTAGCCAAACGTTCATAACGTCTGCATCTGCTCCTGCAATAGGTCTGTCACCTAGCGGTGCATCAAGGACATAATTCTTCTGTGCAGCAATGAGGATAAACCTCAGATCACGGATCCAATCCGCATCATTGCTACTAACATCTTTCAACACAATTTTCTCTAGGAACATATCAAAATAAATACAGGGAAGCAATAACGCGAGCTATTGATCTACAACATGATTTGCAAAATACTACCAGGACTAAGTTCATGATAAATTTAAGTTCAATTTAATCATATTACTTAAGAACTCCCACTTAGATAGACATCCCTCTAATCCTCTAAGTGATCACGTGATCCAAATCAACTAAACCATAACCGATCATCACGTGAGATGGAGTAGTTTTCAATGGTGAACATCGTTATGTTGATCATATCTACTATATGACTCACGCTCGACCTTTCGGTCTCCGTGTTCCGAGGCCATATCTGCATATGCTAGGCTCGTCAAGTTTAACCTGAGTATTCTGCGTGTGCAAAACTGGCTTGCACCCGTTGTAGATGGACGTAGAGCTTATCACACCCGATCATCACGTGGTGTCTGGGCACGACGAACTTTGGCAACGGTGCATACTCAGGGAGAACACTTCTTGATAATTTAGTGAGAGATCATCTTATAATGCTACCGTCAATCAAAGCAAGATAAGATGCATAAAAGGATAAACATCACATGCAATCAATATAAGTGATATGATATGGCCATCATCATCTTGTGCTTGTGATCTCCATCTCCGAAGCACCGTCATGATCACCATCGTCAACGGCGCGACACCTTGATCTCCATCGTAGCATCGTTGTCGTCTCGCCAATCTTATGCTTCCACGACTATCACTACCGCTTAGTAATAAAGTAAAGCATTACATCGCGATTGCATTGCATACAATAAAGCGACAACCATATGGCTCCTGCCAGTTGCCGATAACTCGGTTACAAAACATGATCATCTCATACAATAAAATCAGCATCATGTCTTGACCATATCACATCACAACATGCCCTGCAAAAACAAGTTAGACGTCCTCTACTTTGTTGTTGCAAGTTTTACGTGGCTGCTACGGGCTTAAGTAAGAACTCATCTCACCTACGCATCAAAACCACAACGATAGTTCGTCAAATAGACTCCGTTTTAACCTTCTCAAGGACCGGGCGTAGTCACACTTGGTTCAATTAAAGTTGGAGAGACAGTCTTCCGCAAGCCATCTATGTGCAAAGCACGTCGAGGGAACCGGTCTCGCGTAAGAGTACGCGTAAGGTTGGTCCGGATCATCTCGTCCAACAATACCGCCGAACCAAAGTATGACATGCTGGTAGGCAGTATGACTTGTATCGCCCACAACTCACTTGTGTTCTACTCGTGCAAATAACATTAAACCATAAAACCTAGGCTCTGATACCACTGTTGGGGAACGCAGTAATTTCAAAAAATTTCCTACGCACACGCAAGATCATGGTGATGCACAGCAACGAGAGGGGAGAGTGCTGTCTACGTACCAATGCAGACCGACTGCGGAAGCGATCTCACAACGTAGAGGAAGTAGTCGTACGTCTTCTTCCCGATCTGACCGATCCAAGCACCGTTACTCCGGCACCTCCGAGTTCTTAGCACACGTTCAGCTCGATGACGTTCCTCGGGCTCCGATCCAGCAAAGCGTCGAGGAAGAGTTCCGTCAGCACAACGGCGTGGTGACGATCTTGATGTACTACCGACGCAGGGCTTCGCCTAAGCTCTACAACGATATGACCGAGGTGGAATTTGGTGGCAGGGGGCACCGCACACGGCTAAGGAACGATCAACAATGATCAACTTGTGTGTCTATGGGGTGCCCCCTGCCCCTGTATATAAAGGATGGAGGAGGAGGAGGCCGGCCAAGGCATAGGGTGCGGCCAGGATGGGAGTCCTACTAGGACTCCAAGTCCTAGTAGGAGTCCACCAAAAGGGGAGGAAGGGAGAAGGAATAGGAGGAGAAGGAGAGGTGGCCGGCCCCCTTTTCCCTAGTCCAATTCGGACCAAAGGGGAGGGGGGCGCAGCAGCCTTTTCCTCTTCCCACTAAAGCCCATCAAGGCCCATTACTCTTCCCCGTATTCCCGTAACTCCCCGGTACCTCCGAAAATACCCGAATCACTCGGAACCTTTCCGATGTCCGAATATAGTCGTCCAATATATCGATCTTTACGTCTCGACCATTTCGAGACTCCTCGTCATGTCCCCGATCTCATCTGGGACTCCGAACTCCTTCGGTACATCAAAACTCATAATATAACTGTCATCGAAACCTTAAGCGTGCGGACCCTACGGTTCGAGAACAATGTAGACATGACCGAGACACGTCTCCGGTCAATAACCAATAGCGGGACCTGGATGCCCATATTGGCTCCTACATATTCTACGAAGATCTTTATCGGTCAGACCGCATAACAACATACGTTGTTCCCTTTGTCATCGGTATGTTACTTGCCCGAGATTCGATCGTCGGTATCCAATACCTAGTTCAATCTTGTTACTGGCAAGTCTCTTTACTCGTTCCGTAATACATCATCTCATAACTAACATCTTAGTTAGTATGCTTGCAAGGCTTATGTGATGTGTATTACCGAGAGGGCCCAGAGATACCTCTCCGACAATCGGAGTGACAAACCCTAATCTCGAAATACGCCAACCCAACATCTACCATCGGAGACACCTGTAGTACTCCTTTATAATCACCCAGTTACGTTGTGACGTTTGGTAGTACCCAAAGTGTTCCTCCGGTAAACGGGAGTTGCATAATCTCATAGTTACAGGAACATGTATAAGTCATGAAGAAAGCAATAGCAACATACTAAACGATCGGGTGCTAAGCTAATGGAATGGGTCATGTCAATCAGATCATTCTACTAATGATGTGACCTCGTTAATCAAATAACAACTCCTTGTTCATGGTTAGGAAACATAACCATCTTTGATTAACGAGCTAGTCAAGTAGAGGCATACTAGTGACACTCTGTTGGTCTATGTATTCACACATGTATTATGTTTCCGGTTAATACAATTCTAGCATGAATAATAAACATTTATCATGATGTAAGGAAATAAATAATAACTTTATTATTGCCTCTAGGGCATATTTCCTTCAATACTAAGTAACGTTGCATATCACAATTGTTGATTTGTCTTATTTAAAGCAAGATTCTCATAATTTCAGCACATTAAAACAATGATTTTAGCTGACCGGCTATATATATGATATGAGGAAACCGAATGCAAGCAATCACTTGAGGAACCGACCACTGTTTCCTTTTGTTGTTCTTGTAATATTCGGTAGCGACAAGAAGTCAAGAGCAACACCAACGATGGCACGGGGAACCATCGTACCCACCCTTTTGGTGTTGCTTCTAGCCGTTTGCTGCGCAACCACCGTCGTCCATGGCAAGGAGTGGACCGTTGGTGACAACAAGGGATGGAGCTTCGGCGTCTCTGGATGGGAGAGTGGCAAGCACATCCAGTCCGGCGACGTGCTTGGTGAGAACTCTAAAGATCAAGTGATTGGTCGTTCTTGATGCATATACTATGTTTTGATATGTATTCTTGTGTTAACTAATGCACGCAGTGTTCAAGTACAACCCTAGTATGCACAACGTGGTGCAGGTGGGAGAAGGCGACTACAACTCATGCAGGGTCTCGGGCCCGTCGAGGACCTACACCTCCGGCAATGACCACATCCAGCTCGCCCACGAAGGCAAAGCATTCTTCATCTGCAGCCTTCCGGGTCACTGCCAGCAAGGCATGAAGATCGCTGTCGCTGCTTAATAGTTCTCGCGCATATGTGTGTCTTTGTATTTGTAGTTTTTTACGAAGTCTTTATGGTGTGCTAGCTCATGATGAATTGGTGATAGAAGAAATAAATTGATCCTAGTGCAGTGTTTGCATCATTTTTTTCATGGAACCTTGGTAAACCAACATCTATTTGGACTAGCTACTAGAAATATACGAGTAGACATAAGTTTCTACCATTCTACCAACCATACTTTGAACATTAAGGGCAATAGATTATGAAGGTCTATCACAGTCAATTGAATTCAGAGTCTTTTTTTAAAATAGTTCACCAAAAGTACAAACCATCTCAAACATAATAAACATCACATAGAGGTTCTTGGACCATCAAATGACCACTACTGCCAGAACATGCCGCTCACCCGCCGCTTGTCGGACTGGCCTAACCTTTTCGAGTACAACCGAGAAGTCTTCGTGCACGCACCCTTAAGGACTAGTGCCACGGAGCCCTAGTCATTGAGTCAATTTAACAAACTAGATCCACCAATCCAGTAACACGGGCGACCTTCACATATAGGATATGCTTCTAGTTGGTTCTTGTCGGATTTAGGGTAGGTTTTGGACAGCTCCACTCCATGATTTCAGTAGAGTTGTTTCAAACAGCTCAACATTGATTTCTTAGTGGATTGGAGCTGGAGTAGCATCTATTTCATTTTACTGGAGCAGAGAAATGGTTCCTTCACCTGCTCCACTTCACCCACCATACCCCCTGCCCTCAGAGTTCCTTTGAAACTACCCAATATGCGATCTTATTAACAAACACCAAGATCATCTCTAGTCAACCACTTATAATTTACTACCTTCGTTCCTTTATGTAAGGTGTATAATTTTAGGCACGGTGACCAAGGCACATAATTATACACAAGTTAGAAAAAAATTAACCTTGGCTAAATCATTGATTAGTGGTAAGTAAATCATTTAGGCTAGAAAAATAAGAGATACACGCAATCGGGAGAGAGATACTTTCCTTTTTTACAAGGAGAGATACATGCAATGAGGGGAGAGATACTATCCTTTTTTCTAGAGGGCTGAAAACAGAATTTCTGATGAATTAGAAGAAATGCATCTTACATTGTGGAATTTTATCAAAAAACAAATACACCTTATAAAAAGTAACATAGGGAGTATCTCCTTATATGTCTTTCTAAACTTAACTCCTTCATATTTAAGGAGTTAAATTGTGGCCAAACCTAACCAAACCCTATATTTAACTCCCTAAAATCTTTTTGACAAATTCTTCTATCCTTTTTAACATTCATTTCAAACAATTGCATGGTATTTCATCAATCATTTGCATGATTTAAATTCAACGTACACAACAAAACAACCATAAACATACATATAGTTCATCCAATCAAATAATTCAAATTAAAACATGCATCTAGTTCATCCAAAAACCACCACATCGATTAAGTATGAACCAAAAAAATACAACAGAACATGTGTTATGTCGTGGACCAAGTCCTATCAAGAAAAACACGAACTCAAGCACTTGCGTGCTCATCACCACCAAAGAAATCATTTTCGGGTGCTATGCGGTTTTACCATTTTCGGGTGGAACTTGCAGGTGCGCTAGAACTCTGAGTGAATCATGCATGTCTTATGTACTGCCGGGACCGACAACAGGACAAATATTATATGATGCAATATAATAGGGTACCCCTTCAGTAGAGTACTGCAGTGTCATTTATTTTTATTTGGAAACGTGAAACTCTGTAGAAAATGGAATAGTTTTTTTAGACACAGAAATGGAATAGTTTGTACCTTCAACAGAGTACTAGCAGGATGGGCCTATCCAAGGCAATGATTTGTTGCGCTAACCGAAATGCATTAGGCCAATTTCTGACCGTCTTGTTGTCTCCCCAAAATCAGTCGACCTCTGGATTTCTTGGCGTCTTGAATCGGTTGCAACATTCTATTGCATTAAGCGTGTCCTTGGACTAAGTCTCGCATCGAAGTTTTCTTGGTCGTGGTCGTTACTGGGCTAGTCCATTTTCACGTAGAGTCTAAAGAAAAGTAGAAGGGAAAAGGGGAGCACCAGGGATCGCCGCGAACATAGGAAGCGCGACTAGCCAGTGTGTCTGCCTGCCCAACAATTCGAGATAACATAAAGGACATGGCCTACTTGAAGCAAGACATGCTGATTTTCTCCTTTTTTCATTTTCTTTTCTTTTCTTTTCTCTACTCTTCTCCATTTTTTTCATTTTTTTTCTTTTGTTTCTTCATTTTTTTCTATAGAAGTGTTTTTTTTCTCCGGGGTTTTCCATTTGTTTGTTCAGTTTTTTTTCATTTTCCTATTTCTTTGGTTTATTTTGTTTCTTTTTCTGTTTTCATTTTCTGGTTTTTCCTTTTGTTTCTTTTTGCTTTTCATTCTACATTTTTATATACATGATCAACATTTTTTCAAATTGCTGTTCAACATTTTTCAAATACTTCTTCAACATTTTCTATATACATTATCAACAGTTTTTCAAATATTTGTTTAGTATTTTTTCAAATACTTGATAAACATTTTTAAAATACTTATTGAATATTTTTCAAATGTTTGTTCAAAATGTTTTTGATACATGCTCAACATTTTTTTTCAAATGCTTGTTGAACAGTTTTCAAATACTTGATCAACATTTTTTAAAATACTTGTTCAACATTTTTTTAATACGCTTCAATATTTTCAAATACTTGTTCAACATTTTTTTAATACGCTTCAATATTTTCAAATACTTGTTAAATATTTTCCAAAAAATGTACAGTGTTTTTTGTAATACATATTTCTATAATATTTTACAGTATAAACAAAAGTACAAAAAAAGTAAAGTAAAAAAGAAAACAGAAAATGTAAAATGTAAAAAAAGGAAGAAAAAAAGTAATGGCCTCCCGCGCTTGTGGGCCGGCCCAGCTCGCTCACCCTTCAGCGAGTCTGAAACCAGACTCATTGAAGGCGAGATATAGGCGCGCCGACGGGACATGTTTTATCTTCTATATAGCCTCGATTGTCAAGTTCAGTTCTTCAGTAGAGGCACTCTACTGACAGTATATATTATAAAATGCTCATGCTAATTCAAATACAGTTTGAGGCAAAACAAAGCGTCAAAAGCGAAGGACAGACGAAACACACTTGGATATTCATTCGATAAGCTTTGCTTTAATGCTTTGTCGCCACTATTTCAGTTTAAACTAATTACATGTGACCATGATTTTAAAATCACACTTGTTTCTTTTTATGTTGAACTCTACTATTCATCTCAACGGGACACTAGTGATGTTCAAGAGGTCTCCAAAGCAATCACCACAACAAGGACCTTGTGTGTGTACAAACAATTCTTTTTTTTGTTTGCTTACTACATTTGTACATCGTACTTATACATTTTACCATAACAAACGTGTGTGTGCACACATATATTTAAAAAAATGACAATTACCTTATACCACACCATCAATGGTTTCTATATACAAAAAGGATCCAAATATAAACATTTTTACGGAATTATGTACATTATGTTTTATAAAAAATGGTAATAGTAGGGTGAACTGCGAAAAACACATACATGCCCATGTTACAGACCATAACGACTAGTGCTACTTTCTAAATAGGAAAAAGAAAATTCACAATCCTCTCATTCTTCGACTCTCTTCTGCCTCTCCTGCCTTTGTTCCCTCCACTCCGTTCCCCTCTTCGCCTCCCCGTTACGCCCTCCTCTTATTCTCCACTAGATCGTCGACTGAGCGAAGTAGAGAGGGCACAACTCCACCCCCTTTCGTGCACGTCATTCCAGTTTGTACCAGGATGGCTAGTTTAGGGCTAATTTTGTCGGTCTGGAGTAGTCGTGGAGTTTTCAGGGGGGCGTCCTTGAGGTCATTATCTCCGTCGACTCAAGTGGCGACAAGTTCTTGGTAAGTCTCACAAATTTTCCTCTCAATTTGTTCCTTCCGAATTTCCTCGGGTTTACTACCTCGTTGACCAATCGTGGCCACTTTTCTTTTTGAATTATACCAAATTAACCTAGTATAAAATTCTTATATTGACCCAATGCATTAAATTTTCTGACTTGTGAAATTTATTTGAACTCCATTTATTGAAAATATCCCTATCAATTTTAGATGATTTGTGACTAGACAATCCCAAATCATGGCCTCCGTTCATGCTTTAGCAGCTATGGTCGAAAAGTCAAGATTAGGGACTTGCCCTTATTAAAAATATTTTTTTTATTTTCGAATTTTCCTATTACAAATATGTCATCTAATACAAGTATATATAAATATATGATATACAACTAATGCATCCACGAAAAAGATATATTTACTAAATCTTGAGAGTAGGAAAATAAATGCATGCTCGTTAATTTCCATTAATACTAGATCGGATTGTATAAGTTGGAGGATTTGGTAGCATATACTAATTAATGTTGCAAATCACAATTGTTGATTTGTCTCATTTAAACCAAGATTCTCATTATTTCAGCGCATTAAAACAATGATTTTAGTTGACCAGCTATATATATGATACGAGGAGAGTGAACACAAGCAATCACTTGAGGAACCGACCACTGTTTCATTTTGTTGTTCTTGTGATCTTCGGTAGTGACAAGAAGTCAAGAGCAACACCAATGATGGCACGGGGAACCATCGTACCCACCCTTTTGGTGCTGCTTCTGGTCATTTGTTGCGCCACCGCCGTCGTCTATGGCAAGGAGTGGACCGTTGGTGACAACAAGGGATGGAGTTTCGGCGTCTCCGGATGGGAGAGTGGCAAGCACATCCAGTCCGGCGACGTGCTTGGTGAGAACTCTAAAGATCAAGTGATTGGTTGTTCTTGATGCATATACTATGTTCTGATCTGTATTCTTGTGTTAACTAATGCATGCAGTTTTCAAGTACAACCCTAGTATGCACAACGTGGTGCAGGTGGAAGAAGGCGACTACAACTCATGCAGGGTCTCGGGCCCGTCGAGGACCTACACCTCCGGCAATGACCACATCCAGCTCGCCCACGGAGGCAAAGCGTTCTTCATCTGCAGCCTTCCGGGTCACTGTCAGCAAGGCATGAAGATAGCTGTCACTGCTTAATAGATCTCGCGCATATGCGTGTCTCTGTATTTGTACTTTTTTACCAAGTCTTTATGGTGTGCTAGCCAATGATGAATTGCTGATGGAAGAAATAAATTGATCCTAGCGCAGTGTTTGCATCATGTTTTCATGGAACCTTGATAAACCAACATCTATTTGGACTAGCTACTAGAAATATACAAGTAGACATAAGTTTCTACCATTCTACCAACCACACTTTGAATACTAAGGGCAATAGATTATGAAGGTCTATCATAGTCAATTGAATTTCGGGGCCTTTTTTAAATAGTTCATCAAAAGTACAAAGCATTCCAAACATAATAAAAATTATATAAAGGTTCTTGGACCATCAAACGACCACTACCGCCAGAACAAGACGCTCACGCACCGCTTGTTGGAGCCGGCTTCACCATGTCGATTATAGCCGAGAAGTCTTCGTGCACACTCCCTTAAGGACTAATGCCCCGGAGCCCTAGTCGTCGAGTCAATTTAACAAACTAGATCCACCAATCCAGTAACACAATCGACCTTCACATATTGGATCTGCTCCTGGTTGGTTCTTGTTGGATTGAGGGTAGGTTTTGGATTACTCCACTCCATGATTTCAGTAGATTTGCTTCAAACACCTCAACTTCAATTTTTTAGTGGATTGGAGCTGGAGTAGCATCTAGTTCATTTTACTGGAGCAGAGAAATGGTTACTTCACCTGCTCCACTTCACCCACCATACCCCTCTGCCCTCGGAGTTCCTTTGAAACTACCCAATATGCCATCTCATTATCAAACACTAAGAGCATCCCTAGTCAGCCTCTTATAATTTACTCCCTCCATTCCTGGGAAAGTATCTAGTGCTCCCAGGCTTGGGGTGCTCCCGGTGCTCCAAATGTCCGAAAAATATTTTTAAAATGTTCAAAAAATTCTGGAAAAAATGCAGCACATCGACGGAACATCGATGTCTCTTGTCACAAAATTTCAAATCAAAATTCGAAACATTGCTCGAGATACAAAAATGACAAATTTCTGTACATAACATAACGTTGGGCTTTAGTTTTGGCCCATTATCACATTGATGTCAAATTTGTCATTTTTGTATCTCGAGCAATGTTTTGAATTTTGATTTAAAATTTTGTGACAAGAGACATCGATGTTCCATCGATGTGCTGCATATTTTTCAGAATTTTGTGAACATTAAAAAAAATGTTTTTTGCATCGGAGCACCGGGAGCACCCTAGGCCTGGGAGCACTAGATACTCCCCCCTCCATTCCTTTATGGAAGGTGTATAATTTTAGGCATGGTGATCAAGGCACATAATTATACACAAGTTAGGAGAATATTAAGCTTGGCTAAATCATTGATTAGTGGTAAGTAAATCATTTACGCTCGAAAAGTAAGGGATACATGCAATCAGGAGAGAGATATTTTTCCTTTTTTCATTATTTTGCTTTTCTTTCTCTATTATTTTATATACAAGTTTTTTTTCTTCTTCGGGGTTTTTCATTACTTTCTTTAGTTTTTCATTTTCCTTTTTCTTTGGTTTATTTTGTTTCTTTTTAGGTTTTCATTTTTTTGTTTTTCTTTTGTATCTTTTTGGTTTTCATTCTACATTTTTATATACATGATCAATATGTTTTCAAATACTTGTTCAAAAAAATTCAAATACTTGTTCAATATTGTTTATATATATTATCAACATTTTTGCAAATACTTGTTCAACATTTTTCAAATACTTATTCAATATTTTTCAAATGCTTGTTCAACATGTTTTTTATAAATGCTGAACATTTTTTTTCATTTCTTTGTTCAACTTTTTTCAAATACTTGTTCAACATTTTTATATACATGATCAATATACTTTTCAAATACTTGTTAAAAAATTCAAAATAGTGAAGTGTTTTATGTATTATATAAATTTGGAATATTTTGTAGTATAACAAAAGTACAAAAAGAAAAAACAGAAAACCTAAAAAAACAGGAAAAAAAGGTTATGGCCTCCTGAGCTCGTGGGCCGGCCCAGCTTGCTCGCCCCTTCAGCGACGGGACATGTTCTATCTTCTATATAGCCTTGATTGTCAAGTTCAGTTCTTTAGTAGAGTCACTCTACTGACAGTATATATTATAAAATGCCCATGCTAATTCTAATACATTTCGAGGCAAAACAAAGCGTCAAAAGCAAAGGACAGACGAAACACACTTGGATATTCATTTGCTAAACTTTGGTTTAGTGCTTTATTGCCACTATTTCAGTTTAACCTAATTACATGTGACCATGATTTTAAAATGTAATAACATGCAATGGCCAATGATCCCTTAAACAAAATTGTTTCCTTTTATGTTGAACTCTACTATTCATCTCAACACGACACTAGTGAGGTTCAAGAGGTCTCCAAAGCAATCTCCACAAGGACCTTGTATGTGTACAAACAATTCTTGTTTTTGTTTGCTTACTATATAGAAAAAGGATCCAAATACAAACATTTTTACGGAATTATGTACATTATGTTTTATAAAAAATGGTAATAGTAGGGTGAACTGCAAAAAGCACAGACATGGCCATGTGATAGACCATACCAACTAGTGTTACTTTCTAAATAAGAAAAAAAAAACCACAATCCTCTCATCTTCGACTCTCTTATCTCTCTCCTGCCTTTGATCCCTCCACTTCGTTCCCCTCTTCACCTCCCCATTACGCCCTCCTCTTATTCTTCACTAGCTTGTCTACTGAGCGAAGTAGAGAGGGCACAACTCCACCCCCTTTCATGCACGTCATTCCAGTTTGTGCCAGGATGGCTAGTTTACGGCTAATTTTGTCGATCTGGAGTAGTCGTGGAGTTTTCCGCGGGGGGGGGGGGGGGGGGGGGGATCCTTGAGGTCATAATCTCCACCGACTCAAGTGGTGACAAGTTCTTGGTAAGTCTCACAATTTTTCCTCTCAATTAGTTCCTTCCGAACCTCGTCGGGTTTACTGCCTCGTTGACCAATCGATTGTCAAGTTCAGTTCTTCAGTAGAGGCACTCCACTGACAGTATATATTATAAAATGCCCATGATAATTCAAATACACTTTGAGGCAAAAAAACGTCAAAGGCAAAGGACAGACGAAATACACTTGGATATTCATTCATTAAACTTTGGTTTAGTGCTTTGTCGCTACTGTTTTAGTTTAAGCTAATTACATGTGACCATGATTGTAAAATCTAATAACATGGCCAATGATCCCTAAAACACACTTGTTTCATTTTATGTCTTTCAGTCCTTTGTCGTCGGTAAATGTGATTTGGCATGGAGAATAGGCCAAACCGAATGAACAATATTTTGTTGTTTCCTGATGCTTTGGTTTTACTGGTTTAGTTTCAGATAAACCGAATGAGTGCTCAAATTACCCCGTAAAAAAAGAATGTGTGCTCAATTTTTTTAGTTTCAGTTGTCAGGACACTAGTTCTCTGAACTTCCTGTCTTTAAACATGCCTGGTGAAATCGACACCTTCTCTGTTCCTCGATCGAAATGGCTATTGATGATTTGGGCCCTTGGTTGGGCTATCCGAATTGCATTAGGCCCGTTTCCGAGGCTCTTCCTTACTCCCGTGTTGTTCCCCCCAAAACCAACTGACGACCAACCTGGAAAAAATCTCTTTGCTCTCTCGGTTCCCTTCCCCTCTCTTTCTTGAGAATCCTCCTCTTCGTCTGGGTTCTTGCAAAGCTGTTCGACCGGGGCGAGATGGAGGACAAGCGGAAGGCCGCCGACGACGACATCAACCGGGCAACTAAGCAGCCGCGTGCAACGCCGAAGGAGACTACAGCCAGCGGCGACATTGCCGGGACTTCGGAGCAGCCTGCAGACGGCGATTTGCAGCCGCTTCCACCAGCCTTCGCTGTAGGCCTCCCGGCCGATCCCTCTTCCCAGCTCGGTGCAGGTGGGTGCCCAAGAAATCAAAGCATGCGACGAGCGCGTTTCTTGGATTGATGCCCGCTTCTTGGATTGTTTCACCTGTCAGATGCCTCTGTTTCTTGCAGCAGCTCGCGGTCGAGGTGGTGGTGGGTGGAGGGCGCCGCCGCCGCCGGCAATCTTGCCGCGGCTTCGCAATCCAGGTGAGCGCTGAGTTCCCTTCCCTCCCAAGAAAATCTTGCCGCCAAACTGTTTCTCTCTGGTTCGTGCGCTGCGGTTCTTGGTTCGTTGACGTCCGGTCCGACATTGATTTTTTTTTTCTTGCAGCCGATGCGCCGCTGCGGGCCTGCCGTTCTTGCTATACTCCCACACCGTGGGTTTGGCCTTTCCGGAATAGAACAACGGGGCTTCTGGTCCCGGTGCCCTTGTGCCAGGATTGCTACCGCAATCGCTTCACCGGCAACAGGACTCCGCAGCACGCACAGATCAGCAACGTGCCTCGGAGTTCCGGGGTGATCCGTGCGGCGCCGGAGCAGCAGCCTTCTTCACGGGCAAGGGAGCAGCAGCCTTCTTTACGGGCTGAGCTTGAAGCGCTGGATGCAGCGATACTGGTGGCGCAGAATGTTCTGAACAATCCATTTTCCATCATCTGCGAGGCTTGCGGCCACCCCTCCGGCACCAACAACAATGCGTGCAGGGTTTGTAACCCCTTGGGCAACGCGCCTCCGCAGCAACCGCAGATCGGCAACGTGCCTCGGAGTTCCGGGCTGATCAGCGCGGTGCCGGAGCAGCAGCCTTCTTCACGGGCAAGGGAGCAGCAGCCTTCTTTACAGGCTGAGCTTGAAGCGCTGGATGCAGCGATGCTGGTGGCGCAGAATATTCTGAACAATCCCTTTTCCATCATCTGCGAGGCTTGCGGCCACCCCTCCGGCACCAACAACAATGCGTGCAGGGTCTGCAACCCCTTGGGCAGCGCGCCTCCGCAGCAACCGCAGATCGGCAACGTGCCCAACTACGCCGCCGCCGGTGCGCCTCGGGGGGCAGTGGCAGTCCCTACCAGTGAGCAGCAATTCCTGACTAATCTGGATGCGCCGGCGAGACCTATTTTGGACAACACTTCTTCCATCTGGCCGGGCCCGATCTGCGGGGCCTGCGGCGGCCGCTCCGGCAGCAACAATGCGTGTCAGGCTTGCTACAACTACGCGCAGACCAGCAACGCCGGTGCGGCTCAGATTCAGGCGGCGGTCTCTGCCCGTGTGAAGGCGCTCCAGGATTGGCTGGCGGCGCAGCTGGCGACGACCGAGCTAGCAAACCGGCCGTCGAACTGCCCGCCACCGCCACCGCCAGGGCAGAGCTAGCTTATATCGGCCGTCCATCCGTTCTTCTCGTTCCTCGTCTCATGCTAATTAGGACTGTTACTGTTGAGTGTATTCTGATGGTGTATTCATTCAATCCAATGCTGCTGTATGTCTTGTGAACTCTGGGAGAAGGCAGCTTAACTGCCGAGCCTTTCTGTATGTTTTGACATATCAGAATGGTTCAAGTGATGTGGCCAAATGTGCCGATTGATACATAGTACTTGAGTAGATCAATGAAACCATATGCCTGTACTTGTTGTGGATGTCAGTGTGCAGTCTGCTTCGTTAATCTTGGTTCGGTTCTTTTCTGACGCTTTGGGTTTTTGGCCTCAAGTGTTTGACTGGTTCACTTTTAGTTAAACCAGATGACTAGATGAGTTAAAGCTTCCTTGCTGTTCAGTTTAATCATATGGTTTAATCAATTGACGCTTCAGTTTTGCATCAAGTGTTTGGCTCATTACACTTTCAGTTTAACCAAGTGTTTGATTCGTGGCTGTTTCCTTTTATGTCTTTCAGTCCTTTGTCATCGGTAAATGATTTGGGGTGCCTTAAAGCACAGTCGGACTGTCGGAGTCGTTAATAATATTATGTTGTCTCCTGATGCTTTGGTCTTACCTCGTATGTTTGACTGTTTTAGTTTCAAGTTAAACCGAATGAGTGCTCAAATTTTTCAGCTTCAGTTGTCAGGACACTACACTAGTTCTCTGAACTTCCTGTCTCTGAACACACCTGAAGAAATCGACACCTTCTCTTGAGAATTCGACGGATACCAGGGAGACGGACGGCTAGGATGCGATCCAGTTATGAAAGATCAACGCCTCTCGAAGACCAAGGGCTTTATATATATTCACCACGAGCTACTAATCCACTTTGTTATAACTGTATCCAGGTTCAGTTCAGCTACATATATGTTTGCTGCCTCCACAATTCTGAAGCTAACCAGTAGTAACAAAAAATCAATTTCTGGGGCTAATTTACATATGAGTTTATTCATTTTCAGCAAGTGCTCTGTCCTTGGCATAGCTTTCTGCCCTTATATATAACAAACATTTACATAAACCAAAACATTTATAATAAACATGATTTTTATGGCATGTATTCTCGCTCCTAGACTATAACAATGATTTATATATAAAGCAAAACAGGTATTGCATTAACATATAGCTTCGCAGTATAGGCCACAGTACATGTAATCAATTATGGCGCCATGGTTGTTGCACTAGAAACGAATCATGTTCATAACTGTTGAAGAAACAGAAAATTACAGAGAAAACTACGACTAGGAGCTGCTAGCAGGCGATGGCTGGGGTGGAGTTCCATAGCAGAAATGACACTGGCATCCTTTGTTGGGGATGCACTTGCCGGTTCCATTGAACTGCTTGTAGCAGTAATGTTGGCATGTGATCTCGTCCACGTCGCACTGGTTGACTATGATGAAATCCGTGCAGTGCAGCTTAGCCTTTGCCAGATCTACAGATACATAAAAATCACGGTCATGTTTATGACAGACCAAAAGGAGAAGAACACAAATTAGCTAGGGAGCAGTTTTGGATTTCGACAAACTTTAAACCCACGCCGCAAGAATCCTAGAGCAGATCAAGGCGAATTCAGTAACTCGTTTAGTGTTTTGTAAACAGATATCCATTGTGTAGACTAGCCCTCTCAAATAATAGTAACAATAACAATAAACTATCTTTAAAAAAATGTAAACTGGTAGTTATAGACTTATAGTAGTAGTTACCTGGGGATAGGACGAAGAGGACAAGGACTAGGAGTAGAACTTGTGTAGCTCTCATCATGTATTACAAAGTTTTTTTTCTCGATCTGACCTTGTATTACAATGTTGGGGGCGTGTATCTCCGTATTGAGAGCAAATATGATATGCCAATGGGTCCTTTTATAGTGAAGGTTTAATTATCTGATTAATTGGCTAGTCATTTTCTCCATTAATTGTATTAATTTTAGTAAATATTTTCTTCATTAATTGTATTAATTATCTTCTCATTTATTTTATTTTTTGCGGGCAATCTTCTCAATTAATTATATAATGCTAATTTTAGATGTATAATACACTAGTACAGATCCGAACAACACTGACGGACCAATTTGTATCAGTCAGCCAGTGCCTTGGGGTCAATGATGACTGCTCTATCACAGACAGGCCACGTAATTAATCGGTCAGTAACGATGAACAACAGTGACCGGCCAACCAGTCGTGTAGACTTCATCGAGGCGTCCTATGAGCAACACATCACCGACGGTCTATCCCGTCGAGACTGGTCAGTGATGTTTTACTTGGGGCTGGCATAATACTATGTTGCACTTCTACCAGCCAACTTGGTGCATTACACCATACAAGGCATACATACATATATTTGCATACAATATATTAAAAAATATCACTTTCATAGCTAAGCACGTTGAATATATAAAATAACATGCATGCATATATATTGTAGAGGGAAAGGTGAGACCAGTCCCCCGCATCCCCCGCGTCGCCCTCCCTGGCGGCGACGGAGGAACCCTAACTCGCGTCGCGCCGCCACCTTCCAACCCCCACCCCCACCTCGGCGCCACCGAAGGAGCAACCAACAGCGAAGCCGCGCCGGCTCCCAAGAAGGCGGCGGCAGGGCGCTGATGCAGCTTGAACTACGTCGGTATTTCTCCAAAGAGGAAGGGATGATGCAGCACAGCTACGGTAGGTATTTCCCTCAGTGATGAGACCAAGGTTATCGAACCAGTAGGAGAACCACGCAACACTACGTGAACAGCACCTGCACACAAAGAACAACTACTTGCAACCCGACGTAAAAGTGGGGTTGTCAATCCCTCCCGGGCAAAAGATGTGTAAAATTTGTAGTAGATTGGATAAATAGATCTTGCGGGAACGTGAGATAAAATAAATAACAATAAATTGCAGCAAGGTATTTTTGGGTTTTTGGATTAATAGATCTAAAAATAAAAACAAATAAAAATAGATCTCGAAGAAAAATATAATAAAGAGAGACCCGGGGGCCGTAAATTTCACTGGTGGCTTCTCTCGAGAAAAATAACATATGGTGGGTAAACAAATTACTGTTGGGCAATTGATAAAATTTCAAATAATCATGACGATATCCAGGCAATGATCATTATATAGGCATCACATCCAAGATTAATAGACCGACTCCTGCCTGCATTTACTACTATTACTCCACACATCGACCGCTATCCCGCATGCATCTAGTGTATTAAGTTCATGGATAAACGGAGTAATGCAATAAGAACGATGACATGATGTACACAAGATCTACTCATATAGGAATAGACCCCATCTAGTTATCCTTAATAGCAACGATACATATGTGTCGTTTCCCCTTCTGTCACTAGGATCGTGCACCGTAAAATCGAACCCATCACAAAGCACTTCTTCCCATGACAAGAAAAATCGATCTAGTCGGCCTAACTAAACCAAAAGTTCAAAGAAGAAATACGAGGGTATAGGTAATTATGCATATAAGAGATCAAAAGACTCAAATAACTTTTATGGATAAAAACATAGATCCGATCATAAAGTCAAAGTTCATCGGATCCCAACAAACACACCGCAAAAAAGAGTTACATCAAATAGATTCTCAAGAGACCATTGTATTGAGAATCAAAAGAGAGAGAGAGGGGAAGCCATCTAACTACTAACTACGGACCCGTAGGTCTACAATGAACTACTCACGCATCATCGGAGAGGCACCAATGAGGATGATGAACCCCTCTGTGATGGTGTCTAGATTGGATCTGTGGTTTCTTGAACTTTCGGCGGCTGGAATTGTTTTTCGTCAACTCCCTTAGGGTTTCTGGAATATTGGGGTATTTATAGAGCAAAGAGGCGGTGCAGGAGGCCACCGAGGTTGGCACAACCCACCAGGGCGCGCCTATGCCTCCAGGCGCGCCTATGCCTCCAGGCGCGCCCCGGAGGCATAGGCGCGCCCTGATGGGTTGTGCCCCCCTCAGGGCACTCCTCTGGTACTTCTTGGCCCATCGTGTGTCTTCTGGCCCAGAAAAATTCTCCAAAAAATTTCGCTGCGTTTAGACTCCGTTTGGTATTGATTTTCTGCGAAGTAAAAAACAAGCAAGTGGCACTGGGCACTATGTCAATAGGTTAGTCCCAAAAAATGATATAAAGTTGCTATAAAATGATTGTAAAACATTCAAGAATGATAATATAACATCATGAAACATAAAGAATTATAGATACGTTGGAGACGTATCAGGCGCCTCGGCTAGCTTCGGTCCCCAGCCCATCCTACCCATCCGTCGGCTCCCGCCGACCGTTGTGCCTGACACCGGTGCGTCTCTGCCGCCCCCTGCCTCACCATCCTCGCCCAACCTTGTGCCTCCGACTGCTACCTACGCCTGACACCGGCGAGGCTCCTCCGCCCCAACATGTTCCCGCGCCAGATCTGACGCTCGCCAGCGTGGTATGCTGCTGACGCCGGACCCAGGGCGGCTGGTGGTGGCTAGGCTCCTCTGCTGGGTCGGGGCTGCCCTTGGTGGGGCCGTGGCGTCCTTTCTCCCCTGATATGCGGCTCGGGTTGTAGCTTTTGGTGCGTTTTTGTTGTTGTCTCCCAATGGCGGCTGCCCCTGGCACTGGGTCGCCCTGGCGTTCAACGAGTGCTTGTGCCTTTTGTGTTGGGCCTCTTGTCGGTGCGGCTCCGGTCCCGACAATCCTAGACCTGCGTTCTCCAGTGTCCGTGGGTTGCTGGTGTTTCTTTCGGCGTGGTGACGGTCGGGCGCCTTGGAGGCTGCGTCACCTCCGGCTTCTTCGGCTCGTCAGTTTCCCGGGCAACCTTGGCCCCGGTGGCTCAGATCCGCGCCCCCTTCCGCTTTCTGGGCTCGCCGGTGTCGGTGTAGCCATTATGGCCCTGCATCGGCCTTCTCCGCCCTGCCGCCTTCCCAACCTCAAACACCTCGATGCCTCGTCCCCTATCATGTCCAAGGCTCATTGTGTCCGGTGCGGCCCCCTCTTGTGCTGGAAATTTTTGACCGACGTCTAACCTCCAACTCCAGGTTCCTGATCTGGTGGCTACGGGATTGCTCAGACCAAGTGCAGGGAGAAATCCCTGCTTAGATTGTTGATGCTTGCAGCAGCCACACTTGTGAGTGTCATTCCCTTCTTGGAGGCGTTGCCATGGCCTCCCTCTACGCCCCTCTTCGAGCACCAGGGGAAACCCTGGGTCTAATTCTTTGGATCGGACGATGATGGCGCCACAACGTCGCTATCCTTCTTGTAGGCGTCGTCTTGTGTGCTCGCAGCATCCCAAGTGATGAATTTGTGGTTGTTGGTTGCTGTATAGGTTAGGATCTCCTCTCAAGTTAGGGGTTTTGCTGCGTTGTTTGCTTGTTCGGGCCGAGTACCCATTCTGTGCTTTGGGTACCTTGTTCACACCATCATGCGTTCGTGACATGTGTTCTACTCCATGTACTCATTCTATTTTCTTCTATCAATTAAAAGATACGCAAGCTTTGCGTATTCGTGAAAAAAATAATATATATGGTAGATCAACATTGCACAAAAGTCAATCCCTACATGAACGACATAGGCTAAAAGTACACCTGTGTACCCTTATCGGTCTCGATAAACAACTTTCCCAAGATTCGAAGCTAAGAAATCCTACTAATTTCATTCAATCAAATAAAATGTATTATCAAGCGAGAACATAAGACGTGAACACAATCTATGCATACTACAAAGTATGCTTATGAGTTTTCACAATACAATGTCTTCGAGCTTAGAGGAAGATTATTGCTAATTTCTCCATGGGATCAGGGTTTGCAAATGGATGGCTCCTTTGCGGGAAGAAGATGGCTTATTGGCAGGAGTTGACTCTTTGGTTAAAGAAGATGGCTTCTTGGCAGCAGCTGGTTGTTTGGCCGAAGACAATGGCTTCTTCGTGGCAGCTGGTTGTTTTGCCAAAAAAGATGGCTTCTTTGTAGCAACCGACTGTTTGGACAAAGAAGATGGCTTCTTCGCAGTAGCTGGCTCTTTGCCAAAGATGTTCCCTTTGGCGGCTTAGATATAGCTAGTGTGTCTAAAACTTGAAGAGGGCCATGATAAAATGTACTAGTTGGGCGCATCACTTCATTGTTAATTAAATGAGCCATCAAATCTCTAATGCAAACATGGTCTTTGTGTGTGTCATATCTGTGTTGCATCAATCCCATGTTGTTTTCCAAATCACTATGACTCTGATACGTCTCCAACGTATCTATAAGTTTTGATTGTTCCATGCTATTATATTATCTATTTTGGATGTTAATGGGATTTATTTTACACTTTTATATTATTTTTGGGACTAACCTATTAACCGGAGGCCCAGCCCAAATTGTTGTTTTTTGCCTATTTCGGTGTTTCGCAGAAAAGGAATATCAAACGGAGTCCAAACGGAATGAATCCTTCGTGAGCGTTATTTTTGGAACAAACGTGATCCAGGAGACTTGGAGTGGTGCTACCTCTTGAGCACTGCGTTGGTTTTCCCTTGAAGAGGAAAGGGTGATGCAGCAAAGTAGCGTAAGTATTTCCCTCGGTTTTTGAGAATCAAGGTATCAATCCAGTAGGAGGCCACGCACGAGTCCCTCGCACCTACACAAACAAATAAAATCCTCGCAACCAACGCAATAAAGGGGTTGTCAATCCCTTCACGGTCACTTACGAAAGTGAGATCTGATAGATATGATAAGATAATATTTTTGGTATTTTTATGATAAAGATGCAAAGTAAATAAAGCAAAATAAAAATGGTGCAAGAAATAGCTTGTTGATGGAAGATTAATATGATAGAAAATAGACCCGGGGGCCATAGGTTTCACTAGTGGCTTCTCTCGAGAGCATAAGTATTACGGTGGGTAAACAAATTACTGTTGAGCAATTGACAGAATTGAGCGTAGTTATGAGAATATCTAGGTATGATCATGTTGGGGAACGCAGTAATTTCAAAAAAGTTCCTACGCACATGCAAGATCATGGTGATGCATAGCAACGAGAGGGGAGAGTGTTGTCCACGTACCCTCGTAGACCGAAAGCGGGAGCGTTAGCACAACGTGGTAGATGTAGTCGTACGTCTTCACGATCCGACCGATCCAAGTACCGAACGCACGGCACCTCCGAATTCATCACACGTTCAGCTCGATGACGTCCCGCGAACTCCGATCTAGCAGAGCTTCACGGGAGAGTTCTGTCAGCACGACGGCGTGATGACGGTGATGATGTTGCTACCAACGCAGGGCTTCGCCTAAGCACCGCTACGATATGACCGAGGTGGAATATGGTGGAGGGGGCACCGCACACGGCTAACTTGTGTGTCTGGAGGTGCCCTCCTGCCCCCGTATATAAAGGAGCAAGGGGGGAGGCCGGCCGGCCCTCTATGGGTGCGCCAGGAGGAGGAATCCTCCTCCTAGTAGGAGTAGGACTCCCCTTTCCTACTCCTACTAGGAGGAGGAAAGGAAGGAGGAGAAGGAGAAGGAAGGAGAGGGAGGAAAAAGGAGGAAAGGGGGGCCGACCCCCTAGTCCAATTCGGTTTGGGCTAGGGGGGTCGCGCGCCCTGCCTCCTCTCTTCCACCACTTGGCCCATGAGGCCCATTACTTCTTCCTCGTATTCCCGTAACTCCCCGGTACCCCCGAAAATACCCGAATCACTCGGAACATTTCCGATGTTCGAATATAGTCGTCCAATATATCGATCTTTATGTCTCGACCATTTCGAGACTCCTCGTCATGTCTCCGATCTCATACGGGACTCCGAACTACCTTCGGTACATCAAATCACATAAACTCATAATACAATCGTCCCCGAAACTTTAAGCGTGCGGACCCTACGGGTTCGAGAACTATGTAGACATGACCGAGACACGTCTCCGACCAATAACCAATAGCGGGACCTGGATGCTCATATTGGCTCCCACATATTCTACGAAGATCTTTATCGGTCAAACCGCATAACAACATACGTTGTTCCCTTTGTCATCGGTATGTTACTTGCCCGAGATTCGACCGTCGGTATCTCAATACCTAGTTCAATCTCGTTACCGGCAAGTCTCTTTACTCGTTCCGTAATACATCATCCCGCAACTAAATCATTAGTCGCAAGGCTTTAAGTGATGTGCATTACCGAGAGGGCCCGGAGATACCTCTCCGACAATCGGAGTGACAAATCCTAATCTCGAAATACGCCAACCCAACAAGTACCTTTGGAGACACTTGTAGAACACGTTTATAATCACCCAGTTACGTTGTGACGTTTGGTAGCACACAAAGTGTTCCTCCGGTAAACGGGAGTTGCATAATCTCATAGTCATAGGAGCATGTATAAGTCATGAAGAAAGCAATAGCAACAAACTAAACGATCAAGTGCTATGCTAACAGAATGGGTCAAGTCAATCACATCATTCTCTAATGATGTGACCCCGTTAATCAAATGACAACTCATGTCTATGGCTAGGAAACTTAACCATCTTTGATTCAACAAGCTAGTCAAGTAGAGGCATACTAGTGACACTCTGTTTGTCTATGTATTCACACATGTATTATGTTTCCGGTTAATACAATTCTAGCATGAATAATAAACATTTATCATGAAATAAGGAAATAAATAATAACTTTATTATTGCCTCTAGGGCATATTTCCTTCAGTCTCACTTGCACTAGAGTCAATAATCTAGTTCACATCGCCATGTGATTTAACATCAATAGTTCACATCACCATGTGATTAACACCCATAGTTCACATCGTCATGTGACCAACACCCAAAGGGTTTACTAGATTCAATAATCTAGTTCACATCGCTATGTGATTAACGCCCAAAGAGTACTAAGGTGTGATCATGTTTTGCTTGTGAGAGAAGTTTAGTCAACGGGTCTGCCACATTCAGATCCGTAAGTATTTTGCAAATTTCTATGTCAACAATGCTCTGCACTGTGCTACTCTAGCTAATTGCTCCCACTTTCAATATGTATCCAGATTGAGACTTTGAGTCATCTGGATCAGTGTCAAAACTTGCATCGACGTAACCTTTTACGATGAACCTTTTGTCACCTCCATAATCGAGAAACATATCCTTATTCCACTAAGGGTAATTTTGACCAATGTCCAGTGATCTACTCCTAGATCACTATTGTACTCCCTTGCCAAACTCAGGGGAGGGTATACAATAGGTCTGGTACACAGCATGGCATACTTTATAGAACCTATGGCTGAGGCATAGGGAATGACTTTCATTCTCTCTCTATCTTCTGGCGTGGTCGGGTTTTGAGTCTTACTCAACTTCACACCTTTGTAACATAGGCAAGAACTCCTTCTTTGACTGTTCCATTTTGAACTACTTCAAAATCTTGTCAAGGTATGTACTCATTGAAAAAACTTATCAAGCGTCTTGATCTATCTCTATAGATCTTGATGCTCAATATGTAAGTAGCTTCACCGAGGTCTTTCTTTGAAAAACTCCTTTCAAACATTCCTTTATGCTTTGTAGAATAAATCTACATTATCTCCGATCAACAATATGTCATACACATATACTTATCAGAAATGTTGTAGTGCTCCCACTCACTTTCTTGTAAATACAGGCTTCACCGCAAGTCTATATAAAACTATATGCTTTGACCAACTTATCAAAGCGTATATTCTAACTCCGAGATGCTTGCACTAGTCCATAGATGGATCGCTGGAGCTTGCATATTTTGTTAGCACCTTTAGGATTGACAAAAACTTCTGGTTGCATCATATACAACTCTTCTTTAATAAATCCATTAAGGAATGCAGTTTTGTTTATCCATTTGCCAGATTTCATAAAATGCGGCAATTGCTAACATGATTCGGACAGACTTAAGCATAGATACGAGTGAGAAACTCTCATCGTAGTCAACACCTTGAACTTGTCAAAAACCTTTTTGCGACAATCTAGCTTTGTAGATGGTAACACTACTATCAACGTCCGTCTTCCTCTTGAAGATCCATTTAATCTCAATGGCTTGCCGATGAATGGGCAAGTCAATCAAAGTCCATACTTTGCTCTCATACATGGATCTCATCTCAGATTTCATGGCCTCAAGCCATTTCGCGGAATCTGGGCTCATCATCGCTTCCTCATAGTTCGTAGGTTCGTCATGGTCAAGTAACATGACCTCCAGAACAGGATTACTGTACCACTCTGGTGCGGATCTCACTCTGGTTCACCTACGAGGTTCGGTAGTAACTTGATCTGAAGTTACATGATCATCATCATTAGCTTCCTCACTAATTGGTGTAGTAGTCACAGGAACAAATTTCTGAGATGAACTACTTTCCAATAAGGGAGCAGGTACAGTTACCTCATCAAGTTCTACTTTCCTCCCACTCACTTCTTTCGAGAGAGACTCCTTCTCTAGAAAGGATCCATTCTCAGCAATGAATATCTTGCCTTCGGATCTGTGATAGAAGGTGTACCCAACATTTTCTTTTGGGTATCCTATGAAGATTTACTTCTCCGATTTGGGTTCGAGCTTATCATGTTGAAACTTTTTCACATAAGCATCGCAGTCCCAAACTTTAAGAAACGACATCTTAGGTTTCTCGCCAAACCACAGTTCAGATTGTGTCGTCTCAACGGATTTAGATGGTGCCCTATTTAATGTGAATGTAGCTGTCTCTAATGCATAACCCCAAAACAATAGTGGTAAATCGGTAAGAGACATCATAGATCACACCATATCTAATAAAGTACGGTTACGATGTTCGGACACACCATTACACTGTGGTGTTCCAGGTGGCGTGAGTAGTGAAACTATTTCACATTGTTTTAACTGAAGGCCAAACTCGTAATTCAAATATTTTACTTCTGCGACCATATCGTAGAAACTTTTATTTTTGTTATGATGATTCTCCACTTCACTCTGAAATTCTTTGAACTTTTCAAATATTTCAGACTTGTGTTTTATCAAGTAGATATACTCATATCTCCTCAAATCATCTGTGAAGATCAGAAAATAATGATACCTGCCGCGAGCCTCAATATTCATCGAACCACATACATCAGTATGTATGATTTCCAACAAATCTGTTGCTCGCTCCATTGTTCCGAAGAACGGAGTCTTAGCCATCTTGCCCATGATGCATGGTTCGCAAGCATCAACTGATTCATAATCAAGTGATTCCAAAAGCCCATCAGCATGGATTTTCTTCATGCGCTTTACACCAATATGACATAAACGGCAGTGTCACAAATAAGTTGCACTATCATTATTAACTTTGCATCTTTTGGCTTCAATATTATAAAAATGTGTATCACCACGATCGAGATCCAACAAACCATTTTCATTGGGTGTATGACCATAGAAGGTTTTATTCATGTAAATAGAACAACAATTATTCTCTAACTTACATGAATAACCGTATTGCAATAAACATTATCCAATCATATTCATGCTCAACACAAACACTAAATAACACTTATTTAGGTTCAACACTAATCCCGAAAGTATAGGAAGTGTGCGATGATGATCATATCAATCTTGGAACCAATTCCAACACACATCGTCACTTCACCCTTAACTAGTCTCTGTTTATTTTGCAACTCCCATTTCGAGTTACTACTCTTAGTAACTGAACCAGTATCAAATACCGAGGGGTTGCTATAAACACTAGAAAAGTACACATCAATTACACGTATATCAAATATAGCATTGTTCACTTTGCCATCCTTCTTATCCGCTAAATACTTGGGGTAGTTCTGCTTCTAGTGACCGGTCCCTTTGCAGTAGAAGCACTTAGTCTCAGGCTTAGGTCCAGACTTGGGTTTCTTCACTTGAGCAGCAACTTGTTTGCCGTTCTTCTTGAAGTTCCCCTTCTTCCCTTTGCCCTTTCTCTTAAAACTAGTGGTCATGTCAACCATCAACATTTGATGTTTTTCTTGATTTCTACCTTCGCCGATTTTTGCATCACGAAGAGCTTGGGAATTAATTTTGTCATCCCTTGCATATTATAGTTCATCACTAAGTTCTAGTAACTCGGTGATAGTGACTAGAGAACTTTGTCAATTACTCTCTTATCTGGAAGATTAACTCCCACTTGATTCAAGCAATTGTAGTACTCAGACAATCTGAGCACATGCTCACTGGTTGAGCTATTCTCCTCCATCTTGTAGGCAAAATACTTGTCAGAGGTTGCATACCTCTTGACACGGGCATGAGTCTGAAATACCAATTTCAACTCTTGGAACATCTTATATGCTCCATGGCGTTCAAAACGTCTTTGAAGTCCCGATTCTAAGCTGTTAAGCATGGTGCACTAAACTATCAAGTAGTCATCATATTGAGCTAGCCAAACATTCATAACGTCTGCATTTGCTCCTGCAATAGGTCTGTCACCTAGCGGTGCATCAAGGACATAATTCTTCTGTGCAGCAATGAGGATAACCTCAGATCACGGATCCAATCCTCATCATTGCTACTAACATTTTTCAACATAGTTTTTCTCTAGGAACACAATAAACGGGGAGCAACATCGCGAGCTATTGATCTACAACATAGATATGCTAATACTGCCAGGACTAAGTTCATGATAAATTAAAGTTCAATTAATCATATTACTTAAGAACTCCCACTTAGATAGATATCCCTCTAATCATCTAAGTGATCACGCGATCCAAATCAACTAAACCATAACCGATCATCACGTGAAATGGAGTAATTTTCAATGGTGAACATCACTATGTTGATCATATCTACTATATGATTCATGCTCGACCTTTCGGTCTCAGTGTTCCGAGGCCATATCTGCATATGCTAGGCTCGTCAAGTTTAACCTGAGTATTCTGCGTGTGCAAAACTGGCTTGCACCCATTGTAGATGGACGTAGAGCTTATCACACCCGATCATCACGTGGTGTCTGGGCACGACGAACTTTGGCAATGGTGCATACTCAGGGAGAAAACTTTTTATCTTGAAATTTAGTGAGAGATCATCTTATAAAGCTACCGTCGAACTAAGCAAAATAAGATGCATAAAAGATAAACATCACATGCAATCAAAATATGTGACATGATATGGCCATCATCATCTTGTGCCTTTGATCTCCATCTCCAAACCGTCGTCATGATTTCCATCGTCACCGACATGACACCATGATCTCCATCATCTTGATCTATATCAATGTGTCGTCACATGGTCGTCTCGCCAACTATTGCTCTTGCAACTATTGCTATCGCATAGCGATAAAGTAAAGCAATTATTTGGCGCTTGCATCTTATGCAATAGAGAGATAACCATAAGGCTTTTGACAGTTGGCGATAACTTCAACAAAACATGATCATCTCATACAACAACTTATATCTCATCACGTCTTGACCATATCACATCACAACATGCCCTACAAAAACAAGTTAGACGTCCTCTACTTTGTTGTTGCAAGTTTTACGTGGCTGCTACTGGGCTTAGCAAGAACCGTTCTTACCTACGCATCAAAACCACAACGATAGTTTGTCAAGTTGGTGTTGTTTTAACCTTCGCAAGGACCAGGCGTAGCCACACTCGGTTCAACTAAAATTGGAGAAACTGACACCCGCCAGCCACCTGTGTGCAAAGCACGTCGGTAGAACCAGTCTTGCATAAGCGTACGCGTAATGTCGGTCCGGGCCGCTTCATCCAACAATACCGCCGAACCAAAGTATGACATGCTGGTAAGCAGTATGACTTATATCGCCCATAACTCACTTGTGTTCTACTCGTGCATATAACATCAACGCATAAAACCTGGCTCGGATGCCACTGTTGGGGAACGCAGTAATTTCAAAAAAATTCCTACGCACATGCAAGATCATGGTGATGCATAGCAACGAGAGGGGAGAGTGTTGTCCACGTACCCTCGTAGACCGAAAGAGGAAGCGTTAGAACAACGCGGTTGATGTAGTCGTATGTCTTCACGATCCGACCGATCCAAGTACCGAACGCACGGCACCTCCGAGTTCAGCACACGTTCAGCTCGATAACGTCCTGCAAACTCTGATCCAGCAGAGCTTCACGGGAGAGTTCTGTCAGCACGACGGCGTGATGATGGTGCTGATGTTGCTACCGACGCAGGGCTTCGCCTCAGCACCGCTACGATATGACCGAGGTGGAATATGGTGGAGGGGGGCACCGCACACGGCTGGGAGAGATCAACAGATCAACTTGTGTGTCTAGAGGTGCCCCCTGCCCTGTATATAAAGGAGCAAGGGGGGAGGCCGGCCGGCCCTCTATTGGCGCACCAGGAGGAGGAGTCCTCCTCCTAGTAGGAGTAGGACTCCCCTTTCCTACTCCTACTAGGAGGAGGAAAGGAAGGAGGAGAAGGAGAAGGAAAGAGAGGGAGGAAAAAGGAGGAAAGGGGGGCCGGCCCCCTAGTCCAATTCGGTTTGGGCTAGGGGGGGCGTGCGCCCTGCCTCCTCTCTTCCACCACTTGGCCCATGAGGCCCATTACTTCTTCCTCGTATTCCCGTAACTCCTCGGTACCCCCGAAAATACCCGAATCACTCGGAACATTTCCGATGTCCGAATATAGTCGTCCAATATATCGATCTTTACGTCTCGACCATTTCGAGACTCCTCATCATGTCCCCGATCTTATCCGGGACTCCGAACTACCTTCAGTACATCAAATCACATAAACTCATAATACAATCATCACCGAAACTTTAAGCGTGCGGACCCTACGGGTTTGAGAACTATGTAGACATGACCGAGACACGTCTCCGTCCAATAACCAATAGCGGAACCTGGATGCTCATATTGGCTCCCACATATTCTACGAAGATCTTTATCGGTCAAACCGCATAACAACATACGTTGTTCCCTTTGTCATCGGTATGTTACTTGCCCGAGATTCGATCGTCGGTATCTCAATACCTAGTTCAACCTCGTTACCGGCAAGTCTCTTTACTCGTTCCGTAATACATCATCCCGCAACTAACTCATTAGTTGCAATGCTTTCAAGGCTTTAAGTGATGTGCATTACCGAGAGGGCCCAGAGATACCTCTCCGACAATCGAAGTGACAAATCCTAATCTCGAAATACGCCAACCCAACAAGTACCTTTGGAGACACATGTAGAGCACGTTTATAATCACCCAGTTACGTTGTGACGTTTGGTAGCACACAAAGTGTTCCTCCGGTAAACAGGAGTTGCATAATTTCATAGTCATAGGAACATGTATAAGTCATGAAGAAAGCAATAGCAACAAACTAAACGATCAAGTGCTATGCTAACGGAATGGGTCAAGTTAATCACATCATTCTCTAATGATGTGACCCCGTTAATCAAATGACAACTCATGTCTATGGCTAGGAAACTTAACCATCTTTGATTCAACAAGCTAGTCAAGTAGAGGCTTACTAGTGACACTCTGTTTGTCTATGTATTCACACATGTATTATGTTTCCGGTTAATACCATTCTAGCATGAATAATAAACATTTATCATGAAATAAGGAAATAAATAATAACATTATTATTGCCTCTAGGGCATATTTCCTTCAGATCATGTATATAGGCATCACTCCGAGACAAGTAGACGGACTCCTGCCTGCATCTACTACTATTACTCCACACATTGACCGCTATCCAGCATGCATCTAGAGTATTAAGTTCAAAAGAACAGAGTAACGCTTTAAGCAAGATGACATGATGTAGAGGGATAAACTCATGCAATATGATATAAACCCCATCTTGTTATCCTCGATGGCAACAATACAATACGTGCCTTGCTGCCCCTACTGTCACTGGGAAAGGACACCACAAGATTGAACCCAAAGCTAAGCACTTCTCCCATTGCAGGAAAGATCAACCTAGTAGGCCAAACCAAACTGATATTTTGAAGAGACTTGCAAAGATAACCAATCATACATAAAAGAATTCAGAGAAGATTCAAATATTGTTCATAGATAAACTTGATCATAAACCCACAATTCATCCGTCTCAACAAACACACCGCAAAAGAAGATTACATCGAATAGATCTCCACAAGAGAGGGGGAGAACATTATATTGAGATCCAAAAAGAGAGAAGAAGCCATCTAGCTAATAACTATGGACCCAAAGGTCTGAGGTAAACTACTCACACATCATCGGAGATGCTATGGTGTTGATGTAGAAGCCCTCCGTGATCGATGCCCCCTCCGGCGGAGCTTTGGAAAAGGCCCCAAGATGGGATCTCACGGGTACAGAAGGTTGCGGTGGTGGAATTAGGGTTTTGGCTCCATATCTGGTAGTTTGGGGGTACGTAGGTATATATAGGAGGAAGAAGTACGTCGGTGGAGCAACGTGGGCCCCACGAGGGTGGAGGGCGCGCCTGGGAGGGTAGGCGCGCCCCCTACCTTGTGCCTTCCTGGTTGCTTTCTTGACGTAGGGTGTCGGTGTCAATACCGGCGGATCTCGGGTAGGGGGTCCCGAACTGTGCGTCTAGGCTGGATGGTAACAGGAGGCAGGGGACACGATGTTTTACCCAGGTTTGGGCCCTCTTGATGGAGGTAAAACCCTACGTCCTGCTTGATTAATATTGATGATATAGGTAGTACAAGAGTAGATCTACCACGAGATCAGAGAGGCTAAACACTAGAAGCTAGCCTATGGTATGATTGTATGTTGTGGTTGTTGTCCTACAGACTAAAATCCTTCGGTTTATATAGACACCGGAGAGGGTTAGGGTTACACAAGGTCAGTAACAAAGGAGAAGATATCCATATCCGTATTGCCTAGCTTGCCTTCCACGCCAAGTAGAGTCCCATCCGGACACGAGACAAAGTTTTCAATCTTGTATCTTCATAGTCTAACAGTCCGGCCAATGGAGATAGTCCGGCTGTCCGGAGACCCCCTAATCCAGGACTCCCTCAGTAGCCCCTGAACCAGGCTTCAATGACGATGAGTCCGGCGCGTAGTATTATCTTTGGCATTGCAAGGCGGGTTCCTTCTCCGAATACATCAGAAGAATTTGAATACGAGGATAGTGTCCGACCCTGCAAAATAAGTTCCACATTCCATCGTAGAGAGAATAATATTTCCGCAGATCTAATTTGCTGGCTTGTTTTGGCAGCACGACGTTATGTCATGGCCCGGTGATTATTCGAACCGTTTCTTTTAACCAGCCCCGCACATAACGTGAGGCAGTTTTTCGACACGTCTTGTGAAAGCAGAGATCGTGTCCCCTTATTACGGGATTCTCATCAATACGGGCGTGGATTCTCATCAATACGGGCGTGGGTAACCCAACCGCGCCATCAATTGCGGCGCTTGGGGGATAAGCGAGTTTTACTAGGCAAGTGGGGACGCTTAGTTTCGTCCGCCCATATAAAGGGATAAGGATTCACCTTTCTATCCACGCCTTCTTCCTCCTTTGCTCATCCGTTTTCACACACTCGAGCTCTAGCGCCCAAGTCCGCACTTCCCACCTCAACCTTCTCCAATCATGTCCGGAGCGGGAGGCAGGTGGATGGTCTCCTCCGTCACCGCGGGAGACATCAAGAAGCTGCGCGGGGCCGGATACCTAGCCGCGAACATCGCGCATCGGCTGCCCGCCGTGGGGCAGATCGTCCCTACCCCGGAACCTCATGAGAGGGTTTACCCTCCAGCCATTCGTCCGTGGTCTCATGTTCTACTACGGGCTGGACTTTCATGATCTGGTGAAAGGATCGATATGGTTGACTAGAGGGGGGTGAATAGGCAACTACCAATTTTTAGCTTTTCTTTACCAAATTAAACTTTGCATCAAAGTAGGTTGTCTAGATGTGCAACTAGGTGAGAAACCTATATGATGCAACAACAACAAGCATACAAGCAAGCAAGGGAACAAACACTCAAGAGCTTGCACAAGTAAAGGTAAGAGATAACCAAGGGTGGATCCGGTGAAGACGAGGATGTGTTACCGAAGTTCCTTCCTTTTGAGGGGAAGTACATCTCCGTTGGAGCGGTGTGGAGGCACAATGCTCCCCAAGAAGCCACTAGGGCCACCGTATTCTCCTCACGCCCTCACACAATGCGAGATGCCGTGATTCCACTATTGGTGCCCTTGAAGGCGGTGACCGAACCTTTACAAAAAAGGTTGGGGAAATCTCCACAACTTAATCGGAGGCTCCCAACAAGACCACGAAGCTTCACCACAATGGAATATGGCTCCGAGGTGACCTCAACCGTCTAGGGTGCTCAAACACCCAAGAGTAACAAGATCCGCTAGGGATGAGTGGGGGAATCAAAAATCTCTTGGTGGAAGTGTAGATCGGAGCCTTCTCAACCACTCCCGAGCAAATCAACAAGTTTGATTGGCTAGGGAGATAGATCGGGCAAAATGAAGCTTGGAGTATTTAATGGAGCTTGAGCAATAAATGGAGCTTGGGGGAGGAAGAGGTAGGTGGAGAGGAGGAAGGGGAACTCCCTTTTATAGTGGGGGCAACAAACCCGTTGCCCCCCACCAACCAGTCCCGCACAGAGTGGTACTACCACGGAGGCAGGGCGGTACTACCGCTCGTAAGCGGTACTACCGCACCACCTCAGCGGTACTGCCGCGCCAGAAGAGAAAGGGGCTGGGGCTGGGACCCAGAGTGGTACTACCGTGGAGGCAGGGCGGTACTACCGCTAGTAAGCGGTACTACCGCCACTACTACCGCAGCAAGTGCCGCAAAATCCGACACGAGAAAATGCGCACTCGAGTCGAGGCGGTAGGAGCACGGAGCCGCAACGATACTACTGCTGAGACCAACCAGCGGTACTACCGCTCCTAGGAGCGGTACTACCGCTTAGTGAGCATCAGCGGTACTACCGCAGCTAGTGCCACAAAACCCGACACGAGAAAATGCGCACTCGAGTCGAGGTGGTAGGAGCATGGAGCCGCAGCGGTACTACTGCTGAGACCAACCAGCGGTACTACCGCTCCGAGGAGCGGTACTACCGCTTAGTGAGCATCAGCGGTACTACCACTATGGCCCGCGGTACTGCCGCTGGGTCCAGGAAAAGATAGAGAGGGGAGAAAAGAGAAGCTCCATTGAGGCGGAAAGAAACAGTGGGTGTGAAGAGGACGTGTACGAGTTGATTCCACCCAAACCATACCGAAGCGGATCCCCTCTTGATAGTACGGTGACTACTACGAAACTTAGTCCACCAACAAAGAAGCGATAGAAGCTACACCGTCTTGAGTAGAGCACTAAGGGGAAATAATCGTTTCGTGCCGAAGAATGAATATCTGAAACAACTCAAAGCACCCGATTAGTCCGCAAATGCATTGTCATCAATCACCAAAACACCGTAGGGATAAATATGCCCTTACAATATCCCCCTTTTTGGTGGATTGATGACAATACGGGATTTGCACAAAAAAGAGTAATGACATAGAATGCGAGCAAACCCACACCTCTAAAATATAGACAGGCTCCCCCTAGATGTGTGCAAACTAGATAAGTGCTTTGGACTGCACGACACACATGCTAGGATCACCGCTCCCCCTATATTTTAGAGACCAACATCCTAAGCAAGATATATGAGAACAACATATGATAGGATAAGCATGCAAGCTATAAGATACCGAGGTACATAAAACATAGATAAGATAACAAAGGTAGCATATGTCTTACACCATATGTCTGGAACTTAGGTCTCATGGGCACAAAACCAAACAAAACCAGCAACGAGAAAGCAAACGAACGACACAATGACACACAAAGACACACTCACAAACTCGCAAACACAAATCCCTAAACTCTCTCCCCCTTTGGCATCGAGACACCAAAAAGGGCAGAGAGGGACACTATGACTGCAGGTGATGGGAGAGGAAGGTCTCGAACATCACATCTCTGCATCTTCATCGTGGGTTGAAAACTGCTCGGCATCGAAGTCGGTCCAGTGGCAGTTCTGATGAATCTAGTCCTCCTCTTCAGTGATCTGTCCCTCAGACCCACTGACAACTGTTGCTCCCAACTGACGCATGATCTCCTTGTGGCGCGTCCTGGCATGCTTCTCCGCCACATGAGTCATGTACTGACCATGGGACTCCATGCAGAAGAGCTTCTTCATCTTGCGCTTGAGCTTCTGTGCCCATGATGGTTCTGCACTAGAGTGGCCAACATCCTCATCGTGAGCATCAGTAGCAGCCTCACCCTCGGTCCCCATGGCAGCAGCAGCAGCAGACGGGCCCCCTGTGGCAGCAGTAGCAAATGGACCCCCTGTGTGAGGCGCAGTCCAGTTGTCCTTCTTCCTCAGACGCTTGATCTCATGAGAAACCAAGTCTCCAGTCTCTAGCAGCACTCTGGGATAAGTCTGTGCCCAGGCCCTCTCAATGAGCCACATGATGAAGGTACCATAGATAGGACACTTGCGCTCAAACACGGCAGATAGAAGTTCAGACCACATGACATGAGAGATATCCAGGCTCTCTTCAGTGTTTGCTTCCTTCTCATGCTGACAGAAAAGGAGCATGTCCACGAGGTAGGAGTGGACCTAATCCAGATTCCCAATGTGAGGGAAGAGAGTCTCACGGAAAATGCGATGAAGAATGTCCAGATACGGATACAGCTCATAGGTCTTCTTCTCAGTCACCGGGTGAACCTTCACAGTGCAGTAGGGCCAAAGGGCTTGCTTGTGGGTAGATGTATCATTGTGGTGAGGACGGAAACCGACAGGAGTCTCAAGCCCGTTATCCACCACATCAAGTAGCTCCATGAACGCCCGCCACTTGACGGAAAGCAGCTTGCCATTGGTCATCCAAGTCAGGGTCCTGTCGCCATCAGTTCCAAGATGGACGGTGGCATAGAATTGAGCCACCAAGTCCGCATCGAAATCCTTGTTGAACTGCACGATCCTGAGAATGTTCAGCTGAGTGCACATCTGAAGGGCTTCTCCAAAGTACTCTGGGTCCTTCTCCATAGCATCAATGTCAATGGAGTGAACATCAACAAAAAGATTCTTCTTGGCCTTGATCACATCAAAGTAGGTGGCAAACTGAAAACGGTTCCAGAACGGGCGGTTGACCAAAGTGGGTTCTTGGTCCACCACATAGGGGTTGTGGCGACGCTTCTCCCAAAACTCCTTGTTTGTCATCTCAGTCACAGTCTTCCCTTTTGGCTTGTTGGCGGCTCGCTTCGAATGCTGAGGAGGTGGAGGAACACTTGCTGGAGGTGGTTGGGTGCTCGAGGAACCACCGGCAGGCTCTGAGGTGCAGTAGCGTTTTGAGGTGGCACGCCCGGGGTTGATACGGCGACCTTGCTGCTCGGAAAGGTCATCACCTGGAGCCAAACACAAAAGACGCAAAACAACCAGAAGAAACGAGCATAAGCCAAAGAACACAACAAGTGATCAAAGTATGGGAGAGATATGATGGAATTGGACAAACAGCGGTAGTACCGTGATCTGCAAGCGGTAGTACCACCCTGAGCGGTAGTACCGCTCCAAGGTGAGCGGTAGTACCGCTTGAGGCGGGGGAACAGCAGTTCCCTACTACCGTGGTCAGATCCGGCACTACCGGCCTATCAAATTCAAAAATATTCCTACCAAACTCTAATCTACAGAGTCTAGTTGCCTTCTCCATCCTACTCAAGCCTAGATTTAGCCAAAAATCTAGAGATGCAACCACTATTTCCCCTAAAACACAAGAACTGAAAGCAAGACCAAAGGAGAGAAGGAACGGGGGCAATACCGGCATCCATGGCAAGAGGATGAGGTGGGGATCGACTCCACCGAAGGAACAGGAGAGGGACACCCCGGAGGAGGAGATCCACCGGAGCCCTTCCACGGCGGAACGATGCTGGAGAGAGAGAGAGAGAGAGACACGAGGGGGCGAGTGAATGGGTATGGGGGAGAAGAAACCTCCCCCTGCCCCAATATAACCCCCTGCCCCGCCCTGCAGCGGTAGTACCGCGCTGGGGAGCGGTAGTACCGCTTATAAGCGGTAGTACCGCACTGGTGGGGCGGTAGTACCGCAGATCAGCGGTAGTACCGTCCACCACCAGCGGCAGTACCGCTTATCAGCGGTAGTACCGCTCACCAACAGCGGTAGTACCGCCCAGCACGTCACGGCAACTAGGCTACATGGCTTAGCTCAAAAGAAAGCAGAAAAAAACAGCAACGAAAAGCAAAAAGGACACACCGGCAAGAGGACAAGAAACCCCTCTTCAAGAGAGGGCGGTGGCCGAAGCCACCTATGTTTGAGTCACAAGGTATGGCACCACGAAGATTTTAACCTTGGGCCCATGACCAAAACTCGTCTTTTAAGCACAAGTGCCATCAACAATGGCTAAAGTGAAAGAATTGATCAATTTATGCATAATGGGGGGAGGGAGAGTTCATTGAGAGAACAACACTCCCCCTATGTCCATGCCTACACCTAACTAGACAACAAGTTGAGCGTGGTAGGGTGTGCACGGGTTCAAGCCACATTGCTCGAATCAATGATATTTAGCTCATGCCTTAACTCGCGAAATCTTGCTTCATCCAAGGGCTTCGTGAAAATATCTGCAAGGTTGTCATGAGTGTTGACATAGTTGAGCTCGATCTCTCCTCGCTAATGTGATCCCAGATGAAGTGATACCGAATCTCAATATGCTTCGTCTTGAAGTGTTGCACCGGGTTGAGAGAAATCTTGATGGCACTTTCATTGTCACGCCAAAGAGGCACTTTGTCACAAGTGACACCGTAATCCTTTAAAGTTTGCCTCATCCATAAGAGTTGTGCACAACAACTACCGGCCGCAACATACTCCACTTTGGTGGACGAGAGAGACACACAACTTTGCTTTTTGGAAGACCAACTTACCAAAGAGCAACCAAGGAATTGGCACCCTCCGGAAGTGGACTTCCTATCCACTTTGTCTCCCGCCCAATCAGAATCCGAGTACCCTACAAGCTTGAAGTTTGATCCTCTTGGGTACCATAAGCCAAAGTTTGGGGTATGAGCCAAATATCGAAAGATTCGTTTGACCGCCACATAGTGACTTTCCTTAGGTGCGGCTTGAAACCGTGCACAAATTCCCACACTCAACATGATGTCCGGTCTAGATGCACAAAGGTAAAGCAAGGATCCAATCATGGAATGATATACCTTTTGATCCACCACTTTACCATTGGGATCTAAGTCAAGTTGGCACTTGGTGGGCATTGGAGTGGAAGCCGGCTTGACGTCACTTAGCTTGAATCTCTTGAGCATGTCTTGAGTGTATTTGGATTGATTGATGAAGGTTCCTTCTCTTCTTTGCTTCACTTCGAACCCTAGAAAGAACTTCAACTCCCCCATGGAGGACATCTCGAACTTTGAGGTCATGAGAGCGGCAAATTCCTCATTGAAAGCTTTGTTAGGAGAACCAAAGATAATATCATCAACATATAATTGGCACGCAAACAACTCCCCTTTGACCTTCTTAGTAAAAAGAGTGGGGTCGATTATCCCAACTTCAAACCCACGGTCTTGTAACAACTCGGTAAGGTGGTCATACCACGCACGTGGGGCTTGTTTAAGGCCATAGAGTGCCTTATCGAGTTGATACACATGATCGGGAAAGTAGGGATCCTCGAACCCGGGGGGTTGCTTGACGTACACCAATTCATTAATGGGACCATTAAGAAAAGCACTCTTCACATCCATTTGATGTAACTTAAAGTTATGATGAGAAGCATATGCAATCAACATGCGAATGGATTCAAGACGAGCAACGGGAGCAAAGGTTTCACCGTAGTCGATACCCTCGACTTGGGAGTAGCCTTGTGCTACCAAACGAGCCTTGTTTCGAATGATAATCCCATGGGCATCTTGCTTGTTCTTGAATATCCACTTGGTTCCAATGACATTGTGGTTCCCCGTTGGCCTTGGCACCAATCTCCACACTTTGTTGCGCTCGAAGTTGTTGAGCTCTTCATGCATGGCATTGAGCCAATCTGGATCTTCTAGCACCTCATAGACCTTGAGAGGTTCCACACAAGAGACAGACGCGTGATGCTCACAATAATTTGCTAATTGTCTACGAGTGCTTACCCCCTTTCTTAAGCTTCCAAGCACATTCGTCATGAGATGATCCTTGGTGGAGAGCTTGGAAGCAACCTTGGCGGCACGACGCTCTAATTCCTCCTCGGTGGTGAGTTGAGGAGCGGTTACTTGATCATCTTGAGCGTCGTCATGAACTTGTTCTTGGTCTTGAACTTGCTCGGGGGAGAGAACTTGACCTTGGGCATCACTTGGTGTGTCAACACCGTCTTGAGTATGATCTTGCCCTTGGTCTTGTTAATGAGGTTGAGGGCCTTCACTTTGTTCTTCGGAAGCGTGTGGGCCTTGAGTTGGTGATGGCTCCACTTGAGTGGAGCATTGTGTCGGATTTCGAGTTCCGGCAGACCCTTAAGGTTCGAACACTGGGGTGCACGCGGAAATCTCACCTCCAACCTCTCCGTCTCAATGGGATCTAAACTACCTAAAGAACTGCACGAAAGACACATGATTTATACTGGTTCGGGCCACCGATATGGTGTAATACCCTACTCCAGTGTGTGGTGGATGGATTGCCTCCTGGGACTGGTGAGGACGAACAATACAAGGAAGAACAGCCTCGCGAGGCTCTGTTCTTGGCTATGGTGATGAACCGCTACGAAGAGTTCAGTCACCCTCTCTCTCTCTCTCTCTCTCTGTTTTCTCTCTCTCTCTCTCTCTCGTCCTCGTCCCGGACCGAACGACCAGGAATCGAACCCCTTGCTATGTGGGTGGCTAGTCCTATTTATAGAGGCCCTGGTCCTCTCCCCAAATATTGAGCGGGAAGGGATCCAACAATGGCGGGCTAATTTGAAGGGGGACAGCGAGTACATCTATCCTGACAAAAGCGGTCTTCGCCTGCCAAAGGCTCTGGAGATGACGCCGCGTTGGGCTCCATGGTGACCTCCGTCTCGTAGTCCTCCTAGTCCTAGTCTCGTTGCACCGAAGTGGCAACCTTTTGCCTGATGCCTCGGTACTCCGTTGATACGCTTACCCCCCTTGCACCAAAGAGGAAAGAGGGACGCTGCGCGCGCTGGCACCCGCCTGGTGCCCCGTGTCGTCATGGCTTGCGTCATAGGCACCTCGCGAGGTACCCCGCCTTGAACTCTCCGCCTCCTCGCGAGCCAGCCTGACGAGGCTGTGCCTGAGGATGCACCGTGTCGCCCGCCTCGCGAGGCTTGGCCCCTCGTGAGGGTCTTGAGCCTCGTGTTGATGAAGATGGGCCGTGCTGGGCCCCCACTTGAGCCACGCCGCAGGCCGCAAGCAGGCAAGTCTGGGGACCCCCGTTCCCAGAACGCCGACACATTGTCCTTCTCCTTCGGCCACAAGGGGTTCCTCAATGGGTAGGATGAAGCCAACACCCATTCTTCTTATGGCTTGAGGAGGAATTTCATCACCTACATCACAAGTGCCACTTTGCTCCACATGGGAGTCGTTATTCTCATCAAACTCCACGTTACACATCTCCTCAATAAGTCCCGTGGATTTATTGAGGACACGGTAAGCATGAGAGTTTGTAGCATAACCAACAAATATGCCCTCATAAGCTCTAGCCTCAAATTTAGACAACCGAACACCTTTCTTGAGAATGAAACACTTACACCCGAATACCCAGAAGTACTTGAGGTTGGGCTTGTTATCGGTGAGTATCTCATATGGAGTCTTGTTCAAGCCCTTGCGGAGGTAGAGCCGATTGGATGCATGACACGCGGTGTTGATGGCTTCGGCCCAAAAGTTGTACGGAGACTTGAACTCCGCCATCATGGTCCTTGCCGCATCCATCAACGTCCGGTTCTTCCTCTCCGCAACACCGTTTTGTTGAGGGGTGTATGGTGCGGAATATTGATGCTTGATTATCACTAAGAAATTCATCCAAGGTTTAGTTCTTGAACTCGGTGCTGTTGTCACTTCTTATTGTCAAGATCTTTGCATTGTGTTGACGTTGTGCTTCATTTGCAAAGTCAATGACGGTTTGTTGGGTCTCGCTCTTCCTCTTGAAGAAATACACCCACATGTACCTTGAGTAGTCATCCACAATCACCAAGCAATACTTTCTACCTCCAAGACTATCAAAGGATGGGGGCCCAAAAAGATCCATGTGAAGGAGCTCCAAGGGTCTCTTTGAATAAATGATAGTCGTGGGAGGGTGAGCCTTCTCATGTAGCTTTCCTTCGATAAAGGCACTGCAAGCACGATCTTTAACAAAACTAACATTCGTTAGTCCACGGACATGGTCCCCCTTTAGGAGACTTTGCAAAGATCTCATATTGACATGGGCTAAACGGCGATGCCAAAGCCATCCCACATCAACTTTAGCCATTAGGCATGTCGCGGTCTTAGTGGGTCGCTCTGAAAAGTTAATCACATATAGACCATTCTCGACATGCCCAACAAAAGCTACTTTAAGAGTCTTGCTCCACAAGAGGGCTACGGTATCAATGTCAAAGAAAGTGGCAAAGCCCATGATTGCAAGTTGACGAACGGAAAGTAAATTGTATGCAAGGGACTCAACAAGCATGACCTTCTCGATCATGAGATCATGAGAGATGACCACCTTGCCAAGTCCCAATACCTTAGAGGATGAGGCGTCACCCCACTCGACATTGGTGGGCATAGATGGAACTTTGTGCACGTCCACCACCAAGTCCTTGCTTCCGGTCATATGATTTGTAGCTCCGCTATCGAGCAACCATGATCCACCACCGGAAGAAAACACCTACAAGAGATCAATGCTTGGTTTTAGGTACCCATTTTGTAATGGGTCCTTTGATGTTAGTAACAAGGGTCTTAGGAACCCAAATAGACCATTCAATGTGCTCATGAAGAGAACCAACAAATTTGGCATAAACGTGCCCATCACTAGCACGGCATAACACATAAGAAGGATTAAAATCGCCGGCTTTGTTGGGAGAGGTGACATTGCCCTTCTTGACTTTGTTCTTCTTCTTCTCCTCGGGGACACTCTCTCCCGCCCTCACAAAGGTTTGCATGAGGGGAGGAGGTCGTTTGGTCTTGTCACTCTTCTTCTTGTTCTTGGAGTCGGGGACGTACCCAACCCCTTCCTTCGCCACACCTCCCTTTTGGTTGATCAAGAGATCATTGAGGTTCTTCTTGCCTTGTATGCACGTCGCAAGACCTCTCTCAAGTTGCGCCTTCAACTTAGCATTTTCCTCAACAAGATGCATATGCTCACAACATGGGTTAGTAGCATTTGCATTATCAATCAAAACCATATGAGGAAAAGTTGCTTTCTCCATAGTTAGCTTCACTTGGAGTTGATCATGAGACTCCTTGAGACTAGCGTAAATACCCTTCAAGGCCTTGTGGGACTTGTCAAGTGTATCAAACTCCTCTTTGAGTCTAGCAAGATCAACCCCAAGTTTGGCCTTCTCGGAATTTAGCACACGAGAAACAACGAGGGCATGCTCATAATCTTTCTCTAACTTAGCATGATCAACGTTGTGTGACTCCTCAAGAGCCAAACGAAGACCACGCTCTTCCTCAAGAGCATTGGAAAGATCCAAAATCTCATCGGCATAGTCACGACTATGCCCTTCCATCATTGAGATGGTGTCTTCGTGAGCCTCGATCATGTCATTGGCCTCACCAAGTTGTTCTAAGAGAGCAACAAAGTGCTTCTTGGATTTTCCCTTGAGTTTGCCCATAAAGGCCTCAAACTCGTTATCCTCCACATTAGCTCCCTCAACTTCATTAATGCTATCCGATGGGGAGGGATGATTAATGATGGTAGTTTTGATGTTGGAGGTTACCTTGTTGGTGGCTTTAGCCATGAGGCACTTGGCGGTAATGCTCTCGTTGGGTGAGTCAAAGAGACACACTCGTGACGTTGTTGCAATGGCAATGGAGGCCATGGCAACTGACTCATCATCTTCATCATCATCATCATCCTCATTATACTCTTCTTGCACAACCAAGGCCTTGGGAGGAGTCTTCTTGGTGAAGTTGTTCTTGTTGGGGAATGACTTTGCCTTGTCCTTTCGGATGAGTTTGCCACCATTGACTTGGCCTTGGGCATTCCGCAATGAAATGACTCACGTTGCCGCAATTGTAGCAAGTCCTTACACGTTGCTTGCCCCTTGTGCCACTCGAGTTGTTTTTGTTGAAGTTGGGCCTCGAGTTTTTCTTACTCCAAAATTGCCTTGAAGCAAGTGCCATATGTTCATGATATGCATACTTCGTATATTCGGGGTTGCTCTCCTCCTCTTCCTCTTCTTCTTCTTCCACGGTGAGCTTGGCCTTCAATGCAAGGTTAGGCTTCTTTGCCCGTTGAGAACAGAGCACCGCATTGTCGGCGGTCTTGTCCAAAATGTTCATGGCCACAAACTCATCCAACACTTCACTTGAGGTCAAAGTGTGGAAGTCTGGTCTTTGGCGAATGACGGAGGACATGGCCTTGTGGTAGGGCATCATTGCGTTGAGGAATTTGCGCTTGATCCAATTGTCATCCGTGTCCTTGCTCCCGTGATCTCGTAGTGAGACCGCGAGTTTGGTGACTCTCCGATAAAGCTCACGGGGTTCTTCATCTTCCTTCATTGCAAACTCATCGGCCTCATCTTGTACCACGTCATAGTTGGAGCGTTGAATGCTTGCGCTTCCCCGGTAGAGAGACACGACACAATGCCATGCATCTTTGGCCAAGGCGAAGGGACGAAGATGAGGTAGGTCTTCGGGTGGAATTGCATCTTGAATGATGAAGAGAGCATTCTCATTGAATTGATTGTCCGCGGCTTCTCGAGGAGTGAAGTTGCTTGGATCATGTGGATAGAAACCTTCTTCAATGATTCTCCAAAGGTTAGTGTTCACATGATTTAAATGACGTTTAAAGCGGTAAACCCAAGAATCAAAATCCTCATTTTTCACAATCTTAGGAGGAGGACCGGAATGATTCAAATGAGTAGAAGGAACCGGTCCACCATAAACAAGTGGTGGTTCCACATGGGCAAAGATGCCGGTGCCATTCTTGCCACTAGAAGAAGGAGCCTTTTCACTACTAGCTTCCCCCTTGTCGGGGATAGAATCCGACACCTTGTTGGCGGGATCACCCACTTTCGACGGTGCGGTGGAAAGTTTAAGCCCCTCAAGAAATTTAGTAAACATGTTTTCAACTTCGGTCGTCATGGAGGTTTTCAATGTCTCCAAGGCCACATTGAACTCCTCACGAGATACCGAAGTTCCCCCATCTCCCGTAGACGAGATCGGATTCACACCGGAGTGTTCCTCCACACCATCTACGGTATCAACCATACTCTTTGGACGGTAAAGTCCTTAATGAAGAGACGAGGCTCTGATACCAATTGAAAGGATCGATATGGTTGACTAGAGGGGGGTGAATAGGCAACTACCAATTTTTAGCTTTTCTTTACCAAATTAAACTTTGCATCAAAGTAGGTTGTCTAGATGTGCAACTAGGTGAGCAACCTATATGATGCAACAACAACAACAACAACAAGCATACAAGCAAGCAAGGGAACAAACACTCAAGAGCTTGCACAAGTAAAGGTAAGAGATAACCAAGGGTGGATCCGGTGAAGACGAGGATGTGTTACCGAAGTTCCTTCCTTTTGAGGGGAAGTACGTCTCCGTTGGAGCGGTGTGGAGGCACAATGCTCCCCAAGAAGCCACTAGGGCCACCGTATTCTCCTCACGCCCTCACACAATGCGAGATGCCGTGATTCCACTATTGGTGCCCCTGAAGGCGGCGACCGAACCTTTACAAACAAGGTTGGGGCAATCTCCACAACTTAATCGGAGGCTCCCAACAAGACCACGAAGCTTCACCACAATGGAATATGGCTCCGAGGTGACCTCAACCGTCTAGGGTGCTCAAACACCCAAGAGTAACAAGATCCGCTAGGGATGAGTGGGGGAATCTAAAATCTCTTGGTGGAAGTGTAGATCGGAGCCTTCTCAACCACTCCCGAGCAAATCAACAAGTTTGATTGGCTAGGGAGATAGATCGGGCAAAATGAAGCTTGGAGTATTTAATGGAGCTTGAGCAATAAATGGAGCTTGGGGGAGGAAGAGGTAGGTGGAGAGGAGGAAGGGGAACTCCCTTTTATACTGGGGGCAACAAACCCGTTGCCCCCCACCAACCAGTCCCGCACAGAGCGGTACTACCGCGGAGGCAGGGCGGTACTACCGCTCGTAAGCGGTACTACCGCACCACCTCAGCGGTACTGCCGCGCCAGAAGAGAAAGGGGCTGGGGCTGGGACCCAGAGCGGTACTACCGTGGAGGCAGGGCGGTACTACCGCTAGTAAGCGGTACTACCGCCACTACTACCGCAGCAAGTGCCGCAAAACCCGACACGAGAAAATGCGCACTCGAGTCGAGGCGGTAGGAGCACGGAGCCGCAGCGGTACTACTGCTGAGACCAACCAGCGGTACTACCGCTCCTAGGAGCGGTACTACCGCTTAGTGAGCATCAGCGGTACTACCACTACTACTGCCGCAGCTAGTGCCGCAAAACCCGACACAAGAAAATGTGCACTCGAGTCGAGGCGGTAGGAGCACGGAGCCGCAGCGGTACTACTGCTGAGACCAACCAGCGGTAGTACCGCTTAGTGAGCATCAGCGGTACTACCGCTGTGGCCCGCGGTACTACCGCTGGGTCCAGGAAAAGATAGAGAGGGGAGAAAAGAGAAGCTCCATTGAGGCGGAAAGAAACAGTGGGTGTGAAGAGGACGTGTATGAGTTGATTCCACCCAAACCATACCGAAGCGGATCCCCTCTTGATAGTACGGTGACTACTACGAAACTTAGTCCACCAACAAAGAAGTGACAGAAGCTACACCGTCTTGAGTAGAGCGCCGAGGGGAAATAATCGTTTCGTGCCGAAGAATGAATATCTGAAACAACTCAGAGCACCCGATTAGTCTGCAAATGCATTGTCATCAATCACCAAAACACCGTAGGGATAAATATGCCCTTACATCTGGCCCCGAACTTCATCCTCAACATTTCGGCGTTCATCGTCGTGTGTGAGGCTTTCCTCCGCATCCGGCCCCACTTCGGCCTTTGGTTAAAGACCTTCAATATCAAGCCGAAGGTGGTACGAGGCCAACAAGCAGAATGCGGCAGACCATGGTGGGCAAGATGCCCAACGTCATATGGCTCAAAGGCTCCTTCATGGAGACAATAAAGGGGTGGCAATCGGCATGGTTCTACATCACCGAGCCACGCGACGCCAAATGGGCGGCACCCCCCGAGTTTCGTTCCGGATTCCCTACATGGCTCACTTCCTGGAAGGAGAAGGGCATGTCATGGGGTTCATCGGTGGAGCTGGACGGACTCCAGAAATGTATCCGGAGTATGGCAAGCAAGAAGCTCAAGCTTGTCACCATAGTCCAAGTTATGCTCATCCACTGGATCCTCCCGTGTCAACAACAGGATTTTACCTTATGGGAGTTCGACCCGGCCCAGCACCAGACTCTGAGCGAGCTCTTTGATACGACGCACAAGGACGTCTGGAAGGTGTTGTTCAAGGGCGCTGAGGTCCCTCCTTCTCTTGCCGAGGATCGTGGACTAAGCGCAAAGCGCTTAGCGCGTTCAGTGAGTTCAATACGTCCCGTAAGACATTTATTTTCCCTGGCTTAATTATGCGTGGGGTCTAATCTCCAGGCCTTTGACATGACTGGGTGGAGATGTCGGGGCAGATCGACTGTCCGGCCCCTTTGCCTGAAGACATTGCGAGTGCTCTTCTGATGGAGATGCTGACTCCGGCTCCTTACAGGGTGCCGGAGAAGACCATGAAGGCCAAGGGAGCCCGAAAGGGTTCCCGATGCCAGGTGTTATCGGACTCTTCGTTCGATAAATCTGCGGCACACTCTTCCCCCGAAGACGACGAGGAAGAAGAAGATGCTCCCCCTCCAGGCAGGGGAGGCAAGAAAAGGAAGGCCGCCCCAACTGGGGAGGCCAAAGGGTCCAAGAAGGGGAGGACTCTCCTTCCGGACAGTTCCACCACCGCCGACGAGGGCGAAGACGAGTGGTTGCCCCGGGCCAAGCCCCCGGGGAGATCATAAGTATTCGAATACCAGAGTAACTCATAGCATTCCTTTGTCGCACCGCTTTCCCTAACGCTAAACACGATTATGCAGGCCGCCATGAGCCAGTATCGATGTATCATCGGACGGCTCCTTGGGCTTGTCGGACATGGATAGCGATCCAGTCCCGATCGCCACCTCCCCTCATCCTGCTGACGACACCGAGGTGTTTGTAGGACCTTGAAGTAGATGTGTCTAGAGGGGGGTGATTAGACACTTAATGCTAAAGTTGCAGTTTTTAAGCTTTTTCGGTTTAAGTGGAGTTTAGGCACAATTTCAACATTCACAATACATATCAAGCAAGCATGCAAAGAGTATATTGGCAGCGGAAAGTAAAGCATGCAACTTGCAAGAATGTAAAGGGAAGGGTTTGGAGAATTCAAACGCAATTGGAGATACGGATGTTTTCCCGTGGTTCGGATAGGTGGTGCTACCCTACATCCACGTTGATGGAGACTTCAACCCACGAAGGGTAACGGTTGCGCGAGTCCACGGAGGGCTCCACCCACGAAGGGTCCACGAAGAAGCAACCTTGTCTATCCCACCATGGCCATCGCCCACGAAGGACTTGCCTCACTAGCGGTAGATCTTCACGAAGTAGGAGATCTCCTTGCCCTTACAAACTCCTTGGTTCAACTCCACAATCTTGTCGGAGGCTCCCAAGTGACACCTAGCCAATCTTAGGAGACACCACTCTCCAAGAAGTAACAAATGGTGTGTTGATGATGAACTCCTTGCTCTTGTGCTTCAAATGATAGTCTCCCCAACACTCAACTCTCTCTCACAGGATTTGGATTTGGTGGAAAGAAGATTTGAGTGGAAAGCAACTTGGGGAAGGCTAGAGATCAAGATTCATGTGGTAGGAATGGAATATCTTGGCCTCAACACATGAGTAGGTGGTTCTCTCTCAGAACATATGAGTTGGAAGTGTAGATGTGTTCTGATGGCTCTCTCCACGAATGAAGAGGAGGTGGAGGGGTATATATAGCCTCCACACAAAATCCAACTGTTACACACAATTTACCAATCTCGGTGGGACCGAATCAACAAACTCGGTCGGACCGAAATAGTAAACCTAGTGACCGTTAGAGATTTTCGGTGGGACCGACTAGATCAACTCGGTGGGACCGATGTGCTAGGGTTAGGGTAAATCCAAAACTCGGTTTGACCGATTACTCAAACTCGGTGGGACCGATTTGGGTAATAAGTGAAACAGAGAGTTGGCCAAGCAAACTCGGTGGGACCGAAAGTATTACAATAGGTAACAGAGAGTTTGCAAGCCCATCTCGGTGGGACCGAGATCCCATTGGTGAGACCGAACTGATTAGGGTTTCTGGCAGTGGCTATGTCAACTGAACTCGGTGGCTCTGGATAGAAAGAATCGGTAGGTCCGAGTTTGGCTTAGGTTTAGGTCATATGTGGAAGTGGGAAAGTAGCTAAGGATTTTGGAGCATATCACTAAGCACTTGAAGCAAGAGGCTCATTAAGCAACACCTCATCCCTCCTTGATAGTATTGGCTTTTCCTATGGACTCAATGTGATCTTGGATCACTAAAATGTAAACTGAAGAGTCTTGAGCTTTAAGCTTTATCCAATCCTTTGTCCTTAGCATCTTGGAGAATTTCCCACAACCTTTAGTCCATGCCACTCCATTGTTGAACTTATCTGAAACATACTAGATAGAAACGTTAGTCCAACAAGAGATATGTTGTCATTAATTACCAAAACCACCTAGGGAGCACTTGTGCTTTCAATCTCCCCTTTTTGGTAATTGATGGCAACATACATCAAAGCTTTAGATAAAGATATAAAGAACAGCAAGTAAAACTTTGGAAGGACATGTAACAAGCATAGGCTCCCCCTACATGTATGCACTCATGTAAATGTGAAATAGAGAGGCATGTGAGAGCATAACCATGACAGAGTAGGCAATGTGTTACATGTATCTTGGCCATATGCATCAGAGCAAAAGATTATCAAGGAAAATACCTTCATGCTCATGAGTCCTTCTTGCAAACAGTATGTACATAAGCAAGAATTCCTCATACTCATGATTTTGATGCATACACTTACCTTGTAGTCCTTAGCTGGCTTAGGATGGAATGAACCTGCACAAACAAGGTTAGATAACACAGGTACCTCCACTAGCCAGAGCAAACCAAAGAAGCCACAAGAGTACCAAGACTGGGATGACATGTACAGAGTGAGTACAAGGTACCACAATGGATTCAACATGTCCCCAAGAGTAAAGATATGCAATGAATTTGACTGATTTCTTTCACTTAGGTGTCTTGCTCCCCCTGAATCTTACATGGGATATTGGGAGAAGATAGGGAACAGAAAATCAGAGCTGAAAGATACAAATGGATAGAACTTAGTGCAAAAAAAGCACCTATGAACATGTCTTCCCCCAAAAAGACATGTGACATCTCTCCTCTTGAACATCAAGCATCTGGGATCCTTGAGTATTCTCTCCCCCTGGAAATCTCTTTCTCCCCCTTAATACTTTCTCCCTTGAAGGTGATAAGCTTTGATGTGATCTCTCTCTCCCCCTTTGACATCAATTTCCAAGAAGGGCTTTCTAGAATCCGTCGTATAGGTTTGGTCCTTGAGACTCAGCACAAAGCAATGGATAAAACTATGGTGCTTGTAGAGGACAAGATTCATTGAGTAGAGCTGGAACTGAAGAAATATAGAACAAGTGGCAAACTGTTTTTCCTGTTGCGAGGTCGGTGGCACCGAGTGGCATGTTTCGGTGGGGCCGAAAAGATTCGGTTGAACCGAAAACTACAAGCCAGTGAAACCGAGTTCAACACAGAGAAAAACACTTGTCACCTCAGCTCACTAAACATGTAGGATCTCACAAGGATTTGCAATGAATTGAATGCAGAAAATGCAGAACAAAAACAAAAAGAAAGGAGAAGAAACTGAAAGATCTAGATGAAGAACACAAGAGAACTTCATCTAGAGTTGGGCGGTGACATAGTCACCTATGTTAGAGTATATTGACTTAGGAGTCAAGTGAGAACACTTGATCATAGGTCATACTCATCGTTTAAGCTCAAAATGGGGTTACCATTTTTCGTTTAAGCATGTTGATGTATTCACATCTTGTTGAGTTGCTTTGACTCATGTCTTGGAGTAAAGCTTCTCTAAGATGGAATAACGTACCTTGGGTGGTGGTGTGGTTCTTGCTCATGTAGTTGAACTTGTGTGGGTGCTCAAGGTTGATGTAGCTCATCAAGAGTTGGGAGCACCACTTGGAGTTTGAGTTCATCTACCTACATGGGTTAGTTCTTGCAAGGAAGAGCACTTGTGTATCAAAAATGACAATCATGAAGCTCAACATAGAATTTGTCAAAGGATATGTTTGAATGGTTTTGTGCTTCCTTGTCTTCAACCACCATTGTGTAGAGACTTGGTGATGTAGAGATTGCTCAAGATGTGAGTGAGTCGCAATCTCATGGAATTAGATTCAACCAAGCACCTACATGGGTTAGTCAACATGCAAGGTACAAATATATCCAAGACATAAGATAGTCATCATAAGAGATATATCATGGATTAGTCATAAGCTCATGTCTTGCATGTATCCAATGGAGTTCCTACTCCAAGTTCGAAGCATCAATAATGTTCAATTCACCTCTCAACCTGCAAAATACTTTCTCATCAAGAGGTTTAGTAAATATATCCGCTAATTGCTTATCGGTGCGAACATGCTTAAGATCAATGTCACCCTTAGCAACATGGTCTCGAATGAAATGATGACGAACTTCAATATGCTTAGTTCGAGAATGTTGTACAAGATTATGACCAATTTTGATAGCACTTTCATTGTCACAAAGTAGTGGAACATGTTTCACATAGATCCCATAATATTTAAGAGTTTGGGTCATCCAAAGTAATTGAGCACAACATGAACCAGCGGCAATGTATTCCGCTTCGGCGGTGGATAAGGATACCGAGTTTTGTTTCTTGGAAGACCAAGACACAAGAGATCTACCAAGAAATTGACAAGTACCCGAAGTGGACTTTCTATCAACCTTGTCTCCGGCATAATCCGAGTCGGAATAGCCAACAAGATCAAAAGAAGACCTCTTACGATACCAAATGCCAAAGTTTGGTGTATGAATTAAGTATCTCACTATCCTTTTCACAGCCTTAAGATGACATTCTTTAGGAGCAGCTTGATAACGTGCACACATGCACACACTTAGCATAATGTCGGGACGTGAAGCACATAGGTATAACAAAGAACCAATCATAGAGCAATAAACCTTTTGATCAACCGGTTCACCATCTTTGGTCAAATCAAGATGTCCACTAGTAGGCATGGGTGTAGGCATACCTTTGCATTCTTGCATATTGAACTTCTTGAATAAGTCCTTGGTGTACTTTGTTTGAGAGACAAATGTACCTTCCTTAGTTTGCTTGATTTGCAAACCGAGAAAGAATTTGAGTTCACTCATCATAGACATCTCAAACTTCTCTGACATTAGCTTTCCAAACTTTTCACTAAAGAGAGGGTTAGTTGAACCAAATATGATATCATCAACATAAATTTGGCATACAAATAGTTCTCCATTAACCCTTTTAGTAAAAAGAGTAGAATCAATTTTACCAATTTCAAAATCACTTGCAATAAGGAACTTGGTCAAGCATTTATACCATGCTCTAGGAGCTTGTTTAAGACCATAAAGAGCTTTGTGAAGTTTGTAAACATGATTTGTTTTCTTAGGATTGATAAAGCTGGGAGGTTGTTTGACATAAACTTCCTCCTCTATTTTACCATTTAGAAAAGCACTTTTAATGTCCATTTGGTACAAGGTGATATTATGGTGATTAGCATAGGCAAGTAAGATGCGAATGGACTCAAGTCTAGCAACGGGAGCATATGTCTCACCATAGTCCATACCTTCGACTTGTGTGTACCCTTGGGCGACGAGACGTGCTTTGTTGCGAACCACTTGTCCATCTTCATCTTGCTTGTTGCGAAACACCCATTTGGTACCAATGATGTTGTGGTTGTTGTCGGGCTTCTCAACCAATGTCCAAACTTGGTTTCTCTCAAAGTTGTGTAGCTCTTCATGCATAGCGTTTATCCAATCCGGATCTTCCAATGCTTCTTCAACCTTCATAGGTTCAATGCTAGAGATGAATGAATAGTTTTCACAAAAGTTAGCTAAACGAGTTTTTGAGCGAGTGATTCTCCCGGTTTGTATATCATTGTAGATTTGCTTGATGGGATGATCTTTGGCAATCCTTGCTCGAACTCGTGAGAGCTTTTGCTTGGGTCTTCGTTGAACATCTTCTTCATCTCGTTCTTCTTCTCCTTGGCCTTCTTCATTGTCGATGTTGCCGTTCTCTTGTCGTGGTGGAGAAGGAGGTTGTTGATGTTCGTCTTGATGCATTTCCTTGTCTTCTTCATCTTGGTGTGTCCCACTTGTGGATGCTTCCGTATCAATTCTTGGTTCACCTTGTCGTGAAGTAGAAGCTTCCACTTGGACGGACGAGGTACTCTCCTTCACCTCCGTTGGACGAATTTTGCCAATAGACAAGTCTTGGATTGCTTCTGAAGGGTCTTTGTCTCCTACATCGATTGGCAATTGCTCTACTTGCGAGCCATTAGATTCATCAAACTTCACATCTACCGTCTCTTCAACCTTTCGGGTGAAATTCTTGTAGACACGGTAAGTGTGAGAGTTTGAGCCATAACCAAGTAGAAAACCTTCATGAGATTTAGGGGCAAACTTTGAATGATGATGCTTGTCAAGAATGTAGCACTTTGAGCCGAATACTCGAAAGTATCCAACTTGGGGTTTGTTACCGGTGAGGAGCTCGTATGCCATCTTGCCGAGTAGCTTGTGAAGATACAAGCGATTTGTTGCATGACAAGCTGTCTCAACCGCTTCTGCCCAAAAGTGCTTTGGCGTCTTGTACTCATCAAGCATCGTTCTCGCCATTTCGATGAGTGTCCGGTTCTTCCTCTCAACAACTCCATTTTGTTGAGGTGTGTACGTAGCCGAGAACTCGTGTGAAATCCCTTCTTCGTCAAGAAAGGTGTCCACATTTGCGTTCTTGAACTCCGTTTCGTTGTCACTCCGAACCTTCTTGATCTTTACGTCAAACTGATTTTGGGCCTTCCTTGCGAAGTTTTTGAAGATCTTCTGGACCTGCGACTTGTCATCAAGAAAGAATACCCACGTAAATCTTGAAAAATCATCAACTATAACTAGACCAAAAGAATTTCCACCGAGACTCTTGTAGGCGTTGGGACCAAAAAGATCCATATGAAGTAGCTCGAGTGGCCTCCTTGTGGTCATGATGTTCTTTCACGGGATGCCTTCCTCCAACCTGTTTACCTGCTTGACAAGCACTGCAAAGTCTATCCTTATCAAATATGACATCGTTAACTCCAAGGATATGATTTCCTTTAATAAGCTTGTCAAGGTTTCTCATGCCAACGTGACCTAGTCGTCTATGCCACAACCAACCTTTTGAGGATTTAGCAGTAAAGCAAGTTTTAGGTTGTGCCTTTTTAGAGAAATCGACAATGTAAAGATCACCTCTACGTGTACCGGTAAAGACCATTTTATGATTGTCTCGACGAAACACTTGGCAATCTACCTCAGTAAATAGGACATTCAAACCAAAATCAGCAAGTCTAGATACTGAAAGTAAGTTGTAGCCGAGAGATTCAACGAGCATGACATTTTGAATGGAACTATCATGTGAGATGGCCACCTTACCAAGGCCAACCACTTTACCCTTTGAATTATCACCAAAGGTGACATATTTTCGAGGGCCGTCATTTTCAGCAAGCTCACGGAACATCTCTTCATCTCTGGTCATATGATCAGTACATCCACTATCAAGAACCCATTCCTTTCCTCCTGACACATATCCCCGAAGATTTGCCATAAGACCAAAATGTCTCATTGCATCATCAAGATCGAAGTCACTATCATCATCATCATCATAGTATCCATGTTCACCATGATCTTGTGACTCATCATTTCCTAGAGAGGGTAATTCATTAGATAAATGATCATCAAAGTGGTCACCTTTATGAATTCTTATAGCTTCGGATATAATGATTCCAACATCTCCTTTAGCACGCTTGAGATTGGTAAGCTCAAACAGACAATCACCAAAACTAGGATCACTAGAGTTCATCTTACTCAAGGCAATAGATTTATGGAGAATTTCATCCAAATTTTTCAAGGAATAATCGGGAAATCGTTCCTCAAGAAATTTCCATATAGTATAGGCACAATTAAGAGTAGGCAAACTAGCAATCAATTTTTTGGGCAATCCTCTAATGATGAGCTCAATAGTTCTAAGATTGCGAATTATGTCAATATCTTCATCTAGGGTAGGATGCAAAGGATCAATGTGAGGTGCACAAGGGCTAGCAATATACTTGTTCAAATGATATTGATTGAAAATTACAAGCATCTCATTTTTACACTCATGAAAATACTCTCCATCAAGAATAGGCACTCTATGTCTAAGACTCCCTAAAGTAGACACATCCATCTTCCTCCAATGGTGATTAAACCAAGGCAATGGAGACCAATGCTTTGATACCACTTGTAGGACCTTCAAGTAGATGTGTCTAGAGGGGGGTGATTAGACACTTAATGCTAAAGTTGCAGTTTTTAAGCTTTTTTGGTTTAAGTGGAGTTTAGGCACAATTTCAACATTCACAATACATATCAAGCAAGCATGCAAAGAGTATATTGGCGGCGGAAAGTAAAGCATGCAACTTGCAAGAATGTAAAGGGAAGGGTTTGGATAATTCAAACGCAATTGGAGACACGGATGTTTTCCCGTGGTTTAGATAGGTGGTGCTACCCTACATCCACGTTGATGGAGACTTCAACCCACGAAGGGTAACGGTTGCGCGAGTCCACGGAGGGCTCCACCCACGAAGGGTCCACGAAGAAGCAACCTTGTCTATCCCACCATGGCCATCGCCCACGAAGGACTTGCCTCACTAGCGGTAGATCTTCACGAAGTAGGCAATCTCCTTGCCCTTACAAACTCCTTGGTTCAACTCCACAATCTTGTCGGAGGCTCCCAAGTGACACCTAGCCAATCTTAGGAGACACCACTCTCCAAGAAGTAACAAATGGTGTGTTGATGATGAACTCCTTGCTCTTGTGCTTCAAATGATAGTCTCCCCAACACTCAACTCTCTCTCACAGGATTTGGATTTGGTGGAAAGAAGATTTGAGTGGAAAGCAACTTGGGGAAGGCTAGAGATCAAGATTCATGTGGTAGGAATGGAATATATTGGCCTCAACACATGAGTAGGTGGTTCTCTCTCAGAACATATGAGTTGGAAGTGTAGCTGTGTTCTGATGGCTCTCTCCACGAATGAAGAGGAGGTGGAGGGGTATATATAGCCTCCACACAAAATCCAACCGTTACACACAATTTACCGATCTCGGTGGGACCGAATCAACAAACTCGGTTGGACCGAAATAGTAAACCTAGTGACCGTTAGAGATTTTCGGTGGGACCGATTGGATCAACTCGGTGGGACCGATGTGCTAGGGTTAGGGTAAATCCAAAACTCATTTTGACCGATTACTCAAACTCGGTGGGACCGATTTGGGTAATAAGTGAAACAGAGAGTTGGCCAAGCAAACTCGGTGGGGCCGATTGCATATCTTGGTGGGACCGAAAGTATTGCAGTAGGTAACAGAGAGTTTGCAAGCCCATCTCGGTGGGACCGAGATCCCATCGGTGAGATCGAACTGATTAGGGTTTCTGGTAGTGGCTATGTCAATTGAACTCGGTGGCTCCGGATAGAAAGAATCGGTAGGTCCGAGTTTGGCTTAGGTTTAGGTCATATGTGGGAGTGGGAAAGTAGCTGAGGATTTTGGAGCATATCACTAAGCACTTGAAGCAAGAGGCTCATTAAGCAACACCTCATCCCTCCTTGATAGTATTGGCTTTTCCTATGGACTCAATGTGATCTTGGATCACTAAAATGTAAAATGAAGAGTCTTGAGCTTTAAGCTTTAGCCAATCCTTTGTCCTTAGCATCTTGGAGAATTTCCCACAACCTTTAGTCCATGCCACTCCATTGTTGAACTTATCTGAAACATACTAGATAGAAACGTTAGTCCAACAAGAGATATGTTGTCATTAATTACCAAAACCACCTAGGGAGCACTTGTGCTTTCAGTGTTGTCTCAAGAGGCACCGAATCGAGGGGAGACAGTCCTGGAGGCGCCTCAAGGCGACCTTCCGGACTCGGGAGCCGCGGGGCCGGGGCCCCCGAGAGCTCCGAGTTCGGCCCTCAGCCGAACACCATGCCCGACCCTCCAGCGGTTCCGGGCTCGGGCAGGCAGCCTCCTTCTAAGAGGGGCAAGACGCCTGTGCCAGTGACCTCTATCCATCCAGAGGCACCGGACAATCTGCTGGAAGCGCTTCGCAACTGTCGGTGGGAACGACACCTATGGGATCACAAGAATCCCTACTGTGGTTAGCGGGGCGCGGGGTCGTGAGAAGAGCGGATCTAACAGGTAGCACACGGTTTGTTTATCCAGGTTTGGGCCGCGAGGATGCGTAAAACCCTACTCCTGCTTTGGTGGATTGTATATTTGTGTTCTTGAGCTAGCTATGGGGCATGAGGAGCTCCAAAAGGCCGAATCCTTCTCCTGGTCGCCTCAGGCCTCCTTTTATAGAAAAAAAGGGGTTGCCACAGTGGCACACAGGATTTGGAAAGGGTACAGTGATGCGAGGTTATCCCTCGCATTACATGACAAGGCGCACTTAATGCGTCTTGCTTAGGTGTCCTTACTTTATCGGGGACGGGGGAGAAACCTGTCTCGTCCGTTGCCGCTCCTTCTTGTGTCGACACACGCCCTGGCCAGCAATGCCTGAGATGCCATGTAGGTAGGCAGGCAGCTGAGGTGGCGCAGTGGTGGGTCTTCACGAAGATCTGCATGCCGCCATGCAGGTGCCTGCCCAGCTGGTTGGGTTGGCAGCTGCATGCATGCGGTGGTGGAGGTTTAGTCGGCATGGGCCTGATGGTGCCCCTGCTGGTGTCCTCGGTAAGGGCCTTGCGGGGCCTCGGCAAGGGTCTTGCCGAGGCGCCTGCTGTCATCCCCGGCAAGGCGCTTGTGGGGGCCTTGTGGTCTTCCTCGGCTGGGATCCCACCAAGGGTTGTCGTCTCCTTAGTGCGTATCTGATCTTGAATGTCTTCACAAAGATATGCATGCCGTCATGGGGATGTCTCCCGAATCCTTGCCCTTTGGGGGTAGTGGACTCAAGGGTGATTTGCTCCGTAGGCGCGGGACGAGTCGCCGCGGCAAGGGTCTTGCCGGGGCTGCTAGAACTGTCTCTCAGCAAGGATCTTGCCGGGGGAGTCTGCTTTGTCCCCTTTGCTCTTCGTGGTCTTGGCCTTGGCGTTGTTCTAGTTCTCTTGAGCTTCGGTCTTATCCTGGCTCACCTCCCTTGCCTTGCTTGATGTGGTGGTGCCCGTGGCTCAGACTGCCCGTGCACAGTTATAGGGACAAAAAGTGTACCCCTCTTTTTGTACACCGATAGGAGCCCCCGGGCCTGGGCCACACATAAGCGCAAAGCGTTGTTGGGCTAGGCCCAAAAACGGTGCGCGGGCAGGCGGGGCGGTTTTTACCGCGGTAAGGTTCTTCGCGCGCTGCGCTTCCCATGACTCCCGCGCGTGGCGCGGCGTGGGGAGGCGCGTGTGATGTGGGCGGCATGCGTGGTGTTGGTTCCTGCAGGCATACGTCACATCGTAGTAAAGGGGCGGTTCATGCCTTCCCCATAAACGGAGGGAGGCGTGGAGGCGCGTCCCATTTACTGAATGGGGCTGAGGCGCGGTCTTCAAGGCGTCCACTCCCCATGATCATGGGGTGGGGGTGGTTGTCTCACCCGTCCCCTCGGTTCTGCACATCCGCCACGTGTCTCCCATGCGCCTGGGGTGGCAAACGGTGGAGGTGGGAAACCGGGTCGTCGCTGGTTGGGGCGGCGGGTCGGTCCTGGCTCCCTGCGCCTTCCGTATCTTGATTGTCGGTGCGGGGCGGCCGAGCCCCAACCCCGATCCTTTATAAAGAGCGGGAGGGGGATGGCGTCCCGCATTCTTTCATCTTCTTCTTCCTTCAGGTTCTGCTCCTCCCTTCCATCCGTCATGGAGAGAGGGAATCCCGGTCCTTCAACAGTGGCGGCAAGGGTCGCCGCTCGACAATGCGTCCCTCCTTCTCCTGCACCTGCGGTGGCAGAGCCAGCCGCGAGGGGAAGGGGGAGGGGGCGAGGCCCTGGGCGAGGCCGGGGCGCTCGGGGAAGAGGAGGACGGGGCGGCGCACCGGCCTCGCCTCCGCCAGCAGCTCCTCCTCCAATGGAGGGCCATGTTGGGGATGACCCTTGTGAGTTCTTCGTCAGGCTGCGCCGGCTGCGGCGCCATCGCCTTCGTCTCCCGACTCCATTTGCGCGGGAGATGGAGCTGGATCCACCGGAATCGTTGCGGCTGCACATGAGGGGCTGCGGGATCAGTAGCACGCAGGTCCGCGTCGACTTCCCCGCCCCTCACGTCATGTATCTTTGTCGGGGATGGAAGACGTTTGCTCATATCCACCGCTTGACGGAGGGGCTCACTCTCCATTTTAAGCTGATGGAGGGTGGCCTTCTCTCCATCAAGGTCTTCGGGTGCTTTGGGACCCGTGCAGGGTGCTGCGTGGAGAGCTCTTCAGATAGTGAAGACTCCTCCTTGGGCGGGAGTGACGAGGAGGACAGCGGCAGCGACGACGAGGGTAGTAGGCAGCAGGATGACGGGTCTGATTAGGTGTCGGGTGCCGCTCCGTGCGGCACTGGCGACCCCATCATCCGCGTTGCCGGCTCCCTGAACTTCTTGGGGTCGTCTCCTTGGGCGGCTGGCATTGGGAGGCTGCGGAAGAGGAAGAGGGCGGGCGGCAAGGCCGTCAAGTCGGAGTATGCGGGCACCGATGCCTTCGACGCGAGCTGACGTCCTGCCGCCTCGTCTTCGAGCTCTGCTTCCGGCGCCGCCATCACCATCCAGCCTTTGGACGGCCACCAAGATGTTCCCTTGGTGTCTTCTGCCACCCGTAGCTCGCCTAGGCGCTCCTTTTGTCCTTTTCGCCTCCTTGACTTGCCTCCTGAGGAGAGGGACAAGAAAGGGATTACGGGCACCTTATCTCTTTTTAGTTTGTAAGCCTTCGGGCCTTTGCTGAATTTAAAACTTGTAATCCCATCATTCATGTTTTTCATTCCCTATGGACTGTACCTGAGTGGAATGTTTTTTAATGAAGAAGGGATGCTTGTCGGGTCATTTGTTTGCGGGTAGAACCCACGACAAGGAGTAAATCGTTGATATCTTCAAGATAAACATTTCCTTGCCCGGCAACAGGCCTTGCTGTCTCCCCACTTCGCTCGACCTTCCTCACGCCTTTAGCGGAGGCAGGGATGAGGCGGGTTCAGGCTCCTTGTTTCATCCTTTCGCTGCCGCGACTACGACCCAACTTGGCCCCAGGAACGAGCCCTAGGGCCTAGAGTTAGGGGAGCACGGTAGCTTAGGGGAAAACGAGGTTTCACATACCTCAGTCCATAATGGAATGCATGATAAGGGATGAAGAACTTATCTGAAGCTGCAGTCCCCGGCAACCCTGGTTCGCCGTGGGTGAATCTTTGCTCTTGCAGCCCCCGGCAATACTGGCTTGCCGGGGGCTAGATGCTGGTTTGTTCCTCTTTTTTTCTCCCCAAGTGGTTCGGCACGGATATCTGTGTGTCCTGTGAACCAAAGAAGACAAAAGAAAGATAAAGAGACGCGCACTCGACCTCTAAGCTAGGGGTTAGTCGCCGCTAAGCACTATCAACCCTAACCAAGGGCGAGACTCGACCTAGCATGCATGCTATAACTTAGGGCGCCAGCGCTTCATTTATTTATGCTCAGGGTCTGCGCCTGGCTTTGTACAAAGGGTTACATGCGTCATCGGCATGGCTCGTACAAAAGGTGGCTTGCCGAGGGGCCCGGCAAGCCGCACCTCACGGGTAAAACTTGCGAAGATGCTCAATGTTCCAGGAGTTACTCACCGGAACGGCATCTTCGGTCTCCAGGCGGACTGCGCCGGGCCTAGTGACTCGTATTACCCGATAAGGGCCTTCCCACTTTGGCGTCAACTTGTTGGAATTCTTGGCCGATTGAACGCGCCGAAGAACAAGGCCGCCTTCCTCAAAGCTTCGGGCATGAACCTTGCGGCTATGGTAGCGGCGCAAGGCTTGCTGGTAGCACGCTGCTCTCACAGCCGCCCGAAGACGATCTTCCTCCAGGAGCGTTGCGTCATCTTGCCGCAATTGCTCTTGCTCAAGCTCGTCATAAGCGATTACTCGAGGTGACCCGTATATGAGTTCCGTGGGGAGAACTGCTTCTGCCCGGTATACCAGGGCAAAGGGTGTCTGGCCGGTGGCTCGATTTGGTGTCGTTCTGATTGACAAAAGAACCGCCGGCAATTCATCAATCTAGCGCCTTCCACTCTTGTGTAGTCTGTCAAAGGTCTTTGTCCTTAGGCCTCGCAGTACTTCAGCATTTGCCCTCTCAGCTTGACCATTGCTTTGTGGGTGAGCAATGGAAGCGAAACAGATCTTGCTACCGAGGTCTTGAATATATTGCATGAAGGTGTGGCTTGTGAACTGCATGCCATTATCGGTGATAACCCTATTGGGTACACCAAAACAGCACACTAGTCCTTTGAGGAACTTGATGGCTGACTATGATGTGACCTTCCTCACTGCTTCCACTTCCGGCCACTTTGTGAACTTGTCGATTGCAACGTACAAGTACTCAAAGCCCCCGACAGCGCGGGGGAAAGGGCCCAGTATGTCGAGCCCCCAGACCGAGAAAGGCCAGGAGAGAGGAATGGTTTGAAGGGCTTGAGCTGGCTGATGAAGCTTCTTTGAATGGAACTGACACGCTTCACACCTGGTGACTAGTGTCGTCGCATCCTGGAGGGCGGTGGGCCAGAAGAAACCTTGCCGAAACGCTTTGCCGGCAAGGGCCCTTGACCCGATGTGGGATCCACATATGCCTCCATGTATCTTCGCCAACAGCCCCAGTCCTTCCTCTCGAGGGATACACTTCAATTTCACGCCGTTCGGCCTCTTTCTGTACAGGACGTCATTGACGAACTGGTACATAGTAGAGCGACGGGCTACTTTTTCCGCTTCTTCCTGCTCCTCAGGAAGTTCCCCTGTTTGGAGGAATCGGACGGTATGTTGTGCCCACGCTGGAGCCTGGGGCTCGACGGCGAGGACTAAAGGCATTTCCTTCGCTACAGGAGCGGCTGTCTCGACGGCAAGAGCTTGATGCTCTGTCGGAGCTAGGCGTCCTGTGGCGGGCTCAGTGTCTCCGGCAACATCCTTGCCGGCGGCTTCGGGGAGCTCGGTGGGAAAGTACTTGCCGGGCCCTGATTTTCTCCTCTTGTTCTGCTCTATTGATGGGTCAACGGATGGCTGAGTTAGCTGAAGCACAAAGGTACCTGGTTCCACAGGTAGCTTGAGGGCAGCACGTTTTGACAGGTAATCGGCGATATCATTCTCTGCTTGGGGAACGTATTCTGCCTGTATACCGTCAAAACGCTCTTCCAGCTTTCTCACTTCATCGATGTAGGCCTTCATCAACAGGCTCTGGTAATCCTTGTTGACTTGCTTGACGACAAGTTGCAAGTCGCCTCTGACGACGAGTTTCTTGATTCCGAGGTCCGCCGCGATCCTAAGACCGATAAGCAGCCCTTCGTACTCAGCTGTATTGTTTGTTGACACCTCCCTAGGGAAGTGCATCTGGATCACATACTTGAGGTGCTCTCCGGTGGGCGCGACAAGCGGTACGCCAGCCCCGGCGCCTTGTAAGGAGAAAGCTCCATCAAAGTACATGATCCAGTCGCAACTTGCCTCCTTGCCGGGGAGAGCAGTCTCTTGGGTTTCTTCGTCAGGCGTCGCGGTCCATTCTGCAACAAACTCCGCCAAGACTCGGCTTTGAATCGTCGAGGTACTCTCAAACCTGAGGCCAAAGCTGGACAGTTCCAGTGCCCACTCTACGATCCTTCCCGTTGCGTCTGGATTGTGCAATATCCATTGCAGAGGGAGGCAAGTGACGACAGTGATTTCGTGCGCCTGGAAGTAGTGATGTAGCTTCCTCGAGGCCATAAGAAGGCCGAAGAGCAGTTTCTGCACACCGGAGTACCTCGATCTAGCCCCCTGCAGGAGGGAACTAACAAAGTAGACCGGGTGCTGCATCATTTTCTTCTTCGGCGGCAGTTCAATTGGTTGCGTCGTCTTGGCATCGGTGGCATCGGGCTCCGTCGCTGCTATTACCTCATTATCAATTTCTCTCTGCGCCACTAGTGCGGCGCTGACCACCTGGTTCGTTGCCGCCAGGTACAGCAGCAACGGTTCCTGTGGCCTAGGCGCAACTAGTATTGGCGCAGAGGAGAGGTACCTCTTCAAATCTTGCAATGCTGCTTTGGCTTCTGGCGTCCACTCCATCGGGCCCGCCTTTTTCAAAATCTTGAAGAAGGGAAGGGCGTGCTCGGCGGACTTGGAAATGAACCTGCTCATGGCGGCAACGCAACCAGCAAGCCGACGCACATCCTTGACTCGCTTGGGTGCTTCAATCTACTCTATAGCTTTGATCTTGTCCGGATTGGCCTCTATCCCACGCTGTGACACAAAGAACCCGAGAAGCTTGCCAGACGGGACGCCGAAGACGCACTTCTCAGGGTTCAGCTTGAGATTGATCTAGCGTAGGTTTGCAAATATTTCTTGTAAATGTGATATGAGGGTTGCCCTGTTCTTGGTTTTGACCACTATATCATCCATATAAGCTTCCATATTTCTATGAAGCTAGGGTTCAAAACCAATCTGGACCGCCCTTGCAAATGTTGAACCAGCACTCTTCAACCTGAAAGGCATCCGTATAAAGCAATACATACCACATGGGGTGATGAATGCCGTTTTCTCTTCATCTTCCCTTGTCATGAAGATCTGGTGGTAGCCGGAGTAGGCATCGAGGAATGACAACAGATCACACCCAGCTGTGGAGTCAACAATCTGGTCGATGCGCGGCAACGAGAAGGGGTCTTTGGGACAAGCCTTATTAATATCTGTGTAATCAATACACAGCCTCCACTGCCCATTTGCCTTGCGCACTATCACCGGATTGGCCAACCACGTTGGATGGAGCACTCCTCTTACCAAACCCGCTGCTTCCAGTTTCCGGATCTCCTCTGTGATGAACTCTTGTCGTTCCAAAGCTTGCTTTCTGACCTTCTGCTTGACGGGCCGCGCATGAGGACAGACAGCAAGGTGGTGCTCCATCACCTCCCTGGGAACATCGGGGATGTCGGATGCTTGCCATGCAAACACATCGACATTTGCCCGCAGGAAGGTGATGAGCGTGTCTTCCTATTTGTCGTCAAGGGTGGAGCTTATGGTAAAAGCTCCTCCCGTGTCGTCCTCCTTGACAAAAACCTTCTTGGTTCCTGGTGGTGTGGCCCTGGACTTCTTGTTTCTGTCGGCGGAGCTCTCTGGCACATCCTCGATGGGAGCGCTACACTCCGAAGAGGTGCGCTTGCCGGAGTGGGTGCCTGAGGTCTCACCGGTCTTCTTTCGCCTTCCTGGGGCTCCAGTGGCAGGAGCAAGCGCCTTAGCAGTGGCGGCGGCTGCAACTGCTTGTTGGTAGAGTTGGTCAGCGCAAATTAGTGCATCCTTCTTGTCTGACGGGATAGCGATGATCATCACAGGCCCCGGCATCTTCAGGGTGTTGTAGGCGTAATGTGACGCCGCCATGAACTTGGCCAGCGCTGGGCGGCCAAGGATCCCGTTGTAAGGCAAGGGGATCTTGGCAACGTCGAACACAATCCTTTCTGTCTTGTAGTTCAGATCACTCCCAAAAGTCACGAGCAACGTGACCTTTCCCTTTGGTTGACCTCTTCCTGGGTTGACCCCATGAAACGTGCCTGTCTCTTCAAGGTCTTCATCAGGAATCTGCAATTTCTCGATCACGGCAGGCGAGATTAAGTTCAGACCGGCCCCGCCATCGACTAGCATCTTTGTCACCTTGAGGTTGCATATTGTTGGTGAAACCAACAATGGCAAGCACCCGACTGCAGTGGTGCGATCAGGGTGATCCTCAGTGTCAAAAATGATAGGTGTGCTAGACCACTTCAGCGGCCTTTGGGCATCAAACGACGGTTCCGCCGCTGTAATCTCACGCGCCCACTGTTTAAGCTGGCGGTGAGAGGTATGCAGCGAGGCGCCGCCATCGACGCACATGGCCTCTGTAGCTTTCTGAAATTCTTGGTCACCAAACTCATCGTCCTCTTTGTGATCATCATCTTCTAGCTTTTTGTCACGGCCCCGGGCGGGCCTCTCCTGCTGTTTATCTTTGCCGCGACGGGCCGCCTGGCCCCCACGCTTCTTGACGGACCCCTCAGCACCGTCCTGGCCTTTCTCCTTGTCCCGCCTCTCATATTCAGCCCTCTACTTCTTAGCAAGGAGCTCAACCTGACGGCAGTTCTGGAGATCATGGCCTTTGGTGCGATGGATCTTGCATTATTGCTTGTCAGAGTTTCCTGGCTTCTCGGCAGCCGCCAAGGCCCGGCAGGCGACACATCCGGCAATTTCCTTGCCGGGGTCATCTGCCTTGGTTTTCTTGGCGGAGCCGGCATTGTCAGATCCCTCGATGGCAAGCACAGCTTTACCTTTGCGCTTCCTGTTGCGGCGCCGGCCTTTCTTCGCCGGGGTGGCAGTATCCTCATCTGAGGAGTCGGTTTCCACGCCGGCATCTTCGCCGGGGTACTTCCTTCCCTCTTCAGCTCGGGCACATCTGTCAGCAAGAACATAGAATTCTGCCACATCTTTCACCTTGTTCATTACCAGTTCTTCGCGCATCTTGCGGTTACGCACGTTCTGATGGAACACATTGATGATGGCGGCAGGGTGAACATCAGGGATATTGTACTGTACCCGGCTGAACCTCTGTATACACTTGCGCAGACTCTCGCCTCCCTTCTGGGGAATGACATGCAGGTCGCTTGCTTGGCCATGGGCTTGGTGACCTCCAGTAAAGGCGCCCACAAACTCATGGCACAAATCCGACCAGGAGGAAATAGAGTCTACCGGCAAGTGCATCAACCATGACATGGTGTTGGGTTTAAGAGCCAATGGAAAGTAATTCGCAAGCACCTTATCGTCGCGGGCTCCGGCGGCTTGCATCGCGATGGTGTAGATGCTGAGGAACTCAGACGGGTGAGTCTTGCCGTTGTACTTTTCGCCAACATCAGGTTTGAAGGTGCGGTGAGTGGGCCACTGGAACTGCCGCAGCTCACGGGTAAAAGCCGGACAGCCTACCTTGTAAGGTAGGCCTCCAGGGCTCTCCGAGGCCGGGTGGTTCACAGCAGGCCCTGCTCGCCTGTATGACTAGTGGCGCGCTCCGCGCCGGCGCTCGATAGTGGTTCGAGCATCTTCATGGGCTCGTTCCCGAAGAACTTGGTGCTGGTCACAGTGGGTCCGCGGGTCATACGATGCTATGGAGATGTCGTCGCCCGCGACGTCGCGACGAGCCGGCGTCCGCGGTACCGGATGGGGAAGAGGTGAATGCACCGTGGTCGCGGCGCCGTCGGCTTTTCCGCCACTGGTCCGCGGGACTCCATCGGAGCGTCGACCCAGGGGCCTCACCGGACTTGGTTCGTCTTTGTTGGCCACTGCAACAAGGCTTCGGATAGTGGCTCTCCATTCGTCGAGTTTCCCCGTAGTGGGAGGAAAGTCGAGGAGCAACTGCGCGCGCCAGGGCCTCTGCTAGCGTCGGTGGCGGCGAAACCTGCACGGATCGCGACGCGCTTCGACTTCTGACCATGTCAGAAGGAGCTCTATCACGACCCCGTGGTCGCATGCCGTTTTCACAAGCGCCTCGGCGAGTGGGCAGGTCTTCTACGTCCCGGGAGTGGCACTCGGGGCTCTTCCCATGGCGACGCCCGGGATCTTCGGCGTGATTACGCCATTCGTTGCACGCTGCTTGGGAGGAGCACGCTGTTGGCACCGGTGTGGGAGTCTTGGAGGTCCTTGCGTCGCCTTCGGGTGGGGCGGCGATGACCTTGGAAGGCCCCACTCCACCCACGAAGGGCCTGGCTCCGCCTTTGGATTTGGCGACGTGTGGCCCGTTACCAGGCGCACAAACATCACCGCCTCCCAAACTCCGGCTGCTGGGATGGTGTTGGTGTTCGCGAGCAACGCCCCGGGTCCTTTCTGCGACCGGTCCGCTGCTCGCCCGCATCGGGACAGGCTGTCCGGCTTCCGACTAGCCAACCGCCACCGTCGTCTTCTTCTTGGGCGCCATGATGATGAAGAAGCGCCGAACTAACTGCTAAAGCTGATTCTCACAACTGCAACCCCTACCTGGCGCGCCAGAGATGTCGGTGGGAACGACACCTATGGGATCACAAGAATCCCTACTGTGGTTAGCGGGGCGCGGGGTCGTGAGAAGAGCGGATCTAACAGGTAGCACAAGGTTCGTTTATCCAAGTTCAGGCCGCGAGGATGCATAAAACCCTACTCCTGCTTTGGTGGATTGTATATCTGTGTTCTTGAGCTAGCTATGGGGCGTGAGGAGCTCCAAAAAGCCGAATCCTTCTCCTGGTCGCCTCGGGCCTCCTTTTATAGAAAAAAAGGGGTTGCCACAGTGGCACACAGGAGGTGGAAAGGGTATAGTGATGCGAGGTTATCCCTCGCATTACATGACAAGGTGCATTTAATGCGTCTTGCTTAGGTGTCCTTACTTTATTGGGGACGGGGGAGAAACCTATCTCGTCCGTCGCCGCTCCTTCTTGTGTCGACACACGCCCTGGCCAGCGATGCCTGAGATGCCACGTAGGTAGGCAGGCAGCTGAGGTGGCGCAGTGGTGGGTCTTCACGAAGATCTGCATGCCGCCACGTAGGTGCCTGCCCAGCTGGTTGGGTTGGCAGCTGCATGCATGCGGTGGTGGAGGTTTAGTCGGCGTGGGCCTGATGGTGGCCCTGCTGGTCTCCTCGGTAAGGGCCTTGCCGGGGCCCCGGCAAGGGTCTTGCCGAGGCGCCTGCTATCATCCCCGGCAAGGCGCTTGCCGGGGGCCTTGTGGTCTTCCTCGGCTGGGATCCCGCCAAGGGTTGTCGTCTCCTTAGTGCGTATCTGATCTTGAATGTCTTCACGAAGATCTGCATGCCGCCACGGGGATGTCTCCTGAATCCTTGCCCTTTGGGGGCAGTGGACTCAAGGGTGATTTGCTCCGTAGGCGCGGGATGAGTCGCCGTGGCAAGGGTCTTGCCAGGGCTGCTAGAACTGTCTCCCGACAAGGATCTTGCCGGGGGAGTCCGCTTCGTCCCCTTTGCTCTTCATGGTCTTGGCCTTGGCGTTGTTCTAGTTCTCTTGAGCTTCGATCTTACCCTGGCTCACCTCCCTTGCCTTGCTTGATGTGGTGGTGCCCGTGGCTCAGACTGCCCGTGCATAGTTATAGGGGTACAAAAAGTGTACCCCTCTTTTTGTACACCGACATGCTTCCATCGACGAGGAGCACCGCACTTTCATGAGTGCGGTGATCCAGAAGGTTCAGTCCGCCAAGAGCGGATTGACTGAAGCCTGTGCCAGCCTTCTAACAGGCTTTGAGGTAAGTGTTTTAAAATGTAGTAGAAATATTACCGCATAGACAATAGCCCCTGATGCTTTGTTCGGTGTTCACGAGGAAAAGCCGAACAGAGGATCAAATAATATCGCAGGAGTCTAATATAAGTATGTCAATATGTGCATGCTGGCTTCGCTGCTAGCGTTCGCCGCACTAACTGCGGAGGTCGCCGTACTGAAGCAGGACCTCGAGGGGTCCAAGAAAGAGCTCGGCCTTGCCAAGAGGCAGCTCGAGGAGAACAAGGGTAAGTAATACCCCGTCTATATATATGTACATATAAAAAAGGACGCGATTGCAAAATGACAGGATCATTGTATGTTTGCCAGGGGCCACGACCGAGGTGGCGACCCTGAAGCAAGCGCTGACCAAGGCTGAAGATACAGCGGCCAAGGAGCGCACCGAGCGAGAGAAGCACGAGGCTCGGGTGGGCGAGGTGCAGCAAGAGCTCCAGGCTCTTGTGGCGAAGCACGAGGCGTTGGAGCTTGACTCCAAGACGCGGGAGTCTGAGCTTGCCGCGGCCCTCGAGAGTGTAAAAAGTGCCAGGGCCGAAGCCCAAAAGGCCCTCCAAGAGATCGACGCGATGAAGAAGATAGCGGCGGGTAAGGCTTTCTATATGCAAAGCAAGCATGTAAAAGTAAATTACTGATTACTTACCCGGATCCGGAGCTTTCCAGGAGCATTCGCAGATTTGCCCCGCAGTGTGTCCGATGCTGCACAATTTTACTAGGCCGAGGACGGAAGCTCGACGGAGAAGCTGTTCTGGTCTCAGTATGCTGAGGCCGAACATCCGGTGCCCATGAGCGATCAGCTGAAGCAGATGGTCGAGCTACATAAGGCGGCCGATCAGGCCATGAAGAGCTTTATAGTCCGGCTGTGGCCTGGCGACGCCCTTCCGAATAGCTTCTTCGGCCTGGTGAGGCGGCTTGTGGATGCCTGCCCACGGCTGGAGGTCGTCAAGCGATCTGTCTGCATTGAAGGTGCACGTCGGGCTTTCTCCCGTGTGAAATTGCAATGGGTCAAGCTAGACGCCGTGAAGCTGATCAAGGAGGGGCCGCCAGAGGGCAAGGAGCACCGCCACCCCGAGATGTACTATGAGGGTGTTCTATCGGGCGCCCGTCTCATTGCGGACGAGTGTTCGAAAGATGTAATATTTGAATGAGACTTGCTCGTTTTATCCTGTATGTATGAAAACTTGTTTCATATGTGCTATGCAACGCTTGTTGGAATTTAAAATATTACCTTTTGTTTGGCTGTTTATCCAATCTGAGAGATGGCTAGTCCTCAGCTTCTGCCCCCATGCCACGAGTGCTGGGGTGTTCGGGATAAACCTAAGCACTCTTGTTCCCATGTTTGGGTCCTTCGAGGGAGGTGCTCAGCACAACGAACAAGGCAACCGGACTAATAATGCTTTATCACTCTCACTTAGCCATAGAATTCTATAATTTTAAATTTCGGTGAAGCCCCTGGTATTTGGAAGGCCGAATTCGGGGCGCGATACACGCCTGTAAGCCGGACAGGACCGGCCCCTCGCCCTAAGCGGCATAAGTCTTTAGGGACTCGAAAAACCTCACCGAACAGCGACTAGTCTCTCGCCTTATCATGACAGTCAGTTTTAGCTTTCTCTACTAAGGTGCTCAGCCCGGCAGAACCGGGGCACAATCGCAGTAGTTCTCCTAGCGCTACCTTAGCCGATAGAGCGGAACGTAAGGTACCAAAACATAGGAGCCGGGCAAACCCAACATTTGACCAAAGACATGATTCGGAGTTGATGCATATAATGCTATAAGTTCGGGGTGCCGCACTTGTGAAAGTGTTCGGACTTTTCACACCGCATTGTGGGGTACGTAAGCCCCTGGTGTATTGGCCGTACCAGAGTGTACGGTTGCAAGGTGTCATTAATGAACACACACACACACACACACACACACACACATATATATATATAACAGGAATGCAATAATAGTCATAATGTCATGCATTGTTTATTGAAAAATTGCGTTAAAGCAGAGTGATACAGATAGTGCAATAAGCAAAGAGTAGGACTATGTCCCTTCCAAGGGCAAGCTGAGGAATGATATGAAATCGAATATTTCGCTCGTTACTGGAATAAACCTGGGAATTCCGTGGTATAACGTAGCTGTCTGCCTCCTTGGTTGTTGCATCATGTGTTCGGCAATAGTGCTGCCGGACAGTGTTTCCAGAGATTAAGGTCCTGAAAGAAAAAGAAAAATAACCAAACGGGAAGCCCCTAGTGCGGTTTAGGCCGCGTTTTGGGGCGTGCCGCAGTTGTGCCCCCCTCCCCACCTGTGCCCATGGTATTTTTAATGCGTAATTATGTGCGTGCGGCATGAATATTGCCGTTGGGCTGGGACTGGGGTGGCCGCCGTATTGCTACGCGAGCTCAGATCGCGCCAGGCAGTCTATTTGCCGATTGCCCCGAGCGCGCTTGAAGGTGTCTGGGCTTTGAAGCGCTGCCTTGAGAGGCTGCTTTGCGCTTCTGCTGCAAGGATCACGGTATGCTCCTCTGTTTGGAGAGAGCGCTTTGTATTTCCATTGACTGTAATAACTCCGCGAGGTCCTGGCATCTTGAGCTTGAGGTATGCATAATGCGGTACCGCATTGAATCTAGCGAATGCGGTTCGCCCGAGCAGCGCGTGATAACCACTGCGAAACGGGACTATATTGAAGATTAACTCTTCGCTTCGGAAATTATCCGGGGATCCGAAGACCACTTCCAGTGTAATTGAGCCTGTGCAATGGGCCCCTACACCTGGAATGACGCCCTTAAAGGTCATTTTCGTGGGTTTGATCCTTGAGGGGTCTATACCCATTTTGCGCACTGTGTCCTGATAAAGCAGGTTCACGTTGTTGCCACCGTCCATAAGGACTCGAGTGAGGTGAAATCCATCGATGATTGGGTCTAGGACCAGTGCGGTGAATCCGCCATGACGGATACTAGTGGGGTGGTCCCTGCGATCAAAGGTGATCGGACAGGAGGACCAAGGGTTGAACTTTGGGGCGACTGGCTCCAACGCATATACATCCCTGAGTGCATGCTTCCGCTCCCTCTTGGGGATGCGGGTTGCGTATATCATGTTCGCCGTCCGCACTTGCGGGGGAAACCTCTTCTGTCCTCCAGTGTGCGGCTGCCGGGGCTCCTCCTCGTCATTGCTATGCGGCCCCTTGTCCTTGTTTTCGGCAATTAACTTGCCGGCCTGCTTGAACACCCAACAATCCCTATTGGTGGGATTGGCTGGCTTGTCTGGGGTGCCGTGTATTTGACACGAGCGATCGAGTATGCGGTCCAAGCTGGACGGACCCAGCATACTTTGTTTGAATGGCTTTTTCCGCTGGCCGGGTTTAGAGCCTTTGAATCCGGCATTGACTGTCGTATCCTCAGTATTTTCGCATCGCTATCGATGATAGTAGGAGCCATCAAGCCTAACGGCGACGACACAGAGGAACTCTCAATGAAAGCACCAATGTCGGTGTCAAAACCGGCAGATCTCGGGTAGGGGGTCCTGAACTGTGCGTCTAGGCCGGATGGTAAAAGGAAGCAGGGGACACGATGTTTTACCCAGGTTCGAGCCCTCTTGATGGAGATAAAACCCTACGTCCTTCTTGATTAATATTGATGATATAGGTAGTACAAGAGTAGATCTACCACAAGATCAGAGAGGCTAAACCCTAGAAGCTAGCCTATGGTATGATTGTATGTTGTAGTTGTTGTCCTACGGACTAAAACCCTTCAGTTTATATAGACACCGGAGAGGGTTAGGGTTACACAAGGTCGGTTACAAAGGAGGAGATATCCATATCCGTATTGCCTAGCTTGCCTTCCACGCCAAGTAGAGTCCCACCCGGACATGAGACAAAGTCTTCAATCTTGTATCTTCATAGTCTATCAGTCCGGCCAATGGAGATAGTCCGGCTGTCCGGAGACCCCCTAATCCAGGACTCCCTCATAGGGTCCAAGTCCTCTAGATCACGTTCGTTCCAAAAATCACGTTCCCGAAGGTTTCATTCCGTTTGGACTCCGTTTGATATTCTTTTTCTGTGAAACTCTGAAATAGGCAAAAAACAGCAATTCTCGGTTGGGCCTCCGGTTAATAGGTTAGTCCCAAAAATAATATAAAAGTGTATAATAAAGCCCAATAATGTCCAAAACATAATATAATATAGCATGGAACAATCAAAAAATATACATACGTTGGAGACGTATCAAGTGGCCGTCAAGAAACAATCGAGGAGGCCACGAGGCAGGGGGCCGCACCTACCCCCCCTGGGCGCACCCTCCACCCTCGTGGGCCCCTCGTTGCTCCACCGACTTACTTCTTCCTCCTATGTATATCCATATACCCCGAGAACATCCAGGAGCACCACGAAACCCTATTTCCACCGCTGCAACCTTCTGTACCCAAGAGATCCCATCTTGGGGCCTTTTCCGGAGCTCCGCTAGAGGGGGCATTGATCATGAAGGGCCTCTACATCAACTCCATGGCCCCTCCGATGATGTGTGAGTAGTTTATCTCAAACCTTCGGGTCCATAGCTAGTAGCTCGATGGCTTCTTCTCTCTCTTTGGATCTCAATACAAAGTTCTCCTCGATTCTCGTGGAGATATATTCAATGTAATCTTCTTTTGCGGTGTGTTTGTCGAGATCCGATGAATTGTGGGTTTATGATCGAGTTTATCTATGAACAATATTTGAATCTTCTCTGAATTCTTTTATGTATGATTGGTTTATCTTTGCAAGTCTCTTTGAATTATCAGTTTGGTTTGGCCTACTAGATTGATCTTTCTTGCAATGGGAGAAGTGCTTAGCTTTGGGTTCAATCTTGCGGTGCTCGATCCCAGTGAAAAAAAAGGGAAATGACACGTATTGTATTGTTGCCATCGAGGATAAAAAGATGGGGTTTATATCATATTGCATGAGTTTATCCCTCTACATCATGTCATCTTGCTTAAGGCGTTACTCTGTTCTCATGAACTTAATACTCTAAATGCATGCTGGATAGCGGTTGATGTGTGGAGTAATAGTAGTAGATGCAGGCAGGAGTCAGTCTACTTGTCACGGACGTGATGCCTATATACATGATCATACCTAGATATTCTCATAATTATTCACTTTTCTATCAATTGCTCGACAGTAATTTGTTCACCCACCGTAATACTTATGCTATCTTGAGAGAAGCCACTATGAAACCTATGGCCCCCGAGTCTATTCTCCATCATACAAGTTTCCAATCTATTTTATTTGGAATCTTTACTTTCAATCTATATCATAAAAATACCAAAAATATTTATCTTATTATTATCTCTATCAGATCTCACTCTTGGAAGTGGCCGTGAAGGGATTGACAACCCCTTTTATCACGTTGGTTGTTGATGTCTACTACACAACCTTCTTCTTGTAGACGTTGTTGGGCCTCCAAGTGCAGAGGTTTGTAGGACAGTAGCAAATTTCCCTCAAGTGGATGACCTAAGGCTTATCAGTCCGTAGGAGGCGTAGGATGAAGATGGTCTCTCTCAAGCAACCCTGCAACCAAATAACAAAGAGTCTCTTGTGTCCCCAACACACCCAATACAATGGTAAATTGTATAGGTGCACTAGTTCGGCGAAGAGATGGTGATACAAGTGGTATATGGATAGTAGATAATGGTTTTTGTAATCTGAAAATATAAAAACAGCAAGGTAACTAATGATAAAAGTGAGCGTAAACGGTATTGTAATGATAGTAAACAAGGCCTAGGGTTCATACTTTCACTAGTGCAAGTACTCTCAACAATAATATCATAATTGGATCACATAACTATCCCTCAACATGCAACAAAGAGTCACTCCAAAGTCACTAATAGCAGAGAACAAACGAAGAGATTATGGTAGGGTACGAAACCACCTCAAAGTTATTCTTTCCAATCAATCCATTGGGCTATTCCTATAAGTGTCACAAACAGCCCTAGAGTTCGTACTAGAATAACACCTTAAGACACAAATCAACCAAAACCCTAATGTCACCTAGATACTCCAATGTCACCTCAAGTATCTGTGGGTATGATTATACGATATGCATCACACAATCTCAGATTCATCTATTCAACCAACACATAGAACCTCAAAGAGTGCCCCAAAGTTTCTACCAGAGAATCACGACAAAAACGTGTGCCAACCCCTATGCATAGGTTCATGGGCGGAACCCGCAAGTTGATCACCAAAACATACATCAAGTGAATCACGTGATATCCCATTGTCACCACAGATATGCACGGCAAGACATACATCAAGTCTTCTCAAATCTTTAAAGACTCAATCCGATAAGATTACTTCAAGGGGAAAACTCAATCCATTACAAGAGAGTAGAGGGGGAGGAGAAACATAAGATCCAACTATAATAGCAAAGATCGCGATACATCAAGATCGTGCCAAATCAAGAACACGAGAGAGAGAGAGAGAGATCAAACACATAGCTACTGGTACATACCCTCAGCCCCGAGGGTGGACTACTCCCTCCTTGTCATGGAGAGCACCGGGATGATGAAGATGGCCACCGGAGAGGGATTGCCCCCTCCGGGAGGGTGCCGGAACGGGTCTAGATTGGCTTTCGGTGGCTAAAGAGGCTTCTGGCGGCGGAACTCTCGATCTATTGTGCTCACGGATGTTTTTAGGGTATATGGAGATATATAGGCGGAAGAAGTACGTCAGGGGGGCCACGAGGGTGGAGGGCGTGCCCTAGGGGGGTGGGCGCGCCCCCCTACTCCATGGCCTCCTCGAAGGTCCCCTGACGTGCACTCCAAGACTTCTAGGCTTCTTTCCTTCCAAAAATGTGTTCCGTGAAGTTTCAGGTCAATTGGACTCCGTTTGATTTTCCTTTTCTTCGAAACCCTAAAACAAGGTAAAAACAGAAACTGGCACTGGGCTCTGGGTTAATAGGTTAGTCCCAAAAATGATATAAAAGTGTATAATAAAGCCCATAAACATCCAAAACGGTAGATAATATAGCATGGAGCAATCAAAAATTATAGATACGTTGGAGACGTATCAGTTGCGAGGTTCTTATTTGTTTGTGTAGGTACGAGGTGACTCGCGCGTGGTCTCCTACTGGATTGATACTTTGGTTCTCAAAAACTGAGGGAAATACTTACGCTACTTTGTTGCATCACCCTTTTCTCTTCAAGGGAAAACCAACGCAGTGCTCAAGAGGTAGCAAGAAGGATTTCTGGCGCCGTTGCTGGGGAGATCTACGCCAAGTCAAGACATACCAAGTACCCATCACAACTCTTATCCTTCACATTACATTATTTGCCATTTGCCTCTCGTTTTCCTCTCCCCCACTTCACCCTTGCCGTTTTATTCACCCTCTTTTCCTTTCGCCCTCTCTTTCCGTTTGCCTCTTTTCCGCTTGCTTCGTCGTTATGGCTAGTCCTTTATCTACTCCTTTGTCTCCCAAGAATGAAATTCTTAATTTTAAACAAAGGGAGGGAGAAAATCTAAAAGATGCTTGGTACAGAATTTGCAATGCGCAAAATAGATCTACTAGGAAGCAATCTACTTCCATTCTTCTTCGCAATTTTTATGTAGGCATCACTCCTTGGAATAGATATATTCTTGATGCCATTACTGGAGGAAATTTCTTGGGTAGCCATACTTTTGATTCTTATAATGCTATGATAGATTTGTTTGGCCCCACCACCTTTTTTGGTTAATGGAACTATTTTAACTTTGGAACACGTGATGCAACGGCTTGAAATTATTGAAAATAAATTTGCCACCATAGAGTTGATTGAAAATTTGGATCGAAAGATCCATAACCAAATTGCCCAATACGGATCTAAGGTAGGAGTTGCTCTTAAATTTTTTAAAGAAAAGGAACCTTTTGCTACAAATGATTTTCTCGATTTCGTGCCTAGGAGTTTGATAATAATAAAAAGAAAGAAACTCCTAGGAGTTATAGGTGTCTTATTGAAGAATTTCCTACCAAAGATGGCAATACCTAGATCTATCCTTGCTTTTATGCCTAGCTAGGGGCGTTAAACGATAGCGCTTGTTGGGAGGCAACCCAATTTTATTTTTTTGTCTCACCTTTTTGCTCCTGTTTAGTAATAAATAATTTATTTAGCCTCTTTTCTGGTTGTGTTTTTTGTGTTTAATTAGTGTTTGTGCCAAGTAGAACCGTTGGGAAGACTTGTGGGAAGTCTTTTTGATCTTGCTGTAAAAAACAGAAAATTTAGCGCTCACGAGAATTGCTGCCATATTTTATTGGAGAGTGCTATTTAGTTAATTCTTTTTGCAGATGATTAATAGATAAATTCCTCACGTCCAGCAATTTATTTTAGAATTTTTTGGGCTCCAGAAGTTTGCGTTAGCTACAGATTACTACAGACTGTTCTGTTTTTCGTGTGTTGTTTGCTTATTTTGATGAATCTATGGCTAGTAATAGAGTTTATAAACCATAGAGAAGTTGGAATACAGTAGGTTTAACACCAATATAAATAAAGAATGAGTTCATTACAGTACTTTGAAGTGGTGTTTTTTTTTCTTTCGCTAACGGAGCTCACGAAGGTTTTCTTTTAAGTTTTGTGTTGTGAAGTTTTCAAGTTTTGGGTAAAGATTTGATGGATTATGGAACAAGGAGTGACAAGAGCCTAAGCTTGGGGATGCCCAAGGCACCCCAAGGTAAAATCCAAGGACACCAAAAAGCCTAAGCTTGGGGATGCCCCGGAAGGCATCCCCTCTTTTATCTTCGTTCATCGGTAACTTTACTTGGAGCTATATTTTTATTCACCACATGATATGTGTTTTGCTTGGAGCGTCTTGTATGATTTGAGTCTTTGCTTTTTAGTTTACCACAATCATCCTTGCTGTACACACCTTTTGAGAGAGACACATGAATCGGCATTTATTAGAATACTCTTTGTGCTTCACTTATATCTTTTGAGCTATATAGTTTTTGCTCTAGTGCTTCACTTATATCTTTTAGAGGACGGTGGTGGCTTTATTTTATAGAAATAATTGATCTCTCATGCTTCACTTATATTATTTTGAGAGTCCTTTAGAACAACATGACAATTTTCTTTTAGGCATTATAAAAACTTTCATATAAGTGCATTGAATACTAAGAGAAGTTTGATACTTGATGATTGTTTTGAGATATGGAGATGGTGATATTAGAGTCATGCTAGTTGAGTAGTTGTGAATTTGAGAAATACTTGTGTTGAAGTTTGTGATTCCCGTAGCATGCACATATGGTGACCCGTTATGTGATGAAGTCGGAGCATGATTTATTTATTTATTGCCTTCCTTATGAGTGGCGGTCGGGGACGAGCGATGGTATTTTCCTACCAATCTATCCCCCTAGTAGCATGCACGTAGTACTTTGTTTCGATAACTAATAGATTTTTGCAATAAGTATGTGAGTTCTTTATGACTAATGTTGAGTCAATGGATTATACGCACCCTCACCCTTCCACAATTGCTAGCCTCTCTAGTACCGCACAACTTTCGCCAGTACCATAAACCCACCATATACCTTCCTCAAAACAGCCACCATACCTACCTATTATGGCATTTTCATAGCCATTCCGAGATATATTGCCATGCAACTTTCCACCGTTCCGTTTGTTATGACATGCTTCATCATTGTCATATTGCCATGCATGATCATGTAGTTGACATCGTATTTGTGGCAAAGCCACCGTTCATAATTTTTCATACATGTCACTCTTGATTCATTGCACCCCGGTACACCACCGAAGGCATTCACATCGAGTCATATTTTGTTCTAAGTATTGAGTTGTAAGTAAAAAGAAGTGTGATGATCATCATTATTAGAGCATTATCCTAGTGAGGAAAGGATGATGGAGACTATGATTCCCCCACAAGTCGGGATGAGACTCTGGACGAAATTTTTAAAAAAAAGAGAAACGAGGCCAAAAGAATAAAAAAGAAAGAAGGCACAAATAAAAAAATGAGAGAAAAATAGAGAAGGGACAATGTTACTATCCTTTTTCCACAGTTGTGCTTCAAAGTAGCACCATGATCTTCATGATAGAGAGTCTCCTATGTAGTCACTTTCATAAACTAGTGGGAATTTTACATTATAGAACTTGGCTTGTATATTCCAATGATGGGCTTCCTCAAATTGTCCTAGGTCTTCATGAGCAAGCAATTTGGATGCACACCCACTTAGGGCCTGTTCGGTTTCTCTCCACTCCAGCGACTCAGCTCCCGAAGCGGAGCAAGCTGCTGCAGCTTTTTATGGAGCAGCTCAAACCAAGCTCCGCAGCTCCGTGGAGTTGAGCGGAGTGGAGAGAAACCGAACGGTGCCTTAGTTTCTTTTGTTGAGCTTTCATACACTTATATCTCTAGTGCATCCGTTGCATGGCAATCCCTACTCACTCACATTGATATCTATTGATGGGCATCTCCATAGCCCGTTGATATGCCTAGTTGATGTGAGACTATTTTCTCCTTTTTCTCTTCTCCACAACCACCATTCTATTCCACCTATAGTGCTATATCCATGGCTCACGCTCATGTATTGCGTTAAAATTGAAAAAGTTTGAAGACATCAAAAGTATGAAACAATTGCTTGGCTTGTCATTGGGGTTGTGCATGATTTAATATTTTGTGTGATGAAGATAGAGCATAGCCAACATTCAAAAAAAAGATAGAGCATAGCCAGACTATATGATTTTATAGGGATAACTTTCTTTAGCCATGTTATTGTGAGAAGACATGATTGCTTAGTTAGTATGCTTGAAGTATTATTATTTCTATGTCAATATTAAACTTTTATCTTGAATCTTTCAGATCTGAACATTCGTGCCACAATAAAGAAAAATTACATTGAGAAATATGTTGGGAAGCATTCCACATCAAAAATTCTGTTTTTTATCATTTATCTACTCGAGGACGAGCAGGAATTAAGCTTGGGATGCTTGATATGTCTCCAACGTATCTATAATTTTTTATTGTTCCATGCTATTATATTATCTATTTTGGATGTTAATGGGATTTATTTTACACTTTTATATTATTTTGGGGACTAACCTATTAACCGGAGGCCCAGCCCAAATTGTTGTTTTTTGCCTATTTCAGTGTTTCGCAGAAAAGGAATATCAAACGGAGTCCAAACGGAATGAAACCTTCGGGGGCGTTATTTTTGGAACAAACGTGATCCAGGAGACTTGGAGTGGACGTCAAGAAACAATCGAGGAGGCCACGAGGCAGGGGGCGCGCCCTCCACCCTCGTGGGCCCCTCGTTGCTCCATCGACCCACTTCTTCCTCCTATATATATCCATATACTCCGAGAATATCCAGGAGCACTACGAAACCCTATTTCCACCGCCGCAACCTTCTGTACCCAAGAGATCCCATCTTGGGGCCTTTTCCGGAGCTCCGCCGGAGGGGGCATTGATCACGGAGGGCCTCTACATCAACTCCATGGCCCCTCCAATGATGTGTGAGTTGTTTACCTCAGACCTTCGGGTCCATAGCTAGTAGCTCGATGGCTTCTTCTCTCTCTTTGGATCTCAATACAAAGTTCTCCTCGATTCTCGTGGAGATATATTCGATGTAATCTTCTTTTGCGGTGTGTTTGTCGAGATCCGATGAATTGTGGGTTTATGATCAAGTTTATCTATTAACAATATTTGAATCTTCTCTGAATTCTTTTATGTATGATTGGTTTATCTTTGCAAGTCTCTTCGAATTATCAGTTTGGTTTGGACTACTAGATTGATCTTTCTTGCAATGGGAGAAGTGCTTAGCTTTGGGTTCAATCTTGCGGTGCTCGATCCCAGTGACAGAAAGGGAAATGACATGTATTGTATTGTTGTCATCGAGGATAAAAATATGGGGTTTATATCATATTGCATGAGTTTATCCCTCTACATCATGTCATCTTGCTTAAGGTGTTACTCTGTTCTCATGAACTTAATACTCTAGATGCATGCTGGATAGCGGTCGATGTGTGGAGTAATAGTAGTAGATGCAGGCAGGAGTCGGTCTACTTGTCACAGATGTGATGCCTATATACATGATCATGCCTAGATATTCTCATAATTATTCGCTTTTCTATCAATTGCTCAACTGTAATTTTTTCACGCACCGTAATACTTATGCTATCTTGAGAGAAACCACTAGTGAAACATATGGCCCCGGGGTCTATTCTCCATCATACAAGTTTCCAATCTATTTTATTTGCAATCTTTACTTTCAATCTATATCATAAAAATACCAAAAATATTTATCTTATTATTATTATCTCTGTCAGATCTCACTCTTGCAAGTGGCCGTGAAGGGATTGACAACCCCTTTTATCACAGTTGGTTGCGAGGTTCTTATTTGTTTGTGTAGGTACGATGTGACTCGTGCGTGGTTGATAACCCACAAGTATAGGGGATCGCAACAGTTTTCGAGGGTAGAGTATTTAACCCAAATTTATTGATTCGACACACGGGGAGCCAAAGAATATTCTCAAGTATTAGCAGCTGAGTTGTCAATTCAGCCACACCTGGAAACTTAGTATCTGCAGCAAAGTGTTTAGTAGCACAGTAATATGATAGTGGTGGTAACGGCAACAAAAGTAAAGACAGCAAAAGTAATGTTTTTTGGTATTTTGTAGTGATTGTAACAGTAGCAGCGGGAAAGTAAATAAGCGTAAACCAGTATATGGAAAACTCATAGGCACCGGATCACTGATGGATAATTATGCCGGATGCGGTTCATCATGTAACAGTCATAACATAGGGTGACACAGAACTAGCTCCAGTTCGTCAATGTAATGTAGGCATGTATTCCGTATCTAGTCATATGTGCTTATGGAAAAGAACTTGCATGACATATTTTGTCCTACCCTCCCGTGGCAGCGGGGTCCTATTGGAAACTAAGGGATATTAAGGCCTCCTTTTAATAGAGAACTGGAACAAAGCATTAGCACATAGTGAATACATGAACTCCTCAAACTATGGTCATCATCGGGAGTGGTCCCGATTATTGTCACTTCGGGGTTGCCGGATCATAACACATAGTAGGTGACTATAGACTTGCAAGATAGGATCTAGAACTGACATATATTCATGAAAACATAATAGGTTCAGATCTGAAATCATGGCACTCGGGCCCTAGTGACAAGCATTAAGCATAGCAAAGTCATAGCAACATCAATCTCAGAACATAGTGGATACTAGGGATCAAACCCTAACAAAACTAACTCGATTACATGATAAATCTCATCCAACCCATCACCGTCCAGCAAGCCTACGATGGAATTACTCACGCACGGCGGTGAGCATCATGAAATTGGTGACGGAGGATGGTTGATGATGACGACGGCGACAAATCCCCCTCTCCGGAGCCCCGAACGGACTCCAGATCAGCCCTCCCGAGAGGTTTTAGGGCTTGGCGGCTGCTCCGTATCGTAAAACGCGATGATTTCTTCTCTCTAATTTTTTTTCTCTCTGAAAGCAAATATATATAGTTGGAGTTGGCGTCGGAGGGTCAACAGGGGGCCCACGAGGTAGGGGGCGCGCCCTGGGGGGGGCGCCCCCCACCCTTGTGGAAAGGGTGTGGGCCCCCTGGTCTTCATACATGGCAAGGATTTTTTATTATTTTTCTAAGGTATTCCTTGGAGTTTTAGGACTTTCCGAGAATATTTGCTTTCTGCACATAAAACAGCACCAAGGTAATTATGCTGAAAACAGCGTCAGTCCGGGTTAGTTCCATTCAAATCATACAAGTTAGAGTCCAAAACAAGGGCAAAAGTGTTTAGAAAAGTAGATACGACGGAGATGTATCAACTCCCCCAAGCTTAAACGCTTGCTTGTCCTCAAGCAATTCAGTTGACAAACTGAAAGAAAGAAAGAAAGAAAGACTTTTACAAACTCTATTTGCTCTTGTTGTTGTAACTATGTCAAGCCAGCATTCAAGTTTTCAGGATAGATCATAACTAAGCACATTTGCAATAATTCTCAGGTCTCACAATTACTCGTATCAATAGCATAATCAACTAGCAAGTCATAATGATAAATCTTGGATGACAACACTTTCTCAAAACAATCATAATATGATATAACAAGATGGTATCTCACTAGCCCTTTCTGAGACCGCAAAACATAAATGCAGAGCACCTTTAAAGATCAAGGACTGACTAGACATTCTAATTCATGGTAAAAGAGATCCAATCATAGTCATACCCAACATAGATTAATAGTGATGAATGCAAATGACAGCTGTGCTCTCTAGCTAGTGCTCTTTAATAAGAGGGTGATGACTCAACATAAAAGTAAATGGATAGGCCCTTCGCAGAGGGAAGCAGGGATTTGTAGAGGTGCCAGAGCTCCGTTTTGAAATAGAGATAAATTGTATTTTGAGCGGTATACTTTCATTGTCAACGTAACAATGAAGATATGGCGATATCTTCTATGCTAAACACATTATAGGTGGTTCCCAAACAGAATGGTAAAGTTTATACTCCCCCTCCACCAACAAGCATCAATCCATGGCTTGCTCGAAACAACGAGTGCCTCCAACATACATCAGGTCCCAGGGGGAGTTTTGTTTGCAATTAATTTTGATTTAGTTTGCATAAAGCATGGGACTGGGCATCCCGGTGACCAGCCATTTTCTCGTGAGTGAGGAGCGGAGTCCACTCCTCTTGAGAATAACCCGCCTAACACGGAAGATAAGGCAGCCTTTGTTGATACATGAGCTATTCGAGCATACAAAACAGAATGTTTATTTGAAGGTTTAGAGTTTGGCACATACAAATTTACTTGGAACGGCGGGTATATACCGCATATAGGAAGGTATAGTGGACTCATCTGGAATAACTTTGGGGTTTAAGGGATTGGATGCACAAGCAGTATTCCTGCTTAGTACATGTGAAGGCTACCAAAAGACTGGGAAGCGACCAACTAGAGAGCGACAACAGCCATGTACATGCATTAAAATTAATAAACATTGGATGCAAGCATGAGTAGGATATAATCCACCATGAACATAAATATCATGAAGGCTATGTTGATTTTGTTTCAACTACATGCGTGAACATGTGCCAAGTCAAGTCACTTAAATCATTCAAAGGAGGATACCACCCCATCATACCACATCATAATCATCTCAATAGCATGTTGGCACACAAGGTAAACCATTATAACTCATAGCTAATCAAGCATGGCACAAGCAACTATTATCTCTAATTGTCATTGCAAACATGTTTATTCATAATAAGCTGAATCAAGAACGAGGGACTCATCATATTTACAAAAACAAAAGAGGTCGAGTTCATACCAGCTTTTCTCATCTCAGTCAGTCCATCATATATCATCATAATTGCCTTTCACTTGCACGACCGAACGGTGTGAATAATAATAAGAGTGTACGTGCATTGGACTAAGCTGAAATCTGCGAGCATTCAATAAACAGGAGAAGACAAGGCAATATGGGCTCTGGGTTAAATCAACAATAATGCATATAAGAGCCACTTCAACAATTTAATTATGGTCTTCTCCTACTGACCCCCAAAGAAAAGAAAAGAAAAGAAAACTATTTACACGGGAAAGCTCCCAACAAGCAAAAGAAGAACGGGAAATATTTTTTTGGGTTTTCTTTTTAATTACTACTACGGCAGGAAAGTAAATTACTACTAATTTTTTTGGTTTTTCTTAAGGTTTACTAAACACACAAGAAGAAAGCAGGAAAAGGAAAATAAACTAGCATGGATATTACAGTGCAAAAGTATGAGCACCGACATCTAGCAATGAGTGTGTGTGAACATAAATGTAATGTCGGTGAGAAATACGTACTCCCCCAAGCTTAGGCTTTTGGCCTAAGTTGGTCTATGGCCACGGCTGGCCTGGCGGATATCCATAATAATAGTTGTTGGGGTCGTACTGTGATGAGGAAGAATAGTTGGGATCATACTGTTGTGCAGCGGTTATCGCCTGTTGAGCTGCAGCGTGGAGTCGAGCTGCCTCCGCTCTCCTCTCGTACTCTTTTGCCTCCTCTTTGGTAATAACATATCTTACTTTTGTCTGTGAATCAAAGAAGGCAGGAGCAGGGAGAGTAATACGGAAAACACATCGTTTATCAAAAAATAAGTGATATAAGAGAGGTGATTCAGGCCTCTTGACAAACTGGTGCGAAGCCATAGAGTTATAATCTAAATATGCAGGAGGCAACTCCATATCACCCTCACGAATGTCTATTTCAAGAAAATGAGCTAAGCGGGTTGCGTAAATTCCTCCAAAGAAATCTCCATTATGTCTATTATGATGCAACCTACGAGCTACAATGGCTCCCATATGATAAGATTGGTTTCCTAACACAGCACTCCTAAGAATGCTAAGATCAGGGACACACATGTGACATGCTTCATCCTTAGCATTTATGCATCTACCGATAAAGAGAGCAAAATAATGTATAGCAGGAAAGTGAATGCTCCCTATGGTAGCCTGCGTTATGTTTCTGGATTCTCCCACAGTTATACTAGCAAGAAAGTTTCTAAATTCAGATTTAGGGGGATCCCTAATACTGCCCCATGATGGAAGTTTGCACGCAAGAGTGAAATCCTCTAAGTCCATTCTATAAGATTTATCATAAAGATCAAACATGACTGAAGGAGAATTACGCGAAGATGAATACTCAAACCTCCTCACAAATGAACTTGTGAGATCATGATACTGGGGGCATTTGTTGGCCTCAAATTCCTCAAGACCGGCATTGCGCAAATATGCTTTGAATTCTTCTTTAATTCCCGCACGCTCCATAAAATTTTCCGACGGCCACTCGCAAGGCCGTACCGGAGCGTCTCTTGGTGGATCCTCGTCAGCATCGCGCATAGCAATCCTAGGTCCTTGCTTCTTAGAGGAACCACCTTGGAACATCTTCCTAAACATATTTTTTTTCTCTGAAAAAATTCTAAATTTTTTAATAACTTCAAACAAAAGTGAACCAACTTCAATAATATTGATAGTAACTACTCCTACAAGTGTCTAGAGCCTATATCAAGCATTAGAACTACTTGGAACCATATAAATTTGACATGCAAGCTCAAGAACATGGTCACCTATGCAGCACAAATTTGCAAAGAATAAAGCACTAGAACAAAAACTAATTGGACCAATAGAGGAGTCACATAACAAGGAACAATCTCCCCAAGCAGTTTTGCAAGAGGTGCTTTGAGCAAGGAGATCGAAAATCACAGCAAAAGTGGTTGGAACTCGTGCTTGAGTTGGTTTTTCGGGTTTGTGTGAGGCAGAGGAAGAAGGTGGGTGCTGGGATAAGTGGAGGAGGGCCATCGTGGGCCCACGAGGCAGGGGGCGCACCCTAGGGAGGGGGGCGCGCCCACCACCCTCGTGGCCAGGTGGCAACTCCTCCCGTGGTAATTTTTGCACAGTAAATCCTCAAATATTCCCGAAAAAATCATATTAAATTGGCATGGCTTTCTGAGGACTTTTATTTTCGGGATATTTTTATATTGCACGAATAAGTCAGGAAACAGACAGAAAAATACTATTTTTACTTTATTTAATATAAATAACAGAAAGTATAAAGGATGTGCAGAAGTTTGTGCTTCTAGTTTCATCCATCTCATGCTTATCAAAAAGAATCCACTAACAAGGTTGATCAGGTCTTGTTAACAAACTCATTCCGATAATCATGAAACCAGAGAAATTTCGAATAACACTAAGTTACCTCAACGGGGATATGCACATCCCCAATAATAAGAATATCATATTTCTTCTTGACAGTGGGAAGAGGGAATTCAAAACCTCCAAATATAATCGATGGAATTTCTCCAATAGAGTTGATACTATGAACTTGAGGTTGTTTCCTTGGAAAGTGTACCGTATGCTCATTACCATTAACATGAAAAGTGACATTGCCTTTGTTGCAATCAATAACAGCCCCTGAAGTATTAAGAAAAGGTCTTCCAAGAATAATAGACATACTATCATCCTCGGGAATATCAAGAATAACAAAGTCCGTTAAAATAGTAACATTTGCAACCACAACGGGCACGTCCTCACAAATACCGACAGGTATAGCAGTTGATTTATCAGCCATTTGCAAAGATATTTCAGTAGGTGTCAACTTATTCAAGTCAAGTCTATGATATAAAGAGAGAGGCATAACACTAACACTGGCTCTAAGATCACATAAAGCAGTTTTAATATAATTTCTTTTAATGGAGCAAGGTATAGTAGGTACTCCGGGATCTCCAAGTTTCTTTGGTATTCCACCCTTAAAAGTATAATTAGCAAGCATGGTGGAAATTTCAGCTTCTGGTATCTTTCTTTTATTAGTAATGATATCCTTCATATATTTAGCATAAGGATTTGTTTTGAGCACATCAATCAATCACATATGTAAAAAGATAGGCCTAATCATTTCAGCAAAGCACTCAAAATCCTCATCATCCTTCTTCTTGGATGATTTTGGAGGAAAAGGCATGGGTTTCTGAACCCAAGGTTCTCTTTCTTTCCCATGTTTCCTAGCAACAAAGTCTCTTTTATCATAACGTTGATTCTTTGATTGTGGGTTATCAAGATCAACAACGGGTTCAATTTCTACATCATTATCATTACTAGGTTGAGCATCATCATGAACATCATCATTAATATTTTTACTAGGTTCATGTTCATTACCAGATTGTGTTTCAGCATCAGACATAGAAATATCATTTGGATTATCAGGTGGTTCAGCAATAGGTTCACTAGAAGTTTGCACAGTTCTATCATTTTTCTTTTTCTTCTTTTTAGAAGAACTAGGTGCATCAATATTATTTCTCTGAGAATCTTGCTCGATTCTCTTAGGGTGGCCTTCAGGATACAAAGGTTCCTGAGTCATTCTACCAGTTCTAGTAGCCACTCTAACAGCATAATCATTTTTCTTACTATTCATTAAGTGGAGCAATTCTTTTTGAGCTTTAAGTACTTGTTCTACTTGAGTGGTAACCATAGAAGCATGTTTGCTAACAAGTTTAAGTTCACCTCTAATATTAGCCATATAATCACCCAAGTATTTAATTATATCGGAATCATATTTCAATTGTCTACCAAAATAAGCATTGAAATTTTCTTGTTTGACAATAAAATTATCAAACTCATCAAAGCATTGCCTAGCAGACTTATAGTGAGGGATATCACCTTCATCAAATCTATAGGGAGAATTTACCTTTACTACCTGTGTCGGGATATCGGGAGGTTCCTCAATGAATAAAGGATTAAGATCATATACTTCGTCAACAGACGGTATATTAAGACCATGTATTTCTTCAATAGGAGGTAAATTCTTAACATCTTCAGCTTTAATACCTTTTTCTTTCATAGATTTCTTTGCCTCTTGCATATCTTCGGGACTGAGAAATAGAACACGACTCCTCTTCGGAGTTGGTTTAGGAATAGGATCATTAATTGGAGCGGGAGCTGGCTCAGGAGGTGCCCAATTATTTTCATTTGTGAACATATTATTCAATAGAATTTTAGCTTCATCCGGTGTTCTTTCCCTGAAAAGAGAACCAGCACAACTATCCAGGTAATCTCTGGAAGCATCGGTTAGTCCATTATAAAAGATATCAAGTATTTCAGGTTTCTTAAGAGGATGATCAGGCAAAGCATTAAGTAACTTGAGAAGCCTCCCCCAAGCTTGTGGGAGACTCTCTTCTTTAATTTGCACGAAATTGTATATTTCCCTCAAAGCAGCTTGTTTCTTATGAGCAGGGAAATATTTAGCAGATAAGTAATAAATCATATCCTGGGGACTACGCACACAACCAGGATCAAAGGAATTAAACCATATCTTAGCATCACCCTTTAATGAGAACGGAAATATTTTGAGTAAATAGAGGTAACATGATCTCTCATTATTAGTGAACAGGGCAGCTATGTCATTTAACTTAGTAAGATGTGCCACAATAGTTTCAGATTCATAGCCATAAAATGGATCAGATTCAACCAAAGTAATTATATCAGGATCAACAGAGAATTCATAATCTTTATCAGGAACACATATAGGTGAAGTAGCAAAAGCAGGATCGGGTTTCATTTTATCTCTAAGTGATTCTTTGTTCCATTTAATTAATAACCTCTTAAGCTCATATCTATCTCTTCAAGCTAAAATAGCTAAAGAAGCATCTTTATCAAAAAGATAACCTTCAGGAATAACAGGCATATTTTCATCATCACTATCATCATCGTATTCAGTTTCATCAATTTCTCTTTCTCTAGCCCTAGCAATTTGTTCTTCAAGAAATTCACTAAGGGGCACAGTAGTATCAGACATAGAAGCAGTTTCATCATTAGTATCATGCATAGTAGAAGTGGCATCATCAATAACATGCGACATATCAGAACGAATAGCAGAAGCAGATGTAGGTGTCGCAAACTTACTCATAACAGAAGGTGAATCAAGTGCAGAGCTAGATGGCAGTTCCTTACCTCCCCTCGTAGTTGAGGGATAGATCTTGGTTTTTGGATCTCTCAAGTTCTTCATAGTGTCCAGCAGATATAAATCCCAAGTGACTCAAAGAATAGAGCTATGCTCCCCGGCAACGGCGCCAGAAAAAGGTCTTGATAACCCACAAGTATAGGGGATCACAACAGTTTTCGAGGGTAGAGTATTTAACCCAAATTTATTGATTCGACACAAGGGGAGCCAAAGAATATTCTCAAGTATTAGCAGCTGAGTTGTCAATTCAGCCACACCTGGAAACTTAGTATCTGCAGCAAAGTGTTTAGTAGCACAGTAATATGATAGTGGTGGTAACGGCAACAAAAGTAAAGACAACAAAAGTAATGTTTTTTGGTATTTTGTAGTGATTGTAACAGTAGCAGCGGAAAAGTAGATAAGCGTAAACTAGTATATGGAAAACTCGTAGACACCGGATCAGTGATGGATAATTATGCCGGATGCAGCTCATCATGTAACAGTCATAACATAGGGTGACACAGAACTAGCTCCAGTTCGTCAATGTAATGTAGGCATGTATTCCGTATATAGTCATACATGCTTATGGAAAAGAACTTGCATGACATCTTTTGTCCTACCCTCCCGTGGCAGCGGGGTCCTATTGGAAACTAAGGGATATTAAGGCCTCCTTTTAATAAAGAACCAGAACAAAGCATTAGCACATAGTGAATACATGAACTCCTCAAACTATGGTCATCACCGGGAGTGGTCCCGATTATTGTCACTTCGGGGTTGCCGGATCATAACACATAGTAGGTGACTATTGCAAGATAGGATCTAGAACTCACATATATTCATGAAAACATAATAGGTTCAGATCTGAAATCATGGCACTCGGGCCCTAGTGACAAGCATTAAGCATAGCAAAGTCATAGCAACATCAATCTCAGAACATAATGGATACTAGGGATCAAACCCGAACAAAACTAACTCGATTACATGATAAATCTCATCCAACCCATCACCGTCCAGCAAGCCTATGATGGAATTACTCACGCACGGCGGTGAGCATCATGAAATTGGTGATGGAGGATGGTTGATGATGACGACGGCGACAAATCCCCCTCTCCGGAGCCCCGAACGGACTCCAGATCAGCCCTCCTGATAGGTTTTAGGGCTTGGCGGCGGCTCCGTATCGTAAAACGCGATGATTTCTTCTCTCTGATTTTTTTCTTTCCGAAAGCAAATATATAGAGTTGGAGTTGGTGTCGGAGGGTCAACAGGGGCCCACGAGGTAGGGGGCACGCCCTAGGGGGGGGCGCCCCCCACCCTCGTGGAAAGGGTGTGGGCCCCCTGGTCTTCATACTTGGCGAGGATTTTTTATTATTTTTTCTAAGGTATTCTGTGGAGTTTCAGGACTTTCCAAGAATATTTGCTTTCTGCACATAAAACAACACCAAGGTAATTCTGCTGAAAACAGCGCCAGTCCGGGTTAGTTCCATTCAAATCATACAAGTTAGAGTCCAAAACAAGGACAAAAGTGTTTGGAAAAGTAGATACGACGGAGACGTATCAGTGGTCTCCTACTGGATTGATATTTGGTTCTCAAAACTGAGGGAAATACTTACGCTAGTTTGCTGCATCACCCTTTCCTCTTCATGGGAAAACCAACGCAGTGCTCAAGAGGTAGCAGACTCTTTACTGGATTCTACTCACGGACTAAGTCATCCAAACCGACACACACGTAAAACCTGACGTGGCGCTTCCCGGCGACTGTTGCAAAACAGGGAAGTGGTGGTGATTGGGCTAGTAGCAACCTTTAATGGCATACTCTTCTTTGTCGGTGCGCCTGAACAAAAGTAGAACGCATAGTCTATTGCGCCCTTGATATCTTTGAGGTCCCATTTTTTTTGGCCATTAACATCTTTGGCCCTCATGGTATCATCATAGCACACTTTGTTCCAAGAGGGGACGATAACCACAAGGATCCAATGGTTAATTCTGCATACGTGGGACAAAGGCTTTACTATACATGCATGTATGCATAAAAAATAAATTTTGACTAGGTTGAAAGACTTATGGGAATTTGTAGGGCGTGATGATGTATGATTTATCTTTCTGAGCTACCCACGCCCGTGCAATGTACTCGGAGACACACGTTGTGTTTTTCTAGAGCTCGTGTCAGGTGCAAAAGCAGGAATCGATGAAACCAACATGTGAGTAATGCACTTGGCCTCTTTGGCTTGGAAAAGAGTCCATGGTTTGATTATGGACAACTCTAGTTTTTCCTAGGTTAAATAAATACCATAATTCCTAGTACTCAATGTTGAATTCATTTTCTTTAGAATCACGAGAGAAGTGAAAACCAATGGCACCAAGACTGGGAAGTTGTCTCGGTATCCCTTTGGGTCACTGCATTGAATCATGTACGCTTCATGCATAGTTAGTCCCTCCTCCTCAAGGTTGTGAAGGGCCTTCGTGTCGAGCATTGGCTCATCTCTAGTGTACTTTGCGCGACACCCTAGCTTCATTGTTGAAGACATATCGGCCTAGATGCCAATAGTGCTTTTTTTCTTGCGTTGAGAAAGATCAACAATAGTAGGGGGATAGACCCTTCAGGGCAGTGTTCTCAAAGTGAGATACGACATCAATTTCCATATTAATTCCTAGATCTTGCAACTCGTTAAACGTGACGTGGTCTTTAGTACATAAACGAGAAGGTTGTCGAACTCTGCCGCTATATTGTCCCTGTGACAAACTTCGCGGAGAGGACATCCCTTTGATAATTATGTCTTTTTCGGCCAAAGGATCAATTTATTTATGCACTATCCGAGCTTCGTGGATGTGTCTTCAGTTGGTTCAGACACTAAAAACTTCTCCCATCCTGGTTCAACTATATCCATCTGCACTAACGACATATCCAGCATTATAGGGTTATGGTGCACACTGCCCCATTCTATAGTTGGGATGGGCAAGTGGGGTCCATGCCAGGTATGGTATATGTAAGTGACATTTAGGTTTGACTTGTGATATAAAAGTATAGCATTCCTAAAATATATGTATCAAACTGAGTTACATGGTGGTAATAAGGGTACAATGATATGTAGTATTGAATCTTACTGTTAAATAGTAAATGGGGTGTGGACCTATGAGGCCTTCGGTGGCTGAGCCTTGGCTACTTTGTCATCCGGTGTGTGGAGGAGAAGACTTTGTCAATATGATAGAGAGAGGTGATTTTTTTAATATAATTTGAAGTTGGTTTGAAGCTCATGTCTTGCTCCTCTAAAAATCGAATGACAGATTTTTGAGCATGGAAAATTGAAGGCTCGAGATGGTAAATGATGTTATCGCGAGAATGACAATTTCCTTCATTAAGCATGACAAATTATTGCCATGTTCAATTGGAATTTGTCATGCTTGCTAAAGGAAATTGTCATCCTCGCGACAACATAATTGCCCCAAAGACATTTGATTTGCCAGGCTTAAAAAACAGACATCGGGTTTATAGCATTTTTTTCATGTATGCATGTTTGCTTACAAGTTCAGGCTACTGCATGTTTCGAGCTGAATTGAAGGTAAGGCTAGAAATTACTTGCATCTTTTATTAGAGTGGAATTACTCGGTAGTTGGAACATGTGTGGAGTGTGTTCATGCATACTTCCCAAAGGAACGTTGGTCATATTTCACAACGAAATGTCTCTCTCATGGTACTACAACCTTTAGAAAATCAATTAGAATTTTCATAAATGCATGAGATCCGGTTGTAATTAATATAATTTGTGATAGTGAATATACTATCTAATAATGATAATCTTATGATGGTTGTTTTGCAGGTTATCGTGTGAATAATGTTGCTCCGGTTCTCCATTCATATTAATTTACATTCATCAAGCCTTATATGTACTAGAGATGACACAAGCAAGCACCTTGATCCCGAGGCTTATAAAAGTTACAATTATATATATATTATATATATCCTTGGCTTGGCGTTTTGTTTGTCTTGCTTGAGTTAAATCATCTCCGGCGTTGTGCACTTTTTTAGCGGAGGTCCACAATTTGGTATGCTCGCATATACTTGCCTTCAATTATTGCTCTTATGTTGTATGCAATTGCTGGAACTCATGTTGCAGTTCTATTACACCAAAAGGTGTTATATTGAGCTTGTTCTATGCTAATTTTTAAATCCAGAACTACCATGGTGGAGGGATGTTAACACTCTTTTCTTACTGACCATGTAACTTACAATAACTATTCAAAAGTATATCATGTCTTTGAAAACACTATAACTCACTTGAGCTTGTCACATTCAGATTTCTTGACTCACTAACGATGTGCGAGCTTTAGAGAAAAGAACTCATCATACCATGGAGGCACACGTTGCTAAAACTGCAGAGAAACAAACGGTGATTCTAGCTAAGTTTGCTAGAAAGCCGCAACCCAATATGGTAGAGAGTGTCAAGATGATGAAAAACAATGAAGATTCTCCAGAGGAGCTTGATAAGAGTCATATACCCGAACAATCTTACTCTATTGCAAACTTACTGAAGATATTGACACTCAAACATTCAGTACCCGAGGTATCAAATGATGAGGCGTATAAACACTTCGTTGATCAAGTTGCAATAAAGGTATGTGAACTAGATGCCGAAGAGAAGAACTTATATGTAAACTTCTCGCTAAACAAGAGGGTATATTTGAGTGATTGAGTCTAGAAATTGAATTGAACAAGTCCAATGCTTTATGTGATATAGGGGCCAATGTTTCCACTATCCTAGGACAATTTATGATAATCTCAATCTTGGTCCTATTGTTACTAGTGAAATTAAGTTGGACATGTCAAATTCTACCTTCCACGAGTATTAGGGAATAAACATGGTGTAGTCATTCAAATTAATGATTGCCTTGTTACGGTTGATCTTGTTATAGTTGATATTCCTCAATATCCCATTGCACCTATTATACTAGATAGGCCATTCTTAAGGACCATTAAAGCTACCTTTAATGTAATTGAAGTAAACATGTAATTTGACCTTCTGTCGAAGGATCCTTTTCTTAAACACCCCCCATGAAAAAAGATGAACAAGAAGGTCTGGACATGCTGCCTATATATGTATTATCACAACATTATCTGACATGAACATGAGTCTTCCATATTGCACTTACACACATGAGAAAGTCATTGTTCACACTTTTTATGCATTGGATAATTACACTTGGCGAACCAATGAACACCATCCAAGTCTCCACCATAAGAAACACCTTCCAACGACATTTGCACGTTGTTTTTTTCCACTTGGTTAGGATAGGCGAGTTTGCCACACAGGAGATGGAAATCCTTACTTTGAAACAAACGGGGAGGAAAGAGTTCAAAAGGAGTTTGGTTAGGATAAGAATTAAATGATGAAGCAACAACTCCACGCCTAAGGAACTTCTACAATGTATTATCTGCTTGGTTCAAACATGTGCTAGATACTCTTTGAGAAGGAATTTTTCTAGGTACTAATACTTTGGACGCTTTTAATGTAATAGAGGGTCTAGTTGAGGTCACCATCAAAAGAAAACAAACCATGGTTGGTAAGTGAGAATGCCATTATCATCGAGAAACTTGAGAAACTATGTGAAGTTATTCCTATTTTGGAATCATTAGGTAATAATGCTAAAAATACTCCAAGGGACTCTTGATAAGACTAGACGTGACTTTGGAAATAATCTGAAAAAAGTTCGTAGAGTTTGAGACAAGTTTGAGCAACATGAACAATGAGGTGACTAGTTATTCCAATATTGAGAAAACGAAAACTATTATGGAAGCACCGAGTGATGTCACGACAAGCAAACACGTTCCAGAACATGGCCCACAACTTGTAGTATCTCTTTTTTTGCAAGTAATGCCTGTAGTATCTCAGCTAGGTTGAACTGGGCCACAAATGCAGGGGACAAAAATCGATGCAAGATACCAAACATGTGCTATAACAGGGAGAAACGAAGCAAGTAAAATATGCTCCCATGTATTTGTTGGATGCATAGAAAGCTCCTTGTTGCTCCGCCCCGTATTATGCACATGGCGAGTTTTGCCGGTGTAAAGTATATATCTTTGACTTTTGTTTGTGTCTTGGTAGTGTTGGACGTTGTGTAAATTGTAAATGGTTTGTGTCATTAGACACTGATGTAGTTTATCATCCACTTATGCAAACATTGATAAAAAAAATCTAATACTACCACATAACATTTTTTTTTACAATTTGCATAAGTAGGGATCGCTGGATTTATTTTATTGTGTTTGGGAAACGGAGGAAGTGTATAACCAGATTTCTCGAAGTGAAATGTCTATTGGATGCAAGATAAGTGTGAAAAAAATATCATGTATAAATGCTGCAGAGAGAGAACCAAGTGCCAGTGGTAAAAACAAAATCCCTGCTCTCTGATTCGCCGATAGGACCCTCCCACGGATCGCCGCCAGCCAAACCAATCTCCACCGTCCGCTCCCCCAAGATCCGACGGTGAGCGCACTACGTCACGCGGATCGCCCTCCCCTGCCCTGAAGCTCATGCCTCCAATAAAAGCCGCGCCTCGCCGCCGTCCCAACACACAGACTCAGAGCATTTCGAGCAAGCACCGCCGCCGACGCATCTCGAGTAGTTTCCAGCTCGCCGGAGGAGGAGAAAGATGGCAGGAAGGAAGGGCGGCGACAGGAAGAAGGCGGTTACCCGCTCCGTGAAGGCCGGGCTCCAGTTCCCCGTGGGCCGCATCGGGCGCTACCTCAAGAAGGGCCGCTACGCCCAGCGCGTCGGCTCCGGCGCCCCCGTCTACCTCGCCGCCGTCCTCGAGTACCTCGCCGCCGAGGTATGTACCCATCTTTCCTGTCCCCGAGCATCTCTTCTGCTCTGTTCTTCTCGTGCTCGACAGATGACTGATTTTGTATGGGTGGGCTTCTGAATCTCAGGTCCTGGAGCTTGCAGGCAACGCTGCCAAAGACAACAAGAAGACACGCATCATCCCCCGCCACCTGCTTCTCGCCGTCCGCAACGACCAGGAGCTCGGCAGGCTGCTCGCTGGCGTGACCATCGCCCACGGCGGCGTGATCCCCAACATCAACTCCGTGCTGCTCCCCAAGAAGTCCGCCGCCGCCGAGAAGGAGGCCAAGTCGCCCAAGAAGAAGGCCGCCACCAAGTCCCCCAAGAAGAAGGCCGTCGCCACCAAGGAGTAGGCGCCCCGTAGCCTAGCCTGCTCCTTGATTCAGGGAGAAGATGATGAGACTTTTGATTGATTGGATCATGTGTATCTAATTGCCTATAGTCTAGTGGCTCTTTCATCACTTCGATGAGCAAGCCAGTAAGGGCTCTGTTGCACCCGATTAATGTCGAGAATGGCTGAAGATGCAATCCTTCACCATCATGTGCTCTACTGAATGTTTGTTGCGCTGCTTTTGCTTCAGAAAGTGTGCATCTATCCCCTTGTACCTTCTGTCAGTTTATAAGACGATAACAGAACTAATTTGGATAAAGAAGAGTTTAACTGTAAACGCAAGTTTCTTCAAAACTCTTTGCAGACAAACATGACGAATTAAGACTTATCCATGCTTGATTATGCGTCAGGAAATTACAAAAAACCAAAACATTCTTTCAGACAATTCAATTTTGATCTTCCCCCCCTCTAGCTCAGTTGGTTGCAGATTATTAAGCATTTTTTTTCCTGTTCTAGTTGAGCCGGTGACAAGGGATCTAAACTTTCGCTAGTTACATGTAGTATATGATGCCCTTGGCAAATGAGGTAGTACAGTACTACTATTGGACCGAACTACTGCTTACTGAAAAATTAAGACATCGCAACGCTCATCAATCAAAATTTAAGACAAGGGCAGAGCTAGTAGTCAGGCCCTCCAGATGAGGTACTACCTCCATTTCAGTTTACAAGTCCTACACGTATACCTAGATTGCCAATTTTATTATCTTAATATAAACTATATAACACAAAAATTATACGGTTTGAAAATAGAACATTTGAAGTTTATATTGATATATTTTTTGTAATATATGACTTGTATTAGGTTGGTCAAATTGACGATCTAGGAACACGTGCACGCCCTGTATACTGAGAGAGAGGTAGTACTAATAGAAGAATTTTTGTGACAGGAGGGTAAATACAGTATTGCTGGGGTAAATAAGGAAATTGATGCTGTGCTTGATGTTCTTCAATAAAAAGCACCATTTTCAGAAAATCAGCCGTTTCACACATGATGTTTATGACAAACTAATAAGTATCCCTCTTGCCCCCTTTTTTTTTACATTTAGCGTCAACTGTAACTGTGCTATCGAAATCAAAATATTTATGTTATCATATTACAGCTGGTGGGAGCAATTCTAGAAAATACTGCAAAATCTCATACGGCAAAATCAGTTTACAGTATACTGCAAAACGTTCACACGGTAGGGCCTATGTTATTTTTTTCCTGAATAAAGACACCCAAAAGGTATCTTAGATCTAATCAATATCGAGGAAAGGGAAGGTGAATACAATGGATACACAATAGGACGTAAAGCAACCAATAAAAGCACAAAGTTACATTAAAAGCATACAAGTGTTCTTCCTATTGTACGCCGCCCGTCGGAGCTTGAAAATTGCACCGAACCAATAACAAAGAAAAGCAACAACTGCAAACGCCCTCGCCATACTGCAAACGTTTATACGGTATGGCCCGTGGTCTGGTAGAACAGACCATGTAAAAATTATTTCAGGTCAGATGTGGAGCCCACAAGTCATCCGTTGAATTTACAATAGGGTCCCTGAAAAATAGCACAAAGCACCCTGAAAGCAAAAAATAAATTAAAATTGGGTCCTGGACGTAGAATGATGCAGATGTTGGGTGAGTATGTCGGTGTCAAAACCGGCGGATCTCGGATAGGGGGTCCCGAACTGTGCGTTTAAGGCGGATGGTAACAGGAGGCAGGGGACACGATGTTTACCCAGGTTCGGGCCCTCTCGATGAAGGTAATACCCTACGTCCTGCTTGATTGATCTTGATGATATGAGTATTACAAGAGTTGATCTACTACGAGATCGGAGAGGCTAAACCCTAGAAGCTAGCCTATGGTATGATTGTTTTCCTGTCTATCGACTAGCCTGGCCCTGGTTTATATAATGCACCAGAGGCCTAGGATAACAAGAGTCCTAGCCGAATACGCCGGTGGGGGAGGAGTCCTTGTCTTGACCACCAAGTCTCGTGGAATCTTCTTTGTATGTGGCAGCTGTCCGAACTGGCCCATGAGTATACGGCCATGGGGGTCCTCGGCCCAATCTAACTGATCGGGAGACGGCGTGGTGAGTACCCCTAGTTCAGGACACCGTCAAAGTACTTGTTGCATGAATTTTCTATCCTCCCATTCCTGCGGTGAAAGGGATTGTGCAGGTAGAAGCTGATTCGACCCCCTAGTGTCTTGGTTCATGCCCATACGAAGCTACAAATGGAGATGTTTGTAATGTAGAGTGGAAGCTGAAATTATACCAAAATTCCGTGAGAGCCAAATAGTGACTCCATTTCTTCGGACATGCTTGGATAAAACAACGAAGATTGATTTCGAGACATTGATTCACCTTTTCCGTTTGACCATCCATACGAGGATGGTATGCTCATGTTCAGCTCAGTGCCAATTGTGTCGAATAGTTATGTCCAAAACTTGCTTGTGTACACCGGACCTTGTCTGATATGATGGATGCAGGTAGACCATGCAACTTATAAACATTGTCAACATAGGAAAAAGCCACTTTTACTGCGAGTGACTGAGTGGAAGGAAATGAGCGTATCTGGTAAATTTGTCCACATCGACCAATATGCACTTGAACTTCCCAGACTGTGGTAGCTCGTCAATCCATAATGACTACCTTCCAGGCGCCGTTCGGCAAAGGCAATGGTTCAAGGAGGCTGGGGTATTTCACTCACTCTAGTTTATCTTGTTGGCAGATCAGGCAGGCCTAGATATACTGAAGTACTTGTCTCTTCATTTTTGGCCATGCAAAGAGAGTTTGCGCAATCGGTGATATGTGAAGGAATCCAGAATGGCCCCCACCTAGCCGGCGTGAACCACTTTGAGTATTTTGTGTTGTAGTGTAGGAGCTCCTCCCAACCAGATGCGGCCTCTGAAGTAGAGTAACCCATTATTCAGAGTAAACTGTTACTTAGTATCGGGTTGTGTTTGTAGGTTCTAAATTATCTTACTCACCCGAGGATTGGACGCGTAACTGGCAACAACATACTGTAGCCAAGCTGGTCGACAGACTGAAATTGCTGACATATGTTCCTCTGAAAGAGCACGTCGGGAAAGTGCATCAGAAGCATTATTAGTGTATCATTACCTGTAAATGATCTTGTACCTCAGACCCATGAGCTTGGTGAAGGCCTTTTATTGCCAAGGAATAGAGAGTCGTTGATCATCCAAGTGAATGGGGATGCGTTGGTCCGTTCTAGTGATAAATTCTTCAGTTTGTAAGTAGGGGCGCCATTGTTCAACTACCATCAATATTGCCATGCATTCTTTCTCATAGGTAGATAGACCCTCGATTCTTAGGACCCAGAGGCTTGCTCATATATGCGATGGGGTGGCCACATCGGTGTAATACTGCTCCCACACCATAGTCACATGCATCCGTGTCTATGGTGAAAGGTTTAGTAGAGTCCGGTAATTGCAGAATGGGTGCAGAGATAAGGTGTTACTTCCGTAATGTGAATGCAGTTTGTGTTTCATCTGTCCACACAAAAGGTTGATGTTTTTTCAACAAGTTGAACAATGCTCTTGCTATGATTCAAAAGTGATCCACAAACTTCCTATAATAAGTTAATAACCTGCAAGTCCCAAAAAGCTTCTGACCTCTTTAGTATTATTGGAAATTGGCCATTGCTGAATGGTTCTGGTCTTGCTGGGGACCCTGTGCATCAATGAAATGTCCCAAGTATACAACCTGTGATTGGCCAAATGAACATTTGGATTGCTTAGCCTGCCATTGATCTCGATGAAGTAACTGTAGCACTTTGATGATCCACAAGTGTAGGGGGTCGCAACAGTCTTCGAGTGTAGTATTTTACACAAGGGGAGTCAAAGAATATTTATAAGCTTTAAGAGTTGAGTTTTCAATTCAACCACACCTGAGAAGTTATTTCCTTGCAGCAAACGGAGCGCCGAGGGCCCCACAAGCTCAGCCAATGCGCACCAGGGGGAGGGGGCGTCCCCTGAGCTTGTGGCCCCCTCTGTTAGTTCTTTGCGCCAGTATTTTTTATATATTCCAAAACAATTCTCCATATAATTTCGTCCAATTTCGGAAACTTTTATTTCTGCACAAAAACAACAGCAAGGCAGTTCTGCTGAAAATAACGTCAGTCCGGGTTAGTTTCATTCAAATCATGCAAATTAGAGTTCAAAGTAAGAGGAAAAATGTTTGGAAATTTAGATACGTTGGACCTAATCCAACATACTCGTCTCTCGGCTGAGGGTGACGTGGTTTATTGGGGTCTTAGCAGAAATGCTAAATTCTCGACCAAATCCATGTATAAATGGCTAGAGAAATCTTTTAGTGGTTGCAGCTATAAATGGATTTGGGAGGCTAAACTACCTCTCAAAATCCAAATTTTTATGTGGCAATTAGCCCAGAATGATGTTCTTACCTGTCAAGTTATGACGAGTAGGAAATGGCCTGGTAATCTATCCTACTTCTTTTGCAGTGAACCCGAGGCCATCACACGATTTATTTTACTTGTTCGGTTGCTTGGGTGATCTGGCAATCGGTGGGGGTTGTGTTAGGGACTAAGCTTTGTCCTAATAACTATTGGCGATATTATGTTTGGAGTCGCAAGTTTCTTCCTGATGGTTACAAGTTTCATACGGTTGGTTTAGGTAGTTGCCCTTCTGTAGTGCTTGTTAGTTGCTAAAAAACGTTTCTTGTGATGTTGGTGTTATGTCCCTATTTTGCGGGCATGTAATAGGACTAGTTTATTTTGGTGCTATCAGATTTTTGATCCATAACATTCGTTTCAATGGCGGCGAATGTTGTGGGTTTTCTGTAGCGTGTTGAACTTGCCGCCTCTCTTTCCCTCTTCTCCCAAATGTTTCTGAGACTGATGTATTTCCGTTCTATGCAATGGAAAGGGGGTTAGCCCGGTTTTAGAAAAACGCGTTCACGGTAAAACTTTTATTGGTAGTTTTGTTTTTCAGCAATCTGACAAATAAATAAAAAAATCTAGTGCCATTTTTATTCGTTTGGAACACTGGAATTTTGTAAAATTAAAATGAAATAGTTTCTCTTCCAGCAAAGAAAATGACAAAACTGGATAGCATCGGCCTAGCCCCCCGCTATTGATGATTTGGGCCGTTAGTTGGGCTATCAGAATTGCATTAGGCCCGTTTCTGAGGCTCTTCCTTCCTCCCGTGTCGTTCCCTCCAAAACCAACGGACGACCAACCGCTGAAGGAATCTCTCTGCTTCTTGAAATCGATCGGTTGCAGCGGGCGCTCTGTCCGTCGTCGTCTATATAGCTACCCTCCCTCGCCTCGCCTCGCCTCGGCTTCCTTCCATCCGCCCTCTCCCTCTCCTCTTCAATTGGGCGCACCAGCGGTTCTTGCGAAGCTGTTCGACCGAGGCGAGATGGAGGACAAGCGGAAGGCCGTCGCCAACAATGAAGAGCGAAGGCAGCGCCAGCGGCGTGAGCGTGAGGCGGAAGCCGTGGAAGACACTGCGACTTCAGGGCGGACGCCGACTGCAGGCGGCAACGGGACTTTGCAGGAGTTTCCACGGGTGACGGCGGCGACTACGCCCGCTCTACGCCCCCCACCCGTCGCCTCTTCCCAGTTCGGTGCGTTCCCTCCCAACCCAAGAAAAGCTCTAAATCCTTTCTCTCTGGTCCGCCCTGCGGTTCTTGGTTCTTCACTGACGACGGAGTTCGATTTCTTGGCTTCTGTTGCGTATTTCTGTTGCAGCAGACAACGGGCGTCCGCAGCACGCGCAGATCGGCAACGCCGGTGCGCCTCAGGGTCACGGCAGTACTGTCATTGATCAGCAGCGCCTCCGCGACCAGCCTTCTTCTTCACGGGCAAGAGCACCAGGATGCACTTGTTGCGGCGGAGCGCCCACCACGCGGGTTGTTCTCAACCTGCCCGTGTGCGAGGCTTGCTACAGGCGGTTTTTTCACGCCGGTGCGCCTCAGCAGCACGCGCAGATCGGCTACGCCGGTGTGCCTCGGGGAGCAGTGCGCAATCCAGGTGCGTTCCCTCCCAAGAAAACAAATCCGTGCAGTTCTTGATTCTTCCCTGACGCCGGACTTCGATTTCTTGGCGAGCAGTGGCAGTCCCTACCCGTGAGCAGCAGTTCTTGGCTAACATGGATGCGCCGCCGAGGCCTTTTTCCATGTTTCCCTTCCGGTGGGGCCCGGCGAACCCCGCACTAGAGCGGCAGTCTTCTTCACCAGGTGCGTTCCCTCCCAAGAAAACAAATCCTTTCTCTCTGTTCTTGGTTCTTCCCTGACGCCGGAGTTCGATTTCTTGGCTTCTGTTTCTGTTGCAGCCCGCAATGGGCCTCCGCAGCAGGCGCAGATCAGGCCTCCACCCCTCCACACCTTGGCACCGCCACCGGAGTGGCAGTCTTCTTCACGGGCAAGGGAGCAGCAGCTCCAGGCCCAGGCTGATGCGATGAGGCTGCAGGTGGCCAATATTCTGAACAACCCTTTCTCGCTCGTCCGGTCGGGCCCGGCGAACCCAGCGCCTCAGCGGCAGTCTTCTTCACCAGGATGCTACAGCAATATCTTCACCGGCAACGGGCCCTTGTTCAGCAGCGCCGGTGCACGCGCACCCCAGGCTCAGGGTCACGGTACTGCCATTGATCAGCAGCGCCAGCTCGACCTCCTCCGCGGCCAGCCTTCTTCTTCACAGGCAAGGGCACCAGGATGCTCTTCTTGCGGAGCGCGCGCCACGCGGGTTGCTCTCAAGATGCCCTTTTGCGACGCTTGCTTCAGGGATACATTCATGGCCAACGCGCCTCCTCCTCAGCACACGCGGATCGGCTCCATGCTTCCGAGTCCAGTCCCCAGCTACAACTACGCGCAGACCGGCACCGTGCGTCCGCAGCACACGCTGGCCGGCAATGTGTCTTCGAGTCCAGTCCCCACTCCCAGCAACGTGCATCCGGAGCTCCCAGCAACGCCGTCGCCGAGTCCAGTTCCCACTCCCAGCAACGCCGGCGCGCCTCAGGGTCAGCAGCAGTACCGGGATTCGGTGGTGGAACTGCTGGCGGCGACCGAGCCTTCTCCTCCGGCGGGTTCTCAGCGTGCCGCCTATTCGAGGTGCGAGGCTTGCCGCTTGTCCGGCGATAAGGCGTGCATGTTTTGCCACAACCCCGGCCCACCGCCGCCACCGCCAGGGCAGAGCTAGCTCACCTCGACGCTGTGAGTGGAGAATGTCTTCTGAACTCTGGGAGCAGGACAGCTTAACTGCTGAGCCTTTTCTGCTTTGCTCTGTGTTGTGTTGACACAACAGAACAGAATGATTCCTCTGATGTGGCCAAATTAAATGTGGCAATGCTTGAGTGGATGATGAAACTATATAGTACTTGTAGGACTTGTTTCCTTGTTTACTTGCTCACTCAGTGGATCTTTGGGTCTTTTGTGACGCTCATTCAGTGTGCAAATTTGAGTGCTCATTCAGTGTGCAGTCTGATTCGTTAATCTTTGGCTCTTTTCTGAAGCTTTAGTTTTGCCTTGTGTTTAACTGATTTTTGGCTCTTTGTGTATGATTGATTCACTTTCAGTTTAACCAAATGAGTACTCCGAGTTTAGTTCCTACTATTCCAGTTTAAGCTTATGTTCTGGCCAATACTACATATAACAGATTGGTTTGGTCCTTTTATATCTTTCAGTCCTTTGTCGTCGCTAAATGATTTGCGTGGAGAATAGGCTCTGGATGCTTTGGTTTCCTGACGCTTTAGTTTTGCCTCAAGTGTTTGACTTTCAGTTCAACCAAATGAGTAATCAGAGTTTAGTTGCTACTGTTCTGGTTTAAGCTTACGGGTGATGATCCTTGTAAATTCTAGTAATGTGCTGCGGCCAATATATATATAACAGATTCAGTGCTGCATATGCTTGTCGTCGGTAAGTGATTCAGCGTGGAGAATAAGGCTGTGGATGCTTTGGCTTTGCCTCTTATGTTTGACTGGTTTAGTTTCAGTTAAACCGAATGAGTGCTGGAAGTATTTAGTTTTAGTTGTCAGGACTTTTGGTACTCTGAACTTCCAGTCTCTGAACATACATAAAGAGATCAGCATCTTCTCTGAAGAATTTGACAGCTACCAGGGAGACGGACAGCTACGATGCGCTCCAGCTATGAAACATCAACATCTCTATGCTTCTGCTTATTTAGATAGATACTTGAGTAGGCCAATGAAACTACATGCTTGTGCTTATTTCCTTCTCAGTGCTATGGCATCAGTAAATGAAACTATATATATCCGTTAGTCTTTGGTTCTTTTCTAACTCTTCAGTTTTGCCTCAAGTGCTTGACTGCTTCACTTTCAGTTTAACCAAATGAGCGAGCTTCCTTGCTACTGATTACTCAGCTTAAGCTTACATTTTACAAGTGATCATCATTGAAAATTCTTATACTAATATGCTATGGCCAAGGCCAATACATATAATAGACCATTCTTTTGTGCATATGCTTGTGGTTGTTTCCTTCAATATCTTGCTTAGCTTTATAACATATCTTCCTGAGATTTTACTTATTACAGTCTTATAGTAGTAATATCTTGTTGTTTCCTAATGTTTTGGTTTGTTTGAATGGTTTAGTATCTGTTAAAGCGAATGAATGCTAAAAAAAGTTCGGACTATGTGTCAGGACAATAGTTCTCTGAACTTCCCGTCTCTGAATATACCTGAAGAAATCGACACCTTCTCTGAAGAATTCGACAGCTACGAGCATCAATACGCGAACCGGTATGCTGCCACCTGCCAGGGAGACGGACGGCTGAGATGCGCTCCAGTTATGAAAGATCAACGCCTCTCGAAGACCGATGGCTCCACTGTTCAGTGTCCGACAACGGCTACAGTTAAGTGACGTTTAATTGCTGTAAACTTCAGTTAACTCTGTTTCACCGCATGTCGATCAAGTATTATCCGTAGCTAATTCTAGAACTAGAGTTGAGGTCCATCCCATCTCCAAGAACTGTATCCAGTGACTTTAATCTTCCCTCCTTAGATACCAATTTGTCATTATTGCTAGCGATTATTTTGTGGGTTCTTCTGACAATACGTCTCTCGTGTTTGGAGATATAGGCAACACCTGATATCTAGGTTTATCTTAAACAAGTACTGTAATGTGCAATCTTCTGATATTTATGCAGAATACTAAAGTGCTGCAAACAATATCATATACTAGTGATGTACTCCCTTTGTAAACAAATATAAGACGTTTTAGTCACTAAACTAGTGATCTAAAACGTCTTATATAAGTTTACAGAGGAATGCTACATTTCAGAATTGTACAGCAATGCTAGTCATGAAAGAGACCTTTAACCTGGATCCTACTATGGTCGTGTGCCTGCCCGAGAATAGGCTGATTCTTTTCTTTTCTTTTCTTTTTTGCAGGGAGAATAGACTGATCCGTTAGTAATATTTTCTTGTTTCCTCATATGTTTGACTGATTCAGTTTCAGCTAAACTGAATGAGCGCTCAAAATTTTGCAAAATCTTCTCTAGTTCTAAAGTCTAAACCCGGGAGTTTGGCGCGAATTTTACACCGGGGCAATGCTGTGACTTGTTGCTGTTTCTAAGGTTGGTGCGATTCTGAAGTCGCACTCTGCAGACTGCTGGCAGTGTCACGTTGGAAGCTAAGATATTGCCCCGATTCTGAAGTTCAGTTCCTCAGTAGGCTCACAGCCTCACACACAGAGTGGGTCTGATATGCGTAAAGGAGCCGTTTGTTGGCGTACTGGTTTCGTGGTCATGTGAGATGCGACCCAGTCCGGGGCAACCGCATTCACCTGCAAAACCAATAAGGCAAAATGCCAGACAAGCTTAGTGTTCCTGCCACCGTATTCTAGGTTGGCCTTCCATGACATGACATGGCTGCTACTTGCATTTATGTTTCTTCCACTGTATTCCCTGGCCTGGCCAATGCTGCTGATGATCCCGGAAACCGAGGTGATGTTGATGATCCTTCCCTGTGCGTGAATCAATCAGTTAAGAAAATTTACCAATAAATTCTTTTTAAGAATAGAAAGCGAATGTAGTCAAGAAATTCTGAACAGCCACAGGCTAGCGAAAGCATATTTGACGCCGATTACGGAGGCCAAGTGAACATCTCATCTCACCTGGGCCCAGAGGTAAATGCCGGTAAGTTTGTCCCTGCTTCATCCGCATTAGCAGTGCCACGTGATCCCTGCGCAACAAGAAATGACCTAGTCGGTTGTGCAGGGTTAGGCAGAGAGATGAAAACAAGGAAGAACCTGCATTATTCACCAGGACGTCCAATTGTCAATTGCCTAAGAAAACATCCAATATCATGGATAAAGTATGCATGCACTCAGAGAACTTTTTTGTTATTGTTTTGCCTAGAGTAATGAACTGATGTCAACTCGCCGCTCTCATCATGGATTCAACCTTGGCTTCGATGGAGACATCGGCGGAAAAGATGATGGTGGTGCCACCAGGCTATTCAATCTGAACGGATCACGATATGTGTTTGTATGGCACAAGGAAGACAAGCATGGCATGAAAAGTATTTTATGAGGTAAAATGCACATGTATGCGAGCAACTGTATCATACATTCATACATTGCCAATACATTGAGTGTTTGACTGATTCACCTTCAGTTTAACCAAAATGATCGAGTTCTCAGAGCCTCGTTGGCGATTCATTTCTACTGATTCAGTTTAAGCGTACAAGCGGAGATCAATCTTAAATAAATTATAATAATATGCTGTGGCCAATACATTAACAGATTCAGTGCTGCATATGCTTGTCACTCTTTTCTTTTGTATCTTTCAGTACTTTGTCGCCGGTAAATGATTTATCGTGGAGAATAATCTTTTGTTGTTTACTGATTCTTTTGTTTTACCACATATTTTTGTCTGGTTTATTTTCACTTACACCGATTGAGTGCTCAAGTTTTTTTCGAACTATGCGTCAGGACACTAGTTCTCTGAGCAAGGCTTTGCTTCAACTATGATCAATTTAACTGCTGAGCCTTTTCTGCTTTGCTCTGTTTTGACAGAACAGAATGATTTCTGTGATGCATGTGGCCGAATGTGGCAAGGCATACATACTTGAGTAGATGATGAAACTATATACTTGTAAGATTTGTTCCCTTGTCAAGTGCTCTCACATTAGTAGATGATATATACTTCATACTTGCTGTGGATGTCATTCAGTGTGCAGTCTGATTCATTAATCTTTGGCTCTTTTCTGACGCTTTTGTTTTGCCTCAAGTGTTTGACTGATTCACTTTCAGTTTAACCAAATGAGCAATCAGAGTTTAGTTGCTACTATTCCAGTTTAAGCTTACGAGTGATGATCATAGTAATATGCTATGGCCAATATATATAACAGATTCAGTGCTACATATGCTTGTCGTCGGTAAGTGATTCGGCGTGGAGAATAAGGGTGTGGATGCTTTGGTTTTGCCTCATACGTTTGACTAGTTTAATTTCAGTTAAACTGAATGAGCACTCAAATTTTGTTCAGAGTACACTAGTTCTCTGAACTTCCTGTCTCTGAACACACCTGATGAAATCGGCAACTTCTCTGAAGAATTCGACAGCTACCAGAAAGACGGATGGCTAGGATGCACTTCACTTGTAAAAGATCAACGTCCCTCGAAGACCAAGGGCTCCCCTGTTCACTGTCCGACAACGTCTGTTTAACTGATGTAAGCTTCAGTTAACACTTTTTTTTTGTTTGCGGGGGACAGTTCACGCAGTTAACTGAAGTTTTTTGCATCTAATATAATGTTGTTTGTACTTTGCTAACTAAATAGTTTGTACATTTAAAGAAGTGAAAATGTCTTCGTTTTTTTTCAAGCCACACCCTTTTATCCCTGGGAAGGCAGATGCTTATAAATTGGTCTTGCATAAAACAGAAACTCTCAACAACCAACTCACATTATAGAATTACATCTCTTACCCCTGCCAATTTGCCAGTTCTTTCTCTTGTTTTACAATGATGACAAGTCACGCTACCGAGGAGCTGCGATTCATCGCATAACTGCCTCGGGAGCCATGGTGGACTGGTGGCGCGTGAGAGGGAAATCACACAAATCTGTGAGGAGACGAACTTTTATAGAAAGTGAAAGGGAGAGGGGAATCCTATTTCATTCTCATCGCATGCTAACGTAAACCATCTGGGGTATCAAATGCTCAACAAAGGTTGCATACAAGAAGGAACTTTTGAAAGAAGATTAAGAGCAAGTATTATAGGTAGCAGAGAAGCACTCCAGGTAAAATCAGCAACCTGATAAATAAAAAGTTCTGATTTGGATAGGTTGATTAGTGCGACTTTCACGCCATTCATATCACTTGAGAATTAACCTAACCACTCTTGGATCCGTCTAACATTGAGCTGATTATCCCTATGACAAATTGGTATGAGAAATTTAGCAAATCTGCCAATATAGCTGCTCATGCTTCATGAAACTTTTCTTCTCTTCTTCAATACGTCCTCTATGAAAGATGGGCAAGTCGCCTTGAGATCCTTGAAACCTGATAATTCGATAAACTGAAGGCAAGCATTCTTAAGCTGGAGGAAGTTATGTTGGTCAGCTAAAGCCAATGTGGTTGCCACGGTTTCCTTGTTCAGATCCTTGCAAAGGATGCTTTGGCAAACCAACTTGAGTCTATCCATTGCATATCTGTCAGCAGCCACTAGTAAAAGCTGGACCATCTCAGTATCCTCGCCGCTAGGCAAGGAGTCAGTATAGATGAAATGGAGCAGGGCCTTGAAAACAGCAGGTTGCATGTCCTTGATGGTTATGCACTGCCCTGGCCTTGCCTCCCGCATTGACCCATAGAGCTCTGCTTTAAAAATAGGCGACCGCATAGCGAGAACAAACCTATGTGCTTCAATGGTCTCTCCTCCAACAATGAAACTGACATCAAATCCCTTCTTTTCTTCGAGCAGCTTGGCAACATGCTCAATCATGTCAGCTGGTGGCATGTCGATTACGGGGAACGATTTGGTTCCGGTAACATGTGGCTTCTTGAAGACAGTGACAACAAATTCAATCGTGAGGCGATCATCCCTAAGGTATGCAGATCCCTCGATCTCGTTCCACCTTATGAAACAAGGAGTCTGTGGAGCAACCCTAGTAGTATCAGCGGGATTGAAAATCCTAGGTCCTATGTTATGCACTGAAAACGAGCATCCGGTGTATTGGTCCACCAGCCTCATGTCGCAAGATGCCCGAACTTTAGTTCTGTGGCTCACAAGCACGAGATAAACTGAGATGTAATCTTGGCCATATCCATTGAAACCATCAGGGAAAAAGGAGATGCCTAGTCGTGGCCGCCGACGGTGAAAAATCCGGATTGAATATAGCTGGCGCGGTCGTGGCCCATGCCCCTGTGCTTGCTGTAACCCAAAATATCAAACACATGTGTGCCTTGAGCCTCCTCCAGTGGGATGCACGTGGACATCATCTTACATGTCTTCATCTGGTGAGAGGAAAATTCCCGGACGGAGGAGAAAGAATCGCGGCGAGGGGGCTCCCGCGTGGTAATCTGCTGGTGCGAAAGAAAAGCCCATTAATCCCAGAGGAAAGCAGAGTGGAAGATGGAGATGTAATCGATCGTACCTTCAGGCCTCCGATGGTGACGTCGGAGATGGAGATGAAGATGAAATCGGCCAGAGAGGGCGGCGGAGGAGAAGACGGAGATGAAGTCGCCTCGTTTTCTTTTTTATGAGAACAACTTTCCTTCTTTCGGGGGAGGAAGAGGGCGAAGACCTCTCTGGCTGGGCTTGGGGTTTAGTTTCTGGTCTGCTGGTTTGTACCCAAAGGATATATATACTTCAAAAACGGAAAAGGATATCGGACGAAGCCGTCAAACGCGGGAGCTCCTACGCCCCACGGCACGGACGACCATCGCCGACGACGTCCCGCAACGAACGGCCGCCCTGCCATCCGTGGCCGGCGTCCCCCGCTTAACCTTTTTTATGGGAATGGCGACGCGGGCGACGCCGTGTGGATCCGCGCTCTTCGGTGGGCAGCGGGTAGGAGGCCGCTTTTGGGCCCTATGCAGCGACGCCGGCGACAAGGAAGACGACGACGGGGACCCCGGCGGCGACCTGTCACCGGTGAGTTCTCCGACACCATCTGATGCGATCTGCGAGGCGCTTCGCATCGGCTACTCGGAGCAAGATGCGGCGAACCTAGTGGATTTGGCGATCCCCATGGATGACCTGGCCCGGCAGTGATGTGCGGATGCGGTTGAGATCATCCGCCCGGTGGTTCACCGGCGTACGTCGGTGACGGCGATCCGGCCTTGGCGTGGTCCACTTCCGAAGGTATGTCTCCCTAAACCTACATTGTCTGATTTTCTTGAGGCCGGGGCATGGAAGGTTGTCACAAGAAGAAATAAATCGAGGCCGGCGGCGGCGGCGGCGCCGGCGCCGGCGACCAGAGGTCTGATCGAGATCCGAGCCGACAGGGCTAAGCGTTTGAATTCGCTCTTGGGCCTAGGTGGACTCAATCGGGCCGTGGTGGAGTTGGGGAGGCCTGCGGATGGGTATGAGGCCCATCGTGCGGCAACTCAAATTGGACCGGTGTTAGCTGGGTTTGTGGCCCAGCCTAACCCGGACTCCTCAGGATCCACGGGTGACGAAGGAGTTACCTCGTGCATGCGTACGTGCGATCGGGTGTCTTTGTGCATTTGGCCACCGTCGATGTGCCCTAGGTCGCGGCGCCGCGGGGGTTCTCCGGGTTTCCGTCGCTGTGGTCCGGGGAGAGCTGCTCGCATTCCTTCACTGATGGCGTGTCGGGGAGATGTGGCGGCTGCCGGCCCCAACAACATTGCTGGGGCGGCGCCGGCGGCCCGAGGTGGTGGCGCGACTCCTGGCCAGCGGCCGGTGCTGCCGGCTGGTCGTGGAGCGCCTCAGGGACCGCAGCCTGCAGTTGTGGCCGGTCGTGGGACCACGCCAGGGCAGCAGCTTACGCAGGTGGGGCGGTGCCGACCGCCGGGCGGTATGCTCAGGGGATCCGGCCTCCGACGCCTGTGGTTTCTTTGCCGGTGGCCGCGGGGCGCGGTGCAGCTCAGCCGAGGCTGCCCATGCCGGTGCCAGCGGGGCGCGGGGCTGCTCAGCCGAGGCCACCGACACCCACGCCAATGGGGCGCGGAGCTGTTCCACACAGACCGCCCTTGCCGGCTACGGTGCCGGGGTTGCCACCTCAGGCGGCGCCTCCGCCACATTATGTGGCGCGACCACCTCAGAAGCACGCGGTGCCTGTTCAGACACCACCCACGTTACCTGTTGCGGGAGAGGGAGGTGTGACCGTGGCTCGGGCGACGTCTAATCACGGTGGCAATGGCCCGCCCCGAGGAAAGTGGGGTGATGATGGTTTCAATGCTTATGGGGCTGGACAACATCGTGGCTCGTCGTCTACGGGTGGCGGGCGTGGCTACGCATGGCAGGGAGATGGGTCAGTCGAACGGCCTTTCTATGGTCCGCCTGGAGGTTTTGTCGAGGGGGCATCTAGCCCCGACTACAGGCAGCGAGGTGGTTACCGAGGGCACCATGGGGGTCGCGGTGGTCGCGGTGGCAGGAACCGCTACCGCCAGCCCCCACCTCCGTTCGCGGTGGATCCAGCGGCCGAAGTTACCGGTCAGGAGTTGCAGCTTTCCAGGCAGGCTATGGAAGTGGTATCTGCTCTCGCGTCTGCGGACGTGCCGCTGCCAGAGTCCGTAGAGACGGAGGCTGCCGGGGCTGTTCACAAGGCGGAGGAGGAGAGAGCCTCCAAGTGGGCTCGAAAAAAGGAAAAGATGTTGTGCTACCGTTGTGGCGAGAGAGGTCACTTTATTGCTGAGTGTGAGACTAAGCTCTGTGATACTTGTATTAAGCCGGTACATGACTCCGGGGCATGCCCTATTTTGCGAGATCAGATGCCGAGTAACACCATTAATGGAGTCTACTGTTCTGAGATGTTTTTTGAGTCTCCTAGTGCGAGGGAGATTCCTGACGAACCACAGAGTACATCTACAGGGATTGTTAAGGTAACTAAGTGTGAGGTGTCTGAGGCACAGGTTATTCACAGGCTTACTGAGTTAATACCAGGTGACTTTGTGTGGGAACTTAGTCGCCTCGAGGATAATTCTTATAAGGTTGACTTTCCGATCTCGGAGGACTTGGAGCGCATGCTCAGTTTTGGGTTATGCAGAGTCCCTGGTACTGAGTGCATCCTCGAGTTCCATGAGTGGAAACAAGTTGAGCCGCAGGGCAAGCCCCTCACTCAGGTTTGGTTGCGTTTCTCTGGGGCGCCTTCCAAGCCGCTTCATGATGCCCGAGTTGCAGCTAGCTTGGGAATGCTGGTCGGGAAAACTGAGAAGGTGGATATGGCTTTCACCAGAGCTAATGGAGTGGCACGCTTACTGGTGAGTATCCTTGATATTGAGTGTGTACCTGACGTGGTCAAGTGGACTTATAAGGGCGAGGTTTTCAACCTTGAGATAGAGTTTGAGGACTCAGATCTTTTTGCGGAGGGTATGGCAGGGAGGGATGTGGATATGCAGGATAAGGATGATGGTTCGGGTAACACGGAATCGTGAGGGGATGAGGTTGAGCACCAGTTGGCCAATGGGCCGAGTTCCACCTCGCAGGCACCTGGGTCTGGGGCGGCCCCTTCGGTTTCGGCGCCTATGAGCACTTTGAGATTCGGATCATTTGAGCATGCATCCGCTCCTCCGAGACTCTGGAGCGATCGGGGTGGAGTCTGAGGATGTGCTAGAGGGCACGCTACCACCCTTAGACTTTGCAGGGTTTGACGGCGTTGCCGAGAGAGGGGGAGGGGGATAGTGGGCAGGAGGCCCCCTCTTCTCCTTCTTCTCGTGTTGCTTCTCCTCAGTTGAGGACCATAGGGGAGGGATCTCCACTGCCCGCTGCCGTCGTGTCGGCGGTGAGAGGGAGACCAGGGCAGGAGGCCTTTGGTCTTTCCTCTCCTGTGGTGGCTACGCAGTCTTCTCCTACGGTGTCAGTTGGCGCTGAGGGTGGGCTATCCCTTGATCCGCCACAGGGGTCGGGACCGCCGGCGCCATCTTGCTTGGGCGCTTCACCCGCCGGCCTGGCAGCTCGGCCCGGTGAGGAGGGGGTGGGCAGGCGGCCCCTCGTATCCCTTCCCCTGTGTGCATGTCGGTATCGGCGCTGAGGTCGGGGCCGGGGGCTCCTCGTCTTCCGAGTGGTGGGGGTGAGGCGGGAGGCCTGACCCCTATCCAGGCTTCTAGGGAGGAGGTCATCGCTTTTGGAGGGATCTCGGATCCTGTGCCTTAGGGGCGGCGGATGAGTTGTCGCCTCCAGGACCAGCCGGAGGTTGATGACATGCAGCTGAGGTGCGCCAAGCGGGCGGCCAAGCTTCGTGATCTGGAGGTCACTACTGGTATGTCGGTCAACACCTCCAACTCTATTCTGCATTTTTCTGATGTTGAGATTATTCATAATGCAAAACCAGTTAGGTGTTTCACTTGGTAGTAATGATAATGAAATCTCGCATTTATTCAATGATATCTTGGATCTTGAAGCGGATCGTGCTTTAGACATGATTCACAATCTAGCAGCGGTTAAACCTATGAACGAGATTGCACAGTTGGGGGTCAGGGTGTCAGATTCGCTTTGTGCTGATATTGCCCCCTCCCCCTAAGACAGGGGAGGAGGATGGTTCTTTAACGATTGGGGATGGCGAACCTATAGAGGACCTTTCCGAGGGACTCCATGACACCGGTTGTGAGGACCGGGTGGTGGATATACCCAAACCTAAGCGCAAGTGGCAACGCAAGATCTACCCGACTTCGGCAGTGCGTAGAAGTGCTAGGAACCGGATGCCCAAAAAAATTCATGATGAGTTATGAGAGGAATTTTTTGGAATAGCAGAGGTCTGAGGGACTTGGCTAAAATACGTTTTCTAGCAGAGGCTTTGATCGAACAGAGGCTGGACTTTATTGCTCTTTCGGAAACCGGAAGAGGCAATTTTGTGCCTCAGTTCCTTAATACGTTGTCGGGAGGGGCCGATTTTGATTGGCGTTGTCTACCTCCGAGAGGAAGATCAGGCGGCATCTTACTTGGGGTTAGATGTGAGGCGCTGGAAGTCCGGAGTGTGGTCATGGGAGATTTCGCTATCAAATTTCGGGTTAGGTCGAAGATCGACGGATTTAATTGGGCCTTGGTGGTGGTATATGGTGCTGCACAGCCAGAATTAAAACCGGATTTTCTGGCGGATCTAGTCCATATTTGTGGATCTGAGCAGCTTCCAATCTTAGTAGGGGGCGACTTCAATATCATTAGAAGGAGGGATGAAAAGAACAATGAAAATTTCGATGGCAGATGGTCGTTTTTGTTTAACACCATTATTGAAAGATTGGATCTGAGAGAGATAGAGCTTTCGGGCAGAAAATTCACATGGGCTAATTCTTTGCCTACTCCTACTTTTGAGAAGCTTGACCGTGTCCTCGCGAGCGTTGACTGGGAACAGAAGTTTCCTCTAGTCACCGTACAGGCGTTATCGCGTGGAATTTCGGACCACACCCCGTTGCTGGTTGACTCTGGTGAGGCAACACACGTGGGGAACAAGAATATCTTTTCTTTTGAACTAGCATGGTTTGAGAGAGAAGGTTTTTTGGATCTTATAGCCAGGGAATGGGCTAAAGATTCAGGAGGCAGAACTCCAATAGAGAGATGGCAGAATAAGATTCATCAACTGCGAAGTTTCTTACGAGGGTGGGCTAAGCATCTTAGTGGGGTGTATAAGGTCGAAAAGGATCTCCTTTCCCTTATTTAGGCCTTAGATGTAAAAGCCGAGTGCACAATCCTAGATCCAACGGAATTTCATGTTAAGCTAGATACGGAGATGAGATTGAAAGAGCTTCTGCGAGAAGAAGAACTGAAGTGGGCATTGCGGGCGAAGGTACGCAAAGTGGTCCAGGGGGACGCCAACACTCAGTTTTTTCATATGATCGCTAATGGCAAGTACAGAAAGAAAAGGATCTTTCAGCTTGAGAAAGATGAAGAAACGATTGTAGGGCAGGAAAGTTTAATACTATGCATCACTGACTATTATAAGAAATTATTTGGGCCTCCGGAGGATAATTTCGTATCTCTAGATGAGTCGCGAAATGAGGATATCCCCAGTTGGCTCAGATGAGAATGATATCTTAACTGCCCCATTCTCAGAGAAAGAGGTGTTTGAAGCTATTGCTCAAATGAAGAGTAACTCTGCTCCAGGGCCGGATGGATTTCCGGCGGAGATTTATAAGAGATGCTGGCATGTTATTAAAGGGGACTTGCTTCCGATGTTCAACGACTTATTCATTGGACAGATTCAATTGTTTCGTCTGAATTTTGGAACTATTACTTTGTTGCCTAAGAAAACAGAGGCGGTCCGAGTTGAGCAGTTTAGGCCCATCTGTCTTCTTAATGTAAGTTTCAAAATCTTCACCAAGGTTGGGACTAATAGACTCACGCAGATTGCGCATTCTGTGGTGCAGCCATCTGTAACGCCCCGAGACCGATGTGGCAGGTGTCCTACAGTTATTCGCTGTTGTTGTCTTGTCATTTGCTTGCGTGTTGCATCTTGCCATGTCATCATGTGCATTGCATCATCATGTTTTCAAAACTTACATTCGTCCGGGTTCCCCCAGTTCCATCCGTTATCCGTTCTGAGCCCAGACACACTTGCACGCGCCCGCGGCACGTCCGAATATTATTTTAGAAGTGGCCGGAAAATATTCTCGGAATGGGATGAAAGTTGGCGTGCAGTGTTGTTTTGTTGTTAGTAGACCACCTGCCAAGTTTCACCGCATTCGGAGTTCGTTTGACGCCCCAATTGATAACTATAGCGGCAGTATAGCCGGTCTATCGCCTGCCGTTTTCAATCTCCGGAAACTGTTGCCGGGTTGCATTCCTCCTCTCTCTTCTCAGTCCAACCACACACTTGACCTCGTTCGCCTAACCCCTCTTTGCACAGTGCATCAACCCCTCGCGCGTGTCTGAAACTGTTCCGAACCCGACCCGGACAGTCATCACCGTTGGGTCCGGAACATCCCCAAACATCTATAAAATATCACCGTTTCCTTGTTTGGACTTTCTAACATATAAATTCTCAACCGTCTGATTCTAATCGAATTATCCAACTTCCCTCTTTTCCCGTATATATAGTCTACCCTTAGTCTATTTTGGACCTAACCCTATTTGCCAGGGATCCTCCCCAGCCGCCACCACTACACTCCATCCCATCACCCAGATCCATCGCCACCCACCTCCTCTGTTTCTGTGTCTGACCAATCCCGCAGCCTCCTCCCGATTCAGTCCAACCAGTCAGCCACGTCTCTTCTGCTCCGTTGGATTTTGAGCCAACGATGCAGCGCCCCTGAGCAGCTCCCGCACGAACCCGCTCCTCCTGCTTCGATCCCCGAGAAGATCGAGCCAGCAGTCCCCGCCGGCGAAGAGCAGCAGCGCCAACTTGAACTCCCCGTGAGCCGCCACTGATCCAGGCCGACCTCATCCCTCGCGCCCCTCTCTCCCTTCTTCTCCTTCCTCTGGTTTCTTTCTCTCAATCCTCTCTCTCTCTTCTATTTCCATGGACAGGAGCTCGCCGCCGCGTGGTTCTGCCTACGCCGATGTTCAAAGTTACCCGTGGAGCCTGGATCTGGTCCTCCACACGCCGGATCCGTCCGTTTTCCCGTGCCCGTTTTGCATCGTCCCAGCGCCGCTCGTCACCACGGCGCTTCCTTCGCTCGACCCGTGCGACCGCTCCTCTGCCTCATCCCAGGTTGCCCCGTCATGGTCTTGTCTCCGGCTGGAGCTGTCCATCCCCGACGCCTCCTCCACGTCGTTCTCTGCCGGCCATGAACCCAGCCGCCGCCATCTTCTTCCCCGAGGTCCGCCGATGCCGTGAGTCCCGCTGCCGCCTGCTTCCTCTCGTCAGGGACGAACGAGCGTTGACCGCGCCTCCAGTGCATCGGCAGCAAGGCCCACCTCCAGCGCCATCGTGGGCCGCGTGAGCAAGGCCTAGCCCAGCCGCTGCTAGAACCAAACCGCACCACAGAACGGGCCAAGCCCATGGGTGAGCTCCCCACAACCTTCGCTATTTGGCGCCATGGGCGTGTGATAGTCATGTTGCGCCTATGACCCTGTTGGCCCGTTTGCTCAGTTTCAGCCCGTAATGTTTTTTTTCAGTTCTACGAATTTAGTTTTTACTAGTACAATGCCCGTGCGTTGCTACAGGTCTTTTATCATTAATCTAATCTTATGTAAAGTTATGGTGCGGAGGAGACGCATCAGACAACGCCCATCACATTTAAAAACAAAGCGCCGAGGTAAATTTACATTGCACATTTACGTCAATTGGTCAACATGCTTGCCTTGACTCCAGGAATGCCTCCGGCTGATGGAGGTCGCCAGGTAGGGTTACGCTAATAGAAATATTTTGATTAAAAATCGATAGAAACTTTATGAAAAATAACGCCTAACTTGGAGCCTTGGACTTGCAAAGCCAGAGACGTGGTCCACGTCCATGGGCGAGTAAGGGAATCGTAGGAAAAATTGGATACACTTATATTGGTATTTCAGGTCTGCCCAATACATAGCGTTCCTGATATTTTGGATATTTTACGCCAAGTTTCTTACTAAACACAACAGGCCTCTCGCAATCTATCTTTGGTTTTGGGTGGTTTAACAAGAGGTATTGCTTCAACACGTTGTTTCCCAGTCGAAGCTCTCTTCTTCCGACTGTCCTAGATAGGGGCAAGAATATGTTGAGAGATAAGAATAAAAATGCTAGTAGTAAATAGGACAAAACCATAGTTAATCCAACAAGCTTCTTGGCAAAATTTCTGATCACAAAAAACGGAAAATTCATGTTGTGTGATTACATCGGTAGTACACATAGGAGTGACTCCATTCTGAAGCATCTGCCAAATACGGGGGCAAGATGTGAAGTTACATCAATATACTTGCAAACATAAGACAGAGCACAGACTTCATATCTTTGCTATCGGCTAGAGCTTCAGCTCCGATCCCTAAGTTAATATTCACATCTTCTCAGTAACAATGCAGTTATGCCCAACTTCTGGTCACACAAGGATCATGGACTGATTACAGGTCACGATTACAACATGAGCACAAGAGCAAGCATACACATGCCAAAAGACAGAATATGCGTTGACTGAATAACCTGCACGGAAGGCATTAGCACTACATTAATGTCCCTAAAATCTACACCAAAAATGTAGCAAAAATCCTGACAATTAGAATATATTGCAAAACAGAATGCCAAAGACAGTTCAGTATATATTACCAATGCAACTCAGTTATCAACAAAATGAGCTAACTAATTTAACTGGGCAAAAATGGATTTGATTGTGGTAACCAGTTAGAACACAAGGTAACAGTGTCTCGCGTGCTTGAGGCTGGTGCGGGGTAGGTTGGACCTAGCGAAGGACTGGATCCATCAGTGCGATTTATGCGGCCATATCTATCTGCAAGGGCGAACGACGAGATGGTCATCGAAGAAGCATTAGAGCAACAAAAGTCCTCGTGAACCTTTGGTTCTGTGGAGGGCAGGTAAAAGTAAGATTTTGTTCCAAAATTATTTGATAACAAGTTAAGTTTGAATGTGAAATTTGAGATTACAACAGTACAAAAAATAACTATAAAATGCTGAGGATCATCTCCCTTCAGAAATGTCATCAATTAAGAATGCTAAAAAGATCATCACAAATTACCTGAAGGCCTTATCTCTGCTGTAAAGAGATGATTGTAGGGGCACTTATACAAAGACAATGTCTTCTCCTCAAAGTGCACGGCCAACGCGGAATTTGCTGCCTTTAGTCTGTCCTAATTTTGCCATGAACCCCATGTCTGATTATCCACAAGAGCTCTGACAAACAACAAATCAGCTGGACCATGAAACAAAAGGACAATAAATTTACGAGGAAGGTGATTTTCTGTTATTGGCAAAACATTTGATAATTGATTAAACCCAACACTAACCACTACTTTGTCGCGCATCTATTGCCAAAATCGCAGCTTCTCTTATAGATCATAAGTGTGTAAGTGTGTGTGTGTGTAAGTGTGTGCACGCGCATACGCGCGCGTGTGGGTGCGTGTGTGCGTGTGCGTGCGTGTGCGCGTGCATGTGTGTGGGTAGGCGTGTGTGTGATATCTCTAAATCGAATAAACCTCCAAGTATGCAATTCATGAGCACAAAACAGAAATTATAGTTCAGTATCTCTAAAAAATGAAGCGGGAGGAGAGAAATCATGACTCACCTCACCCAACAACAAGGTGGAAACTGCAACCCAAGAAAAAGATGCCCTTCCCTCTCTCGGTGGAGAGCATGCATGCCTTCAGGAGGTGCCGACCTCAATCTCCTTCCTTCCTTCCTTGGAGGTGCTATCTAAGTACAAATTCCAAAAAAAAATACAAATCATCCAAAGGAGATTACTTTCCAGTAGTCAGGGGCCGCAAAATGCAGCCATGACAGATGACACACCTATTATACACATGCATTCACCTTTAAGAGTGACTAATCAGTAATCACTAAAAGGGAGTAGGAAATAAACAAAATACTCGTATTACTATTAAGAGATGAATAAAACATATCATTTTTTAGGCTTTTGCAACCAGTGGCAAGAAACAAATACATGTGCATCCTACTGCTGATTCCTCACAATAATAACCTACTTGATCAACACTGGTACAAAAATAAATATTATTTAAACGAACTAATCTTGAAAAATGGTAGTTGGATTAAGAAGCAATTAATTTGAAGAGACCAAGAATATTTGTGGAGATGGAAAAATGACTCCTCGTTGGCGTTCCAGCAAATAGGCTGTGAGCAACTCAGTCTGCTACGGAATAAAAGAAATTACGGAGCTAACCAATGTGCAAGATTGATTTCTATAAAACAGATTCACTTATATGCAATGGCATATGAGTGGTGGCAGGGTTATCTCACCACGGAAAAGGATTCTGAATCCTATCTCGCCGCAGAGTCCACACACCACAGCTCGCTGCAAAGGCTATCTCAGCGCCTGCCTCGAAGACACGAAGCAGGGGCGCTTGGAGCGGCCGGCATGGAGTTGACGAGCACGTGCTTGGAGGCTTGTTCTCCTCTCCGGGATCAGTCTGGACAAGGAGTAGCGTGAACCTCAGAGGAAGATCCCATTGTTGGCTGGGCTCAGGGAGCTTTTCGAGGAGCGAAAGTAATGGAGCAGCAGCTATAATGATTGGTCCTCACCATCCACCACCTCTTCATCCGGCTTTCCGGGTGGGCCGAGATCGTGGTACGATGGTGGCCGAGGCTGAACGCCGCAAAGCCTACTTTCCAACCACCATGTGGTCGCGCCCACCCGCCGCCGCTCACTGGTCTGCCATGAACAACTGCCTTCCACACGTACAAGCCAGCAGCAGCCAGCCAGTCGCCGTCGAAACAGCCGCTCACCATGCGTGATTAGAATATGAACGGAAGAGACCTAGGAGTGGGCTAAAAGAAAAGGAAAATTACATCAGTGCGAAAAGAAAAATTACTTCGCTGCCTTTGCCATGGAGCAACAATGTGGCGTGCTGGTGCAATCGGTATAATCCCACACAAAATCTTACTTGAAAACAACATCTCTGGTAAAATCTCCACATCATTGACCTCATCGGGTTTCAAGTATATCTTTCTCTCCTGGCATATACTCTGTATTAAATTAAGATGAATGAGCATCAACCACTCTAGTCTCAAGTAAAAGAATGAAACATTACTTCTGAAAGAACTACAAAAGAATGGTGTGCAGGAGCTTACTTCAAAACAATATCTCTGGTATAATCTCCACTGAAATAGCCATCTATCGAGTTTCCTTGATGACCCCTAGCAAGAATCAGTGCAAGATTGTTGGCCACTAAAAAATTAGGTACGCAACATTCAAGTAGAGACCGAAAAGTATCAAAACACCTAGCAGAAGTCATGCAACCTTCAACCATGATAAAGGAACACCCTTTCACTAAGACCGCATTTAATGGACTAAAATTATTGATAATAGCTAGGTCTTACCATAAGCGATCTGTTGTCAAATATTTTGCACTCTTATGTTGTCAATTATCAAGATAAAACGTCTCTAGACAGTCATTTCTACAAAACCCACCAAGTGACATTACAAAGAGCACCACAAGTGATGCTCCAACGGGTAGCCAATGGATAAACCTACACCTGCCAGGGCACCTTGGGTGCTAGCTAGTCTTGCTTCAGAAAAGGTAATGGTTTCAAGAATCGAGTGAATGGATCGTCCAAGGCTGAGAGCATTTTCTTTGCTGCGGCATCTGAAAAAAAATGTGGGATAAGAAAATTCAATCAACAGCGTAAGAACTGTAAAAACACAACATCTCTCAGTTCTGCACAGATCAATGCTTTATATATCTAAGTGGTTCGTTATGTTTCTGACAAAATTTCAGATTCAACCAAAGCAAGTACAAGACATATAACTGCATTTGATCCAATTATCAAATTCACTCGTATTTTCTAAAATATGAAGACTTGCAAAAGTGTGAGCCGTTGAGGCAGCTGATAAATTATATGATTCGTTATATGATAAATTAAGTGAATTTTTGTATGAATCACCGTGATTCTACCTACCATTCTATTAGTAATGTGATTTCCTTTATCCGTTGAATTCACATCTCATGTAGACATTAGGGTCGAGGAATGTGAGAAACGAAATCCCAGAACAACAGTACAATCATGTGCCTTTTAATTCCTACAACAATTATCCAATTTGCATGAGAATAGTTTCTCCTCAGATCACACAACTCCTGCATAATAACAGAACCATATTTATCAATCTTCAAGTCGATGACCTGAAGCAAATTAGTGGTAGCAGTGTCAATGAGTTTTGATCAAGGAATATATGTCTATATACTTGAAGCAAACAAAACACAAATATATCCAGTTTAAGGAGTTTAGCTATCACCTCATTAATTTGACCTCAACTTCTTTGGTGCTATAGCACATGTTTTCGCCAACAAGTGTTGTGAGGTGAATGTATTGAGATCAAGTAGTTTTAGTGCCATGGATAACCGTTAATGGCCAACAATCTGGTGCAAAAACAACTCAACAAAATGTTTAGATCATACTTTTATATAGGAATTATTAAGAGGGCTATTACTATGTACTACCTGTGTATTATGGAAAAAAATGGTCAGATCATTTTACCTTTAAGGTTGCTGTAATCTGCTCTAATCTGCTATACACTCTGATAGTTTCGAATATAGTTCAGTAGGCATAAGCCCGCCGTAGTTCCCTGTCAAGAAAAAAAGTGTGTTGGCAATGGAATCTTTTCAAAACTGTAAAGTAAAACACACACCACTGAAGAAATCAATCTTTAAGAAAGAAAAAAAATAGTACCTTAGTCAATACAGCTATCACTGAAAAGTAGTTCCCAAGTATAAGTGATGGCCAGGCCTAATTTATTTACAACGGGCCATCATATTGACAAGTAGCGGAAAATATAAATCAAGTCGCTGCCGACTTTGTATGGAGAAAATATCAGATATATCCTACTCTTATGGATTTGGTGTATCCCATATTAAGTGTAAGCGCCGTTTGCTGAAGGACTATTTGCAGAACAGAAGATTTCAATACTATGGGAATATTATATTGCATAGCTGACTATCTAATTATTCGGAAATCTATAACTCTAGAAGCACGATAAATTCAAGAATATTAACACCGTGCCGAATGCTGAAAACTTTTGTTGACCAATGACCACCAACATGTTTTCAGAAAATTGTGCCACAAGCAGTATATGCAAATACAATGGTAGTTTTTCAACCTGCTATGTGTATGGCACACAAGTTCATACCATTTTACTAAGCTAACAATGTTCACATAGTTCAGGCATCAAGACCGAATGGTAAAGTAACTGAAACAAAGACAAACTGAAAGGCTTCACAAAGTTTCGTTGTCAGTTTTGAACAGGAAATGATAGACAAAGAAGTTTGGAGCCTTTTGAGCCGACTAAAATTACTTAAATACTTTACCATAAGGTCCATAAGAACTTGAAATCAGGTAAATGTGGATTTGTTTTTTCAGATGGCAGATGTGAAATTTAGTGGGAAAGAGAGCACTTAATGATAAACCAAATCATGTACATGTGAGGCCAGGCACAACACTTTCTGTAATATATCCCCACTATCTAGATTATCATACTACAAGCATTTCACAAATTGTTAAACAACCATACAAAGGAACAGAGATATGCCCCCGCACACGGTACACTCCCCTTGAGAAAACTATAAAAGGGTCTTTCCGTCCTATGTGTTGACTCACCTAAACTAATCAGCATTGGATGAGAATTAGATGGACTGCAGGTAATCAAGCTAATTGCTTCGGAATTCAACTATGCGACGTGTGGTTGGATCACACATACTGTACCTTGTGGATATGTCAAGCGAATCATCAACTGAACATACAACAAACAGAACACAACAATTCATCTACCCACCAAAGGGGCAGACATTGATCACCGAGATTAAAAAATCATCAGAGATACACACTAAAAGGGACAACAAAAACAATCACCAATTGGCATACATATTTGACGCACCTCTGCCTTTGAACTGCATGTATGTGGCGCACACGACGCCCACCCGAAGTTTGGCGAAGTTCCTATAGACAGAAGGGAAGCAAAGAGTAAGCCTAATTTGAGCGATTTCAAGAGGAAATTCATCGTTTATTACTTTTTCTGATGGAGCGAGATTCAAAATAACAAAATCTTGCACTCACTGTGTCACGAGGTCGTGCATGGATGCCATCCGTGGCGACCAACGCATCCACCTCCCGAAGCGCCGCGCCTGGAGCGCGCCCATGTAGGCGGCCGCATCGTAGCCCGCGTCCCCGTTGGCGTCGAGCGCGAGGGAGAAGGCGAGCTCGCCCCCGCCCTCCTCCGCCAGAGAGCGCTTGCCGGCGGCGGAGGCAAGGAGATGCTGGTCCTGGGCGGACTTGCCGGAGAGCAGGAGGAACGTGGTGGCGGCTGGGGCTCCGCCGCTGCTGCTATGCTCGGCTGCGGGAGCGGGAGCGGCGACCTAGCGCGCACATCGGTGGGGAGGCTGGCCAGCGCCGGCGGCGGCTCCAATCGGTCCTCGGCGGCGGCGGATCGTCTCGGATCTCGGCGGTGGCTCGTATCGGAGTATAGATGGGATCGAGAGGAGTCGGCAATGAAGGATGGGATCGATGGAGCGTTTTTTCTGCTGGGTGTGGGGTTTTCTTTGGCCTGCGTGGGGTGGGGTGGGGGTGAGGACGAAAAAAAACCAGCGAAAAAAAACTGGACAAAAATGGTGGGACGAAAATGATGGGACGAAAATAAAACCCGGAACGCGGACTACCAACTGAGACATTAGGAGTAGAGATTCTAGGAACTGCAGTTTTACAGAAAAACCCTCCATGTTCATTCATTTAATATCTCACAAACCGTGCATCGGATTAAAATAAGTTATATATGGAAAAATGCTTGGAATCTTGTCTAGTTTCATAATACCCAACTTTCAACCATGGTTGAAATGTTTAACTTGCTGTTTGCATCAATTTTCTCATAGGCCATGTTAAAATGATTTAATTCATAACTAAATAACCGTAGCTCCAAATCTAATAAACTTTATATGTAAATGGGGTAGAAAAATGCATAGTTTACCATGGGGTACTTGTTTTGCATGTTTAATAACTCTAAAATTGTGTTTAGGGCAGAACAGTACCAAACCAAAAATATGCACATGAGGAGTTTTCGGACTTGTTGTTTTGTTGTTCCGGCCTCATTTAAATTTGCCTAGATAGATAGTTTCATTATGCTTCACCTCTTGCCATGGTAACAACATTTAATATTGTTGAGTACATAAACAAGATCGAACTGAATAAGTAATGTGGTGTTTCGTCAATATGCAACGGAGTTGCATAATGTGCTCCACTTAATTTGTAGGATTGTTTGTGCACTTTGCCATGCCATGCTTCATTAAACCGGACATGCATCATATTTGATTGTGCATCATGCCATGTTTATGTGGTGGTTGTTTACTATGTTGTTTGCTTCTTTCCGGTGTGCTTCTTCGGGTTGGTTCCGATAACGTCGTGTGGTGAGGATTCGTTTGACTACGTCCGTTTGTCTTCTTCATGGACTCGTTCTTCTTCCTTGCAGGATTTCAGGCAAGATGACCATACCCTCGAAATTACTTCTATCTTTGCTTGCTAGATGCTCGCTCTTTTTCTATGCCTATGCTGCGATACCTACCACTTGCTTATCATGCCTCCCATATTGTTGAACCAAGCCTCTAACCCACCTTGTCCTAGCAAACTGTTGTTTGGCTATGTTACCGCTTTGCTCAGCCCCTCTTATAGCATTGTTAGTTGCAGGTGAAGATTGAAGTTTGTTCCTTGTTGGAACATGGAGATGTTGTTCCTTGTTGGAACATGTTTACTTGTTGGGATATCACTATATATATCTTATTTAATTAATGCATCTATATACTTGGTAAAGGGTGGAAGGCTCGGCCTTATGCCTGGTGTTTTGTTCCACTCTTGCCGCTCTAGTTTCCGTCATATCGGTGTTATGTTCCCGGATTTTGCGTTCCTTACGCGGTTGGGCTATTATGGGAACCCCTTGACAGTTTCGCCTTGAATAAAACTCCTCCAGCAATGCCCAACATTGGTTTTACCATTCGCCACCTAGCCTTTTTTCCCTTGGGTTCCGCGGACTCAAGGGTCATCTTTATTTAAACCCCCGGGCCAGTGCTCCTCTGAATGTTGGTCCAACCTGTCAGCCGCCGGTGGCCACCAGGGGCAACTCTGGGCTGGCCTACCAGAAGTTTGGACAATCTGAGTGTGCCCTGAGAACGAGATATGTGCAGCTCCTATCGGGATTTGTCGGCACATTCGGGCGGTGTTGCTGGACTTGTTTTACCATTGTCGAGGATGTCTTGTAACCTGGATGCCGAGCCTGATCGGATTGTCTTGGGAGAAGGAATATCCTTCGTTGACCGTGAGAGCTTGTGATGGGCTAAGTTGGGACACCCCTGCAGGGATTTGAACTTTCGAATGCTGTGCCCGCGGTTATGGGCAGATGGGAATTTGTTAACGTCTTGTTGTAGAAAACTTGAAGTTGACCTTAATTAAAATGCATCAACCGCGTGTGTAACCATGATGGTCTCTTTCCAGCGGAGTCCGGGAAGTGAACACGGTGTTGGAGTTATGCTTGACGTAGGTTGCTCTAGGATCACTTCTTGATCATAGTTTCTCGATCGTGCTTTGCCTTCTCTTCTCGCTCTCTTTTACGTATATGTTAGCCACCAAATATGCTAGTCGCTTGCTGCAGCTCCACCTCATACCTTTACCTTACCCATAAGCTTAAATAGTCTTGATCGCGAGGGTGTGAGATTGCTGAGTCCCCGTGACTCACAAATACTTCCAAAACCAGTTTGCAGGTGCCGATGATACCGTGCAGGTGACTCAACCAAGCTCAAGGAGGAGCTCTATGAAGATCTTGTCCTTTGTGTTGCTTCGTTCTAGTTGATCAGTAGTGGAGCCTAGTTGGGGTCGATCGGGGATCTGTGTAGCATTTGGGGTAGTCTTCTTTTATTTTGGTTCCGTAGTCGGACCTTGAGTGTATCTGAATGATGTAATGCTTTATTCATGTAATTGTGTGAAGTGGCGATTGTAAGCCAACTATGTATCTCTTTCCCTTATGTATTACATGGGTTGTGTGAAGATTACCTCACTTGCGACATTGCTTTCAATGCGGTTATGCCTCTAAGTCGTGCTTCGACATGTGGGAGATATAGCCGCATCGAGGGTGTTACACCATCCCAAACTGCTTTCATGCCAGATAAGAACATCCTTGAAGGGGTGGTGGTCCTGCATGAAATGCTCCATGAAATCCATACAAAAAACTAGATGGGGTGGTTTTCAAAGTGGATTTCGAAAAAGCGTACGACAAAGTCAAATGGCCATTCCTTCAACGGGCGTTGAGGATGAAAGGTTTTGATCTAGCTTGGCGAAGACAGATAGAATCTTTCATGCAACAAGGCAGTGTTGGAATCAAAGTGAATGATGACATAGGTCGTTATTTCCAAACACATAAGGGCCTGAGACAAGGAGATCCAATGTCACCTATTCTGTTCAACATTGTAGTTGACATGTTGACAATTCTAATAGGGAGGGCTAAGGATGTTGGACAGGTAGGTAGCTTGGTACTCCATCTATTTGATGGAGGTGTATACATCCTACAGTACGCTGATGATACTATCATCTTTATGGAGCATGACTTGGCGAAGGCGCGAAACATGAAGCTGGTGTTATGCTTGTTCGAACAATTGTCTGGTCTGAAAATTAATTTTCACAAGAGTGAATTGTTCTGCTTTGGTAGAGCTAAGGAGGAACAAGAGGCATATACGCAATTGTTCGGGTGTGAATTGGGGGCTTTACCTTTTACGCATTTAGGTATACCCATTCATCACCGTAAGCTAACAAATAGTGAATGGAAGTGCATTGAGGATCGCTTTGAGAAGAAATTGGGATGCTGGAAGGGCAAACTGATGTCATATGGAGGCCGGTTAGTTCTTATTAATTCGGTGCTCACTAGTATGCCCATGTTCCTTTTGTCTTTTTTTGAAGTGCCAGTGGGAGTTCGGAAAAGACTCGACTTCTATCGATCTCGTTTTTTCTGGGAAAGAGATGAGTTGAAGAGAAAGCATAGATTATCTAGATGGGACATTATTTGTCGACCAAAGGACCAAGGGGGTCTTGGTATCGAAAATCTTGAGGTAAAGAACAAATGTATCCTCAATAAATGGCTGTATAAGCTTTCTCGAGAGACCGAGGCCACTTGGGCCCATATTCTGCGTAATAAGTACCTTCATTCCAAGACCTTATCCCAGGTGATGGTGAGGCCGATGGATTCACCTTTCTGGAAAGGCCTGATGCGAGTTAAATCGCTCTTCTTTAACTGGACCAAGGTGGTTATCGGTAACGGTACTTCTACAAGATTCTGGGAGGATACCTGGCTAGGGGATACGCCATTGGCGGTTCAGTATCCTTCTCTCTATAGTATTGTTCAACGAAGGGATGTGACCATTGAGACGGTATGTCAGTCCACGCCTCTACATATTAGCTTCAGGAGAGCTTTAGCTGGTAACCATTGGGAAGCTTGGCTCCATCTTGTGAGAAGACTGATGGAGGTTCAAATTTCTCAACGTCCAGATCGGTTGTGTTGGAAGCTTACGAGGAATGGAGAATTTACGGTTAAATCCATGTACTTGGATGTTATTAATTCTAGTTCTATTCCTACGTCAAAACATGTTTGGCATGTCAAAGTTCCCTTGAGAGTTAAAGTGTTTATGTGGTTTGTGCATAAACAAGTCATTTTAACTAAGGATAACTTGATTAAACGCAACTGGACTGGATCCGGTCGGTGTAGCTTTTGTGATACAGATGAAACTATCAAGCACCTCTTTCTCGATTGTCCTATGGCAAAAATTCTATGGCAATCAGTGACCATAGTCTTTAATATTACTCCTCCACATAATATTAACACGTTATTTGGAACGTGGTTGGATGGGATTGAGCCCCAAACAGCGAGACACATTCATGTAGGAGTATGTGCGTTATTATGGGCTATCTGGAATTGCAGAAATGATTTAGTCTTTAACAGAACATCAAATACTCATTTTTTGCAGGTTATGTTCCGAGCCACTGCTTTGATCCATATGTGGTCATTACTCACTCCGACGGAGGCCAGGGAGCGTTTGGTTACTGGATCTATCCGATGGGAGATGGTTGCACGGGATATTTTCAGCCAGTTTGGATGGTGGTCATGTAATAGGATAGGCATTTAGTTTTCTTGTCTTTCTCTTGCCGGCCGGCTGTGGCATTTGTTTTTCATCCTTAGCTCCGTGTGAGCAGCTTTGTTTGAGACTTGTGGACTTGTGTTGAACCTATTTGCTTGTTTAATAAAGGTGGCCGTATGCATCTATCCGATGCAGAGGTCGGGGATGTCCCCCTTTTCCAAAAAAAATCTTGATGTCTCAAGCCAGCTGTTCCTCTAAAGTGGTGCACAGCTCCAGGCACAAGATGATGTTGATTCCACAATTTTGGTGGTGCTAAATGTGCATACCGATCCAGAGAGCCATCACAGAGATCATCACTATTCTTATAAAAACCGAGTTGATGATGATGGTGTGCTTGCCATCTTGTAATATAGACCGCCCCTTCTATATCTGACGAATAGAAAGTAAACTATGACAATTTTGTAAACAGATACCGCACCTCTCTTCACATTTGCAGATAAGGCCTTCCCTCGTTCATCCTTATCTCCCACAATCTCATTGTTGAGCAATTAAAAAAGAAACCCTTTCGAACAATCTGGCATGGTGGCCGCTGCCGGCACCGTCCATCCCCATGCCTCCGCTCAGTCCGACCACCAATCACCACCACGCACCACTCCTCCTCGCCTTATCTCTCATCTTTCTCGAGATATCAATAGTTTTTTACACATGGAATTACTCCCGTGTGGGTCAATTACAACAGGTGTTTTATAAAAAAATGCATCTTGATGTTTCGTAAAATGCATGGGCATCTTGCTAGTTTTTCCAGAAAGCACAGACGTGTTTGCTATATATGCAATATATGTTCCGAGTCCTCAATCTCTCCACAAAGAGAACTGCATATGGCATTACTGTTACGTTCCAAGATCTACTCACTAGCCGGAAGGAGCCGTCTAACCGCTTGCCAAAGAAAGATATTAATTTTGAGGGGAATGTGATCCCTTCACACCCTCGGAAACTTGCCCGTGGGACGGCTCAACATGAGTCTAGAGTAAAAGATTTAACCGAAAATTTGCCAGAAGCTGAATGATGTGAGACGATTCGCTCCCTATCGTTGAGAGAGTCGGAAATAGGGCACATAAGGGAGTGAATAGCATAAAACTACCGCAATTCACCTTAGGGTTCCAAAAAAAAAACTACCAAAAATATATTTTTGATTGATAACTACCACTTTTGGCGTCAGTTGTTTCAAAAAACCAAAAACCAAAAACAATCGCTAACAATTTAAGTTGTTTTCTGACATTCCGGGCCGGCCAATTAGGCCACACGTCAACACGGCGCGAGACGACGCGGCCATTAACAAGACTTACACGACCGGTGCGGTCGGAACCCAAACGGGCTCGCTCATAAACGGACAGAGGTGGCATTGTCTCCCTCACTCCCCTGCCCGTACTCCTCTTACTCTCACTCTTCTCTTTGGTCCTACCTCAACACCGCCGCCGCCCACATGTAAGAAGCCACATCACTCACGTATGGACCCTCTTGCTAGCATCCACGTCAGCGCTGCACTGGGCCCACATGTCAGAATCGTTGACCGGTCAAATGACACATCGTCACCGAAAAAACAATGCCTGGTCCCACATGTAAGTAGCCACATCAGCATCTTCTAGGCCCATATGTCAACAGCGTTGATTGATCAAAACTGACGCCGACTTATTATTCACGGGACCGTCAATGATAAAACCCACAGCGGACCCACATGGATGAAGCCACGTCAACAACTGCTAGCCCCACTTGTTAGAACCATTGGCCCATCAAACCCACGGACCGATCACTCGTGACCGATTATCATCAACAAAAACTATCTTAGACGACAAATTGGCCTATCATAGGTGACATTCTAGGTCGACAGCAAAAACATCCATCATCGACAATTTTGGGTTTGTCACCTAAGACACGATCTTCCGTAACGGAGGAATTGGTACCGTGAAGATTTTTTTATGATGACGCTTAAGTGGCGGTGGGGGAACGTCACCGGAGCATTTTCCATGATGAAAAATTGTTTTACGTGACACAAGTGAAACATCACAAAATAGAGAAAAATTTGTAGTGCACTCACCACCCCCTCTCCAACTGTTCCTCTCCCTATCAACATTCGTCAATGTCCTCTCCGCCATCGTCCACCGATCACCGCTTTTATATATGCATGATTATGTATGTATGGTTGTATGCCATGCGGTACCGACTATGAGCCGAGGAAACATTTGTGAGATGTGTATTTCCTTGTGTGGTTTATTTTTCAAGAAAATATACATGAGTGCCAATGTTTTGACGAAATGTTGATTCGTCAATGTGTAATCAAATTTCTATACTTTTGGCAAACTCATGCCTATTTTTATAATGAATTTTATATATTGTTACAATTATAGATATTTTCAACATTATCTAACAATTTAATATTCTATTGGTTTGTCAATGTAGCAAATGGATTGCATGTGTCGCAGGTGTGGCAACAGGAGGGTACTAAGGTGCGACCAGGTGGTTCAACACCACACTAGGTACCTAATGAATAATTACCTCTCCCTTGTGCTTGCAGAGAGCTTCACACAAAAGACAATATGTTTTATGAATGGATAATTTCTTTAATGTTGCTAATTTTTGTTTATGAACAAATGTCTAATTTTTTATTTGATTTTGCTCACAACGTATAGTGCTTTGCAAGGGGAAGTCTTGGAGATCCTGGACATTCACATGGACCAGGAGACCAAAGTTAAACCCATGTCCATAGAAAGGAGGGCTTTAACTTGTACTTCCTCCATTTCAAATTACTCGTCACAGAAATGAACGTATCTAGAACGAAAATTCATCTAGATACATCCATTTCTGCGACGAGTAATTCGGAACGGAGGGAGTAGTATATATCATAAATGAAAAATAATCAAGCCTTTCTTGGTTGCGAAGGTTGGAGAGTATTAGCCAAAGCATATGATAACCCACAAGTATAGGGGATCGGAATAGTTTTCGAGGGTAGAGTATTCAACCCAAATTTATTGATTCGACACAAAGGGAGCCAAAGAATATTCTCAAGTATTAACAGTTGAGTTGTCCATTCAACCGCACCTGAAAGACTTAATATCTGCAGCAAAGTATTTAGTAGCAAAGTAATATGGAAGTAATGGTAACGGTGACAACGGTAATAGTATTGGTTTTGTAGTAATTGTAACAATGGCAACGGTAAAGTAACTAAGCAAAGATCAATATGTGAAAAGCTCGTAGGCAATGGATCGGTGATGGATAATTATGTCGGATGTGATTCCTCATGCAACAATTATAACATAGGGTGACACAGAACTAGCTCTAGCTCATCAATATAATGTAGGCATGTATTCCGAATATAGTCATACGTGCTTATGGAAAAGAACTTGCATGACATCTTTTGTCCTACCCTCCCGTGACAGCGGGGTCCTATTGGAAACTAAGGGATATTAAGGCCTCCTTTTAATAGAGTACCGGACCAAAGCATTAACACTTAGTGAATACATGAACTCCTCACACTACGGTCATCATCGGGAGTGGTCCCGATTATTGTCACTTCGGGGTTACTGGATCATAACACATAGTAGGTGACTATTGACTTGCAAAATAGGATCAAGAACTCACATATATTCATGGAAACATAATAGGTTCAGATCTGAAATCATGGCACTCTGGCCCTAGTGACAATCATTAAGCATAGCAAAGTCATAGCAACATCAATCTCAGAACATAATGGATACTAGGGATCAAACCCTAACAAAACTAACTCGATTACTTGATAAATCTCATCCAACCCATCACTGTACAGCAGACCTACAATGGAATTACTCACGCACGGCGGTGAACATCATGAAATTGGTGATGGAGGAAGGTTGATGATGATGATGGCGACGGATTCCCCTCTCCGGAGCCCCGAACGGACTCCAGATCAGCCCTCCCGAGAGAGATTAGGGCTTGGCGGCGGCTCCGTATCGTAAAACACGATGAATCCTTCTCTCTGATTTTTTTTCTCCCCGAACATGAATATATAGAGTTGGATTTGAGGTCGGTGGAGCATCAGGGGGCCCACGAGACAGGAGATGTGCGCTAGGTGGGTGGGCGCGCCCCCACCCTCGTGGACAGGATGTGGGCCCTTGATGTTGATTCTTTCGCTAGTATTTTTTTATATATTCCAAAAATATTCTCCGTGAAGTTTCAGGTCATTCCGAGAACTTTTATTTCTGCACAATAATAACACCATGGCAATTCTGCTGAAAACAGCGTCACTCCGGGTTAGTTCCATTCAAATCATGCAAGTTAGAGTCCAAAACAAGGTCAAAAGTGTTTGGAAAACTAGATACGATGGAGACGTATCAACTCCCCCAAGCTTAAACCTTTGCTTGTCCTCAAGCAATTCAGTTGACAAACTGAAAGTGATAAAGAAAACATTTTACAAACTCTATTTGATCTTCTTGTTGTAAATATGTAAAGCCAGCATTCAAGTTTTCGGCAAATATTATGAACTAACTATATTCACAATAACATTTAGGTCTCATGTTTACTCATATCAATGGCATAATCAACTAGCGAGCAATAATAGTAAATCTCGGATGACAACACTTTCTCAAAACAATCATAATATGATATAACAAGATGGTATCTCGCTAGCCCTTTCTGAGACTGCAAAACATAAATGCAGAGCACCTCTGTAGTTCAAGGACTGACTAAACATTGTAATTCATGGTAAAAGAGATCCAGTCATAGTCATACTCAATGTAAACTAATAGTAATACATGCAAATGATAGCGGTGCTCTCCAACTGGTGCTTTTTAATAGGAGGGTGATGACTCAACATAAAAGTAAATAGATAGGCCCTTCTCAGAGGGAAGCAGGGATTTGTAGAGGTGCCAGAGCTCGATTTTGAAATAGAGATAAATAATATTTTGAGTGGTATACTTTCATTGTGAACATAACAACCAAGAGATCTCGATATCTTCCATGCTACACACATTATAGGCGGTTCCCGAACAGAATGATAAAGTTTATACTCCCCCTACCACCAACAAACATCAATCCATGGCTTGTCCGAAACAATGGGTGCCTCCAACTAACAACAATCCTGGGGAAGTTTTGTTTGCAATTATTTTAATTTAAGCATGGGACTGGCCATCCCGGTTACCAGCCATTTTCTCGTCAGTAGGGAGCGGGGTCCACTCCTCTTGAGAATAAACCACCTAGCATGGAAGATATAGACAGCCCTAGTTGATACATGAGCTATTCGATCATACAAAACAGAATTTCATTTGAAGGTTTAGAGTTTGGCACATACAAATTTACTTGGAACGGCAGGTAGATACCGCATATAGGAAGATATGGTGGACTCATATGGAATAAATTTTTGGGTTTATGGAAGTGGATGCACAAGCAGTACTCCCGCTTAGTACAAGTGAAGGCTAGAAAGAGACTGGGAAGCGACCAACTAGAGAGCGACAACAGTCATGAATATGCATTAAAATTAATCAACACTGAGTGCAAGCATGAGTAGGATATAATTCACCATGAACATAAATATCGTGGAGGCTATGTTGATTTTGTTTCAACTACATGCGTGAGCATGTGCCAAGTCAAGCCACTCAAATCGTTCAAAGGAGGATACCACCCTATCATACCACATCACAACCATTTTAATAGCATGTTGGCACGCGAGGTGAACCATTATAAACTCCTAGCTAATTAAGCATGGCATGAGAAACTATAATCTTTAATTGTCATTGCAAACATGTTTCATTCATAATAGGTTGAATCAGGAACAATGAACTAATCATATTTACAAAAACAAGATAGGTCGAGTTCATACCAGCTTCTCTCATCTCAATCAGTCCATCATATATCGTCATTATTGCCTTTCACTTGCACGACCGAACGGTGTGGATAATAATAATAATAGTGCATGTGCATTGGACTAAGTTAGAATCTGCAAGCATTTAATGCATAGGAGAAGACAAGGTAATATGGGCTCTCTGTTGGATCAACAATAATGCATATGAGAGCCATTCAACATTTTCATCATGGTCTTTGATGTCTACTACACAACCTTCTTCTTGTAGACGTTGTAGGGCCTCCAAGTGCAGAGGTTTCTAGGACAGTAGCAAATTTCCCTCAAGTGGATGACCTAAGGTTTATCAATCTGTAGGAGGCGTAGGATTTAAACGGTCTCTCTCAAGCAACCCTACAACTAAATAACAAAGAGTCTCTTGTGTCCCCAACACACCCAATACAATGGTAAATTGTATAGGTGCACTAGTTCGGCGAAGAGATGGTGATACAAGTGGTATATGGATGGTAGATAAAGGCTTTTGTAATCTGAAAATATAAAAACAGCAAGGTAACAAATGATAAAAGTGAGCGTAAACGGTATTGCAATGCGTTGAAACAAGGCCTAGGGTTCATACTTTCGCTAGTGTAAGTTCCCTCAACAATACTAACATAATTGGATCACATAACTATCCCTCAACATGCAACAAAGAGTCACTCCAAAGTCACTAATAGCAGAGAACAAACGAAGAGATTATGGTAGGGTACGAAACCACCTCAAAGTTATTCTTTCCAATCAATCCGTTGGGCTATTCCTATAGATGTCACAAACAGCCCTAGAGTTCGTACTAGAATAACACCTTAAGACACAAATCAACCAAAACCCTAATGTCACCTAGATACTCCAGTGTCACCTCAAGTATCTGCGGGTATGATTATACGATATGCATAACACAATCTCAGATTCATCTATTCAACCAACACAAAGGACCTCAAAGAGTGCCCCAAAGTTCCTACCGGAGAATCACGAAGAAAACATGTGCCACCCCCTATGCATAGGTTCATGGGCGGAACCTGCAAGTTGATCACCAAAACATACATCAAGTGAATCACGTGATATCCCATTATCACCACAGATATCCACGGCAAGACATGTATCAAGTGTTCTCAAATCTTTAAAGACTCAATCCGATAAGATAACTTCAAAGGGGAAACTCAATTCATTACAAGAGAGTAGAGGGGGGAGAAAACATCATAGGATCCAACTATAATAGAAAACCTCGTGATACATCAAGATCGTATCATCTCAAGAACACGAGAGAGAGAGATCAAACACATAGCTATTGGTACATACCCTCAGCCCCGAGGGAGAACTACTCCCTCCTCGTCATGGAGAGTGCCGGGATGATGAAGATGGCCACCGGAGAAGGATTCCCCCTCCACCAGGGTGCCGGAATGGGTCTAGATTGGTTTTCAGTGGCTACGGAGGCTTCTGGTAGCGGAACTCCCGATCTAATCTCTGTTCTGGAAGTTTTAGGGTACGTAGGTATATATGGGTGCAGGAAGTACGTCGGTGGAGCTTCGGGGGCCCCACGAGGCAGGGGGCGCGCCCTAGGGGGGGCGCCCCCACCCTCGTGAGCACCTCCCTTGGCTCCTGACGTGGGGTCCAAGTCCATCTGGTAGCTTTCCTTCCGAAAATAACTTCTCCAGTTGATTTCGTTCCGTTTCGACTCTGTTTGATATTCCTTTTCTTCGAAACACTGAAATAGGCAAAAACAACAATTCTGGGCTGGGCCTCCGGTTAATAGGTTAGTCCCAAAAATAATATAAAAGTGGATAATAAAGCCCAATATTGTCTAAAACAGTAGATAATATAGCATGGAGCAATCAAAAATTATAGATACGCTGGAGACGTATCAAGCATCCCCAAGCTTAATTCATGCTCGTCCTCGAGTAGGTAAATGATAAAAACATAATTTATTGATGCGGAGTGCTACTTGGCATAATTTCAATGTAATTCTTCTTAATTGTGGTATGAATATTCAGATGCGAAAGATTCAAGAAAAAAGTTCATATTGACATAAAAATGATAATACTTCAAGCATACTAACGAAGCAATTATGTCTTCTCAAAATAACATGGCCAAAGAAATTTCATCCCTACAAAATCATATAGTTTAGTCATGTTTCATTTTCGTCACACAAGAATGCTTCTCATCATGGACAACCCCAATGACAAGCCAAGCAATTGTTTCATACTTTAGTAATCTCAAACCTATAAACTTTCACGCAACACATGAGCGCGAGCCATGTATATAGCACTATGGGTGGAATAGAATATAATGAGCGGGGTTATGTGGAGAAAACAAAAAGGAGAAAGTCTCACATCAACGAGGCTAATCAATGGGCTATGGAGATGCCCACCGATTGATGTTAATGCAAGGAGTAGGGATTGCCATGCAACGGATGCACTAGAGCTATAAATGTATGAAAGCTCAACAAAAGAAACTAAGTGGGTGTGCATCCAACTTGCTTGCTCACGAAGACCTAGGGAACTTGAGGAGGCCCATTGTTGGAATATACAAGCCAAGTTCTATAATGAAAAATTCCCACTAGTATATGAAAGTGATAACATGAGAGACTCTCTACTATAAAGATCATGGTGCTACTTTGAAGCACAAGTGTGGTAAAAGGATAGTAACATTGTCTCTTCTCTCTTTTTCTCTCATTTTTTGGCCTTTCTCTTTTTTTGGGCCTTCTATTTTTTATGGCCTTTCTTTTTTTATTCCTCACTTGGGACAATGCTCTAATAATGATGATCATCACACTTCTATTTATTTACAACTCAATGATTAGAACTCGATACTAGAACAAAGATGACTCTATATGAATGCCTCCGGCGGTGTACCGGGATATGCAATGACTCATAAGTGACATGTATGAAAAATTATGAATGGTGGCTTTGCCACAAATACGATGTCAACTACATGATCATGCAAAGCAATATGACAATGATGATGAGTGTCATAATAAACGGAACAGTGGAAAGTTGCATGGCAATATATCTCGGAATGGCTATGGAAATGCCATAATAGGTAGGTATGGTGGCTGTTTTGAGGAAGATATAAGGAGGTTTATGTGTGAAAGAGCGTACCATATCACGGGGTTTGGATGCACCGGCGAAGTTTGCACCAACTCTCAATGTGAGAAAGGGCAATGCACGGTACCGAAGAGGCTAGCAAGGATGGAAGGGTGAGAGTGCGTATAATCCATGGACTCAACATTAGTCATAAAGAACTCACATACTTATTGCAAAAATCTACAAGTCATCAAAAACCTCGGCACTAGGCGCATGCTCCTGGGGGGATAGATTGGTAGGAAAAGACCATCGCTCGTCCCCGACCGCCACTCATAAGGAGGACAATCAAATAACACCTCATGTTTCAAATTTGTTACATAACGTTTACCATACGTGCATGCTACGGGACTTGTAAACTTCAACACAAGCATTTCTCAAATTCACAACTACTCAACTAGCACAACTTTGATATTATTACCTCCATATCTCAAAACAATCATCAATCATCAAACTTCTCTTAGTATTCAATACTCTATATGAAAGTTTTTACTAATCTTGTATACCTAGCATATTAGGATTTTAAGCAAATTACCATGCTATTTAAGACTCTCAAAATAATCTAAGTGAAGCATGAGAGTTCATCTATTTCTTCAAAATAAAACTACCACCATGCTCTAAAAGATATAAGTGAAGCACTAGAGCAAATGACAAACTACTCCGAAAGATATAAGTGAAGATCAATGAGTAGTCGAATAATTATGCAACTATGTGAAGACTCTCTAACATTTAATAATTTCAGATCATGGTATTCTATTGAAACAGCAAGCAAAGCAAAATATAATGACAATCTAAGAATAGCAAACATCATGTGAAGAAGCAAAAACTTAGGATCAACCAAAACTAACCGATAATTGTTGGAGAAGAAAGGCGGGATGCCAACCGGGGCATCCCCAAGCTTAGATGCTTGAGACTTCTTTAAATATTATCTTGGGATGCTTTTGGCATCCCCAAGCTTGAGCTTTTGTGTCTCCTTAATTCCTCTCATATCATGGTCTCCCTAAATCTCAAAAGCTTCATCCACACAAAACTCAACAAGGACTCGTGAGATAAGTTAGTATAAACCATTGCAAAAACCTTATCATACTCTACTGTAGCAAATCACTAAAATTATTATTCAACATTGCATACTAAATGCCTCTGCATATTTAATAGTCCTATCCTCAAATAGAATCATTAAAGAAGCAAACATATGCAAACAATGCAAACATAACAGCAATCTGCCTAAACAGGATAGTCCGTAAATAATGCTGCAACATCCATACTTCCCTAGCTCCAAAAATTATGAAAGAAAATGTACACTGTAGTAAATTTATCAGAGCTTAATATGCAAAAGGTTTCAACATTTTATCACATTCTGACTTTTCTAGGGAATTATTGCAACAGCGGTAAACTTTCTGTTTTCAAACAGCAACATGTATACTTGTTACATAGGCATAGTAAAGGCTATCAATGCCACTTTTATTGAAATGAAAGATGCAAAAAATTGTTCTAAATAACAGCAAGCAAATCCTAACAAAATAAATTGACGCTCCAAGCAAAACACATATCATGTGGCGAATAAAAATATAGCTCCAAGTAAAGTTACCGATGAATGAAGACGAAAGAGGGGATGCCTTCCAGGGCATCCCCAAACTTAGGCTCTTGGCTATCCTTGAATATTACCTTGGGGTGCCTCGGGAATCCGCAAGCTTAGGCTCTTGGCACTCCTTATTCCATAGTCCATCAAATCCTTACCCAAAACTTGAAAACTTCACAACACAAAACTTAACAGAAAACTCGTAAGCTCCGTTAGTATAAGAAAATAAATCACCACTTCAAGGTACTGTAATGAACTCATTATTTATTTATATTTGTGTTAAACCTACTGTATTCCAACTCCTCTATGGTTTATAAACTATTTTACTAGCCATAGATTCATCAAAATAAGTAAATAACACATCGAAAACAGAATCTGTCAAAAACAGAACAGTCTGTAGTAATCTGGATCAAACATATACTTCTGAAACTCATAAAATTCTCAAATAAATTTCTGGACCTGAGAAATTTATCTATTAATCATATTAAAAAAGAATTAACTAAATAGCACTCTCCAAATAAAAATGGCAGCAATTCTCATGAGCGCTAAAGTTTCTGTTTTTTACAGCATGATCACAAAGACTTCCCCCAAGTCTTCCCAAAGGTTCTACTTGGCACAAACACTAATTAAAAGCATAAAACCACATCTTAAACAGAGGCTAGATGAATTATTTATTACTAAACAGGAGCAAAAATCAAGGAACTAAAATAAAATTGGGTTGCCTCCCAACAAGCGCTATCGTTTAACGCCCCTAGCTAGGCATGATAATTTCAATGATGCTCACATAAAAGATAAGAATTGTAAAATAAAAAGAGCATCATGAAGAATATGACTAGAACATTTAAGCCTAAACCTCTTCCTATGCATAGGGATTTTGTGAGCAGACAACTTGTGGCAACAATAATCAGCTAGCATAGGAAGGTAAAACAAGCATAACTTCAAAACTTTAAGCACATAGAGAGGAAACTTGATATTATTGCAATTCCTACAAGCATATATTCCTCCCTCATAATAATTTTCAGTAGCATCATGAATGAATTCAAAAATATAACCAGCACCTAAAGCATTCTTTTCATGGTCTACAAACATAGAAAATTTACTACTCTCCACATAAGCAAAATTCTTCTCATGAATAATAGTGGGAGCAAACTCAACAAAATAACTATCATGTGATTGAAAATTAAGATCAAGATGACAAGTTTCATGGTTATCATTATTCTTTAAAGCATACATGTCATCAAAATAATCATCATAGATAGGAGACATGCTTTCATCATAGTAAATTTGCTCATCAAAGCTTGGGGGACAAAAAATATCATCTTCATCAAACATAGATTCCCCAAGCTTGTGGCTTTGCATATCATTAGCATCATGGATATTCAAGGAATTCATACTAACAACATTCAATCATGCTCATCATTCAAATATTTAGTGCCAAACATTTTAATGCATTCTTCTTCTAGCACTTGAGCACAATTATCCTTTCCATCATTCACGAAAGATATTAAAAAGGTGAAGCATATGAGACAAACTCAATTCCATTTTTTTATAGTTTTCTTTTTATAAACTAAACTAGTGATAAAACAAGAAACTAAAAGACTCGATTGCAAGATCTAAAGATATACCTTCAAGCACTCACCTCCCCTGCAACGGCGCCAGAAAAGAGCTTGATGTCTACTACACAACCTTCTTCTTGTAGACGTTGTTGGGCCTCCAAGTGCAGAGGTTTGTAGGACAGTAGCAAATTTCCCTCAAGTGGATGACCTAAGGTTTATCAATCCGTAGGAGGCGTAGGATGAAGATGGTCTCTCTCAAGCAACCCTGCAATCAAATAACAAAGAGTCTCTTGTGTCCCCAACACACCCAATACAATGGTAAATTGTATAGGTGCACTAGTTCGGCGAAGAGATGGTGATACAAGTGGTATATGGATGGAGATAAAGGTTTTTGTAATCTGAAAATATAAAAACAGCAAGGTAACAAATGATAAAAGTGAGCGTAAACGGTATTGTAATGCGTTGAAACAAGGCCTAGGGTTCATACTTTCGCTAGTGTAAGTTCCCTCAACAAACTAACATAATTGGATCACATAACTATCCCTCAACATGCAACAACGAGTCACTCCAAAGTCACTAATAGCGGAGAACAAACGAAGAGATTATGGTAGGGTACAAAACCACCCCAAAGTTATTCTTTCCAATCAATCCGTTGGGCTATTCCTATAGATGTCACAAACAGCCCTAGAGTTCGTACTAGAATAACACCTTAAGACACAAATCAACCAAAACCCTAATGTCACCTCAAGTATCCGTGGGTATGATTATACGATATGCATCACACAATCTCAGATTCATCTATACCAACACAAAGGACCTCAAAGAGTGCCCCAAAGTTCCTACCGGAGAATCACGACGAAAACATGTGCCACCCCCTATGCATAGGTTCATGGGCGGAACCTGCAAGTTGATCACCAAAACATACATCAAGTGAATCACGTGATATCCCATTGTCACCACAGATATCCACGGCAAGACATGCATCAAGTGTTCTCAAATCTTTAAAGACTCAATCCGATAAGATAACTTCAAAGGCGAAACTCAATTCATTACAAGAGAGTAGAGGGGGGAGAAAACATCATAGTATCCAACTATAATAGCAAAGTTCGTGATACATCAAGATCGTATCATCTCAAGAACACGAGAGAGAGAGAGAGAGATCAAACACATAGCTACTGATACATACCCTCAGCCCCGAGGGAGAACTACTCCCTCCTCGTCATCGAGAGCGCCGGGATGATGAAGATGGCCACCGGAGAAGGATTCCCCCTTCCGGCAGGGTGCCGGAACGGGTCTAGATTGGTTTTCGGTGGCTACGGAGGCTTCTGGCGGCGGAACTCCCGATCTAATCTCTGTTCTGGAAGTTTTAGGGTACGTAGGTATATATGGGTGCAGGAAGTACGTCGGTGGAGCTTCGGCGGCCCCACGAGGCAGGGGGCGCGCCCTAGGGGGGGCGCCCCCACCCTCGTGAGCACCGCCCTTGGCTCCTGACGTGGGGTCCAAGTCCATCTGGTAGCTTTCCTTCCAAAAATAACTTCTCTAGTTGATTTCGTCCCGTTTCGACTCCGTTTGATATTCCTTTTTCTTCGAAACACTGAAATATGCAAAAAACAGCAATTCTGGGCTGGGCGTCCGGTTAATAGGTTAGTCCCAAAAATAATATAAAAGTGGATAATAAAGCCCAATATTGTCTAAAACAGTAGATAATATAGCATAGAGCAATCAAAAATTATGGATACGTTGGAGACGTATCAGTCTTCTCCTCTCGACCCCCCCCCCCCCCAAAGAAAAGAAAAGAAACAAAAATATTTACACGGGAAAGCTCCCAACAAGCAAAAGAAGGACGAGAAATCTTTTTGGGTTTTCTTTTTAATTACTACTACTACAAGCATGGAAAGTAAACTAGGTAAAAACTACAACTAATTTTTTTTTGTTTTTCTTAAGGTTTTTCAAACACACAAGAAGAATGCTGGAAAAGAAAATAAACTAGCATGTATAGTAGAATGAAAAAGTATGAGCACCGACAACTGGCTTGAGTGTGTGAACATGAATGTAATGTCGGTGAGAGATACGTACTCCCCCAAGCTTAGGCTTTTGGCCTAAGTTGGTCTATGACCACGACTGGCCTGGTGGATATCCAAAGTTGTAGTTGGGGTCATACTGAGATGCAGCAGCTACTGCCTGACGAGCTGCAGCTTGGAGGCGAGCTGCCTCCATCCTCCTCTCATACTCGTTCGCCTCCTTCCTTGTTATAACATATCTCCCTTTTGCCTGAAAGTCAAAGAAAGTAGGAGTAGGGAGAGCAACATGGACGGTGCGCTGTCTGTCAAAGATTAGTCGGTACTGGAGGAACTGATCGTTCCTCTAAACAAACTGATGGCGAACCATGGCATTATAATCTAGGTAAGCAGGAGGCAACTCAATATCATTTCCACGTATGGGTATATCAAGATAGTTAGCTACACGAGTTGCATAAATTCCACCAAACAAATCTCCACTTATACTGTTGTGATGCAACCTACGTGCAACAATAGCCCCCAAGTTATATTGTTTATCACCTAATACCGCACTCTTGAGGACACTAAGATCTGGAACACACATGTGACAAGCCTCATTTTTACCGTTAATGCATCTACCAACGAAGAGAGCAAAATAATGTATGAAAGGGAAATGAATGCTCCCTATGGTAGCTTGTGTGATTTCCCTAGATTCCCCCACAGTAATACTAGCAAGAAAGTCTTTATACTTAGATTTTCAAGGTTCACTAACATTGCCCCAGTGCGGGAGTTTACAAGCATTATTAAAATCTTCTAGGTCCATGGTATATGATTTATCATAAAGATCAAATAAAACAGTGTGAGAATTGCGCGGGGATGTGAATTTAAACCTTCTCACAAATGAACCAGTTAGATAGAGGTATTGCCGGCACTTATCTGATGCGAAGCTATCAAGATCAGTGTTATGCACATATGCGTCAAATTCATCCTTGATGCCTGCCTGGACCATGAACTCCTTTGACGGTCATTCACAAGGCCGCACCTGAGCTTCCCTTGGTAGTTCATTGTCCGGCTCACGTATCGCGAGCCTGGGGCCTTGCTTCCTTGGGGAACCACCTTGGTACATTTTACTAAACTTTTTTATTCCTCTGAAAAACTTCTGAAATTTTAGTGACTCAAAATAAAAGTGAACCAAACTCAACAAGATTGATAGCAACTGCTCCTATAAGTGCCTAGAGGCCATATCATGCATTAAAACTACTTTTGACCATATAAATTTGACATGCAAGCTCAAGAATAGGGTCACCTAAGTAGCAAAAATTTGCAATAAATAAAGCACTAGAACAAAAGCTAATTGGACCATTAGAGGAGTCACATACCGAAGAACAATCCCCCAAAGTAGTTTTGTGAATGGAGCTTTGAGCAAGGAGATCAAAAATGGCAGCAAGATGAGCTAGAACAAGGGTTTGAGCTGGTAGAGGATTTTTTTCTGGAGGAAGACGAAGTGTGTGGGTGCAAGAATAAGTGGAGGGGGCCCACATGGGGCCCACGAGGCAGGGGCGTGCCCTGGACCATCGTGGCCAGGTGGTGGGTCCCCCTGGTGTCTTCTCAGTGCCAAATATTCTTAAATATTCTAGAAAGACCATATAAAATTTTCAGGACATTTGGAGAACTTTTATTTTCAGGGTATTTTTTATTGCAAGGATAATTCAGAAAACAGACAGAAAATACTATGTTTGCTTTATTTAATCTAAATAACAGAAAGTAAAAAGAGGGTACAGAGAGTTGTGCTTTCTAACTTCATCCATCTCATGCTCATCAAAAGGAATCCACTAACAGGGTTGATCAAGTCTTGTTAAGAAACTCTTTCCGAATCACATGAAACCGGAGAATTTTTGAATAACACTAGGTTACCTCAACGGGGATATGCATGTCCCCAACAATAAGAATATCACATTTCTTCTTGACAGTAGGAAGAGGAAATTCAAAACCTCCAATAATAATCATTGAAGCTTTTCCAATAGAATTAATACTGTGGACTTGAGGTTGTTTCCTCAGAAAGTGTACCGTATGCTCATTACCATTAACATGAAAAGTGACATTGCCTTTGTTGCAATCAATAACAGCCCCTGCAGTATTCAAAAAGGGTCTACCAAGAATAATAGACATACTATCGTCCTCGGAAATATAAAGAATAACAAAGTCCGTTAAAATAGTAACATTTGCAACCACAATAGGCACATCCTCACAAATACCGACAGGTATAGCAGTTGATTTATCAGCCTTTTGCAAAGATATTTCAGTAGGTGTCAACTTATTCAAATCAAGTCTACGATATAAAGAGAGAGGCATAATGATACGTCTGCAACGTATCTATAGTTTTTGATTGTTCCATGCTATTATATTATCTGTTTTGGATGTTAATGGGCTTTATTTTACACTTATATTATTTTTGGGACTAACCTATTAACCCAAGGCCCAGTGCAAATTGCTATTTTTTTCCTATTTCAGTGTTTCACAGAAAAGGAATATCATACGGAGTCCAAACGGAATGAAACCTTCAGGAGCGTGATTTTTGGAACAAATGTGATCCAGAGGACTTGGAGTGGACGTCAAGAAACGAACGAGGTGTCCACGAGGCAGGGGGCGTGCCTACCCCCCTGGTCGCGCCCTCCCCCCTCGTGGCTCAACCGACCTACTTCTTCCTCCTATATATTGTAACATCCCAAATTTTCAATTTGGAATGTTATACATTAGATCATCATTGCATATCATATTTTATTGGTTTTGGGCTTGATCCAGAAATTCTACGCAACTCAAGGACCCACAGAGAGAGTTGGGGATTTCGTTATTTTCATATTTGAGTTTTCTCAAATTTTGAAAATAGGATCATTTGATTTTATTTATTTTATCTTCAATTATTTCAATTACCAAAATAGGTGAGAGGGAATAAAATGGCTTTCCCAAAACAAAGAAATATAGAGGATTTAATAAAAAGTCAAATAAGATTTTATTTTGGAGTTTTTCGCTGTTTTATTTGAATTTAGGAAAAATGCATGTTTTTCAAAATTGCATTTAGGCCCCAAATAAATATTCACTTTTGTCCGGCTTGATTTTAGAAGTCGAGGAAAATCTATTTTAGGATTTTTGGAGTCTGTTTAGTATTTTTTCTTTCTTTTTCTGCACGTCAATTTTTTTTAAAAAAACGGACCGACCTAACCGGGCCGTGTCCGACTAGGACACTTGGCCCAGCCGGCCTTTAAAGCCGCGACGGCCCGAGCCGCGCCCCAGCCCCAAAACCCTAGCCGCTGCCGCCCTCGATCCACGCGCCGCCAGCCGCCGCCGCCCCTTGCCTCGCCACCGCTGGAGCCGCCGCCGCCACCCGCCGCCCCGCACCGCCGCACCGGAGCCGCGTCGCCGCCTCCGCCGTCTCGCCGGAGCCGCCCGAGGTAGCCGCCATTGCCTCGGTTTTCGCAAAGAAAACCGATCGGTTTTTTTTGAAAACCTTGATCTGTTTTTTAGATCCGGTTCGGTTTATTTTTGTCGGTTTAGTTATTTAGCGAACGGCAGCTTTTTCGTTCGTTTTTACGAACAATAGTCGCCGTTTAGTCGCAGACAGCGAACGTTCGTTCGTTAGCCTGTTCGTCATTTTTCTTTTTCTCGGATTTTCCCGCGATTATTTCTGATCGCGATTTCTGATCCGATTTTTGTTTTAGTTTAACTTTTTGCTCATTTATCGAAATCAGGCGATCCAAGCGCCTAGAGTTTCGTCTCGAAACCCTCTTTCCATTTAACCAACTCAAACAAGTTTTTGCATCTGTAAAATTTGACTTAGATCCAGATTAGTAAACAAAGCTTGTTTCTTTCGCCGTTTGACTTTCGTTGCTTCGTTTGATTTGATTCTTTTTGCAAACCGGAGTTTTTAAATTGAACTTTCTATTTAGATTTCTTATTTGAGTTTTACCCGTGCATTAGATGAGTGCTTATTGTGTGCTTGTTTTTTTGCGATAGAGTACCCGGAGTGCGCCGCTTGCTATTTTGAATCTCTAGGTTTCACGGATCATCAGCAAGGCAAGTAACACTTTGATCATACCACTTACTACCCAGTTTTATTACATTAGATCAATCCTCAAACATTTGCATGAATAGAATCTGATTAATATGTGGGTTTTGGGAAGTAGATGAGGTAGTACCTATTACCTGTTTTATTATCAAACCCTGGGAGTTACTTCTACGTTTGCTTATGCCATGCTATGCTTGTAGACGTGTATTGGGTTTGAGTGTATCCATGACAGATGTGAGATTGTTAATTAATGGTTCAACTTAAGGTGGCAACTTAAACACACATCTGGGTGGATTGAGGCACCTGGGTATTCCAGCGATTGCCTATTTTTCTTTATGGACCGCCACCCAGGCTCAAAGGGATCATGAGATTATTCATGCTAGAAACTTCCGTGTGCAGCCACAAGCTACTATGGGCTCTAGCATAGTTGATTAAGTCATGCAAACATCTTACAGTGGTAGACTAGCATATGTAGGGGTAAGTAGGTGCAACGGTCTACCCGATCGTAAGGTGCTAGCGCTTCTGAAAGACTATGTCTCGGTCATCCGTTTCTCAAACAACATGTAGTGCGAGAATCACAACGGAGGAGATCGAGTCTTGTGGGAAAAAGTGCGCAAACCTCTGCAGAGTGTATAAACTAATCATGGTTAGCCGTGTCCCCGGTTATGGATAGATTTGAGTATCTAGTACTTGGATTATCATGTGAATCTCATCATGTGACTTTAATTAAATTTGTTGGGTTTTAATGATGGTGTTTAATTGGGATTGAGAGGATGTCTACACTCTCAATGTTTAACAACCACCATGATAGTTAAATAAAATTTATTCTTTGCAGTAGGGAAAAACTGGTTTTAAGCAAAACTGTAACCATAGAGCTTTCCACCAGCCATATATGCATGTAGTATAGCCTTTCTCTTCACTATTCTCAATGTGATACATTGCCAGCATATTCCATGTGCTGACCCATTTTCGGGCTGCAACGTTCATGTTGCAGACTTTTCAGACGACGAGTAAGGTGCCTTTAGGTCGTGGTTCTATACTCAGTGATGCCGTTGGAGTTGATGGACTCAGTTATCTTCCAAGCCTTCCGCTGTTATCGTTATTAGATGGCCTTAAGCCATATTTATGGTAATAAGTTCTCTTTTGAGACATTCGATGTAATAAGTGTGTGATTGCTACTCTGTTATAAATCCTTCAAGTACTGTGCATGTCAGCATTACTGATCTAGGGATGACACTAAAGCACAGAGATCAGACTGTTTGAGGTCTGGTCGCTACAAGATGGTATCAGAGCACACACTGACTGTATGACACGACCACTAAGCTAAAAGTACTAGATCACTACTCACTCTTCTCATTTCTGACTCCTCATCTTTTCTACTCTTTTAGGATGGCGGATGCAAGGTACAAGTTCACACAACCAGACGAAGATACACCCTTTGGACGTCACTTGAAGGAAGTCACTAGATACCTGAACATCGGAGTAGCAAGCTTCACCGGGACCTACAACTCCACTTTACCTGAAGAGGAACGTTGGATGATTCAAGTTCAAGTTCCAGGAAGGACGTTCATGCCTGTCACTGAGCCCATAGAGTTTTCCTTTGATGCACCAACCTGGAGTCTAGGAAAGAGCATGGCAGCCCACATCACTATGGGGCGCATTGGAGAAGTTTACCACAAGGATCTCAAGGATAGTATCTACCAGATTTGTGGGCGCCGAGATGAGCAATGGGAGATGACCAGCACCAGGAAGGATAGATCAATTGCAGCTTTCATCCAGGAGTTAAACCAGCACATTCAACGCCAGGAGAACCAGTGTGCGCAGGCATGATAGACCTGAAAAAGGCCATGACCAAGATCACAGAGCTGGAGGAAGAACTCAAGTCTACACGCGATGTCACATCCCTAGTTCTGGTATGACCTAGGCTAGCCCTTCATGCTTGCATCATGTTTAAACTCCATTTAAATTTGAAATGGGGATTTGTGAACCCTCAGAAATCATTTTTGAAAATGACCCAGATAAAAAGTGCTCCAAAAGGGTCCAAGGAAATGTTCATGTCTCTCTCTGAAAATATTGGTGAGAGGTGAAATTCAAACCAATATTTTTAGGAGCTCATAAATAATTATTTTGGCCATTTGGAATTAATGCATAATTATTTGTATTGGATTTATATTTGTTATATATTCAAATATACTCCAATAATTCTGATTTTTAATGGGGGGGCTTTGGAATAATCCAATTAGTTTCTACAATAAATTTCAGAACAATATAAAAATGATTTGGTATTTTTATCAAATCAAAACAAAAGTCAGAAAATAGAAAAGAAAAACAAAAATGGAAAAACCTACCTGGCGCTTACCTGCCTGGCAGCCCAGCTGGCGGCCCAGCTCCTGTGCCGGCCCAACACTGTTGGCCCAGGCCAGGTCATCGCCTACCTCCTGCCAGGAGGACGGCGCGCGTGTGCTCGCCGCGCGCGAGCACGCACCGGCCACCTCCTGCTTCCTCGCTGCCGCTGGAGGCCGCTGCGAGCGCCACGCACCACCCCGACTCCTTCACTCTCTCCCCGTGCCCTCCCCTTTCCTCTGTCTCTCTCCCTCGCCCTCCCCCTCACGCGGCCGAGCGCTGCTGTCGCCGCCGTTTGCCATTGCCGTGGCCACTGCCTCCCCCTCGCCCTCTCTTCGAGTCCAGGAGCACCGCCGCCCTCGACTACGCCTCCTCGTCGAGCTGGACGATGCCAGGAGCACTGCAGCATCGCCACCGCCATCATTTCCTTCGTCGGAGCCGCGGATCGCCGCCGCTAAATTCGTCGCCGTCCGGCTGTCCCCAAGCTCGCCGTCGACGCCATCGACCTCCCTGTGAGCCTCTGCTCCGAACCCCTCTCCTCCTCCTCGCGTTTGCGCCGTCTAGGCCTCAGTTCCGCCATGGCGGAAGCTCGCCTCCACTCGAGCTTGTCGCCGGCGTTGCTCCGGTGACCCTTTGGCCACGCCAGTGCACCTAGCACTCTCGCCGCACCTCGTAGTGCCCGCTAGTGCTTTAGTTGGCGCGTTTGCATGCTACAGCCGCGTCCCCGAACACAGCCGAACTCCGGCGGCCGCCAACGTGGTCGCCGACGTCGTTCTCGGCCACCCCAGCTCCGGCCGAGGGCACTGCTCGACGCGCCGCATCGCCAGCTCCTCGAAGAGCCTAATCACGCCTCGAACGGAGCCCTGTGGACGATTTCCGCGGCGCTCCGCCGTCTCGGGCCTCGCCGGCGGCTTAACGCCGGTGGGGTTTGACCCTTTGACCTCGCCGGCCTGACGTGCGGGCCCGGCCTGGCAGATGATTAGCTTAAGGCTAATCCCTGTTTAACTAATCCCTGACGCTGACAGTGGGCCCTGGCATCCTAATCCTTTAATTAGATTAGTTTAATAACCCCTGTCAACTAACTAAGTCACTGACGTGTGGACCCCACACGTCAGGTTTGACCTGGTCAGCTCCGTTGACTTGCTGACGCAGGCATGACGTCATGCTGACGCAATATCTCATTTTCTGGTTTAAAATTAATCAGGAAATTCCAGAATATATTCAAAACTTCAAAAATTCATAGAAATTCAACCGTAGCTCAGATTGAAATAATTTATATATGAAAAATTATCAGAAAAATTCAATCTATCCATCTGTACCATTTTCATGCATGACAAACCAACCTATACATGCTGTATATGTGAAAACACACTTATGGCTTATATAAAGAGCTTATTTGGAGATGCATTTGAATCTTAGTTCAAATGGACTTTAACCAAATGAATACTAGTTGCATTAGCCCAAACAGCATCACATCTTCATGCCATGTTCATGCATCATAATGTTGCATATGCTTGTGTTTGATTGCCGACACCGTTCCTTCTCGATAGGTCCTGCTCCGGAGACCATTCCAGAGTACCTGTCTGAGGAGCAGTGCCTTCCTTGTTGTTCTACCAGGCAAGCAACCCCCCCTTGTTCATTCCGATACAATCCCACTCTCTCGCTCCTGCTCTCTTTTATTGCATTAGGACAACCACGATTCAACTGCTACTTTATGCTGCGGTAGTTGAACCCATTCCTCTGCATGACCTGTCATTGCCACAGTAAATAGTTGAAACCCACTAGCATGTGTAGGGGTTGATTGAGCCATGTTGTGTTCTTACCATGCCATGCCTACTATTGCTTAGAGTTGTGTTAGGTCTGATTCATCGGGAATGAATTGGAGTGTTATGATATGTTCTGGTGCTGAGAGTTAAACGTGTGAACACGATTTGGTAAAGGTAGCGGTGAGAGGCCATGTAGGAGTACATGGTGGGTTGTCTCATTGGGACCGTCCTTAAGAACTGAGTTCTGGGTAAGTTGTCCAATGACTAGCTACTACCACACATTGGGCTCCGGGCGCTCCAAGCTCTCTCGACTTATTAACCGCCTTGAGCTCTGTCCAGGAGTTGCAAATAGTTTCTGGTGTTTGTAGGTAGTGCTATTTTTCTACCGAGTGGCACCCGGCAGGGTGGACTTGGGACAGACTAGGCACACGTGGCTCGGTGTACCGAGTGGCACCCAGATGGTGGGCTCGGGAACCCTGTACACATCGTTTGGGGCCGTGAGCGAAACCTCGGCCGGATCTCCTTGCGGATGGAACCCGAATAGGCGATAAACCTGGACTAGAGTCTTGCGTGGTTAGTCAGGTCGTGGCCGACACCCTCGCCAGGCTTCTGCTTGAAGGTTGCCGAGATACATGACGTGTACATGGCGGTAAGTGGTGAGAGCGTGTGTGAAGAAGTACACCCCTGCAGGGTTATCATGATCTATTCGAATAGCCGTGTCCTCGGTTATGGACTTCTTGGATGCTTACGTGGTACATAGACAACTTAAAGTGGATACTCTAAAATGCTCAAGACAAGTGTGAGTGCTATGGATGGCCTCCTCGTAGGGAGACAAGGATGAATCCTTAGTGGTGTATTGATGTGGTGATTAGTGGACTCGTGTGCGCTGCCTCATCTCAAAGAAGTTTCTCGTTGTCGTAGAACAGGATAGCCACTGAGTCAAAGCTGGCTTGCTGCAACTAAACCCCACATTACCTTCTTGATACTAGTGCATATATGATAGGATTTGATGTAAGTCTTGCTGAGTACCTTTGTACTCACGTTTGCTTTATTTATGTTTTGCAGACGAGACATCTGTCTTACTAGTAGTTCCGCTTGGACTTCGACGGGTAGCTTGTTACCTCAGCTACGATCTTGTACCCTTGGGAGGGTCTTGTAGATAGTCAGGTTTTCCAGCTCTTTCTTTTGTAGTTGTCTGTACTCAGACATGTAATGCTTCCGTTGCTTGTATGCTCTGAATGATGGGTCATGTGACCCCTGCTTGTATTTATGCTATGTGGCTCTTCTGAGCCTTTATCTATATGAGTTTGCGTTATGTTGTGATGCCATGCTGTACAACACATACTTGCATGTTATGCGTACGTGTAGCGTGTATTGCTATGTGTGGGATCCGACAATCTGGTTGTTTATCCTTGGCAGCCTATCATATGGGGAAATGTAGTCTAGTGTCTTCTGAGCGATAGTAGTCCGCTACAGCCCGGTCCACCGGAGCCCTGCTAGCCCAGCACTACTGCTCGGAACACCTGACTGGCCGGCATGTGTTTCACTTCGTTCCTGTGTCTGTCCCTTCGGGGAAATGTCACGCGGTGACGACCGGAGTCCTGCCTAGCCTGCTACAGCCCGGGTTACCGGAGTCCTGTTAGCCTAGTGCTACAGCCCGGATTCACACGCGGTTGACCGACATGCTCGAGGTTGATTCATGTATGCCTGTCCCCATGGGTTAGTGCCGCTTTGGGTTCACGACTAGCCATGTCGGCCCGGGTTCTCTGTCATATGGATGCTAGCGACACAATCATATACGCGAGCCAAAAGACGCAAACGGTCCCGGGCCATGGTAAGGCGACACCCGTGGGGATACCGTGCGTGAGGCCGCAAAGTGATATGAGGTGTTACATGCTAGATTGGTGTGACCTAGGATCGGGGGCCCGACAACCTTGGTATCAGAGCCTGACTGCCTGTAGGATTTCCAAGCCAACCTGGTCGAAGTTGTGTCTAGAAATTCTTTAGCTATGTAAGGGAATTGATTGTGGAAGGGAACGTAAGGCTCTTTTTACTCCTTACACCTCATGCCTTCTGATCTGAGTCATCCTATGTTTCCTACGGGGTTAAGGAACTAGGTTTCCTCTTCTGTCTATCAGGATCACGTGTTACTACTCCGTAGTCTCTTAGGATTGGTTGATCAGAGTCATATCCCAGTTTGAGTACCTCTGGTGTAGCCTGTTTAGTAATATCTCAGAACCTTGAGTAATGATGTTGAGCATGGTGCTACCCCATCTTTTGCAGAATATCTCATTTTGAGCAGTTTGCTGCCGTTATGCTGCCGGATTTGTCCTAGGAGTTCATGAGATAGTATTTTTCTCGTACTATAATCTACATCCTTATGATGATGCTGAATCCATCCTTGTTTCCTTGGTTGGCTCTTCAGGATGTTGCCGGTTAACCGAAGTTCTGTTGCTCATATCCGGAACCACGGAGATGGAAGGGATGAGGATCCTCCTGACCAGTCTTCATTGGCAGAGTTCATGTTAGAGATGGAGAAGAACAAGCGAGTGTCTAACCGCTTGCTAGCACGTATTGAGGAGAATACCTCCCGCCAGCACAAAGAGTTTGTGTCCATCCATGACTTCATCGGTCTAAAACCACCCACCTTCCATCATTCCATTGAGCCAATCGATGCAGATGACTGGCTCCGTAGTTTTACACACAAGATGCGTTCTGCGAACGTAGCTGAAAGTGACAAGGTCACCTATGCTGCTTATCACCTGGAAGGTCCTGCCAGTATTTGGTGGCAGAACTACGAGGCTATGCTTCCAGCTGGCCAGATAATCACCTGGAGAGAGTTCACCGAGGCTTTCCGTGAGCATCACATTCCTCAGGCTCTCGTTGATCGCAAGAGAGAAGAGTTTTGTAGTTTCACCCAGAGTAAGATGGCGGTTGATGCCTACAGTAGAGAATTTGAGAACCTCGCCCGCTATGCTATAGAAGAAGTGTCCACAGACACCAAGAAGCAGGCTAGGTTCCGGAAGGGTCTCAACCCCAAGTTGCGCCGTGATCTCCACCTGCACCATTGCAATACATTCCAGGCTCTTGTGAACAAGGCCATTAATGCGGAGACAGCTCAGCTCACTTACGAGGAGTCTCGTAAGCACACCCGTGATTTGGTTTCTTCCTCCGGCTCTACCTTGCAGAAGCGCCGGTTTTGGGTTCCGAACTCCGCTCTTCCACCCGGTTGCTCACCGAGGCCCTCTTATGTGGCATCTCACCCAGTTCAGTTACATGCTCCACCCAGGCCTATTGGTAGACCGCTTGTCAAGGCGGGCCCACGTCCTACTTCAGGGACTTGCTTCACATGCGGAGAGCCAGGACACTATGCACGTGACTGCTCTCAACCCAGCTATGCCCCACCCCAGCCTGAGAAGTCTGTTGGCCATGATAAGCCATCACGCAAGATGAGTAGTGTCAAGTCAGTTCCCCCTGAACGTGGATGTGTGCATCACGTCTCAGCTAAAGACACTCGTGATGATCCGGATGTCGTTCTTGGTACCCTCCTTGTCAATTGCCATCCAGCTTCGGTTTTGTTCGATACCGGAGCATCTCACTCCTTCATCTCTGAAGGCTATGCTCGTTTGCATGACATGTCATTTTGTGATATGCCAACTCCACTTGAAATCCAAACTCCAGGGTCTAGATGGCAAACTACCCGAATAAGCCATGGTAATGAAATCCTTGTTGACAGACTTGTATTCCTTGCATCACTTATAGCCCTCAAGTCTACAGATATTAACATCATCTTGGGTATGGACTGGATGAAAGCTCATCATGCCAAGATTGATTGTTACACAAGGTCTGTTCAGCTTACACACCCATCTGGCAAGATAGTCACCGTCTCCACTAGAGTTGCAAAGCGTCAACTCTATTCTCTTAATGCCAACCCTCTTCCAGACCTTGAAGATATCCCGGTAGTCCGTGACTTTCCGGATGTCTTTCCAGAGGAACTGCCAGGTATTCCACCCGACAGAGATGTAGAATTTGTCATAGATCTTATCCCAGGAACCGCTCCAATCTCTAGGAGACCTTACAAGATGGCACCCTTAGAACTAGCTGAGCTTAAGAAACAACTCGATGAGTCCTTGCAAAAGGGTTTCATCCATCCCAGTTCTTCTCCCTGGGCTTGCCCCGTTCTCTTCGTCAAGAAGAAGGATGGTACGGACCGGATGGTTGTAGATTATCATCCCGTTAATTTGGTCACGATAAAGAACAAGTATCCGCTCCCCAGGATCAACAACCTGTATGATCAGCTTGCTGGATCCTCAGTCTTTTCCAAGATGGATTTGAGGTTAGGCTACCACCAAATCAAGATCAGAAATGGGGACATTCCTAAGACGGCTTTTGTCACTCGTTATGGTCAGTACGAGTACACCGTCATGTCCTTTGGTCTAACCAACGCTCCAGCTACTTTCTCTCGCTTGATGAACTCGATCTTCATGGAGTACCTAGACAAGTTTGTCGTGGTTTACCTCAATGATATCCTTATTTACTCGAAGAACGAGGAAGAGCATGCCGAACATCTTAGACTTGTGCTAGAAAAACTCAGAGCACACCGCCTTTACGCCAAGTTCTCCAAGTGTGAATTTTGGTTGCCAGAAGTGACCTATCTCGGCCACGTAATCTCTGGTAAGGGCATTGCTATCAATCCCGAAAGAGTTCAGGCCGTTCTTGATTGGACTCCGCCTGAAACAGTTAAGCAAGTTAGGAGTTTCCTTGGTCTAGCCAGTTATTGTCGCCGCTTCGTTGAGAACTTCTCCAAAGTGGCCAAACCTCTCACGGAACTTCTCAAGAAAGATACAAAGTTTGAGTGGTCCCCACAGTGTGAACACAGTTTTCAGGAACTGAAAAGACGTCTTACCTCTGCTCCCATACTTGTGCCATCGGACTTCACTAAAGACTTTGTTATCTACTGCGACGCCTCACGACAGGGACTAGGTTGCATTCTTATGCAAGATCGCCATGTGATTGCCTATGCATCTCGACAGTTGCATCCACATGAGGAGAATTATCCTACCCATGATCTAGAGCTTGCAGCCGTAGTCTATGCACTTAAGACCTGGCGACATTACCTTCTCGGTAAACGTTGCGAGATTTACACCGATCACCAGAGTCTCAAGTATATCTTCACCCAACCAGATTTGAACCTTAGGCAAAGACGTTGGTTGGAGTTGATCTCAGATTACGACTTAGGGATTACCTACACCCCAGGCAAGGGGAATGTTATGGCTGATGCGCTAAGTCGTAAGTCCTATTGCAACAATCTCATGTTGTAGCAGGGCCAACCACTTCTCCAGGAGGAATTATGCAAACTTAACCTCCACCTTGCTCCTCACGGATTCATGCCATGTTCATGCATCATAATGTTGCATATGCTTGTGTTTGATTGCCGACACCGTTCCTTCTTGATAGGTCCTGCTCCGGAGACCGTTCCAGAGTACCTGTCTGAGGAGCAGTGCCTTCCTTGTTGTTCTACCAGGCAAGCAACCCCCCCTTGTTCATTCCGATACAATCCCACTCTCTCGCTCCTGCTCTCTTTTATTGCATTAGGACAACCACGATTCAACTGCTACTTTATGCTGCGGTAGTTGAACCCATTCCTCTGCATGACCTGTCATTGCCACAGTAAATAGTTGAAACCCACTAGCATGTGTAGGGGTTGATTGAGCCATGTTGTGTTCTTACCATGCCATTCCTGCTATTGCTTAGAGTTGTGTCAGGTCTGATTCATCGGGAATGAATTGGAGTGTTATGATATGTTCTGGTGCTGAGAGTTAAACGTGTGAACACGATTTGGTAAAGGTAGCGGTGAGAGGCCATGTAGGAGTACATGGTGGGTTGTCTCATTGGGACCGTCCTTAAGAACTGAGTTCTGGGTAAGTTGTCCAATGACTAGCTACTACCACACATTGGGCTCCGGGCGCTCCAAGCTCTCTCGACTTATTAACCACCTTGAGCTCTGTCCAGGAGTTGCAAATAGTTTCTGGTGTTTGTAGGTAGTGCTATTTTTCTACCGAGTGGCACCCGGCAGGGTGGACTTGGGACAGACTAGGCACACGTGGCCCGGTGTACCGAGTGGCACCCGGATGGTGGGCTCGGGAACCCTGTACACATCGTTTGGGGCCGTGAGCGAAACCTCGGCCGGATCTCCTTGCGGATGGAACCCGAATAGGCGATAAACCTGGACTAGAGTCTTGCGTGGTTAGTCAGGTCGTGGCCGACACCCTCGCCAGGCTTCTGCTTGAAGGTTGCCGAGATACATGACGTGTACATGGCGGTAAGTGGCGAGAGCGTGTGTGAAGAAGTACACCCCTGCAGGGTTATCATGATCTATTCGAATAGCCGTGTCCTCGGTTATGGACTTCTTGGATGCTTACGTGGTACATAGACAACTTAAAGTGGATACTCTAAAATGCTCAAGACAAGTGTGAGTGCTATGGATGGCCTCCTCGTAGGGAGACGAGGATGAATCCTTAGTGGTGTATTGATGTGGTGATTAGTGGACTCGTGTGCGCTGCCTCATCTCAAAGAAGTTTCTCGTTGTCGTAGAACAGGATAGCCACTGAGTCAAAGCTGGCTTGCTGCAACTAAACCCCACATTACCTTCTTGATACTAGTGCATATATGATAGGATTTGATGTAAGTCTTGCTGAGTACCTTTGTACTCACGTTTGCTTTATTTATGTTTTGCAGACGAGACATCTGTCTTACTAGTAGTTCCGCTTGGACTTCGACGGGTAGCTTGTTACCTCAGCTACGATCTTGTACCCTTGGGAGGGTCTTGTAGATAGTCAGGTTTTCCAGCTCTTTCTTTTGTAGTTGTCTGTACTCAGACATGTAATGCTTCCGTTGCTTGTATGCTCTGAATGATGGGTCATGTGACCCCTGCTTGTATTTATGCTATGTGGCTCTTCTGAGCCTTTATCTATATGAGTTTGCGTTATGTTGTGATGCCATGCTGTACAACACATACTTGCATGTTATGCGTACGTGTAGTGTGTATTGCTATGTGTGGGATCCGACAATCTGGTTGTTTATCCTTGGCAGCCTATCATATGGGGAAATGTAGTCTAGTGTCTTCTGAGCGATAGTAGTCCGCTACAGCCTGGTCCACCGGAGCCCTGCTAGCCCAGCACTACTGCTCGGAACACCTGACTGGCCGGCATGTGTTTCACTTCGTTCCTGTGTCTGTCCCTTCGGGGAAATGTCACGCGGTGACGACCGGAGTCCTGCCTAGCCTGCTACAGCCCGGGTTACCGGAGTCCTGTTAGCCTAGTGCTACAGCCCGGATTCACACGCGGTTGACCGACATGCTCGAGGTTGATTCATGTATGCCTGTCCCCATGGGTTAGTGCCGCTTTGGGTTCACGACTAGCCATGTCGGCCCGGGTTCTCTGTCATATGGATGCTAGCGACACAATCATATACGCGAGCCAAAAGACGCAAACGGTCCCGGGCCATGGTAAGGCGACACCCGTGGGGATACCGTGCGTGAGGCTGCAAAGTGATATGAGGTGTTACATGCTAGATTGGTGTGACCTAGGATCGGGGGCCCGACACGCGGTGGATATGAGGAGGAAATAGCAACACTAGTGGAGAAGAATGATGATCTGAAGAAGAAGCTAAAAGTGTTCATGGGATTTCCCGCAACTGGAGGAGAAGATGATTGCACTTGTCTAGAGAACTACATCATCATAGACGACACCGACTCGGACCCAGACGATAGCAATGATGACTATGTTGATGAAGCTGGAGCAGATATCATGGAGTCTTCATCGGAGCAGTTTTTCTAGTCGACCACCATATTAGTAGTAGTATTCTCCCATGTATCTAGTATAGACCGAGCACTTTTGTAATGATAGATAGACCGTTGTATGCCCTTGTTTGATTGAATGAAGTGATTTTGTTTGCATTTGCCTCATGTGCATATGGGTAGTGTTTTCTCTCTAGACCTCATTCTATCTTATATTCTCATCTTTTCTAAACCCATCAGATGCCTCTGAGACATGACAATGGATTTGCATTTCCACCGGAGCTCACTCAGTTGATCCAGCAGCAGAATACGTTGATGCAGTTGCTAGTCCAGAATCAGAATCAGGGGAACAACAACAACAACAACAACCCACCACCGCCACCACATGTTGATCACTTAACCCGTTTTCTTAGGCTGAATCCGCCGGTGTTCTCTAGTAGCACCGAGCCTATTGTAGCAGATGATTGGCTCCGCAAGATTGGAAGGGAGTTAACCACTACAGGGTGTACTGATGCTAAGAAGGTGCGCTTTGCCGCACATCAGTTGGATGGACCAGCAGCATCATGGTGGGAGAATTACACTGTCACCTACCCTATAGCCACGGTGACATGGGACCAATTTTAGCAGGCTTTCCGTACTGCCCATGTTTCAGCAGGAGCTATGGCCATGAAGAAGCGTGAGTTTCGCAACTTGCGCCAAGGAGGACGGACCATTGGCCAGTATGTGGATGACTTTAGTAAACTAGCACGTTATGCCCCAGATGACGTTGCTACAGATGCAGCTAAGCAGGAGAAGTTTCTGGAAGGACTGAATGATGAGCTGAGCATGTAGTTGATGGTAGCAACTTTCAACAACTACCAGGAGTTTGTAGATAGAGCTCTCATGATTGAAGGGAAGCAGCAGCAGATTGAGAACCGCAAGAGGAAGTATGGACAAGGGAAGTACAATTCTGGAGCTCAGTAGAAGCCACATTTTACCCCGAAATCGGGAGGACATTTCCAGCATACCCATGGAGGAGGTAGCTTGCACAATCATAATGGCCCCAAGAATGGTAATGGGAATGGAGGAAGCAATGGCCAGAACCGTAACAACCCATCAACACCAGCCAAGAGAGACATGAGCCAAGTCACTTGCTAGAAGTGCCAGAAGACTGGACATTACGCCAATGAATGTCCTAAAGCCCAGAATGGAAATGGCAATGGAAGCTCAGGGAAGAAGCCGAACCCTTTCAACAGGGGACAGGTGAATCACGTTAATGTGGAGGAGGTTGAAGCCCAGCCAGATGCAGTAATAGGTAAGTTTTTGGTTAAGTCATTTACTGTAATCGTTCTTTTCGATACTGGTGCATCGCATTCATACACATCACGGCAGGATTTGTGCATAAGTATAAAATGCCCACCAAAGTTCTTAGAACACCTATGTTAGTAAGCTCACCAGGAGCGGAGTATATGGCTAGTCGAGGATGTTTTCAAGTGCCATTGAGTATAGGTAGGCATGTTTTCCCCTCGGATTTAATCATTTTGGAATCACAAGGTATGGATGTAATTCTGGGTATGGATTGGCTATCGATGTATGGAGGAAACATCGATTGCGCTAGTAAGTCGATTTTGCTTACCACCCCAGAAGGAAGAAGGGTCAAGTATGTATCGCGGCATGTGCCGAATAGGACTCAAGTAAATTCCCTAACAGGAGTTATGCAAGAGGAAGTACCGGTGGTAAAGGATTTTCCGGATGTATTTCCAGAAGAGTTGCCAGGCATGCCACCGGATAGGGACATTGAGTTTTTCATTGAGCTTTTGCCAGACACATGCCCAATATCTAAGAGACCGTATAGAATGCCTGCAAAGGATTTGGAGGAGATTAAGAAGCAGATTAAGGAGTTACTGGATAAGGGATATATTCGCCCAAGTTCGCCACCTTGGGGATCGCCAGTACTTCTAGTGGAAAAGAAGGATGGATCGTTAAGGATGGTTGTTGATTATCGAGGATTGAATGAAGTGACGATCAAGAATAAGTACCCACTGCCCATGATCAATGATCTGTTTGACCAATTGCAAGGAGCAAAGGTATTTTCCAAGATCGATTTGCGATCAGGATACCACCAGTTGAAGATTCGAGAGCAGGATATACCTAAGACAGCTTTTACCACCAGGTACGGGCTGTATGAGTATACCGTTATGTCCTTTGGTCTGACTAACGCACCTGCATATTTCATGAACATGATGAACAAAGTGTTTATGGAGTTTTTGGATAAGTTCGTTGTAGTGTTCATTGATGATATACTAGTTTACTCGAAGAATGAAGAAGAACATAAAGAACATTTGCGTTTGGTACTTGGTAAGCTCAGAGAACATTAGTTATAGGCCAAGTTCAGCAAATGTGTGTTTTGGTTGAAAGAAGTTGGATTCCTCGGACATGTTATATCCGGAGAAGGAATAGCAGTAGATCCCACCAAGGTTGTCACTGTGACAAATTGGGAAGCCCCAACAACAGTTGGAGAGATTCGAAGTTTTCTTGGACTTGCAGGATACTACCGGAGATTCATAGAGAATTTCTCAAAAATTGCAAAACCTATGACAGAGTTGTTGAAGAAGGATACCAAGTTCACATGGACTGAGGAATGTGAGGCCAGTTTCCAGGAGTTGAAGAAACGTTTGGTTACCTCGCCCGTGTTGATTCTGCAAGATTAGTGCAAGGATTATGAGGTGTATTGTGACGCTTCACGTCGAGGACTTGGAGCAGTGCTTATGCAGGAGGGAAGAGTTGTTTCATATGCTTCACGACAGCTTAAGCCCCATGAGTTGAATTATGCTACACATGATTTAGAGTTAGCAGCCGTAGTGCATGCATTGAAGACTTGGTTACATTTTCTCATTGGAAACCATTGTGAGGTGTACATGGATCACAAGAGTTTGAAGTACATTTTCACGCAGAAGGAGCTGAATCTCCGGCAAAGAAGATGGTTGGAGCTCATCAAGGATTATGATATGAGATTGCATTATCACCCCGGAAAGGCTAACATAGTAGCCGATGCGTTGAGCCGTAAGAGCCATGTCAACACACTAATGACAGGAGATTTACCGAATGAGTTAGTCGAGGATCTTCGTGAGCTATGTTTGGAGATAGTTCCGAGAGGCTACGTTGCAGCATTGGAGATTCAGTCTACTTTGATGGATAAGATCAGAGAAGCTCAGAAGACCGACAAGGAGATTGCCTCTATAAAGGAGAAGTTGAGCAAAGGAACAACTAAAGGATTTCGTGAGGATGAGCACGATACCTTATGGTTTGAGGACCGCGTTTATGTGCCTAATGATTTGGAGACCAGGAAGTTGATTCTGCAAGAGGCCCATGATTCACCATACTCGATTCACCCAGGAAATACCAAGATGTATTTGGATTTGAAGGATACTTTCTGGTGGACAGGAATGAAGAAGGATATTGCAGAGTATGTAGTAGTTTGTGATGTATGTCAGAGAGTAAAGGCAGAGCATCAGAAGCCATCAGGATTGCTACAACCATTGCCGAGACCCGAATGGAAGTGGGATAAGCTAGGCATGGATTTTATCACGGGATTACCCAGGACCCGTTCAGGCTATGACTCGATATGGGTTGTAGTCGATCGCTTGACGAAGGTAGCTCATTTCATCCCAGTAAAGACCACTTACACCAATGCTAAGTTGGCAAAGATATACATGACCAGGATCGTATGTCTGCATTGAGTTCCGAGGAGCATTGTATTCGATAGAGGAACCCAGTTTACCTCAAAGTTCTGGAATTAGTTGCACGAAACTTTGGGTACCAGGCTAGAGTTCAGTACAACTTTTCACCCGCAGACACATGGACAGACCGAGAGAGTCAATCAAATTTTGGAGGATATGCTGAGAGCTTGTGCGCTAGATTATGGATCTAGTTGGGACGACAATTTGCCATATGCAGAGTTCTCTTACAACAACAGTTATCAATCCAGTTTGAAGATGGCCCCTTTCGAAGCCTTGTACGGAAGGAGGTGCAGGACCCCATTGTCGTGGGATGAAGTTGGAGACCGCCAGTTGTTTGGACCGGATTTGATTAAGGAGTCTGAACAAAAACTGAAATTATCCGTGATAGGCTCAAGGTAGACCAGTCCAGGCAGAAGAGCTATGCAGATTCTAAACGCAAGGAGATAGTTTACGAAGCCGGAGATAGAGTTTATCTTCGTGTATCTCCACTTCGAGGAGTTAAGCGCTTTGGAGTTAATGGAAAGTTAGCGCCACGTTTTGTGGGACCATACAAAGTTTTGGAATGCATGGGAGAAGTTGCTTATAAGTTGGAATTGCCCGAAGGATTGTCAGGAGTTCATGATGTGTTCCACGTTTCCCAGTTGAAGAAGTGCCACGCAGAGATGGCTGATATACCGCTGAGAGATACAGTGCCGCTGGAAGCCATTTAGTTGGATAGTGATTTGACCTATGAGGAGAAACCAGTCAAGATTCTCGAATATGCCAGCCGAGTAACCCGCAGCAAAGTTATCAAGTTCTGTAAAGTTCAGTGAAGCCACCACACCGAGGATGAAGCCACCTGGGAGCAAGAGGAAGATTTGCTGAAGGACCACCCTCACCTATTTTCTAGCCAACCCGATTCTCGAGGGAGAGATTCATCTTAAGGGGGGCAGGTTTGTAACATCCCAAATTTTCAATTTAGAATGTTATACATTATATCATCATTGCATATCATATTTTATTGCTTTTGGGCCTGATCCAGAAATTCTACGCAACTCAAGGACCCACGGAGAGAGTTGGGGATTTCGTTATTTTCAAATTTGAGTTTTCTCAAATTTTGAAAATAGGATCATTTGATTTTATTTATTTTATCTTCAATTATTTCAATTATAAAAATAGGTGAGAGGGAATAAAATGAATTTCCCAAAATAAAGAAATATTGAGGATTTAATAAAAAAATCAAATAAGATTTTATTTTGGAGTTTTTCGCTGTTTTATTTGAATTTAGGAAAAATGCGTGTTTTTCAAAATTACATTTAGGCCCCAAATAAATGTTCACTTTGTCCGGATTGATTTTAGCAGTCGAGAAAAATTTATTTCTGGATTTTTGGAGTCAGTTTAGTATTCTTTTCTTTCTTTTTCTGCACGTTAAATTTTAAATAAAAAACGGACCGCCCTATCCGGGCCGTGTCCGACTAGGACACTTGGCCCGGCCGGCCTTTAAAGCGACGAGGGCCCGAGCCGCGCCGCAGCCGCCCCAGCCCCGAAACCCTAGCCACCGCCGCCCAAGATCTGCGCGCCGGCCGCCGCCGCCGCGCGAGTCCGCCGCCGCCGCCGCCCCTCGCCTCGCCGCCCGCCGTGCCGCCCGCCGCTGGAGCCGCCGCCGCCGCACCGGAGCCACGCCGCTGCCGCCATCCTCTCGCCGGAGCCGCCCGAGGTAGCCGCAGTTGCCTCGGTTTTCGCAAAGAAAACCGATCAGTGTTTTTTAAAACCTAGATCCGTTTTTTAGATCCGGTTCAGTTTATTTTCGTCGGTTTAGTTATTTAGCGAACGACCGCTTTTCCGTTCATTTTTACGAACGGTATTTGTCGTTTAGCCGCAGATAGCGAATGTTCGTTCGTTAGCCTGTTCGTCGTTTTTCTATTTCTCGGATTTTCCCGCGATTATTTCTGATCGCGATTTGTGATCCGATTTTAGTTTTAGTTTAACTTTTCGCTCGTTTATAGAATCAGGCGATTCAAGCGCCTGGAGTTTCCTCTTGAAACCCACTTTCCGTTTAACCAACTCAAACAAGTTTTTGCATCAGTAAAATTTGACTTAGATCTAGATTAGTAAATGAAGCTTGTTTCTTTCGCCATTTGACTTTCGTTGCTTCGTTTGATTTGATTATTTTTGCAAACCGGAGTTTTTAAAATTGAACTTTCTGGTTAGATTTCTTATTTGAGTTTTACCCGTGCATTAGATGAGTGCTTATTGTGTGCTTGTTTGTTTGCGATAGAGTACCCGGAGTGTGCCGCTTGCTATTTTGAATCTCTATGTTTCACGGATCATCAGCAAGGCAAGTAACACTTTGATCATACCTCTTACTACCCAGTTTTATTGCATTAGATCAATCCTCAAATATTTGCATGAATAGGATCTGATTAATATGTGGGTTTTGGGAAGTAGATGAGGCAGTACCTATTACCTGTTTTATTATCAAACCGTGGGAGTTACTTCTACGTTTGCTTATGCCATGCTATGCTTGTAGACGTGGATTGGGTTTGAGTGTATCCATGACAGATGTGAGATTGTTAATTAATGGTTCAACTTAACGTGGCAACTTAAATACACATCTGGGTGGATTGAGGCACCTGGGTATTCCAGCGATTGCCTGTTTTTCTTTATGGACCGCCACCCAGGCTCAAAGGGATCATGAGATTATTCATGCTAGAAACTTTCGTGTGTAGCCACAAGCTACTATGGGCTCTAGCATAGTTGATTATGTCGTGCGAACATCTTACAGTGGTAGACTGGCTTTACGCAAAACTGTAACCATAGAGCTTTCCACCAGCCATATATGCATGTAGTATAGCCTTTTCTGTTCACTATTCTCTATGTGTTACATTGCCAGCATATTCCATGTGCTGACCCGTTTTCGGGCTGCAACGTTCATGTTGCAGACTTTTCAGACGACGAGTAAGGTGCCTTTAGGTCGTGGTTCTATACTCAGTGATGCCGCTGGAGTTGATGGACTCACTTATCTTCCAAGCCTTCCCCTGTTATCGTTATTAGATGGCCTTAAGCCATATTTATGGTAATATGTTCTCTTTTGAGACATTCGATGTAATAAGTGTGTGATTGCTACTCTGTTATAAATCCTTCAAGTACTGTGCGTGTCAGCATTACTGATCCAGGGATGACACTAAAGCACAGAGATCGGACTGTTTGAGGTCTGGTCGATACATATATGTTCACATACCCCAGAAACATCCAGGAGCACCACGAAACCCTATTTCCACCGCCGCAACCTTCTGTACCCAAGAGATCCCATCTTGGGGCCTTTTCTGGAGCTCCGCCGGAGGGGGCATCGATCACGGAGGGCCTCTACATCAACTCCATGGCCCCTCCGATGATGTGTGAGTAGTTTACTTCAGACCTTCGGGTCCATAGTGATTAGCAAGATGGCTTCTTCTCTCTCTTTGAATCTCAATACAAAGTTCTCCTCGATCTTCTTGGAGATCTATTCGATGTAACTCTTTTTGCGGTGCGTTTGCCGAGATCCAATGAATTGTGGGTTTATGATCAAGTCTATCTATGAACAATATTTGATTCTTCTCTGAAATCTTTTATGCATGATTGGTTATCTTTGCAAGTCTCTTTGAATTATCAGTTTGGTTTGGCCTACTAGATTGATCTTTCTTTCAATGGGAGAAGTGCTTAGCTTTGGGTTCAATCTCACGACGCTCGATTCCAGTGACAGAAAGGGAAACAACACGTATTGTATTGTTTCCATCGAGGATAAAAAGATGGGGTTTATATCATATTGCTTGAGTTTATCCCTCTACATCATGTCATCTTACCTAATGTGTTACTCTATTCTTATGAACTTAATACTCTAGATGCATGCTGGATAGCGGTCGATGTGTGGAGTAATCTCTACTATTAAAGGAGAATCGAACGTTGTGATGGTTCGACCTCCTACCCTATCGATACCCCTTCCCCCACCCTTCATACCTAAAAAAATCAGGAAAACTACCCATCGCTTCGAAAAAACAGCGCAAAGAAAGGAAAGAAAAACATAGCCCACGACCCACCCACGAACACACGTCCCATCTTCCATCTCCCCTCACCCCAAAGAAAAGAGAAACAACCCAACCAATCTCTCCGCTCTCAAGAAATTCACCGTCGCTGCTCCCCTCATCGTCCTCTCCTGGTCGTCGTGGCTGCGGTCCTGGCCGTGGACGTCGCCGCCGGCCCCGCGCTCCCATCTGCATGAGGATCATCTATTCTCCGTCTCAATTCCCTCCACCCCCTCGATTCCAATCTAATCTCTCCCGAGAAACTTCACTCGACTCGGCCGTGGCAAAGATGGTAGACGGCTCGCCGTCTGGCTTTCTCGCTGTTGAGCCCTGTTCTGCCTCCGCCCTCCATCCACTTGCTCCAAGACGTCTTCTGCTGCCGTCGGTTTCCATGATTTGGGTGTGCGTCCTCTATGTGAATTCGACGGGTCGTCTTCATTGTAGGCGGCCATGGGGAGGACACATGTGGTGGAGCAGATGGGGTACGAGGACACGTAGAAGGCAAACTACTCAGACTTAAGCCCTTTGCCCCCGTCAGGACTCTGTCACAGGTGCATGCATCTCGATCCTTTCCTTCGTTCTGGTCGGTTAATTAAGTGCCCGTGAACCAATATTCCTCTTGGCCGGTGCTTTCAGCCGATGGCAAAACGAACATAGAGCAAATCTGGCTTGCCTTGGGATGGACTGAATCAGCTAACAACGTAGCTAGCTAGCTTTGCCTTTAGATGGATCCAGTCGATGGATTGATTGGTCGACTAGCAGGTGGATTCTGTTGATGGACTAGCTAGCAACACACACGCACACACTGGCATGTAACGCTATTTGTTGTTTATACTTCTTCAGCTCACGTTGATACAACCTAGGAGCTACATGTATCACCTGGCTAGGTAGAGTTACGATTACTGCTCAAAGAAAAGTAGAGTTATGATTTCTATACTACTTGGACAAGCAATCGTTGGTGAACTCTAACAATCTGTGAGATCCGTGGGCAACCAAAAGAGAGAACTAGCAAGGCTGGTGAGTTCTCTTTCACTATTTTATCTAGATTCATCGTGCTAATTTAAGTAGTTCTAAGCTATCATGTAAATGTAACATAACTATTTTAAAGGCTATCAATATAATCCATGTTTTGCTTTTCCATTTTTAGCAAATAGAGTGGATTCTGAAATCACATATTTGAATTAGCTTTTGGTCAGTCGACTTGAGTAGTAATTCCTTTTATTATCTCAGTTGTTATTTCTACCTTGCTCTGCTGTATAAGATACTCCATATAGGAGGTCAAGCTTGAAAAATTTATAATACCCGACTTGTCGAGAATCATGTTAATAAAGTTGTCATGATATTTTCCCTGCTTCAAAGTGCTCCCTGAGGTATTAGTTAACGGTAGTTTGTATTGATTTTTTTGTACAAAATTTGACCATTTGTGTAGGCTTTGGTTCGTGATGGATTGACCTTAAAGTCTTAATGATTACCCTTTCCAACAAGCAACCGTGGGGTTGTTCTGCTCAATCCTGCTATTTTTTAGTCCATTAATTTGTATGTGTTCTTCGCCTCAGAGATTTTATTAATTTCGGTTGGGTTCTAATTAGAGATGCGTATAAATAACTTCGTTCTGGTTTTCATAAAAGTAATATGGCACACACCTAGAAGGTTATTGATTATACGTTGCAACCCATTTTATTAAGTTGGGTTTTCTTGACACCATTTTCTATTGCAGGCTACTGAATATATACAGTTCTTGCAAGAGAACAAACATAAGTGTATTTGGGTGAGGCACCAGATACAACATCTCAATTTTCGTTTTGGAAATTATCTTTATTTAACTCCAAGAGGTCACGAGTTGAAGGTATGGTACATTCTGATCTTTTTGTTTGTCACTAAGCTTGCCAACATCTCACCAACTATAGCAGTAATGTGATTCATTCTTTAGGTTGTGTTTGGCAATGGAATAGTAATTTGGCTGCTGAGGTATCAAGGTAAGGACAAAAATATTTCCCCTTTCTTTTATTTCTATGGTTTTCATAGTCTATTTTAAGCCCGTATTATTTTTGGTGATTGCGAAATGTATTCAATTGCATGTAGAAATAGAAGATAAATCTTGTTTCTAACTTTGAGTGTATGCTGAAGTTCCATGAAGCCTTCGGCACTCCTTTTTAGTTATTACTGATTTAGTTCAAGTACTAAATCAATGACAACTAATATCGAACAGAGGGAGTATATTATGACCTCCTCTTAACTTGCCTTTAGTAACAAACATGATAGTACCAAAATTAGTTCTAGGAGGATAGTACTAAAACTCTCGTGCCATTGAAAAACTGTTGAGAAATTTTAATTTATTGCATAGTGCAAGCGGAAAAGTTTAATTCACCCCGAGAAGAGCCCTCTGAGAACAATTGGTTTGGGCTTTTGTGGTACTCTCAAGTGAGGGGTCTTTTGTGGTCTTGCTAATATAGATAAACCATAACCATATTTTATATGATTCTCAACATCCTTGGAGAGAAAGACAGTAACTGCATAATGAAGTTTAAATCATATTCATTTGTTTGTTTCAGTGATGAGTTTTTCTTTTGTTTGCTTCTTTGACCAGTTTGTAACCAGTCTTCTAGATCAGAGTAACGGAAAGTTGATGTGTCATATTAGGGCTGTAATTGCAGTGTATCAACTGGGCTAATTTTTATATTTAACTCATCACATATAAAATTTGTATTTTTTTAAATCAGGAACAAATATAGTTTAAGTATTTTGAAGTGAGATGTGCTTTTTTAGTTGTTTGCCACATGGTTTGTTTCAGGATGGGACAATGAATTGGTAAAAATCACTTTCCTTTGTTGGTACCAATACCAATGCCACCAAGTGCAGTCATATTGACGATAGTCAAATAGCCTTGCAGAATGGACAATGTTCAATGATAGAAAGCATTATGTCGTGTCTACATATGAGTGGAAAACGTGCTACGTGTGTACTGCTACTACACCAGCCCAAGTACTTATGTACAGTTCCTCCTGAATTCAGACACTAAGAAGCTAAGCTTTTGCAAATGTGTCGGTGTACTAAAGTAGGGGTACCTTAGTATCCCGAACTTGTGCACGGGCAGTCGCAGCGACCCGCGGCAAGGCTTGCCGGGCGACCGCCAAGACCCGCCGTGGCTCCTTCGGAGCCAATCAAGAACAAAGTATCCAAGAGCAAAACAAGGCCCCGGCAAGAGGAGCTTGCCGGGAAGGAGACAAGACCCCGGCAAGAGGAGCTTGCCGGGAAGGAGACGAGACCCCGGCAAGAGGAGCTTGCCAGGAAGGAGACGAGACCCCGGCAAGAGGAGCTTGCCGGGAAGACAACCAAAGCATCCCAAGAAGCTCGCTGCGGCGCACTGCGCGCCCTGACAAGGCCCGGTGAGCGACAAGCTCCCGGACGCGACAAGGCAACATCCGCGGTAAGGCGCTCGCCGCGGCAAGCTACTACCCCGCAGCCCGCGCTCCAGTTCACCCACCAACATGTCGCCCTAGGACCATTCCTGGCGTACGTGGCGGGAGGCTGTGCAGCCGGGGGCATGCGGTGGCAAGCAGGCACTGACAAGATGGCCATCATGGTAAACGGTGGCGTTCCTAGCGGTCCCTCTCTGTGCCGTCAAGGTGACACAGACGGGCATTTAATGCCCTTGTCCCCTGCCGTCAGAGTTAGGTATGATACGTTTGTAGCAGGCGGTGGCGCCAACTACCACCCCTTTTACATTTTTACCCTCACCTCTGTTGCCACGTGTCGGTGACCCCTTAGAGATATAAAAGGAGGCCCATGCGCAACGGAGAGGGAGAGGACAGCCATTCTCACGCTCGGTCTCGCCAGCTGCTCGAGTGTACTGTAGCACTCGTCGCTCCTGAGCAAGAACTCAATACAACCACCAAAGCAGGAGTAGGGTTTTACGCATCCATGCGGCCCGAACCTGGGTAAATCGATCGTCTCGCTCGTGTGTTCGCCTCGATCTGCTCTTTGTGCATCCACCGCCCCCTGCCGAACCGAAAGGGGCTCGGTCCGCCGATCCCCATAGGTGTGCGAGGGACCAGCAACCCCCGACATCTTTGGCGCGCCAGGTAGGGGGAGCGTCAAGGTTGTGCGAACCTGATCCGGCGTTCGCGCGAGCCGAATCTTCATCGTCTTCATCAACATGCCGCCGAAGAAGAAAGCTTCGGAGGTAGCCGCTCCGTCTGCGTCGAGCCAGCCATCGCCAGAGCGGACGGCTGGTGGAGCAGGCGCCGGCGGAAGAGCGGGCGCCGACGGGGAGACTCATGGCGCTGCCAGGTCCAAGGACCAGGTTGTGCCGCACGTCGACGGCGCGGTCACCTCCCACAACGACCGCGCGCACTCCAAGACCTCAGCGTCCGTACACGCACCGCGCCCGTCCCAGGAGGCGCGAGACCAGCAGCGTCATGGTACCCACGGTACCATACGTCTGCTGGGCCAGGATCAAGCTGGTGGGTCCCGGAGTGCTCAGGACCTGCATGCGCGCCAACATGCTGGCGCGAGCGTGGCGCGGTCGCTCGGACGAGATGTTGCTCCTTCTAACGCAGTTAGAAGTCCGAGCATATCTCGTTCCCCGCACCGTTTGCCGCCGCCGCCCGCCTTTCCGGCAGAGGCTTTGGTGCGGAGCTGCCGGTGGTTCTTTGGTCGATCAGAATGACGCCAAATCGAGCCGCCGGCCAGACACCTTTCGCTCTAGCCTATGGAGCGGAGGCAGTTATCCCCACGGAACTCGTATACGGGTCACCTCGAGTGCTCGCTTATGATGAGCTTGAGCAAGAGCAGCAGCGGCAAGATGACGCGCTGCTCCTTGAGGAAGATCGTCTTCAGGCTGCTGTGCGAGCCGCTCGCTACCAGCAAGCTTTGCGCCGCTACCATAGCCGCAAAGTTAACGCCCGAAGTTGCGAGGAAGGCGACCTTGTTTCTTTGGCGTGATCAGTCCGCCAAGGTTTCCGACAAGTTGACGCCGAAGTGGGAAGGCCCTTACCGGGTGAAGCGAGTCACCAGGCTTGGCGCAGTCCGCCTTGGGACCGAAGATGGCGTACCAGTGAGCAACTCCTGGAATATTGCGCATCTTCGCAAGCTTTGCCCGTGAGGCGCGGTTGTCGGACCCTGTCCGGCAACCACCCATTTGTACAAGTCTTGCCGCTGTTGCATGTAATCCTTTGTACAAAGCCGGGCGCAGACCCCGTGCATAAAGATTATGTGCTCAGCACATACCCCGGGAAAGCAAACAACAGAAAAATATAAGTGCCAAAGTTTGAGCAATCAGATTTCCTTTAAGTTTTTAAGTTATTTTCCTTGAACGCCCATGCTTTGTATGGGAAACCTGGGCACGGAGGAGCCGACTCGTAGCTAGTTGCGCCCTTACTGTTGTTTCAAGACCGCTCAACAACCTAAGTAAGCTGCGACTAGCTCCGCGACGAGGTTTCTTGTCGGCCGCAGCACCGCCCGCAGATCGCTGACGTTCCGCACTCAGCACTCGCGGCAAGCGTGCCCGCGCCGGCAAGTTCCCTATATGCGCAGGGTAAAAACATACAAAGGAAGGAGTCAAGTAAAGGAAATAACATAGCAATTAAATTTATAGAGTTACCTTCCTTCTTGCGATCGTCCCTTGTGTGGAAAACCTGTGCGCGGAGGAACCAACTCGTACCTAGTTGCGCCCTTACTGTTGTTTCGAGTCTGCTCAACTACTTAAGTGAGCTGCGACTAGCTCTGCGACAAGGTTTCTTGTCGGTTGCGGCACCGCCGGCAGGGAACCAACTCGTAGCTAGTTGCCTTACTGTCGTTTCGAGTCTGCTCAACGACTTAAGTAAGCTGCGACTAGCTCCGCGACGAGGTTTCTTGTCGGTTGCAGCACCGCCGGCAGGCTGCTGAAGTTCCACTGCTGATGTTCCGCACTCAGCGCTCGCGGCAAAGGTGCCCGCATCGGCAAGTTCCCTAAAAGCGTAGGGTAAAAGCATACAAGGGGAGGAAGCAAGTAAAGGAAATAACATAGCAATTACCAGCCAAGGATAGAGTATATTACAGAATAACTTGTCGCAGCTCTAACAGACTGTTTTTCATAACATGATTGACAGCGACAAGGAAAGAAGAAGATAAATGGCCTAGTCTACACGGTCGCCTTCGACCCTCCTGATTCCGCTCACCTTGTCCATGATAGGTGCGACAAGGGCCTTGAGCTCCTCCAGATCAGCATCTGGCGGCAGGCTTCGGAGGACGTTGTTGAGGCGGAGGCCTGGGTTGCGGAAGGCCACCTTCATCAGCACCTTTTAGAGAGCTCCCGCGCAGATCTTGCGCGACTCGTTGGCAAGCTGCTTTGGGAACTGCTCCCGGATTCGCTGGAGCGCCGTCGCCACGCCTTTGAAGAACAGAGTAAGCTTGGCGCTGGGTTGGAGGTTCTCGTCGGAGGAGTATGCGAGATCCACCATCCCCAACTGCGCCAGCTCCTTGTCGACACCCGCGGCGACGTCCACCAGGCCCTCCATCCAGTGCTCCATATCCTCCGACAAAGTCTTCCGGGCGGCGGCGGCCTTCGCCAGCAGCACCTTGCCGGCCTTGACCTCCTCCTTCAGGGCCGTGTCCCGCTCCTTGGCGCCGTCCAGAGATTTGGTCAGGGCCGCCAGCTTCGCTTCGAGATCGGCGTTGGAGTTCTTGGCGGCGTCCAGCTCCTTGCCCTTCTCGGCGAAAAGGGCCTGCAGCTCCAAGTAGCTGTTGGCGTCCCTCTCTCGCTCAAGCTTGAGCGCGGCAAGCTCGTCGCCGCTCGCCTTGAGGTCCGCCTCCAGCTGCGTCACCTTCAGCTCCAGCTCAACCTTGGCGGCCTCGGTAGCTGCGGCGGCGTCTTCGGCCTGCTTGACGGCTCCGCCAACTGCCCGCTCGCGCGCGGCAAGTTCCTCCTCGTGGCTGTCGAGGTTGACCTTCCGCTGCGCCAAGTCACCCTCCTGCGAAGACAACTTCTCCGCGGCGAGCCATTGGCGCTCTTCGACGTCGGCCTTCTCGAGGAGGAAGGCCTGCTGCGCTTCGGCGAGTTGCTCCCGCTCCCTCGCCAAGGAGCGGAGAGCCTCCTCATTGGCGCCTCAGAGCTCTTCTGCGCGCTTCTCGATGTCGGCGCCAGCCTTTGCCACGAGCGCTTCGCGGGACTCCAGCTTGGCCTGCCGGGTGCGGTAGAGCGCCACTAGCTTCTGCAACAGGCGCTCCTCTTCAGGATCGCCGCTGCTGCTGCTTGGCGCGTCAACTAGCTTCAGCCCGGCAGAGGCAAGCACCTCTCCGTCCAGCGTCTCCCCCTCGATCGGCGCCCTGGAGCTTGACGCCCAGGGGAGGCTGATGAAGATGTTCTCGCCGGCCTTCAGGTAGATGCCAGGCTAGGGCTCTTCGGAGCCTGCTGCGGCGGCAGCGGCGGAGGAGTCAGTGGTCGGAGCAGCGCCTGGCGCTCCTGTAGCCTCCGGGTCGTCAGTACGACCGCCAGACTCCCCGCCCGCCCCCGCGGCGGCATCCCTGGCAGCCTCCTCGCTGGCGCCGGCTGCTTCCTCGGCGGCGAACTCCGTCTCCATTGGCTCTGCAGCAGATGGATCTGATGGCCGGAAGAGGGGAGAAGATTCAAGCAAAATTCGAGCAAAATCCAAGAGGAAGATCAAGAAACCGAAGAAGCCAAGGGGAGTTTTGGAAGCAAGGAAGTTATCTGTGCCAGGGCCTGCCGCTGCGGTCTCCGTCGCCGGGGGATCGCTGGCGCGGTCCCTTGCCGGAGATCCTTGCCGAGCCGGGGGCTCCTCCCTTGCCGGAGTCTCCTCCCTCGCCGGGGGCTCCTTCCTTGCCGGAGTCCCTTCCCTTGTCGGGGGCTCCTCCCTTGTCGGAGCCTCCTCCCTTGCCGGAGACTTCTCCCTCGTCGAAGGACTCCCCCTTGGCGCTTCAGGGGCGGTCTCCGGGCTCCCCTGGTGAGGCTGCTCTGCTCCTGCACAAGTCAACAAACAAGTATCAGCATAGCGAGGATCTTTGTGTGCGCCCAATGGCGGGCGCTGGGGGCTGCTCTGAAGATCAGCCGCCGGGTCCGATAAGTTCGTCTCGGGCCCGTCCCCTGTTGATGCAGTGGGTTCGTCCTCGATGACGATCACCGGCACCCTGGCCCTCTTCGCCGCTCTCTGTGCCAGAGTCCTGAAAAGGAAGAGATGCGGAGGTAGGCAAGTGAGAAACAAGGCAAGACAAAAACAGCGGAGAACAAAGAATTGCAAGTACAATAAGAAGAACTTACTCCTCTTCCTGTTCCTCGTCAGAGCTGAACGCGGAGAAGTCAAAATCCGGCCCGCGGCTGGCACGGGAAGGTGGAGGGGTAGGCTCCCTTGGTCGCTTGGCGGGAGCAGAGGCGGCAGCCCGGGAAGATCCCGCTTCGGTTGCAGCGGCAGCATGGGGTGCTCCCGCGGCGGCGGTGCTTGCCGCGGTGGAGCGCGTCATGCGACGCGGCGACTGTTGATCCGACTGCCGCCTTGCTACATCCCCGGCCTTGCGGAGACGCCTTCTTAGCGAAGACGGAGGCGCAGCCGGCGGCGGGCTGTCGGAAGACGAAGTGGAGGAAGAGTCGATCTCCAGCGAGTCGCTCGCATCCCCGGTAGGCTCGCTCGGCTCGGCGCTGCCCCCGGCAAGATCTTCCTTGCCGGCAAGTTCCTCTTGCCGGGCGAGCTCTTTCTTGCCGAGGAACTCATCTCGCTCGGCACGGGTTTTCTCCTCTTCCGCCGCTGCTTCCTCCAGAGTAAACCCAAATTCGCCTGCCGTGGCGGCTGCCGCTGCCTCTTCCAACCTGGTGGCTATGTACGCCAGCTCCGCCTCGGTGGTGTCGCGGATGAGGCCGTCCTTCTCATCAGCGCGGACCGGCACTTCCACCAGGTCGTCGAAGAACTACTGCACGACCTCGGCTTCGGGCTCTTGCCAAGTTGGCTTGATTCCGTGCGAATCGCACAACGGCATCATCGCCCGGATGCGGTCGAGCGCAGAGTTGTTGCACAAAGGGACGACGCCCTGCGGCAGCCTGAAGACTTCGGGGTGATCTGAATCGTATTTGAAGAGCTCCTGCAGCATGCTAGTCTGCTCGAGGACAGTGAAATTATAGTTGAGGCCTGGGCGCAGCCTCATAATGTCCGCCGCGTTCTTGAACTCCCAAGAAGGCCTTCCCCGTTCCTGCAGAGGGGCAATGCGGCGGTGAAGAAAGTCTGCGCCAACAGCGCCTACGGTGAGTCCGGCAAGCCTAAGGCGCCGGATCCTGGTGACGGCAATCGTCAGCTTGCTGTCTTCCGGGGCCAAGTCGCTCCAGTCATTGCCGCGCACTGCTGCTGCTTGGCGCCGGACGGTGAATGACTGTGGGCTCTCCTCGATAATCCAGCACCAATCTGCTCTCCACTCCTCCCACTTGCCGCGGAACTCCCCCTCTAGATAAGATTCCTTCTTGCCGGTTCTTGAGACCCAGGCGATTCCGCCGGATAGAGTCTCTCCTCTCTCTACTCGAGGGATAAAGAAATGGCGGAAGAGAGCTACACTAGGGTGGACTCCGACAAAGTTTTCGCAAAGATGTGCGAAAACTGCCATGGTGAGGACGGCGTTGGGGGTGAAGTCAAGGAGGTAGAAGCCATATGTGTTCATAATATCACAGAAGAACTCGGAAAAGGGCGGGCAGAGCCCGCACTAGAAGAACACAACAAAGAAAGGGTACCCGTCCGGAGCCTTCGTGTGGGCTTCAGCCGGGAGCACCCTGGTCCGCGGGTGAGCTCGCGTCTCCGTCGACCAGAACAGGTAATACCGCTCCCACAACGCCTTCGCGCCGAGCTTGGAGGGGAAGATGGCTCGCTCCCTCCGCATCTTCGCGAGCCGCTGCGCCTCGGTCGACTTCACCACTTTTCCCTTGTCGCCCTTCAGAGCCATGGCGAAGGTGGTGGAGGAGGCCGACGGTGGTGGTGGTGCGGGTGGTAATGGGGGAGCAGGGCGCTGCTCTCTTGTTGCTCTGAGAAGACGGGGAGCGGCGGAGGTTTTGAGATTGGAAGCAGCAACGGGCAGATGGCGCCGTACCCCTGTTTCCTCTGCTTATAAAGAGGGAGGGGAGGGGGGCGGACGTTTCGCCATCACGAATGAACAACTACCCACGATTCCGCCCACCATGCCTCCACGCCTCCCTCCGTTTACGGGAGGGGGCGCGCAAACCGTCCCCTTTTACTGCGACGTGATGCATGAGCGCGGGGCGCAGCCACGCGCACGCCGCCCACGTCACGCACGGCGCAGCGTTCGACGCGTGCCGTTTGGGGAGGGCGCGGTGGGTGCGGAGTCAGATGTGGCGTGACCTAGGCCGCGCGTGCCCGTGCACTGTTTTGGGCCTGGCCCAACAGCGCTCGGCACCGTGTATGGCCCAGGCCCGGGGGCTCCTGTCGGTGTACTAAAGTAGGGGTACCTTAGTATCCCGAACTTGTGCACGGGCAGTCGCAGCGACCCGCGGCAAGGCTTGCCGGGCGACCGCCAAGACCCTCCGTGGCTCCTTCGGAGCCATTCAAGAACAAAGTATCTAACAGCAAAACAAGGCCCCGGCAAGAGGAGCTTGCCAGGAAGGAGACAAGACCCCGGCAAGAGGAGCTTGCCGGGAAGGAGACGAGACCCCGACAAGAGGAGCTTGCCAGGAAGGAGACGAGACCCCGCCAAGAGGAGCTTGCCGGGAAGACAACCAAAGCATCCCAAGAAGCTCGCTGCTGCGCACTGCGCGCCCCGACAAGGCCCGGTGAGCGACAAGCTCCCGGACGCGACAAGGCAACATCTGCGGCAAGGCGCTCGCCACGGCAAGCTACTACCCCGCAGCCCGTGCTCCAGTTCACCCACCAACGTGTCACCCTGGGACCATTCCTGGCGTACGTGGCGGGAGGCTGTGCAGCCGGGGGCATGCGGTGGCAAGCAGGCGCTGACAAGATGGCCATCATGGCAAACGGTGGCGTTCCTAGCGGTCCCTCTCTGTGTCGTCAAGGTGACACAGACGGGCATTTAATGCCCTTGTCCCCTGCCGTCAGAGTTAGGTATGATACGTCTGTAGCAGGCGGTGGCGCCAACTACCACTCCTTTTACATTTTTATCCTCACCTCTGTTGCCACGTGTCGGTGACCCCTTAGACATATAAAAGGAGGCCCATGCGCAACGGAGAGGGAGAGGACAGCCATTCTCACGCTCGGTCTCGCCAGCTGCTCGAGTGTACTGTAGCACTCGTCGCTCCCGAGCAAGAACTCAATACAACCACCAAAGCAGGAGTAGGGTTTTACGCATCCGTGCGGCCCGAACCTGGGTAAATCGGTCGTCTCGCTCGTGTGTTCGCCTCGATCTTCTCTTTGTGCATCCACCGCCCCCTGCCGAACCGAAAGGGGCTCGGTCCGCCGATCCCCATAGGTGTGCGAGGGACCAGCAACCCCCGACAAAATGAATCTACTTATCCAAGAGGCTGGCAACAAGATCGGATGTTCAATAACTAGAGGAGCAACACTCGATCGACAGCAAACTATGAGCATGCATATCATCAAGTTTGCGGGTTCTACATTTTAAACCTTAGCCAACTACCTACTTTCTATTTTTCTTGCATGCAGCGAGTTGACTTCCCAAAGAACTACATGGAAGGGATATACGTTTGATTTGTTTTGAATTGATTGCAAGAAATACATGTATGGCACATACAACTCTATTCTCAAAACATATATGAATGAAAATTTATTTGATTTTTTAGCAATGTCTCATGTCTAAGTTTATTGTTCCGTGGCAACGCACGGGCACTCAGCTAGTAGTAGTAGATGCAGGCAGGAGTCGGTCTACTTGTCATGGACGTGATTCCTATATACATGATCATGCCTAGATATTCTCATAATTTTTCGCTTTTCTATCAATTGCTTGACAGTAATTCGTTCACCCACCGTAATACTTATGCTATCTTGAGAGAAGCCACTAGTGAAACCTATGGCCCCCGGGTCTATTTTCCATCATATAAGTTTCCAATCTATTTTATTTTGCAACCTTTACTTTCAATCTATATCATAAAAATACCAAAAACATTTATCTTATCATTATTATCTCTATCAGATCTCACTTTCGTAAGTGACGTGAAGGGATTGACAACCCCTTTATCGCGTTGGTTGCGAGGTTCTTATTTGTCTGTGTAGGTACGAGGGACCTGTGTGTGGCCTCCTACTGGATTGATACTTGGTTCTCAAAAACTGAGGGAAATACTTATGCTACTTTGCTGCATCACCCTTTCCTCTTCAAGGGAAAACCAACGCAGTGCTCAAGAGGTAGCAAGAAGGATTTGTGGAGCCGTTGCTGGGGAGTCTACGCACAAGTCAAGACATACCAAATAACCATCACAAAATCTTATCCCTTGCATTACATTATTTGCCATTTGCCTCGCGTTTTCCTCTCCCCCACTCCACCCTTGCCGTTTTATTCGCTCTCTTTTTCCGTTCCCCTTCTCTTTTCCAATTTGCCTCGTTTTGCTTGTTTCTTGTTTGCTTGTGTGTTGGATTGCTTGCTCGTCACGATGGCTCAAGATAATACTAAATTGTGTGACTTTTCCAATACCAACAATAATGATTTTATTAGCATTCTGATTGCTCCTCTTACCGATGCTGAATCTTATGAAATTAATGTTGCCTCGCTGAATCTTGTCATGAAAGATCCGTTTTCCGGCATTCCTAGTGAAGATGTCGCTACCCATCTAAACAACTTTGTTGATTTGTGTGATATGCAAAAGAAGAAAGATTTGTATAATGATATTGTTAAACTGAAGCTATTCCCGTTTTCTCTTAGAGATCATGCTAAAACTTGGTTTTCGTCTTTGCCTAAAAATAGTATCGATTCATGGAATAAGTGCAAAGATGCTTTTATCTCTAAGTATTTTCCTCTCGCTAAGATCATCACTCTTAGAAATGATATTATGAATTTTCAGCAACTTGATCATGAACATGTTGCACAAGCTTGGGAGAGGATGAAATTAATGATACGTAATTGCCCTACACATGGTTTGAATCTTTGGATGATTATACAAATTTTTTATACCGGATTGAACTTTGCTTCTAGATTCGGCCGCGGGAGGCACTTTTATGGAAATCACTTTAGGAGAAGGTACTAAACTCCTAGGTAATATTATGGTTAATTATTCTCAATGGCATACTGAAAGATCTTCTAATAAAAAAGTGCATGCAATAGAAGAAATCAATGTGTTAAGTGGAAAGATGGATGAACTTATGAAATTATTTGCTACTAAGTGTGTTTCTTCTGAAACTAATGATATGCCTTTTTCTACTTTGATTGAGAATAATAATGAATCTATGGATGTGAATTTTGTTGGTAGGAACAATTTTGGTAATAACGCATATAGAGGTAATCCTAGTAATTCCTCTAATAATTATGGTAATTCATACAACAATTCTTATGGAAATTATAATAACATGCCCTCTCATTTTGAATCTAATATTAAAGAGCTTATTAGTTCGCAAAAGAGTTTCAATGCTTTGATTGAAGAAAAATTGTCTAAGATTGATGAGTTGGCTAGGAACGTGGATAGAATTTTTCTTGATGTTGATTCTTTGAAACTTAGATCTATTCCACCTAAGCATGATATCAATAAGTCTCTCAAATCTATGAGAATTTCCGTTGATGAGTGCAAAGAAAGAACCGCTAGGATGCATGCTAAAAAAGATTGCTTTGTGAAAGCGTGTTCTTCTAGTTTCCATGATAATAAGGATGAAGATCTAAAAGTGATTGATGTATCTCCTATTAAATATTTGTTTTTCAATATGAATCTTGATAATGATGGGACTAGAGATGAGTCAACTTTAGTTAGAAGGTGTCCCAATGATTCGGAGTTTTTAGATCTTGATGCAAAATTTGGTAAAAGTGGGATTGGAGAGGTTAAAACTTTAAATAGCAATGAACCCACTATCTTGGATTTCAAGGAATTTAATTATGATAATTGTTCTTTAATAGATTGTATTTCCTTGTTGCAATCCGTGCTAAATTCTCCGCATGCTTATAGTCAAAATAAAGCTTTTACTAAACACATCGTCGATGCTTTAATGCAATCTTATGAAGAAAAGCTTGAATTGGAAGTTTCTATCGCTAGAAAACTTCATGATGAGTGGGAACCTACTATTAAAATTAAGATTAAAGATCATGAATGCTTTGCTTTATGTTATTTGGGTGCTAGTGTTTCCACGATTCCTAAAACTTTGTGTGATTTGCTAGGTTTCCGTGAATTTGATGATTGTTCTTTAAACTTGCATCTTGCGGATTCCACCATTAATAAACCTATGGGAAGAATTAATGATGTTCTTATTGTTGCAAATAGGAATTATGTGCCCGTAGATTTCATTGTCCTTGATATAGATTGCAATCCTACATGTCCTATTATTCTTGGTAGACCTTTCCTTAGAACGATTGGTGCAATTATTGATATGAAGGAAGGGAATATTAGATTCCAATTTCCATTAAGGAAGGGCATGGAACACTTTCCTAGAAATAAAATTAAATTACCTTATGAATCTATTATGAGAGCCACTTATGGATTGCATACCAAAGATGATAATACCTAGATCTATCCTTACTTTTATGCCTAGCTAGGGGCGTTAAATGGTAGCTCTTGTTGGGACGCAACCCAATTTTATTTCCGTTTCTTGATTTTTGATTCTGTTTAGTAATAAATAATTCATCTAGCCTATGTTTATATGTGGTTTTATGCTTTTAATTAGTTTTTGTGCCAAGTAGAACCTTTGGGAAGACTTGGGGAAAGTCTTTGCGATCTTGCTGTAAAAAACAGAAACTTCAGCGCTCACGAGATTTTCTGCCATTGTTTACTGGAGAGTGATATTTAGTTAATTATTTTTTCAGATGATTAATATATAAATTACTCACGTCCAGAAATTTATTTTAGAATTTTGGGGTTCCAGAAGTATTCGAAACCTACAGTTTACTACAGACTGTTCTGTTTTTGACAGATTCTGTTTTTCGTGTGTTGTTTTCTTATTTTGATGAATCTATGGCTAGTAATAGAGTTTATGAACCATATAAAAGTTGGTATACAGTAGGTTTAACACCAATATAAATAAACAATGAGTTCATTACAGTACCTTGAAGTGGTGGTTTGTTTTCTTTTACTAACGGAGCTCACGCGATTTTCTTTTAAGTTTTGTGTTGTGAAGTTTTCAAGTTTTGGGTAAAGATTTGATGGATTATGGAACAAGGAGTGGCAAGAGCCTAAGATTGTGGATTCCCAAGGCACCCCAAGGTAAAATCCAAGGAAAACCAAAAGCCTAAGCTTGGGGATGCCCAGGAAGGCATCCCCTCTTTCGTCTTTGTCCATCGGTAACTTTACTTGGAGCTATATTTTTATTCGCCACATGATATGTGTTTTGCTTGGAAAGTCTTGTATAATTTGAGTCTTTGATTGTTAGTTTACCACAATCATCCTTGATGTACACACCTTTTGGGAGAGACACACATGAATTGGAATTTATTAGAATACTCTATGTGCTTCACTTATATCTTTTGAGTTGGATAATTTTGCTCTAGTGCTTCGCTTATATCTTTTAGAGCACGGCGGTGGTTCTATTTTATAGAAATAATTGATCTCTCAGGCTTCACTTATATCATTTTGAGATTCCTTTAGAACAGCATGGTAATTCACTTTGGTTATAAATTCTAAATTCTAAGAGAAGTTGGATGCTTGATAGTTGTTTTGAGATATAAATGTGGTAATATTAGACGTGTGCTAGTTGAGTAATTGTGAAATTGTTGAATACTTGTGTTGAAGTTGGCAAGTCCCGTAGCATGCACGTATGGTAAATGTTATGCGACAAATTTGAAGCATGGGGTGTTCTTTGATTGCTTTCCTTATGAGTGGCGGTCGGGGACGAGCGATGGTCTTTTCCTACCAATCTACCCCCCTAGGAGCATGCATGTAGTGCTTGGTTTTGATGAATTGTAGATCTTTGCAATAAGTATGTGAGTTCTTTATGACTAATGTTGAGTCCATGGATTATACGCACTCTCACCCTTCCTTCATTGCTAGCTCTTCAGTACTGTGCATTGCCCTTTCTCACCTTGAGAGCTGGTGCAAACTTCGCCGGTGCATCCAAACCCCGTGATATGATACGCTCTATCACACATAAGCCTCCTTATATCTTCCTCAAAACAGCCACCATACCTACCTATTATGGCATTTCCATATCCATTCCGAGATATATTTCCATGCAACTTTCCACCATTTCATTTATTATGACACGCATCATCATTGTCATATTGCTTTGCATGATCATGTAATTGACATAGTATTTGTGGCAAAGCCACCATGCTTAATTTTCATACATGTCACTCTTGATTCATCGCAATCCTGGTACACCGCCGGAGGAATTCACATAGAGTCATATTTTGTTCTAAGTATCGAGTTGTAATTCTTGAGTTGTAAGTAAATAAAAGTGTGATGATCATCATTAGAGCATTGTCCCATGTGAGGAAAGGATGATGGAGACTATGATTCCCATACAAGTCGGGATGAGACACGGACGAAAAAAAGAAGAGAAAAAGAAAAGAGGCCATAAAAAAAGAGAAAAGAAGGCCCAAACAAAAAAAGAAAATGAGAGAAAAAGAGAGAAGGGACAATGTTACTATCCTTTTTCCACACTTGTGCTTCAAAGTAGCACCATGATCTTCATGATAGAGAGTCTCTTATTTTTTCACTTTCATATACTAGTGGGAATTTTTCATTATAGAACTTGGCTTGTATATTCCAATGACGGGCTTCCTCAAATGCCCTAGGTCTTCATGAGCAAGCAAGTTGGATGCACACCCACTTAATTTCTCTGATGAGCTTTCATATATTTATAGCTCTAGTGCATCCATTGCATGGAAATCCCTACTCCTTGCATTGACATCAATCGGTGGGCATCTCCATAGCCCATTGATTAGTCGCGTTAGTGTAAGACTTTCTCCCTTTTTGTCTTCTCACACAACCTCAATCATCATATTCTATTCCACCCATAGTGCTATGTCCATGGCTCGCGCTCATATATTGCGTAAAAGTTGAAAGAGTTTGAAAAGGCTAAGTACGAAACAATTGCTTGGCTTGTCATCGGGGTTGTGCATGATGGGAGCATTTTGTGTGACGAAAATGAAGCATGGCCAAACTATATGATTTTGTAGGGATAAGTTCTCTTTGGCTATGGTATTTTGATAAGACATAATTGCTCAATTAACATACTTGGAGTATTACTATTTTTATGTGAACAATAAATTTTTATCTTGAATCTTTCGGATCTGAACATTCATGCCTCAATAGATAAAAATACATTGAAGAACATGCTAGAAAGCATTCCACATAAAAAATTCTGTTTTTATCATTTACCTACTCGAGGACGAGCATGAATTAAGCTTGGGGATGCTTGATACGTCTCCAACGTATCTATAATTTTTGATTGTTCCATGCTATTATATTATCTGTTTTGGATGTTAATGGGCTTTATTTTACACTTTCATATTATTTTTGGGACTAACCTATTTACCCAAGGCCAAGTGCAAATTGTTGTTTCTTTTGCCTATTTCAGTGTTTCACGGAAAAGGAATATCAAACGGAGTCCAAACGGAATGAAACCTTCGGGAGCGTGATTTTTGGAACAAATGTGATCCAGAGGACTTGGAGTGGACGTCAAGAAATGAACAAGGTGTCCACGAGGCAGGGGGCGCGCCTACCCCCCTGGGCGCACCCTCCCCCTCGTGGGACCCTCGTGGCTCAACCGACCTACTTCTTCCTCCTATATATGTTCACATACCCCGAAAACATCTAGGAGCACCACGAAACCCTATTTCCACCGCCGCAACCTTCTGTACCCAAGAGATCCCATCTTGGGGCCTTTTCCGGAGCTCCACCGGAGGGGGAATCGATCACAGAGGGCCTCTACATAAACTCCATGGCCCCTCCGATGATGTGTGAGTAGTTTACTTTAGACCTTCGGGTCCATAGTTATTAGCTAGATGGCTTCTTCTCTCTCTTTGAATCTCAATACAAAGTTCTCCTCGATCTTCTTGGAGATCTATTCGATGTAACTCTTTTTGCGGTCTGTTTGTCGAGATCCGATGAATTCTGGGTTTATGATCAAGTCTATCTATGAACAATATTTGATTCTTCTCTGAAATATTTTATGCATGATTGGTTATCTTTGCAAGTCTCTTCGAATTATCAGTTTGGTTTGGCCTACTAGATTGATCTTTCTTGCAATGGGAGAAGTGCTTAGCTTTGGGTTCAATGTTGCGGTGCTCGATCGCAGTGACAGAAAGGGAAATGGCATGTATTGTATTGTTGCCATCGAGGATAAAAAGATGGGGTTTATATCATATTGCTTGAGTTTATCCCTCTACATCATGTCATCTTACCTAATGTGTTACTCTGTTCTTATGAACTTAATACTCTAGATCCATGTTGGATAGCAGTCGATGTGTGGAGTAATAGTAGTAGATGCAGGCAGGAGTCGGTCTACTTGTCACGGACGTGATGCCTATATACATGATCATGCCAAGATATTCTCATAATTATTCGCTTTTCTATCAATTGCTTGATAGTAATTCGTTCACCCATCATAATACTTATGCCATCTAAAGAGAAGCCACTAGTGAAACCTATGGCCCCCGGGTCTATTTTCCATCATATAAGTTTCCAATCTATTTTATTTTTCAACCTTTACTTTCAATCTATATCATAAAAATATCAAAAATATTTATCTTACCATTATTATCTCTATCAGATCTCACTCTCGTAAGTGACCGTGGAGGGATTGACAACCCCTTTATCGCGTTGGTTGCGAGGTTCTTATTTGTTTGTGTAGAGGTACGAGGGACTTGTGTGTGGCCTCCTACTAGATTGATACCTTGGTTCTCAAAAACTAAGGGAAATACTTACACTACTTTCCTGCATCACCCATTCCTCTTCAAGGGAAAACCAACGCAGGGCTCAAGAGGTAGCACATAACACTAACACCGGCTCCAAGATCACATAAAGCAGTTTTAACATAGTTTCTTTTAATGGAGCATGGTGTAGTTGGTACTCCAGGATCTCCTAGTTTCTTTGGTATTCCACCCTTAAAAGTATAATTAGCAAGCTGATACGTCACCAACGTATCTATAATTTTTGATTGCTCCATGCTATATTATCTACTGTTTTGGACTATATTGGGCTTTATTTTCCACTTTTATATTATTTTTGGGACTAACCTATTAACCGGAGGCCCAGCCCAGAATTGCTGTTTTTTGCCTATTTCAGTGTTTCAGATAAATGGAATATCAAACGGAGTCCAAACGGAATAAAATCTTCGGGAACGTGATTTTCTCACCGAACGTGATCCAGGAGACTTGGACCCTGCTCCAAGGAACAAAAGAGGCGGTCACGAGGGTGGGGGGCGTCACCCCTAGGGTGCGCCCCTGCCTCGTGGGCCCCTCGTTGCTCCTCTGGCGTACTTCTTCCTCCTATATATACCCACGTACCCCCAAATTATCAGAACAGGAGCCAAAAACCTAATTCCACCGCCGCAACTTTTTGTATCCACGAGATCCCATCTTGGGGCCTGTTCCGGAGCTCCGCCGGAAGAGGTCCGTCATCACAGAGGGCTTCTACATCATCATAGCCTCTCTGATGAAGTGTGAGTAGTTTACCTCAGACCTTCGGGTCCATAGTTAGTCGCTAGATGGCTTCTTCTCTCTCTTTGAATCTCAATACAAAGTTCTCCCCCTCTCTTGTGGAGATCTATTCAATGTAATCTTATTTTTGCGGTGTGTTTGTTGAGACCGATGAATTGTGGGTTTATGATCAAGTCTATCTATGAATAATATTTGAATCTTCTCTGAATTCTTTTATGTATGATTGGTTATCTTTGCAAGTGTCTTCGAATTATCCGTTTGGTTTGGCCAACTAGATTGGTAGTTCTTGCCATGGGAGAAGTGCTTAGCTTTGGGTTCGATCTTGCGGTGTCCTTACCCAGTGACAGAAGGGGCAGCAAGGCACGTATTGTATCATTGCCATCGAGGATAACAAGATGGGGTTTATTTCATATTGCATGAATTTATCTCTCTATATCATGTCATCTTGCTTAAGGCGTTACTCTATTTTTAACTTAATACTCTAGATGCATGCCGGATAGCGGTCGATGAGTGGAGTAATAGTAGTAGATGCAGAATCGTTTCGATCTACTTGTCACGGACGTGATGCCTATATACATGATCATGCCTAGATATTCTCATAACTATGCTCAATTCTATCAATTGCTCAACAGTAATTTGTTCACCCACCGTAGAATACTTATGCTCTTGAGAGAAGCCACTAGTGAAACCTATGGCCCCCGGGTCTATTCTCATCATATCAATCTCCATTACTTTAATCTTGCTTTGCTTTTTTACTTTACTTTGCTTTTACTTTTTACTTTGCATATTTATACCAAAAATACCAAAAATATTATATCTATCAGATCTCACTCTCGTAAGTGACCGTGAAGCGCTTGACAACCCCTAATCGCGTTGGTTGCGAGTAGCTATCGCTTTGTGCAGGTACGAGGGACTTGAGCGTGGGCTCCTACTGGATTGATACCTTGGTTCTAAAAAACTGAGGGAAATACTTACGCTACTCTGCTGCATCATCCCTTCCTCTTTGGGGAAAACCAACGCAAGCTCAAGACGTGGCACAAGCATGGTGGAAATTTCAGCTTCTGATATCTTTCTTTTTTTTGTAACAATATCTCTCATGTGCTTAGCATAAGGCTTCATTTTAAGCATATGATTTAAACGCATACGCAAAAAGATAGGTCTAATCATTTCAGCGAAGCGCTCAAAATCCTCACCATCCTTTTTCTTGGATGGTTTAGGAGGAGAAGGCATGGGTTTCTGAACCCATGGTTCTCTTTCTTTATCGTGCTTCCTAGAAATGAAGTCTCTCTTATCATAACGTTGATTTTTTGATTGTGGGTTATCAAGATCAACAACATGTTCCATCTCTACATCATTGTCATCGCTAGGTTGAGCATCAACATGAACAACATCATTAATATTATCACTAGGTTCATGTTCATTACCATATTGTGTTTCACCATCAGAAATAGAAATATCATTGGGATTATCAGGTGTGTCAACAATAGGTTCACTAGAAGCATGCAAAGTCCTGTCATTTTTCTTTTTCTTCCTCTTAGAAGAACTAGGTGCCTCAACATTAGTTCTTTGAGAATCTTGCTCAATTCTCTTAGGGTGGCCCTCAGGATACAAAGGTTCCTAAGTCATTTTACCCCCTCTAGTCACAACTCTAACAACATTATCATTTTTCCTATTATTTAATTCACTGAGCAAATCATTCTGAGCCTTAAGCACTTGTTCTACTTGAGTGGTAACCATAGAAGAATGTTTACTAATAAGTTTAAGTTCACCTTTAACTCTAGACATATAATCACTCAAGTGTTCAACCATATAACATTGCATTTCAATTGTCTACCAACATAAGCATTGCAGTCTTCTTGTTTAACCATAAAATTATCAAACTCATCCAAGCATTGGCTAGCAAACTTAGTAGATGGGATTTCACCCTTATCAAATCTATAGAGAGAATTTACCTTTACTACCTATGTCGGGTTATCAAGACCATGTATTTCTTCAATAGGTGGTAAATTCTTAACATCTTCAGCTTCAATACCCTTTTCTTTCATAGATTTCTTTGCCTCTTGCATATCTTCAGGACTGAGAAATAGAATAACCCTTTTCTTCAGAGTTGGTTTAGGAGTTGGTTCTGGAAGTGTCCAATCATTTTCATTACTCAATATATTAGTCAATAGTAATTCAGCTTGATCAACAGTTCTTTCCCTAAAAACACAACCAGCATAACTATCCAGGTGGTCTCTGGAAGCATCGGTTAGTACATTATAAAAGATATCAAGTATTTCATTTTTCTTGAGAGGATGATCAGGCAAAGCATTAAGTAATCGGAGTAGCCTCCCCCAAGCTTGTGGGAGACTCTCTTCTTCAATTTGCACAAAATTATATATTTCCCTTAAGGCAACTTGTTTCTTATTAGCGGGGAAATATTTAGCAGAGAAGTAATAAATCATATCCTGGGGACTACGCACAAAACCAGGATCAAGAGAATTAAACCATGTTTTAGCATCACCCTTTAATGAGAACGGAAACAACTTAAGGATAAAGTAATAGCGAGTTTTCTCATCATTAGTGAATAGGGTGGCTATATCATTTAATTTAGTAAGATGTGCCACAACAGTTTCAGATTTGTAGCCATAAAAAGGATCAGATTCAACCAAACTAATTAACTCAGGATCAATAGAGAAATCATAATCCTTATTAGAAATACAGATAGGTGAAGTAGCAAAAGCAGGTTCATATTTCATTCTAGCATTCAAAGACTTTTCTTTCAGCTTAGCTAACAGTTTCTTAAGATCATATCTATCATTGCAAGCTAAAAAGTCTCTAGCAGTTTCTTCATCCATAAGATAACCCTCAGGCACAACATGCAATTCATATCTAGGGGGAGAATCTTCATCATCACTTTCATGAATATTATTAGTTTCAATAATTTCATTCACTCTAACCCCAGCAAGTTGTTCATCAAGAAATTCACCTAATGGCGCAATATTATCAAGCATAGAAGTAGTTTCATCATAAGCATCATGCATAGTAGAAGTGGCATCATCAATTACATGCGACATATCAGAATGAATAGCAGGAGTAGGTGTCGCAAGTTTACTCAAAACAGAAGGTGAATCAAGTGCCGATCTAGATGGCAGTTCCTTACCTCCCCTCGTAGTTGAGGGAAAAATCTTGGTTCTTTCATCTTTCAAGTTCCGCATAGTGATCAACAGATATAAATCCCAAGTGACTCAAAGAATAGAGCTATGCTCCCCGGCAACGGCGCCAGAAAATAGTCTTGATAACCCACAAGTATAGGGGATCGCAACAGTTTTCGAGGGTAGAGTATTCACCCCAAATTTATTGATTCGACACAAGGGGAGCCAAAGAATATTCTCAAGTATTAATAGTTGAGTTGTCAATTCAACCGCACCTGAAAGACTTAGTATCTGCAGCAAAGTATTTAGTAGCAAAAGTAATATGGAAGTAACGGTAACGGTGGCAACGATAATAGTATTGGTTTTGTAGTAATTGTACCAATGGCAACGGTAAAGTAATTAACCAAAGATCAATATGTGAAAAGCTCGTAGGCAATGGATCGGTGATGGATAATTATGTCGGATGCGATTCCGCAAGCAACAGTTATAACATAGGGTGACACAGAACTAGCTCCAGTTCATCAATGTAATGTAGGCATGTATTTTGAATATAGTCATACGTGCTTATGGAAAAGAACTTGCATGACATATTTTGTCCTACCCTCCCGTGGCAGCGGGGTCCTATTGGAAACTAAGGGATATTAAGGCCTCCTTTTAATAGAGTACCGGACTAAACCATTAACACTTAGTGAATACATGAACTCCTCAAACTACGGTCATCACCGGGAGTGGTCCCAATTATTGTCACTTTGGGGTTACCGGATCATAACACATAGTAGGTGACTATTGACTTGCAAAATAGGATCAAGAACTCACATATATTCATGGAAACATAATAGGTTCAGATCTGAAATCATGCACTCGGGCCCTAGTGACAAGCATTAAGCATAGCAAAGTCATAGCAACATCAATCTCAGAACATAATGGATACTAGGGATCAAACCCTAACAAAACTAACTCGATTACATGATAAATCTCATCGAACCCATCACCGTCCAACAAGCCTACGATGGAATTACTCACGCATGACGGTGAGCATCATGAAATTGGTGATGGAGGAAGGTTGATGATGACGATGGCGGCGGATTCCCCTCTCCGGAGCCCCGAACGGACTCCAGATCAGCCCTCCCGAGAGAGATTAGGGCTTGGCGGCCGCTCCGTATCGTAAAACATGATGAATCATTTTCTCTGGTTTTTTTCTCCCCCAACGTGAATATATAGAGTTGGAGTTGAGGTCGGTGGAGCATCAGGGGGCCCACGAGACAGGAGGTGCGCCCGAGGGGGTGGGCGCGCCCCGACCCTCGTGGACAGGGTGTGGGCCCCTGATGTTGATACTTTTGCCAGTATTTTTTATATATTCCAAAAATATTCTCCGTGAAGTTTTAGGCCATTCCGAGAACTTTTATTTCTACACAAAAATAACACCATGGCAATTCTGCTGAAAACAGCGTCAGCCCGGGATAGTTCCATTCAAATCATGCAAGTTAGAGTCCAAAACAAGGTCAAAAGTGTTTGGAAAAGTAGATACGATGGAGATGTATCAGCATACGCGTTTGAAGTTCGGATGAAGATCTACATGAGTATTGCTAGGCAACCTGATCTTGACCTCATGGTGCATTTGCCAAATCATCTGGTCCTCCATCCATGTGGTTTTTCTTAACCATATGTGATAAATTTTGAGTATCATTTATATGATTTCCTCTAACTAAGCTTGCTGATATTTTTTTGGACAACTTATTGATGTCTTTCCAAAGAAACATGGAGGATAGTGGACATGACATATGCCACTAACGGCACCACTATTTCTTGGCAATAGATGGAGGAGGTCGTAAGCTTTGTGGACAATATGAATGGGCTGGTTGGTCATTAGAATACTAGACCATATGATGGATCCTTTTTGCCACTAGGCACACCTTGAATAAGAGCAATGTTGAGAAGAAACTCCTTGTAAGAATTGCATTCAGTTTCATGTTATTCATGTATTATTCAAAAATTAAATACAGTGCTTACTATATGTGTTACCAATTATGTCCTCGTGAAGATGTGTGGTGTTGCGCAAATGCAAGCTCCACATAATGGTGAGATGAGAGCCATTTTCTTTGATGAGTTAGATATCTCATTCACCTACTCGACTTTATCATCAGATGGACGTGTCCTTGATGACCCACAAGTATAGGGGATCTATCGTAGTCCTTTCGATAAGTAAGAGTGTCGAACCCAATGAGGAGCAGAAGGAAATGATGAGCAATTTTCAATAAGGTATTCTCTGCAAGCACTGAAATTATCGGTAATAGATAGTTTTGTGATAAGGTAAATTGTAACAGGTAACAAGTAATAAAAGTAAATAAGGTGCAGCAAGATGGCCCAATCCTTTTTGTAGCAAAGGACAAGCCTGGAAAACCTCTTATATAAAGGAAAGTGTTGGGAATATGATTACCAGGTATGACCCACCCAGGAGGGGCCGGATCAATCTTCATGGCGGGTTATTAAAAGAAGCCCAGCGAATATACAAGGCATGGGTTATTATAAGACTTGTAGTAGGCCCAAGCCTAGAGGCAGCTTAAGGCATGTAATTGTAAACCGCCATGTATAGTTAAGACTTGTAAAGAAAGGCATGTAAAAGAAGTCACCGAGCCGGACACATTGTATGAGCCAGCGGGGACTCTGTAGGCCGCCAGGCGTCTACCCGTGTATATAAGGGGACGACCCGGCGACGGCTTAGGGAAAGAGACAACAGATCAAGAGCCAAGTAAGCGTGTTTCGCTCCTTGGTCATCGAAACCTAGCAATACCACAAAAACTGGACTAGGCTTTACCTTCACCGCAAGGGGCCAAACCAGTATAAAACCTCTCGTGTCCTTTGTCCCGATTAACCCCTTTAAGCTTCCTAGTTGCGATGGCTCCATGACTAAGTCCTTTCACTAGGACATCTGCCATGACTATTCCTGACAGTTGGCGCCCACCATGGGGCCAGCGCATGGTGGATTTGAGTTCTTGAAGGGCAACTTTGAAGGGCTCAAGGGATACGTTGTGGGCCGGATGACCAAGAGTCGCCGCGGCAAGCTCTACATCGATGATGAAGGCTGGGGCCCCGATGCCGGCTCAGTTGAGTACCGGTACCGGGTCCCCTTCGGCGGAATCCATGTCTTCATCAGCCCGATCGGCGAGCCGGGCCCTGAGCCAGACATCTGCGCCGACCTCATCGAGATGGCTCAGCGTGCGAGACCCGCCTGGACTCAGCCCGCCATGAAGCGTGCCTTCATGCGTTGCATCCATGGAGGGGAGTTCTCTGAAGGATCTGTGGATAGCGGTGAGACGTCCATCTATTTTGACGGTGAGTCGTCTACAGGAGAGACGGATTCATTGTATCAACTACCAGATGGCGGGCTTGGGGGCTGTTCCAATGGCAGTAGTATTCCGGACCCCTTTGAGCCGTCGAACAGAGCGGGGGTCTTCGTGACTGGTACACAGCCCGCGCAAAACTCTACAGGTGCGGCAGCAATAACCTCCGGGACGGCCGCGACCGGGTCAGGAGACCCTGTGCGCTCGCTGGCTCAAATACTGATGGATCTTATGGATAAGATGACAACCCTGTTAACTGTCGTGGTTGAGCCGGCGAATAAAGCTCAGCATGATGCGGAGGTGGCACGGTTACGGGACGAGATAGCTCAAGCCAAGGAGAACTTGGTAGCAGAGGACATCCGGATGGCTGCGGAGCGAGCGGCTTTGGACGCCCGGGCTCAACAGCTTCAATCAGAGGCTTTTCAGCTTTCAATAAATCTAAACGCATCAAACGAGGTCATGAGGAGAAGGCACCAGAACACTCAATCACGTCTACCCCTAATTTATGATCCTAGGAATCTCTTCCACACACCCGGGGCTGGGCCTAGTAACCCGCCAGAGACCAACCGGATTGCAACACCCGGGGCTGGAGCACCGGGTCAGCCACAAGCTATGGAACCCCCTCGGGTGAATACGGCTCCGCCTCGCCATACACCAACACCGCCGGGTCATTTTTCCAACCCTTTGGAGAACCTAATTGCTGCATCAGCACGCCTGGTGGCTCTCCCAATGGAAGGTGATTCCCCGACGGCGATCGAAACATGAAGAGTCAGAGATCTTCTTCAGACAGCTCTAGCACAGCAGGAGTATACTCTTATAGTCAAGACCGGACCCATTCAACCCCTCGCCCGAGCCGGAGCCCAAACTATAGCAGGCATATGGATTCAGCAGCCATGTCAAGCAATGCTCAGCGCCATAACCAGCCATGTAGGTATAACCCGGCGCAGGATGGAGCCCTTAATTTGGCGGATCAGGAGAGGATCCGTCAAGAGGCCGAGCGGGCGGTTCAACAGGCGGCTGAGCTGGCGGCTCACCAGGCTTTTCCGGTTTATCAAACGACCTCTGTTGAAGCAGGTGTGTCCACAAGGACAGGAGGAGTCCCTTGCTTGGTGCCGGCTCTACGTAATGAGCGTTTGCCAAAGGATTTCAAGGGGCCTCAGAAGGTGCCTAATTACACAACTGACTTACAACCCGGTTCATGGATCGTAAGTTATGAGATGGCCATGGAGTTGCTGGATGTCAGTGACGCGGCAATGGCTAAGTACTTCACCATGATGTTGGATGGAACATCTCGCACTTGGTTAAAGGGGCTGCCACCCAACTCCATCGGCTCATGGGCGGAGTTAAAAGCCCGGTTCATTCAGAACTTCAAGGATACCTGTAAGCAACCCATGTCGATCATGGACCTGACTAACTGCAAACAAGAGGAAGGCGAATCCATGACCCATTGGGTGCGCCGGGTCAAGGAAATAATACATTCATCTGATAAGATGGACGCTGGCTCCGTGGTCTTAATGTTGGAGAAAAAATGTCGTTTTGAACCTCTGAAATAGAAGCTGGGGCGGCTCAAGTGTGATTGTAATGACATGGGCCAACTGATGGCGGCTCTGGTCAAGTATGCCGATTCTGACAGTACCAAGGACCCCTCATCTGACGAAGAGAAGACAGGGAAGGGAAAGAAGAACGGCAACGGCAAGGGTCACCAGCACAACCCGGCGAATCAAGGAGGCAATAAACGTAGGGCCGATGGTAGTCAGGAGTTTGTAGCTAACACCAATGCACAGGGCAACAATCAACGGCGCCGGGAGAAGCCACCTCCTCGGTCTGGCGGGTCAGGTCCCACCCTTGAGCAGCTGCTGAATGAACCCTGTCCAAGACACGGCACCCGGGAGAAGCCAGCTACCCATCCATTGAAGGATTGTATGATCATGAAGGCTTTTAAGAATTCCAACATGTTCGATGGCAACTACAGGCCTGGCGGCGGTTCAGGCGGTGGCGGTTTTCATGGCCCAGGCGCTGGCTCAGGCGGTGGCGGTTTTCACGGCCATCAAGGTAGTCAGGGCGGCTATAATCAGCAATCCGGTGAGAACAGTCAGCAGCAGCAGCAGTCCAAGTATCAGAGTAACCCAAAGCAGCTGAACGGTGGGCAGTATCACGTGTTCACCACCAGTTTGTGTAAGAGGGACCAGAAACTTCATAAGAGGGTTGTAAATGCCGTTGAGCCGGAGGTTCCACGTTATTTGAGATGGTCTGAGCAGCCTATTGTATGGAGTAGGGAAGATCATCCTCCCCGGGTTGATAATTCGGGTCATCAGGCTTTGGTGGTGGCACCTCAGGTTGGTGGATATAAGTTCACTAAAGTACTCATGGACAGAGGGAGTAGAATCAACATCCTATATTATGAGACATTCCGTCGCATGGGTTTGACTGATAAGAGTCTTAAAACATCCAATACTATTTTTCATGGAGTTGTGCCTGGTAAGTCGGCATACCCAGTTGGTAAGATTGGGCTAGAAGTAGCCTTTGGAGATGAGTATGATTCTAGGGCTGAGAAGTTAACTTTTGAAGTGGTTAAAATCAAAAGCCCGTATCACGCTCTGTTTGGACGGCCAGCCTATGCTAAGTTCATGGCCCGGGCGTGTTATGTCTATCTGCAACTCAAGATGCTGGGTTATAAGGGCACCATCACAGTGCATGGAAGCTGGAAGATAGCCCTGGAGTGTGAGGAAGGCGATGCTGCTTACGCCGAGTCTATTTGTGCAACAGAGGAGTTGAAGTTTTATAAGGATAATGTTGACCCGATGGATATGACATCTTTAAAGAAGCCAACTATGGAGCATGAGCCGGCGTTGAAATTTAAGTCAGCTGATGATACTAAGATGATTGATTTTGTGCCTGGCGACTCATCCAAACAGTTCATTATCAGTGCCAATTTGGATCCAAAATAGGAAGGCGCGCCCATCGAGTTCATCCGTGAGAACTGGGACATCTTTGCATGGAAGCCTTCTGACATGCCGGGTGTACCGAGTGAACTCGCTGAGCACACTCTCAACATTGATCCAAAGTTTAAGCCGGTCAGGCAGTTTCTGCGGTGGTTTAATGAGGAAAGGCGTAAGGCTATTGGAGAGGAGGTAGCTCGGCTCTTGGCGGCCGGGTTTATTGTTGAAGTTTTTCACCCAGAGTGGTTGGCTAACCCGGTGCTTGTACTCAAAAAGAATGGCACCTGGCGTATGTGTGTGGATTACATAGATTTAAACAAGGCTTGTCCGGCTGATCCTTTTGCTCTCCCTCGTATTGATTAAATCATTGATGCTACGGCGGGATGTGAGCGTTTGAGTTTTTTGGATGCTTATCCTGGTTATCATCAGATTAAGATGGCAGTTAAGGACCAGCAGAAGACAACTTTTATCATTCCATTTGGAGCCTTCTACTATGTGTCTATGCCTTTTGGGCTTAAAACCGCCCAGGCGACTTATTAGCGATGTGTGCAAAACTGTCTTCATGACCATATTGGGCGTAATGTTCATGCTTATGTGGATGATATAGTGGTTAAATCCAGAGCAAAGGAAACCTTGGTAACTGATCTAAAGGAAACCTTTGATAACCTCTGGGTCTACAAGATGATGCTTAACCCAACCAAGTGCGTTTTTGGAGTCCCAGCTGGCAAGATTTTGGGTTTTTTGGTGTCTAACAGAGGCATTGAGGCTAACCCGGAAAAAATCAAGGCGATTACATCTTTGGCTAAACCGGCGTGTATCAATGATGTTCCACGGCTGGCGGGTCGTGTTGCATCTTTGAGCCGGTTCATAAGCCGGCTGGGTGAGAAGGCTATGCCGTTGTATCAAATGATGGAAAAGACGGATGACTTTGTCTAGAGTGATGCTGCCGACTCCGCTTTTGAAGGTTTGAAAAGACAGCTTGCTGAGCCACCAGTTCTTGCTGTCCCCATTGAGAAGGAGCCGTTATTGTTATATGTGGCTGCTAACTCATGAGCCATCAGTGTGGCCATTGTTGTGGAGCGCAAGGAGGCTGGCAAGGAACATCCGGTTCAACAGCCGGTTTACTACATCAGTGAGGTGCTCATTGAATCCAAGCAAAGATACCCACATTGGCAAAAACTTGTTTATGGGGTGTTCATGGCAAGCCGGAAGCTTAAGCATTACTTTCAGGGTCATCCTATCACCGTGGTTAGCTCTGCTCCTTTAGGAGATATTATTCAGAACCGAGAAGCCACAGGATGAGTCACAAGTGGGCCATTGAGCTTGGGTCTCATAATTTAAGATATGTGCCACGTACGGCCATTAAGTCTCAAGCACTAGTGGACTTCATTAATGATTGGGCGGAGTTACAGATACCTGAAGAGAAGCCAGATAACACATATTGTATGATTCATTTCGATGGGTCCAGGCAGCTGGAAGGCTCGGGGGCTGGAGTTGTTTTAACTTCTCCTCGAGGTGACAAGTTTTGTTATGTGTTGCGATTGATGTTTCCTTGTACTAACAACACAGCAGAATATGAGGCCTTGCTCCATGGTCTTCGAATGGCTAAAGAGATGAGTTTAAGCCGGGTACGGTGCCTTGGTGACTCAGATTTGGTGGCTCAGCAGGTGTTAGACAAGTGGGATTCCAAGGACCCTATCATGGCGACTAATCACTGGGAAGTTGATGCTGTTGCTGGACATTTCAAAGGTTATCGGGTGGAGCACATTGACCACAGAAAAAAAGAAGCGGCTGATGCTTTAAGCCGGTTGGGATCTCAGCGTAAGCCGATGCCACCTAACACTTTTCTAGATGTTCTGCATAACCCTTCTGTCAAATTGCCTACAGAGGAAGATTTGGCCATTCCAGACCAGGAGGCACAGTTAGTGACGGCTCTTCATGTCATTACAGATTGGACACTACCGTATTTGGCTTACATGACCCGGGATGAGTTGCCAGAGGATGAGACCTTGGCTCTACAAATAACCCATCCGTCTAAGTCAATGACCATTTCCAACGGTGAGTTGTATCATCGCAGCGTCACTGGAGCGTTTCAATGTTGTGTCTCTCCTGAAGAAGGTCAAGAAATTCTTTGTGAGATCCATGAAGGGGATTGTGGCCATCAGCCGGCTCAAAGTCTCTTGTGGCCAAAGCTTTTCGTCATGGTTTTTATTGGCTAACGGCTCACACTGATGCAAAGGATCTGGTCAGTAGGTGTGATGGATGTCAAATGTCCGCATGACGAGCACACGTACCGGCTCAAGAATTGCGGATGATTCCAATCACTTGGCCGTTTGCGGTTTGGGGGCTTGATATGGTTGGACCTTTCAAAAGATCCAAGGATAAAAAGACACATCTTTTGGTGGTAGTTGACAAATTCACAAAATGGGTTGAGGCAGAGCCGGTTAGCAAGTGTGATGCAGCCACGGCGGTTCAGTTCATGAAAAAGGTGATATTTCGTTTTGGCTTTCCACACAGCATTATAACTGACAATGGGACTAATCTATCCAAAGGTGCTATGGAGGAGGTTTGTCAACATGAGCATATCCGACTTGATGTTTCGTCAGTAGCTCACCCCCAATCCAATGGTCAAGCTAAGAGAGCAAATCAGGAAATCCTAAAAGGTCTCAAGCCCCGGCTTATGGTTCCTTTACAATGGACGCCGGGTTGTTGGGGTAGAGGAATTACCCTCGGTGATGTGGAGTATCAATACCACTCCTAACAGGTCTACAGGTTATACACCTTTCTTCATGGTTTGCGGAGCAGAAGCAGTCCTGCCTAGTGACATCCTTCATGACTCGCCTTGTGTGGCGGCGTACGTTGAAGCTAATAATGAACAAGCCTGACAGGATGCAATTGACTTGTTAGATGAGGAGAGAGATTTAGCAGCGGCTCGATCAGCAATTTACCAACAGGACCTGCACCGTTATCACAACCGCTGGGTTAAGTCCAGAACCTTTCAAGAAGGTGACCTGGTGCTCCGGCTCATCCAGGATCTGTCTGATGCACACAAGCTATCCCCTCCTTGGGAAGGATCCTTTGTGGTCAGCAAGAACTTAAACAATGGGTCATGTTACCTCATTGATGTTCGAGGGCACAAAGACTCACGTAAGTCGGAGGAGGAGACCCGCCGGCCGTGGAATATTGCTCAGCTTCGGCCAACTATACTTAAAGCCACCGGCTCTCATCATGTACATACTTTGACGTTGTATATATCATGATAAGTAATAAAGCAGGACCTTTGTCCTTTTTCCTCCTCAATGATCACATATCTTTATTATTCTCATTATTTAAAAAACGACCCTTAGGGGGCTGATCGTATCCGAATATAGCTTCACCCTTTTGGTCCGGCTCATGATCGTATTCGAATCTAGCCGTAAACCTCATGGTCACTTGGGGGCTTCCTGTTCAAACATAGGTCGTATTCGAACCGAAGAGAACATAGCTGTCGTAACCCTCTTGATCGGCTCAAAGCTAAACTCACTAGGGGGCTTCTTGATCATATTCGAATCATAGCTTAATCCCTTTTGGGTCCGACTTGGATCGTATTCGAATCAGGGTCGTTAAAAACCTCTAAAAGTCATTTGGGGGCTTCCTGTTCAAACATAGGTCGTATTCGAACCAAAGAGAACATAGCTGTCGGTACCCTTTTGATCGGCGCAATGCCAAAGCCATTGGGGGCTACATGATCGTATTCGAACCCTAGATTAACCCCTTTGGTCCGGTTTACTGATCATATTCGAATCAGAAGCCTCAAAATTATTCTTAATGCTTGATTTACATCATTTTGAAACATCCTATTCTGTTCTACTAGTTTTTTGTTGTCTCACAGCTAACTGCACGTATGGTTTCAATTTGAACCGGCTCGGTTATTTGACAATGAACTGTCAAGGGATAACAATCATCAGGCATATCAAGGTGTTGGCTTCTACAAACATTAGGGTCATCAACCTTATGGTTCAGGCCATATAAGCCGGTAATTCGGTGTAACATCCCAAATTTTCAATTTGGAATGTTATACAGTAGATCATCATGCATATCATATTTTCATGCATTTTGGTCGATCCTAGAAATTTCACGCAACTCAAGGACCCTCGGAGAGAGTTGGAGATTTCGTCATTTTCATATTTGAGTCATTCTCAAATTTTGAAAAAAGAGGATCATTTGATTTTATTTATTTCATCTTCAATTATTTTTCCCAACACCAAAATATGAGAGAGGGAAATAATATGACTTTTCCCAAATTTAGGAAAAAGAAGATTTAATAAATAAATTCAATTTCGTTTTCCGGTGTTTATTCACATTTTATTTGGTTAGGGAAAAATGCGTGTTTTCAAAATTTGCATTCTAGGCTCCGTTTAGAAGTTCATTTTGTTCGACTCATTTTTAGGAGTCGGGGAAAATTTACTTTAGATTTTTCGGAGTTCGTTTAGATTTTCTTTCTTATGTTTTTCTGCGCGCATAACCGATTTAAAAAAAAAGCCCAGCCGGCCGGGCCGACCTCCTCCCTCGTGCGCGCCGCGCGCAGCCGCGCCGCTGCCGCCCGAAGCCGAGTCCGATTCGGACTCTAGCTTTTCCTTGCCCCCTCCCCCAAGTTTTCTCCCCCTCCCCCCCTTTAAATACCTAGCTACCCCCCCCTCTTCCCCACATCACCCCACGCCGCCTCCCACCCCGCGCCCAAGCCGCGCCGCCGCCCGCGCCTTGTGCCGCCGCCCTAGCGCCGCCGCCACCTTACGCCGCCGCCGCCTTACGCCTCCGCCGCCGCCCAACCCCGCCGCCGCCGGAGCCCCCTCGCCGGAACCTCACTGGAGGTAGCCGCGCCGCGCCTCTCTTTTTCCTCGGTTCGGTTTAAAAAAAAACCGTTTCGATTTCTTTTCTTTCGTTTGTTTCGGTTTTCTTTTCCGAAACCCTAGATCGGTTTTTCTTTTCTTTTCGGTTTAGTTGCCTAGAGACCATTCGCCGGACCCTTCGTCTTAACGAACGTGATCACCGGTTATTCCCGATTAACGAACGTCCGTTCGTTTAACCGTTCTTCTTTTTCTTTCGTCGGATTTATTCCGCGATCGCGATCTCAGATCCGATCTTCGTTCTAGTTATCTCCCCGCTTGTTTATCGGAATCGGGTGATTCAAGCGCCTGGTGTTTCGTTTCGAAACCGCTGTTCTGACTAATCAACTTAAATAAGTTTTTGCTACTGTAAAACTTGACCTAGTTTCAACTTGCTAGAATCGAGTTGTTTTCTTCCGCCGTTTGTTTTCCGTTGCTTTGTTCGGTTCGTTCTTTCTTTGCAACCGGAGTTCTTAAGTTGAACTTTCTGGTTCGATCTCTTGTTCGAGTTTTACCTGTGCATTAGATGAGTACTAATTGTATGCTTGTTGTTTGTCTATGATAGATTACCCAGATTGCGCCGCCTGTTACTTCGAATCTCTAGGACTCGCGGATCATCAGCAAGGCAAGTAACACTTTGATCATACCTTTTCTACAACCCAGTTTTATTGCATTAGATCAACCCTCACACATTGCATGATTAGGATCTAATTAAATTGTGGGATGGGAAGTAGATGAGGTAGTACGTATTACCTGTTTATTATGAAACCTTTGGGAGTTACTTCTACGTTTGCTTATTATGCCATGCTATGCTAGTAGACGTGGATTGGGTGAGTGATATCCATGACAGATGTGAGATTGATAATTTTAAGGGTTTATCTAAGGTGGCAACTTAAACACACATCTGGGTGGATTGAGGCACCTGGTTTCTATCAGGACTTGCCTGTTTTCTTTCGGACCGCCACCCAGGCTCAAAGGGATCATAAGATCTTTCATGCTAGAAACTTTCGTGTGCAGCCACAAGCCATTATGGGCTCTGGCATAGTTGACTAAGTCGTGCGAACTCTTACAGGGTAGACTAGCAGATGTAGGGGAAAGTAGGTGTACCGGTCTATCCATCGTAAGGTGCTAGCGCTTCTGAAAGACTGTGTCTCGGTCATCCGTTTCTCAAACACCGTGTTGTGCGAGAAACCCAACGGAGGCGATCGAGTCTTGTGGGGAAAAGTGCGCAAACCTCTGCAGAGTGTAATAAACTAATCATGATTAGCCGTGTCCCCGGTTATGGACATCTTGAGTATCTAGTACTTGAATATCGTGTGAATCTCACCATGTTACTTCTAATTAATATTGTTGGGTTTTTAATTGTTCACTTAATTGGGATCGGAATGCTGTCAACCATTCTCGATGTTCAACTACCATGATAGTTAATTAAATTTATTCCTTTGCAGTAGGGAAAAACTGGCTTTACGCAAAACAGTAACCATAGAGCTTTCCACCAGCCAAATATGCATATAGTATAGCTGTTACATTCCATTACTCTCTATGTGTTACCTTGCCAGCATATTCCATGTGCTGACCCGTTTTCGGGCTGCAACTTTCATGTTGCAGACTTTTCAGACGACGAGTAAGGTGTTTTTAGGTCGTGGTTCTATACTCAGTGATGCCGTTGGAGTTGATGGACCCATTTATCTTCCAAGTCTTCCACTGTTATCGACATTAGATGGCCTTAAGCCATATTTACTGTAATAAGTTCTCTCTGAGACATCAATGTAATAAGTGTGTGATTGCTACTCTACTATAAATCCTTCGAAGTACTGTGTGGTGTCAGCATTACTGATCCAGGGATGACACCGAAGCACAGAGACTTGATCCATGCGGGTCGGGTCGCTACAGAGATGGTATCAGAGCACACGCTGACTGTAGGACACGACCACTAAGTTAAAGCCATAGAACACTATTCTCTCCTCATTTTCTAACTCCTCATCTTTTCTACTCTTTAGGATGAAGGACGCGAAGATCAAGTACGCTCAACCGGATGAAGGCACACCTTTTGGATTTCACTTGAAGGAAGTCACCAAGTACCTAAGCATTGGATTACCAAGTTTCACGGGAACCTTCAACGCCACTCTGCCTGAAGAGGAGCGCTGGAAGATTCAAGCTCACGTTCCAGGAAGGACATTCGCGCCAATCACGAAGCCCATAGATAGTGTTTTCAATGCACCAACCTGGAGTCTGGGAAAGAGCATGATAGTCCATATCACCATGGGACGCATTGGAGAAGTTTATCAAGAAGACCTCAAGGACACTATCTACCAGATTTGCGGACGCCGAGATGAACAATGGGAGTTAGTCAGTACCAAGAAGGATAGATCCATTGCAGCTTTCATCTAGGAGTTAAACCAGCACATTCGACGCCACGAGAACCAGATGTGCAATGATATGATAGAGTTGAAGAATGCGAAGGCAAGGATTATCAAGTTAGAAGGAGAACTGAAGGCTACACGCAAGGACTACATGGACGAGATCGTAGCTCTAGCAAGACACAATGGCGATCTTAAGCAGGAGATTGAAGAACTCAAGAGGGAGTTAGCATCCATGAAGGAAGACATGTACGTCGCATGTCCGAACAATTACATCATCATCAATGACACCGATTCTGATCCAAGTGAACCCGACTTTGAAGACGAAGTTGGAGCAAACATCATGGAGTCTTCCATCGGTTCAAATTTTTAGATGACCACCAAATATTAGTAGTATCCCCCCATGTATACACTATAGTTCAAGCACTTTTGTGATAGCTAGATCGATTGTAAGCCCTTGTTTAAATTGAATGAAGTGATTTGTGTGCATTTGCTCATGTGCATTGGGGTAGTGTTTTCTCTTTAGACCTCACTCTATTCTTAAATCTCATCTTTTCCAAACCCTCAGATGCCTCCGAGACATGACAATGGATTTCCACCGGAGCTCACTCAGTTGATCCAGCAGCAGAATCAATTGATGCAATTGTTAGTCCAGAACCAGCAGAACAACAACAACAACAACAACCCACCTCCACCACCGCCACCTGTTGACCACTTAGCCCGTTTCCTTAGGCTGAATCCGCCGGTGTTTTCTAGTAGCACCGAGCCGATAGTAGCAGACGATTGGCTCCGCAAGATAGGAAGGGAGTTGACCACTGCAGGATGCACAGATGGTGAGAAAGTGAAGTTTGCCGCACATCAGTTAGAAGGACCCACGGCAGCATGGTGGGAGAATTTCACAGCCACTTTCCCAGTTGACACTGTCACATGGGATCAATTTCAGCAAGCTTTCCGCACTGCACATGTTTCAGTAGGAGCTATGGCCATGAAGAAGCGTGAGTTTCGTAACTTACGCCAAGGAGGAAGGACAGTTGGCTAGTACGTTGACGACTTCAGCAAGTTAGCACGTTATGCCCAGATGACGTTGCTACGGATGCAACCAAGCAGGAGAAGTTTCTGGAAGGATTGAATGATGAGTTAAGCATGCAGCTGATGGTAGCAAGTTTCAACAACTGCCAGGAGTTGGTAGATCGTGCCATCATGATTGAAGGGAAGCAACAGCAGATTGAGAACCACAAGAGGAAGTATGGACAGGGGAAGTATAACTCTGGAGCCCAGCAGAAGCCCCGTTTTACCCCTAAATTGGGATTTCAGTTTCAGCATACCCATGGAGGAGGTAGTTCGCATAACCACAATGGCCATAAGAATGGTAATGGGAATGGAGGAAGCAATGGCCAGAACCGTACCACCCCATCAACCCCAACCAAGAGAGATCTGAGTCAAGTCACCTGTTTCAAGTGTTCCAAGACCGGACATTATGCCAATGAATGTCCTGAAGGCCAGAATGGAAATGGCAATGGAAGCTCAGGGAAGAAGCCGAACCCTTTCAATAGGGGACAGGTGAACCACGTTAACGTGGAGGAGGTTGAAGATCAGCCTGATGCAGTAATCGGTAAGTTTTTGGTTAAGTCATTTACCGCACTCATTCTTTTCGATACTGGTGCATCACATTCATATATATCAAGGGGATTTGTGGAAAAGTATAGCCTGCCCACTAGGATTCTTAAAACTCCTATGCTAGTAAGCTCGCCAGGAGCAGAGTACATGGCCAGTCAAGGATGTTTTCAAGTGCCATTAAGCCTAGGAAGGCATGTTTTCCCAACAGATTTAATTATTCTGGAATCCCAGGGTCTAGATGTAATTCTCGGTATGGATTGGCTGTCGATGTATGGAGGAAACATTGATTGTGCTAGTAAGTCAATTTTGCTTACAATGCCAGAAGGAAGAAGGATCAAGTATGTATCCCGGCATGTGCCAAATAGGACACAAGTAAATTGCCTAACAGGAGTTGTGCAGGAGGAAGTACCAGTGGTAAAGGATTTTCCTGATGTATTTCTAGAAGAGTTGCCAGGCATGCCACCGGATAGAGACATTGAGTTTTTGATTGAGTTATTGCCAGGCACTGGGACAATATCAAAGAGACCATACCGGATGCCAGCAAAAGATTTGGTAGAAATTAAGAATCAGATTAAGGAGTTACTGGAGAAAGGTTACATACGCCCAAGTTCTTCGCCTTGGGGATCACCCGTACTTCTAGTGGAGAAGAAAGATGGATCATTACGGATGGTTGTTGATTACCGTGGATTAAATGAAGTAACCATCAAGAACAAGTACCCACTGCCAATGATAAATGATCTATTTGATCATTTGCAAGGAGCTAAAGTGTTTTCCAAGATTGATTTGCGATCGGGATACCACCAGTTGAAGATTCGAGAACAGGATATTCCGAAGACAGCATTCACCACAAGATATGGACTGTATGAGTATACCGTTATGTCATTTGGATTGACTAACGCACCTGCCTATTTTATGAACCTGATGAACAAAGTGTTTATGGAGTTTTTGGATAAGTTCGGCGTAGTGTTCATCGATGATATCCTGGTTTATTCAAGGAATGAAGAAGAGCATAAGGAACATTTGCGTTTGGTTTTAGAGAAACTAAGGGAACACCAGTTATATGCCAAATTTAGCAAATGTGAGTTTTGGTTGAAGGAAGTAGGATTCCTTGGACACGTTATATCTGGAGAAGGGATAGCAGTTGACCCCGCAAAGGTTGAGACCGTAACCGAATGGGAAGCACCAACGACAGTTGGAGAGATCCGGAGTTTCCTTGGACTCGCAGGATACTACCAAAGATTCATTGAGAACTTTTCAAAGATTGCAAAGCCTATGACGGAGTTGTTGAAGAAGGATACTAAGTTCAAATGGACTGAGGAGTGTGAGGCTAGTTTTCAGGAGTTGAAGAAACGATTGGTTACCTCACCAGTGTTGATTTTGCCAGATCAGACCAAGGATTATGAGGTGTATTGCGACGCTTCACGTCGAGGACTTGGAGCAGTGCTTACGCAGGAAGGGAGAGTTGTTTCGTATGCTTCACGACAACTGAAGCCTCATGAGTTGAATTATGCCACACATGATTTGGAGTTAGCAGCCATAGTGCATGCATTGAAGACATGGAGACATTTTCTCATTGGAAATCATTGTGAGGTGTACACGGATCACAAGAGTTTGAAGTACATTTTCACGCAGAAGGAGTTGAATCTCAGACAAAGGAGATGGTTGGAACTCATCAAGTATTATGATATGAGATTGCATTACCATCCCGGAAAAGCTAATGTAGTAGCTGACGCATTGAGCCGTAAGAGCCATGTCAATACGTAAATAACGGAGGAAATACCCAAGGAGTTACCAGAAAACCTTCGTGAACTAGAGATAGTTCCGAAAGGCTATGTAGCAGCATTGGAGGTTCAGTCAACATTGATGGATAAAATCAGAGAGGCTCAGAAATCTGACAAGGAGATTGCTTCTATAGAGAAGAAAATGAGCGAAGGAAAAGCAAAGGGATTTCGTGAGGATGAGCACGATACCCTATGGTTTGAGGACCGTGTTTATGTGCCAAATGACCCGAAGATCAGGAAGTTGATTCTACAAGAGGCACATGATTCACCCTATTCGATTCACCCAGGAAATACCAAGATGTATTTGGATTTGAAGGAGACATTCTGGTGGACCGGAATGAAGAAGGATATTGCAGCATATGTAGCAGTTTATGATGTGTGTCATAGAGTGAAGGCAGAGCATCAGAAGCCAGCCGGATTGTTGCAACCATTGCCGATACCCGAATGGAAGTGGGATAAGATACGCATGGATTTTATCACAGGACTACCCAGGACGAAGGCAGGCTATGACTCGATATGGGTAGTAGTTGATCGTTTGACGAAGGTAGCACATTTCATTCCAGTTAAGACCACTTACACCAGTGCTAAGTTGGCAAAGATATACATGACAAGGATCATTTGTTTGCATGGAGTTCCGAGGAGTATTGTATCAGACAGAGGAACCCAATTTACCTCAAAGTTTTGGAATCAGTTGCATGAAACTTTGGGAACCAGGCTAGAGTTCAGCACCGCTTTTCATCCGTAGACAGATGGACAGACCGAGAGAGTCAATCAGATTTTGGAAGATATGCTGAGAGCTTGTGCACTAGATTATGGATCTAGTTGGGACGATTACTTGCCGTATGTGGAGTTTTCTTATAATAACAGTTACCAAACTAGTTTGAAGATGGCACCTTTCGAAGCTTTATACGGAAGGAGATGCAGGACACCGTTGTCATGGGACGAAGTTGGAGACCGTCAGTTCTTTGGACCGGATTTGATTAAGGAGTCTGAACGGAAAGTTAAGTTGATACGCGATAGGCTCAGGGTAGCCCAGTCCAGGTAGAAGAGCTACGCAGATTCTAAATGCAAGGAGACAGTTTACGAAACCGGAGACAGAGTGTATCTTCGAGTATCCCCACTACGAGGAGTTAAGCGCTTTGGAGTTAAGGGAAAATTAGCACCGCGTTTCGTTGGACCGTATAAGATCTTGCAACGTATGGGAGAAGTCGCGTATAAGTTGGAATTACCAGAGGGACTGTCAGGAGTTCATGACGTATTCCATGTTTCTCAGCTGAAGAAATGTCACGCGGAGATGGCGGAGGTACCGTTAAGAGATACAGTGCCGCTTGAAGCAATTCAGTTGAAGGACAACTTAACGTATGAGGAGAAACCAGTCAAGATTCTCGATTATGCCAGTAGAGTTACCCGCAGCAAGGTTATCAAGTTTTGCAAAGTTCAGTGGAACCACCACTCCGAGGATGAAGCCACCTGGGAGAGAGAAGAAGATTTGCTCAAGGACCACCCTCACCTATTTTCTAGCCAACCCGAATCTCGAGGGCGAGATTCATCTTAAGGGGGGTAGGTTTGTAACATCCCAAATTTTCAATTTGGAATGTTATACAGTAGATCATCATGCATATCATATTTTCTTGCATATTGGTCGATCCTAGAAATTTCACGCAACTCAAGGACCCTCGGAGAGAGTTGGAGATTTCGTCATTTTCATATTTGAGTCATTCTAAAATTTTGAAAAAAGAGGATCATTTGATTTTATTTATTTCATCTTCAATTATTTTTCCCAACACCAAAATATGAGAGAGGGAAATAATATGTCTTTTCCCAAATTTAGGAAAAAGAAGATTTAATAAATAAATTCAATTTCGTTTTCCAGTGTTTATTCGCATTTTATTTGGTTAGGGAAAAATGCGTGTTTTCAAAATTTGCATTCTAGGCTTCGTTTAAAAGTTCATTTTGTTCGACTCATTTTTAGGAGTCGGGGAAAATTTACTTTAGATTTTTCGGAGTTCGTTTAGATTTTCTTTCTTTTGTTTTTCTGCGCGCGTAACCGATTTAAAAAAAAAAGCCCAGCGCCAGCCGGGCCGGCGTCCTCCCTCGCGCGCGCCGCGCGCAGCCGCGCCGCCGCCGCCCGAAGCCGAGTCCGATTCGCACTCTAGCTTTTTCTTGCCCCCTCCCCCAAGTTTTCTCCCCCTCCCCCCTTTAAATACCTAGCTACCCCCCCTCTTCCCCACATCACCCCACGCCGCCTCCCACCCCGCGCCCAAGCCGCGCCGCCGCCCGCGCCTTGTGCCGCCGCCGCCCTAGCGCCGCCGCCGCTGCCTTACGCTGCCGCCGCCGCCGCCTTACGCCGCCGCCGCCGCCCAACCCCGCCGCCGCTGGAGCCCCCTCGCCGGAGGTAGCAGCACCGCGCCTCTCTTTTTCCTCGGTTCGGGTTTTAAAAAAACCGTTTTGGTTTCTTTTCTTTCGTTTGTTTTGGTTTTCTTTTCCGAAACCCTAGATCGGTTTTCATTTTCTTTTCGGTTTAGTTGCCTAGAGACCGTTCACCGGACCGTTCGTCTTAACGAACATGATCACCAGTTATTCCCGGTTAACGAACGTCCGTTCGTTTAACCGTTCTTCTTTTTCTTTCATCAGATTTATTCCGCGATCGCGATCTCAGATCCGATCTTCGTTCTAGTTTATCTCCCCGCTCGTTTATCGGAATCAGGTGATTCAAGCGCCTGGTGTTTCGTTTCGAAACCGCCATTCCGACTAATCAACTTAAATAAGTTTTTGCTACTGTAAAACTTGACCTAGTTTCAACTTGCTAGAATCGAGTTGTTTTCTTCCGCCGTTTGTTTTCCGTTGCTTTGTTCGGTTCATTCTTTCTTTGCAACCGGAGTTCTTAAGTTGAACTTTTTGGTTCGATCTCTTGTTCGAGTTTTACCTGTGCATTAGATGAGTACTTATTGTATGCTTGTTGTTTGTCTGCGATAGATTACCCAGATTGCGCCGCCTGTTACTTCGAATCTCTAGGACTCGCGGATCATCAGCAAGGCAAGTAACACTTTGATCATACCTTTTCTACAACCCAGTTTTATTGCATTAGATCAACCCTCACACATTGCATGATTAGGATCTAATTAAATTGTGGGATGGGAAGTAGATGAGGTAGTACCTATTACCTGTTTGTTATGAAACCTTTGGGAGTTACTTCTACGTTTCCTTATTATGCCATGCTATGCTAGTAGACGTGGATTGGGTGAGTGATATCCATGACAGATGTGAGATTGATAATTTTAAGGGTTTATCTAAGGTGGCAACTTAAACACACATCTGGGTGGATTGAGGCACCTGGTTTCTATCAGGACTTGCCTGTTTTCTTTCGGACCGCCACCCAGGCTCAAAGGGATCATAAGATCTTTCATGCTAGAAACTTTCGTGTGCAGCCACAAGCCATTATGGGCTCTAGCATAGTTGACTAAGTCGTGCGAACTCTTACAGGGTAGACTAGCAGATGTAGGGGAAAGTAGGTGTACCGGTCTATCCATCGTAAGGTGCTAGCGCTTCTGAAAGACTATGTCTCGGTCATCCATTTCTCAAACACCGTGTAGTGCAAGAAACCCAACGGAGGCGATCGAGTCTTGTGGGGAAAAGTGCGCAAACCTCTGCAGAGTGTAATAAACTAATCATGATTAGCCGTGTCCCCGGTTATGGACATCTTGAGTATCTAGTACTTGAATATCGTGTGAATCTCATCATGTTACTTCTAATTAATATTGTTGGGTTTTTGATTGTTCACTTAATTGGGATCGGAATGCTGTCAACCATTCTTGATGTTCAACTACCATGATAGTTAATTAAATTTATTCCTTTGCAGTAGGGAAAAACTGGCTTTACGCAAAACAGTAACCATAGAGATTTCCACCAGCCAAATATGCATATAGTATAGCTGTTACATTCCATTACTCTCTATGTGTTACCTTGCCAGCATATTCCATGTTCTGACCCGTTTTCGGGCTGCAACTTTCATGTTGCAGACTTTTCAGATGACGAGTAAGGTGCTTTTAGGCCGTGGTTCTATACTCAGTGATGCCGTTGGAGTTGATGGACCCATTTATCTTCCAAGTCTTCCGCTGTTATCGACATTAGATGGCCTTAAGCCATATTTATTGTAATAAGTTCTCTCTGAGACATCGATGTAATAAGTGTGTGATTGCTACTCTGCTATAAATCCTTCGAAGTACTGTGTGGTGTCAGCATTACTGATCCAGGGATGACACCGGAGCACAGAGACTTGATCCATTCGGGTCGGGTCGCTACATTCGGAGTCAAAGCACATAGGTGTTGTTGTTTATAAACAGACTTATCTGTATCTTTTCGTTAAATCAAAGGTTTTTCAGCCTTGTGTATCTTACATCTGGTCCTGTTTTTTGCACTATGATGATTTCATAGTTACGTATCAGGTATTTTTGACCCGTCCAGCAATCAATCGCCAGCACAGTTTTATCTTTTGCATACAGGAATAGATTCAAACACTGCATATGTGACCATGGATATAATGCATATATTGACGTCACGGGCAAAAGATCATATGCAACATCCTATGCACGATAGCATAGGCAAAATATGCAGTTTTCAAACTAACCTATTACAAGGCATTGAGAGCCCAAAAGGTTAGACTGATTCTCTCTTAAGCAAGTCTTAAAGCTAAAAGCTGGATTATTCAGATGGTTATGACTCCTCCCTAGCCGCTCACCTCCCTCCACTGGTTGGAAGCTGGGATTGGACCGGTCAAAGCCGTTTATAGCAATGAACTCAGCCTCATCATCAATTAGGCCGGCCGAGTCAATTTCCAGGGCAAAAGTGTGTTGACGAACCGGCGGGATAAGATCCGTCACTTTATAAGAGGGAGTCGCCATCTTTTTATTCTCCATATCAAAACCCGGCTGATATTTGTCAATGTTGGTCTCCTCGCCAAGAATGGTAGCCTGAGGACGAACTCCCCTCACACATGCAATAAAGTCATCTTGCTCAAATGGAGTCCTGTATTCCTTCATGGTAGGGTACCCCTTAGCCACGTCAACCAGGTCCAAATCCGGCACCCAGGCTTTGGAGTGGCTCGGGGCGGTCAGGGCTCCGGCTCTGGAACAGGATCGTTTGACCTCTTGAAATCTGGCGGGTAAGATCGACGGCTTCTTCAAAACATCACGCAAACGGTTGGGTCCTTGGTTGGCAGGGGAGATAGTAGAAAGTGCTCGTTGAGCACCAGTGTACAGTTGCTCCACGAAGGTATACACCGCCTTCAGTTTTGTCACACTATCTTGACTCAGATTTTTACTTCGTGGACCTATGAATGTTTTTAACAAAGGTTCAGTAGGCGGCTTATATTCCTGGTCAAAATAAAGTGTAAGTGACTAATGCAAATGACTCACCAAAGATTGCGGAGACCATTTGAGACACACGGTTTTTTAAGCCGGTGAGCTCTGTGGTAACCTCCTCGAGAGCCGCCTCTGCTGTCTCAGCACGTTGTGTCAGCAAGGCCTTCTCATCAGCCCAGGATTTCTTCCTTGCATCCAAACTGGTCTTTAGTTTTTCAGCTTTAGAGAGGCTTAGTTGCAGTATGGAGTCAGCTGTCTTTATCTCTGCTTCTTGGTCCGCTAGCCGGGTCTTTGCATCCATAAATTGAGAGCTCAATTTAGTTAAGGCGGTCTACAAACATACACAGGTGTGTCAAAATTTAAATAAAAGTTATAATGATTAAAGTCCCAAGTGCTTTGCAAACGCAACACCACTTGGCACTTGGGGGCTAATGTCTGCCAAAGAAGTTCCTTTTTCCAGGCTTAAAGTCCCAAGTATTTTACAAGTAACAACACTTGGCACTTGGGGGCTAATGCATGATCTTCTGAAAGTTTTATATTGAGCCGGTTTATACTATTTATTTTGACTGATTCAAGACAGTTATGAAGTTAAGTACCGGTTCAACTGTGATAAATTGAGCCGGCCCTTGGGGACTACAGGTGAAAGTTAAGCTGGACTTAAGGAAAGTCAAAGACAAAGTATCAACCTATATCACAAGTCTATAGATCATTCAGATTCATCATAATCCGGAGACTTGGGGGCTGGCAGAGCATATATAAGATGGTGAAAGTCAGCGAACATACCTCATATTTCAGCTGAAGTTGCTTAACCATCTCAATTTTCGAATCACGGCTAGAATGCACATGACTGAGATAGCCAGACAGCACGTCACTGACGTTCAGATGAGCGTAATGAGAAATGTCAAACCGCACCTTCTGCCGCTCTAAAGCTTCTTGCTTAGTAGAGTGCCGGGCTAGTACAGTGGGGTTGCCCGGCTCAACAAATCGACTACCAGTAATTAAGACATCGGTATCAGAAGTTGTCGGCGGGTTGGCAGAGCTAGATGGTTCAGTGATAGCCGGATTAAGAGTGGTATCATCAGCTGACGGCTCAGGAGGATCAGATTAAACGTGGATAGCCGGGTCTTCTGGTGCTTCAGATTGATCAGGATGAGTTAGTGCTGCCGGTTCATGTGCATGATTTTTGGGTTTTCTGCCGGCTTAGTCACCTTAGCTTTCTTGGATTATCCTTGACCACTAAAAAAGATTTTATGATACAGTTAGTATAATAATGTAGTTTTAAAAGATGCAGGAGAAAGATGATTGTCCTGACCCAGGTGCAGTCTTGAAAGCCGGAAATTGAGTTTGCGACGAGTCACCAGAAGAGCGAGAAACCTCCTACAAAATTAAAATAAAGTTAGTGATGTAAGGAAATAGATCCATTAATGGAAGCAAAAGACAAAGATGAAAGAAACCTCATTCTGGCGTTTTCGAGGAGTTTGTTGTAAATCAGAAGGCAGCTCATCGTCGTCATTAGTCCGGGCCTGATGGCGACTCTCATGTTGCTACTTTTTCAAAAGAAAATTAGGGTCCAAATAAGCCAAAGGGTGCGAAAACCTTACTTTCCGGGTTACCAGTCGAAGTTTCTGTCTTGGCAAAGGGGTTGAGTCGGAGGAAATAGTTACCTCTTCTTCCACGGCCTGGCTGGCCCCTGTGTCATCCTGGCAATAGTCAGTGTCAATAAGGTAGTTAAAAACTGGCCAAGGGAGTCAAGGGCTACCTCCGACTCAGAAGCATCATCCAGGTGGAATAAGTCAGATGTAGTCTTCTTCTTTTTGGGCTTCCGCGTCGTTTTCCTGGCGGCCATTGCAGCGGCTCTAGCCTTCTTGGCAACTTCATGATCATACTTGGCTTTCTAGAAAATAGATTTGGCCTGTAAGAAAATAAACAGGTTAAAAAGTCATGCAAGTATTTAATTACTAAGGAAAACAAAAAGGAGGCCAAGGGGGTCTACCTCTGGTGCCGGGTTAAGTTTGCAGAAGGGGTTTAATCCAACCTTACTGCAGTCCTCGTATTTGCCATTCACGAGGATGGTTGACATCGCAACAATGTCTTCTTCAGTTAGTTGTACAGAGCTATGACGCGGAGAATCATCTGGGCCTCCGCCATATTCATACATCAATTTGGATCGACGACTTAGAGGGATGACCCGCCACGCGATCCAGCAACGGATTAGGTCAACTCCTGTTAGGCCATTTCCTAATAAAGCTTGAATCTTTTTGATAGATGGGATAAGCTTCTTGCGTTTAGCAGGAGTAAGCTTATGAAGGAGCACAAACTTGGAATCAAGATGATCCGCGTGATAACCCGGCAGTGGTTTTTCATTAGCTGGTGATATATCTTGGCAGTAGAACCAGGTTTAGTTCCAATCTTTGGGATGGCTTGGTAAGACCACTAAAGGAAAGATGGCACCTTGTTGGCGTTGAATCGAGATTCCGCCAAGTTCCAAGCTAGGGTCGTTGGTACACTCATTCTGGCGGTTCAAATAAAAGTACTCTCTGAAGAGCTCCACAGTCAGTTCTTCTTGAAGATATACCTCACAGAGAACTTGAAAATTGCAGATATTGGATAGGGAGTTAGGTCCAAGATCTTGTGGGTGAAGTTTGAAAAAGTGCAGAACGTCTCTGAAGAACTTTGAGCCGGGTGGTGACAAACCCCGATTCATGTGGTCAGTAAAGACGATAACTTCACCGTCTTTGGGCTGAGGCCGTTCTTCGTCCGGGTCAAGAGCACGATAAGACATAATGTTTTTCTCTGTCAAAAATCCAATGGTGACAAATTCTTTCAAGTTATCTTCGGTAACAGTGGAAGGGACCCAGTTGTAGACTGTTGGCGCATTTGGCAGCATGATGAGAAAAGGGCGGGCTGAAAAGAAAGTAATTTGCTGGGTCAATTTATTGGTGGAGTTACAGATTCATGATTATAGTACAGATGAGTAATGGCGGCTTAAGTAAAGGGCTAATGATATATACAGGAAAAATGAGCCAGAGTCATAAGCCGCCATGATTAAAAGTATTCAAAGGTTGCCTGAATCAGAATTGGCTAAGTACTGAGATAAACAGGTTTCACAAATGGTTGCTATTGTTTTGGATCAAGATGGCTCAAAAAAGGAAAATAAATCTAGACCTAAAACCAGCACTGAGGAGTTCATCAGGTCTAAGGAGACCTTTTACAAGACGAAATGGATCTGTTAGCCTCTGAAATGGATGTAAAACAACTGTCACATAGATTCTATATCTCTTTTAGATCTAAGGATGGCGCAGTGGAGAAGTTGCGAAGAATCTATGACGAACAGCGAAGAACACAAGAAGGAAACCTACGAACCCTAATGTAGATCTATGGGGGTGAGAGAGCAAGAGCTTATGGATGCAGAGCTGCTGCGGAGGATCGCCACCGTTCTCTTGACAGGCTCAGAGTGATGCAGCGGCCTGAGTTGAGGACGACGGTGTGCTGTGGCGGCGGCGGAGCTCGAGCGGTAGAGAAGTTGCGAGAGGAAGAAGAAGAAAGAGGAAAGACCGGTTGTGCCTATTTATAAGGGGATAAGTGAACGGGCAGGCGCAAAAATCGAGGAAGACTGAAGTAATGATTATCCGGCTAAATGGACGCCTCGGTTTTCGGAAGACATTTAAGATAAATATCCGTTGAAGATGACATCATGGCGGTTTTCCAAATTTCCTGAAGATGACATCATGGCGGGTTACAAGGCTTTTACAAAACAGCAGAAGATGGATTTTTTCTAAGTGTTGGAGATTGACAAGAACAAAGTTCAAATCAACCTGGGGCCTAATGTTGGGAATATGACTACCAGGTATGACCCGCCCAGGAGGGGTCGGGTCAATCTTCATGGCGGGTTATTAAAATAAGCCCAACGAATATACAAGGCGATGGGTTATTATAAGACTTGTAGTAGGCCCAAGCCCAAAGGCAGCTTAAGGCCTATAATTGTAAACCGCCATGTATAGTTAAGACTTGTAAAGAAAGGCATGTAAAAGAAGTCACCGAGCCGGACACGTTGTATGAGCCGGCCGGGACTCTGTAGGCCGCCAGGCGTCTACCCGTGTATATAAGGGGACGACCCAGCGGCGGCTTAGGGCAAGAGACAACAGATCAAGAGCCAAGTAATCGTGTTTAGCTCCTTGGTCATCGAAACCTAGCAATACCACAACAACTGGACTAGGCTTTACCTTCACCGCAAGGGGCCGAACCAGTATAAAACCTCTCGTGTCCTTTGTCCCGATTAACCCCTTTAAGCTTCCTAGTTGCGATGGCTCCGCGACTAAGTCCTTTCACTAGGACATCTGTCGTGACTATTCCATGACAGAAAGCGCTCCCGAGGACACATGGGAATTATCGTCAAGCTAGTTCATATGATTCGCGTTCAGTACTGTCGGGGGTTGCTGATCCCACGTACACCTATGGGGATCGGCGGACCGAGCCCCTTTCGGTTCGGCAGGGGGCGGTGGATGCACAAAGAGTAGATCGAGGTGAACGCACGAGCGAGACGATCGATTTACCCAGGTTCGGGTCACACGGATGCGTAAAACCCTACTCCTGCTTTGGTGGTTGTATTGAGTTCTAGCTCGGGAGCGATGAGTGCTACAGTACACTCAAGCAGCTGGCGAGACCGAGCGTGAGAATGGCTGTCCTCCCCCATCTCTGTTGCGCATGGGCCTCCTTTTATATGTCTAAGGGGTCACCGACACGTGGCAACAGAGGTGGGGGTAAAAATGTAAAAGAGGTGGTAGTTGGCTCCACCGCCTACAACAGACGTATCATACCTAACCCTGACGGCAGGGGACAAGGGCATTAAATGCCTGTCTGTGTCACCTTGACGGCACAGAGAGGGACCGCTAGAAACGCCACCGTTTGCCACGATGGTTATCTTGTCAGCGCTTGCTTGCCACCGCATGCCCCTGGCTGCACAGCCTCCCGCCACGTACGCCAGGAGCGGTCCCAGAGCGACACGTTGGTGGGTGAGCAAGAGCGCGGGCTGCGGAGTAGTAGCTTCGCCGCGGCAAGCGCCTTGCCGCGGATGTTGCCTTGTCGCGTCCGGGAGCTTGTCGCTCACCGGGTCTTGTCAGGGCGCGCAGTGCGCCGCAACGAGCTTCTTGAGATGCTTTGGTTGGTCTTCCCGGCAAGCTCCTCTTGCCGGGGTCTCGTCTCCTTCCCGGCAAGCTCCTCTTGCCGGGGTCTTGTCTCCTTCCCGGCAAGCTCCTCTTGCCGGGGTCTTGTCTCCCTCCCGGCAAGCTCCTCTTGCCGGGGCCTTGTTTTGCTCTTGGATACTTTGTTCTTGAATGGCCCCAAAGGGACCACGGAGGGTCTTGGCGGTCGCCCGGCAAGCCTTGCCGCGGGTCGCTGCGACTGCCCATGCACAAGTTCGGGATACTAAGGTACCCCTACTTTAGTACACCGACAGGTACTTTGATAATTTGATATGTGGGTGGACTAGTGCTTGGGTACTGCCCTTCCTTGGACAAGCATCCCACTTATGATTATCCCCTATTGCAAGCATCCGCAACTACAAAAGAAGTATTAAGGTAAACCTAACCATAGCATGAAACATATGGATCCAAATCAGCCCCTTACGAAGCAACTCATAAACTAGGGTTTAAGCTTCTGTCACTCTAGCAACCCATCATCTATTTATTACTCCCCAATGCCTTCCTCTAGGCCCAAAAAATGGTGAAGTGTCATGTAGTCTACGTTCACATGACACCACTAAAGGAGAGACAACATACATCTCATCAAAATATCGAACGAATACCAAATTCACATGACTACTTATAGCAAGACTTCTCCCATGTCCTCAGGAACAAACGTAACTACTCACAAATCATATTCATGTTCATAGTCAGAGGGATATTAATATGCATAAAGGATCTGAACATATGATCTTCCACCGAATAAACCAACTAGCATCAACTACAAGGAGTAACCAACACCACTAGCAACCCACAGGTACCAATATGAGGTTTTAGGACAAAGATTGGATACAAGAGATGAAGTAGGGTTTGGGATGAGATTGTGCTGGTGAAGATGTTGATGGAGATTGACCCCCTCTCGATGAGAGGCTCGATGGTGATGACATTGGTGATGATTTCCCCCTCCCGAAGGGAAGTTTCCGCGGCAGAACAGCTTCGCCGGAGCCCTAGATTGGTTCCGCCAAGGTTCCGCCTCGTGGCGGCAGAGTTTCGTCCCGTGAGCTAGCTTATGATTTTTTTCTGGGACGAAAGACTCCATATAGCCAAATATGGGCGTCAGAGGGCTGCCAGGAGGCCCACGAGGCAGGGGGCGCGCCCAGGGGGTAGGGCGCGCCCTCCACCCTCGTGGATGGTGGGTGGCCCCCCTCTGGTAGTTTCTTCGCCCAATATTTTTTTATATATTCTGAAAATAATTCCCGTGGAGTTTCAGGACTTTTGGAGTTACGCAGAATAGGTCTCTAATATTTGCTCCTTTTCCAGCCCAGAATTCCGGCTGTCGGCATTCTCCCTCTTCATGTAAACCTTATAAAATAAGAGAGAATAGGCATAATTATTGTGACATAATGTGTAATAACATCCCATAATGCAATAAATATCAATATAAAAGCATGATGCAAAATGGACGTATCAACTCCCCCAAGCTTAGACCTCGCTTGTCCTCAAGCGAAAGCCGGTATCGAAAAACATGTCCACATGTTTAGAGATAGAGGTGTCGATAAAATAAAATACGGACATGAGGGCATCATGATCATTATTATAACAACAATATATATACTGTCATATGATTTATTATGGTAAAGTAACAATTCATTCACAATTTCAAGTATGAATCAAAAAATTCATTGAAAACTAACGAACTATAATCTCGGTCATTATTGAAGCAATTGCAATTTATCATAACATCATAAAGAGTCAATATAAGAGCTTTTCAGCAAGTCCACATACTCAACCATCATTTAGTCTTTCACAATTGCTAACACTCACGCAATATTTATGGTTATGAAGTTTTAGTCAGACACAGAGAAAGATAGGGGCTTATAGTTTTTGTCTCCCAACCTTTTACCTCAAGGGTAATGTCAACAATAATAGTTCAAGAAAACTCACATCCAATTAGCTATATATATATCATGATCTTTCCAACACATTGTGCTTGCCAAAGGATAAAATGTAAAAAGGAAAGGTGAAGATCACCATGACTCTTGTATGAAGTATAAGACAAGAATAAAAGATAGGCCCTTCGCAGAGGGAAGCAGAGGTTGTCATGTGCTTTATGGTTGGATGCACAAAATCTTTTATTGCTTACAACAATGACAACTTACTTGAAGGATCTTACTCAATCCATAGGTAGATATGGTGGACTCTCATGGAAAAACTAGGTTTAAGGATATTTGGAAGTACAAGTAGTATCTCTACTTGGTGCAAAAGATTTGGCTAGCATGAGAGGGAAAGGCAAGCTCAACATGTTGGATGATCCATGACAATATAATTTATTTCGGATGTAAGAAAACATAACCCATTACGTTGTCTTCCTTCTCCAACATCAACTCTTTAGCATGTCATATTTTAATAAGTGCTCACAATCATAAAAGATGTCCAAGATAGTATATTTATATGTGAAAACCTCTCTTTCTTTATTACTTCCTATTATTGCAATGATGACCAAAACTATGTTTGACAACTCTCAACAACTTTTATTCATCATACTCTTTATGTGTGAAGTCATTACTCTCCATAAGATCCATATGATCTCTTTAATTCTTTTTATTATTTCTCTTTTATTTTATTCCCTCAAGATCATAGCAAGATAATCAAGCCCTTGACTCAACACTAATCTTTATTATATATAGCTCACGGACTCGATTACATAGAAGGATCATAAAGTAAAACTCAAAACTAGATCATACTAAAACTTTATTCTACTAGATCAAGATATTACCAAAAAGATCAAACTAAGAAAAATGGTAAAGATAAAAGTGTGATGGTGATATGATACCGGGGCACTCCCCCAATCTTGGCAGTTGCCAAGGGGAGTGCCCATACCCATGTGTTTATGTCTCCTTCCTTGAAAGTGGTGATGATGGAGTTGTTGATGATGTAGGCTTGTTGTCCATCTTCCAAGGCATAGGCTCACCATCATAGAAGGATGATTGAGTCTCCGGGATCCTCGAATCTGCAGCCAAACTCATCCTCTTGAATCTATATTCATACTCACAGTTTTGGTTTTGCAGGTCATAGATCTGGGCCTGGAGATGCTCAATTTTCTCATGAAGCTTGAAGATGGTCTCTCTGATGTTTCTGGCATCTAGCTTGGCGGTGTTGGTGAACTCCGCGATCATTATGTGGTTCGTGTCGAGTCCATGTTCCACCATCTCCTGGCACTTGAGAACTTGTTGCTCCATTGCTTCGAGTCTTGTCTCCACGCTTCCGGTCCTCCTTGGTCCCTCAACATCGCGGATGTGCAGCAACCCCTCACGCATCTCAATGGTTTGAGGGTGTTGCAGCACCTCCGCGAGGTAGGGGTTGATGACCTTCTCAAAGAACTTGTCCTTGGGGGCACTTGAAGACGCCATGGCGATCTAGATCTGTTAGAAAAACATCTTGAAACAAGGACAGAAGATATTTGCGTGATACGGTGGTCAAAACCTTCGGGAGATTATATAATGAATTTTTACTGACCAAAAGAAGTGTCGTGCAAGAAAACAGAGTCCGGAGAGCACACGAGGTGCCCACGAGGCAGGCGGCGCGGGGTAGGGCGCGCCCACCACCCTCGTGGACGCCTCGTGTCCTTCCCGGACTACTTCTTATTTTCCTTTTTTAATATTCCAAAATGGAGGAAAATTGCTATTAGAATTGTTTTGGAGTCGGTTTACTTACAGTACCACGTACCTATTCCTTTTCAGAGTCTGAAACATTCTGGAAAGTGTCCCTTATGTATTCCTCAGGGGTTATGGTTTCAATAACATTAGTTTCAACATTTATGGGATTACGTAAGATATAATGTTTGATTCTTTGACCGTTCACCACCCTCGGATTTGTGCCTTCGAAGTTGTTGATTTTTATGGCACCGGAACGATAGACCTCCTCGATGACGTAAGGACCTTCCCATTTAGAGAGGACTTTTCCTGCAAAAAATCTTAAACGAGAGTTGTATAACAATACATAATCACCAACATTAAACTCACATTTTTGTATCCTTTTGTCATGCCATCTTTTAAATTTTTCTTTGAACAGTTTGGCATTCTCATAAGCCTGGGTTTTCCATTCATCAAGTGAGCTAATGTCAAAAAGCCCCTTCTCATCGGCAAGTTTGAAATCATAATTGAGCTCTTTAATGGCCCAATATGCCTTATGTTCTAGTTGTAGAGGTAAGTGGCATGCTTTTCCATAGACCATTTTATACGAAGACATACCCATAGGATTTTTGTATGCAGTCCTATATGCCCATAACACATCATCAAGTTTCTTGGACCAATTCTTTCTAGATCTATTAACAGTCTTTTGCAAAATTAATTTAAGCTCTCTATTACTCAATTCTACTTGACCACTAGACTATGGATGATATGGAGATGCAATTCTATGATTAACATCATACTTAGCAAGCATTTTACGAAAAGCACCATGAATAAAATGTGAACCTCCATCAGTCATTAAATATCTAGGGACTCCAAACCTCAAAAAAATAACTTCTTTAAGCATCTTAATAGAGGTGTTATGATCAACACTACTAGTTGGAATAACTTCTACCCACTTAGTAACGTAATCAACATCAACTAAAATATGTGTATACCCATTAGAGGAAGGAAACAATCACATATAATCAAAGCCCCAAACATCAAATGGTTCAATAAGAAGTGAATAATTCATAGGCATTTCTTGACGTCTACTAATATTACCAATTCTTTGACATTGATCACAAGACAAGACAAACTTAAGTGCATCTTTGAAGAGAGTAGGCCAATAAAAACCGGATTGCAATACATTATGTGCAGTTCTATCTCCAGCATGGTGTCCTCCATAAGCCTCGGAGTGACACTTGCGTAGGATCTGTTTATGTTCCTGCTCAGGTACACAACGTCTAATAACACCATCTACTCCTTCTTTATAAAGGTGTGGGTCATCTCAGAAGTAATGTCTTAAATCATAGAAAAACTTTTTCTTTTGCTGGTATGTGAAACTAGGTGGTATAAATTTAGCAACAATATAATTAGCATAATCAGCATACCATGGAGCAGTATAAGAAGCATTTATGACAGCGAGTTGTTCATCAGGAAAGCTATGATCAATAGGTAGTGGGTCATCAAGAACATTCTCTAACCTAGACAAGTTGTCAGCACCGGGGTTCTCAGCTCCCTTTCTATCAATAATATGCAAATCAAATTCTTGAAACAAGAGAACCCATCTAATAAGTCTAGGGTTAGCATCTTTCTTTTCCATAAGATATTTAATAGCAGCATGATCGGTGTGAACAGTTACTTTAGAATCAACAATATAACGTCTGAACTTATCACAAGCAAATACAACTGCTAAAAATTCTTTTTCAGTAGTAGCATAATTTCTCTGGGCATTGTCCAGAGTCTTACTAGCATATTGGATAACATTTAATTTATTATCAACCCTTTGTCCTAGAACAGCCCCTACAGCATAATCACTAGCATCACACATAATTTCAAAGGGTAAATTCCAATCATGAGGCTAAACAATAGGTGCAGAAATCAAAGCTTTCTTAAGTATTTCAAATGCTTCTACACAATCATTATCAAAGACAAAAGGAACATCTTTCTGTAAGAGATTAGTCGGAGGCCTGGAGATTTTAGAGAAGTCCTTAATGAACCTCCTATAAAAACCGGCATGACCAAGGAAACTTCTTATACCTTTAATGTCCTTAGGACACGACATCTTTTCAATAGCATCAACCTTAGCTTTATCAACTTCAATACCTCTTTAAAAAAAATTATGCCCCAAGACAATACCTTCATTAACCATAAAGTGGCACTTCTCCCAGTTCAAGACAAGATTAGTTTCTTCACATCTCTGCAAAACTCAATCAAGGTTGCTTAAGCAATCATCAAAAGAAGTTCTGTATACAGAAAAATCATCCATGAATACCTCAACAATCTTTTCACAAAATTCAAAGAATATAGCATTCATACATCTCTGAAAGGTAGCAGGTGCATTGCATAAACCAAAAGGCATACGTCTATAAGCAAAGGTACCGAAAGGGCAAGTAAAAGTTGTCTTTCTTGATCCTCTTTTGACACGGGTATTTGAGAGAAACCAAAATAACCATCTAGAAAGCAAAAATGTGTATGTTTGGATAATCTTTCTAGCATTTGATCAATAAAAGGTAAAGGGTAATGATCCTTTTTAGTAGCTTTATTTAATTTACGGAAATCAATTACCATTCTATAACCTGTAACAATTCTTTGTGGGATCAGTTCATCTTTATCATTAGGAACAACAGTAATACCTCCCTTCTTAGGGACACAATGGAAAGGACTTACCCACTGACTAACAGCAACGGGATAAATTATACCTGCCTCCAGAAGCTTTAGTATTTCTTTTCTTACCACTTCTTTCGTCTTAGGATTTAACCGTCATTGGTGATCAACAACCGGTTTCGCGTCTTTCTCCAATTTTATTTTGTGCTGGCATAGAGTGGGAGTAATGCCCTTAAGATCATCAAGAGTATATCCAATAGCAGCACGGTGCTTCTTCAGAGTATTCAATAATTTCTTTTCTTCATGCTCTGAAAGGTTAGCACTAATAATAACAGGATATATCTCTTTCTCATCAAGATAAGCATATTTAAGAGTATCAGGTAAAGGTTTAAGCTCAAACACGGGATCACCCTTGGGTGTAGGAGGATCCCCTAGGATTTCAACAGGAAAGTTGTGTTTCAAAATAGGTCCCTGTTTAAAGAATACTTCATCTATTTCCCTTCTTTCATTCATAAACATATCATTTTCATGGTCTAGCAAATATTGTTCTAAAGGATCACTAGGAGACATGGCAATAGAAGCAAGACCAATAATTTCATCTTTACTAGGCAATTCTTTATCATGGGATTGTCTATGAAATTTAGCAAAATTAAAGTCATGAGACATATCCCCCAAACCAATAGTAACTACATCCTTTTTGCAGTCTATCTTAGCATTAACAGTATTCAATAAGGGTCTACCAAATATAATGGGACAAAAGTCATCTTGTGGGGAACCAAGAACAAGAAAATCAGCAGGATATTTGACTTTCCCACACAAGACTTCAACATATCTAACAATCCCAACTGGTGAAATAGTGTCTCTATTGGCAAGCTTAATTATGACATCAATTTCCTCTATCTCAGCGGGTGCAATATGATGCATAATTTCTTTATATAAGGAATGAGGTATTGCACTTGCACTAGCACCCATATCACATAAGCCATGGTAGCAATGATCTCCTATTTTAACAGAAATAACAGGCATGCCTACAAAAGGTCTATGTTTATAATTAGTATCGGGTCTAGCAATTCTAGCAGTTTCATCACAAACTAAATAACATGCCCATCAATATTATCGGCCAAGAGATCTTTAACCATAGAAAGACTAGGTTCAACTTTAATTTGCTCAGAGGGAGTAGGTGTTCTAGTATTTCTCTTACGAACCACAGTTGAAGCTTTTGCATGATCCTTTATTCTAACTAGGAAAGGTGGTTTCTCAATATAAGCAGTAGGAACAAAAGAATCATTATAAGTGATAGTCTTTTCTTCAACTTTAATAGGTGCAACTACTTTTACTTCAATGGGAGGATTATATTTAAACCACTTCTCCTTAGGGAGATCAACATGAGTAGCAAAGGATTCACAGAAAGAAGCTACTATCTCGGAGTCAAGTCCATATTTAGTGCTAAATTCATGGAAAGCATCGGTATCCATAAAAGATTTAACACAATCAAACTTTGGTGTTATACCTGAGTCCTTACCTTCATCGAGATCCCAATCTTCAGAGCTGCGTTTAATTCTTTCCAATAAACCCCATTTGAATTCAATAGTCTTCATAATAAAAGAACCAGTACAAGAAGTATCGAGCATGGAGCGATTATCGAGAGAAAGCCGAGCATAATTTTTTTGAATAATAATTTCCCTTGAAAGCTCATGATTGGGGCATGAATATAACATTGACTTAAGCCTCCCCCAAGCTTGAGCGATGCTTTCTCCTTTGCAAGGCCAAAAATTATATATATAATTACGATCACGGTGAAAAAGGCATAGGATAAAACTTCTGATGAAATTCCAATTTCAATCGATTGTAGTTCCATGATCCCATATCATCACATAGCCTAAACCATGTCAATGACTTTCCCTTCAAAGATAAAGGGAAGACCTTTGATACGTCTCCAACGTATCTATAATTTTTGATTGCTCCATGCTATATTATCTAATGTTTTGGACTATATTCGGCTTTATTTTCCACTTTTATATTATTTTTGGGACTAACCTATTAACCGGAGGCCCATCCCAGAATTGTTGTTTTTTTGCCTATTTTAGTGTTTCAGATAAACGGAATATCAAACGGAGTCCAAATGGAATAAAATCTTCGGGAACGTGATTTTCTCACCGAATGTGATCCAGGAGACTTGGACCCTGCTCCAAGGAACAAAAGAGGCGGTCACGAGGGTGGGGGGGGCGCCCCCCTGCCTCATGGGCCCCTTGTTGCTCCTCCGGCATAATTATTCCTCCTATATATACCCATGTACCCCCAAACTATCAGAACGGGAGCCAAAAACCTAATTCCACCGCCGCAACTTTTTGTATCCACGAGATCCCATCTCGGGGCCTATTCCGGAGCTCCGCCGGAAGAGGGTCGTCATCATGGAGGGCTTCTACATCATCATAGCCTCTCCGATGAAGTGTGAGTAGTTTACCTCAGACCTTCGGGTCCATAGTTAGTAGCTAGATGGCTTCTTCTCTCTCTTTGAATCTCAATACAAAGTTCTCCCCCTCTCTTGTGGAGATCTATTCGATGTAATCTTCTTTTTGCGGTGTGTTTGTTGAGACCGATGAATTGTGGGTTTATGATCAAGTCTATCTATGAATAATATTTGAATATTCTCTGAATTCTTTTATGTATGATTGGTTATCTTTGCAAGTCTCTTCGAATTATCCGTTTGGTTTGGCCAACTAGATTGGTAGTTCTTGCCATGGGAGAAGTGCTTAGCTTTGGGTTCGATCTTGCGGTGTCCTTACCCAGTGACAGAAGGGGCAGCAAGGCACGTATTGTATCGTTGCCGTCGAGGATAACAAGATGGGGTTTATTTCATATTGCATGAATTTATCTCTCTACATCATGTCATCTTGCTTAAGGCGTTACTCTGTTTTTAACTTAATACTCTAGATGCATGCTGGATAGCGATCGATGAGTAGAGTAATAGTAGTAGATGCAGAATCGTTTCGATCTACTTGTCACGGACGTGATGTCTATATACATGATCATGCCTAGATATTCTCATAACTATGCTCAATTCTGTCAATTGCTCAACAGTAATTTGTTCACCCACTGTAGAATACTTATGCTCTTGAGAGAAGCCACTAGTGAAACCTATGGCCCCCGGGTCTATTCTCATCATATCAATCTCCATTACTTTAATCTTGCTTTGCTTTTTTATTTTGCCTTTACCTTTTACTTTGCATCTTTATACCAAAAATAATAAAAATATTATATCTATCAGATCTCACTCTCGTAAGTGACCGTGAAGGGCTTGACAACCCCTAATCACGTTGGTTGCGAGTAGCTATCGCTTTGTGCAGGTACGAGGGACTTGAGCGTGGGCTCCTACTGGATTGATACCTTGGTTCTCAAAAACTGAGGGAAATACTTATGCTACTCTGCTGCATCGTCCCTTCCTCTTCGAGGAAAACCAACACAAGCTCAAGACGTAGCAAGAAGGATTTCTGGCGCCGTTGTCAGGGAGTCTACGCAAAAAGTCAACATACCAAGTACCCATCACAATCCCTATCTCTCACATTACATTCTTTGCCATTTGCCTCTCGTTTTCCTCTCCCCCCAATTCACCCTTGCCATTTTATTCGCCCTCTCTCTCTCTCTCGCTATCCCCCCTCTCTATTTGCCTCTTTTTGCCCGTTTGCTTTTTGTTTGCCCGTGTGTTAGATTGCTTGTTTATCGTGATGGCTCAAGATACTACTAAATTGTGTGACTTCACCAATACCAATAATAATGATTTCCTTAGCACTCCGATTGCTCCTCTTACCGATGTTGAATCTTGTTATGAAAGATCAATTCGCCGGCCTTCCTAGTGAAGACGCCGCTACTCATCTGAATAGCTTCGTTGATTTATGTGATATGCAAAAGAAAAAAGATGTCAATAATGATTCCGTTAAATTGAAGCTATTTCCTTTTTCGCTTAGAGATCGTGCTAAAGCTTGGTTTTTGTCTTTGAATAGTATTGATTCGTGGAACAAGTGCAAAGATGCTTTTATCTCTAAGTATTTTCCTCCCGCTAAGATCATCTCTCTTAGAAACGATATTATGAACTTTAAACAACTTGATCATGAACATGTTGCACAAGCTTGGGAGAGAATGAAATTAATGATACGTAATTGCCCTACTCATGGTTTGAATTTGTGGATGATGATACAAAATTTTTATGCCGGATTGAATTTTGCTTCTAGAAATCTTTTAGATTCGGCCGCGGGAGGCACTTTTATGGAAATCACTTTAGGAGATGCTACTAAACTCCTAGATAATATTATGGTTAATTATTCTCAATGGCATACTGAAAGATCTTCTAATAAAAAAGTGCATGCAATAGACGAAATCAATGTGTTAAGTGGAAAGATGGATGAACTTATGAAATTATTTGCTACTAAGAGTGTTTCTTCTGAAACTAATGATATGCCTTTGTCTACTTTGATATCTATGGATTTGAATTTTGTTGGTAGGAATAATTTTGGTAACAACGCTTATAGAGGGAATTTTAATCCTAGGCCATATCCTAGTAATCCTTCTAATAATTATGGGAATTCCTATAATAACTCTTATGGAAATTATAATAAGATACCCTCTGATTTTGAATCTAATATTAAAGAATTTATTTCTTCGCAAAAGAATTTTAATGCTATGATTGAAGAAAAATTGCTTAAGATTGATGATTTGGCTAGGAACGTTGATAGAATTGCTCTTGATGTTGATTCTTTGAAACTTAGATCTATTCCACCTAAGCATGATATCAATGAGTCTCTAAAAGCCATGAGAATTTCAATTGATGAGTGTAAGGAAAGAACCGCTAGGATGCGTGCTTCCAAAGATGCCTTTATTAAAGCGTGTTCTTCCAATACCTATGAAAATCAAGATGAAGATCTAAAAGTTATTGATGTGTCTCCTATTAAATCTTTGTTTTGCAATATGAATCTTGATGAAACTGAATATGATCTTCCTTTACCTAGAAGGCGTTCTAAAAATTCGGAGTATTTAGATCTTAATGATGAAATTGATGAAAGCGGGATTGAAAGAAATAAAAACCTAGATGTTACTAAACCCACTATATTGGATTTCAAGGAATTTAATTATGAAAGTTGCTCTTTAATTGATTGTATTTCCTTGTTGCGATCCGTGCTAAATTCTCCACATGCTTATAGTCAAAATAAAGCCTTCACCGAACATATTGTTGATGCCTTGATGCAATCTTATGAAGAAAAACTTGAGTTGAAAGTTTCTATCCCTAGAAAACTCTATGATGAGTGGGAACCAAGAATTAAAATTAAAATTAAAGATCATGAGTTTTATGCTTTGTGTGATTTGGGTGCTAGTGTCTCTACTATTCCCAAGACTTTGTGTGATTTACTAGATTTCCGTAATTTTGATGATTGCTCTCTAAACTTGCATCTTGCGGATTCCACTATTAAGAAACCTATGGGAAGGATTAATGATGTTCTTATTGTTGCAAATAGGAATTATGTGCCCGTAGATTTCATTGTTCTTGATATAGATTGCAATCCTTCTTGCCCTATTATTCTTGGTAGACCTTTCCTTAGAACGGTTGGTACGATTATTGATATGAAGGAAGGGAATATTAGATTTCAATTTCCATTAAAAAAGGGCATGGAACACTTTCCTAGAAAGAAAATAAAATTACCATATGAAACTATCATGAGAGCCACTTATGGATTGCCTACCAAAGATGGCAATACCTAGATCTATCCTTGCTTTTATGCCTAGCTAGGGGCGTTAAACGATAGCGCTTGTTGGGAGGCAACCCAATTTTATTTTTATTCCTTGATTTTTGCTCCTTCTTAGTAATAAATAAATTATTTAGCCTCTGTTTTGGTTGTGTTTTTTGTGTTTAATTAGTGTTTGTGCCAAGTAGAACTGTTGAGAAGACTTGGGGAAAGTCTTGTTGAACTTGCTGTAAAAAACAGAAACTTTAGCGCTCACGAGAACTGCTGTAATTTTTATTTGGAGAGTGCTATTTAGTTAATTCTTTTTTCATATGATTAATAGATAAATTCCTCACGTCCGGCAATTTATTTTAGAATTTTTGGGGTTCCAGATCTTGCGCTAGCTACAGATTACTACAGACTGTTCTGTTTTTGACAGATTCTGTTTTTCGTGTGTTGTTTGCTTATTTTGATGAATCTATGGCTAGTAAAATAGTTTATAATCCATAGAGAAGTTGGAATAAAGTAGGTTTAACACCAATATAAATAAAAAATGAGTTCATTACAGTATGTTGAAGTTGTCTTTTGTTTTCTTTCGCTAACGGAGCTCATGAGTTTTCTATTTTGAGTTTTGTGTTGTGAAGTTTTCAAGTTTTGGGTGAATTCTTTTGATGGATCATGGAACAAGGAGTGGCAAGAGCCTAAGCTTGGGGATTACCATGGAACCCCCAATATAATCCAAGGACACCAAGAAGTCAAAGCTTGGGGATGCCCCGGAAGGCATCCCCTCTTTCGTCCACTTCCATCGGTAATTTACTTGGAGCTATATTTTTATTCACCAACATGATATGTGTTTTGCTTGGAGCGTCTTGTATTATTTGTGTCTTTGTGTCTTAATATGCCACAATCATCCTTGATGTACACACCTTTTGAGAGAGCCATACATGAATTAAAATTTGATAGAATACTCTATGTGCTTCACTTATATCTTTTGAGCTAGATAATTTTGCTCTATGTGCTTCACTTATATCTTTTGAGCGTTATAATTTTGCTCTATGTGCTTCACTTAGATATTTTAGAGAACGGTGGTGGATTTGTTTTAAAAAAACTATTGATCTTTCATGCTTCACTTAAATTATTTTGAGAGTCTCTTAATAGCATGGTAATTTGCTTAATAATAATATGCTTGGTATTCAAGATTTGTGAAACTTTCTTTTGAGTGTGTTGAATACTAAGAAAAGATTGAAGCACGATAATTGTTTCGAGATATGGAGGTGATAATATTAAAGTCAAGCTAGTTGAGTAGTTGTGAATTTAAAGAATACTTGTGTTAAAGTTTGTGATTCCCGTAGCATGCATGTATGGTGAACCGTTATGTGATGAAGTCGGAGCATGATTTATTTATTGATTGTCTTCCTTATGAGTGGCGGTCGGGGACGAGCGATGTTCTTTTCCTACTTTGCTTTGATAACTTCTAGATTTTTGCAATAAGTATATGAGTTCTTTATGACTAATGTTGAGTCCGTGGATTATACGCACTCTCACCCTTCCACCTTTGCTAGCCTCTCTAATACCGCGCACCTTTCGCCAGTATCATACACCTACCATATACCTTCCTCAAAACAGCCACCATACCTACCTATTATGGCATTTCCATAGCCATTCCGAGATATATTGCCATGCAACTTTCCACCGTTCCGTTCATGACACATTTATCATTGTCATATTGCATATCCCGGTACACCGCTGGATGCATTCACATAGAGTCATATTTTGTTCTAAGTATCGAGTTGTAATTGTTGAGTTATAAGAGAAATAAAAGTGTGATGATCATCATTATTAGAGCATTGTCCCAGTGAGGAAAGAATGATGGAGACTATGATTCCCCCATAAGTCGGGATGAGACTCCGGACAAAAAATAAAATAATAATAATAAAGAGGCCAAAGAAGCCCAAATAAAAAGAGGCCATAAAAAAAGAGAAAAGGCCCAAATAATATATATATATATATAAATGATGAGAGAAAAAGAGAGAAGGGACAATGTTACTATCCTTTTACCACACTTATGCTGCAAAGTAGCACCATGATCTTCATAGTAGAGAGTCTCTCATGTTATCACTTTCATATACTAGTGGGAATTTTTCATTATAGAACTTGGCTTGTATATTCCAATGATGGGCTTCCTCAAAAATTGCCCTAGGTCTTCATGAGCAAGCAAGTTGGATGCACACCCACTTAGTTTCTTTTTGAGCTTTCATATACTTATAGCTCTAGTGCATCCATTGCATGGCAATCCCTACTCACTCACATTGATATCTATTGATGGGCATCTCCATAGCCCGTTGATACGCCTAGTTGATGTGAGACCATCTTCTCCTTTTTTTGTCTTCTCCACAACCACCATTCTATTCCGCCTATAGTGCTATATCCATGGCTCACGCTCATGTATTGCGTGAAGATTGAAAAAGTTAGAGTATGAAACAATTGCTTGGCTTGTCATCGGGGTTGTGCATGATTTAAATACATTGTGTGGTGAAGATGGAGCATAGCCAGACTATATGATTTTGTAGGGATAACTTTCTTTGGCCATGTTATTTTGAGAAGACATAATTGCTTTATTAGTATGCTTGAAGTATTATTATTTTTTATGTCAATATAAACTTTTGTCTTGAATCTTTCTAGTCTGAGTATTCGTACCACAATTAAGAAGATTTACATTGAAATTATGCCAAGTAGCACTCCGCATCAAAAATTCTCTTTTTATCATTTACCTACTCGAGGACGCGCAGGAATTAAGCTTGGGGATGCCTGATACGTCTCCAACGTATCTATAATTTTTGATTGCTCCATGCTATATTATCTACTGTTTTGGACTATATTGGGCTTTATTTTCCACTTATATATTATTTTTGGGACTAACCTATTAACCGGAGGCCCAACCCAGAATTGCTGTTTTTGCCTATTTCAGTGTTTCAGATAAACAGAATATCAAATGGAGTCCAAACGGAATAAAATCTTCGGGAACGTGATTTTCTCACCGAACGTGATCCAGGAGACTTGGAACCTGCTCCAAGGAACAAAAGAGGCGGTCACGAGGGTGGGGGGCGCCCCCCCTAGGGCGCGCCCCCTGCCTCTTGGGCCCCTCGTTGCTCCTCCGGCGTACTTCTTCCTCCTATATATACCCATGTACCCCCAAACTATCAGAACGGGAGCCAAAAACCTAATTCCACCGCCGCAACTTTCTGTATCCACGAGATCCCATCTCGAGGCCTGTTCCGGAGCTCCGCCGGAAGAGGGCCGTCATCACGGAGGGCTTCTACATCATCATAGCCTCTCCGATGAAGTGTGAGTAGTTTACCTCAGACCTTCGGGTCCATAGTTAGTAGCTAGATGGCTTCTTCTCTCTCTTTGAATCTCAATACAAAGTTCTCCCCCTCTCTTGTGGAGATCTATTCGATGTAATCTTCTTTTTGGGGTGTGTTTGTTGAGACCGATGAATTGTGGGTTTATGATCAAGTCTATCTATGAATAATATTTGAATATTCTCTAAATTCTTTTATGTATGATTGGTTATCTTTGCAAGTCTCTTCGAATTATCCGTTTGGTTTGGCCAACTAGATTGGTAGTTCTTGCCATGGGAGAAGTGCTTAACTTTGGGTTCGATCTTGCGGTGTCCTTACCCAGTGACAGAAGGGGCAGCAAGGCACGTATTGTATCGTTGCCATCGAGGATAACAAGATGGGGTTTATTTCATATTGCATGAATTTATCCCTCTACATCATGTCATCTTGCTTAAGGTGTTACTCTGTTTTTAACTTAATACTCTAGATGCATGCTGGATAGCGGTCGATGAGTGGAGTAATAGTAGTAGATGCAGAATCGTTTCGATCTACTTGTCACGGACGTGATGCCTATATACATGATCATGCATAGATATTCTCATAACTATGCTCAATTCTGTCAATTGCTCAACAGTAATTTGTTCACCCACCGTAGAATACTTATGCTCTTGAGAGAAGCCACTAGTCAAACCTATGGCCCCCGGGTCTATTCTCATCATATCAATCTCCATTACTTTAATCTTGCTTTGCTTTTTACTTTGCCTTTACTTTTTACTTTGCATCTTTATACCAAAAATACTATGTCTATCAGATCTCACTCTCGTAAGTGACCGTGAAGGGCTTGACAACCCCTAATTGCGTTGGTTGCGAGTAACTATCGCTTTGTGCAGGTACGAGGGACTTGAGCGTGGGCTCCTACTGGATTGATACCTTGGTTCTCAAAAAAGAGGGAAATACGTACGCTACTCTGCTGCATCATCCCTTCCTCTTCGGGGAAAACCAGCGCAAGCTCAAGACGTAGCAACCTTCTTCTTGATAACATCCTCAGGCATACCTACAAACTTAAATAATCCACAAACTTCATCCACATAGATTAGGTGCAAATCGGGATGTAATGTTCCATCTCCTGTAAAAGGATTAGCTAGCAGTTTTTCTATCATACCCGAAGGAATTTCAAAGTAAACATTTTCAGTGGGTTCAGTAGGTTGAGGAGCAACTCTTTGCTCTACTGGTCGGGGTGAAGATACCCCGAACAAGCCCCTCAAAAGATTATGTTCCATAGTAACAAGTGACAGTAAATTTCAGCACACTATATAAATTTTTCCTTGCCAAATTCCACCTACCAAAGGCGCTTCACCCCCGACAACGGTGCCAGAAAAGAGTCTTAATGACCCACAAGTATAGGAGATCTATCATAGTCCTTTCGATAAGTAAGAGTGTCGAACCCAAAGAGGAGCAGAAGGAAATGATAAGCAATTTTCAGTAAGGTATTCTCTGCAAGCACTGAAATTATCGGTAACAGATATTTTGTGATAAGGTAATTTGTAATGGGTAACAAGTAATAAAAGTAAATAAGGTGCAGAAAGATGGCCCAATCCTTTTTGTAGCAAAGGACAAGCCTGGACAAACTCTTATATAAAGGAAAGCGCTCCCGAGGACACATGGGAATTATCGTCAAGCTAGTTTTCATCACGTTCATATGATTCGCGTTCGGTACTTAGATAATTTGATATGTGGGTGCACCGATGCTTGGGTACTGCCCTTCCTTGGAAAAGCATCCCACTTATGATTAACCCCTATTGCAAGCATCCGCAACTACAAAAGAAGTATTAAGGTAAACCTAACCATAGCATGAAACATATGGATCCAAATCAGCCCCTTACGAAGCAACTCATAAACTAGGGTTTAAGCTTCTGTCACTCTAGCAACCCATCATCTACTTATTACTCCCCAATGCGTTTCTCTAGGCCCAAACAATGGTGAAGTGTCATGTAGTTGACGTTCACATGACACCACTAAAGGAGAGACAACATACATCTCATCAAAATATCGAACGAATACCAAATTCACATGACTACTTATAGCAAGACTTCTCCCATGTCCCCAGGAACAAACGTAACTACTCACAAATCATATTCATGTTCATAATCAGAGGGGTATTAATATGCATAAAGGATCTGAACATACGATCATCCACCGAATAAACCAACTAGCATCAACTACAAGGAGTAATCAACACTACTAGCAACCCACAGGTACCAATCTGAGGTTTTAGGACAAAGATTGGATACAAGAGATGAACTAGGGTTTGGGATGAGATGGTGCTGGTGAAGATGTTGATGGAGATTGACCCCTCCTGATGAGAGGATCGATGGTGATGACGTTGGTGATGATTGCCCCCTCCCAGAGGGAAGTTTCCCTGGCAGAACAGCTCCGCCGGAGCCCTAGATTGGTTCCGCCAAGGTTCCGCCTCGTGGCGGCGGAGTTTCGTCCAGTGAGCTAGCTTATGATTTTTTTTCCAGGACGAAAGACTCCATATAGCCAAAGATGGGCATCAGAGGGCTGCCGGGCGGGCCACGAGGCAGGGGGCGCGCCCAGGGGGGTAGGGCGCGCCCCCACCCTCGTGGATGGTGAGTGGCCCCCCTCTAGTACTTTCTTCGCCCAATATTTTTTATATATTCTGAAAATAATTCCCGTGGAGTTTCAGGACTTTTGGAGTTATGCAGAATAGGTCTCTAATATTTGCTCCTTTTCCAGCCCAGAATTCCAGATGACGGCATTCTCCCTCTTCATGTCATCCTTATAAAATAAGAGAGAATAGGCATAAGTATTGTGACATAATGTGTAATAACAGCCCATAATGCAATAAATATCAATATAAAAGCATGATGCAAAATGGATGTATCAGTCCTCGTCGATGCATGGAGGGATATATTTGACATGTACAAGATCAATATTGGAGACAAGCTTATCTCCATGCTCCACCATGGAGATGTTGGGCCAGTCCTCTTCCTCCATGCCATACCCCCGGTTGCTGAATACTAGTTTTTGCGAGTCTTCAACTCAAATGTGCCCTTTGAATTTTTAAATATGTTATATGGTTGTTATGGTCAGACTAAATGTGTTTAATGTTTAAACATGCTAGTGTTGAACATGAGTTTAGAATTGTTATATGTAATACTAGTAGTACATGTTGAACATGTTGTGTGCATGCACTAGTGTTTTATTGTTAAAGTAAAAGTGTTAAATTTTGCTAACAATTTCGATCAATATATAATATACTTGTAGTTTTAAAACATTAAAGGACTAACTAACTATTTTCTTTTCAATTGTCATCAACAAATGTTGTCCACCCAGACCTTATGATTGTTCCGTTCATAACTCTAGTGTGATATATATGTTTCCATTAGGGGCTTCTAGTTTGATTGTTCCACATTGTTGTGTTCACAAACCACTCTAGTATCACCAATAGCAAACATGTGACATAATGGTGGTTTCCGAACCTTTATGGATGAAACATTTGTATGAGATTTCTTATGTAATCGTTGTCAGATTTGTTAGGGCTTGATCCCTAGTATCCACTATGTTCTAAGATTGATGTTGGTATAACTTTGATATGCTTAATAATTGTTACCAGGGCCCGAGTGCCATTATTCCATATCTAAACCTAGTATGTTTTAATGAATATATTTGTGATGCACTTGTTATCGTTTTGAACCTCAGACCCCAAAGTGACAACAATTAGGATACTCTACGGGAATGACTTTCATTTTGAGGATTACATGTATGCACTATGTAGTAATGCTTTGTATCGGTTCTCTATTAGAAGAAGCTCCTTAATTACCCTTAGTTTCCATTAGGACCCCGCTGCCATGGGAGGGTAGGACAAAAGATGTTACGCAAGTTCTTCTCGCAAGCACATATGACTATATATGGAATACATGCCTACATGTGATTGATTAATTGGAGCTAATTTGCTATCGCTCTAGGTTATGACTATTGCATATTGAATGTCATCTGAACACCCCATCGGTACTCAATGCCTACACTTTTCTGATGTTGTCTCTATTAAATTTACTATATTGGTTTGCTACAAACTTGTTACTCTTGCTTCTATTGCTACTGCTACTTTATCACTACTACTATCATATTACCGTGCTACTAATAAATTACTGCAAAAAGTTATCTCTCAGGTGTGGTTGAATTGACAACTCAACTGCTAAACCTTATAAATATTCTTTGACTCCCCTTGTGTCGAATCAATAAATTTGGATTGAAATACTTCCCTAATTAGTCTTTCTTGTTGGATACCTAGGAAATGCTAATGTTAGATTTTCTCAAAAATGTTGTCATCATAGCAAAATTTGCTATAAAATGTTGCCATGACAGCAAAATGAACTCTTTGGCTCATTAGTGCTACCATGGCAGCAAAAATGGGTGAAAATTGCCACCATGGCAGGGAATAATTCCTTTAGCTAAAAAAATGCAAAACCTGCCATGGGAGCAAAATAGCTAAAAGAATGTTGCGATGGAAGCATAAGTAGCCTTTTGGCTCAGTAATGCCGCATTGGCAACAAAAATATTTAAAAAATGTTGTCATGGCAGCAATAAAATACTGAATCTATTTCATTATTTGCAATCTTTTTATACCATAAATTACTATCAGCGGAGTGCCATGATTAGAAGACACCACTAGCTAGTTAGGTCATAGTGGCGCGTAGTAAAACATGAACACTATATATGTCACTAGTGGCACGCAGGCAACCACACATGACACTGTTATATGAGTTACTAGTTGGTGTGTAACACACGCCACTAGTAATCACTTACCAATGGCATGATACCAATGGGAGCCGCCTACATGCAACTAGTAGGCTTCCTCAGACGCCAGTAGTAAGGGGTTCCTGCATTAGTGCCATCACTCCTATACTCAGGTACGGTAATATATGTAGTTGACCTATTCACCCCTCTCTTCTAGGCCCATCCCGATCCTTTAATTTTTTTCTCTTATGCTCATGAAGATGGTTCATCGCTGGTGGCGGTGTGGCTTGTGGCATTTCTTAGCTAGCGATGGTGGTCATTCTTAGAGTCCCTTCTTCCTCCGCGGCCCAATATTTCGCTTCATTATCCTTATTGTCAAACGGTTTGGCGCCCTTTTGGCTAGGGTGCGGGGAGGGGGGCAAGAAGTCCCCTTCAACGACAATCGGTTGGTGAAGCAGCGAGGTACCCTCCTTTCAAAGTTGACGATGCCGCCTTCCTTCTGAGTCCGCCCTCCGCTCACAGGATTTTTTTGTTCACTCTACCTGGATCAACAAGTGTTTTAGTAGATGAGGGCTTCAGCAGGATCAAGCGACGCTTCTCTTTGTATCTTTGATGTGCTTCTCTGCTCGATTTTAGCTTTGTCCGCTTTTCTCCTTAGTACCCCCCAACTAAGGCCCATCATATTCTATAAATTTGAGATGAATATGTGTCTCTCATAAAAAGGTGTGATCAACAAACAATGATTGTGGAAATAAGCAAACAAACCTTAGGAAAGCAAAAGAAAATCCAAGCAAAACACATATCATGTGATGAATAAAAATATAGCTCCAAGTGAATTTAGCGATAGATCGAAGACGAAAGAGGGAATGCCTTCCTAGTCATCCTATATATATTGATTCCCGTACAAGTCAACCATTTGAATGTTTGACCAAGATTATAAAATAAAATAACAACTTTGGCGATACCTAATAGATAAAAAATGAAACTAATTTTCATGATGGATCACATGATATAATTTTTTTGAGGAACTGGACAGTAGGAGAGGCTCCTACTGTTTTTTCATATATATAAATGGGGGAGGTTGTTACATAGTTACAATTCATGTACAAATGGGGAGGTTGCCAACCTCCACCCCCTAGTGTGGGGTGAACAAGCAAGAAAAGGGCAGGAAAAGCTAGGCTAAGGAGTGTACAAAGGATGTGATGGAGGCACCAAGGGCCTCTTTGGTTCTGTGCTGCAGCAGGCTAAAATCTTGAATGAACCTATTGAGCCAAGTGTCAATACTGGGTATGGTGCCTCTGAAGTGTTTATTGTTCATTTCTTTCCATAGGCTCCAAGCAGCGGTCAAGAAAATATTAAAGAAGAATAACGGTCCGTCCCAGGTTTGGTGCATCCCATGAAGGAGTTGTAGTCTGCATGAATACGAGGGCCAAATAACACCCAGTTTGCTCCAACATGCTTGGCTGAACGAACACGAGAAGATCATGTGATCAATCGTCTCCTCAACTTGCAGCCCACAAAGCGGGCACGTGTGATCATCACCAATGTTGAAAATGCCTTCTTTTCAACATATTCCTAGTGTTTAGCCGGTCATGAATGAGAAGCCACCCGAAGACTTTGATACGCATAATGCAATGCGATTTCCACAAGTGCGAGAAGGTAGGATGTGCCTCAGCCTCTCTGAAGCAGAATTTATAGTAGTCCGATGCCTTGAACACATGATATAAATTTCATATTGCGAATATTTATTTTTCTAAAAACTCGTCAAACATGCACTCGTTTGACTTTTGAAAAAACAAATACACCTTATATAAAGGAAGGGAGGGAGTACATTGTATGTTGTTCACTAGTCCAGGGTTTTGACCCTGGCTCCTCATAATGTGTGGTTCTTAATAAAAAAAAGTAAGGTGAAATACTATTTCAAGTTGATTCTTGTGATACACTGATGTGACCAAATGTGGCAGTCTTCGGTATCTTTTGTTACTCCGCATATAAGTTTTCTCTTCCGTCAAACTTAGTAAAGTTTGATCAACTTTATAGAAAAAAATATCAGCACTCATAATACGAAATCAGTATCATCAGATGCTTCATGAATTTGATTTTCATATTCTATTACTTTAGTATTTTATAGATGTTGCTACTTTCCATACAAATATGGTAGAAGTTTATGAAGTTTGACTTCAGACAAATCTTATATGTGGAGTAAAAAGGATCAAAGGGAGTACATACACCACATCGATAGCACTCCACACTTGGAGCAGCGTTACTAGAGCAGGACTTCATGATGCCGAATAGATAAAAAAATGCATTGTCATTTTATTTTCATTTTTAACACTGGAACTTTGCAAAAACTGGAATAGTTTCTCCAAAAAACAAAGAGGATAAAACTGGGCCGGCTAATGATTTGGGCCATTGGTTGGGCTATCGGAAGTGCAGGAGGCCAATTTTTAGGCTCTTCCTGTCTTCCAAATCAACCGAAACCTCTGAATCGCCTTGCTTCTTGAAATCGGTTGCAGCGGGAGACGAGAGACGCTCTGTCATCGTCTATATAGCCTCCCTCCCTCGCCTTGCCATCCTGACCCTCCCCTCTCCCCATCCTTTCTTGTAGCCTCCTTCCCTCCACGCCCGAGTTCTTGCGACCTCTGAATCTCCTTCGTCTAAGCGTTCTTGCGACGACACTTCGACCGAGACGAGATGGGGGACAAGCGGAAGGCCACCGACGACGACATCCCCGGGACAGGACAGTCGCGTCAGCGTGCACGGACGGATACTACAGCCGTCGACGACACTTCGCAGGCGCCTGCAGGACAGACGGCTACTGCAGCCGGCAGACTGCAGCCGCTTCCAGGCCGCGCCGGCGACCCTTTACTGTTCCGTAGAGGCGGCCGCGGCGGCGGGTCGGGGCACGGGGGATTCTCTCAGTCGGCACCGATGACGATGATCGAGCAGCCGCTGCGCAATCAAGGTGCGTTCCCTCCCAAGAAAAGCGCAAAATTCTTTCTCCATGGTCCGTGTGGTTTCTTGGTTCGTCATTGACGTCGGAGTTCGATTTCTTGGTTTCTTTCGATCGTACAGGCAGTTCGTGTGCGGCGCCTACAGCCGGAGCCGGAGATACTGTAGCACGGGTGTCGTCGGCGACTGTCGCCGCTGTAGGCCCCTCCGACGCCTGGCACGGGGCACTCGCTCCGCCGCTGGGGCTGGACAATCCAGGTGGGTTCCCTCTCAAGTTCTTTGTCTCTGGTCCGTGCGGTTTCTTGGTTAGTTAACGTCGGAGTTCGATTTCTTGGTCTCTTTCGAGGTTGATGCCCGCTTCCTGGATTAATTGTAACATCTGTCAGATGCCTTGGTTTCTTGGTTCGTTGACGTCTGAATTCTGATATTGATTTCTTGGTTTCTATTCCCTCCACTGTGTAATTCTTTTGTAGCCTACACCGGGGAGCCTTCCACGCGCCACGCGCCGGCGGCCTGTGCGACCCGACCTCCGTCTCTTCCAGCTCTCGGTCACGGGCGCGGGGGCAATCATGTTACAGGTGTGTTCCTTCCCAACCCAAGAAAATCGCAAATTCTTTCTCTCTGGTCCGTGCGGTTCTTGGTTCTTCACTCACGCCGGAGTTGGATTTCTTGTTTTTCTTTGGTTTCTTATAGTAACTAGCCTGAGAGACGCCAGCCGGCGCAGATTACTGGCAAGGCGGCAGCCCGGCAACGCCATTGCGCCTCAGGCTCAGGGCATTCCCATTCCCAGCAACGCCGGTGCGCCTCAGGGTCAAGGCATTCCCATTCCCAGCAACGCCGGTGCGCCTCAGGTCAGGGCATTGCCATCGGTCAGCTCGACCCCCACCGCGGCCAGTCTTCTTCCGTGCCGCCGGAGCAGAGTTCTTCTTCAGGTGCAAGCATTGCAGGCAGGTGCTTTCAGTGCAACACGCAGATACAGAGGGCTTTGGTGGTCGACGACTCCGGCAGCGGGGAGCCTTACTTCTGCAAGATTTGCTGGGAGCCTTCGAGCCCAGTTCACAGCAACGCCGGTGCGCCTCAGGGCCAGGAGGCAGCCCCATTTATGGAGCTGGAGGCAGTCCTGGACATCGAGCAGGAGTTTCTAGATGGGCTGGACCAGGCGATTCAGCGTCCAGACATAAACTTGTGCCTTCTCTGCGATAAGCCGTTGGAGACGCAGACGGTTTTGGTGGTCGAGGGCGAGGACCCCAAGTGGATCTGCGAGGCTTGCGAAGCCGATGTGCAGTAGGCTCCGGGTCCGGTCCTTGAGCCGCAGGGCCAGGGCGGGGCAGTCCCGGTGAATGAGCAGGATGCGCTGAACCAGCATCTGGCTAGACGGGCGAAGCTGGAGGAGGACTTGAAGAGGGTGGCCATTGTTACAAAGGACAAGGACTTTTCCATCTCGAGGAGATGCGAGACTTGCGGCAAAAGGGCGTGCACGGTGCGCCACCGCCGCGGCCCGCCACCGCCGCCAGGGGGGCTCTGCTAGCTTTTCTCAACTCCGGGAGCAGACAGCTTAACTGCTGAGCCATTTCTGCTTCGCTCTCGTTTTGACTTTTGACACGATGTGGCCAAATGTGGCAATGCTTGCATACATACTTGAGTAGATCCATGAAACTATGTACAGTACTTGTTTCCTTGTCAGTGATCTGACATTAGTAGATTTGCTGTCGATGTCATTCAGTGTGCAGTTTGATCTGTTAATCTTTGGTTCTTTTCTGACACTTCAGTTTTGCCTCTAGTGTTTGAATGCTTCACTTTCAGTTTAACCAAATCAGTGAGCTTCCTTGCTTGAGGTTGTTTCCTTTTGTATCTTGCACAGCAACTGAGTAATAATCAGATAAAGCGAATGAGTGCTCAAATTTTTAGTTTCAGTTGTCAGGACATACCTGAAGAAATCGACATCTTCTCTGAAGATTTCGACAGCAACTGAGTATCAAGACGCGAACCGGATCGCTGCCAGGGAGACGGACGGCTGGGATGGGCTCCAGTTATGGAAGATGAACGGCTCTCGAAGACCAAGGGCTCTACTGTTCAGTGTCCGACAATAGCTACACTTGACTGTAAGTAGCTTTTGGTGGCTCCAAAGTGTTTGACTGATTCACTTTAGTTTAACCAAATGAGTACTCAGAGTTTAGTTGCTACTGTTCCCGTTTAAGCTTACGAGTGATGATACATATAACAGAGTTGGGTAGTGACTTTAGTACATCTACCCTCCTTGGATACCAATACATAATATTTGTCCTGGCGCTTTAGTGTTATCTTAGATACCAGTACACTAGTTATCAGAACTTCCTGTCTCTGAACGTACCTGAAGAAATCGACACCTTCTCTGAAGAATTCGACACCTGCCAGGGAAACGGACGGCTAGGATGCGCTCCAGTTATGAAAGATCAACGCCTCTCGAAGATGGAGGGCTCTCCTGTTCATTCTCCGACAACAGCTACAGTTAACTCAAGTTTAACTGCTGTAATTTCAATTCCTCCTATAAGTTGCTTCCGTCGTTCTCAGATATTCTTCTCCATTATCTGTAGCTAGTTCTAGAAATACACCAACTTGGTAGATTAGATCCATGGCCATGAATTGTGTCCATCTTCCCTCCTCCGATACCAATTCGTGATTCTTGCTAACGATTACTGTAGTTCGTGGGCTAGAGATATAACAACACCTGATATCTAGGTTTTTCTGAAACAAGTGCTTTTACGTGCAGTCCTGTGATATTTTTATGCAGAATACCTGAACTTTAGCAGAGTCTTTTCTAATAACATGTACTGTGTTTTTTTCTTTGAGAGAGAGCTCAATATCATGGAGTACTACTGACATGCATTTTAGATTGGCCACTTGCCTGCGCGAGGAGTCCCACCGCGACTAGCCACAGAATAAGGGCCCGTCGCCACCACAAGCCCACAGGCTTTGCCCGGCGATGCACTATGGGGGCTTAGATTGCTTCATGCGTCCCCCAAGAGTGATGCAGAGGCCTTTGGAAAACAGATAGTCGCAAGGTTTAATTTGTCCTAGTAGAAAATATATTGCAATCACTGATGAGAGTTTCGCGGATGCAATCCTGAGTTACATTGCGCTCACACACAGAGGCTAAGCCGAATGATGTTTCGGTTTTACCTAACGAGTGCTCAAATTTTCTTGTGACTGCGCCAGTACACTAGTTCTCTGAACTTTTTTTTTTTTGACAAAAGTTCTCTGAACGTACCTGAAGAAATCGACAACTTCTCTGAAGAATTCCAAGCTACCAGTGACAACTTCTCTGAAGAATTCCAAGCTACCAGTGTTAGACTGTATATTGTACCACAACTGTATTTGTATCTGTATTGTACCCCTTGGTACCCTATATATATTGATAGGCCACGTACCAGATGCGTTGAGCCAGTTTCCACCAAATCACAAGTTTAACATGGTATCAGACTAGGTTTTCTAAAACCCTAGCCGCCGCCCCCTGTCCTTGGCCGCGCCGCCGCCAAGATCGCCATCGCCATGAGTTTCTCTGGCGCTTCCTCGGCCTCTTCCGCTGCCCTGCACGCCTCCGCACCACCACCTGCGGTGGCGCCCTTCATCCCGCCCCAGCTCGCGGTGATCCTCGCCGCCAGCACCACGAGCCAGATGGCCGCGTCAACCTCCTCGCGCCCTCTGTACCTCGGCTCGTCGCAGTTCGCTCCAGGGTTCTTCCCTCCGCTGCCGTCCTACGCATCGGAGCCGCTGGTGCCTCTCAGCACGGTGCCGCCCCCGGCCCCATCGGCGCCCCTGGCTTCGCCGTCCCTCGGCCCCTACTCGGTCGTGCCCGAGGCCGTGCCGCCACCCATCATCTCCACCGCGGCTGACGTCGTCGCCCCTGCTGGATCTCCGGTCGTCGACGGCCCGGGCACTGGCCCCTATCAGCTCACGCACCTCATCACGGTGCGCCTCACGCAGGACAATTACCTGTATTGGCGGGCGCAGATCCTCCCGCTTCTTCGCAGCCGTCATCTCGAAGGCTACGTCGACGGGAGCCACCCGTGCCCGCCCCGCCTCGTCCCTGCGGTCACGGCCACCGGTGCCCGGGTCTCGGCCGACAACCCAGCGCACCGCGCTTGGGTCGCACAGGACCAGGCCATCCTGTCCGTGCTCCAGTCTTCCCTGACGGAAGGAGTTGCTAGGCTGGTGGTGTTCGCCGCCACGTCCCTCGACGTCTGGGCGACGCTGGCAGATAGCTTCTCGGCCAACTCCTTGGCTCGCGCGTCGGCTCTTCGCCAACAACTCCTCGAGTGCAAGAAGCTCGACTCCTCTGCGCACATCTACTACAACAAGATCAAGACGATCGCCGACACCCTGTCCGCTATCGGGGAGCCGCTTCGTGATACGGAGTTCACTGACTTCGTTCTTCGGGGCCTTGATCAGGACTATGACAACCTAGTTGAGGCGGTGCGGGGTCGTGAAACGCCCCTGTCTCCCCGGGACTTGTATGCACGCCTCCTCTCCACCGAGCAACGCGTTGACGCCCTCCATGCCGCGATGCAGCTGAACGACCCTCAGGCCCATGCCGCCTACCGTGGTGCTGGTGGTAATCGTCCACCTCGTCCTCCTACTGGCCAGCCCATGGGAGGTGGTGGCCGCCAGCCCCCTCCATCACCACCGTCCCGTGGCCCTCCTGTGGCCACCGATCGCCGCGGTCGTCCCAACGTCGACTGCCAGCTGCGTGGCATCCATGGGCACTATGCCTCTCGCTGCCATCGTCGCTTCAAGAGGGATTTTCTTGGCATCGGCAATGACGGGCGCGGCAACGAGAAGCAAGCTGCCATCGCCGAACAGAGTTCCTCCGGCCATCCTGGCGACACACACCCTGGCGCAGGCGGGTACACACCGTCGTTTCCAATTGATCCTGCCTGGTACCTCGACACGGGTGCCACAGAGCACTTGACCAATGAGGCTGCTCGACTCCAGGCGCTGGAGCCCTACCGCGGCCGTGACAAGGTCCGCACCGCTGATGGTTCAGGTATGCCCATTACTCATGTTGGTCAGGCCTCCCTTCTGTCTAGTTCCTCTCGTCGCCTTCGCCTTCGTAATGTCCTTCACATCCCACATGTCACTCGTCCATTACTATCTGTTCGTAAGTTTACTTATGATAATAATGTGTTTTGTGAATTTCACCCGTTTCATCTCTTGGTTAAGGATCGAGCCACACGGGAGGTTCTGCTTAGAGGTCGTATCCATCAGGGCCTGTATGCGTTGGAGGTGCCATCCCTTCCGGAGGTCTTCAGCGCTGTTCGCACGTCGGTGTCTCATTGGCATGCCCGGCTTGGTCATCCAGCATCACCCATAGTTAGCCATGTTTTGCATCGACATGAGCTCCGTGCGTCATCTAGTAATAAAGCTTTAGCAGTTTGTGATGCATGTCAACAAGGAAAGAGTCATCAGTTACCGTTTGTGTCTTCATCTCGAGTTGTTACTACTCCATTAGAGCTTGTGTTTTCGGATGTATGGGGCCTTGCCCAAACTTCTGTCGGTGGTCATAAATATTATGTCAGCTTCATTGATGCCTCTAGTCGCTTTACCTGGCTTTATCTCTTAAAAAACAAAGCTGATGTGTTTCATGTGTTTTTACAATTTCAATTGCATGTTGAGAGACTCCTCAAGCATAAGATCATTCATGTTCAGTCGGATTGGGGGGGCGAATACCGCAACCTCAATTCTTTCTTTAACAAGCTTGGGATATCTCATCGTGTTTCATGCCCACATACACATCAGCAGAACGGTGCTGTTGAGCGCAAGCACCGCCACATCGTTGAAGCTGGTCTTACACTTCTTGCTCATGCCTCCGTGCCCTTTCGGTTTTGGAGTGATGCTTTTACCACTGTTTGTTTCTTGATCAATTGAACTCCTACTCGAGTATTAAAAATGAAGACACCGCTTGAACTGTTGTTTAATGAACTCCCTGACTACACTTTTCTCAAGGTTTTTGGATGTGCTTGTTGGCCGCACCTTCGGCCCTATAACAGCCGCAAGCTTGAGTTTCGCTCCAAAAAGTGCGTCTTTCTTGGGTATAGTGCTCTTCACAAAGGCTACAAATGTCTCCATGTTCCAACAAATAGAGTCTATATTTCTCGTGATGTCGTATTTGACGAAAATCTGTTTCCTTTCTCGAATCTGCCATCTTCCTCATCGTTGTCATCATCCACTCATAGCTCCTTTATTTCGCCGGATCAACTTGAGGATGTTGCATATTCGCTTGTGTTATTGCCTAATCACGGTGCAGGTACTGGACGTGGTGCTCGTCTCGAGCTACTTGACAAACCGGCGTCGCCCGCACCTACTTCTGATGACTGCGTCGTCGATCGCTGCATGGGACATGCAGCGGGCGAGCACCCCGAGGCCATCTCCTCGGCTCCGCCTGGCCCAGCCGCTTCGTCGCCCGCGCGGCCGGCTGGCAGTGGGCCGGACTCGCTTGAGCGGTCTCCATCGCCCGCGTCGTCTCCGCCTGCCTCACCTGGGCCAGCCTCGCCTGAGCCTGCCTCGCCCGCGTCAGCTTCCTCGACTGGGCCGGACTCGCCCGCGCCTGCCCCGCATGTGGCTTCGCCACTCAGGAGCCCGTCTCCTGCACTGTCGCCTGCCTCTCCTGACAAGGTAGAGGCGGACCCGCCTCCAGCTCCTGTGGTTCTTCGACCGCATACACGTAGCCGGAGTGGTATTTACCGGCCCAAGAAGTACACTAATGGAACCGTTGCATGGATTGCTGCCTGCTTGGCTCAAGCGCAGTCAGATCCTACTGCGGAACCTCGACACTATCAAGCAGCGATGAGTATTCCTCACTGGCGTGCTGCTATGGACCTCGAGATTCAGGCTCTTCGTCAGAATGGCACCTGGCAGCTGGTCTCTCCCCGTCCAGGTATCAACGTCATTGACTCCAAATGGGTCTTCAAGGTCAAACGACACGCCGATGGTTCTATTGAGCGGTACAAGGCTCGGCTGGTTGCTAAGGGCTTCAAGCAACGGTATGGTCTTGAATACGAGGATACGTTCAGTCCTGTTGTTAAGCCAACCACTATTCGACTGCTTCTGTCACTCGCTGTCACCCGAGGTTGGTCTCTTCGTCAATTGGATGTTCAGAATGCATTTCTTCATGGTGTTCTTCAGGAGGAGGTCTACATGCGTCAGCCCCCTGGGTTTGTTGACCCTGATCGTCCTCAGCATCTTTGTCGCTTGGTGAAAGCACTCTATGGTCTCAAACAGGCTCCTCGCGCTTGGCATGCTCGGCTGGGATCTGCGCTTCGTGCTCATGGGTTTGTGCCCTCCACTGCAGATACTTCACTGTTTATTCTTCAACGACCAGAAGTCACCATGTACATTCTGGTCTATGTTGATGATATCATCCTTGTCAGCTCCTCTGCTGCGGCGACTGATCGTTTGGTTCTGGCTCTCAGTTCTAATTTTGCTGTCAAGGATCTGGGCAAACTTCATTACTTTCTTGGTCTGGAGGTCACATATCCACATGATGGTCTTGCTCTTTCTCAGCACAAGTACTCTCAGGATCTCCTACGGCGTGCTGGCATGTTGGAGTGCAAAGCTGTCACTACTCCCATGTCCTCCACTGTGCCTATTTCTGCTTCTGATGGGAATCCCCTCTCTGTTGATGATGCTACCGAGTACCGAAGCCTTGTTGGAGCTCTTCAGTACCTCACCATCACACGGACTGATATTTCCTATGCAGTTAACCGTGTCTGCCAGTATCTTCATGCTCCTCGAGAGCCTCACTTGACTGCCGTCAAACGTATTCTGCGTTATGTTCGCTCCACTGCCTCTTATGGACTTCATCTCAGGCCGGCGCCTTCTAGTGTGCTCTCGGCCTTCAGTGATGCGGACTGGGCTGGTAACCCAGATGACAGGCGATCCACGGGGGATATGCCGTGTTCTTTGGTCCTAATCTGATCGCCTGGAGTGCTCGGAAACAGGCTACCGTTTCTCGGAGTAGCATTGAAGCTGAGTACAAGGCGGTTGCTGATGCCACTATTGAGCTTATTTGGGTCCAGTCCCTTCTTCGAGAATTGAATATCTCTCACAGTCAGCCTCCTGTCCTTTGGTGTGACAACATCGGTGCCACATACCTCTCATCGAATCCGGTATTTCATGCCCGAACGAAACACATCGAAGTTGACTATCATTTTGTGAGAGAACGTGTTGCACAGAAGTTCTTGCAGATCAAGTTCATCTCCTCCAAGGATCAACTTGCTGATATCTTCACCAAACCGTTGTCTCTTCCTTTGTTCATAGGTTGTAGACGCAATCTTAACTTACTGAGTACCTCAGGCCACAGTTAAGATTGAGGGAGGGTGTTAAACTGTATATTGTACCATAACTGTATTTGTACCTGTATTGTACCCCTTGGTACCCTATATATATTGATAGGCCACGCACCAGATGCGTTGAGCCAGTTTCCACCAAATCACAAGTTTAACAACCAGAAAGACGGACGGCTAGGATGCGCTCCACTTATGAAAGATCAACGCCTCTGGAAGACCAATGGCTCCTATGTTCAATGTCTGACAACTGCTACAGTTAACTGAAGGTTTATTTGAAAACACACAGTTAACTGAAGTTTAACTGCTGTAAGCTTCAGTTAGCTCTGTTACACTGCGTGTAATTTCAGCTCCTCCTGTAAGTAGCTTCTGCCATTCGTGGATCAGATCGATCACCATGAACTGTATTCAGTGACTTTAATCTGGTTTCAGCGTCACGTTTGAAGATAGATGTTGCAACTTTGAATGCAACTCAATTTTGCAACTTTAAATGCAACTTTGGATCACTCATATGGTTCCTGTAATCAGGCCATTGAAATGGATGGATGCTAATCTGTCACAAGTTATGACGCCTTGATTCTCAAGTTTGGTTCTTCAGTAGACGCGCTCTACAGACAGTATAAATTATAAAATGCCCAACATGCTAATTCAAATACACTTTGAGACAAAAGAACGTCAAAGACAAAGGACAGCCAAAACATTACACTTGGATATTCATTCGTTAAACTTTGGCTTAAACCAGTTGAGTACTCAGTGCTTCGTCGCTACTGTTTCATCTTAAGCTAATTACATGTGACCATGATTGTAAATTCTAATAATATGCTATGGCTAATAGCCTAATACATACTACTGAACTTCCATCCAGACCACAAATTTCTCCAACCTCCTTGTAAAGAACACAAGAGTAGCCACTCCATGCATGCTACAACGTTGTTTCCAGACATCGCTCCGGTTCGGTTTCAGTTACACCCAAATGAGGCTTGTGACCAACTCATATCTTCATTTCCTTCACTATTCTAGAGAAAATGTTTTTGCTTTTTTTTTTCAAGCCATGCGCTTTTTATCCCTTGGAGAGCAGATGCTTTTAAATTGGTCTTGCATAAACAGAAACTCTCAACTACCAGCTCACATTATAGATTTACATCTCTTACCCCTGCCAATCTGCCAGTTCTTTCTCTTGTGCTACAATGATGACAAGTCAAGCTACTGTGGGGCTGCTACTCGTCGCGTCTTGGAAAGACCTGAGGCCCTCCGGGGCCATGATGTACTGGCAGCGAGAGGGCACTTACACAAATCTGAGAGGAGACACTAGTAGAAAATAGGGCTTTCGTTCAGCAAGAAAAGAGCATTAATCCCGGTTGCGTTACGAATTAGTCCCAGTTTGAGCGGCGAGGGCACCGTACAGGCATTACTCCCGGTTCAAATGGAACCTTTAGTCCCGGTTGGTGCCACGAACCGGTACTAAAGGAGTACCGGTTCGTGCCACGAACCGGTACTAATGGGGTTGAGACCTTTAGTACCGGTTCGTGCCACGAACCGGTACTAATGGGGTTGAGACCTTTAGTACCGGTTCGCCACGAACCGGTACTAATGATGCAATTTTCAAATCCTACCCCCCTCCCCCCTGTATCGCCTTTTCAGTTTTGTAAAAAGCAAAAGAAAATGATAAAAACTTCAAAAGTTAAAATCCTTCGAGATGTAGTTATGTTACCACATCTACTAGTTAGGAAAATTTAAAAACTTAAATTTGGACATGTTTTGCAAAAAATGCAGGGAAAATGTAAAACGGCTATAACTTTTGCATATGATGTCAGAAAAAACGTATAATATATCAAAATGTTCAGCACGAAAATCCGCATCCGATTTTGACGGCTTGCGGCCTGTTTGCAAATTTTTAGAATCCTCAAATTCTAAAAGGAAAAGTTATGCTCAAATTTTATTTTTTTTTCTGAATTTTTGTTAAATCTGGTCAAACTACTTATTCGAAAAGTATTAGTGTTACTAAATAATTATTCAAGAATATTAGTGTTACTAAATAATTATTTCAGTTTTTTTGAATTTTGGTCAAATCTGGTCAAACTGTGGTCAAACTACTTATTCAAGAAATATTAGTGTTACTAACTAATTATTTTAGTTTTTTTGAATTTTGGTCAAATCTGGTCAAACATTGGTCAAACTATGGTCAAACTGTGGTCAAACTATGGTCAAACTGTGGTCAAACTACTTATTCAAGAAATATTAGTGTTACTAAATTAATATTGTTTTTTAGAACAATAGTTTCAAACTCAAACAGTGAAATGTGTGACTTCATGCTCAAGCTAAATTTTTTACCATTGTCAGGAAAACAACAAGTGCAGACTTGAAAACAAGGAAGAATAGAACCTGGAAGTTAAGCGTGCTCAGGCTGAAGTAGTGAGAGGATGGGTGACCGTCCGGGAAGTTAGATAATTTGGAATGATGAGGGGTGATTAAAGATTAGAGGTTAAATTGAGCAGTGATGAGGGATGATTAGAGATTAGAGGTTAAAAAAATTCAGAAATTTGAAAATTAAAAAAAATTCAAAAAATTTCCTTTAGTACCGGTTGGTGTTACCAACCGGGACTAAAGGTGGACCTCCAGGCAGCGGCCACGTGGAGGGCCTTAAGAACCGGGACTAAAGGAGGAGGCTTTAGTAACGACCCTTTAATCCCGGTTCCAGAACCGGGACTAAAGGTCCTTATGAACCGGGACTAAAGGCCCTTTTTTCTACTAGTGAGATGAACATTTATAGAAAGTGAAAGGGAGAGGGGAATCCTATATCATTCTCATTGCATGGTAACGTAGACCATTTGGGTATCAAATTCTCAACAAAGGTTGCACACAAGAAGGAACTTTGAAAGAAAATTAATAGCAAGTCTTACAGCTAGCAGAGAGGCACTTTGATTAGGGCGACTTTTACGCCATTCATATCACTTGAGAATTAACCTAACCACTCGTCGATTTATCTAACATTGAGCTGATTATCCCTATGATAAATTGGTATGAGAAATTTAGCAAATCTACCGATATAGCTCCTCATTCTTCATGAAAATTTTCTTCTCTTCTCCAATGCGCCCTCTATGAGATTTTTCTGAAGTCAAACTTCGTAAAGTTTGACCAACATTATAGAGAAAAAAATATCAGCATTCACAATATGAAATCAATATAATTACATGAATCATGAATTTGATTTTCATATTGTAGTATAACTTTAGTATTGTAGATGTTGCTATGTTTTCATATAAATATGGTTAAACTTTACGAAGTTTGTCTTCAGACAAACCTTATATACGGAGGGAATACATACATCACATCATTAGCACTCTATACTTGGAGCAAGATGACAAATAGATAAAAAGTGCAGTATCATTTTATTTTCATTTTTAACACCGGAACTTTGTGAAAACTGGAATGGTTTCTCCAAAAAAAAAGAGAGGATAAAACTGGGCCGGCTAATAATTTGGGCCATTGGTTGGGCTATCCGAAGTGCAGGAGGCCCAATTTTTAGCCTCTTCCTGTGCGCCTCAGGGTCAGCAGCAGTTCCGGGATTCGGTGGCGGAGCTGCTGGCGGCGACCGAGCCTTCTCCTCCGGCGGGTTCACAGCGTGCCGCCTATTCGAGGTGCGAGGCTTGCCGCTTGTCCGGCGAAAATGCGTGCATGTTCTGCCACAACCCCGGCCCACCACCGCCGCCGGCAGGGAAGAGCTAGCTCATCTCACCGCTGTGAGTGGAGAATGTCTTCTGAACCATGGGAGCAGACAGCTTAATTCCTGAACCTATTCTGCTTTGCTCTGTTTTGACAGAACAGAGCAGAATGATTCCTGTGATGTGGCCAAATTAAATGTGGCAATGCTATACATACTATATACTTGCTGTGGATGTCATTCAGTGTGCAGTTTGATCCGTTAATCTTTGGTTCTTTTCCGACTCTTCAGTTTTGCCTCAAGTTTTTGACTGCTCCACTTTCAGTTTAACCAAATGTTTGAGGTTGTTTCCTTTTTTAGATTCCACAGTCTGACTCATCAGTTAAAGCAAATGAGTGCTCAATTTTTTTAGTTCTCTGAACTTCCTGTCTCTGAACATACCTGAAGAGATCGACATCTTCTCTGAAGAATTCGACAGCTACTGTCAAGACGCGAACCGCAACGCTGCCAGGGAGACGGACGGCTGGGATGCGCTCCAGTTATGAAAGATGTACTTCATACTTGCTGTTGATGTCAGTGTTAATCGTTAACTTTTGGTTTTGCCTCAATTTTTTGACTGATTAACTTTCAGTTTAACCAAATGACTAGTCAGAGCTTCGTTTTATGCTTGCAAGTGATGATCGTTGTAATTTCTAGGCTCTGGTTTCCTGATGCTTCAGTTTTACCTGTATGTTTGACTGGTTTAGTTTCAGTTAAATCGAATGAGCGCTCAAATTTTCTTGTTTCAGTACACTAGTTCTCTGAACTTCCTGCCTCTGAACACACCTGAAGAATTTGACACCTTTTCTGAAGAATTCGACAGCTACCAGTTCAAAGATCAACGCCCCTCAAAGACCAAGGGCTCCGTTCACTGTCCGACAACGGCTACGGCTGACTGATTTTTTTGTTTTTTTGAAAACACGCAGTTAACTGAAGTTTAACTGATGTAAGCTTCAGTTAACTCTTTTTTTTTGCGGGGGTCAGTTAACTCTTTTTTTTGCGGGGGTCAGTTAACTCTGTCCCCTGTGTGTAATTTCAGTTCCTCCTACTTCCGCCATAGATTATATGTATCTAGTGCTAGAACTAGACTAGTTGGTAGATCAGATCGATCGCCATGAAGTAGACTACTTGGTGGATTGGGCTATCATCTTCTTCTCCAAGTATTATTCAGTGACTTTAATCTGATTTCTGCAATACATCTTCCCTCCTTTGATACCAATAGTATTTAGTTCGTGGGTTCTGACGCTATATATCTCGAGTTTGGAGATATAACATCACCTGAATACCTGATATCCATAAAGTGCAGCCCTGCTATATTTTTATGCAGAATACCTGAGGTGTTGCAAATAATATCATGTGCTAGTAATCCTACAGGCTAGTAATAGGCTGATTCACTAGTAAGTTTATTTATATCTACCTGTATGTAATATTTTCTTGTTTCCTGGCGCTGTAGTGTTACCTCATATGTCTGACTGCTTCAGTTTCAGTTAAACCAAATGAGTGCTCAAAATTTTGCAAAATCTTCTCGAGTTCTAAACCTGGCCAGGAGTTCGGCAAGAGGGGAGCACGGAGGGGTGTTTGATCCCTATTAGCTGTGACTTTTATATAAGGTGCCTTCAGCGTCATGTTCAAAGATAGATATTGCCTGTTGGCAGTTTTCAGCTCTGAATTTTGAATCACTCGTATGATCTGTTCCCATAATCAGGCCACTGAAATGGATACTTTTGACGCCTCGATTCTCAAGTTCACTTCTTCAGTAGAGGCGCTCTACGGACAGTATAAAATGCCTAACATGCTAATTCAAATACTCTTTGATGCAAAATAAAAATGTCGAAGACGAAGGACAGCCAAAACATTACATTTGGCGGACTTGTACAATACATCTTGGATATACATTCGTTAACTTTGGTTATTTTTCTGGTACTTTCGGTTGAACCAAATGATCGAGTATACGCTATGGGCAATACATACTACTGAATTTCCATCCAGACTATAACTTTCTCCAATCTCCCAGTAAAGAACACATGAGTAGGCACTCCGTGCGCCACAAGCCTGACGCAAAGGCATGGAGCCCTCTTGTGCTTAATTTTGTGTGACACAACCTTGTTTCTCATTGGAAAATTTACGTTTCCACATCTCGCTTAGGTTCGGTTTCAGTAACACTCAAATGGACAGGCCACCATCAACTGGGAGCACCTGCACTTGCAGAATTAAACAAGTCAAGTCTTCAAGTACACTAACACATAACTACGTTAATACGTCGGGTCCATATGAAGGACATATCTGAAAACCATTTCTACTTGCCTGCCCGGTCATGTAGCTTGCAGCCGGATGAACAGCCAAGAACTCCACCAGTCCAGCGATCTCCTCTGGCTTGCCGAATCGTCCTGAAGTTTCCATCAGCAAGAAAAGGCAGTAAAACCAAAACCAAAACTCTGTTTCATCTTTGGTGCCATTGCAAGATTTTTTTTCTCTTTTCAGAGATAGCGAACCCGCTCATGCCAAGCGGTGTGTCATTGCAAGAGTTATGGGCGGATGCTTATAACCGGAAACTCTATATTCCATCTTCTGTTCTGATTCATATGGAATTTAGCCAATGCCGAGATTACTACCACTACTACTTACCTAATGGTATTGTCTCGAGCGCCTTTCGTTCGATGTCGTCGCCTAGTTTTGCGGTCATGTCAGACGCGACCCAGCCCGGGGAAACTGCATTCACCTGCAAAACAAATCAGGCAAAATGTCAGACAAGCTTAATGTTCAAATAAGGAGCAGCACTTTAATGAAGATGTGCTTATTCTAGGTTGGCATGGCTGCTACTTGCATTTATGTTTCTGCCACCGTATTCCCGGGCCATGGCCTTGGTCAATCCAATCACCCCGGCCTTGGCGGCGCAGTAGTTGGCCTGGCCAATGTTGCCGATCATCCCGGCAACTGAGGCGATGTTGATGATTCTTCCCTGTGAGCAATTAACCAGTGAAAAAACTGTACCAACAAATTATTGTCTCTGATCATATAACAAAGACGCTTCTAAGAATAGAAACGGCACATAGTCAACTGATACACCGTACCTTCTTCCTCTTCATCATCACTGCCGCCGCAGCCTGTAACAAGATTTTTAAATAATAGGCAAGCACAAAGCATATTTGATGCCGATTACGGAGGCCAAGTGAACAGCACGTCTCACCTGGGCACAGAGGTAAACACCGGTAAGGTTTACGTCCACTACTTCCTGCCACTGCGCCTTCTTCATCCGCATTAGCAGAGCATCTCGCGTGATCCCTGCCCACCAAGAATGGCCCCCAAGCCATCAAAACCCACTGTCAAGGCGATACAAATGCCAACTTATGTAGTCAGTTGTGCAGGGGGAGGCAGGAAGAGAGATGAAAACAAGGGAGAACCTGCATTGTTCACCAGCACGTCCAGCGTTCCCCAAGTATCAATTGTCTGAGCCAACATCCAACATCATGTATAAAGTATGCACTCACTCGGAGAATTATTTGTTATTGTTTTGCCTAGAATAATGAACTGATGTCAACTCACCGCTCTCATCATGGTTTCAACCTCGGCTTCAATGGAGACATCAGCTGAAAAGGTGATGGCAGTGCCACCGGACTCCTCGATCTGAATGGATCATGATATGTGTTTGCGTGGCACAAGGAAGACAAGAATGGCATGAAAAGTATTCTATGAGGTAAAATGCACTTGTATGCGAGCAACTGTATCATACATTGGGTCGGCTAGAAGGCTAGAAGGAGCGATTTTACTCACCTCTCTGCACACTTCTTCAGCTTCCATGCCTGACTTGGCATAGTTCACAACTACCTTAAACAAACAAAAGATGATGTTCAGTACAGTTCCAATGAAACCACAGCTCAACTAGCCTTACAATTATACAATTTCCATGCTTCTTTGAAGGAATAGTACTTCACTCTTTTTTTTCATTTGATTGCTGATACTTATAAGTATTTACCTTGCACCCTGCTTTGCCAAGAGCCACAGCTATCGCTCGCCCAATCCCCCTCGATGCTCCGGTAACCACTGCAACCGGGGCTTGAGGCCGTGCCAAGCCATCCATGCTCACTCCAGCCATAGCTTTAACCTGACCATGTCTTATAGCTACAGTAAGACAATTCCTTCCGTCAGAAAGACCACCTAATTAAGGAGGAGATCGATACAGAGTCTACCACTCAGATATGATTTGATCAATTGCCTGATGAAATGAGAGTGCCCGGTCGCTGATATCGCTGGAACCTGCAGCTGTGGCGCTGCGGTGGCGGAGACCCAAGGGAAACGAGGCCAGCGGAGAACGGCATGGTTGATGCCATGGAAGAGGAGTTGCGAAGCTCTGTTAACTGCCGGTCATGCAAAAAATAAAATGGTGCTGTCTACGGAATTCAGAAGTAAATAGGTGCACAGAGTGGCAACAGAAAGAGGGATGGCTCCATGTTCAGCGGAGGTTATCTTTGCATGATCGCTGAAAATGTATCTACCTTGGGATCAAATTGGTTATTGGGCAGTCAAAATTGTGGCAAAAGCTAAATGCAGGCAAGGTTGGTGTGAATTGTGATGGCCATGCACATAGCGCCGGATAGCCCATACCGCATGGGAAGTTGAGTCTGTGTACTGTGCGAAAACATGAACTGCATGTTTGCACGATATACATATTCCGGATAGTGAAAAAAAGAAAGAACTGCATATTGCTCAGATGCTAACATGGTAGATGATTTTTGCAGAAGAATATAAGAACTCAAAGCATGGACATGCACATTTGGAAGGTTAACTTACATTTGCTTCCGAAATGGAGAATACCAGGCTATGAGGCAGGGCCAAAATTATATTTGTTCGATAAACTGGACAGCTTTACAACATGTGCTGCATATGTAACTTTACTTCCCAACTAGCAAAGCTGAATTCAGTTTATGCGATTCAGAAATCCAGGTTCCACATTCAGGCACGTGAAAAACACACGGTTACACTATGATTTACTGTATAGTTAGAGAGAATAAATAACAATACCTTGTGCAGACAAAGAAATTGCAACTATCTTGTTATTATTCTGCCTAGCCTAGACCTGCTTAGGGCCAGTTTGGTTTGGGGGTATTTCTCAAAGAAGTTTTGTTAAGAAAAGAATAAAAAGTAAGTTGTACTAGCTCAAAATCAAATGAACGGTCGAAGATTGCACCATAAAATTTCAAAGTAACATTATTTTTTTATTTATTTGAAGAAATTTCTGTAGGGTTTTCAAAGTCTCCCATCAATTTGTTTTGAGCTAGAGCGTATGCTGCTACAGTCACCTCTATAAGGCAGTACTTGAATGTTACCTTCATGAAATCAATGGACAATATGTAGAAGTTCTCAAAAATAGGCACCGATGTGCTCGATGAGCAACTACCATTAAACAAAGCATCTACTGTCTCTTTGCTGTATGAATTCTGGTAATTTTAACTGCATAACAAATCTCCTAAAAAAATTACACATTACCCAAAAAACTGCAGGATTTTTTTGGGTCTGAAAACCTGGACTTGCAAGAGAAACTTCCACTGTTCCCAACAAATTTATGTTTTTATAGTAAGTATATTGCAAGAGAAAGACAGGATTGTATTGATTGACTTGTTAATTGACTCTCTGCAATCCCTCCCCCTATTCTCCAAGCCAAATTGCATAACAAAATGGTGCATGATTACAGTACACATTAATCCCCAAACAAGCTACAATATCATCCACGCACACATTCCACTATACCAGTGTAACACCTACGATGCGGCTATATCTCCCACGTGTCGGAGCACGACTTAGAGGCATAACCGCATTGTAGGCATGTCGCAAGAGGGGTAATCTTTACACATCCTATGTACTGAAATGAAAGGGATAAAGAGCTGGCTTACAATCGCCACTTCACACAAAACATAAATATAGCATTACATCAACCAGATACAATCAAGGTCCGACTACAGAACCAAAATAAAAAAAGACTACCCCTAATGCAAAAGATGCCCGATCGCCCCAACTGGGCTCCACTACTGATCGACTATGAAAGTGCGTTATATCGACTAGAGGGGGGGGGGGGGGGGTGAATAGGCGATTTTTATGAAAGTCTTCAAAACGTGAAAGTTGTGAAGACAAACAGTAGAGATATGCCGATCACTAAGCAGCGGAAGTTAGATTACACTAGGCAAGCCATGGTCAAGTATTCAATAGAGTGAAAGCACAATGACAAGTAGCTGCAGTGTAATATGGATCAGGTAGGAAGAAGTTATGAAGCCAAACAAATCATACAATTACGTTGTGAAGACAAAAGATAGAGCAAACAAGCAATGGCTTCACAATGAGTAACAGTAAGTAAAAGGAAGTGAAGATGAAACCAGTGACTCGTTGAAGACAATGATTTGTTGGACCAGTTTCAGTTGTTGTGACAACTGTACATCTGGTTGGAGCGGCTAGGTATTTAAACCTTAGGACACACAGTCCCGGACACCCAGTCCTGAACCGCAGCTCAGGACACCCAGTCCTCACCGTATTCTCCTTGAGCTAAGGTCACACAGACCTCGCCCAATCACTCTGGTAAGTCTTCAAGGTAGACTCCCAAACCTTCACAGACTTCGTTCACCGGCAATCCACAATGACTCTTGGATGCTCAGAATGCGACGCCTAACCGGCTGGAGGATGCACAGTCCTCAAGTGTAATAAGTCTTCAGATCACTCAGACAAAAAGACTTAAGTGATGCCCAATTCTCTCTGGCTCTGGGTGGTTAGGGCTTTTCTCCTCGCTAGGAATTTTCTCTCAAAGGCTTCGAGGTGGGTTGCTCTCAAACGACAAAAGCCGTGCACTGAAATCTGAGCAGCCAACCGTTTATGGTTGTAGGAGGTGGACTATTTATAGCCACTGGGCAACCCGACCTAATTTGTCTAAAATGACCCTGGGTCACTAAGGAACTGACACGTGTACCAACGGTCAGATTTCAAACTCACACGGCAACTTTACTTGGGCTACAAGCAAAGCTGACTTGTCCGACTCTGGACAAGATTTGCTCTCATAGTCTTCACTCGAAGATATAGGTTTTGAATTAGGCATCAGTTCAGTCGTTCTGACTGGTTCTCTTGGACCCCACTTAACAGTACGGTGGTTCCTATGACTCAACACAAATGAAAGAGAACTACTAAAGATCTAAGTCTTCGAGTTCCATAGGCTTCACGTGGTGTCTTTTCTTGTCATAGTCTTCAATGTGAATATCTTCATATACCACCATTGACTTCAATGTCTTCGTACATTTTTAGGGGTCATCTCTGGTAGTAAAACCGAATCAATGAGGGACTTCTACCTGTGTTATTCTGCAATTCTCACAAACACATTAGTCCCTCAACTAGGTTTGTCGTTAATACTCCAAAACCAACTAGGGGTGGCACTAGATGCACTTACAATCTCCCCCTTTTTGGTGATTGATGACAAACTAGTTGAAGTTTTCAACGGGGAATATAATTTGTGAAATTGTAAAGGAATTGTCTTCATAAGCTGCAAGAGCTCCCCCTGAAGATGTGCATATAAGTAATTTGCTTTTGGAATGCAAATGCACATGGCAGGTTGTACTCGTGGAGATTCACTTCAACTTATGATGACAATCCACTATGCATGTAAAAGTATATGAAGATAATGACATGCATAATGAAAAATGGACGTCTGCAGAATGATCTAAGTGCGGGATTTATCGTCGCACATGCGGAATTTATCTTCGCAAAAACACGGTGGCAAACAAGTAGCAGACGACCATCAAGTTTAAGTGTTACAACTCAAAGAACCAAATGTAGCAAAACGAGAGTTGTAAGCACGAAGCAAAATATAAAGCACCCGCCCATAATGACCCGCTTGAAGACTATCAACCTCATATGCTTGTCCCCCTTTTGTCAGTGAGGACCAAAAAGGTTTGAAGACTCAGAGTTCTCTTCATCTGCTGCCACAGTGACTGCAGGGATTATCGAGGAAGAAGACGATGCTACATCACCACCACCTCCTTCAGCACGCGTCGACACTGCACCAAGCTCTTCAGCACCGCCAAACACCACCGACGACCCTGCCGCTCATGGGAACGAGTAGAAACTCTATGTCTTCGAACCTTTTTGGTCCTCACTGACAAAAGGGGGAGAAGCATATGAGGTTGATAGTCTTCAAGCGGGTCATTATGGGCGGGTGCTTTATATTTTGGTTCTTTGAGTTGTAAGCACGAAGCAAAATATAAAGCACCCGCCCATAATGACCCGCTTGAAGACTATCAACCTCATATGCTTCTCCCCCTTTTGTCAGTGAGGACCAAAAAGGTTCGAAGACATAGAGTTTCTACTCGTTCCCATGAGCGGCAGGGTCGTCGGTGGTGTTTGGCGGTGCTGAAGAGCTTGGTGTAGTGTCGACGCGTGCTGAAGGAGGTGGTGGTGATGTAGCATCGTCTTCTTCCTCGATAATCCTTGTAGTCACTGTGGCAGCAGATGGAGAGAACTCTGAGTCTTCAAGTGATGGAGTGCCTCGCAGCACAGCCCGTCTGGGAGGTGTGGAGTCAAACTTGAATCGCTCTTTGAAGCCATCCTCTTGAAGATCAGCTTCAGAACACATCATGGTGAGTCCTTTCCAGGTGCGGCGACAGGTTTCATGTGCAACGAATGCATTCTTGGTGGTCAGATTTCGGATGCGATTTACATCCACCAAGAGGCTTTTCATTTGTATTTTCAGCCAGTCATGATGCCTATCCTGCTTTTGATGAAGGGCCACAAGAAGCTCTCGGTCATTGAGAGCACGAGCACGCTTCTTGGGTCTTGGAGCAGTGGCGCTGTCAGTGGCTTCAGTGGAAGCAGGGCATGGTGCACGTGTAGTGCCAGCCAACGGATACACCCGAGAGATAGCTTCAACACCTTCAACGTTTTGAGTGAAGCTCTGGTGTTCTGCATTCTGAAGACTCAGAGGTTGCTTAGCAGGCTCAGGATATATGGCTTCAGCAGAGGTATCCACATCTGGCAAGAAGATCCGATGGTTGCGGGCTGAGGGCTGATACAAGATTGCAGAGTGAAGTTTGATCAGCCTCATTACCCAAGGGGCATAGAACTTCAAGCCAAATAAATCTGAGCCTGATGCAGCAAGTTGGTGTATGAAGAAGTCCTGTGCATTGAAGCATTTGCCATGAAGGATATAAAATATCAGAGTCTTTATTGCACCCTCGATCTTGGTATGTGGAGAGTGCCCTTTGATAGGCCAGAGAGTTCGCCTTATGATGTGATAGATGGTTCTGGGCAGGTACTCAAGGTCTTCAACAAAGAACTCTGTGGGATAAGGAGCATCGTGGGGCAATGGCTTCATCATGGAGAGCATCTGACTCATATTCGGTTCAGGCCTCTGGAATATGCTCTCAAGAGCTTCAGTGTGTAGTTGACAACCTTCTTCGAAGAGTTCGCCAGGAGTGGGTAGGCCTGTGAGCTCAATGATATCAAATGCATTGGCTTCGTGATGAACATTGCCGGTCATCCACTCCAGGACCCAAGTCTTCGGATCTCTGTTGTATCCTTTGATGTGGAGGGTGGCATAGAATTGTACCAGAAGCTCTTCATTCCAGTGCTCTTCATCAGTCACAAACTGCAGCAGACCCACTTGCTTGAAGCAATCCAACGCTTCCTCCAGACAGGGCAGACCAGCAATAGCTTCAACATCAAGGCGCTTGTGCGGGAAGATGCGGCCTTGGTTGTACAGGATGCATGAATAGTAGCTGCGCTGAGGATAGCTCCAGAACCTATCTGATGAAATCCTTTCCCTTGAATAGGGGTTCTTGGAGCTATTGAAGAACGTATTATCTGCCCTGAAGCTAGTGATGTTAAAGGAGCCAGGAGCTGATGCAGGACCTGGGAACCTTGGCAGTCTTGGGACTGGCTTCTGGACCCGAGGCCTGTGCTCAACATGGTAATCAAATTGGGGACCAGCAACAGACTCAGGAACAGAAGTATCAGGGGCAGTGGCTTCACTGTCTTCTGATGCTTTCGGTGGGGAGGACTCCACATTAGCTTCAATGTTAGTTGTGGCAGCCTCAATACTTTCAGCCTCCACTTGACTAGCTGGAGGGTCAGGCACAGGCACGTTCTCCTGGAGAACTGCTTCTTGGTGGAGCGGGGGAGTGGGATCTTGTGGTGCTTCTTCATCTTCTTCGGCTGATGCAGCCGGAATGTCGTCAGCAGAGTCCTGAGGCCTTGGACCTTTGCGAAGCCTGCGAAATGCAGACGACGCCTGTGGAGTTGGAGTGGGCTGGACCTCAAATTCTTCTTCCACTTGTGGGCGATCCGCCCATGGCGCATCCTGGGCCATTGGCGTCAATGGACGACCAATGCTGATTAGCTCACTGTGATCTTGCTGAGGAAGGACTGCATCATTTTCTACATTGTCATCATGACCAATGTCTTCAGCAGTGATGGGGTCGGCTGCTGGAATGTCTTCAGCTTCAGGAGCCTCTGTGGAAGAAGGCTCATGAACTGTGAGTTGGCGTTCTGCGTCAGGATAGACCACAGAAAGGGGTTCAACCATCAAGGGCTATGTGGGAGCAGCCCAGTCTTTCTTGGTCTTCCTCTTCTTCTTGGAGGGGGCAGTAGGAGAGGCTTCAGGGTATTTCCTTTTCCTTGTTTCAGCTCAGCAATCTTGGTCTTCTTGAGCTCTGAAGCTGTTGACCGGCTCTTTGGCTTCGAGCCAGTCGTTGCAGTTGGGAAGACTATCGGAGCTGCTTCCTGCCTTGGTGCATCGGGTTCAGCCGTAGTTGGCTTCTTCTTCTTCTTCGCGGCCATCCCGGGGTCGATGCCAGGACGCCCAAGTGCCTTGCGCTTCTCAGCCTTATTATAGGCTTGCACACATCTGTCAGCCAGAGTCTTCATGCGCTCGCGTGAACCTTGAGCTTCGGCGCGTTTCTTCAAGAAGTTTTCCTTGAGCTCATGCATCATGATCTTGAAGTTCTTCACTTCTTGCACGCTGAGCTTAGCCATATGCTTCTTGAACTGAGCCTTTTCATAGTCAATTTTCTGCTTCAGCTCAACAATGCGCTGGGCGATGGCCAGTTCTGAAGCAATGGCTCCTTGGAAGGCAACACCGAGGCCAGGGTAGCTGCAGATCTTCAAAGCTGATATTTGGCGTGTCAAACCACTCGTCAATGAAGTCATGTATGATGGCGACATCAAAGAGAGGCAGATTATTGAAGATCTCTGCTTCTTCTTTGCTCTTGATGAGTTGCTCAAGAGCGTCATCTGCAAGGTCTTCATTGCTTGACAGTTCAATGGCGTTGTTGCGCAGAATAGCAGCAGCTGTGAGCTCTTGGCCGCTGTGTGGCTGAGGCATCTTGCTCTGCTGGGGCTTGGAGATGCGGGATACGTCCTCAGACTGCACACTGACTTCAGGAGGTGCAGTTGCCAATGGCTTCGCCCTTGAGATTTTTGGTGAAGGGACTGCCGGCTTTGAAGCTTTTGGCTTCTTCATCTGCTTTGGCTTCGGCACAGCAGGTGCTTCTTCTGATTCAGAGTCAGCTGGAGGCTCATTTACTACCATCCCTTGAACTAAGATGCGTGTGATGAGGCCTTCAAGGTTTGCATAAGGACCGATGACATTGGGGTCTGCCTCGCGTGTGCCATCTGCCCTTGGTGCGGAGGGACCAGGGTTGAAGTCTAACCCAAACTTCTTCTTGTTCTGCTTCGCTGAGTTTTGGGCAAACTGAAAGTTGCGCTTGAACAGATTGTCGTCACGACACCAGAGTAGTGACGACGGATGTGCTTCAGCAGGCTGTGGTCCTCTGACCATGCATGGGTAGAAGCCTTGAGCAATGGCTTCATCTTTGGTCCTGGGTATGAGATTCTTGTATAGTATGTCTCCCCACGGTCTCTTGATGGCGTTTTTCTCAGCGTACTCTTGGGTTACGAAGCGGTATTGGAACCATTGTTCTGCCCAGTAGCGTCGAATCCATTGGATTCGGGTCTTGCGCTGACTGTAATTCTCTTCAGGATCTGTTTTATATATTTCTGCCAGTTCATCAGGCAGATCTTTGGATGTTCCGCCACGACGCTGTCTGCCCCCCTTTCTTGCTGCTGTTTCTGAAGCCATAAACCTTAACTTGGAAGGCTTCAAGACATTCAAAGGCTTCAAAGGCTTTCTTTTGCTGGACCAACAGGAACTGGCTTCAGGAGAATTTATGTGATGCTGTAAGAATTCTGCAAATGAATGCAGACTATGAGAACCAAAGGATTCTCCCACGGACATGTACCTGTGACAGCATTAAGGTGCGAGGGAAGGGGAAGAGGTCATATGCATTCTTAGAAGATTTTGAAGATTAATCAGTTTAGAAGACATTGACCTCATCGTGCGAAGACATTCACTCATAGATAAGAAGTTGGTTCCAGATTTGTACGAACCCACAGATCAGTACAAGTGAGGAATCTAACTACTTCATGAAGCACAAGTGAATATACTAGGCATGTTATGAGATGCAGATTGAGGGAGATCTAACTTGTGCGAATAGAAACTTCTTATGGTAGAAAGTGACAGAACCATAGGATCAAAAGGGGCTGTAAAAAGAAGTTTTATTTACCACACTTGGAACTGCTAGACGGAGTGGGAGATGAGGCCGAGCAGTTCAATCTTCCGTGCCCTAGCTTGGCGACGGAAGACACCTACGGGGACGGCGGAGAGGACGATGTCCGCGATCGGCGTGAAGACGGCGTCGGAGAGGTTGCGGCAGTGAAGCGCTTCGTTGCCGGCGTTGTCGAGAGCTAGCGGTGGCGCTAGGGTTCATGCGAGGGAGGAAGAAGGAGATAATGACCGCGGTGAGTGTGTATTTATAGGTACAGGGGTGGCACTGCGCTATTACACAGGTGCCCCTGGCGATTCGCATCTAAACAACACGTGGCCATCATGCGGAATCTCGGGGGCAGTTCCATAACCCACGCACGCCTGGATTGTCGGGTGGTCGTTCCTACTTCTCCGGATTTCTTGTGGATGAATGAGCATTGAAAACGGTTTTAAAGGTTGTCTCTGTGTCTTCTGCTGACAAGGACGCAGAGAAGACATTCGACAGTTTCAATAGAATGCATATGACTTGGAGAGATAGAATTTGAGATAGAAAGCATAGAGAGATTAGGGTCCGATCACATTCACTTAGTTCAAAAGATTCAAAACAAGAAGACATAGCTATAAGTGAATGCTGTAGAGGACAAAACACTAGTATATATATATATATATATATATATATATATATCTATATAATCCACGTAGTGAAGATAATCATGAAGACATGTTGAGATTGAAGCCAAACCAAATGTGAAGACATTGCAAGGTAACACCATGAGTGAAACACTTCAAAATAGAACGTTTGATGGTGGCGTTACCCACCGTATAGGAAGTATTAGACCCAGACACGGCACACAATTATTGTGGCGCTCCGAAGTCAATTTCCACATTAATGTATTCACATTTAGAATGTATGTTTTCATTGATTGAAGATATACGTTACTTCGTGTGTTGCACATCTAAGTCATCAATATGCATAAGTGTTAGGATGTGTGCCTGATCACAGGACATTTGAGGATTCCAAGATATTTAGCTCACACCGTAACTTGCAAAATCTCTTCTCATCCATTTGATATAAAAGTATGTTATGATGATTTGCATAGGCCAGCAGTATATGTATGGCTTCAAGTCTGGCCACAGGAGCAAATGTTTCATCGAAATCAATGCCTTCCACTTGAGTATATCCTTGAGCAACCAGGCGAGCTTTGTTTCTGACGATTTGACCATGCTCATCTTGCTTGTTGCGGTATATCCATTTGGTGCCTATTATGTTATGCTTCCGTGGATCAGGACGCTTAACCAGTTCCCATACATTGTTCAGCTCAAACTGTTGAAGCTCTTCTTGCATTGCTTGAATCCATTCAGGTTCCATAAAGGCTTCTTCAACTTTCTTAGGTTCTGAAATTGAGACGAATGCGAAGTGCCCACAGAAATTTGCTAGTTGAGTTTCCCTTGAACGAGTAAGTGGACCAGGTGCATTGATGCTGTCAATTATTCTGTCAATCTGCACTTCATTGGCAACACGAGGATGTATAGGTCGAAGACTTTGCTCTTGCTGATCTGTGTTGTCGTTGGGAGGAATGTCTTCAGGCTGAGCATTGTCTTCATGTGGATCAGGTGTTGAGATGATAAGTTCTTCTTCAGGATGAGCTTCAGAAGGTATAATTTCACCAGTTCCCATAAGCTTGATTGATTCACTAGCTGGAACTTCATCTAGCCCATTTGGCAGTTGCTCTCTTTGTGAACCATTGGTCTCATCGAACCGCACATCCACTGTTTCAACCACTTTGTAGTGAAAGAGATTGAAGACTCTGTAGGAGTGCGAATCCTTTCCATATCCAAGCATAAAACCTTCATGTGCTTTTGGTGCAAACTTTGAGGTGTGGTGTGGGTCCTTGATCCAGCATCTTGCGCCAAATACTCTGAAGTAACTGACATTTGGCTTCTTGCCAGTTAGGAGTTCATAAGATGTCTTGTTCAGAAGCTTGTGAAGATAAACGCGGTTGATTGTATGGCATGCAGTGTCAATGGCTTCAGGCCAGAATTTTCTTGGAGTCTTGTATTCATCTAGCATCGTTCTGGCCATCTCAATGAGTGTTCTGTTCTTGCGTTCGACGATGCCATTCTGCTGTGGCGTGTACGGAGCTGAGAATTCATGTGTGATGCCCAAAGTATCAAGATATGTATCAAGGCCAGTGTTCTTGAATTCAGTGCCATTGTCACTTCTGATGTGCTTTATCTTGGCGCCATAATTGTTCATAGCTCGATTGGCGAAGCGTCTGAAGACGTCCTGCACTTCAGTCTTGTAAAGGATTATGTGCACCCAAGTATATCTAGAGTAATCATCAACAATGACAAAGCCATAGAGGCAAGCAGTAGTGGAAAAGGTTGAGTAGTGAGTGGGACCAAAAAGATCCATGTGAAGCAGTTCGAAGGGTCGAGTAGTGGTCATGATTGTCTTCGAGGGATGTTTTGCCCTTGTCATCCTCCCTGCTTCACAGGCACCGCATAAGTGATCTTTCTTGAACTTGACGCCCTCGATGCCTATGACATGCTTCTTCTTTGCAAGGGTGTGGAGGTTCCTCATGCCAGCATGTCCAAGCCTCTGATGCCAAAGCCAGCATTCTAAAGCCTTTGCCAGAAGGCATACTGCAAGCTGTGGCCCTGCTGAGAAATCTACCACATACAAATCATCTTTCCTATACCCTTCAAACACTAGAGACTTGTCAGATTCCATTAGTACCAGGCAACGATATTTTCCAAATATTATGACCATGTTCAAATCGCAAAGCATTGAGACAGACATTAAGTTGAAGCCAAGGGATTCAACAAGCATGACTTTATCCATGTGTTGATCCTTTGAGATTGCAACTCTACCTAGACCCAATACCTTACTTTTACCAGTGTCAGCAAATGTGATGTGGCTCTTGTCGGATGGACGTAAGGTTGAGTCCATAAGAAGGCTTCTTTTGCCAGTCATGTGATTTGTGCACCCACTGTCAATAATCCATTCTGAAGACGCTGGTGTCGTACCCTACAGTGCAGTTAGGGGGATAGGCTTCACGAAGAGAATTGTGAAGCAAAAACATTTGACGAACCAGTGGGTTATGAAAACTTAGATCCAGATTAGGACTAATAGGGAGAGTAGCATGCGATTCAGGAACGAAGTACATAGTGATGCCATTTGGGCATTTGATCTTGCGCCCTTTAAGATTTTTAAGGTCCCCAGCAATAGCGTCAGAAGATTTTGGTTTTCTGCTGGAGACCTTTCCCTGCAAAAGAGAGTTAAGCTTTCTTAACCACCCACATCTTCAAGGGTGGCTTAGAAGCAATAAGTCTAAGTGCAGCATCTGAGAATTTTGGCTTTGGAGCCCTAGCAAACAGTCTAGCAGGCGGACAATAGTACTCATAAGAATAGGCAGAATAGTTCTTGGTCACATGAACATGACGGTTTGATGAACCGCTCTCATATTCATATGCCTGAGTATGGTTTCCCTGCAAATCATTTGTGTTAGTGTGACTCAGGTGAGTCCTCTGTCTGTATGAAGCCTTTGGACCGTATGAAGCCTTTGGTCTGAGATTTGTCTTCTTCATGTGAGGTGTCATGAAGACATTCACAGGAAGATTCTCCAGACACGTTTTTGGAACCCAGATCTTCTTCATAGGCGGTCCATTCCTGCAGTTAGCACCAATATACCTGGCAAACACTTCACCATTCAGTTTTTTAAACAGTTTATAGTTTGCATCAAAGGATTCATCAATGATAATGGGGTTAGCACAAGTGAAGCCAGATAGATTGGATGGATCTGCTGAAGATTCCTTTGCAGCAACCCATGTGGTTTTGGGGTACTGCTCAGGTTTCCAGTAAGAGCCATCTGCATTTATTTTCCTTATGAACCCAACACCCTCTTTCCTAGGGTTTCGGTTCAGAATCTGCTTCTTGAGGACATCACATAATGTCTGATGCCCTTTAAGACTTTTGTACATCCCTGTTGCAAGCAATGTCTTCAACCTAGCATTCTCATCAGCAATAGCAGTGGTATCCTCAGCAGAGGGGTTAGTTACCACATCAATAGTTGAAGATATTGCAACAGCAGTAGCAGTAGAACATTCAGCAACAGAAGCAGCGTTATCACGCTCAATGCATTTAAGACATGGTGGTTCAAATCCTTCCTGAGCGGAACTGATCTGTTCGGCGCGAAGTGACTCGTTTTCCTTTTGAAGATCTTCATGAGCCGCTCTCAATTTCTCAAGATATTGCTTCCTTTGAAGATAATCATAGGAAAGCTTTTCATGAGTTGTTGAGAGAGTATCATGACGATCTTCAAGTTCCTGATACTTGACATGAAGATTTTTTATGTCTTCAATTAAGGATTCAGATCAAGTCATTTCAGCACCCAACAGATCATCGCTTCTGTCTAACAGTTTTTGAATGCGTTCCATGGCTTTCTGTTGTTCAGTTGCAATTTTAGCAAGTGTTTTGTAGCTGGGTTTTGAATCACAATCAGAGTCATCGTCACTAGATGTTTGATAGTGAGTAGTGCGTGTGTTTACCTTGGCACCGCGTGCCATGAAGCAGTAGGTAGGATCGGAGCAGTCCTTGTCATTTGCATCGGTGTCGGTGATGGAGTCATTGTCTTCAGTGTTGAAGATGGACTTGGAAACGTATGCTGTAGCCAGACTTGCAATGCCAGAATCAGACTCCTCCTCAGACTCCACCTCTGCCTCCTCAGAGGCGGACTCCTCCTCTGAATCCATTTCCTTGCCAACAAACGCACGTGCCTTGCCAGATGAGCTCTTCTTGTGTGATGAAGACTTTGAGGAAGACTTGGAAGGAGACTTTGAGTATTTCTTCTTCTTCTTGTCATCAGAGTCATATTCCTTGCTCTTCTTCTTCTTTCTGTTCTCATTGTCCCACTGTGGACACTCAGAGATGAAGTGTCCAGTTTTCTTGCACTTGTGGCATGTTTTCTTCTTGTTGTCATGAGCAGAAGCTTCATCATTCCTTGAGCTTGATCGTGAAGACTTTCTGAAGCCTTTCTTCTTGGTGAATCTTTGGAACTTCTTCACAAGCATTGCAAGTTCCCTTCCAATGTCTTCAGGATCATCAGAACTGCTGTCAGATTCTTCTTCAGATGAGGAAACAACTTTTGCCTTCAAGGCACGAGTTCGCCCATAGTTTGGACCATAGATATCTCTTTTCTCAGAAAGCTGAAACTCATGTGTGTTGAGCCTCTCAAGTATGTCAGACGGATCGAGTGTCTTGAAATCAGGACATTCTTGAATCATCAGGGCTAGGATGTCAAACGAACTATCAAGTGATCTCAGCAGCGTCTTGACGATTTCATGTTTGGTGATCTCAGTGGCGCCGAGGGCTTGAAGCTCATTTGTGATGTCAGTGAGCCGGTCAAATGTGTGCTGGACATTCTCATTGTCATTTCGCTTGAAGCGGTTGAAGAGGTTGCGAAGAACACTGATTCTCTGATCTCTCTGGGTTGAGATGCCTTCATTGACCTTGGAAAGCCAGTCCCAGACCAGCTTGGATGTCTTCAAAGCACTCACACGGCCATACTGTCCTTTGGTCAGATGACCACAGATGATATTCTTGGCAGTAGAGTCCAGTTGAGTGAACTTCTTGACATCAGCAGCAGTGACACCTTCTCCAGCCTTCGGAACGCCGTTCTCGATGACATACCATAGGTCGACGTCAATGGCTTCAAGATGCATGCGCATCTTATTCTTCCAGTAGGGATATTCAGTTCCATCGAAGACGGGGCACGCAACGGAGACTTTGATTATCCCTGCAGTCGACATAGCTAAAACTCCAGGTGGTTAAACCGAATCACATAGAACAAGGGAGCACCTTGCTCTGATACCAATTGAAAGTGCGTTATATCGACTAGAGGGGGGTGAATAGGCGATTTTTATGAAAGTCTTCAAAACGTGAAAGTTGTGAAGACAAACAGTAGAGATATGCCGATCACTAAGCAGCGGAAGTTAGATTACACTAGGCAAGCCATGGTCAAGTATTCAATAGAGTGAAAGCACAATGACAAGTAGCTGCAGTGTAATAAGGATCAGGTAGGAAGAAGTTATGAAGCCAAACAAATCATACAGTTACGTTGTGAAGACAAAAGATAGAGCAAGCAAGCAATGGCTTCACAATGAGTAACAGTAAGTAAAAGGAAGTGAAGATGAAACCAGTGACTCGTTGAAGACAATGATTTGTTGGACCAGTTCCAGTTGCTGTGACAACTGTATGTCTGGTTGGAGCAGCTAGGTATTTAAACCTTAGGACACACAGTCCCGGACACCCAGTCCTGAACCGCAGCTCAGGACACCCAGTCCTCACCGTATTCTCCTTGAGCTAAGGTCACACAGACCTCGCCCAATCACTCTGGTAAGTCTTCAAGGTAGACTCCCAAACCTTCACAGACTTCGTTCACCGGCAATCCACAATGACTCTTGGATGCTCAGAACGCGACGCCTAACCGGCTGGAGTATGCACAGTCCTCAAGTGTAATAAGTCTTCAGATCACTCAGACAAGAAGACTTAAGTGATGCCCAATTCTCTCTGGCTCTGGGTGGTTAGGGCTTTTCTCCTCGCTAGGAATTTTCTCTCAAAGGCTTCGAGGTGGGTTGCTCTCAAACGACAAAAGCCGTGCACTGAAATCTGAGCAGCCAACCGTTTATGGTTGTAGGGGGTGGCCTATTTATAACCACTGGGCAACCCGACCTGATTTGTACGAAATGACCCTGGGTCACTAAGGAACTGACACGTGTACCAACGGTCAGATTTCAAACTCACACGACAACTTTACTTGGGCTACAAGCAAAGCTGACTTGTCCGACTCTGGACAAGATTTGCTCTCATAGTCTTCACTCGAAGATATAGGTTTTGAATTAGGCATCACTTCAGTCGTTCTGACTGGTTCTCTTGGACCCCACTTAATAGTACGGTGGTTCCTATGACTCAACACAAATGAAAGAGAACTACTAAAGATCTAAGTCTTTGAGTTCCATAGGCTTCACGTGGTGTCTTTTCTTGTCATAGTCTTCAATGTGAATATCTTCATATACCACCATTGACTTCAATGTCTTCGTACATTTTTAGGGGTCATCTCTGGTAGTAAAACCGAATCAATGAGGGACTTCTACCTGTGTTATTCTGCAATTCTCACAAACACATTAGTCCCTCAACTAGGTGTGTCGTCAATACTCCAAAACCAACTAGGGGTGGCACTATATGCACTTACAGACTGGAAACGAACCAACACAACGAACAAGATCTTCATCGAGCTCCTCCTTGAGCTCGGTTGCATCATCTGCACTGGTAACAACGGCACCTGCAACTGGTTTTGGAAGTAAACTACGAGTCACGGGGACTCAGCAATCTCACACCCTCGCGATCAAGACTATTTAAGCTTATGGGTAGCGAAAAGGTATGAGGTGGATCTGCAGCAAGCACTAGCATATATGGTGGCTAACTTACGCAAATGAGAGCGAGAAGAGAAAGCAAAGCACGTTCGTGAACTAGAAGTGATCAAGAAGTGATGCTGAAACTACTTACGTTCAAGCATAACTCCAACACCGTGTTCACTTCCTGGACCCCGCCAAGAAGAGATCATCACGGCTACACACATGGTTGATGCATTTTAGTTAAGTTAAGTGTCAAGTTCTCTACAACCGGACATTAACAAATTCCCATCTTCCCATAACCGTGGGCACGGCTTTCGAAAGTTCAAACCCTGCAGGGGTGTCCCAACTTAGCCCATCACAAGCTCTCACGGTCAACGAAGAATATTCCTTCTCCCAGGACGACCCGATCAGACTCAGAACCCCGTTACAAGACATTTCGACAATGGTAAAACAAGACCAGCAAAGGCGCCCGAATGTGCCGACAAATCCCGATAGGAGCTGCACATATCACGTTCTCTGGGCACACCGGATGAGCAATCCGTACAACTAAAACCAACCCTCAAGTTTACCCGAGGTGGCGCTGCAAGGGGCTCTAGTTTGGACCAACACTTAGAGGAGCACTGGCCCAGGGGGGTTAAAATAAAGATGACCCAGTAGGTGGTGGTGAGGCAAATGGTAAAACCAAGGTTGGGCCTTGCTGGAGGAGTTTTATTCAAAGCAAACTGTCGAGGGGTTCCCATTATAACCCAACCGCGTAAGGAACGCAAAATCAAGGAACATAACACTGGTATGACGGAAACTAGGGTGGCAAGAGTGGAACAAAACACCAGGCATAAGGCCAAGCCTTCCACCCTTTACCAAGTATATAGATGCATTAATAAAATAAGAGATATTGTAATATCCCAACAATAACCATGTTCCAACATGGAACAAACTCCATCTTCACCTGCAACTAACAACGCTATAAGAGGGGCTGAGCAAAGCGGTAACATAGCCAAACAACGGTTTGCTAGGACAAGGTGGGTTAAAGGCTGGACATGGCAACATGGGAGGCATGATAAAGCATGTGGTAGGTATCGCAGCATAGGCATGGCAATAGAGCGAGCAACTAGCAAGCGAAGATACAAGTGATTTCGAGGGTATGGTCATCTTGCCTGAGATCCCGCAAGGAAGAAGAACGAGTCCATGAAGAAGACAAACGGACGTAGATGAACGGATCCTCACAACTCCGGAACGAAACCGAAGCTAACGCGAGAAGTAACCCAGAAAGGAGCAAACATCATAGTAAACAACCATCACATAAGCATGACATGATGCACAACCAAGTATGATGCATGTCCGGTTTAATGAAGCATGGCATGGCAAAGTGCACAAGCAATTCTACAAATTAAGTGGAGATCAATATGCAACTCCGTTTCATATTGACGGAACACCACATCAATTATTTAGTTCACTCTCGGTTAGGTACTCAACAATATTAAATGTTGGTTAACATGGCATGAGGTGAAGCATAACAAAACTACACCATTTAAACAATTTAAATGGGGCCAGATATAACAAACGATGCATCCGGTAAATCCCCATATACATTTAGCAATTTAATGCAAACAACAATTTTAAACATTTTAATTGTTGTTATCATGATGCGGATGCCATTTGCAAGTCTTATGCATTTTTTTAATTAAAAGTTGACATGAGCATATTATGAAGCATTTGTCATCTTGGTGGAAACGAAAAGGGGTGCCATGGCGGCGATAACGAAACGGTGCCACGGCAATGTTCCAGTTCTGATAAATCATTGAGACGCCGGTGCAAAAGGAAGCGTGACGGCAGTGTGCAAAAGATGGTGGGGTGATCCCGGTTACCGGGTTCCCACGGATGGACGGCATGGCAACGAGGAGGACCGAGCAAGTGACAACTCGGACACGGTGCAAACATAGGGTGCAACTCATACATCGCAAGCATTCATGCACGGGCGTCGTCTCGATGGTTATACCTTCGAAGCGTGCGTTATCGGAGGGGTTCAAGTTCGATGCGGTGTAGGGGAAGTAGATGTTCTCGGGACGTTCGGTAGTGGAAGTAGGGGTACATGACGACGGTAGAGGTACTCGTGATCTTGGCGGTGATAGTCGTTCACGTTCTTAGTTGCACAATTTTCCGTAGATGTTCGGGATCACGGCGAGGGACTTGACGTCCACGGAGGCTTCGAGGGTCGACGGTAGTTGTTCTCGTATCATCGTGGAAGTAGTCGTACTCGGCGATAGTGGTACTTGGTGTTTTGTTCGGTACTCATTCGAGCATCCAAGGTCTTCGGCGCTATGGTAGTCGTACACACATTCGGAGAGAAGCTCGACGTATCCATGTACTTGGCGTTATCCGTGCATAGAGGTACTTGACGTCGTGGTACTTGGCGATTTCGGAGACATCGAAAGACGAACTTGGCGATTTCGTTGACCTGGTACTCGGTATATTCCCTGTTCGGTGACCGTTGGACTTGGCGTCAACAACAACAGGGGCACGACACAGGGACTTGGCGCGATGCAGGGGCGACGGCCGCGGGACTTGGCCATGGTACAGTGGCTCCACGAACACACCAGGGCCAGCACGGAGGCCTCCATGGCTGGCGGCCATGACGAGCAGAGGCGTCGGCTGTAGCACAGGGGCGCATGAAGGGGCGGCTGGAGCCGCAAACGAAGCAGAGGAAGGGAGGTCGGCGCGGATGCGGGGCCTCGCTGGACTTGAGCGGCGGCGGAGGTTGGTGGTGCTCGCGGGGAAGTGGTCCTGATACTCCAGTGGCGCAGCAAGATGGAGGCGCGGCGCTGGCGAAGGGAGGCCATGGCAGATGGGGGCGGCGCGGAGCAGCAACCTACTGCTGGTCGCCGGCGCGGACAAGGCAAGGGGCGGCGGAGCGTCATGGCTGAGTGAGCAGAGGGGGAGGCTGAGCAGGGCATGCTGGTGGCCCCGTGGGCGCGACGACAGCGAGGAGGCCGACGGGCTTCGGCCTGGTTCCCTAAACCGAAGGAGGAGGGAGGATGAGGGGCGCTGGAGGGAGAGATGGGGGTCGCACGAGAGAGAGAGAGAGAGAGAGGGCGGGGGGGGGGGGGGAGGGAAGGAGGAGGTCGAGCGAGGCGCTGCGAGGGAGACGGCGCTGGAGGAGGGATCGAGGGAGAGAAGTGGGATCGAGGGAGATGGGGGAGTCGGGCTCCCTAGCGGCGCGAGGAGAGAGGAGAGGGAGGAGGGAATTAGGTAGGGTTAGGAGGGAGTGGGCCGGGAAGGTTGGGCCGGCATGGGAGGTTGGCCTGGTTGGGTCTGCCTGGGCCTTAGGGAGGAAAGTGGGGAAGCAGGCTGGCCTGGCATTGAGGCCCAAGTGGCCAACTGGACCTCTCTCTCCCCCTCATATTTCTTTAGCAGAAAAGACAAAAAGGAGAGGAAAAGAAAAGGAGGTTTAGGAAAAGATTTTGGACATGGGGATAATTTTCCCGAACTCTCAAAAATATGCTTGTTCCGAGAAAATAGAAAAGGCCAAGATTGGAAGATGTAAATTCAAACTCATTTGAATTTAGTTCAAATGGGTTTGAACTAGGACTAGGTTTTAGGGGTATCCAAAAATGTTGAGAATTTTGGTAGAGCTCCGGAAAATGATGAAAGAATAAATGGCAAGATTAGAGAGTCAAGAGTTGTGATAACAAAGGCATTGGGATCTGCAAGTGTGTTATGGTGAATTCCCAAAATGGAATATTTTATAATATCTCCCTAATCGGGAGGGTATGTTTTAAAGAGAAACCAACATGTGAGTTCCCTCAATTTAAATGGATCGAAGATCCATACGGTTTATTTAGTTGAGTTGAAAAAATTAATGATATGATGGCATGATGACATGATGACATGATGCAATGCACATGATGACATGATGAAATGCAACACGCAAGCAAAAGACATGGCAACGTCGACGAATAACTGGAAGACACCTGGCGCATCGGTCTCGGGGTGTCACAACACTCCACCACTATGAGAGGATCTCGTCCCGAGATCTAGGATGGCACCGGGGAAAAACGGAAGAGGAAGGGGAAAAGGTAAAGCTAAGCTGGTACTTTGACAAATGAGTGAAACCAAAGAACCTTGCAAGGTTGAACAAATTTAAAGAAAGAATACAATGAAGATGAACGAAGTTGAAGACACTCCGTTAGGAAAAGAGGAACAAGGAACCTTACTAGAACCTTGTAGGTTGAAAGACACGAGAAAAGGGTTGCAGTGAACAAGAAGTACATCCAAGCACTCTAGTAGAAACGAGATGTACAGGGAACGATAAGGATCAATTACGATAACACTCCGGTTAAAACAAGATAGAGAAGGAATAAGACTGATATAATTTGGACAGCACTCCGACTACAAATGGAAGGAATAGAACATGATCTTGGGAAGATTGGATGATACTTGATGAAATCAACAACACACTACCTCCGGAACTATTGAAATAATGGCACAATGGGTAAGAAAGATCTCAGACGGCACTCCAGTTAAAAGGATAAGCACGAAAAGAACAAGGTCCTGACAATCCGAGATGATGAGTGAAGAGAGCAACATCTCAATGCCTCCGGAAGAGATAAAAGAATGGAATTAAAGGAACGGAGAAGAAAACAACATCTTTTACCTAAAATGAACTTTAAAAAAAACATCTTTAGGAGAAGGGTCGAATTCCCAATGGAAGGCTTTAGGTGAAATATTGCACAAGATAATCTCAGCGAAGAGATTCAAGATACCTCATCCGTGACAACTTGTCAATCATGAAACATGAAGTAAACTGTCAAAATGACATAACACCACCTCAAAAGGTAAGATAGAAAGAATTGCACTTCGGAATGCAAGACGAAGAATACTTGAAGTATAGCTTGGCGGATCATAGCTTCGAGAGATATCTTGAAGAACAAATGAAGAATGAAAAGAATCCTTGCCGAACCAAGAGTCTTCGAGAGAACGGACCAAGATTTGGAGGAAAACTCTTCTTCGGTCTTCAATGTTGAGAATGGCGATGAGACACACCACTTTGAATTGTTGAGATACTCCGGGATGAAGAATAGAAAGGTTGAGCCAACGATGAAAAGAATTTGAAAGATCTTGAAGAAAGACATATGACTGATGATAACTCATTCTTATGTCGAACTTGGAAAAGAATTTGGGAAGCTCCGGGAAAATTAGAAGAGTCAGGTAAGATCCTGGGAAAGACCTGTGGGTTAGGGCCCACTCAAAAGATACACCATTGAACGATTTGAAGGAGAGATTGCACCAGTTGAATTAAATGGCTTGAATGAGATAACATCCTCGAAAGAGCTTGAATGAAAGCAGAGTGGAAACACGAATCTTCGAGATATCTTGAACACTCCGGAATAATTGAATAGCAAGCGGGGAAGATTAAGAGGTGCACCCTCATAAGAAAAGCATTTGACCCGAGGAAAAGATATGATCAACAAAGCTTGAATTGAAAAACACCAGAGAAGAAAAGAATGGCGAATGATGAACTTGAAGCTCCGTTAGAATCTCCATGATAAATCACCGAATAAGAACATTGACGGAAAGAATGGAGAGGCTTCCCATCAATAAGATGGATAGTTGAATGAGGAATCTTAGTCCTTGAAGAAAAGGGTGGGAGGGTGGGAAAAAACAAAGGCAATCTGGGAGGAATGAAACAAACAACATTGAGAAGACTAGAGTTGATCTTACGGAATGTTGAAATGATTGGATCCACTTGAAGAGGAGCACGTCGGTTGGGAAAAGAATTGACATGACAAACTCAATGATCAAGAAGGATTAGTATCCACATAGGAATATGAGAACACCGCTTAGAAAAGGTATGGAATCAACATTTGACTTCGAAGCAACTTGAATACCACAACTGAAAACAAAAACAAAGGATTGGCTTGCAAAATAAGCCGGAACAAACATATGATAGAGATTTCGTCCGAAGTTTTCGTGGTGGGGCCCACACGGGCTCGATCGTACAGCACCATCATGTACAAGGCAGTGCACATGACATACGAAGCGTCCCCGTGTCAGCATAGCCAAGGACTCTTTAAGACACAACGAGACCACTGTAAAACCAACCGTGGATAGGCGGACCACTAGACGTCAAACCCCAATTTCATATCATACATCTGTCGGAAAGATATCCTAGGAGCTACTTGAATTCCCACTTATAAACTCCCGAAACTTTCTGGTTATGCAATTAGGTGTTGGGGATACAGGGGAAGCATAATATCTCACCCAAAACTAGCAAATCCTACATCCAGCTGTATCCATCCTTCAACACATAACCAAGAAACCTTCGGAAATCGTTTACCTCAACCTTCGAAAAGCATCCGTTATACGAGTTATGGCAATACTCCCGAACTCCCGCCCTAGTACTGGGTGGCGTCGAGGTTATCTCACCAACAACTGCATAAAAGGGATTTTAGATGTCGGCGAACTCAGGTATTCCAGAACTGCAACGATAACATTATGACGACAACACCTCGGAGCTCAACTCCCCGGGACACTGCCACAACCCCTAAATGTCAGGAGGCACCAAGAACAATGTTCTCGTCAGAAAACCATCGGAACAATTCCAAGATACCCGCGTGATCCTAAATTTTTTTAGTGAAATTTGAGAAGAGAAGAGTCAAAACTCTACGTCAGGATACCTCACCAGAGCGACGAAGGGACTGAGGAGTAAAAAGAATCCTACTCTCCAATATATATATAATCCTAAAAGACTCAAAACATTTTTCTAGACTCAACAACGCCAGCGATTCGATCAAGCAGGGGGCTCCTAAGTCGGGGAAGGCTCTGATACCAACTTGTAACACCCACGATGCGGCTATATCTCCCACGTGTCAGAGCACGGCTTAGAGGCATAACCGCATTGTAGGCATGTCGCAAGAGGGGTAATCTTTACACATCCTATGTACTGAAATGAAAGGGATAAAGAGCTGGCTTACAATCGCCACTTCACACAAAACATAAATATAGCATTACATCAACCAGATACAATCAAGGTCCGACTACAGAACCAAAATAAAAGAAGACTACCCCTAATGCAAAAGATGCCCGATCGCCCCAACTGGGCTCCACTACTGATCGACTGGAAACGAACCAACACAACGAACAAGATCTTCATCGAGCTCCTCCTTGAGCTCGGTTGCGTCATCTGCACTGGTAACAACGGCACCTGCAACTGGTTTTGGAAGTAAACTATGAGTCACGGGGACTCAGCAATCTCACACCCTCGCGATCAAGACTATTTAAGCTTATGGGTAGCGAAAAGGTATGAGGTGGAGCTGCAGCAAGCACTAGCATATATGGTGGCTAACTTACGCAAATGAGAGCGAGAAGAGAAAGCAAAGCACGTCCTGAAACTACTTACGTTCAAGCATAACTCCAACACCGTGTTCACTTCCCGGACCCCGCCAAGAAGAGATCATCACGGCTACACACGTGGTTGATGCATTTTAGTTAAGTTAAGTGTCAAGTTCTCTACAACCGGACATTAACAAATTCCCATCTGCCCATAACCGCGGGCACATCTTTCGAAAGTTCAAACCCTGCAGGGGTGTCCCAACTTAGCCCATCACAAGCTCTCACGGTCAACGAAGAATATTCCTTCTCCCAGGACGACCCGATCAGACTCAGAATCCCCGTTACAAGACATTTCGACAATGGTAAAACAAGACCAGCAAAGGCGCCCGAATGTGCCGACAAATCCCGATAGGAGCTACACATATCTCGTTCTCAGGGCACACCGGATGAGCAATCCGTACAACTAAAACCAACCCTCAAGTTTACCCGAGGTGGCGCTGCAAGGGGCTCTAGTTTGGACCAACACTTAGAGGAGCACTGGCCCAGGGGGGTTAAAATAAAGATGACCCAGTAGGTGGTGGTGAGGCAAATGGTAAAACCAAGGTTGGGCCTTGCTGGAGGAGTTTTATTCAAAGCAAACTGTCGAGGGGTTCCCATTATAACCCAACCGCGTAAGGAACGCAAAATCAAGGAACATAACACCGGTATGACGGAAACTAGGGCGGCAAGAGTGGAACAAAACACCAGGCATAAGGCCAAGCCTTCCACCCTTTACCAAGTATATAGATGCATTAATAAAATAAGAGATATTGTAATATCCCAACAATAACCATGTTCCAACATGGAACAAACTCCATCTTCACCTGCAACTAACAACGCTATAAGAGGGGTTGAGCAAAGCGGTAACATAGCCAAACAACGGTTTGCTAGGACAAGGTCGGTTAGAGGCTGGACATGGCAACATGGGAGGCATGATAAAGCATGTGGTAGGTATCGCAGCATAGGCATGGCAATAGAGCGAGCAACTAGCAAGCAAAGATAGAAGTGATTTCGAGGGTATGGTCATCTTGCCTGAGATCCCGCAAGGAAGAAGAACGAGTCCATGAAGAAGACAAACGGACGTAGATGAACGGATCCTCACAACTCCGGAACGAAACTGAAGCTAACGCGAGAAGTAACCCGGAAAGGAGCAAACAACTAGTAAACAACCATCACATAAGCATGACATGATGCACAACCAAGTATGATGCATGTCCAGTTTAATGAAGCATGGCATGGCAAAGTGCACAAGCAATTCTACAAATTAAGTGGAGACCAATATGCAACTCCGTTGCATATTAACGAAACACCATATGAATTATTTAGTTCACTCTCGATTAGGTACTCAACAATATTAAATGTTGGTTAACATGACACGAGGTGAAGTATAAAAAAACTATACCATTTAAACAATTTAAATGGGGCCAGATATAACAAACGACGCATACGGTAAATCCCCATATGCATTTAGCAATTTAATGCAAACAACAATTTTAAACATTTTAATTGTTGTTATCATGATGCGGATGACATTTGCAAGTCTTGTGCATTTTTTTTATTAAAAGTTGACATGAGCATATTATGAAGCATTTTGTCATCGTGGCGGAAACGAAAAGGGGTGCCACGGCGACGATAACGAAACGGTGCCACGGCAACGTTCCGGTTCTGATAAATCATTGAGACGCCGGTGCAAAAGGAAGTGTGACGGCATCGTGCAAAAGATGGTGGGGTGATCCCGGTTACCGGGTTCCCACGGATGGACGGCATGGCAACGAGGAGGACCGAGCAAGTGACAACTCGGACACGGTGCAAACATAGGGTGCAACTCATACATTGCAAGCATTCATCCACAGGCGTCGTCTCGATGGTTATACCTTCGAAGCGTGCGTTATCGGAGGGGTTCAAGTTCGATGCGGTGTAGGGGAAGTAGACGTTCTCGGGACATTCGGTAGTGGAAGTAGGGGTACATGACGACGGTAGAGGTACTCGTGATCTTGGCGGCGATAGTCGTTCACGTTCTTAGTTGCACAATTTTCCGTAGATGTTCGGGATCACGGCGAGGGACTTGACGTCCACGGAGGCTTCGAGGGTCGACGGTAGTTGTTCTCGTATCATCGTGGAAGTAGTCGTACTCGGCGATAGTGGTACTTGGCGTTTCGTTCGGTACTCGTTCAAGCATCCAAGGTCTTCGGCGCTACAGTAGTCGTACACACATTCGAAGGAAAGCTCGGCGTATCTATGTACTTGGCGTTATCCGTGCGTAGAGGTACTTGACGTCGTGGTACTTGGCGATTTGGGAGACATCGAATTTGGCGATTTCGGAGACATCGAATTTGGCGATTTCGTTGACCTGGTACACGGTATATTCCCTGTGGGGCACGACGCAGGGACTTGGCGTGATGCAGGGGCGACGGCCGCGGGACTTGGCCATGATACAGTGGCTCCACGAACACACCAGGGCCAGCACGGAGGCCTCCATGGCCGGCGGCCATGACGAGCAGAGGCGTCGGCTGTAGCACAGGGGCGCGTGAAGGGGCGGCTGGAGCCGCGAACGAAGCAGAGGAAGGGAGGTCGGCGCGGATGCGGGGCCTCGCTGGACTTGAGCGGCGGCGGAGGTTGGTGGTGCTCGCGGGGAAGTGGTCTTGATGCTCCAGTGGTGCAGCAAGATGGAGGCGCGGCGCTGGTGAAGGAGGCCATGGCAGATGGGGGCGGCGCGGAGCAGCAACCTACTACTGGTCGCCGGCGCGGACGAGGCAAGGGGCGGCGGAGCGTCATGGCTGAGGGAGCAGAGGGGGAGGCTGAGCAGGGCATGCTGGTGGCCCCGTGGGCGCGACGGCGGCGAGGAGGCCGACGGGCTCCGGCCTGGTTCCCTGAACCGAAGGAGGAGGGAGGATGAGGGGCGCTGGAGGGAGAGATGGGGGTCGCACGAGAGAGAGAGAGAGAGAGAGAGAGAGAGAGAGAAGGAGGAGGTCGAGCGAGGCGCTGCGAGGGAGACGGCGCTGGAGGAGGGATCGAGGGAGAGAAGTGGGATCGAGGGAGATGGGGGAGTCGGGCTCCCTAGCGGCGCGAGGAGAGAGGAGAGGGAGGAGGGAATCGGGTAGGGTTAGGAGGGAGTGGGCCGGGAAGGTTGGGCCGGCGTGGGAGGTTGGCCTGGTTGGGCCTGCCTGGGCCTTAGGGAGGAAAGTGGGGAAGCAGGCCGGCCTGGCACTGAGGCCCAAGTGGCCAACTGGACCTCTCTCTCCCCCTCATATTTCTTTAGCAGAAAAGACAAAAAGGAGAGGAAAAGAAAAAGAGGTTTAGGAAAAGATTTTGGACATGGGGATAATTTTCCCGAACTCTCAAAAATACGCTTGTTCCGAAAAAATAGAAAAGGCCAAGATTGGAAGATGTAAATTCAAACTCATTTGAATTTAATTCAAATGAGTTTGAACCAGGACTAGGTTTTAGGGGTATCCAAAAATGTTGAGAATTTTGGTAGAGCTCCGGAAAATGATGAAAGAATAAATGGCAAGATTAGAGAGTCAAGAGTTGTGATAACAAAGGCATTGGGATCTGCAAGTGTGTTATGGTGAATTCCAAAAATGGAATATTTTATAATATCTCCCTAAATATCGGGAGGGTATGTTTTAAAGAGAAACCAACATGTGAGTTCCATCAATTTAAACGGATCGAAGATCCATACGGTTTATTTAGTTGAGTTGCAAAAATTTATGATATGATGGCATGATGACATGATGACATGATGCAATGCACATGATGACATGATGAAATGCAACACGCAAGCAAAAGACATGGCAACGTCGGCGAATAACTGGAAGACACCTGGCGCATCGGTCTTGGGGTGTCACAACCAGCAGGTAAAATAAAGCGATATCTTTGGAGAACTAAGCTGGGCGAGGCTCTAATTAAGAATCTGGCATACAGAAACTAAGGGTAGATACATGTTTACATGGTATACATGTTCCAGATAGTCAAGAAATAAAAAAAACTGCAGCTTGCTCAGCTGCTAACATGATAGATGATTTTTGCAGAAGAATATAATAACTCAAAGCATGGGATGCACATTTGGAAGGTTAGCTTACATTTCTTTGCAGCTAAAAGAAATGTAAGATACTTCCAAAATGGAGAATACCGGGCCATGAAGCAGGGCCGTAATCATATTTGCTCGGTAAACTGGACAATCTTTACAACATGTTTTGCTTCATTATATGTAACTTTATCTCCCAACTAGCAATGAGGAATTCAGTTTATGCAGTTGAGAAATTAAGGTTCCACATTTAGGCACATGAAAAACACACAATCGCACTATGATTTAATGATTTACTGTACAATTAGAGAGAATAAATAATAATACCTTGTGCAGATAAAGAAATGGTAAATATCTTGTTATTATCCTGTCTAAACCTGCTTAGAGCCAGTTTGGTTTCGGGGTATTTCTGAAAGGAGTCTTCTTTAAGAAAGATAATACAAGGTAAGTTTTATTTGATCAAAATAGTTAAATGACCGATCAAACTTTGCACCATAAAAATTTCAAACTAGCTTTACTTTTATGTATATTTGAAGAAATTTCAGTAGGATTTTCAAAGTCTGCCATCAATTAGGTTTGAGCTAGAGTGTATACTGTTGCAATCACCTCTATAAGGCAGTGCTCGAATGTTACCTTCAGGAAATCGATGGACAACATGTTGGCGTGCTCGAAAATAGATGCCGATGTGCTTGATGAGCGGCTACAATTCAGAGCATCATGTACTGTCTCTTTGCTGTAATAATTTTGGAAATTTTAACTACATAAAAAATCTCCCAGTAAAAATATCCATTACCCAAACAACTGCAGGATTTTTTCTGTCTGAAAACCAGGACTTGCAAGAGAAACATCCACAGTTCCACACAGACCAATGCTGATACTGCTTGCAGAATTTCCCTGGGTTCGCTCTTGCTACCTTTTCACAAGGGAGTAGTAGCTATATGTATTTGGTTGCTACTGCATTCAGTCAATTAGACAGTTTTTTCAGTGTTCACCAATTATAAGTTTTTATAGCGAGTATGTTCAGAGAACCGTTGAGAAAGACAGGATCTTATGGATTGACTTGTTAATTGCCTCTCGGCAACCCAAATTTCACAACAGTTAGTGTAGCCTCCAGCACACATTAAGGCCCAAACAAGCTGCCTAAAATAAAGCGGTATCTTCGGAGAACTAATTAAGAATCTGGCCTACATAAAACTAAGGATAGATAGGTTGCAGCTACTACCGGAAGACAAATGCTGATACTGTTTAACGTCAGAGCTTGGCATCCATCAAGCAGCTGCAACCAGGGACTGGAAGAGAGGCACGTAATGTCCATTGGCGTCGTAGGAGTGTAAGTGGTGCCAAACCCTGACTTACACCAGGCGCCGCCAGTAGTGCTCCATCTCGGGGTCGAGGGCGAAGTTGAAGTACACCCTGATTGTGGCCGGGGGTCCCGTGACCGTGAGCGCCTCCCGGGGGAGGAAGACCATCGTAGCGGCCGGAGGGCCCCCACCGTAGGAAAGGTGGTTAAGAAAGCCGGGCGGTCGGAGGGGATCTCCAACGCCGTCGCCCCCTCCGGCATGGTGCGGTCGGCGTCGGCCGCCAGCATCTTGATGGAGAAGGCGGGCCACCCGTTCTCGCGTTGGGCCACAGGACTCAGGAGTGGGCCGGGCTCGCGTGCAGCCCGTTCGCCTCTCTCCCATTTCATGCTTCACTTCTTATTTGGATGCTTGTCTCGAAAAAATAATTCTTATTTGGATGCTTCACTTCCTATTGGTGTTTCTAAAAAAAACTTCCTATTTGGATATTTCTAAAAAAAACTAAAAAGGGACATTTCTAAAAAAAACTTCCTTTTTTGGATTTTCTCAACAAAAGAAAAAAAATGTCTATTTGGATTTGCCTAAAAAGCAGCCTTCTTATTTGGATAAGATGCTTCAAAGGTTGTGTCAAATCGTTTGAAGCATATTCCCTCGGAGTAATATTATGCAACGATCTCATCCCAGCCCAAGTGGCTTGAACGGTCTACTACTTAAACTTGCGTCCGAGGCAACGGATGACAATTGTAAATACAATTCTTCTCCTTCCTCCTCCTGTCTCTATCTTCTTCTTCTTCTTCTTCTTCTTCTTCTTCTTCTTCTTCTTGCCATTATTGTTATTTTTGCAATCTGAAAAAAGTTTTATTTCATCGTAATAGGGTTACAATTGATTGGCAAAATATCCTCTATACATGGTGGTGCACTACGTAGCCATACAACGGTACTACTTTCTACTTGACTATACGGCGTCAACCGATCTGCCACCCTATTTTGCTCATGCTTGATTTTCATGAAAATAAGCTCTTTCCCTTGCATAAGGAACTTTATCTCTGCCACCAAATGACCATATGCCAATCTCGAGAGGCCTTCCCCAGACAAAGCTAACAATGCTTTGAAGGAGTCCGATTGGATAATAACAGGAGCTTCAGTATGTTGCAACGTCAATGCCATACCTTGCATGATAGCATGCAACCCCGCCTCAAGAGCATCTTTGCAATTAAAAAAAATATTGATGTGCAGCAAAGATAACCCCACGTCGTGTCGTCTCAAGATCATGTCGGCCGCCGTGCCGTCCACTCCTAAGAAAGATCCGTCCACAGACAGGGCAACACAATTCACTGTAGGCGCCAGCCACGACAAAGTTTTTGCTGCTTTCTTTCTTTCTATTTCCGGCTTCGCTTCCACCACCGGCACCTTCCCTTTCATAAGCTCCTCTAGACTGTACCTCCTAGACAGTTCTTTGAAGATACTCAACATATACTTGAGCTGATGAGACATCTTTCCCATGTGTACTGTCTATTCAAAGACCAAATCCTCCAGACTACCATAATGGCGCAGTCCCGCTCATACTGTCCACAGCTAGTAAGTAGATCTATTAGCCATTCTCTCATACGTTCCCACAATAAACGTGGAATCGTTAGGTAATGGCCACCATTCTCTCATATGTTCCCACAATTTTCTTGCATGTTCACATGCGATCAAGGCATGGTAGGTATTCTTCCTCTTTGCCACAAAGTAGGCACGTAGATCTTTTTGAACTATGCTACGTAGATCTTTTTGAACTATGCTTGTACTTCTTGCAAAAATTGTGTGACGTCCCGAGACCGACGCGCCAGGTGTCTTTCAGTTATTCGCTGTCTTTGCCATGTCATTTGTTTGAGTGTTGCATTCTTGCCATGTCATTATCCGCATTGCATCATCATGTTTTTAAAACTTGCATCCGTCCGGGTCTTCCGGTTCTCTCCGTTGTCCGTTCTGAGCCCAGATACACTTGCACGCGCCCGTGGCACGTCCGAAATATTATTTTTTAAGTGGCCGGAAAATGTTCTCAGAATGGGATGAGATTTGGCGTGCGGTCTTGTTATGTTGTAGGTAGACCGTCTGCGAAGTTTCATCGTATTCGGAGTTCGTTTGACGCCCCAACGATTAACTATAGTGGTAGTATAGTCGGTCAAACGTCGGACGTTTTCGGTCTTCGGAAACAGTCGCCGGGCCCCTCTCTCTTCTCTCTTCTCAGCCCATTGCCTTCTGCACTACCTCTCACCGCCAGGCGCAACCTAACCCTCCTCACATCCGGAGCCATCAGATTGTTATCGAGGGGCCCCGAAACCCCCCTAACCACCTAATCCCTCTTTGCACCGTGCTTCGACCCCCTCGCGTGCGTGTTTGAAACTTACCCGAACCCGAACCGGGCAGTCATCACCGATGGGTCCGGATCATCCCCAAACATATACAAAACATCACCGTTTTTCTTATTTTGGACTCCCTAGCCTATTTTTCCCGACCGTCCGATTTTGATCGGAGGGACGAGATAGCTCCTAATCTAACCCACTCATTATATAAACTAGTCCAACCTTAGATCCTAGGTGCTTTGTCCCATCGATCCCATCGCGCTGCCGCCACTCCACCTACTCCCCTCTTCCTCGGGATCCCCTCCTCCTCGATTTCAGCCACCAGCCACCCATCGCTCTCCACTGCTCCTCCTCGATCCAAGCCCCAGCCCCCCGGCCAGCCGAGCCGGAGCTCCCGCGCTCGCTGCCCTCGACGAACCTTTCCGCCGGCGACCACTCACTGCCAGATCGCCGGACCACCGCCTCTGCTGCTCCCCTGCTCCCTACTCTGTCCATCTCTCTTTTCTTCTTCTCCCTGTCTTCTAAGATCTCCATCCCTCTCTGTAACACGCATCAACAGGAGACCGCCATGGCGCCCGGAGCTCGAGTTCGTCCGGGCCCCCCGTCCAGAACCATCTCCGGGGACCAGATTCGCGTCCCGTCATCCATCCCAGCCGTCCACGCGTCGTCGGAGGTCACCCCGAGCGCCAAGTTCGCCGCCGCCGCTCCCCTGCATCCCGCCTCCGCCTCCCCTGTTCCTGCGAGAACTCGAGGACGAGGACGAGCCCCTTGCCTCGTCTCGATCCCGTGGATCCGAACGCCCAGCACCGCTCGTCGTCCTCTGCCAAGATTCTGCGTCGCGCCAAGTCTGCCGCCGTTCCCGAGTCCCCTGCAAGAACCATGGAGCCTGAAGCCATGGTCACGCCTCCCGTTGACCTCAACCGCCATGGCCACCGCCCATTCGTCACCCCCGCTGCTGGATCCGGCCAGTTCCAGCATGTCCCCGCCGGATCCGCGTCGTCTGCCTCCCTCCATCTCGCCTGCATCCCTGCAGCACCGGCGCCGCGACCCTATTCTTCCTGGAGACGCACACAGCGCCAAGCCTCCCGCTCGCCCGCTCTCGTGGTCGTGTTAACCGTGGGTCAGCGCGTGGACCAACCTCACCCCGTCGGAAGCCCAGCCTCCTATCCAGCGCCGCGCGAAGCCCAGCTTCCCAGCCGGCCTGCTGCTGGCAAGGCCAGCCTGCGTCCAGCCTCCTCACCAAGCCGGCCCATGCGGCCTAGTGAGCAGCCCCTCGGCCTTTCCGCTGTTGGGCTTCCTGCTCAGATGTGGCCCGTATCATGTTTTTTCCCTTGGACGGGTTTAGCTAATTTTTCCAGAGACTATCAGTTTTGCAGAAAACCCCCCAAGCATCATGCATTTAATAACTCAAAAACTGTGCATCATTTTAAAACAAATTATATATGTTAAATGCTTAGAATTTCATCTAGTTTCATAATATGCTGTTTTCATTCATGTTTAAAATGTTGTTTGTACAATTTGCTCAAATGCCACGCTAAAATGATTTATTTCATAACTAAATAACCGTAGCTCCGAATTTAATAAACTTTATATGTAAATGGGGTAGAAAAATGCCTAGTTTAACATGGTGTACTTGCTTTGCATGTTTAACAACTCTAAAATTGTGTTTAGGGCAGAACAGTACCAAAACCAAAAATATGCACATGAGGAGTTTCCGGACTTGTTGTTTGTTGTTCCGGCCTCATTTAAACTTGCCTAGATAGGTAGTTTTCTTATGCTTCACCTCTTGCCATGCTAACCATCATTTAATATTGTTGAGTACCTAAACGAGAGAGAACTAAGTAAGTCATGTGGTGTTTTCTTCAATATGCAACTCCGTTGCATATTGAGCTCCACTTAATTTGTAGTGTTGTTTGTTGCACTTTGCCATGCCCTGCTTCATTAAACCGGACATGCATCATACTTGGTTGTGCATCATGCCATGATTATGTGATGGTTGTTTACCATGTTGTTTGCTTATTTCCGGTGATGCTTTTTAGGGTTAGTTCCGATAATGTCGCGTTTGTGAGGATCCGTTCGACTATGTCCGTTTGTCTTCTTCCTGGACTCGTTCTTCTTCCTTGCGGGATCTCAGGCAAGATGACCATACCCTTGAAATCACTTCTATCTTTGCTTGTTAGTTGCTCGCTCTATTGCTATGCCACGATACCTATCAGTTGCTATATCATGCCTCCCAAATTGCCATGTCAAGCCTCTAACCCACCCTTCCTAGCAAACCGTTGTTTGGCTATGTTGCCGCTTTGCTCAGCCCCTCTTATAGCGTTGCTAGTTGCAGGTGAAGATGAAGTCTGTTCCATGTGTGGAACATGGATATGTTGGGATATCACAATATCTCTTATTTTAATTAATGCATCTATATACTTGGTAAATGGTGGAAGGCTTGGCCTTATGCCTGGTGTTTTGTTCCACTCTTGCCGCCCTAGTTTCCGTCATACCGGTGTTATGTTCCTTGATTTTGCGTTCCTTACGCGGTTGGGTTATAATGGGAATCCCTTGACAGTTTGCTTTGAATAAAACTCCTCCAGCAAGGCCCAACCTTGGTTTTACCATTTGCCACCTAAGCCTTTTTCCCTCGGGTTTCCAGAGCCCGAGGGTCATCTTTATTTTAAACCCTCGGGCCAGTGCTCCTCCGAGTGTTGGTCCAAAAAAGAGCCATTTGCAGCGCCAGCTCGGGGAAACTTGAGGGTTGGTCTTAGTTGTACGTAGTGTTCATCCGGTGTGCCCTAAGAACGAGATATGTGCAGCTCCTATCGGGATTTGTCGGCACATCCAGGCGGCTTTGCTGGTCTTGTTTTACCATTGTCGAAATGTCTTGTAACCGGGATTCCGAGACTAATCGGGTCTTCCTGGGAGAAGGGATATCCTTCGTTGACCGTGAGAGCTTGTGATGGGCTAAGTTGGGACACCCATGCAGGGTTTTGAACTTTCGAAAGCCGTGCCCGCGGTTATGGGCAGATGGGAATTTGTTAATATCCGGTTGTAGAGAACTTGACACTTAAACTTAATTAAAATGAATCAACCGCGTGTGTAGCCGTGATGGTCTCTTCTCGGCGGGGTCCGGGAAGTGAACACGGTTTTGGAGTTATGTTTGAACGTAAGTTGTTTCAGGATCACTTCTTGATCACTTCTAGTTCACGACCGTGCTTTGCTTCTCTTCTCACTCTCATTTGCGTAAGTTAGCCACCATATATGCTTAGTGCTTGCTGCAGCTCCACCTCACTACCCTTTCCTACCCATAAGCTTAAATAGTCTTGATCGCGAGGGTCTGAGATTGCTGAGTCCCCGTGACTCACAGATTACTTCCAAAACCAGTTGTAGGTGCCGATGATACTAGTGCAGGTGACGCGACGCAACTCAAGTGGGAGCTCGATGAAGATCATGTTCGTTGTGTTTCGTTTCCAGTTGATCAGTAGTGGAGCCCAGTCGGGGCAATCGGGGATCTATTGCATTAGGGGTTGTCTTTCTTTATTTGGTTCCATAGTCGGACCTTGATTGTATTCTGGATGATGTAATGCTATATTTATGTATTGTATGAAGTGGCGATTGTAAGCCAACTCTTTATTCCTTTCTTATTCAGTACATGGGATGTGTAAAGATTACCCCTCTTGCGACATGCCTACTATGCGGTTATGCCTCTAAGTCATGCTCTGACACGTGGGAGATATAGCCGCATCGTGGGTGTTACAAGTTGGTAATCAGAGCCTTCCCCGACTTAGGAGCCCCTTGCTTGATCGAATCGCTGGCGTTGTTGAGTCTAGACAAATGTTTTGAGTCTTTTAGGATTATATATATCGGAGAGTAGGATTCTTTTTACTCCTCAGTCCCTTCGTCGCTCTGGTGAGGCCTCCTGACGTAGAGTTTTGACTCTTCTCTTCTCAAATTTGACTAAAATTTTTTTAGGATCACGCGGGTATCTTGGAATCGTTTCGATGGTTTTGTGACGAGAACATTGTTCTTGGTGCCTCCTGACATTTAGGGGTTGTGGCAGTGTCCCGGGGAGTTGAGCTCCGAGGTGTTGTCGTCACAATTTTATCGTTGCAGTTTCTGGAATACCTGAGTTCACCGACATTGAAAATCTCTTTTATGCAGTTGTTGGTGAGATAACCTCGACGCCACCCAGTACTGGGGCGGGAGTTTGGGAGTATTGCCATAACTCGTATAACGGATGCTTTTCGAAGGTTGAGGTAAATGATTTCCGAAGGTTTCTTGGTTATGTGTTGAAGGATGGATACAACTGGATGAAGGATTTGTTAGTTTTGGGTGAGATATTATGCTTCCCCTGTATCCCCAACACCTGATTGCATAACCGAAAAGTTTCGGGAGTTTATAAGTGGGAATTCAAGTAGCTCCTAGAATATCTTTCCAACAGACACATGATACGATATGGGATCTATTTGCCATCTTTGGTAGGCAATTCTTCAATGAGGCATCTACCATCCTTAGGAATTTCTTTCTTTTTATTTATTATCAAACTTTTAGGCACGCGATCGAAAAATTCATTTGTAACAAATGGTTCCTTAATGATAGCAAAAAGATTGGGATGAATACTTATAGATTTGAGATCCGCAGTTTCCTTACTAGAGGATTCACCCTTATTTTTAGGAACATACGTAAGCTTGGCAATTTTAGTAGGAGTACTCGGAGTATTCTTTACGGAAGAAAAAGCGGTTCCCAAGTTGGTAATAATACCCTCAATTTTATCAATTCTAGTGGAATTCTGATTTATTTTCTCATTAACTATTGGTTCCTTTTCTTTAATATTTTTCAAAGTGACTCCTACTTTAGATCCATATTGTGTGATTTGGTTGTGGATCTTTTTATCCAAATTTTCAATTAATTCTATAGTTGCAAACTTATTTTCAATAATTTCAAGTCTTTGCATTACATGCTCCAAAGTTAACATAGTTCCATTAACCAAAAGAGGTGGTGAGCCGAATAAACCTATCATAGAATTGTAAGAATCAAAAAGTATGGCTACCCAAGAAGTTCCCTTCGGTAATAGTATGAAGGATATATCTGTGCCAAGGAGTGACGCCTACATAAAAATTGCGAAGAAGAACGGAAGTAGATTGCTTCCTAGTAGATCTATTTTGAGCATTGGAAATTCTATACCAAGAGCTTTTATATTTTCTCCCTCCCTTTGCTTAAAATTTAAAACTTCATTTTCAGGAGACAACGGAGAAGATAAGGGACTAGCCATAACGACAAGCAAGCGGAAAAGAGGCGAACGGAAAAGAGAGGGAGCATAGAGAGAGAGAGGGCGAATAAAACAGCAAGGGTGAAGTGGGGGGAGAGGAAAACGAGAGGCAAATGGCAAATAATGTAATGCGGGAGATAAGGGTTGTCATGGGTACTTGGTATGTTGACTTTTGCGTAGGCGCCAGAAATGGCTCGTTGTTGGAAGTCAAATCTTGACTTGCACGAACCTCCCCGACAACGGCGCCAGAAATGGCTCGTTGTCGGGAGTCAGATCTTGACTTGCGCGAACCTCCCTGGCAACGGCGCCAGAAATTCTTCTTGCTACCTCTTGAGCACTGCGTTGGATTTCCCCGAAGAGGAAAGGATGATGCAGCAAAGTAGCGTAAGTATTTCCCTCAGTTTTTGAGAACCAAGGTATCAATCCAGTAGGAGGTTGCGCGCGCGTCCCTTAGTACCTGCAGAAAGCATATAACTCCTCGCAACCAACGCGATAAGGGGTTGTCAATCCCTTCACGGTCACTTACGAGAGTGAGATATGATAAGAATTTTTGTGATAAAGATACAAAGTAAAATAAAAGCAAAGTAAAAAAGCAAAGGAAATAACTAAGTATTGGAAGATTAATATGATGAAGATAGACCCCGGGGCCATAGGTTTCACTAGTGGCTTCTCTCAAGAGCATAAGTATTTTACGGTGGGTGAACGAATTACTGTTGAGCAATTGACAGAATTGAGAATAGTTATGAGAATATCTAGGTATGGTCATGTATATAGGCATCACGTCCGAGACAAGTAGACCGACTCATGCCTGCATCTACTACTATTCACTACAAAAAAAGACACATCCGTGACATTTTGGGCCGAACGAAATTTTTTTTCTGTCATACATATGACACTTCTATGACGATAATTGTGACAAAACCCAGTATCATCATAGATGTGGTGGGCTCCTACTTCTATGACAAAAAATCATGATAGAAAATGGGCTTTTCGTCCTGGGCGGGCCGGAGACGCAGCTGCATGACATTCTTTCGGCCGTCCATGAAGGAAAAAACCGTGGTAGAAGCAAGGGGGAGGAAAATTTCGGGGAGTTCCCGGTTACGGTGGGAGGTCGGGGGGCGAGCGATGCGCGTTTCTCTCGTACACGTACGCGCGTGTGTGCGAGGCATTTGCTCTAACTAAACCCGAGCGAGGCGTTGGCTCTAACTGAACCCGAGCGATTGCACTGCCGGCTACGCGTTAGTGAACCCGAGCGATCGATCGATGGCTGTTAACTGAACCCAATCGAGCGATTCCTTCGCTACTACTGCTAACAGAAGCCGATCGATTGGATGAGCAGTGAGTGTTGCGGGGGTGGGGGGGGGGTGGGGGGTGGGGGTTGGATGAACACTGAGCGGTGGCGTTGCCTCTGGATGAACAGGACCCCGTGGTGTGGAGGGCTGGATGAACAGTAGACGGTGGAGGGGTGCCCGTGGAGGGGTGGTTGAACAGGACCCCGTGGTGTGGATGGCTGGATGAACAGTAGACGGTGGAGGGGTGCCCGTGGAGGGGTGGTTGAACAGTAGCCGGTGGAGTAGCGCGCGGTGGAGGCTGGATGAACAGGAGCCCGTGGAGGCTAGAGGAGGTCGACGGTAGCACGTGGAGGTTGGAGGAGGTCGACGGTGGAGATGAATAGTATCCCGTGGAGTCCCGTTTTGCAGTACGCCACACCCCTCCCGATGAACAGGACCCCCGTTTCGAACGTAGGAGGTCCGTTTCCTCCGTTTTGTGGTACGCCACACCCCTCCCGGTTGGCTCCCACGCGTTCCGTTGCCTCCCGATGAACACGACGCATTCCGTTGCCTCCCCATGAACACGACGACGACGCTGTTTCTCCGTTCTGACCCAGCAATGTACACGAGTCCTGGCCGTACGTATGCGCGAGTAGGCGTTCGAGACCCCGCCCGTATGTACACATACGTGGCCGTATTTTCTTTCTTGCACCCTGGCCGCTGTACGTATGTGTACATGCTATGTGCGTGCCTCTACTACGACATGTGCGCGCCTCTACTACGACACGTGCACGCCTCTACATCGACCAGTATGTATGTACAAGTTCGCGACCACAAAGACAACGCTATGCATGCTTCGACCAGGTGGGTCCCGACTGTCAGGCACTTCCTTGCCTGCGAAGATGTAGCTGGTGGGTCCCAGCAGTCAGGGGGCGAATCATTTTTTTGCCCGGACACACTTCCTTGCATGCGAAGATGTAGCCGGTGGGTCCTAGCAGTCAGGGGGGCGAATCATTTTTTTGCCCGGGCGCACTTCCTTGCGTGTGAAGGTGTAGCTGGTGGGTCCCAGCAGTCGGGGGGCGAATTGTTTTTTTTGCCCGGACGCACTTCCTTGCATGCGAAGATGAAGCTGGTGGGTCCTAGCAGTCAGGGGGAAACATTTTTTCCGCGAAATACAGTGGCTCGTCCGGTGGGTCCCAGCTGTCAGGTGGAGGAATCATTATTTTCCGCGTAATAAGGAGGCACTTCCTTGCTGCGGCCGTGGACCCAGCTATCAGCCTCTCCACGTATAGTCCACGTCCGATGGAAGTCGTCCGTTGACCACGTTGACCAGGCCGCGCCGAGAGCACCACAACGGTGGACGACGGCAAGGCCTAGGAAGGGGATGACGCGGAGCCGGGGAAGACGCGGCAGTGGAAGCCCGCGCGGAGAGGAGTGCGAGGGTTCACTGGTTTGGCTGCGGTGTGAGGCTGCCATCTCCGCAAGGCCTGGCCAGTGGTGGGAATAGTAGGGGGCGGTGAGGCCTCCGCGGCAGCACAGCCGGCCACGGGAGGCAGGAGCATGCGGCACGACCGGAGCTGCTTTGGGCGGCTGGAGTAAGAAGACCAGAGGTTGAAGAAGCACTACGGCCGTTGGATGGACATCGTACGGTCACTGGAGCTAGAATCGTTCATATTGACTAAGTTGACAAAGCCCTCCGTCCCCGTCAACTTAGTTGGCTCACAAGTCATCCTCCCACTATGGTGGGTCCCAGCTAGCAGGGGGGTATTCATTTTTTTGTGCGTAATAAGGAGGCACTTCCTTGCGTGCGAAGATATAGCTGGTGGGTCCGACATGTCAGCGGGGGGAATGTTTTTTTCACGAAATACATAGGCCCTTCCGGTGGGTCCCAACTGTCAGGTGGAGGAATCATTATTTTGCGCGTACAATCGACGGCCGATGGATGTCGTTGGTTGACCACGTTGACCAGGCCGCGCCGAGAGCACCATGGCGGTGGACGACAGCGAGGCCTAGGAAGGGACCGATACGGAGCCGGGGAAGACTCGGCAATGGTTGCCCACGCGGTGGGGAGTACGAGGGTTTACTGGTCCGGCTGCCGTCGCCGGAAAATAACAGGAGGTATGGGTGAGTAGAGGAATGGCCTGGCCAGCAATGAAGTAGGGTGGGGCGGTGCGACCTGTGTGGCAGCACAGCCGGCCACGGGAGGCGGGAGCAGGCAGTCCCACCGGAGCTGGTTTGGGCGGCTAGAGCAAGAAGATCAGATATTGAAGAAGCAGCACGGCCGTTGGATTAACATCCAACGGTCACTACTGCTAGAATCGTTTGTGGACTAAGTTGACAAAGCCAAAGTACACGTCAACCTAGTAGACCCACAAGTCAGCCTCCAAATATGTCCCAAACAGCATACACCCCGAAATTTCTAGCCATATTCAAATTAATTATAAATCTAAATATACCTTAATTTAAATTCAATGAAATTTTACCCGCACAAAAACAATGAAATTTAAAATATCAAAATCCGAAGGAAAACATTATTTTGGAACTAATTGTTTGTTTGCTGTATTTTTTCATTTTACAGCCCATTTATTATTACTTATAGCCCATTTTCTGGGCAAAATGCATCCCTCCTCGTCTTGAAAGATTTCCAGCCCAGAAGGGCGTAGAAAAGAAAGTAGGCCTACGTTGGTTATTCTGCAAAAAACAAAATAGCTGGCTAGCCATTTTCAGAAAGGAAAAAAACAAACTGGGCTGGTCATGTGCTAAACATATGAAATAAAAGCCTGGGCTAGATGGGCCATGGGTCCCGCACAACCCAGTTGATACCCTTCTCTGTCCCCAAAATTTTTTACTGCGCGCGCTGTTGGGTCCCTACTGTCATCCTCACCATGTATAGTCATCTCCTTATTCCTCTCGGTTGTTGACCATGTTGACAACACTGGAGGGCGGCGCTGCGGCGAGCGAACCAAGGCGAAGGACAATGGTGAGGCCTTGGACGTGAACGAACAGGAGCCGGGGAAGATCACAGCCAGCCGTGGGAGGCGGGAGCAGGCGGTCCCGCCGGCGCTAGTTTGGCTTTGGCGGCTCGAGGAAGAAGAGACTGAAGAAACGCGACAGACGTTGAATGTCAATCCAACGGTCAAGGTTGGCACAATCGTTTGTTGACTAAGCGGACACCAAGTAGCATACTTTTTTATATATAGGAAGAAAACTGTGAGGAAAATGCGTTCGTCTGCCGTCCTCCTCACAGGGAACGTTCACCACATAAGTGACTAGCACCCTTGGTTTTCAACCGAGAGGTCTTGGGTTCAAGTCCCAGGAACTCTCAATTTTGTCCTCCTTCCTTCCTCGCAAAAAAGGGAAAGAAAATCAAAGACTTGGGAAGGCGTACAGAACAAGCTAGTGTACCAGTAAAGAGACATTGCCGAGTTTTAGAAAAAAGAAAGACGTGCTCATATAGCTGGTTCGAATCCAAACCTAGACTATGACTATATATGGTGCTATGCTACTCTACAAGTAATGAAACTGACATATCCAACATTCGCTTCTCCTCTTCTCTACTTACTCTGCCTAGCATCAGAAGCTCTGGCCGCAGCATCCATGTCCGCTGGCTGCTCGTCCACCTGCTCTTCAGCAGGCAAGAACCAGATATGCGCCAAGTCGCCACCCATACCATCGCCTATGGGTCTCATCACACCCCCGCCGGCACGCGCACCGCAGCCGATTGATCATCGCAACCCGCTGTCGTTGGTGTGGTGCCACTGCTACAAATCACGCAGAGTCATCCGTCACGTCTCAACCACAATCCGCAACCCTGGCCGAGTCTTCTACAAATGCCCGAATCATGGGGTAATAATATGTTTAAGTGTTGTTCTGCTACTTTCAGTTGCTGATTTTTTTAATAGTTTGGTTGATGATCTTCCAATTTGATTCATGCACAAAAGGGAAGATTCGTGTGATTTGTATTTCTGGGAAGTTGTTGATGTGGGGGAATGCAACTACGCTGATTATTTGGTTAGCCGAGGAATCCCAATACCAGCAGGTTGGGGTGTTGGACAAGTATCTGAAGGAACGTCAGAAGAGGAAGATGCAGAGCAGAAGGTTAAAGATGCAGTTCCTCTGATCATGGCCAAGCAACAGCTGCTGAACGACCTTCACAGCAATGAGGAGATGAAAGAGCTTGTGAAGATAATGGGCAAAATCAATGTGCTCTGTAGGATGATTGTCTCTTTATTTGCAGTGTATGTAGCACTCATGATGTATTCAGTGGCTACGACATGAGCACTTTGCTGAAACTAGTAATGAATGAAACCTGTGTAGAAGGCTGGGCGTAGTGTTGTGAACATCTAATGATTTCTATTAACGGAAATCAGGGGGTATCCCCTTTTTCTCATATAAATATATAAATAGCAGAGGCCCTATCGGGTCAGCTTTGTTCTCATTCGAAGACGTCGAGCAAATTGCAGTCCAACATCAAACTGTGTCATCAAATTCAAGTTTCACAGCAAAATATGAGTACAACTAAACAACAATGTCATCATGTTTTAGTTGTCATACAATCACCAAACACAAATCAGCATACATAACAAGTGATGTTCTCACAGCAAAATACTAAACAACATGTTCATCAGGTTTCAGTTGTCATAGCAAACACAATTTCACATAGTAGATAAAAAAACATCTTCTGACAGGCAAATACGACAAAAGCAATGTAATCGTCATCCGCAACAGTAGCGTCAACATCTTCACCATGTGTATCAGTCTGAATCGTAATTCCCCACGGTGTCATCTTCTTCTTCGTCCTCAACGTCCTCGAATGTTGGCTTCTTCTTGATCAACTCTTGTATGTCCACAGCACGACAGGCAATCTTTTCGCTGGCGTCATTGACGTGATGGTTTTCAAAGTTATTAGGAACATCTGTGTTATCTTGTACATCAGGAGTAGTGTAAGCCTCATCTTGTTGTGCAACTTCATTAAACGAATTCCTCTGCTCAAACATTTGCAATATTCTCCAGTCATCGCTACGTGCAAATGTGTCTTCCAAGAAAAATATCTGTGTTGCTTGATTTGCCAAAATAAAAGGCTCGTTGGTCTGGTACGCCGCCTTGACATTGATGGATTTGAAATAATCATCATTTCTGGGTTTTGCGATCCTGGAAAACAAGTTATACCAACGACAGCACAACAGAACCACACACCGATGATCGTCGAAACTGGAGATATACTACAACTAAACAATGTCTGCTATGTTAGCATACATTTCAGTTGTTTCTTTGTCATATGTATCCGTGCTCATGATGGCACTATTTTGTGTCTTCCCGCCTTCGTCTCGTGCAAGGGTGTTGTAGCGCACATCTCCAACAATGCAAGATTCATAATGTCTTACCTGAGTATCAGGACCCATTGCTAGTGAGTAAAGGGCATCATCAACTGCCTGCCCATCCTCCCGCATCTTCTTAACCTATGGTTAGAAAATAGACAAGCTGGCCATCTTATGTACTCAATATATTAAAAAAACTGACAGTGCACTTCAAAAGCTTACATGGTTCTTGAACCATTTTGCAAATCCTGCCATAAGTAGTTTGTCAATGTTTCTTGGATTTTGTGGCAGTAACTCCTCTTTGTAGATGCCGCACAACATAGAGATCGCGTCAAACATCTAAATATATAAGAATGTGCTGCAAGTTTAGTAGATTACGATGTATAAGCTGCAGTACTGCACTTACTTGATATAAGGTAGTATCTCAGGATAGTTATTCAACACATACCAAACCATTTTGTCCAAATATTTAGGTTTGTCCTCTTGTCGACTCTTCCCTGTAACTCGAACAAAATAATCGAAAACATTGAGCCCGGGATTGTCTTCACCCACCTCTTTGCTAAGCTGATCAGCTGTTTCAATGTATTTTGAGTAGAATGTCAATGCTTCTGTAGCAATGTAGGCCTCTGCAATGGAACCCTTGGGTCTAGCTCTGTTCCTAACATAGCCCTTGAAAGTGCCTAGCCGCCTTTCAATAGGGTACATCTAGCCATACTGTACTGGACCTCTAAGTAGTTCCTCATCAGGTACATGAACAGCCAAATGCACCATCACATCAAAGAAGGCTGGAGGATATATCTTCTCAAGGTCACATAGGATAGTTGGTATCTTATCTCTAAGACGCTCCAAAGCATCTATCCTGATATTCCTACTACAGAGTTCCCTGAAGAATTGTCCCAACTCTGCAACTGCTCTGTATAAGTCAGGGCGGCCCAATCCTCTAAGGATAACAGGTAAAACCCTTTGAAGTAGGACGTGGCAGTCATGAGTTTTCAACCCTTGTACCTTGTTTCCATCTGCACTGACTCTCCTTTCAGGGTTGGAAGCAAATCCATGTGGTAATCTCACACGTGACAGGACCTCGCAGAATTCTTTTCTTTTTACCTTGTCCAAGACATACACAGCTGGTGCCATATCTCGTGGTTTACCTTCATCTTGCACCTGCAAATCCTTTCTGATACCCAGGTGTGTCAAATCAATCCTAGATTTTAAGGTATCTTTCGTCTTGCCTTCAATATTAAGAAGTGTGCCGATAATGCTGTCACATATATTTTTCTCGATGTGCATCACATCAAGATTATGCCGCAGATCCAAATCTTTCCAATACTCCAAGTCCCACAAAGTGGACCTGCGGGAAAACAATAATCTCTCTTCTACCCTGCCACACTTCCTTTTCCTGCTACCATTACCAGGATGGTTTCCTGGTGTAATATGCCCGACCTTCTCTAATTCCACTTGCAACTCATCGATGGTGAGCCTCTTTGGCGCATCACGGTTTTCATGCTTGCATTGAACACATGTCTTCGGTATTTTCTAGGATGCGGCTTGTCCTTGGCAAGGAAACAACGGTGTCCAATGTAACAGATCTTGCTAAGTATTGCGTATGACAGCGGATTCCTGTCACAGCGAACACATGCATTGTAACCATGTTTCGTTTGCCTTGACATAGTGCCCAGAGCCGGATAATCATGGATGCACCAAATTATAATAGCACGCAGAAAGAAATCAGCTGGTGGGCTGCTATATAGGTCTCTAGTGAGAACACCCTTCCATAGCTATTGAAGTTCCTCCACAAGAGGCTCCATGAACAAATCAAAATCCTTTCCAGGACTTTTTGGACCTGGGATGAGCAAGTCCATCATGTAGTTTGGTTCTTTGGTGCAGACATTTGGAGGCATGTTGTAAGGGATAACAAGCACTGGCCACATGCTATATATGGCACTCTGGTGGCCAAATGGGTTAAATCCATCTGAAGCTAAGCCAAGTCTAATGTTTCTCGGGTCAGCAACAAACTCTTTGTGTTTATCATTGAAGCTTTTCCACTCACTACCATGAGATGGATGGCTCATTACATTCTGATCTCTGTACTCCTAGTTCCCAGAATGCCACAGTACATCCTCTCTTGTTTCAGCATCATGAAACAACCTCTGCAATCTTGGTGTAATTGGAAAATGTCTCAGAACATTATGAGGAATCCTCTTCATAGCATCGCCTTCTTTCCATCTTGATGATTTGCATTTTGGGCATTCACTTAAGTTGGCATAATCCTTCCGGAACAGAACACAATTATTCTTACAAACATGGATCATATCATATCCAATTCCAACTGCACGAAGGAAATTCTTCATTTTACTGTAGGTGTGTGGCAGCTCAGATGCATCTGGGAAAGATTTGCGGAAAGCAGCCAACATCACATCGAATGATTTGTTGGTCATCCGCTTAGATGTCTTCACCTGAAGAAAGGTGACCATAGCTGAGAATACTGACAGCTTATTTCCTGGGGTGACAGCAACGTTGCATTGTTCCAACATACGGGCCCACCATTTTTCTTCTGTAGGTGAAAGTTCACGAAATGCACGAACATTTCGTAGCATTGTTTCAATGTTGGTCAAACTCACTGGCTCCGCCACCACCACCTCCTCCTCCTCTTCCACCTGAGCATCAAGCAGATCAAGATGGTGATCTGCTGCTTCCACGTAGTCAATAACATTGACGTTCACAGCTTCACCATGATGAACCCACCTAGTATATGTGACCGACATCCCATACAAGTGTAGATGATTTTGCACAGTTGACTGGGGTCTTGTAAATGAATTCATAGAACTGCTACACGGGCAGAACACATCTGATTTCGGACCACCGTACTCAGCTCTGATAAAGTTCATGAAGTTTTCAACCCCCTCAACATATGCAGCGGAGAATCTTCGAGCATAAGTTATCCAAGTCCTGTCCATCTGTTAGACATACAAATTAGTTCTTCTACTAGATATTACAGGAAAAACATATATGCTTTTTTATGAAGTCCATAAAAAATACCTAGGTCGATGTCTAAAGCTATGGCAAGATATTTGGACGAGCAGATCTAAGTAATGAAATATATGTAAAGCTAATTCAACAAACTTATTTGAGTGCCAAATTATGGCAGGCTGTTTCAGCAGTCAATGAGGCCGAGCACACAGCCATCGAACTATCGAAGGCCATCGCAGCAACAAAGATCGAGTATAAAATGGTGTAGAGCTATTTCACCTACCAGATTAGCTACTAGACCATGGCAATCTACGTCACAATAAATATATGGCAGGATATTTTAGCAACTAATCGGCCTTGGCATGCCATCTCAGCTAAGCAGATTGAGTGCAGAACAGGGCAAGGAAGCTTCTTAAGCAGAGCATATTGACAGTAAACTACTTCGGCAAACAGTGAGATTAACAGCGTCTATCAGCTAACATTCAGCGCTACACCGACATGAACGGGGCCTCAGTCTAGAATGCGCGTACCGTGGGAGAAGCTGACCGCCGTGCGTCTCCACACGAACGTCGCTAGCGGTGGCGGCGCTGACCGCTGTGCGCCTCCACAAGAACATAGCCAGAGGTGGCGACACGGCTAGAGGACGACACGTATCGGCGCGGCGGGGAGGGCGGCTTTGGCAGAGCGAATGGAGTGGAGGGGGACAGGGGGGAGGGGGTTTGGGGAATATTATTGGTTAGTTGGCCGAAGGGCGGTTGAATCGTATTTGGGGGGAATTTTTGGGTGGGGAGGGGGGAGGATTTTCGCGTGGTGGGGGGGGGGGAGTTTGGCGCATGGTCGGTTTCTCCAAGTGTAGTCCCACGTGTCAGTGAAGAGGCAAGCCGAAGCGCGTTCCGTTTGCGTGAGACGTGTGCAGGACCGAACGTGTGTGGGGTGCAATGCGATCGCGACAGGAGTGCTGTGAGTGTACCGCCTTTTTTCCTTTTAAACTAGGTGCTTCGCCCCCTCAAAATTTTTTTTTGCTTCGTGCGATCCATCGATACTACTACTAGTAATCCGGTAATCCCGACTAAAATGGCGCGACCGGGTCTTTTCCCGCGCGATATGCTGGGAGGTTGGCTTAGTTGGGGTTTTTTAGGACGAGTAATGCTACACCTACGTAATCCCAGTTACGTAATTAACATAATGTGAAACGTGTGAGCTGTTGATTGTAGATTGGGGGGAGGGAGGGGCCCACCACCATGAAAATCAGGGGAGGAGAGGGAGAGAGGAAATTTACGTTAACCCTTTCGTAGGTTCCCGTAGATGTAGAAAGATGTGAAATGCGTGAATGTGTAGTGGACGTACTATTGGAGTGCCTAAGCTAATTTGTCTATGTATAGACCCTATGTGTTTATTTTACTTCGCATGTTAGATTTGTCTCGGTTCAATAAAAAGCAGAGTTGGTGATGATGGTGTGCCTGTCATCCTGCAATATAGGCCGTCCGATCTATATCTAACGGATAGGAAGGAAACTATGACAATTTACCCGCACTCCTCTCCACATTTGCAGATAAGGCTTTCCCTTGTTCATCCTATTCCCCCACAAGATCTTTATCTTCCGTGCAACGCACGGGCATCTTGCTAGTACTCCTACAATATGTATATTATTGTGAAAGTTCATATACACCGGCCGAGATTAATGCAAACACGGCAGATTTTCATTACATTTCGAACTTTTATAGGACAGAAAAATAAAAGAAACCCGACCCTAAAACTATTCTACGGCGGCGACCGACGTTCTCCATCTGCGATCTCTATGTACGGGGGCGGGGTTCAAGACCCGTGAAGTGAAGGTGCGGTCTCCGGCGAGGAAGAGTAGACCACAGGATACGGACCGGCCAGTTGGCAGACCACGCCCTGCCGCCTCCCATGCCCTACTCATCCTCGGAGGAGTCCCCGACCTCGGCGGTGCTGGACGTTGCACGGCGGCAAGTAGGACGCGTGGCTGACGGTGCTCCCGTCGTAGGCCGCCAGCGTGGCCACCGCTTGTGCGGTCGCGTCCGCGTCCGGCTACGCCGCTATTGCGTCGCGAGAGGCGACTTAAGCGAGGGCGGCGACCTCGAGCTTCATCCCCGAAGACAAGCTCTCCCACAGAGCATTCGCACTTGCGGTCATGGCAGATGTGGTGCCAGGTAGGAGGACGATGCGCTATGGTGTGGAGGTTAGCTGGGCGTTGCCACTTTAAGTAGCGCATTCCAGTGAGGCCAAGCGTCCGGGTGCGTCATTAAGTCGCCGGAGTTGGTTCCTCAGGCACCGAGCCTCTTAACGACGACATACGAACGGACGGCATGAATGCGGGCATCTGGCGCCGGCTGGGAATGCACCGCGCGATGGTGCGAGGGACGAGGGTTTTAGTGTGCTAGGGTAGTCAGTTGCGGTCATGGCAACGTTGGAGATGCCCTTTGCTCACATGCGATCCCCGCATGTCATTGAAAAAGCAAGACGACCCGTCATGGTCTCAGGTCTAGAGGATGCAGTTGGCCGTGCTACACCACTCCGCGAACGCGTCGTGGCGCCCCGTGCGTCCTCGACGAGCCGGGTGTTGGGGTGTGTTTGGATTGTGGCCAAAGTGCACCTTACCAAAATTTTGGTCATGACCCAAAGATTGGTCTTTGTTTGGATGGTTGCCATTTTTTGGCATGCCAATGAACTCTAGCCAACTCTAGTTCATTTTTCTTGCCAATGTCGGCCAAATCATGGGCAACCAATACCTCAACCAAAATTTTGGTCATGACCCAAAGATTGGTCTTTGTTTGGATGGTTCCCATTTCTTTGGCATGCCAATGAACTCTAGCCAACTCTAGTTCATTTTTCTTGCCAATGTCGGCCAAATCATGGGCAACCAATACCTCAACCAAAATTTTGGCTACCCAATGCTTTGATGGGGCAACCTTGGGCACAAACCAAACATACCGTTGGTCGTGCCACATCACTAACGCCACCCTCGGCACACTGAAACCGACCGTGTCTAGCGATGATATGAGCGTGTCGCTCACCGCGGTCGCCGTCTCCAGAGGTGGTGCTAGAGCTGTGCCCCGTTGTTGGCCCCAACGACCCACATGAATGGTTGTTGGTGGCGAGGAGGTCGTGGGCCAGCTCCTCCATTGGACTAGTCTGCGCTACGTCGTCCCGACGGGTGTGCCCCACATGTCGGTTTCCCTGTTTTCCTGGCCATATTCGAGCGCCAGTGCTCCGCGTTGCGCATTAGGCCTTTCACTATGTAGGCCAAGTGAGACAACTTATTGTTTATTTGAGCCGTTCAAGTATAATCATGTGGCGTTTGCTTATTTCTCATTCCTCTCCAACTCTCTTCTCCATCGATCATGTCGCCCTCCAGTCGAGTCCATCCTCCCGCATGCCTCATTTGAACATTCCACCGAGTATCATTCGCATGTACCCACCCTAGTCCTCTTTCAATAGATCTCCGGACCACGAGATGAAATCGAGAGGGAATGAGTGGGGGCACGTGATACCTAAGGCGGATTCAAAATTTTGAACCAGTGATCATAGCATCCGCAAATCATATATAAAGGGTATTCAATGTTTGTTTCGTTTTTGAATGTACAATATACTCCCTCCTATCCTTTCTAGTTTACATATAAGTTTTATGTGTAGTAAAAGTATCTCTACTTTGATCAAAAAGGTATCAACATTCAACAACATTCGTATGTACTCCTAGATTTGTACTCGAGATGGTTTCCAATTTGACTATTGACAAGATTAATAGTACATGAGATGTATAATGTGAAAATTATATCATTGGAAACTCCTTTCACATACGAATTTGACCGTATGCTTTGTGTAAGTTGCATGTCATATATTATTACTCTATAACATTTGGTCAAAGTTAGCCTTGAAAAAACGCATTAGACCCTGTATGCTTTGTGTAAGTTGCATGTCATATATTATCACTCTAACATTTGTGTAAGTTGCATGTCATATATTATTACTCTAAAATTTGGTCAAAGTAGTATAGTGGAAGTGGATCCTCTGACGGAGGTATCCCTGCCTTACCCTCCCTTTCGGTCACTTACTGGCAGACCCCATGCTTGCTAGGCCCCGCATGTCAGTTACTTAATGGGTTCGGCCACGTCAGGGGATCCTCATCCGTAGTATACTCCCTCTGTTTTTATTTACTCCGCATAAAATGGAGGGAGTGGTGGTATAATAAATGACGCGGGCGGGGGAGGGGGAGGGATGTCGGTTCGCTCTCAACTACGGTCCCACAAGCGAGCAAAAACGCAAGACGAAGCGCGTTCCATTTGATGAGCGATGTGGAGGGTCCAGCGTGCTGGGATGCAACGCGAATGCGACAAGAGCGATGTACAGTCAAAACCGATTGACCGGTCGTCACCGGAACCACTATTCACACCAGAACCTTCGTTGCTCGGCCTATGCCAGCCACTACCCTAAAACCACACCAAATCTCCAGCTCATTCCCCCACCTTTCGATCCCCTAGCTCGCATCAAGCGTCCCTTAGTTTGCCGGAAAGCCATGGTGCGCTGCAAGATCACTTACTACAAGATGCTGACGCCGGAGCGCCGCGCAGAAATCGCGGCGGCGGTCGGCGCCACAGACCTCCGTACCCAAGCTCGCTTTGCGGCAGGCCAATCCCCGAGTTCTCTGGAGCCAAGCTACGAGGAGGAGGAAGCTGATCCAATGTTCATGGCGAAGGTCGCGGCGCAGAAGGCCCCCGATGGGTATGAGACGATGGACGTCGACTTCGTGCCGGCGTCCGAGTCCCCCATGGTGCAGGCGGACCAGCGGTTCAACATGGCGATACTAAAGGAGGACTGGGAGGCAGAGGCTCAACTCACTAGTAGAAAAAGGGTCAAACATGAAGCACATCAGTGCCGGTTTGTATTTGAGCCGGCACTAATGTATACATTAGTGCCGGTTCCAACGGCTAGCCAGACCGCTTTCATTAGTACCGGTTCGTGGCGAACCTTTAGCACCGGTTCGTGCCACGAACCGGTACTAATGAGAGTGGTGGCAGGATGTTGTCAGAATGGGGCCCCTCCAGCCCCTTTAGTACCGGTTCTTGGCACAAACCGGTACTAAAGGTCATCCTACATAAACCCTTCGTCCACCCGAGCTCGCTCTGTTCTTCCCCTTTCCCCTCTCCTCTCTGTTCTTCCCCTCTTCCTCTCGAGCTCATCACACATTTTGCCCAAAATTTGTCAAGATTTGAAGGCCCCCATCCATTCAAATGATCACAAAGGTTAGCAACTTTGTCCTTTCATCTCTCATTGCTAGATTAGCTCTTGCAATGCTTTATATAGTGATTAATTTGTGAGTTTAGTAATTTGGGAGGATATATATATATATGTGTGCTAGTATTTGATTTATATGCAATTTGAGGTCAAAAATAACACTTAGTTTGCATATGTAGGTGTGGTTTACTTAGTGCCTTATAAATCTCCATCGTAGCCACCGTCGATCTCCTGCACCGTCTCGTCGCCGGCACCACCTTGTGGTGAGCCTTTTGTTCATGAAATTTTATATAAAAATTGATGTTTGTGTGATTTGGATATATAGTTACTCGTATAATTATCTTACCCGTATGTTGTTTGTTATACATATAGTGCTATGGTTTTGATATCCGTCCCCGTCGACCCTAGTCCTTGTTATGATTCGGATGTGGTATGTATATTCTCTTTTAAAACTAGTTGCATTTCGTGTTTATGACAAATTATGCCCATCAAGTTGACATAGAAATTTTTTCTAGGAGGTATGTGAACCGGAAATTCCAACCGACCCTATTGCCGAGAGGTTAAATTTAGTTGAAAGAGAAAACAAGTACTTGAAAGAAAAATTGAAAAGAATTGAGGGGGAGAAGATGGAATTGGAGTTGCATGTTGCCGATGTCGTCGATGATCACAAGATCAAGATGGAGAAAATGCGCTTGAAGATTAGAAAGATTAGAAAATATGCCATCGATAGTGAGGCTTGGTATCATTATGCTGTTGGATCCATTGTTACCTTAGTTGCGATCTTGATCGTATTTGTTGTTGCATTTAAATGCTTTAGCTAGAGAGTTATTTGTTTGTTGCATTTAAGTGTTGTATGAACTTTATGTATGAACTTGTATTAATTTGGTCTATTCGGTGTTGTGTAATGAAGATGAGCCGGCAATGGATGTACGATGACCGATGCTCTCCCCAGTTCGTTGAGGGCGTGCATACTTTTCTGCTTGCGGTTGAGGCAAACAAGCGGGCGGATGGTTTTATGCCTTGTCCATGTGCTCGCTGTAAGAATGGTCACAATTACTCTATGTCAAGAACCATTCACGTCCACCTGTTTAAGTCCGGTTTCATGCCCCATTATAATGTTTGGACCAAGCACGGAGAAAGAGGGGTTATGATGGAACACAATGAAGAAGAAGAGGACGACGACAGCTATCCTGGCCATGGGTTCCCTGAATACGATGATACAACAATGGGGGAAGAAGCTGAGCCGGTAATGCGGGAAGAAGCTGAGCCGGCAATGCGGGAAGAAGCTGAAGAAGAGGCATCAGATGAGCCCGTTGATGATCTAGGTCGGGCCATTGCCGATGCAAAGAGAAACTGCGCAAGTGATTTGGAGAAGAAGAAGTTGCAGCGCATGTTAGAGGATCACAAAAAATTGTTGTACCCGAATTGCGTAGGTGACAAGAAAAAGCTGGGCACCACACTGGAATTGCTGCAATGGAAGGCAGAGAATGGTGTATCTGACAAGGGATTTGGAAAGTTGCTGGTAATGATAAAGGATATGCTTCCAAAGGACAACGAATTGCCCGAGAGTACATACGAAGCAAAGTAGGCTGTCTGCCCTCTAGGGTTAGAGGTGCAGAAGATACATGCATGCCCTAATGATTGCATCCTCTACCGCGGTGAGTACGAGGATTTGAACGCTTGCCCGGTATGTGGTGCATTGCGCTATAAGATCAGCCGCGATGACCCTGATGATGTCGAGGGCCGGCGCCCCAGGAAGAAGATTCCTGCCAAGGTGATGTGGTATGCTCCTATAATACCACAGTTGAAATGTTTGTTCCAAAACAAAGAGCATGCCAAGGCGATGCGATGGCACAGAGAAGACCGTAAGAAAGACGGAAAGTTGAGAGTACCCGCTGACGGGTCGCAGTGGAGAAAAATCGAAAGAAAGTACGGGAAGGAGTTTGCAGATGACGCAAGGAGCGTATGGTTTGGTCTAAGTGCAGATGGCATTAATCCTTTTGGGGAGCAGAGCAGCAACCATAGCACCTGGCCTGTGACTCTATGTTTGTATAACCTTCCTCCTTGGTTGTGCATGAAGCGGAAGTTCATTATGATGCCAGTGCTCATCCAAGGCCCTAAGCAACCCGGCAACGACATTGATGTGTACCTAAGGCCATTAGTTGAAGAACTCTTACAACTGTGGAATGGAACAGGTGTACGTGAGTGGGATGAGCACATGGGGGAAGAATTTGACCTAAGGCGTTGCTGTTCGTGACCATCAATGATTGGCCTGCTCTCAATAACCTTTCAGGACAGACAAACAAGGGATACCGCGCATGCACGCACTGTTTGGACGATACCGACAGTATATATTTGGCTAATAAGAATGTGTACCTGGGACATCGTCGATTTCTTCCGAGCAGGCATCCCGTAAGAAAGAAAGGCAAGCATTTCAAAGGTGAGGCGGATCACCAGACGAAGCCTCGCCACCGTACTGGTGATGATGTACATGATATGGTCAAGGATTTGAAGGTGGTCTTTGGAAAGGGTCCTGGTGAACAACCTGTTCCGAATGACGCTGACGGACGTGCACCCATGTGGAAGAAGAAATCTATATTTTGGGACCTGCCCTATTGGAAAGACCTCGAGGTCCGCTCCGCAATCGACATGATGCACGTGACGAAGAATCTTTGTGTGACCCTGCTTGGCTTCTTGGGCGTGTATGGGAAGACAAAAGATACACCTGAGGCATGGGAGGACCAGCAACATATGCACGGAAAAGACGGCATGCATCAGGGTCATGCAAGCTACGCTCTTACCAAAGAAGAGAAGGAAATCCTCTTTGAATGCCTGCTCAGTATTAAGGTACCGTCTGGCTTCTCGTCGAATATAAAGGGAATAATAAACATGGCAGAGAAAAAGTTCCAGAACCTAAAGTCTCATGACTGCCACGTGATTATGATGCAACTGCTTCCGGTTGCATTGAGGGGGCTTCTACCGGAAAACGTTCGATTAGCCATTGTGAAGCTATGTGCATTTCTCAATGCAATCTCTTAGAAGGTAATCGATCCAGAAATCATACCAAGGTTACAGAATGATTTGGTGCAATGTCTTGTCAGTTTCGAGTTGGTGTTCCCACCATCCTTCTTCAACATCATGACGCACGTCCTAGTTCACCTATGCGAAGAGATTAACGTTTTGGGTCCTGTATTTCTACACAATATGTTCCCCTTTGAGAGGTTCATGGGTGTCTTAAAGAAATATGTTCATAACCGTGGTAGGCCAGAAGGAAGCATCTCCAATGGCCGTCAAAATGAGGAGGTCATTGAGTTTTGTATTGACTTTATTCCTGACCTTAAGCCGATTGGTGTTCCTGAATCGCGGCATAAGGGCAGACTGGATGGAAAAGGCACGCTAGGAGGGGAACAAATAATATGTATGGACGGACATTCTCTCACTGAAGCACACTACACAGTTCTACAGAATTCCGCCTTGGTGGCTCCGTATATGGATGAACACAAGAATTTGCTACGCTCCAAACACCCGGAGCGGTCTGATGACTGGATTACACGTGAACAAACCAGGAGTTTCGCCAGCTGGTTGCAAGCACATACCATGCATGACACCTCTATTGAAGATGACCTGTACTTGCTGTCCCAGTTACCATCTTCGAATATAATGAATTTCAAAGGGTACGAGATAAATGGTAATACATTTTACACGATCACCCAAGATAAGAAGAGCACCAACCAAAACAGTGGTGACCACTTTGATGCAGAAACCAAGACGGGAAAGGAAACATATTATGGTTATATACAGGACATATGGGAACTTGATTATCGACGTGGTTTGAAGGTCCCTTTGTTTCGGTGCAAATGGGTCAATATGACATGAGGCGAGGTAACGGAAGACCTGTAGTACAGAATGATAACAGTGGATCTCAACAATCTTGCGTATGCAGACGAACCATTCGTCCTAGCCAATGATGTGGCACAGGTTTTCTATGTGAAGGACATGTCTACCAAGCCAAGAAAAAGAAAAGATAAGGAAGTGAATGCATCATACAATGAGCCAAAGCGGTACATAGTTCTTTCTGGGAAGAGAAACATCGTGGGAGTGGATGACAAGACAGACAAGTCAGAAGATTATGAAAAGTTTGATGAAATTGCTCCATTCACAGTGAATATTGACCCGAGCATCCCGTTAAATGATGAAGATTTTCCATGGCTACGATGCAAAGGGACACACGCGAAGAAAAAGTTTCACACCCAAAGATCTGGGATGTGATCGGCTTAACTATCATCACTTTCTTCTGTGTTTCACACCCAGGAGGGAATCTCTGTAATAGTTAGGGTAGCTAGTTATGTGTTTTGGCATTTGAAACGCGAAGAAATTTTATGTGCAAGCAAATTCTTTCATGCATTTACTGATTTTTTCAGCTAAATGGCCCTGAAATTGAAAAGCATTTCAAATGAACTCAGAAAAGGATGAAAGTTGGCATGGTATCATAATTTCACCCACATAGCATGTGCAAAAAAGTAGAGAGGGTTACCGCAAAAACTGGATGCACTTCGTGTACAAAATGGACAATCTGTTTCGAAGTATCAGGGTTTCGGACGAAAACTCATCCGTTACAAAGGCATTTCATTTTTTAAATAACCTAAGCATTACCAAATTGAATATAATGATAAAACACACTAATATTAAACATAAGAAAAAAGAATCACTGAAAAATCTATTTTCAAAGTTAAGTTATTCACAAAAATAAAAAAAGAAAAAAAAAGAAAAAAGCCCACCTACTGGGCCACAGCGGCCTGCATACGTACGACTAGAAACCCAAATTCAAGTTGGGCCAGGATGCAGGCCCGCTAGCCCAGTAGGCCCAACAGGGCATCGCATAAGAGGTAGGCCCAGAAGGCCTGCTTAAGAGAGGAGCTTGAGACAGCAGCGACGGCGGGGCTTATAAGCAGGTGCGAGTGCCCCTCGGCTAGCGAGGTGGGACTAAACTTTTGTGCCCCTCACCTGGCAGCGCACACCCTTTAGTACCGGGTTGTGGCATCAACCGGTACTAAAGGGGGGGGGGGCTTTAGTACCGGTTGGAGCCACCAATCGGTACTAAAGGGGGTCGCTTCCCGCCGCTTGGCCTGGCCAAAACAAGCCTTTAGTACTGGTTGGTGGCTCCAACCGGTACTAAAGGTGTCCCCTATATAAGAAACACTTCGAAAATTTTCAGTTTCTCATCTCCCACTTCTCTCTGCCGCCGCCCCGTCCCGCGCCGTCGCCGCCCCTGTCGCGCCGTCCCCGTCGACTCCGCGACGCCCCCGTCCTCGTCGCGTCGTCCCCGTCGACTCCGCGGCACCCCCGTCGCCGGCCTGTCGCCACACCAGCCCGTCGCCGTCCCGGTCGCCGCACCGACCCGTCGCCGATCCCCTCGCTTCGCTGTCGCCGTCGCCTTTGGATCGACCTCGCCTCGCCGTCGCCGTCGCCTCGACCTTGCCCGCGCGCGCTGTGAGCCCCTTCCCCGGCCCCTCTCCTCCCTCCAATCGATCAAAGCCACACCGGCGCCGGCGCCGACCGTAGGGCACACACACACGCGCGCACACACACACTACATGCACACACACACACACTACACACACTAGACATGCACACACACACAATTTTTCTGTTTTTAGCTTTTAGTTTTTTCTGTTTTTCGTACAAAGTTTTAGATGAATTAATTAATTAGATTAGATTAATGTCAAATAGTATATAGAAATGTTAGTTATAATATATATAATGTCAAATGTTATAGAAATGTTAGTTATATAGAAATGTTAGAAATTTTGGAAATGTTAGTTTTAGCTAGCTAGATGAATTAGATTAATTTCAAATTGTTAGATGATGATCGATGTTTTTTTAGTTTCTTATATTTTTAGTTATAAAATTTAGATTTTGCATATATGAAATCATCACAATCCATCATTTAAAAAATGTCACTTTACTTTTGCGGCATATAGTATTTTGTTGTCGATGATGCCCGGCCCGCATCCTCGCCGTCGACACGTCCGCGACGACGTCCAGCTGACCCATGTCCGGGACTGGGCTCCGCCGGGCTGGCACTGGGAGGTGCTGCCTGGAGGGGCGTGCCGCTTGATGAGGAACCCGGCCCCGGGTCACATCGTCGACCCTGATCTCGTTTGGTGGTGTTCGCGTGGGCCAGTTTCGGTGCGGAGGGAGCCGGCCCCGCCGGAGGTGGTACGTCGTCGTGTCAGGGAGGAGGACGAGCACGTCCATCGCTACATGGTTGCATTAGAGGGCGGCAGGTTCTCCAATGCCTGGCAGTTTCTTCAGGGATCTCACTTCAGCTATGATCCTGTGAGGGTTCCTTCTCTTTGGGTGTCCACCGCCTAGCCAGTGATGTACTATTCAATATTATATATTATTCGAGACGATGTATTCGAGATTAAATCTATTATTCGAGACGATGTATTCGAGATTAAATTTATTATTCGAGACGATGTATTCGAGATTATATTTATTATTCGAGACGATGTATTCGAGATTAAATCTATTATTCGAGACAATGTATTCGAGATTATATCTATTATTCGAGACGATGTATTCGAGATTATATCTATTATTCGAGATTATACTAAATTGTTTTATATTTCTTTTGTCATAGTTAAATAAAAGCTATGGCGGATAATACCGACAGAGAGAGAGAACAGACCATGTTCGATATCATACGCGGGCCAGATGATGATCAGAATGAAGAAGATTTTGACGGCTCCGAATTTCTAAACAACACCGGAGAGGGTGATATGATATTTGATTGCGACGACCGAGAAGATGAAGTCATGAAATACGACGAAGAACATGTTGATCCTGAAACAACAAACACCGGCGACGTATATATATTTATATAAGCGGGAATCTGGTGATCATCACATGTTTTAAATGAGTTGAAGATATATTAACGAATCGATCTTTCTTCTTTCAGCCATCCGGATCGAGCAAATCTTCAGGCAAAAGGACGAAACGAGGCCCGAACAAAAAGTTGAAGGAGGGCGTAAAGTACAATATCGAGGCATTCAAACCTAATGGCGAACCATTAGCACCTAAGAAGATTGCGGACAAGTTCGTTCGTCAGTGCGGAGTTCTTGTGAAGGACCAACTCCCGATCTCCCTTCAAGAATGGAGAAAGCCAGCAAAGCCACGTCCAAATGTTACTTTTGTCGACGAGAATAAAAAAAACTCCTTTGGGATACTCCCATGGAACATTTCACCCTACCAGATCATTTCACAGAAGCAGATGTGCGGAAAGTCAAGGACACTGCTTTTAGGAAGATGGCGGTTGCATTCAAGAACCACAAGAGAACGACGTGGGAGAAGTACGTCAAGGGAGGAAGGAAGACTCCAGTATTCGAGGGGATACTAGAGAATCAAAGTGCTCATTGGGACGATTTCATGAAATTCAAGGATTTAGACTTAGCTAAGGAATGGTCGAGAATAAACAAGAAGAATGCCGAAAAAAGGATAAGTTCCATAAGCTGGGGCCAGGTGGCTACGTGGTGGCAATGCCTAAGTGGGATAAGTCTGAGAAAGAGATGGAGGATGCAAGTGTCACTCCGGTTACTAAGAGCTGGCCCCCCAGGTGCAGGACTTGGTTCTATGCGCATGGGGGGGAGTTGGACCCGAAGACAGGCAATGTTTCGACGAAGGCATGTCTGAACGGAGCCGATGATGCGCTACTTGTTGCAATAGAAGAGGATCGATCGAGGGTGTTCCAGCCCAACAGAGAGAATGACGAGCTTACGCATGCCCCGGGAAATCCTGAACACCCGGGAAGAACATGAGGCAAGGGCGCTATTCCGTGGTATGAGGGGTTTTCGGACTGGAACGCCGACTACAGAACCCGTGCGAGAAAGAAGATTGCGGAGGAGAAGAAGAGGAAGATGGAGGAGGAGCAGAGGAAGCGGGACTATGAACGCCTTCAAGGCCTAGAAGCAAGTCAAGCGGAATTGGCAGCTAAATTCTAGCGGCAGCAGGAGCAGATCGACTCACTTAGCCAGCAAAGGGGGTCTCAGCAGCTGCAGCAGCTAGCGGATGATCCAACATTGGATACCACCGCCCCATCCATGCCGAGAAGCAGCGTGGGTTCCGCCCCGGGCGACGCAGTGCTGGATAGATACCCCGTGGATGACATCACGGAGAACACTAACTGCGAGCTACACTTCAAAATGAAGAACATATCCATGAAGGTGGCGGACGCCGTTGCTTTTTCAAATTCCCCCGAGGCAACCTTCCATTGCGACCCGATTCCAGCAGGCTATGCTCGTGTCTTGGTTGATGAGGTGGTGGACCCATATTCGGAGCTACAGCTTGACATTCCTGGAGGTGACGACGAGCACACATTGGGAGAGGCCATACATCATGTCATCCTATGGAGAAAGGATTGCATCATCTTTCGAAGGCCACCGACACCGCGTCACCCGACTCCTCGTCGAAGTCCGCCACCGAGTCAGCAGACTCCCGCTCCAAGTCCACCAACGCGTGAGGCCACTCCTCCTCCTCCAAGTCCGGCAAAGTGTCAGGCCACTCCTCCTCCAAGTCCGACACAGCGTCAGATGTCCACTCCTCCTCCAAGTCCGGCACAACCTCGGGCCACTCCTCCTCCAAGTCCGGCACAGCTTCAGGCCACTCCTCCTCGTCCAACTCAGCCCCGTCAGCCGTCTCCGCCGCCTCAGCAATCGCAGAAGAGACACCCCGCACTATGGTGCGTAGGTACGGGTCGAGATGATAGTACAGGAAGTACAGGCGGAGCCAAGCGATATAAATATGGTCCAAACCTCAGTACTCCTCTTCCTGTGAGGGCTTACGACAGGACCGAGGAGCAAACCAATGCTATAGTGCGGGCAGAAGTCGACGCCCATTTTGGACCGAAACCGCCACCGCCGCCAAGGGAGAAAGTGCCTGTGGAAGTAGTTGACCACTTCATTCGTATGGCTCAACCACCAGCTCCTAAGCCTGTTGACACAGACTATGAGCGCCACATCAGGAAGTTACATCGACAACGTCTACAGAAGGAGGCGAGTTTGAGCTCGAGCAAACAACAAGCAGCTGTCAAAAAATGCGGGAAAACCGTTGCCCAGCTGGGAAAACAGGCGGCGCAATCGATCCCCCCGCTTGTTGTGCCGCCAACAACACGTGACAGTACGCGCGCCCAATATTATTGTGGCCAAACAGTTTACGTTCCTGAGGTGGGCGATGTGGTAATAACCCAGGAGCATATAATGCAGGCTGAAGAACTCAAGATCACTGTTGGACAACTCCTCGAGATCGAGGACATGCCTCTGCTTACAGAGGAGGAAATAAAACGGAAATATGTCCGGGGCCAACCTTTGGTCGAGCCAGAAGATGTCAAGAAGCTCCCAACGAGAATGTATGAATTGCATCAATGGTACATGGACATTACCAATAGATCCGATCGAGAGTCCCTCATGGTGTATGTCAAGAAGGATGATTACTACCATGAGAAAGCTGTGGCCGTTGAGTATTCCGAACTGTTTCAGTTATACAATCAAGCCGCACTTGACAAATCTATCGTTAGTTGCTATTGTCTGTAAGTGATTTCTTTCTGTAATTTAAGTCTCAAGCTAGCTGTAGTGATCCTTTTGATCAATCATTACGTGTAATTATCCTCACTATATTCTTTTTTGTGGTATTATGCAGGATGAAGATGTATAAAATGAGAAAAGGTGGACGCTATGGCATTGGGTTCATTGACCCAAACACCGTTAATGAATACACATGGAAAATAAACAAGCATCATGAAAAAGAGGTAGAGGACAGCATGTTCGAGTTTTTGAAGCGCCTCAAATACAATGAAGATATACTACTTCCTTACAACTTCCAGTGAGTCACACTTTCTTGTACTACAAATTCTCTGTTTTTGCCTACTAGCTAGCTACATGTTTTTGCTTACATATGCCCGCTTAATTAAGACATGCAAACGTGTGTGCATGCAGATTTCACTGGATATTGTGTATCATTAAAGTTGACGCCGGAACAGTTGAAATACTGGACTCGCTACTCAAAGCAAATAGTGACTATAACATCTTGTTTGGGATAGTCAACAGGTAATTTCAATCATTATTAACTATATATCTCGGCCTATTTAGTTTGTCATTTCATGATATGAACTATTTAATAACCCCTTTATTCATTTTCTTTGTCGACGGGCAGGGCTTGGGCAAGGTTCATTAGCGTCACGGAAGGCGAATGGAAACCATAGCTGAAATGGTTTCGAGCCAAGGTAAGTAATTAAGTAGTACTAGCTAGCTAGCTAGCTGCCATCTCTTTAATTATCATGCTTGATTAATTATTATCTAATCAAATTAAATTCCATTCTCGTAATAAAGGCCCTGAAGCAGGCGCAGGGGACTGATCTATGTGCATTCTGCATTTGCGAGAACATTCGCATGATGGCGTCCGAAAGGAGCAGATCTCAAAGACAGGAATGGGTACGCTTGTCAGAACACTATTCACAATTTTTACGCCATTATCGATATCTAGTCACACAACTAATACACATGCATATTGATCTCCTTCTTAACAGTTTAAAGAGGTGTGCGACAAGCTCCTAGAAACGGAGCGCGTAGAAGCACTTCAAGAGGAAATAGCGGGATTTTTGCTCGACCAGGTCATAAATCTGAAGGGAGAATACTATTACCCGCTACCGCCCCCATCGACCAGGTCATGAACCACTTCCAATTGTCATCGTGCTCCGAAGGCACCAATCAGGCTAATGCCACTGGCTCCGAAGGCAACATGCATATGTAGGAGAAATTGTATATAGCTATACATGTGTGTATGTGTGAATTAATATGGTGGTTTGTGAGACATGATTAATGATATATATATGATTGGTTCTACTAGAAATTCTATTTATATATATATATATATATATATATATATATATATATATATAACGTGTACAATGTGTAGTACCGTAAAATACAAGCAAATGAAAAAGAATTAAAATGGAAAACACAAAATTAAATGAAAAAGAAATCATAAAACCAAAAACCCCCCAAACATTTTAGTACCGGTTGGTGTTACCAACCGGTACTAAAGGGCTCCCGGCCCTCGGAGCTGGCTCGTGCCACGTGGTTGCCCTTTAGCACCGGTTCATGCTGAACCAGTACTAAAGGGGGGCCTTTAGTGCCGAAATTTTAGTGCCGGTTACCTAACCGGCACTAAAGGGCCTTACGAACCGGTGCTATTGCCCGGTTCTGCACTAGTGAGTCGACGCGGAGCGCGCGCATGCCGCTGCCATAGAGGCTCTCCTGCAGACGGAACCGGATGTTGTGGATGTGAACCAGGCGGCGGAGGCTCAACTTGAGGCAGAGCACGTGGATGCCGCTGCCATCGAGGCCCTCCTGCAGGCGGAACCAGACGTCCTGGACTTGAACCGGGCGACAGAGGCTTGACTCGATGCAGAGTGCGCAGATGCCGCTATTATCGACGCCCTCCTGCAGGCGGAACCGGACGTCCTGGACTTGAACCGGGCGGCGGAGGCTCGACTCGACGCGGAGCGCGCGGATGCCGCTGCCATCGAGGCCCTCCTGCAGGCGGAACCGGACGTCCTCGACTTGAACCGGGCTGTGCTCTCGTCCGTGCAGAGCGCCCGCACGCTCCGCTTGAACAAGTAGCTGGAGGCCAAGGATAACCACGGTGTGGAGACACACGTCGGCAGCGACGGCTGGTTCGCGCCGGCAGCCAAAGACGACGAGGCTGTCTCTTTCCGCGAGCAGTAATAGTTTTTCTTTGTTGTTGTTTTTATGGATCTTTTGCTGTGTAAAAACATATATTTGTTATGCAAGTCGCCTAACTTGGGTCAGTCTACCATTTCAGGCGGTTGGATGAATATCCTACGTCTCCTAACCCTTCTTTCCTTCTTCCTCACCTCTTCTTCTTCCCCAACAGACCACCACACAGGCCGTACGGATACTCCCCAACATGCGATTGGATAAACATACTCTATGAACGAAAATTATGTGTCAGCGATAGGATGGCTGAGTTTGGTTTGTTCACATGCGACAACACGTGTCAGTGAGGGTGTGTTCCCTTGGTTGGGTTTGCGGCGTGCAGGAGCGACTGTGTGAGGGTGCGGTGCGACCGCGGCATGCAGGAGCGGCCGTGTGAGGGTGCGGTGCGACCGCGACAGCCGTGCGCAAGTGTACCTCCTTCTCATTTTGAAAACTTTAGGAAAGCTTGGCAAAAATGTGTGGCGAAGTTTGGCAATGCAAGGCCTAGACCCAAACAGGATAAGTACGTACGTACTAGGAGTACTAGTGTTAAAAAAGAAAGGCGGGGTTTTCCTTCGTGGAATTTAATCGATACAAATCCTCGTTTCACGTGTCAATTAATGTGTATTTTTTTCTCGAAATACCAAAGAGCTAACCATCTCACACCTCATCGCTTGATTAGTGCAGCGCCATGCAAACCAACCTTCTCACTTCCGCATGCATGCAGGGGATATTAATGTCCTTGATTGCTAACCCCATCAATTTTGCCTCGATTAGTGTTAGTGGCCCTTTGCAAATTGTAATTTTGATATACTGGCCTTGTGTACAAAAAAATGGAGGTAGTAACTATATTTGACTTCCTTCCCCATTGCGGTGGCGTCGACGATATCTTTTTTGGGTGGTTTGGCGAAGTGCGTTCGACGGAGAACACCATTGAGGGAGACCACGTAAGTTGTTCGCAAGTGCCACCTGCAAGCCGAGACAACCGCCTTATTTGCATCCAGGAAGTCCTTTACTAGTACTACTAGGAGTACTAGTGCAGTGAGATGGTTTCTCAAAGAAGACGATGGAGAAGCGGAGTCAGCGAAGAGTGAAATGATGGTTGCTTTGTCCGTGCTTTTGTGATTTGACGCCTCACTGCTTTGTGATTTGTGATAGAAGGGGGAGTAGACTCTGTGCTCTATACTGTACTACATGCGTCCAAGCATGGGAGAAAGAGGAGAGACATTGCATTTTTCTGTTCCTTCAATCAATCAATCAATCAGGGAGCTTCGGTTCCATCTTTTTGGCTTTGGCAACACCGTCCACAATGGTTCCCACGATGCCAAAAGCTATTTTCACATTTGGCTACACATTGTGGATGCCCTTAACCGTACCACTTGGTTTTGCTCCTGTGTGCTATCTATAAAATCTCAATTATATTGATCTAAAAAATTATAGAACCAAGATTAGTAAAAAGGAGGTGATTTTGCCGCGTGGATGGCGGGGGAGGTTTCTTATTTGAGCAATGCTACATCCACGTAATGGTTTATGTAAAGTTACAAACTGATGTGATGTGGGACTGTTTGATTGGACTAAAGGAGATGATTAGGCCCACCCACCTGAAAATCAGGGGGGCGTATATAGCTTAGATGGAAAGTATATGTAGCAGCTACGTAGCCCTTTGTAAGTCTAGGATTAGGCTTCTTATTTTCGGAGGATGTTGTCCTGGCGGTATGCTAACATGCGGTCCCACGTGTCAGTGCTTTACCAAGCCGATCCGCGTCCCACATGAGGCAGAACAACGGCAGAAGCAACACGTGGTTAAGTTGAAGAAGATGAGGGAGAAGAGGATTCAACAATGAGTGAAATGATGGTTGCTTCCTCCCTCCAACTTAACTGCGGGAAAGGTGCAGCTTTGTGATTTGACGCCTCATTGCTCATTACTACGCCGGCGCCATGACTGGGGTGCTTCACCCCGGCTGCTCTACACTGTATTCCGGTATGGTATGTGGACCCGGTAGCTTGATGTCCCACATGTCGGCGAAAGGGACTAGAAGATTTATGAAAGCGAGCGCTCCACTCTTACGACGGAGGAGTAGACGACACGACGGCCCAGTGAACTATCACTTGTACTGTATAGTACTATAGTTTTGCTGTTTCGCACGATCCATCAATACAAACCCGATTATACAAGAAAGGGCGGGATTTTTCCCGCGTGATAGATGATACTGGCCATACATTTCAAAGGCAATTTTAATGTATGCAAACTGAATAATTATAAGTAACAATATGATATCTAGTAAAACTAAAAACACATATGATTTATTGTATTAGAGTGTAGTAGTAGTGCTGTATTGCATAGTTGTTAGATGTAACATGCGAGAACGTGTAGAGATGTAGTTTTGGAGGGCCTATAGAGAGAAAAGCGTAATACGGTCACTGAACTTTAGGATAAGCTGATTACGGTCACTATATACGTTTTGCGGTGATTATGCGGTCACTTGCTCACAGTTCAGCATCGGATTGCACTCTGTTGACCGGCCAAATAGTCTGCATGGCGCCATGTTGACTAGTTAAATTGACCACATTCCTTGTGGGTCCCACCTGTCAGTTCACATAGGCAAAAGGTCAGATAAACACAAATTTACGCAGGCGCGACAAGGCTCCAACCCGTGCGCGGGAATCACCTGGTTGTGTATGTGTCTGTCAGGCCCTGATGTGTGCGCATGCACGTGTAGGTTGAGCACTTGAGCGTGAGAGTGTGTGTTGGTCGTGTGGTGTACTGGTGTGTGCATGCATGCATGCGTGTGTGCGTGTGTGCGTGTGAGTGTTGCATGCGTGCGTGTGAGTGTTGCGTGCGTGCATGGCTGCGTGTGTACGTGTGAGTGTTGCGTGCTTGCGTGGGTGCATGTGTTTGTGTGTGTATTGCGTGGATGCAGTTCGTGTGCATGCGTGCGTGTGTGTATAATCACCACACCAGCTCCTGTGTGTTAAAACAGACGGCACAACATACCAATACAAAAGGCCACCTTGTCCGATGTGCCCGCGGTCATGACTTCGAACCACCGTCCAAATATTTTTTTGTCGTTTGTTTTCATTCTTACTAGCAAAATGCCCGTGCGTTGCACGTAACATCAAGATGCATTTGTATGACTTGTTTATCTTGTGAGAGAAAAGGATGAACGAGGGAAGGCTTTATTTGCAAATGTGGAGAGGTGTGTGGGTACCATTTTGCAAAATTGCCATAGTTTCTTTCCTATCCGTCAGATATATCGGACGGCCTATATTGTAGGATGGAAAGCACACCATCATCACAAACTCTATTTTTTATAGGAGTGTATTTTATGTATTTTATAAGAGTGTAGATGTAGAGTAGATACAAGTTGACAGGTGGGCACGATGGTAGTGAGATAATGTGATGCAACACTACAGGTGCCATGTGGAGCGTTTAACTGGTCAAGTAGTCATGTCATGAGCAAATACAGAGTTATATGGTGAGCCCGTGACTGTATAATAACCACTAAACGTAAATGGTGACCGTAATGAGTGGATTCTGAAGTCCAATGTACGTACGTATCGTGCTTTCACTTCAAATACAATGATCGTCATTGCATATATCGCGAGAGAAAGATGAAACATGCATGAATTTTTTGGGGCTTACTTTTAGAGGACCTGGAGATAGTTTTGTGTGCATACGTGAAAGGGGCATACAGGGGGGGGGGGTATGTGGGAGAGAGAGATGCTCTTCGTTTCTCTTTATTATGACTAACTTTGTATACAGTATAAAAATATACAAATTCACAGTGCAGAATAAATATCATTGTGGGCACCATACAATGCAAATTAGCGTTCGTACTCCTCCATATAACTTTGTAATGTTGTATATATGTAGAAACTCTAAAATAATTTTTGGCCACACTTTATTCAAAAGGAATGTTGTATGCGAAATAAACGTGAAGAGACGGCTTTTTAGATCAATGGGGTACGTGATGTAACATGTGTGAATGTGTAGTTGATGCATTTTGCGGGGCCTAGAGAGGTATGTGTGTGTATTATGTATTCGAGAGAGGCATGGATAGAGGGGCCGACGGGGGGGGGGTGGGGGGCGTGGGAGAGATAGCACGATAAATGAGAGTGGTGTAGAGAGAGAGAGAGAAAAATATGACGTCATGACAAGAGATTCCATTCCCTTGAGTGTGTATATGCAAGGGGGAGGGAATAGAGGCACCAGGAGAAATTTTCTGTGTGTGTGGTGTTTGTGTTGGTATGTGTGGGTGTGAGAAGATAATGAGACGTGGGGCAGAGGGTGTGTCACCGCATGAGGTCCGGTGGGTCGAGGTGAGGCCCTTCGTTCAGTTCCGTCCTGCGCCACATTGGTTGGCCCGTGACGCATTTAGGAAGACCCATGGATGACTAGTCGTACAAGACAAAGATAGCAGAATTGTGAAGGACTCTGTGTCCACTGACAAAGCCGGCTAGGATTTGTAACCCTAGGTTCTCGGACTAAGGTAACCCCTTTATCTCTGATATTACTATTCATCCAACCTAACTTTAAGGGGCATCCTACAGAATGCTCTGCTAGAATCATACTCGTCGATTAGGAAGAGAGGTGTGAGACAATGCGTGAGAGACAGGTGTAAAGATAATGTGCGTACATGAGACACGTAGGTAGGTCCATGTATATAGAAAGGGTCGATGAGGATTGTGCGTGTGTATGTTTGCGAGAGGAAAAGTGCTTGTGATAAAGGTTGGTGAAAACAGTTGTAAATGGTTACGAGAGGGAGGGAGGGTTATATCTAGAGCATGTGTGCGAGAAAGACACCTCGGGAGAGTGTGTGAGCATGTGTGAGAGACCACCGATGGAGAGTGAAACTACACGTAAAAGACTGCTCTACACATTGATTAAAGATATAAATTGTATCCAAATATTAGGATGGGATCATGATATTTGCAATTCGCGTAAGGAGCGGTCATTGATCCATCAGACATCTAGATTCTATCGAATTTGAGCATGTCTATGTTATTATTCGACACAATTGATCCACATAGTTAGTATTTTGAACTCCAGACAATGCATCGCTTTAGCAATCGAATAGAAACGTGAGTATAGTTCATGTTGTGTGTGTAAAGCACATTATACATACGAAAGTTACACAATGGACATTATAAATAGCTACGTATGAACTAGCATACATTTGAATTCAACTTAAGGTGGTTTAAAAAATCGAATTCAACATGAAGTCCATTCAATTATTTGAATTTGATATCATGGCATTTGTAAACCATACCTAAATTATGGGGGTACCAATCTTTGCTCTGATTTTGTACATAATAGCATATGTAGTCTTGTACAAAATAGATTCAAATTTAGCTCCTCCATTCCAAAATAATCATAGTTATAGGATTTTCAAGTGTCAAAATTTCAAAAAGAAGCGGATAATTTAATGAGGTTTTCAAACATACAAGGTCAAATATAACGTTGTCTATTTAGGTCAATCCTCATAGTTCAAGAGTACTATAAACGTGAATGCTTGTGGTTCAAAATTTCGAACGAAGCGCCAAAAGAGCCTCTACTCGCCCGAAACCGCGTGAGACCAATGTTTCGTAGTACAAGGAAATTACTTTTCTAATAACTCCGACCCGTGAAACCTACCGGCCCGACGTCCAAAGGTCTAAATCGGGGTAGGTTTGTAGCTTCATCTAGACGACACGCAACCGCATCCGAAAAACATTCATACACAATGGCCGCCTAAGCACACATGCGCGCGGCCGAAATCGCTCCTGCCCACTATTTGGGACACCTGGGATTACCATCCTACCCCCGACCCGCAGTAGGTCCAAAATTTAAGAGGGGGGCAAAGTTTGTACTTTCCCCAAATTTCAAACAAGCACGTCCCATCTTCTGTTCAAAAAAGCCAAAAACAAGCGCGTCCCAGACAGAAACATGGTTCCCCCACCCGTCCGATTCCTCATTCGTACTCCATGGGCGCCAAAACTACCTCTCCACCAGCCGCGAAACCCCGGCGTCCTCCGTCCGCCACCCCATCCCGCCCATCAACCGCTGCCCTCCCCCATCAAGCCGGAGCCGATACCCCGACATCGTCGTCCACCACAACCTCAATCGCAACGCCCTCCACGACTAGTAGTTGAAGCCGAGGCCGAGCCGTCCGTACCCGAGCCAGTTCAACCACGCCATCCTGCACCTCATCGCTGCCGCTCCAACTTCGCCACCCTCCACCGCACCGGAGCTGTTCCTGCTACGCCGTCCTTCACCGCCTCGGATCTGCTTCCCCTCTGCCGACATACGGCCACGGCAACACAGTCAACAATTTTGCCATGGGTTCATCTAAGCCTGCACCCTCCAGAACATCGGTTTCCCTGGTAAAAAGAAGAAGATCGGCGCGAGATGTGGAGGTGACCACACCGGCAACCGAAAAGGTACTCCTCTTCCCTTATTCATGCAAATCTTACGTCTCTGCTTGCACGGTATTCATCCCACAGAAGACACTAGTTGACCGCTTCTTCTTGATACTAGATATTCCTAGTAACTCGCGATGCACAAGGTTTCTCCTCATATACTATTTCACCTTAGCTAGAGGTCCGTCGCCCCCCTGAATTTCAATTTCTGGCCAGTTGATTCCCAATTAACGGAAGCATTCCCCGGCGTAACAGGCGCTAGTATGCCTATTACGCTGGGGAAGCAGCACCTTGGTGTTTATCTTAGGGGCGTGTGCGGCCTAGAGCTACTGGCGCCCGATTTGGAGGTCGGCCGGGATTAAAGGGATGGCCTGGGGGCACTGCCAAGCACGACGGTGGTGTGAGGTCGATGGGAGGGCGGGGCGGCGGGGGCAGGGGTCTGGGCCGGTGGTCGCTAGCGGTTCAAGAAAGATCGTCAACAGTGACTGGCGGGAGGTAGACGAAGGCCATCTGCCCGTTCCTTATAGATCGGACGGTTCATTAAAAAAATCGACTGACCTATTTATTTTCAGCTGACTGTTATCTTAGATATGACCACATGTGGTGGTGTGCTGGAGGAGTACCTGCATTTCCTGTGCTCATATATTACAAAATCATATGGAGTAGAATCTAATTTTGTTTTCCATGCAATGTTGTAGAGCTATCATATGTCTCCTGTCATTTATTTTTCAGCCACCTGCTATCTGCTAATTTTATAGTGCACTAGTTCTGCACACACTTCACCCTTACTCTCACTATTGTGCTTTTATGCAAGGGTATTTCAGACTCTGCTGCCATGAGAGAAGCCAAAAAGAAAAGAGAGAAGTCGCTCCAGCTTCGTATGCGGGTAGGCAAGACACGTTACAGCGCTATAAAGTGTGCAGTGTTAGCAGATGGAGACGGTAAACGTAGCACTAGAGTTGATGACCTCGCTCGCAATGAACCACCATCCCAGGTGCTTGCTTTAACTTCGCAGTGTCATATGTGGTTGCATGTTCCATATGGTGTCTAGCTTGTATTCGAAAGGCCGAAGTCGGTAAGATAAGGAAAGACATTTTTTTTACATGAACCACCATCCCGTGAGCACCAGAAGACAAATAGCTAGTCAGGGCACTGGCCGAGCCAGTGACAAGCCCAACAAAGATAGGCATCACCTGGAAACCAACTAAAAAGCTGCGATGGTGGCGAAGCAGCCCGCCTCCCACCAGGCTCTTAGGTCCTAGATGATCATGCTCACCACTCCAGCCGGATGTCTAGCTTGTATTGCTTCCAATTTGGTTAAATTGCATCTGCTTAGCTTACACATTATACCTTTGAATATGACATGCCTTTCTGTTTTTGGTACATACTAGTACATCTGTGTATTAACCATGTTCTTACATCAAACTAATGTTCTTGTGTATCCCTCATCAATCACTTATGATGAGGCAGACAGGCAAGGGGACTACTCATTTAAAGAATGCAGCGTCAGCCTCCCGACATAATTCTCAAGAAACAGAAATGCTAGATGAAGATAGTGAACGTAGCTCTGTAGTTGATTACAACATTTCCCCTACACTAGCATCGCAGGTGCTTGCTCTAACTTGGCAGCGTGATATGTGGTTGCATGTTGCATATGGTGTCTAGATTGTAATTCTTCCAATCTGGTTAAACTGCATGTGCTAGTCTGCTTAGCTTATACATTATACCTGTTAATGTGACATGCCTTCCTGTATTTAGTACATAGTACATCTGTCTATTAAACATGTCCTTACATAAAACTATTGTTTTTTTGTATCCCACATCAATCAACATGATGAGACACCTTTAGTATATGCAGTGCGATATTAGTTGCATCTTTCATATGATTTATAGCATGCGCTGCTTCTAATTTGTTGAAATTCCATTTATGATGGGATGCTTTTAACTTGGCAGAGTCATATTGGTTGCACCTTTCATGTGGTGTCTAGCTTGCATTGCTTCTTATTTGCTGGAATGGTTTTTGCTTAGTTTACACAAACAATTGTGAACATGCCATGCCGTCCTGTTTTTCATACATATTCCATCCTGGTATTATGTGTTTGCCTTACATCAAAGTAGTGATTGTCAGTATCATGCATGAATGCGTTCTGAAGAGAGAATTTTATTGCTTTTTCTTGTCGTTTTTACTTGACAATTCAAAATCAATAAAGCGGAAGGAAGTTAGCAAGGCAGCGGATAAAGGTGCTCCTTCTGAACGGAGGGCCTCTACAATTTCTACTCCTCCACACCCCAAGATGATTTCCAAGACAACACATGCATAGCCACTCAACAAAGTTGTGTTTATGATGGGCATGTCTCCCCTAGTGCAGCATCACCGGTGCTCCCTCTAACTTGGCACTGTTATATGTGGTTTCATGTTATGTGTGATGTCTAGCTTGTATTGCTTCTCATTTTGTTGAATTCCATCTGCTTACTTTACACATTATGCTTGAATAAGACATGTGTTCCTGTTTCTAGAACATACAATATCTGTCTATCACACCATGTTCTTACATCAAATTACTACTATTGTGTAACCTGCAACAATCACTTATCATAAGACATGTTTGACTTCGGAGTGTGATATAGGTTACATCTCACATTCTTTTCTAGCTTGTACTACTAATTTGTTGAAATGGCACTTATGGCGAGACAGTTTTAACTTGGTAGAGTGATATTCGTTGCATCTTTCATATGGTGTCTAGCTTTCATTGCTTCTAATTTGTTGAAATTCCTTCTCCTTAGTTTACACATCATAAGCTGTGAATATGCAATGTTGTGAATATGCAATGGCACTAATGACGAGAGACCTCTAACATGGTAGTGTGATGTTTTTTGCATCTTGCATATGATTTATTTCTTGTACTGCTTCATATTTGTTTAAATGCCATTTATGATGAGACACTGTTAACTTGGCAGAGCGATATTTGTAGCATCTTTCATATGGTGTCTACCTTCCATTGCATTGCTTCTAATTTGGTGAAATGTCTTCTTCTTAGTTTACACATCATAGTTCTGGTTATCTCCTCCGTCCTGTTTTTCATACATATTACATCCTCCTATCATGTGGTTGTCTAACATCAAAGTGCAGTTCGTCTGCATCACGCATCAATTTGTTCTGAAGAACTAAATTGTTATTCGTTTTTCTTGTCGGCTTGACTTAACATGGCACAGAGAAAGAGGAAGAAACACATAATGGCAGGGAATGAGAAGCGGATGAATCCTGTAGATTCTGCTGGTACTGATGGTGCAATAGAAGGTCAAAGTCCAGCAGAAAATTCTACAAACACGGCATCCCATGCTACACGAGTTCCAAAAAAAGCCAAACAGAAACAAGTAGCTGCCACCAAACAAGCAGAGATAGCCCTAGTTCTTGCAACACCTACCACAATACTACCAGCTGCATGACTTACTCATGCATCAACTGAGCTAGCAGCACGTTCCCAAGCTCCCTTGCCACCTGACACTACTTCCCAAGCACTCTTGACACAAGACGAGTTGGCAATATCAGATGAACCTTGTGAGCTTCAACAGGAAGAAGGTAGTTGCTGGAGTCAAGTTACAATTGCATGCTTCTTTATATGTAGTCTCACAGTTTGATGTACACTAACACTTCCTATGTTCATTGTTGGACTAGCACCTAGGCGCAAGAGGAAACAAACATCAGGGATAATGCTCGATAGGTTAACTAAATCTAGAGGAGGAAGAATGGAGATCCGTTTTGAGGCAGGTTTAAAAAGGCCACATGATGCTACAGAGTCAGCCAAGTTAGTATCAGAGGCAGCGCTTGCCGTTAGGTGTCATGTACGTATCCTCCCAACATGGATTCAGTACATGAATGACAAAGACGAAACCCAGTTCAACACCTTCCTCGGCCATTTATCTGTAAGTATGGTTATGTATGGAAACTAGTAATATCGCCTTGCTCTGTCCCATACTTTCTAGGTTGCTGATAATGAGACTCCCATATTTTCAACAGATGAGGTTCAAGTTGGATAGCCAAGATTATGCAACTAGACAAGCTTGCACCCATGTTTTCAAGTCTGCTCTACGACAGTATCGGTATAACTTGAGGAAAACTCACTTTGAAGGTAAGGCTAACAGTGAACTTTCCCAAACATCTCCAGTGGAAAATATACCAGATGAAGACTGGAGGGGCCTTGTTAAACACTGGTCTGATCCAAAGCATCCACTGGTAGAAAAAGGGCCTGTTGTCCCAGTTCGTAAGGGCCTTTAGTCCCGGTTCCTGAACCGGGACTAAAGGGTCGGTACTAATGCCCTGACCCTTTAGTCCCGGTTCAATCCAGAACCGGGACTAAAGGCCCTCCACGTGGCCGGTCCACCTTTAGTCCCGGTTGGTAACACCAACCGGTACTAAAGGAAATTTTCTGATTTTTTTTGAAATTTTTTTGAATTTTTTTTATTTTCAAATTTCTGAATTATTTTAACCTCTAATCTCTAATCACGCCTCATCACTGCTCAATTTAATCTCTAATCACCCCTCATCCTTCCAAATCATCTAACTTCCCGGACGGTCACCCATCCTCCCACTCCCCCAGCCTGAGCACGCTTAACTTCCAGGTTCTATTCTCCCTCATTTCCAAGTCTGCACTCGTTGTTTTCCTGACAATAGTAAGATGTCAATCCTATTAACCCTCAGGAGTCTAGCTTGAACATGAAGTCACACATTTCACTGTTTGAGTTTGAAACTATTGTTCTAAAAAGCAATATTTTTTAGTAACACTAATATTTCTTGAATAAGTAGTTTGACCATTGTTTAACCACAGTTCGACCATAGTTTGACCAGATTTGACCAAAATGAAAAAAACTAAAATAATTATTTAATAACACTAATATTCTTGAGTAATTATTTAGTAACACTAATACTTCTTGAATAAGTAGTTTGACCATAGTTCGACCAGATTTAATGAAAAATTAAAAAAACTGAAATTTGAGCATAACTTTTTTTCCTTTTGGAATTTGAGGATTCTACAAATTTGCAAACAGGTCGTAGGAAACGAGGATTCTCCATCGGATGTAACTTTTCGAGTAGATGATTTTTCATATAAAAAACTTTTTAATCCGAGTTCGTATGCAAAAGTTATGCCCATTTTACAAATTCTAGAGAGATTTTGTAAATAAAGTCGAAATTCATATTTGTAAATTTTCCCAACAACTAGACCACATATCACATGGGAAACTTATTTTATTTTATTTTTTTTTGACATTTCCATCATTTTCTTTTGTTTTTTCTAATACTGAAAAGGCGGTCCACGGGGGGGGGGGGGGGGGGGGGGGGAGTTTGAAAATGGGACCTTTAGTACCGGTTCGTGCCATGAACCGGTACTAATGCCTCAAAGCCCATTAGTCCCGGTTGGTGCCACCAACCGGGACTAATGCGCATCGCACCCTTTAGTCCCGGTTCGTGGCATGAACCGGGACTAAAGGGCCCAGGTGAACCGGGACTAATGCCTTAGCCGCACGAACTGGGATAAATGCACCCATTGGTCCCGGTTCTGGACTGAACCGGGACTAATGGGCTTACCCGGCCTGGACCAAAGCCCCCTTTTCTACTAGTGATCAGGTACATTATATATATGTGATCAGATCACATGTTGAACTCCTATTTACGCATGTGCCACACAAATCTATCTTCTTGTAGGTGAACTGTTCAAAGAACAAGGCCAACCGTATGAAAGTGAAATTCCAACAGACGATAGAATCTCGTAGCTATATTGCACACTGCGAGGCTCTTGTAATTAGCTGTTGTTTCACTCTTTTCGCTGTACCATATTATCAGATCTATATTGACTTGTTCAAAATGCAGAGGAAAGCCCGCAAGGACCAAAAAGTACGTGAACCAAATGCTATGGAAATCTTCAAGGACTGTCACACCAGCAAGAAGAAGGGCATGCCTACACCAGTCAAAGCCGTTGTTGTAAGTCCTTAATCCTCATGCCTTTTAACTACTACTTACTCTGACTTGTGCCTTGAACTGCATGGTTTGCAGCCAATGTCCATTACTCTTTTCAATTTTATACACAATTGTCTTAGCGTATCATTGCACCTTACCAGGTTTAAAAGAGAGGAGTGATGTTCCTTTGATCTTGACCCGTAATCTAGTTCCGTGCTGGACTTGCCCACACAACGTTACAATTGCCTGTTTGTCTGTTCTCAGTTGTTTTGTGATATGAATGATGTCATAGTATGCTTACCGTATTATAAACTTCGTCTCTTTATCCTTAGCCCTCAATACAATGTGAAGAAATAGACAATACATTAGCGATTGTGCATGGTCATATGTTTGGAACTTGGTTTTATTATGTATTTTGCAATAAAATACAACTAATATTTTACATGGGTTCACCAGAATAAGTTCTGTATATAGACCAAAGCTATTTTGTTTGGTTTTGCTGCCTCCTTAATATCTTCTGTTTTGGTACTACTAATGTAAAACCTCAACTTTTCAGCGAGCTATGGAAAAAATGGTGGAACCGCCACCTTCTGAAGGTGGCGAGGCAACTATAACCGCAATGTCAGCTCTTGCTGCAGTGGGTCAGTGCTGGGTAACGTAGCAGAAATTCAAAATTTTCATACGTATCACCAAGATCTATCTATGGAGAGACCAGCAACGAGTAGAAAGAGAGTTGCATCTACATACCCTTGTAGATCGCTAAGCGGAAGCGTTCAAGTGAACGGGGTTGATGGAGTCGTACTCGTCGTGATTCAAATCACCGATGACCAAGTGCCGAACGGACGGCACCTCCGCGTTCAACACACGTACAGCCCGGTGACGTCTCCCACGCCTTGATCCAGCAAGGAGAGAGGGAGAGGTTGAGGAAGACTCCTTCCAGCAGCAGCACAACGGCGTGGTGATGATGGAGGAGCGTGGCTATCCTGCAGGGCTTCGCCAAGCACCACAGAAGAGGAGGGAGAGAGAGATGCAGGGCTGCACCAACGAGAGGGAGAAAAACTAATCTCTTGGCAGCCCCAAAACCTCAAGTATATATAGGGGGGAAGGGGGCTGCGCCCCCTTTAGGGTTTCCCACCACAAGGGGTGCGGCCAGCCCTAGATCCATCTAGGGGGGGCGGCCAAAGGGGGGAAGAGGGGAAGGAACCCACTAGGTGGGCCTTAAGGCCCAACTGGACTAGGGTTTGCCCCCTCCCACTCATCCTTGCGCCTTGGGCCCCTTGTGGGGGGCGCACCAGCCCTCCTAGGGGCTGGTCCCCTCCCACACTTGGCCCACGCAGCCTTCTGGGGTTGGTGGCCCCACTTGGTGGACCCCGAGACCCTCCCGGTGGTCCCGGTACGTTACCGATAAACCCCGAAACTCTTCCGGTGTCCAAAACAGGACTTCCCATATATAAATCTTTACCTCCGGACCATTCCGGAACTCCTCGTGACGTCCGGGATCTCATCCCGGACTCCGAACAACATTCGGTAACCACATACTAACTTCCTTTATAACCCTAGCGTCATCGAACCTTAAGTGTGTAGACCCTACGGGTTCGGGAGACATGCAGACATGACCGAGACATTCTCCGGTCAATAACCAACAGCGGGATCTGGATACCCATGTTGGCTCCCACATGTTCCACGATGATCTCATCGGATGAACCACGATGTCAAGGACTTAATCAATCCCGTATACAATTCCCTTTGTCTATCGGTACGATACTTGCCCGAGATTCGATCGTCGGTATCACGATACCTTGTTCAATCTTGTTACCGGCAAGTCTCTTTACTCGTTCCGTAACACATCATCCCGTGATCAACTCCTTGATCACATTGTGCACATTATGATGATGTCCTACCGAGTGGGCCCAGAGATACCTCTCCGTTTACACAGAGTGACAAATCCCAGTCTCGATTCGTGCCAACCCAACAGACACTTTCGGAGATACCTGTAATGTACCTTTATAGCCACCCAGTTACGTTGTGACGTTTGGCACACCCAAAGCATTCCTACGGTATCCGGGAGTTGCACAATCTCATGGTCTAAGGAAATGATACTTGACATTAGCAAAGCTTTAGCATACGAACTACACGATCTAGTGCTATGCTTAGGATTGGGTCTTGTCCATCACATCATTCTCCCAATGATGTGATCCCGTTATCAACGACATCCAATGTCCATGGTCAGGAAACCGTAACCATCTATTGATCAACGAGCTAGTCAACTAGAGGCTTACTAGGGACATGGTGTTGTCTATGTATCCACACATGTATCTGAGTTTCCTATCAATACAATTATAGCATGGATAATAAACGATTATCATGAACAAGGAAATATAATAATAATCAATTTATTATTGCCTCTAGGGCATATTTCCAACAGTCAGTACCTGTCCACTAACAGTGCCAAAAGCACATTCCTGCGTAATACTGGGTTGGTTGTTAAGGCAATATCGTCCAAACTGCCTCATGATCAAGATATGCAAGCTCAAAGCAATGTTGTATCTGCGCTCCAGACACAAGTCCATTCGCTAACAGAGACCCTTTGTGAAACAAGGAGAGACATTGCTCAATGTCGTCAAGATGTGCATGGTTTTGAAACCAGACTATCAGACATTTGCTATGTTGTTCAGGAGCCTAGGGGAAATGAAGGCGAGGGTTATGGTGCTCCATCGGACAATACAACATGAAAACGTAATAGTCAAGTCAAATGAACTGAGCTTCTGAACTTCTGGTGGTGCATTTATCTGCTAGACTGTTAAGTTTTATGCCAACCTTCCTTTTGTTATATAGTTGTAATTTGTTTTGGTGCGATACAAAATTTATTCTTAACGTGCAGCCACCGGCTGAAGAAAACAGCAAGCCATTTTTGTATAGTGTAGGGTGTTCCCTATATTTGCACTGGTGGTGATCTTTGATGCCGAGTGGATGTAATCTGTGCAATCGCCTTAATAGCCTAGCGTTAGTTTCGGCCTTCTTTATTTCCTAGTCTTCTTTTTCCCTGGTTTGCTAGTGGCCGCAACTACCATGGGCCATATACGGGCCGTAGGATCCATGGGTCTCCTACGGGCCGTCGATAAATGGGCCTGTAATCGGTGGGCCTCGGGTTGTCGGATAAATGGGTCTGCATGGGCCGTAATCGGGCGTAATTGGTATCGGTCCAGCACGGTAACATGCCATAGGACAACAAAGGCTTAATTCCGTCACAGGCATAACGGGTCGTTAATGGGCCAGAATATAGGATGGGCTGGAAATGGCGCAACGGGTTAACAGGCCAGAAACGGGCCGACGCTTGCCATGGGCCGAATTTGGCCCATTAGGGTAACAGGCCAGTAACGGGCCGACTCTTGCCATGGGCCGAATTTGGCCCATTAGGGGAACAGGCCAGTAACGGGCCGACTCTTGCCATGGGCCGAATTTGGCCCATTAGGGGAACATGCCAGTAACGGGCCGGAAGTAATCGAGGGCCAAAAAGGAGCCCAAGAACGTATGGGCCGTCAATAGGCCGAAAGCTAACACGGGCTGGAAACGGCCCATGTAAATCACGGGCCGTTAACGGGTATAAAGAAAATTACTGTTCATTATGGGCTAGAGTCACCGTGGGCCTGTAAAGGGTCGAAAGATACGAAGGCCTCATATGGGCCGAAAGACGTCGTGGGCCATACATGGGCCGAAAGTGAAATGGGCTGGTGTTGTATTCGACGGCCCACATGACGTTGTTGGGCCGATTTCCTTTAGGGCCTAATGGGCCGTGAGTTAATAGGCCGTAAAATGGGCTATTTGCGAATAGACCGTTAACAGGCTTTTCATGGGCCAGCCCGTTAACTTTTGACCAAGTCAAACGGGCCAGCTTTGTAAGCTAAATGGGCCAGTGGTGGGCCGTGGCACGTGTCGACATATCATAGGCGCCTATCTAACCCACTGACGAGCTGACACGTGTTTCGTCCGGCCAATAAGAATTTTACACGTGGAAATTTCCCATTGGTTGGGGCTGTTAACAGGTTATCAGATCCAAAATCCGACCCGATAGCTTAACGGAGTTCCGTTACGGTGGATGCCACATGTCGGCCACCCTTGACAAAAGCACTTCTGTGACGCGCGATTTATCATCATGGAAGTGGACACTTCCGTGATGATAATTTTGGTAATGTCATGGAACACTTCTACGACAACACATGTATGACTATCTTGATTTTGTCATAAAATTGTCATGGATGTACATGCATGACAAAAAACGCGACCTACTGTGACAAACATGTATCATCATGGAAGTATTTTTTTGTAGTGATTACTCCACTCATCGATCGCTATCCAGCATGCATCTAGAGTATTAAGTTCATGAAAACAGAGTAACGCCTTAAGCAAGATGACATGATGTAGAGGGATAAATTCATGCAATATGATAAAAAACCATCTTGTTATCCTCGATGGCAACAATACAATACGTGCCTTGCTGCCCCTACTATCACTGGGAAAGGACACCGCAAGATTGAACCCAAAGCTAAGTGCTTCTCCCATTGCAAAAATGATCAATCTAGTAGGCCAAACCAAACTGATAATTCGAAGAGACTTGCAAAGATAAACAATCATACATAAAAGAATTCAGAGAAGATTCAAATATTGTTCATAGATAGACTTGATCATAAACCCACAATTCATCGGTCTCAACAAACACATCGCAAAAGAAGATTACAACGAATAGATCGCCACAAGAGAGGGGGAGAACATTGTATTGAGATCCAAAAAGAGAGAAGAAGCCATCTAGCTAATAACTATGGACCCGAAGGTCTGAGGTAAACTACTCACACTTCATCGGAGAGGCTATGGTGTTGATGTAGAAGCCCTCCGTGAGGGATACCCCCTCCGGTGGAGCTCCGGAATAGGCCCCAAGATGGGATCTCGTGGTTACAGAAAGTTACGGCGGTGGAATTAGGGTTTTGGCTCCGTATCTGATCGTTTGGGGGTACGTAGGTATATATAGGAGGAAGGAGTACGTCGGTGGAGCAATAGGGTGAAGGAAATATGCCCTAGAGGCAATAATAAAGTTATTATTTATTTCCTTATATCATGATAAATGTTTATTATTCATGCTAGAATTGTATTAACTGGAAACATAATACATGTGTGAATACATAGACCAACAGAGTGTCACTAGTATGCCTCTACTTGACTAGCTCGTTAATCAAAGATGGTTATGTTTCCTAACCATGAACAAAGAGTTGTTATTTGATTAACGAGGTCACATCATTAGTTGAATGATCTGATTGACATGACCCATTCCATTAGCTTAGCACCCGATCGTTTAGTATGTTGCTATTGCTTTCTTCATGACTTATACATGTTCCTATAACTATGCGATTATGCAACTCCCGTCTACCGGAGGAACACTTTGGGTACTACCAAACGTCACAACGTAACTGGGTGATTATAAAGGAGTACTACAGGTGTATCCGATGGTGGATGTTGGGTTGGCGTATTTCGAGATTAGGGTTTGTCACTCCGATTGTCGGAGAGGTATCTCTGGGCCCTCTCGGTAATACACATCACATAAGCCTTGCAAGCATAATAACTAATATGTTAGTTATGAGATGATGTATTACGGAACGAGTAAAGAGACTTGCCAGTAACGAGAATGAACTAGGTATTGGATACCGACGATCGAATCTCGGGCAAGTAACATACTGGTGACAAAGGGAACAACGTATGTTGTTATGCGGTCTGACCGATAAAGATCTTCGTAGAATATGTAGGAGCCAATATGGGCAACCAGGTCCCGCTATTGGTTATTGACCAGAGACATGTCTCGGTCATGTCTACATTGTTCTCGAACCGTAGGGTCCGCACGCTTAACGTTACGATGACAGTTATTATGAGTTTATGCATTTTGATGTACCGAAGGTTGTTCGGAGTCCCGGATGTGATCACGGACATGACGAGGAGTCTCGAAATGGTCGAGACGTAAAGATTGATATATTGGAAGCCTATGTTTGGACATCGGAAGTGTTCCGGATGAAATCGGGATTTTACCGGAATACCGGGAGGGTTACCGGAACCCCCCGGGAGGCAAATGGGCCTATTGGGCCTTAGTGGAAAAGTGAAAGGGGCTGCCCACAAGGGCTGCACGCCTCCCCCCTTCCCTAGTCCTATTAGGACTAGGAGAAGGGGTCGGCCCCCTCTTTCTCTCTTCCCTTTGGAAGAATCCTATTAGGAATAGGATTGGGGGGGGGGAGTCCTACTCCCGGTAGGAGTAGGACTCCTCCCGCGCCCCTCTCCCTAGCCGGCCGAACCCCTCCCCCTGCTCCTTTATATACGGGGGCAGGGGGCACCCCATAGACGCACAAGTTGATCATTGTTGATCGTTCCTTAGCCGTGTGCGGTGGCCCCTGCCACCAAATTCCACCTCGGTCATATCGTTGTAGAGCTTAGGCGAAGCCCTACGTCGGTAGTACATCAAGATCGTCATCACGCCGTCGTGCTGACGGAACTCTTCCTCGACACTTTGCTGGATCGGAGCCCGAGGATCGTCATCGAGCTGAACGTGTGCTAAGAACTCGGAGGTGCCGGAGTAACGGTGCTTGGATCGGTTGGATCGGGAAGAAGACGTACGACTACTTCCTCTATGTTGTGTGATCGCTTCCGCAGTTGGTCTGCGTTGGTACGTAGACAACACTCTCCCCCTCGTTGCTATGCATCACCATGATCTTGCGTGTGCGTAGGAAAATTTTCAAAATTACTACGTTCCCCAACAGTGGCATCCGAGCCTAGGTTTTATGGTTTGATGTTATTTGCACGAGTAGAACACAAGTGAGTTGTGGGCGATACAAGTCATACTGCCTACCAGCATGTCATACTTTGGTTCGGCGGTATTGTTGGACGAGACGATCCGGACCAACCTTACGCGTACTCTTACGCGAGACCGGTTCCCTCGACGTGCTTTGCACATAGATGGCTTGCGGAAGACTGTCTCCCCAACTTTAGTTGAACCAAGTGTGGCTACGCCCGGTCCTTGAGAAGGTTAAAACAGAGTCTATTTGACGAACTATCGTTGTGGTTTTGATGCGTAGGTGAGATGAGTTCTTACTTAAGCCCGTAGCAGCCACGTAAAACTTGCAACAACAAAGTAGAGGACGTCTAACTTGTTTTTGCAGGGCATGTTGTGATGTGATATGGTCAATGCATGATGCTGATTTTGTTGTATGACATGATCATGTTTTGTAACCAAGTTATCGGCAACTGGCACGAGCCATATGGTTGTCGCTTTATTGTATGCAATGCAATCGCGATGTAATGCTTTACTTTATTACCAAGCGGTAGTGATAGTCGTGGAAGCATAAGATTGACGAGACGACAACGATGCTATGATGGAGATCAAGGTGTCGCGCCGGTGACGATGGTGATCATGACGGTGCTTCGGAGATGGAGATCACAAGCACAAGATGATGATGGCCATATCATATCACTTATATTAATTGCATGTGATGTTTATCCTTTTATGCATCTTATCTTGCTTTCATTGACGGTAGCATTATAAGATGATCTCTCACTAAATTATCAAGAAGTGTTCTCCCTGAGTATGCACCGTTGCTAAAGTTCGTCGTGCCCAGACACCACGTGATGATCGGGTGTGATAAGCTCTACGTCCATCTACAACGGGTGCAAGCCAGTTTTGCATACGCAGAATACTCAGGTTAAACTTGACGAGCCTAGCATGTGCAGATATGGCCTCGGAACACAGAGACCGAAAGGTCGAGCGTGAATCATATAGTAGATATGATCAACATGACGATGTTCACCATTGAAAACTACTCCATCTCACGTGATGATCGGTTATGGTTTAGTTGATTTGGATCACGTGATCACTTAGAGGATTAGAGGGATGTCTATCTAAGTGGGAGTTCCTAAGTAATTTGATTAACTGAACTTAAACTTATCATGAACTTAGTACCTGATAGTATCTTGCTTGTTTATGTTGATTGTAGATAGATGGCTCGTGCTGTTGTTCCGTTGAATTTTAATGCGTTCCTTGAGAAAGCAAAGTTGAAAGATGATGGTAGCAATTACACGGACTGGGTCCGTAACCTGAGGATTATCCTCATTGCTGCACAGAAGAATTACGTCCTGGAAGCACTACTGGGTGCCAGGCCTGCTGCTGGAGCAACACCAGATGTTATGAACGTCTGGCAGAGCAAAGCTAATGACTACTCGAAAGTTCAGTGTGCCATGCTTTACGGCTTAGAATCGGGACTTCAACGACATTTTGAACGTCATGGAGCATATGAGATGTTCCAGGAGTTGAAGTTAATATTTCAAGCAAATGCCCGAATTGAGAGATATGAAGTCTCCAATAAGTTCTATAGCTGCAAGATGGAGGAGAACAGTTCTGTCAGTGAGCATATACTCAAAATGTCTGGGTATAATAATCACTTGATTCAGATGGGAGTTAATCTTCCAGATGATTGCGTCATTGACAGAATTCTCCAATCACTGCCACCAAGCTCCAAGAGCTTCGTGATGAACTATAATATGCAAGGGATGAACAAGACTATTCCCGAGCTCTTCGCAATGCTGAAAGCTGCGGAGGTAGAAATCAAGAAGGAGCATCAAGTGTTGATGGTTAACAAAACCACTAGTTTCAAGAAAAAGGGCAAAGGGAAGAAGAACGGAAACTTCAAGAAGAACAGCAAGCAAGTTGCTGCTCAGGAGAAGAAACCCAAGTCTGGACCTAAGCCTGAAACTGAGTGCTTCTACTGCAAGCAAACTGGTCACTGGAAGCGGAACTGCCCCAAGTATTTGGCGGATAAGAAGGATGGCAAGGTGAACAAAGGTATATGTGATATACATGTTATTGATGTGTACCTTACTAGAGCTCGCAGTAGCACCTGGGTATTTGATACTGGTTCTGTTGCTAATATTTGCAACTCGAAACAGGGACTACGGAATAAGCGGACGCTAGCAAAGGACGAGGTGACGATGCGCGTGGGAAACGGTTCCAAAGTCGATGTGATCGCGGTCGGCACGCTACCTCTACATCTACCTTCGGGATTAATATTAGACCTAAATAATTGTTATTTGGTGCCAGCGTTGAGCATGAACATTATATCTGGATCTTGTTTAATGCGAGACGGTTATTCATTTAAATCAGAGAATAATGGTTGTTCTATTTATATGAGTAATATCTTTTATGGTCATGCACCTTTGAAGAGTGGTCTATTCTTGTTGAATCTCGATAGTAGTGATACACATATTCATAATGTAGAAGCCAAAAGATGCAGAGTTGATAATGATAATGCAACTTATTTGTGGCACTGCCGTTTAGGTCATATCGGTGTAAAGCGCATGAAGAAACTCCATACTGATGGGCTTTTGGAACCACTTGATTATGAATCACTTGGTACTTGCGAACCGTGCCACATAGGCAAGATGACTAAAACACCGTTCTCCGGTACTATGGAGAGAGCAACAGATTTATTGGAAATCATACATACCGATGTATGTGGTCCGATGAATATTGAGGCTCGTGGCGGATATCGTTATTTTCTCACCTTCACAGATGATTTAAGCAGATATGGGTATATCTACTTAATGAAACATAAGTCTGAAACATTTGAAAAGTTCAAGGAATTTAAGAGTGAAGTTGAAAATCATCGTAACAAGAAAATAAAGTTTCTATGATCTGATCGTGGAGGAGAATATTTGAGTTACGAGTTTGGTGTACATTTGAAAAATTGTGGAATAGTTTCGCAACTCACGCCACCCGGAACACCACAGCGTAATGGTGTGTCCGAACGTCGTAATCGTACTTTACTAGATATGGTGTGATCTATGATGTCTCTTACTGATTTACCGCTATCGTTTTGGGGTTATGCTTTAGAGACGGCCGCATTCACGTTAAATAGGGCACCATCAAAATCCGTTGAGACGACGCCGTATGAACTATGGTTTGGCAAGAAACCAAAGTTGTCGTTTCTTAAAGTTTGGGGCCGCGATGCTTATGTGAAAAAGCTTCAACCTGATAAGCTCGAACCCAAAGCGGAGAAATGTGTCTTCATAGGATACCCGAAGGAAACTGTCGGGTATACCTTCTATCACAGATCCGAAGGCAAGACATTCGTTGCTAAGAATGGATCATTTCTAGAGAAGGAGTTTCTCTCGAAAGAAGTGAGTGGGAGGAAAGTAGAACTTGACGAGGTAACTATACCTGCTCCCTTATTGGAAAATAGTACATCATAGAAAACTGTTTCTGCGACACCTATACCAATTAGTGAGGAAGCTAATGATGATGATCATGAAACTTCAGGACAAGATACTACTGAACCACGTAGATCAACCAGAGTGAGATCCGCACTAGAGTGGTACGGTAATCCAATTCTGGAAGTCATGCTACTAGATCATGATGAACCTACGAACTATGAAGAAGCGATGGTGAGCCCAGATTCTGCTAAGTGGCTTGAGGCCATGAAATCTGAGATGGGATCCATGTATGAGAACAAAGTATGGACTTTGGTTGACTTGCCCGATGATCGGCAAGCAATTGAGAATAAATGGATCTTCAAGAAAAAGACTGACACTGACGGTAATGTTACTGTCTATAAAGCTCAACTTGTCGCAAAAGGTTTTCACAAGTTCAAGGGGTTGACTACGATCAGACCTTCTCACCCGTAGCGATGCTTAAATTCGTCAGAATCATTTTAGCAATTGCCGCATTTTATGATTATGAAATATGGCAGATGGATGTCAAAACTGCATTCCTGAATGGATTTCTGGAAGAAGAGTTGTATATGATGCAACCAGAAGGTTTTGTCGATCCAAAGGGAGCTAACAAAGTATGCAAACTCCAGCGATCCATTTATGGACTGGTGCAAGCATCTCGGAGTTGGAATAAACACTTTGATAGTGTGATCAAAGCATTTGGCTTTATACAGACCTTTGGAGAAGCCTGTATTTACGAGAAAGTGAGTGGGAGCTCTGTAGCATTTCTGATATTATATGTGGATGACATATTGCTGATTGGAAATGATATAGAATTTCTGGATAGCGTAAAGGGATACTTGAATAAAAGTTTTTCGATGAAAGACCTCGGGGAAGCTGCTTACATATTAGGCATAAAGATCTATAGAGATAGATCAAGACGCTTAATTGGACTTTCACAAAGCACATACCTTGACAAGATTTTGAAGAAGTTCAAAATGGATCAAGCAAAGAAAGGGTTCTTGCCTGTGTTACAAGGTGTGAAGTTGAGTCAGACTCAATGCCCGACCACTGCAGAAGATAGAGAGAAAATGAAAGATGTTCCCTATGCTTCAGCCATAGGCTCTATCATGTATGCAATGCTGTGTACCAGACCTGATGTGTGCCTTGCTATAAGTTTAGCAGGGAGGTACCAAAGTAATCCAGGAGTGGATCACTGGACAGCGGTCAAGAACATCCTGAAATACCTGAAAAGGACTAGGGATATGTTTCTCGTATATGGAGGTGACAAAGAGGTCACCGTAAGAGGTTACGTTGATGCAAAGCTTTGACACTGATCCGGACGATTCTAAATCACAAACCGGATACGTGTTTACTTTAAATGGTGGAGCTGTCAGTTGGTGCGGTTCTAAACAAAGCGTCGTAGCAGGATCTACATGTGAAGCGGAGTACATAACTGCTTCGGAAGCAGCGAACGAAGGAGTCTGGATGAAGGAGTTCATATCCGATCTAGGTGTCATACCTAGTGCATCGGGTCCAATGAAAATCTTTTGTGACAATACTGGTGCAATTGCTTTGGCAAAGGAATCCAGATTTCACAAAAGGACCAAACACATCAAGAGACGCTTCAACTCCATCCGGGATTTAGTCCAGGTGGGAGACATAGAGATTTGCAAGATACATACGGATCTGAATGTTGCAGACCCGTTGACTAAGCCTCTTCCACAAGCAAAACATGATCAGCACCAAGGCTCCATGGGTGTTAGAATCATTACTGTGTAATCTAGATTATTGACTCTAGTGCAAGTGGGAGACTGAAGGAAATATGCCCTAGAGGAAATAATAAAGTTATTATTTATTTCCTTATATCATGATAAATGTTTATTATTCATGCTAGAATTGTATTAACCGGAAACATAATACATGTGTGAATACATAGACCAACAGAGTGTCACTAGTATGCCTCTAATTGACTAGCTCGTTAATCAAAGACGGTTATGTTTCCTAACCATGAACAAAGAGTTGTTATTTGATTAACGAGGTCACATCATTAGTTGAATGATCTGATTGACATGACCCATTCCATTAGCTTAGCACCCGATCGTTTAGTATGTTGCTATTGCTTTCTTCATGACTTATACATGTTCCTATACCTATGAGATTATGCAACTCCCGTCTACCGGAGGAACACTTTGGGTACTACCAAACGTCACAACGTAACTGGGTGATTATAAAGGAGTACTACAGGTGTCTCCAATGGTGGATGTTCGGTTGGCGTATTTCGAGATTAGGGTTTGTCACTCCGATTGTCGGAGAGGTATCTCTGGGCCCTCTCGGTAATACACATCACATAAGCCTTGCAAGCATAATAACTAAGATGTTAGTTATGAGATGATGTATTACGGAACGAGTAAAGAGACTTGCCAGTAACGAGAATGAACTAGGTATTGGATACCGACGATCGAATCTCGGGCAAGTAACATACCGATGACAAAGGGAACAACGTATGTTGTTATGCGGTCTGACCGATAAAGATCTTCGTAGAATATGTAGGAGCCAATATGGGCATCCAGGTCCCGCTATTGGTTATTGACCGGAGATATGTCTCGGTCATGTCTACATTGTTCTCGAACCGTAGGGTCCGCACGCTTAACGTTACGATGACAGTTATTATGAGTTTATGCATTTTGATGTACCGAAGGTTGTTCGGACTCCCGGATGTGATCACGGACATGACGAGGAGTCTCGAAATGGTCGAGACGTAAAGATTGATATATTGGAAGCCTATGTTTGGACATCGGAAGTGTTCCGGATGAAATCGGGATTTTACCGGAATACCGGGAGGGTTACCGGAACCCCCCGGGAGGCAAATGGGCCTATTGGGCCTTAGTGGAAAAGTGAAAGGGGCTGCACACAAGGGCTGCGCGCCTCCCCCCTTCCCTAGTCCTATTAGGACTAGGAGAAGGGGCCGGCCCCCTCTTTCTCTCTTCCCTTTGGAAGAATCGTATTAGGAATAGGATTGGGGGGGGGGAGTCCTACTCCCGGTAGGAGTAGGACTCCTCCCGCGCCCCTCTCCCTAGCCGGCCGAACCCCTCCCCCTTCTCCTTTATATACGGGGGCAGGGGGCACCCCATAGACACACAAGTTGATCATTGTTGATCGTTCCTTAGCCGTGTGCGGTGCCCCCTGCCACCAAATTCCACCTCGGTCATATCGTTGTAGAGCTTAGGCGAAGCCCTACGTCGGTAGTACATCAAGATCGTCATCACGCCGTCGTGCTGACGGAACTCTTCCTCGACGCTTTGCTGGATCGGAGCCCGAGGATCATCATCGAGCTGAACGTGTGCTAAGAACTCGGAGGTGCCAGAGTAACGGTGCTTGGATCGGTTGGATCGGGAAGAAGACGTACGACTACTTCCTCTACGTTGTGTGATCGCTTCCGCAGTCGGTCTGCGTTGGTACGTAGACAACACTCTCCCCCTCGTTGCTATGCATCACCATGATCTTGCGTGTGCGTAGGAAAATTTTCGAAATTACTATGTTCCCCAACATAGGGGGCCCACGAGGGTGGAGGGCGCGCCTGGGGGGGGGTACGCGCTCCCCCTACCTCATGGCCTCCTCCTTTGTTTCTTGACGTAGGGTCCAAGTCTCCTGGATCATGTTCGGCGAGAAAATCACGTTCCCAAAGGTTTCATTCTGTTTGGACTCCGTGTGATATTCCTTTTCTTCGAAACCCTAAAATAGGCAAAAAAAACAGCAATTCTGGGCTGGGCCTCCGGTTAATAGGTTAGTCCCAAAAATAATATAAAAGTGGAAAATAAAGCCCAATAATGTCCAAAACAGTAGATAATATAGCATGGAGCAATCAAAAATTATAGATATGTTGGAGACGTATCACTTGATACAGTTTGAACTTCTTAAACGCTTTGTCAAGGTATGTGCTTTGTGAAAGTCCAATTAAGCGTCTCGATCTATCTCTATAGATCTTGATGACCAATATATAAGCAGCTTCACCGAGGTCTTTCATTGACAAACTCTTATTCAAATATCCTTTTATGCTATCCAGAAATTCTATATCATTTCTAATCAACAATATGTCATCCACATATAATATCAGAAATGCTACAGAGCTCCCACTCACTTTCTTGTAAATACAGGATTCTCCAAAAGTCTGTATAAAACCATATGCTTTGATCACACTATCAAAACGTTTATTCCAACTCTGAGAGGCTTGCACCAGTCCATAAATGGATCGCTGGAGCTTGCACACTTTGTTAGCTCCCTTTGGATCGACAAAACCTTCCGGTTGCATCATATACAACTCTTCTTCCAGAAATCCATTCAGGAATGCAGTTTTGAGATCCATTTGCCAAATTTCATAATCATTAAATGCGGCAATTGCTAACATGATTCGGACAGACTTAAGCATTGCTACGGGTGAGAAGGTCTCATCGTAGTCAATCCCTTGAACTTGTCGAAAACCTTTTGCAACAAGTCGAGCTTTATAGACAGTGACATTACCGTCCGCGTCAGTCTTCTTCTTGAAGATCCATTTATTCTTGATGGCTTGCCGATCATCTGGCAAGTCAAACAAAGTCCACACTTTATTCTCATACATGGATCCCATCTCAGATTTCATGGCCTCAAGCCATTTTGCGGAATCTGGGCTCACCATCGCTTCTACATAGTTCGTAGGTTCGTCATGGTCTAGTAACATAACCTCCAGAACAGGATTACCATACCACTCTGGTGCAGATCTTACTCTGGTTGACCTACGAGGTTCAGTAACAACTTGATCTAAAGTTTCATGATCATCATCATTAACTTCCTCACTAATTGGAGTGGATGTCACAGGAACCGGTTTCTGTGATGAAATACTTTCCAATAAGGGAGCAGGTACTGTTACCTCATCAAGTTCTACTTTCCTCCCACTCACTTCTTTCGAGAGAAACTCCTTCTCTAGAAAGGATCCATTCTTAGCAATGAATGTCTTGCCTTCGGATCTGTGATAGAAGGTGTACCCAACAGTTTCCTTTGGGTATCCTATGAAGACACATTTCTCTGATTTGGATTCGCGCTTATTAGGTTGAAGGTTTTTCACATAAGCATCGCAGCCCCAAATTTAAGAAACGACAACTTTGGTTTCTTGCCAAACCATAGTTCATAAGGTGTCGTCTCAACGGATTTTGATGGTGCCCTCTTTAATGTCAATGCGACCGTCTCTAAAGCATAACCCCAAAATGATAGCGGTAAATCAGTAAGAGACATCATAGATCGCACCATATCTAGTAAAGTACGATTACGACGTTCGGACACACCATTACGCTGTGGTCTTTCGGGTGGCGTGAGTTGCGGAACTATTCCGCATTGTTTCAAATGAAGACCAAACTCGTAACTCAAATATTCTCCTTCACGATCAGATCGTAGAAACTTTATTTTCTTGTTATGATGATTTTCAACTTCACTCAGAAATTCTTTGAACTTTTCAAATGTTTCAGACTTATGTTTCATTGAGTAGATATACCCGTATCTGCTTAAATCATCTGTGAAGGTGAGAAAATAACGATACCCGCCGCGAGCCTCAACATTAATTGGACCACATACATCAGTATGTATGATCTCCAACAAATCAGTTGCTCGCTCCATAGTTCTGGACAATGGCGTTTTAGTCATCTTGCCCATAAGGCATGGTTCGCAAGTACCAAGTGATTCATAATCAAGTGATTCCAAATGTCCATCAGTATGGAGTTTCTTCATGCGCTTTACACCAATATGACCCAAACGGCAGTGCCACAAATAAGTTGCACTATCATTATCAACTCTGCATCTTTTGGCTTCAACATTATGAATATGTGTATCACTACTATTGTGATTCATCAAAAATAGATCACTCTTCAAGGGAGCATGACCATAAAAGATATTACTCATATAAATAGAAAAACCATTATTCTCATATTTAAATGAATAATTGTCTCGCATTAAACAAGATCCCGATATAATGTTCATGCTCAACGCTGGCACCAAATAACAATTATTTAGGTCTAAAACTAATCCCGAAGGTAGATGTAGAGGTAGCGTGCCAACTGCGATCACATCGACTTTGGAACCATTTCCCAAGCGCATTGTCACCTCGTCCTTAGCCAGTGTTCGCTTAATCCGTAGTCCCTGTTTTGAGTTGCAAATATTAGCAACAGAACCAGTATCAAAAACCCAGGTGCTACTGCGAGCTTTGGTAAGGTACACATCAATAACATGTATATCACATATACCTTTGTTCACCTTGCCATCCTTCTTATCCACCAAATACTTGGGGCAGTTCCACTTCCGGTGACCAGTCTGCTTACAGTAGAAGCACTCAGTATCAGGATTAGGTCCAGACTTGGGTTTCTTCTCTTGAGCAGCAACTTGTTTGCTATTCTTTTTGAAGTTCCCCTTCTTCTTCCCTTTGCCTTTTTTCTTGAAACTGGTGGTCTTATTAACCATCAACACTTGATCCTCCTTCTTGATTTCTACGTCCGCAGCCTTTAGCATTGCAAAGAGCTCGGCAATCGTCTTATCATCCCTTGCATGTTATAGTTCATCACGAAGCTCTTGTAGCTTGGTGGCAGTGATTGAAAAATTCTGTCAATGACGCTATCATCCGGAATATTAACTCCCAGTTGAATGAAGTGATTGTTATACCTAGACATTCTGAGTATATGCTCACTGACAGAACTATTCTCCTCCATCTTGCAGCTGTAGAACTTATTGGAGACTTCATATCTCTGAATCTGGGCATTTGCTTGAAATATTAACTTCAACTCCTGGAACATCTCATATGCTCCATGATGTTCAAAACATCGTTGAAGTCCCGGTTCTAAGCCGTAAAGCATGGCACACTGAACTATCGAGTAGTCATCAGCTTTGCTCTGCCAGACGTTCATAACATCTGGTGTTGCTCCTGCAGCAGGTTTGGAACCTAGCAGTTCTTTCAGGACGTAATTCTTCTATGCAGCAATGAGGATAATCCTCAAGTTACGGACCCAGTCCATGTAATTTCTACCATCATATTTAAACTTTGCTTTCTCAAGGAACGCATTAAAATTCAACGAAATAACAGCATGAGCCATCTATCTACAACAAACATAGACATGCAAAATACTATCAGGTACTAAGTTCATGATAAATTCAAGTTCAATTAATCATATTACTTAAGAACTCCCACTTAGATAGACATCCCTCTAATCATCTAAGTGATCACGTGATCGAAATCAACTAAACCATAACATATCATCACGTGAAATGGAGTAGTTTTCAATGGTGAACATCACTATGTTGATCATATCTACTATATGATTCACGCTCGACCTTTCGGTCTTAGTGTTCCGAGGCCATATCTGCATATGCTAGGCTCGTCAAGTTTAACCTGAGTATTCCGTGTGTGCAAAACTGGTATGCACCCATTGTAGATGGACGTAGAGCTTATCACACCCGATCATCACGTGGTGTCTGGGCACGACGAACTTTGGAAACGGTGCATACTCAGGGAGAACACTTTTATCTTGAAATTTAGTGAGAGATCATCTTATAATGCTACCGTCAATCAAAGCGAAATAAGATGCATAAAAGATAAACATCACATGCAATCAATATAAGTGATATGATATGGCCATCATCATCTTGTGCTTGTGATCTCCATCTCTGAAGCACCATCATGATCACCATCATCACCGGTGGACACCTTGATCTCCATCGTAGCATCGCTGTCGTCTCTACAACTATTGCTCCTACGACTATCGCTACCGCTTAGTGATAAAGTAAAGTAATTAGAGGGCGATTGCATTGCATACAATAAAGCGACAACCATATGGCTCCTGCCAGTTGCCGATAACTCGGTTACAAAACATAATCATCTCATACAATAAAATATAGCATCATGTCTTGACCATATCACATCACAACATGCCCTGCAAAAACAAGTTAGACTTCTTCTACTTTGTTGTTGCAAGTTTTACATGGCTGCTATGGGCTGAGCAAGAACCGTTCTTACCTACGCATCAAAACCACAATGATAGTTCCTCAAGTTAGTGCTGCTTTAACCTTCTCAAGGACCGGGCGTAGCCACACTCGGTTCAACTAAAGTTGGAGAAACTGACACCCGCCAGCCACCTGTGTGCAAAGCACATCGGTAGAACCAGTCTCGCGTAAGCGTACACGTAATGTTGGTCCGGGCTGCTTCATCCAACAATACCGCCGAACCAAAGTATGACATGCTGCTAAGCAGTATGACTTATATCGCCCAGAACTCACTTGTGTTCTACTTGTGCATATAACATCAACGCATAAAACCTGGCTCGGATGCCACTGTTGGGGAACTTAGTAATTTCAAAAAAATTCCTACACACACGCAAGATCATGGTGATGCATAGCAACGAGAGGGGAGAGTGTGTCCACGTACCCTTGTAGACCGAAAGCAGAAGCATTAGCACAACACGGTTGATGTAGTCATACGTCTTCACGATCCGACCGATCAAGTACCGAACGCACGACACCTCCGAGTTCTGCACACGTTCAAATCGATGACGTCCGTCGAACTCCGATCTAGCCGAGCTTTGAGGGAGAGTTCCATCAGCACGACTGCGTGGTGATGTTGACGATGTTCTACCGACGCAGGGCTTCGCCTAAGCACCTCTACAATATTATCGAGGTGGATTATGGTGGAGGGAGGCACCGCACACGGCTAAGAGATCCAAGAGATCAATTGTTGTGTCTCCAAGGGGTGCCTCCCTCCCCGTATATAAAGGAGTGGAGGAGTGGGAGGGGGCCGGCTACCCTAGGCGTGCCCCATGAGGAGTCCTACTCCCACCGGGAGTAGGACTCCCCTTTTCCATGTGGGAGGAGAGGAGAGGGAAGGAGAGAGAGGGGCAAAGGAAAGGGGGGCGCCCCCTCCTTGTCCAATTCGGACTGGGGGGGGGGGGAAGGGGGCGCGCAGCTGCCCTTGGCCGCCCCTCCTCTTATTCACTAGGCCCAATAGGCCCATTAGTCTCCCCGGGGGGTTCCGGTAACCCCCCGGTACTCCGGTATATATATGCCCGAAACTCCCCGAAACCATTCCGGTGTCCGAACGTAGTCGTCCAATATATCGATCTTTACGTCTCGACCATTTTGAGACTCCTTGTTATGTCCGTGATCATATCCGGGACTCTAAACTACCTTCGGTACATCAAAACACATAAACTCGTAATATATCCGTCATCGAACTTTAAGCGTGCGGACCCTACGGGTTCGAGAACTATGTAGACATGACCGAGACACATCTCCAGTCAGTAACCAATAGCGGAACTTGGATGCTCATATTGGCTCCCACATATTCTACGAAGATCTTTATCGGCTAAACTGCATAACAACATACGTTGTTCCCTTCGTCATCCGTATGTTACTTGCCCGAGATTCGATCGTTGGTATCTCAATACCTAGTTCAATCTCGTTACCGGCAAGTCTCTTTACTCATTCCGTAATACATCATCCCGTAACTAACTCATTAGTTACAATGCTTGCAAGGCTTAAGTGATGTGTATACCGAGTGGGACCAGAGATACCTCTCTGACAATTGGAGTGACAAATCCTAATCTCGAAATACGCCAACCCAACAAGTACCTTCGGAGACACCTGTAGAGCACCTTTATAATCACCCACTTATGTTGTGACATTTGGTAGCACACAAAGTGTTCCTCCGGTAAATGGGAGTTGCATAATATCATAGTCATATATAGGAACATGTAGAAGTCATGAAGAAAGCAATAGAAACATACTAAATGATCAAGTGCTAAGCTAACGGAATGGGTCAAGTCAATCACATCATTCTCCTAATGATGTGATCCCATTAACCAAATGACAACTCTTTGTCTATGGCTAGGAAACATAACCATCTTTGATCAACGAGCTAGTCAAGTAGAGGCATACTAGTGACACTTTGTTTGTCTATGTATTCACACATGTATCATGTTTCCGGTTAATACAATTCTAGCATGAATTAATAAACATTCATCATGACATAAGGAATTAAATAATAACTTTATTATTGCCTCTAGGGCATATTTCCTTCAGTGGCCCCCCTGACGCTCCACCAACCTCAACTCCAACTCCATATATTCGTGTTCGGGGAGAAAAAAATCAGAGAGAAGGATTCATCATGTTTTACCATACGGAGCCGCCGCCAAGCCCTAAACTCTCTCAGGAGGGCTGATGTGGAGTCCGTTCGGGGCTCCGGAGAGGGGAATCCGTCGCCATCGTCATCATCAACCTTCCTCCATCACCAATTTCATGATGCTCACCGTTGTGCGTGAGTAATTCCATCATAGGTTTGCTGGACGGTGATGGGTTTGATGAGATTTATCATGTAATCGAGTTAGTTTTGTTAGGGTTTGATCCCTAGTATCCACTATGTTCTGAGATTGATGTTGCTATGACTTTTCTATGCTTAATGCTTGTCACTAGGGCCCGAGTGCCATGATTTCAGATCTGAACCTATTATGTTTTCATGAATATATGTGAGTTCTTGATGCTATCTTGCAATTGTATACTCACCTACTATGTGTTATGATCCGGCAACCCCGTAGTGACAATAATTGGGACCACTCCCGATGATGACCGTAGTTTGAGGAGTTCATGTATTCACTATGTGTTAATGCTTTGGTCCGGTACTCTTGTCGGGGGTTGTTGATCCCACGTACACCTATGGGGATCGGCGGACCGAGCCCCTTTCGGTTCGGCAGGGGGCGGGGGATGCACAAAGAGCAGATCGAGGCGAACGCACGAGCGACGCGATCGGTTTACCCAGGTTCGGGCCGCACGGATGCGTAAAACCCTACTCCTGCTTTGATTTGTATTTGTGTTCTTGCTCGGGAGGGATGAATGCTACAGTACACTCGGGTGGCTAGTGAGACCGAGCGTGAGAATGGTCGTCCCCCCTCCCCCTGTTGCGCATGGGCCTCCTTTTATATGTCTAATGGGTCACCGACAGGTGGCAACAGAGATGAGGGTAAAAGGGTAAAAGAGGTGGTAGTTGGCGCCACCGCTTGCTACAGTTGTATCATACCTAACCCTGACGGCAGGGGACAAAGGCATTAAATGCCTGTCTGTGTCGCCTAGACGGGGCGGAAAGGGACCGTCAGGGGCGCCACCGTTTGCCACGATGGCTCCTTATCAGCGCCTGCTTGCCACCGCATGCCCCTGGCTGCACAGCCTCCCGCCACGTACGCCAGGGATGGTCCCAGGGCGACACGTTGGTGGGTGAGCTGGAGCGCGGGCTGCAGAGTAGTAGCTTGTCGCGGCAAGCGCCTTGGCGCGGATGTTGTCTTGTCGCGTCCGGGAGCTTGTCGCTCACCGGGTCTCGTCGGGACACCTGGCGTGCTGCGGCGAGTTCCTTGGGATGTCTTTGTTGGTCTTCCCGGCAAGCTCCTCTTGCCGGGGTCTTTGTGCTTCCTCCCGGCAAGCTCCTCTTGCCAGGGTCTTGTGCCTTGGCTCGAATACTTTGTTCTTGAATGGCTCCAAAGGAACCATGGGGGGTCTTGGCGGTCACCCGGCAAGCCTTGCCGCGGGATGCTGCGACTGCCCGTGCACAAGTTCGGGATACTAAGGTACCCCTACTTTAGTACACCGACAGGAGCCCCCGGGCCTGGGCCATACACGGTGCCGAGCGCTGTTGGGCCAGGTCCAAAACAGTGCACGGGCACGCGCGGCCTAGGTTACGCCATAACTCATTCCGCATCCACCGCGCCCTCCCCGCACGGCACGCGTCGAACGCGGCATCGTGGGAGAGATCGTGGGCGGCGTGCGCGGTTTTCGAGGCGTCCACTCCCCACGATCACGGGGTGGGGAGAGGTCACCCCATCCGTCACCTCGGTTCTGCACGCCTGCCATGCGGCTCCCATGCACTTGGGGTCGCGGACGGCGGAGGCGGGAAACGGGGCCACCGTGGGTCGAGGCGGCGGGTCGGCCCCAGCTCCCTTCTCTTCCCGTGGCTTGATTCGCTGAGCGGGGCGGCCGAGCCCCCACCTCTCTCCTTTATAAAGAGCGGGAGGGGAGGACGGAAGCCCACATTCTCTCATCTTCTCCTTCCTTCAGCTTCTGCTCCCCTTTCTCTCATTCCCCATGGAGAAAGGGAATCCTGGTCCTTCATCAGTGGCCGCGAGGGTTGCCGCCAGACAGCGCATCCCTCCCTCTCCTGCACCCGTGGTGGCGGAGCCAGCCGTAAGGGGAAGAGGGAGGGGGCGAGGTCGTGGACGAGGTCGAGGACGAGGCCGCGGCGCTCGGGGAAGAGGTGGACGGGGCGGCACGCCAGTTTCGCCTCCACCGGCGGATCCTCTTCCCACGGGGGTCCATGTTGGGGACGACCCCTGCGAGTTCTTCGTCAGGCTGCGCCAGGCGCCTCGTCGTCGACTCCGACTCCCAGCTCCGTTTGCGGGCGATATGGAGTTGGACCCCCCCGAGACACTGAGACTGCACATGAGGGGCTGTGGGATCAGCGGCACGCGAGTCCGCGTTGAAGTCCCAGCCCCCGGTGTGATGTATCTTGGCCGAGGGTGGAAGACGTTCGCCCGTATCCACAACTTGATGGCGGGGCTCACCCTCCATTTTAAGTTGATGGAGGGCGATCTCCTTTCCGTCAAGGTCTTCGGGTGCTTCGGCACTCGGGCGAAGTGCTGCGTGGACAGCTCTTCCGATAGTGAAGGCCCCTCCTCGAGCGAGAGTGACGAGGAAGGGAGCGACAGCGATGACGAGGGTAGCGGGCGGCAGGACGACGGGTCCGACTAGGTGTCGGGCGTCGCTCTGTGCGGCACCGGCGACCCCATCATCCGTGTCGCCGGCTCCTCGAACTCCCCGGGGTCGTCTCCTTGGGCGGCTGGCGTAGGGAGGCTGCGGAAGAGGAAGAGGGCTGGCGGCAAGGCCGTCAAGCCGGAGTACGAGGGCGTGGTGCCCTCGACAGCGTGCTGACGTCCTGCCGCCTCGTCTTCGAGCCCTGCTTCCGGCGCCGCCATCACCGTCCAGCCTTCGGACGGCCCCCGGGGTGTTCTCTTGGTGTCTTCTGGCACCCATAGTTCGCCTAGGCGCTCCTTTTGCCCTTTTCGCCTCCTTGATCTACCTCCTGAAAAGAGGGACAAGAAAGGGCTTACGGGCATCTTATCTTTTTAATTTGTAAGCCTTCGGGCCTTAGTTGCATTTAAAACTAGTATCCTCTCTTTCATGTTTTTCATCCTCTATGGACTATACATGAGTGGAATGTTTTTCAATGAAAAGGGGATGCTTGCCGGGTCAGTTGTCTCGCGGGTAGAACCCACGTCAAGGAGCAAATCCTTGGTATCTTTCAGATAGACACTTTTTCCCCCGGCAACAGGCCCTGCCGCTTTCCCACATCGCTCGACCTTTCTCACGCTTTTGACGGAGGTAGGGACGAGGCGGGTGCGGCCCCTCGTTTCCTCCCTTTGCTGCCGCGACTACGACCAAACCTGGCCCCAGGAACGAGCCCCAGGGCCTAGAGTTAAGGGAGCACGGTAGTTTCTAGGAAGAAACGAGGTTTCGTATTCCCTAGTCCATAAGAGAATGCATGAAGAGGGATGAAAGACTTATCTGAGATTGCAGCCCCCGGCAACTCTGGCTTGCCGTGGGTGAATCTTGGTTCTTGCAGCCCCCGGCAACACTGGCTTGCCGGGGTCCAGATGCCAGTACGTCCTGAAGGAAATATGCCCTAGAGGCAATAATAAAGTTATTATTTATTTCCTTATATCATGATAAATGTTTATTGTTCATGCTAGAATTGTATTAACCGGAAACATAATACATGTGTGAATACATAGACAAACAGAGTGTCACTAGTATGCCTCTACTAGACTAGCTCGTTAATCAAAGATGGTTATGTTTCCTAACCATGAACAAAGACTTGTTATTTGATTAACGAGGTCACATCATTAGTTGAATGATCTGATTGACATGACCCATTCCATTAGCTTAGCACCCGATCGTTTAGTATGTTGCTATTGCTTTCTTCATGACTTATACATGTTCCTATAACTATGAGATTATGCAACTCCCGTTTACCGGAGGAACACTTTGGGTACTACCAAACGTCACAACGTAACTGGGTGATTATAAAGGAGTACTACAGGTGTCTCCAATGGTAGATGTTGGGTTGGCGTATTTCGAGATTAGGGTTTGTCACTCTGATTGTCGGAGAGGTATCTCTGGGCCCTCTCGGTAATACACATCACATAAGCCTTGCAAGCACTGCAACTAATATGTTAGTTGTGAGATGATGTATTACGGAACGATTAAAGAGACTTGCCGGTAACGAGATTGAACTAGGTATTGGATACCGACGATCGAATCTCGGGCAAGTAACATACCGATGACAAAGGGAACAACGTATGTTGTTATGCGGTCTGACCGATAAAGATCTTCGTAGAATATGTAGGAGCCAATATGGGCATCCAGGTCCCGCTATTGGTTATTGACCGGAGACGTGTCTCGGTCATGTCTACATTGTTCTCGAACCGTAGGGTCCGCACGCTTAACGTTACGATGACAGTTATTATGAGTTTATGCATTTTGATGTACCGAAGGTTGTTCGGAGTCCCGGATGAGATCACGGACATGACGAGGAGTCTCGAAATGGTCGAGACGTAAAGATTGATATATTGGAAGCCTATGTTTGGACATCGGAAGTGTTCCGGGTGAAATCGGGATTTTACCGGATTACCGGGAGGGTTACCGGAACCCCCCGGGAGCCAAATGGGCCAACATGGGCCTTAGTGGAAAGGTGAGAGCGCAGCCCACATAGGGCTGCGCCTCCCCCCCTCTCCCTAGTCCTATTAGGACTAGGAGAGGGGCCGGCCACCTCTCTCTCTCTCTCCTTTAAAGGATTCCTAGTTGGACTAGGATTGGAGGGGGGAGTCCTACTCCCGGTAGGAGTAGGACTCCTCCTGCGCCTCCCTCTCTTTGGCCGGCCAGCCCCCCTCCCTCTAACCTTTATATACGGGGGCAGGGGACACCCCAAGACACACAAGTTAATCCTTGAGATCGTTCCTTAGCCGTGTGCGGTGCCCCCTGCCACCAAATTCCACCTCGATCATACCGTTGTAGTGCTTAGGCGAAGCCCTGCGTCGGTAGTACATCAAGATCGTCACCACGCCGTCGTGCTGACGGAACTCTTCCTCGACGCTTTGCTGGATCGGAGCCCGAGGATCGTCATCGAGCTGAACGTGTGCTAAGAACTCGGAGGTGCCGGAGTAACGGTGCTTGGATCGGTCGGATCGGGAAGAAGACGTACGACTACTTCCTCTACGTTGTGTGATCGCTTCCGCAGTCGGTCTGCGTTGGTACGTAGACAACACTCTCCCCTCTCATTGCTGTGCATCACCATGATCTTGCGTGTGCGTAGGAAAATTTTCGAAATTACTGCGTTCCCCAACACGTCCTCCTCCTCCTTTTCGTCCTCAGGCGGTCCGGCAAGGATATGCGAGCCCTGCGAACCAAAGGAAACGAAAGAAAGGCAAAGGGACGCACACTCGACCTCTAAGTTAGGGGTTAGCCGCTATTAAGCACTATCAACCCTAACCAAGGACGAGACTCGACCTAGCATGCATGCTATAACTCTGGGTGCCAGCGCTTCATTTACTTATGCTCAGGGTGTGCGCCTGGCTTTGTACAAAGGATTACATGCAACAGCGGCAAGACTTGTACAAAAGGGTGGTTGCCGGACAGGGTCCGACAACCGCGCCTTATGGGTAAAACTTACGAAGATGCTCGATATTCCAGGAGTTGCTCACTGGTGCGCCATCTTCGGTCTCCAGGCGGATAGCGCCAGGCCTGGTGACTCGTTTCACCCGGTAAGGGCCTTCCCACTTCGGCGTCAACTTGTTGGAATTCTTGGCGGACTAAACACGCCGAAAAACAAGGTTGCCTTCCTCGACTTCTGGCGTTAACTTTGTGGCTATGATAGCGGCGCAAAGCTTGCTGGTAGCGAGCGGCTCGCACAGCAGCCTGAAGACGATCTTCCTCAAGGAGCAGCGCGTCATCTTGCCGCAGCTGCTCTTGCTCAAGCTCATCATAAGCGAGCACTCGAGGTGACCCGTATACGAGTTCCGTGGGGATAACTGCCTCCGCTCCATAGACTAGAGCGAAGGGTGTCTAGCCAGTGGCTCGATTTGGCGTCGTCCTGATCGACCAAAGAACCACCGGCAGCTCCTCGATCCAGTTTCTTCCGCACTTGTGCAGCCTGTCGAAAGTTCTGGTCTTGAGCCCGCGCAGCACTTTAGCATTTGCCCTCTCAGCTTGACCGTTGCTTCTCGGGTGAGCAACAGAAGCGAAGCAGACCTTGGCACCAAGATCTTGGACGTACTGCATGAAGGTGCGGCTCGTAAATTGTGTACCGTTGTCGGTGATTATCCTGTTAGGGATCCCAAAACGGCAAACAATCGACCTGAAGAACTTGACTGCTGACTGTGCTGTCACCTTCCTCACTGGTTCCACTTCCGGCCACTTTGTGAACTTGTCGATTGCAACGTACAAGTACTCAAAGCCCCCGACAGCTCGGGGAAAGGGGCCGAGGATATCGAGCCCCCAGACCAAAAACGGCCAGGATAAAGGGATCGTCTGGAGAGCTTGAGTTGGATGGTGTATCTGCTTGGAATGGAACTGGCACGCTTCACACTTGGTTACTTGTGCAGTTGCATCCTGGAGGGCTGTCGGCCAGAAGAAGCCTTGCCGGAATGCTTTTCCGACAAGGGCTCTTGCACTAATGTGGTGACCACATATGCCTCCATGTATCTCTGCCAACAGCTTATGTCCATCTTCCCGGGGAATACACTTCAATTTCACACCGTTGAGTCTTCTTCTATACAGTGTGTTGTCAACAAACTGGTACATACTAGACTGTCGGGCTACTCTTTCCGCTTCTTCCTGCTCTTCGGGAAGTTCTCCTGTCTGAAGGAAACGGACAATCTTCTGCGCCCATGTTGGAGCCTGCGGCTCGACAACAAGGACTAAAGGCGATGTTGGTGCTGCAGGAACGTCTGCTTCTACGGCAAGAGCCCGCGGCTCTGCCGGAGCTTGACGTTCCCCGGCAAGCTTGCCGGAGCAAAACTTGTCGGGAGAATCTGCGTCAACGGAACAAACCCTGGGGCTTGCTGGATCAGACTGCTCCTCAGCATTCTTGGCGTCGATCCTGGGGACCTTTTTGGCGGCGGCTTCGGGAAGCTCTGCCGGGAAATAGTCGCCAGAAATCAACTTCCTCTTCTTGCTCTGCCCAGTTGATGGTGTTACGGACAGCTGAGTCAGCTTGAGCACGAAGATCCCTGGTTCCACAGGTAACTTAAGTGCTGCGCACTTTGACAGGCCATCGGCAATGTCGTTCTCAGCTCTTGGAACATGTTCCATTTGCAGGCCGTTAAAGCGCTCTTCTAGCTTCCTCACTTCATCAACGTAAGCTTCCATCAACGGACTCTGGTAAACCTTGTTCACTTGGCGGACGACAAGGTGCGAGTCACCCCTAACAATGAGCTTCTTAATCCGAAGTTCTGCCACGATCCTGAGACCGGCAAGCAAGCCTTCATACTCTGCAGTATTGTTTGTCGCTTGCTCCTTGGGAAAGTGCATCTGGACTATGTACTTGAGGTGCTCTCCGGTGGGTGCGACAAGCAGCACACCAGCACCGGCGCCTTGCAGCGAGAAGGCACCGTCAAAGTACATGAGCCACTCTTTGTTTGCTTCCTTGGTGGGGATGCTCGTCTCCGGAATTTCTTCGTTTGGAGTTGGCGTCCACTCTGCTATGAACTATGCCAATGCTCTGCTTTGGATTGTTGATGTACTCTCAAATTTGAGGCCAAAGCTTGACAGTTCCAGTGCCCACTCGACAATCCTGCCTGTTGCTTCTGGGTTCTGCAGTATCCTCTTCAGCGGAAAGCGAGTGACAACTGTTATCTCATGTGCTTGAAAGTAATGGTGCAGCTTTCTCGAGGCCATGAGAAGGCCGAAAAGCAACTTCTGCACACCAGAGTACCTTGACCTAGCCCCCTGCAAAAGGGAACTGACAAAGTAAACTGGGCGCTGCACCATCTTCTTCTGTATCTCCTCTTGCATCTGCGCAGATCCTTGCTTGTCGGGACCAGAGCTTGTCGGAGAAGCCCCCTGCTTGTCGTTGGATGTGCTTGCCGCGGTCGCTGGCTCGTCATCTGCCTCCCTCTCCGCTACTAACGCAACACTAACCACTTGATTGGTTGCCGCTATGTATAGCAGCAACTTCTCTTGTGGTTTAGGTGCGACAAGTGTTGGAGTGGAGGATAGGTATCTCTTCAAGTCTTGCAGCGCGGCCTCCGCTTCCGGAGTCCATTTCGTGCCAAAGATGTCAGGGGTTGCTGATCCCACGTACACCTATGGGGATCGGCGGACCGAGCCCCTTTCGGTTCAGCAGGGGGCGGGGGATGCACAAAGAGCAGATCGAGGCGAAAGCACGAGCGACGCGATCGGTTTACCCAGGTTCGGGCCGCACGGATGCGTAAAATCCTACTCCTGCTTTGATTTGTATTTGTGTTCTTGCTCGGGAGCGATGAATGCTACAGTACACTCGGGTGGCTAGTGAGACCGAGCGTGAGAATGGTCGTCCCCCCTCCCCCTGTTGCGCATGGGCCTCCTTTTATATGTCTAAGGGGTCACCGACAGGTGGCAACAGAGATGAGGGTAAAAGGGTAAAAGAGGTGGTAGTTGGCGCCACCGCTTGCTACAGTTGTATCATACCTAACCGTGACGGCAGGGGACAAAGGCATTAAATGCCTGTCTGTGTCGCCTAGACGGGGCGGAAAGGGACCGTCAGGGGCGCCACCGTTTGCCACGATGGCTCCTTGTCAGCGCATGCTTGCCACCGCATGCCCCTGGCTGCACAGCCTCCCGCCACGTACGCCAGGAATGGTCCCAGGGCGACACATTGGTGGGTGAGCTGGAGAGCGGGCTGCAGAGTAGTAGCTTGTCACGGCAAGCGCCTTGCCGCGGATGTTGTCTTGTCGCGTCTGGGAGCTTGTCGCTCACCGGGTCTCGTCGGGACACGTGGCGTGCCGCGGTGAGTTCCTTGGGATGTCTTGGTTGGTCTTCCCGGCAAGCTCCTCTTGTCGGGGTCTTTGTGCTTCCTCCCGGCAAGCTCCTCTTGCCGGGGTCTTGGATACTTTGAGTGGCCTTCCCGGCAAGCTCCTCTTGCCGGGGTCTTGTGCCTTGGCTCGAATACTTTGTTCTTGAATGGCTCCAAAGGAACCATGGGGGGTCTTGGCGGTCGCCCGGCAAGCCTTGCCGCGGGATGCTGCGACTGCCCGTGCACAAGTTCGGGATACTGAGGTACCCCTACTTTAGTACACCGACAACTCTGTTAAAAGGAGGCCTTAATATCCCTTAGTTCCCAATAGGACCCCACTGCCACGGGAGGGTAGGACAAAAGATGTCATGCAAGTTCTTTTCCATAAGCACGTATGACTATATTCAGAATACATGCCTACATTACATTGATGAATTGGAGCTAGTTCTGTGTCACCCTATGTTATAACTGTTGCATGAATAATCGCATCCGGCATAATTCTCCACCGATCCAATGCCTACGAGCTTTTCATATATTGTTCTTCGCTTATTTACTTTTCCGTTGCTACTGTCACAATCACTACAAAACCCAAAAATATTACTTTTGCTACCGTTACTTTTGCCACTGTTACCACTACTATCATATTACTTTGCTACTAAACACTTTGCTGCAGATATTAAGTTTCTAGGTGTGGTTGAATTGACAACTCAGCTGCTAATACTTGAGAATATTCTTTGGCTCCCCTTGTGTCGAATCAATAAATTTGGGTTGAATACGCTACCCTCGAAAACTGTTGCGATCCCCTATACTTGTGGGTTATCAAGAACATTTTCTGGCGCCGTTGCCGGGGAGCATAGCTCTATTATTTGAGTCACTTGGGATTTATATCTGCTTATGATTATGAAGAACTTGAAAGATCAAAGAACCAAGATTTGTCCCTCAACTACGAGGGGAGGTAAGGAACTGCCATCTAGCTCTGCACTTGATTCACCTTCTATTTTGAGTAAGCTTGCGACACCTAAACCTGCTTGTGCTATTAATTCTGATATGTCGCATGTTATTGATGATGCCACTTCTGCTATGCATGATACTTATGATTAAACTGCTTCTATGCTTGATACTACTTTGCCACTTGGTGAATTTCTTGATGAACAACTTGCTAGGGCTAGAGAGAATGAAATTATTGAAACTGATAATATTGATGGAAGTGATGATGAAGATTCTCCCCCTAGATATGAATTGCCTGTTGTTCCTGTGGGTTATGTTATGGATGAAGAAAGTGCTAGAGACTTTCTTGCCTGTAATGATAGAAGTGATCTTAAGAAACTATTAGCTAAGCTGAAAGAAAAATCTCTGAATGCTAGAATGAAATATGATCCTGCTTATGCTACTTCACCTATCTTTATTACTAATAAGGATTATGATTTCTCTGTTGATCCTAAGATAATTACTTTGGTTGATTCTGATCCTTTTTATGGCTATGAATCTGAAACTGTTGTGGCACATCTTACTAAATTAAATGATATAGCTACCCTATTTACTAATGATGAGAAAACTATGGTTTAATTCTCTTGATCCTGGTTGTGTGCGTAGTCCCCATGATATGATTTACTAATTCTCCGCTAAATATTTCCCTGCTCATAAGAAACAAGCTGCTTTAAGGGAAATATATAATTCTGTGCAAATTCAAGAAGAGAGTCTCCCACAAGCTTGGGGGAGGCTTCTCCAATTACTTAATGCTTTGCCTGATTATCCTGTCAAGAAAAATGAAATACTTGATATCTTTTATAATGGACTAACCGATGCATCCAGAGATTACCTGGATAGTTGTGCTAGTTGTATTTTCAGGGAAAGAACCGTTGATCAAGCTGAAATTCTATTGATGTTGACCCATGAAAATAATTTGACACTTCCTGAACCAGCTCCTAAGCCAACTCCGAAGAAAAGGGGTATTCTATTTCTCAGTCCTGAAGATATGCAAGAGGCAAAGAAATCTATGAAAGAAAAAGGTATAAAAGTTGAAGATGTTAAGAATTTACCTCCTGTTGAAGAAATACATGCTCTTAATTCACCACCTTTTGAAGAAACACACGATCTCGATAACCTGACACAGGTAGTAAAGGTAAACTCTCTCTATAGATATGATAAAGCTGAAATCCCTCCTGCTAAGTTTGCTAGCCAATGTTTGGACGAATTTGATAACTTTATGGTTAAGCAAGAAGATTTTAATGCTTATTTTGGTAGACAACTGAAACGCGATGCTTATATGATTGAACACTTGGGTGATTATATGTCTAGAGTTAAAGGTGAACTTAAACTCACTAGTAAACATGCTTCTATGGTTACCACTCAAGTAGAACAAGTACTTAAAGCTCAGAATGATTTGCTCAATGAATTGAATAGTAAGAATAATGACTTTGCTGTTAGAGTTACAACTAAAGGAGGTAAAGTGACTCAGGAACCTTTGTATCCTGGGGGCCACCCTAAGAGAATTGAGCAGGATTCTTAGAGAAATAACGTTGATGCACCTAGTCCTTCTAAGAGGAAGAAAAAGAAAAATGATAGGACTTTGCATGCTTCTAGTGAACCTGTTGTAGACACACCTGAGAATCCTAATGATATTTCTATCTCTGATGCTGAAACACAATCTGGTAATGAACATGAACCTAGTCATAATGTTAATGATGATGTTCATGTTGATGCTCAACCTAGCAATAATAATGATGTAGAAATTGAACCTGCTCTTGATCTTGATAACCCACAATCAAAGAATCAACGTTATGATAAGAGAGACTTTGTTGCTAGGAAGCACGGTAAAGAAGGAGAACCATGGGTTCGGAAACCCATGACTTTTCCTCCTAAACCATCCAAGAAAAAGGATGATGAGGATTTTGAGCGCTTTGCTGAAATGATTAGACCTATCTTTTTGCGTATGCGTTTGACTGATATGCTTAAAATGAATCCTTATGCTAAGTACATGAAAGATATTGTTACAAATAAGAGAAAGATACCGGAAGCTAAAATTTCAACCATGCTTGCTAATTATACTTTTAAGGGTGGAATACCAAAGAAACATGGAGATCCAGGAGTACCAACTATACCATGCTCCATTAAAAGAAATTATGTTAAAACTGCTTTATATGATTTTGGAGCTAGTGTTAGTGTTATGCCTCTCTCTTTATATCGTAGACTTGATTTGAATAAGTTGACACCTACTGAAATATCTTTGCAAATGGCTGATAAATCAACTGCTATACCTATCGGTATTTGTGAGGATGTGCATGTTGTGGTTGCAAACGTTACTATTTTAACGGACTTTGTTATTCTTGATATTCCTGAGGACGATAGTATGTATATTATTCTTGGAAGACCCTTTTTGAATACTGCAGGGGCTGTTATTGATTGCACCAAAGGCAATGCCACTTTTCATGTTAATGGTAATGAGGATACGGTACACTTTCCAAGGAAACAACCTCAAGTCCATAGTATCAATTCTATTGGAAAAATTTCAACAATCACTATTGGAGGTTTTGAATTTCCTCTTCCTACTGTCAAGAAGAAATATGATATTCCTATTGTTGGGGATGTGCATATCCCCGTTGAGGTAACCTAGTGTTATTCGAAATTTCTCCGGTTTCATGCGATTCGGAATGAGTTTGTTAACAAGACCTGATCAACCTTGTTAGTGGATCCCTTTTGATGAGCGTGAGCTGGATGAAGTTAGAAAGCACAACTCTCTGTACCCTCTTTTTACTTTCCGTTATTTATACTAAATAAAGAAAAAAAATAGTATTTTCTGTCTGTTTTTTGAATTATCCATGCAATAAAAAATACCTCGAAAATAAAAGTTCTCCAAATGCCCTGAAAATTTAATATGATTTTTTCTGAATTATTTGAGAATATCTGGCACTGAGAACACATCAAGGGGAGCCAGCACCTGGCCACGAGGGTCCAGGGTGCGCCCTACCCCCTGGGCGCGCCCCCTGCCTCGTGGTCCCCTGGTGGCCCCCCTCCACTTATTCCAGCCACTACACACTCGTTCTTCCTCCCAAAAAAACCACCAACCAGCTCAAACACGAGTTCTAGCTCATCTTGCTGCCATTTTCGATCTCCTAGCTCAAAGCCCCATTCACAAAACTGCTTTGGGGGATTGTTCTTCGGTATGTGACACCTCCAATGGTCCAATTAGTTTTTGTTCCAGTGCTTTATTCATTGCAAAAAAATTTCTGCCTAGGTGACCCTGTTCTTGAGCTTGCATGTCAAATTTATATGGTCCAAAGTAGTTTTAATGCATGATATTGCCTCTAGGCACTTGTAGGAGTAGTTGCTGTCAATTTTGTTGAGTTTGGCTCACTTTCATTTTTGAGTTACTAAAAATTTCAGAAATTTTTCAGAGGAAGAAATATGTTTAGGAAAATGTACCAAGGTGGTTCTTCAAGGAAGCAAGGACCCAGACCCGCAATACGCGATGCGGACCACGAAACACCGAGGGACGCTCAAGTGCGGCCTTGTGAATGGCCGTCAGAGGATTTCATAGTCCAAGCCGGAATTAAAGAGGAATTTGATGCATATGTGCGTAATGCTGATCCAGAGAGCTTCAAGGCAGATAAGTGCAGGTAATACCTCTATTTAACTGATTCATTTGTGAGAAGGTTTAAATTTTCAACCTCGCGAAATTCACAAACTGTCCTGTTTGATCTTTATGATAAATCTTATACCATGGATTTAGAGGATTTTAATACTGCCGCAAACTCCCACAATGGGGTAGTGCTAGTGAACCTAGCAAATCTGAGCTTAGGGATTTTCTTGCTAGTATTACAGTGGGGGAATCTAGATATGTAACACAAGCCACCATAGGGAGCATTCATTTTCCCGCTATACATTATTTTGCTCTCTTCGTAGGAAGGTGCATAAATGGTAAAGATGAAGCATGTCACATGTGTGTACCTGATATTAGCGTTCTCAGGAGCGCTATTTAGGAGATAAACAATACAACTTGGGGGCTATTGTTGCACATAGGTTGCATAATAATAGTATTCATGGAGATTTCTTAGGTGGAATTTATGCAACTCGTATAGCTAACTTTCTTGAGATACCCATATGTGGAGATGATATTGAGTTGCCTCCTTCTTATCTAGATTATGATGCTATGGTTCGTCATCAGTCTGTTGAGAGGAACGACCAGTCCCTCCAGTACCGACTAATCTTTGACAGACGACGCACCTATCACGTCGGTCTCCCTGCTCCCGCTTTCTTTGACTTTCAGGCAAAGAGGACATATGTTATAACCTAGGAGGAGGTGAACGAGTATAAGAGAGGACAGAGACAGCTCGCCTCCAAGCGGTAGCTCATGAGGCAATAGCTGCTGCATCACAGTACGACCCCAACTACAACTTTGGATATCCGCCAGGCCAGCCATGGCAGTAGACTAACTTAGGCCAAAAGCCTAATCCTAGGGGAGTACGTATTCCTCACCGATATTACATTCATGTTCACACACTCATGCTAGTTGTCGGTGCTCATACTTTTTCATTGTATCATCCATGCTAGTTTATTTTCTTTTTAAGCTTTCTTCTTGTGTATTTGACAAACCTTAAGAAAAATAAAAAAATTAGTTGTAGCCTTTAGTTAGTTTACTTTCCACTCCTGTAGTAGTCGTAATTAAAAAGAAAACCCAAAAAGATTTCTCGTTCTTCTTTTGCTTGTTAGGAGCTTTCCCGTGTAAATAGTTTTGTTTCTTTTCTTCGGGGGTCGAGAGGAGAAGACCATAATGAAAATGTTGAGTGGCCCTCATATGCATTATTGTTGATATAACAAAGAGCCCATATTACCTTGTCTTCTCTCTTGAATTGAATGCTTGTAGGTTCTAGCTTAGTCCAATGCACGTGCACTATTATTATTATCCACAATATTCGGTCGTGCAAGTGAAAGGCAATAATGATGATTATATGATGAACTTATTGAGATGAGAAAAGCTGGTATATATGAACTCGACCTCTCTTGTTTTTGTAAATATGATTAGTTCATCGTTCCTGATTCAGCCTATTATGGAAGAAACATATTTGCAATGACAATTAGAGATTGTAGTTGCTTATGCCATGCTTAATTAGCTAGGAGTTTATAATGGTTTACCTTGCGTGCCAACATGCTATTAAAATGGTTGTGATGTGGTATGATAGGGTGGTATCCTCTTTTGAACGATTCGAGTGGCTTGACTTGGCACATGTTCACGCATGTAGTTGAAACAAAATCAACATAGCCTCTACGATATTTATGTTCATGGTGAATTATATCCTACTCATGCTTGCATTCGGTGTTGATTAATTTTAATGCATGTTCATGACGGTTGTCGCTCTCTAGCTGGTCGCGTCCTAGTCTTTTTCTAGACTTCACTTGTACTAAGAGGGAATACTGCTTGTGCATCCAACTCCATAAACCCCAAAGTTGTTCCATATGAGTCCACCATACCTACCTATATACGGTATCTACCTGTCGTTCCAAGTAAATTTGTATGTGCCAAACTCTAAACCTTCAAATAAACATTCTGTTTTGTATGCTCGAATAGCTCATGTATCAACTAGGGATGTCTGTATCTTCCATGCTAGGCGGGTTATTCTCAAGAGGAGTGGACTCCGCTCCTCACTCCCAAGAAAATGGCTAGTCACCAGGATGCCCAGTCCCATGCTTTATGAAAATCAAATCAAAATAACTACAAAAAAACTCCCCGGGACTCTTGTTAGTTGGAGGCACTCGTTGTTTCGAGCAAGCCATGGATTGATGCTTGTTGGTGGTGGGGGAGTATAAACTTTACCATTATGCTTGGGAACCGCCTATAATGTGTGTAGCATGGAAGATATCGAGATCTCTCGGTTTTTATATTGACAATGAAAGTATACCACTCAAAATATTATTCATATCTATTTCAAAACCGAGCTCTGGCACCTCTACAAATCCCTGCTTCCCGCTGCGAAGGGCCTATCCATTTACTTTTATGTTGAGTCATCATCCTCTTATCAAAAAGCACCAGTTGGAGAGCACAACTGTCATTTGCATCCATTACTGTTAGTTTACATTGAGTATGACTGTAACTGGATCTCTTTTACCATGAGTTACAATGTCTAGTCAGTCCTTGATCTTTAAAGGTTCTCTGCATTTATGTTTTGCGTTCTGAGAAAGGGCTAGCGAGATACCATCTTGTTGTATCGTATTATGATTGTTTTAAGAAAGAGTTGCCATCCAAGATTTATTATTATTGTTCGCTAGTTGATTATGCCATTGTTATGAGTAAACATGGGACCTAAATATTATTGTGAATATGGTTAGTTCATAATCTTTGCTGAAAACTTGAATGTTGGCTTTACATATTTACAACAACAAGAGCAAACAGAGTTTGTAAAAGTTTTTCTTTATCACTTTCAGTTTATCAATTTAATTGCTTGAGGACAAGCAGAGGTTTAAGCTTGGGGGAGTTGATACGTCTCCAACATATCTACTTTTCCAAACACTTTTGCCCTTGTTTTGGACTCTAACTTGCATGATTTGAATGGAACTAACCCAGACTGACGCTGTTTTCAGCAGAATTGCCATGATATTATTTTTGTGCAGAAATAAAAGTTCTCAGAATGACCTGAAAATCAACGGAGGTTATTTTTGGAATATATAAAAAATACTGGAAGAAGAATCCACGTCAGGGGGCCCACACCTTGTCCATGAGGGAGGGGGGCGCCTACCCCCCTGGGCGCGCCCCCTACCTCACGGGCCCCCTGACGCTCCACCGACCTCAACTCCACCTCCATATATTCGTGTTCGGGGAGAAAAAATTAGAGAGAAGGATTCATCGCGTTTTACCATACGGAACCGCCGCCAAGCCCTAAACTCTCTTAGGAGGGCTGACCTGGAGTCCGTTCGGGGCTCCGGAGAGGGGAATCCGTCGCCATCGTCATCATCAACCTTCCTCCATCACCAATTTCATGATGCTCACCGCCGTGCATGAGTAATTCCATCGTAGGTTTGCTGGACGGTGATGGGTTGGATGAGATTTATCATGTAATCGAGTTAGTTTTGTTAGGGTTTGATCCCTAGTATCCACTATGTTCTGAGATTGATGTTGCTATGACTCTGCTATGCTTAATGATTATCACTAGGGCCTGAGTGCCATGATTTCAGATCTGGACCTATTATGTTTTCATGAATATATGTGAGTTTTTGATCCTATCTTGCAAGTCTATAGTCACCTACTATGTGTTATGATCTGGCAACCCCGAAGTAACAATAATCGGGACCACTCCCGGTGCTGACCGTAGTTTGGGGAGTTCATGTATTCACTATGTGTTAATGCTTTGGTCCGGTACTCTATTAAAAGGAGGCCTTAATATACCTTAGTTTCCAATAGGACCCCGCTGCCACAGGAGGGTAGGACAAAAGATGTCATGCAAGTTCTTTTCCATAAGCATGTATGACTATAATCGGAATACATGCCTACATTACATTGATGAATTGGAGCTAGTTTTGTGTCACCCTATGTTATAACTGTTGCATGAATAATCGCATCCGGCATAATTCTCCATCACCTATCCAATGCGTATGAGCTTTTCATATATTTTCTTCGCTTATTTACTTTTCCGTTGCTACTGTCACAATCACTACAAAACCCAAAAATATTACTTTTGCTACCGTTACTTTTGCCACCGTTACCACTACTATCATATTGCTTTTCTACTAAACACTTTGCTGCAGATATTAAGTTTCCAGGTGTGGTTGAATTGACAACTCAGCTGCTAATACTTGAGAATATTCTTTGGCTCCCCTTGTGTCGAATCAATAAATTTGGGTTGAATACTCTACCCTCAAAAACTGTTGCAATCCCCTATACTTGTGGGTTATTGGCAAACTATAAAGCAAAGACTCAAATCATACAAGACACTCCAAGCAAAACACATATCATGTGGTGAATAAAAATATAGCCTCAAGTAAAGTTACTGATAGACAAAGACGAAAGAGGGGATGCCTTCTGGGGCATCTCCAAGCTTAGGCTCTTGGTTGCCCTTAAATATTACCTTGGAGGTGCCTTGAACATCCCCAAGCTAAGGCTCTTGCCACTACTTATTCCATAGTCCATCAAATCCGTACCCAAAACATGAAATCTGCACAACACAAAACTCAACAGAAAATGTCATAAGCTTCGTTAGTATAAGAAAATAAATCACCATTTTTGGTACTGTTGTGAACTCATTATTTATTTATATTGGTGTAATATCTAATGTATTCCAACTTTTCCATGCTTCATGCCCCCCGAACTACCCATAGATTCATCAAAATAAGCAAACAACACATACAAAACAGATCTGTGAAAAGCATAACAGTCTGTAGCAATCTGTAACTCTCGAATACTTCTTTAACTCCAAAAATTCTGAACAATTAGGACAACCTAATAAATTTTTTATTAAACTTATGCAAAAATAATCAGTATTTTATCACGCTTCTATTAAAAATGAGAACTGTTTTCCTGAGCGCATAAGTTTCTGTTTTTCAGCAAGATCAAATCAACTATCACCGTAAGCCATCCCAAAGGTCTTACTTGGAACAAACACTAACTAAAACACAAAAGCCACATCTAACCAGAGGCTAGATGAATTATTTATTGCAAAACAGAACCAAAAAGCAAAAACAAAAATAAAATTGGGCTGCCTCCCAACAAGCGCTATTGTTTAACGCCCTTAGCAAGGCATAAAACACGAATAGATCTAGGTATTCTCATCTTTGATATGCAATCCATAAGTGGCTCTCATAATAGATTCATATGGCAATTTAATTTTCTTTCTTGGAAAGTGTTCCATGCCCTTCCTTAACGGAAATTGAAATCTAATGTTTCCTTCTTTCATATCAATGATTGCACCAATCGTTCTAAGGTAAGGTCTACCAAGAATAATAGGACATGTGGGATTGCAATCTATATCAAGAACGATGAAATCTACGGGCACATAATTCCTATTTTCAATAATAAGAACACCATTAATCCTTACCATAGGTTTCTTAATGGTGGAATCCACAAGATGCAAATTTAAAGAACAATCATCGAATTCACGGAAACCTAACACATCACATAAAGTTTTTGGAATCATGGAAACACTAGCGCCAAAATCACACAAAGCATGGCACTCATAATCTTTAATCTTAATCTTAATAGTAGGTTCCCACTCATCATAAAGTTTTCTAGGGATAGAAACTTCCAATTCAAGCTTTTCTTCAAAGGATTGCATCATAGCATCAACATATGTTTAGTAAAAGCTTTGTTTTGATTATAAGCATGAGGAGAATTCAACATGGATTGCAACAAGGAAATACAATCTATCAAAGAAAAATTATCATAATTAAAATCCTTGAAATCCAAAAGAGTGGGTTCATTGCTACCTAAAGTTTTGACCTCTCCAACCCCACTTTTATCAATTTTTTGCATCTAGATCTAAAAACTCCGAATCATTGGGACGCCTTTTAACTAAAGTTGGCTCATCTCGAGTCCCAGATTTATATTGGAAAACAAAGATTCAATACGAGTCACATCAATCACTTTAAGATCTTCATCATTATTTTCATGGAAACTAGAAGAACATGTTTTTACAAACCAATCTCGTTTAGCACACATATTAGCGGTTCTTTCTTTGCACTCATCAATGGAAATTCTCATAGCTTTGAGAGACTCATTAATATCATGCTTAGGTGGAATAGATCTAAGTTTCAAAGAATCAACATCAAGATAAATTCTATCCATGTTCCTAGCCAAATAATCAATCTTAAGCATTTTTTCTTCAATCAAAGAATTGAAATTCTTTTGTGAACTTATAAAAATTCTTTAACACTATTCTCAAAATCAGAGGGAATCTTATTATAATTTCCATAAAAAATGTTGTAGAAATTACCATAATTATTAGAGGAATTACTAGGAAACGGCCTAGGATTAAAATTGCCTCTATACGCGTTATTACCAAAATTGTTCCTACCAACAAAATTCACATCCATAGATTCATTATTATTTTCAATCAAAGTAGACAAAGACATATCATTAGGATTAATATAAGCACTCTTGCTAGCAAATAATTTCATAAGCTCATCCATCTTGCCACTCAAAACATTAATCTCTTCAATTGCATGCACTTTTTTACTAGTGGAATTTCTTTCGGTATGCCATTGAGAATAATTAACCATAAAATTATCTAGGAGTTTAGCAGCTTCTCCTAAATTAATTTCCATAAAAGTGCCTCCCGCGGCCGAATCTAAAAGATTTCTAGAAGAAAAATTCAATCCGGCATAAAAGTTTTGTATAATCATCCACAAATTCAAACCATGAGTAGGGCAATTTCGTATCATTAATTTCATCCTCTCCCAATATTGTGCAACATGTGCATTAGGGCTGGAAAAAAGCTCGAAGCTCGCGAGCTAAACGAGTAGCTCGTGACTCGGCTCGAATCGACTCGAACTCGAAGAATAACGAGTCGAGCCAAGCTTTAGTTTAAGATCGTTTATAGACCAAGTTAAACGAGCCAATCTCACGAGTACTCGTGTAACTCGTTAGGCTCGGTACAAAAGATCAGCCACTCTCAGATAAGCCACTCAGCACCCTACGTTCCAGACGCACAACACAAGGCCCAGCCATTGAAGACCCACCCGCCTAGGAGACTCATGCATTACAAGGAAATTACAATTGTTTAGTGATATATATGTTTAATATATACATAATCATTTTTTATCATTTTGAGGGTTTTATGTTCATATCTTTAACGAGCTTAACAAGCTAAACGAGCCAGCTCGCGAGTTATATGAGTCGAGTCAATCTTGGGTTTAAGCTCGTTATAGTAATGAGTCGAGTCGAGCTAGCTCGTTAACGAAACGAGCTCTAGCGAGTTGAGCCGAGCTGGCTCGACTCGGCTCAAATTCCAGCCCTAATGTGCATGATCAAGTTGCTTAAAATTCATAATACAGTTCCTAAGGGAGATGATCTTAGCGCGAGGAAAATACTTGGAAATAAAAGCATCTTTACATTTATTCCATGAATCAATACTATTTTTAGGCAAAGATGAAAACCAAGTTTTAGCACGGTCTCGTAACGAGAACGGAAATAGCTTCAATTTAACAATATCATTATCCACATCTTTTTTCTTTTGCATATCACATAACTCAACGAAATTATTCAGATGGGATGCGGCATCTTCACTAGGAAGGCCGGAAAATTGATCTTTTATAACAAGATTCAGCAAAGCGGCATTAATTTCATAAGATTCCGTACTAGTGGCGGGAGCAATCGAGGTGCTAATAAAATCATTTTTATTGGTGTTGGAAAAGTCACACAATTTGTTATTCTTTTGAGCCATCGTGACAAAGCAAGTAATCCAACACATGAGCACACAAAAAGCAAATGAAGAGGACAAACAGAAGAGGGGCGAAGAAAAGGCAAATCTTTTCAAAAATCGTTTTAGAAGTGGGGAAGAGGAAAATGAGAGGCGAAAGGCGAGTAATGTAATGCAAGAGATGAGAGTTTATGATGAGTACTTGGTATGTCTTGACTTGGCGTAGATCTCCCCGGCAATGGCGCCAGAAATTCTTCCAGCTACTTCTTGAGCTTGCGTTGGTTTTTCCTTTGAAGAGGAAAGGGTGATGCAGCAAAGTAGAGATAAGTATTTCCCTCAGTTTGAGAACCAAGGTATAAATCCAGTAGGATACCATGCACAAATCACCGAATACCTGCAGAAACAATCAAACAACTTGCACCCAACGCGATAAAAGGGGTTGCCAACCCCTTCACGGTTACTTGCAAAAGTGAGATCTGATAGAGATAGATAAACGATAAAGTAAATATTTGTGGTATTTTTGGTTTATAGATTGGAAAGTAGAAGATTGCAAAAATAGTACATCAGAAACTAATATTGTAGATTGGATACTTATATGACGGAAAGTAGAACTTATATGATGGAAAATAGACCCGGGGACCATAGGTTTCACTAGAGGCTTCTCTCCTGATAGTAAATGATATGGTTGGTGAACAAATTACTGCCAAGCAATTGATAGAAAAGCGCAAAGTTATGACGATATCGAAGGCAATGATCATGAATATAGGCATCACGTCCGTGTCAAGTAGACCAAAACGATTCTGCATCTACTACTATTACTCCACACATAGACCACTACCCAACATGCATCTAGAGTATTAAGTTCATAAAGAACGGAGTAATGCATCAAGTAAGATGACATGATGTAGAGAAATTTAATCAAACAATATGATGAAAACCCCATCTTTTTATCCTCGATGGCAACAATACAATACGTGTCTTGCTACCCCTACTGTCACTGGGAAAGGACAGTGCAAGATTGAACCCAAAGCTAAGCACTTCTCCCATTGCAAGAAAAACCAACCAAATCAAATCGATAGTTCGAAGAGAATTACAAAGACACCAAATCATGCATATAAGAATTCAGAGAATATTCAAATAATATTCATAGATAAGCTGATCATAAATCTACAATTCATCGGATCACGGCAAACACACCGCAAAAAAGTATTTCATCGAATAGATCTCCAAGAACATCGAGGAGAACATGGTATTGAGTATCAAATAGAGAGAAGAAGCCATCTATCTACTAGCTATGGACCCGTAGGTCTGTGGTAAACTACTCACGCTTCATCGGAAGGACAATATGGTTGATGTAGAAGCCCTCTGTGATCAAATCCCCCTCCGGCAGGGTGCCAGAAAAGGTCCCTAGATATGATCTCACGAGTACAGAAGGTTGCAGTGGTGGAAAAGTGTTTTCGTGGATGCCTCTGGTGGTGTGGGGGATATTTGGGAATATATAGGTGAAAGAATTAGGTTAGGAGGGTCACAGGAGGCCCACAAAGGTGGGGGGGCACGCCCTACCCCCTGGGCGCGCCCTCCGTCCTTGTGGCCGCCTCGTGGCTCCTCCGACTTCATCTCCAAGTCTCCTGGTTGTCTTCTGGTCCAGAAAAATCATAGCGAAGTTTTCATTCCATTTGGACTCCGTTTGGTATTCCCTTTCTGCGAAACTCAAAAACAAGGAAAAACAGCAACTGACACTGGCACTGGGCTCTAGGTAATAGGTTAGTCCCAAAGATAAGATAAAATAGCATATTAATGCATATAAAACATCCAAAACAGATAATATAATAGCATGGAACTATCAAAAATTATAGATACGTTGGAGACGTATCACAGCGCCGCCGCCCGCTGTTTCCTTCCTCTCCCCTTCGTTGCCCCCCGCACGGGTAGCCAAGGGGCCCCAATCTTAGCCGCCCATCACCCCCTCCCATCCTTCTCCATCGCTGCCGCTGCAGGAAGTCGCCGGTCTAAGCCCAGGCAGCGGTGGCAGAGGAGTCTCCTTCTCGCACATGCTGGTAGCGCGGGGCACCCAGGCGAGCGGAAGTGCGCCCCGGATCAGAGCCTCCATGGCGGTGCCTCGCTCTTGGTGGCAAGCGACGGTGAATGACACTGCTGCACCTGGCCACAACGTTGTGGCACCTCAGATCAGCGGCGGCATGGAGGGCTTTGGTGGTCTGGTCGGCTACGGGCGTGGTTGGCCCTCCAATCAGATCTGATCTGGCCAGAGTGGATTGCTCGCTTCGTGGCGGAGGAGATGGGTGGTGGTCTGTGCGCATGATGCGAGATAGAGGTTCGTCAAGTGGATCCGGGGAAAGCCTCGTTCTCGGCTTGTTGCCAAGACCGACGATGGCAGTGCTCTTTTGTGTCGTTACCTTCTTGAAGGCATCACCGTGGAAAAGCTCAAGACATCTATCCGCTACCTCCGGGGGAAACCCTAGATCGGTATATCGAATGACACTAGTAGAAAAAGGGTCAAATGTGAAGCACATTAGTGCCGGTTTGTATTTGAGCCGGCACTAATGGTACCATTAGTGTCGGTTCGAACGAATTTGCATTAATGCCGGTTCGTGTTGAACCTTTAGTACCGGTTCGTGGCACGAACCGGTACTAAAGGGGTGGTGGCAGGCTGGCGTCAGACCGGGGCCCCACGATCACCTTTAGTACCGGTTCGTGCCACGAGCCGGTACTAAAGGTCTAACCTTTAGTACCGGCTCGTGGCACGAACCGGTACTAAAGGGGTCTAACCTATAGTACCGGTTCGTGCCACGAACCGGTACTAAAGGTCCCATTTTCAAACTCTACCCCCCCCCCCCCCCCCCCCCGTGGATCGCCTTTTCAGTTTTAAAAAAATTAAAAGAAAATAATGGAAATGTCAAAAAAATAAAATAAAATAAGTTTCTCATGTGATATGTGGTCTAGTTGTTGGGAAAATTTGCAAATGTGAATTTTGACTTTATTTGCAAAATCTCTCTGAAATTTGTAAAAATGGGCATAACTTTTGCATACTAACTCGGATGAAAAAGTTTTTTATATGAAAAATCATCTACTCGAAAAGTTACATCCAAATTTAACTCGGGGAACCCCGTTAAACATTTTTAAAATCCTCAAAAACCTAATAGAAAAAAAGTTACGTGGCTTTTAAGATCTAGAGTGGAAAAAATTGAAAAATATTCAAACAGTGGGCAAACTGTGGTCAAATAATGGTCAAACTAATTATTCTAGAATATTAGTGTTACTAAATAATTATTTTAGTTATTTCAATTTTGGTCAAATCTGGTCAAACTATGGTCAAACTAATTATTCAAGAAATATTAGTGTTACTAAATAATTATTGGTTTTTAAAACAATAGTTTCAAACTTAAACAGTGAAATGTGTCACTTCATGCTCAAGCAAAATTCCTGAAGGTTAATAGGATTGACATCTTACTATTGTCAGGAAAACAACAAGTGTAGACTTGGAGCGAGGGAGAATAGAACCCGGAAGTTAAGCGTGCTCGGGCTGGAGTAGTGAGAGGGATGGGTGACCCGGGAAGTTGGATGATTTGGAATGAGTGATCCACACTTGAGCAGTTAAGAGAGGTGATTAGAGACTAAATCATCAAATAATTCAGAAAAATTAAAAATAAAAAAAACAATTTTTTTTCCAAAATTCAAAAAAAAACCTTTAGTACCGGTTGGTAACACCAACCGGTACTAAAGGTCCCCCGTACCAGGGCGCGAGCTCACGCCACGTGGTGGCACTTTAGCGCCGGTTCGTGCTGAACCGGTACTAAAGGGGGGGGGGGCTTTAGTGCCGAAATAATAGTGCCGGTTCCATAATCGGCACTAAAGGCCCTTACGAACCGGTGCTATTGCCCGGTTTTCTACTAATGTGAAGACGGCGCTCTGGTGTCGTTTCCCTCTTGAGGGCGTCATTCTTGGAGGTGTACACGGACTCGAGGGACTAGTGGACGGTTTCTTTGGTGGAGCGGTGCTTCATCTTATTCATTGATGGCGGCGGATCTCGGCGGCGTGGCGCAGTTGAGACTCGGTGTCCGATGCACGGAGATGGACTCGGCACAGGAGGAAGACGTTGTTTGGTGTCATGGTGGCATCGATGGCAGAGAGGCCTGGGAAGGTCGGTGCATTAGTTTCTGCTTTGAAGATGGACTGATGGAAGACGGCGGCGATGACACATGAGAGTGCCTCGGACCGGTTTGTACTCCAAACCCAGTATGTGGCTTGGATGGAGTCTCCGGCTTTAGATGTTAGGCTTTGGTGCGATGTCTGTTCGGTATTAGGCTCGGACTATTGGCACCCCTTCATCAAGTGGATACGAGTAGTGATGGTTGTTGTTAACATAGTGGCTTCAGATTACCTAATGTGATACTTTGTAAGGTCTTTGTGAATAATTAATAAAATAATTGTATACATCGTTTAGATGAAGGCCGAGGATAATCCTTCTTTTAAAAAAAATGTCGGCGCTAGCACGAATTGCACCTGGAGGTCCGACGGCAGCGCGCGGGCGTTAGTGTCGAGCGGGCCGCCGATCTGGTTGGGCAGGTCGGAGAGGTCGTTCGTGTAGAAGGATGCGACGTGGGAGAGGAAGAGCGTGAGGTCGCCAAGCTCCTTAGCTGTGTCTATCCTTCTCGATCGAGAACTCTATGTATGGCATAAAACCTCTGACACTTGTACGTCGCAACTATCTCGTGCATACAAACCAGGCAAAACACCGCAATTATTGAGTCAGCAGCGCATGAATCGTGCTTTCTCCAATAGCATGGCCAATCTCGTACTCTCGTGTCTCGGCCGCGCCGGAGCATACATGTGCTGGATGCTGAGGAACAACCAACACGGTACGTGGGAAGCTACGGCTCGCCTTGGTGGCGGGGGTGTGAATGGGCATGGATAATGCATGCCGCCGCTCGGCGTCGCATGCATGCGGTGGTTAGCCGACACATTTGCGCAGCACACTTGTCACACCATCCCTCCTGCTCACGCCGGGTTCTACCTCAGCTCCCCCGCATGGTATTCTGTCCCCGTGTGGCCCCCTTCACTTACAGCATGAAGAGAGAGAGAGAGAGAGAGAGAGAGAGAGAGAGAGAGGGAGGGAGGAGCGCACTGTTGATCGGATGCTCACCCAGACGTAATCGATCTGCAGAATTGTCGCCGTCGAGGCGGCAACTAACATCTGCAACACAGCGATGTGGCGTCGATGCCTGGGTTGGCATAGGTCTCGGTTAAGGCCCCTCTCACTCCCATGCATGGCGCAATGCCTGCATTTTGGTGCGGTCTTTCCCCGACGAAGCGGCGACGCAAGCCTGTCCCGTTGTGGTGCCGCTATCATCATCACTTGACACGGAGATAGGAGGAAGCCTTGATTAGTGGGGTGGTGACTGCGGCACTTATGAGCACCAGCGGCAGCCTCAACAGAGTGGGAAGATGGGGGCTCAGAGGTGGGTCTTCCTTCGAGGCTCCGGCCGGTGGGGAGGTCAAAAAGGATGGGTGTGGGCAGCTGGGCACTGCCGGGTACCCGGGGTCACTGCTGCGAAAATGTGGGGAGCCATTTTATGGCCCTGTTTGGATACTCTAACACAGTTAGAGTTAGAGTTATTTTCTAACCCATTCTAACCCAAATAAGCACCTCTTCACCGGGATAGTTGGGTTAGATGAAACTAACCCACTATAACCCTTTCTGTTTGGATACTTTTGGGTTATTTGAGTCTTTAATTAACCCAAACTAGCTCTAACCCCATGATCCAAACAGGGCTATATCGAGTTAGAATGGTAGGTGGTGGAGCGGTGGCGCATTAAAGGACGACGGTGCGACGGGCGGTCCATTGAGTGGTGGATGATGGGAATCTTCGACGTAGAATTATAGGAAACTTACGCAAATCACGCTTTAAAAATCAGATGAGACGTTCCCATCCAAGGACACGTGCACATGACGTCCGTGGTCCGCCACATGCAAACTAACACACAAATCAACATGCAAACCACCCAATAGGCGCACCCCAAGTGAAGAGGACACAAGGAGACATACCCCAATCGACGCCCAACTCCCCACGTGCACACGCGGGGATGAAAACCACATTAAGAAAATTCGCAGTAGAGTCGCTACGTCCACATGAGATCATACCCTGCCAGATACCAAACTAATACGCGTATCAGTCGCTGGTTGGCCAATTTAAGCTAAGGAAACAAGTGAAGAAGCATAGGAAGACATTTCTAGTTAGAAGTAGGGTTCTTTGCATGAGAGCCGCTCTACACACGATAAGATGTGGTCGACGCCTGCACGATTCATACGCGGCGGCACCAACAGTGAGCATGCACACAGGAGTGTTGTTGGGGAGGGTGCATTGTTCATAGGTCGTGCAGAAACTATCGTGCATGAAGCAATTTCATCTCGGTATTTGTTTGAGTGATGGCTAAATGTACTATTTTTTCAATGTTTTCGGATAGGGGAAGGCTTTTTTTTAGGTGAAGAAGGCTTTCTTTTCTTTTTTTGAGGGAAAGTTGAATGCTTGCAGAAACTTTAGAATATCAGCCAACTTTATATGGGCCATCGGTTGGGCTTGGGCTATCCGAAGTGCACTAGGCCCATCTTGTTGAAATTGGTTGCAGCGGGAGAACGCTCTGTCCGCCATCATCTATATAGCATCTCCCTCTCCTTCCTCCCCTCCGATCCTTTCTCGTAGCTTCCATCCTACTGCGCTCTCCGTCTCCTCTTCGTCTGCTCATGCCCGTGGTTCTTCGGAAGCTGTTTGACCGAGGCGAGGCGAGTTGAGGGACAAGCAGAAGACGGACACAGAGCTAGAAGGAGAGCCGTGTCCGCGTGCAGGGCGGACGGAGAGTACAGACAGCGACGACGCTTTCCTGGCGGATGCATACATTGGCTTGCAGCCGCTTCCACCAGCTAATCATGGAGGTTTCTGTAGGATCGAAAGTATGTCTAGAGGGGGGGGGTGATTAGACTACTTGACCAATTAAAAACTTAGCCTTTTCCCAATTTTAGTTCTTGGCAGATTTTAGCTATCTTAGAGCAAGTCAAGCAATCATCACACAATTCAAGCAAGCATGCAAAGAGTTTATTGGCAGCGGAAAGTAAAGCATGCAACTTGCAAGAATGTAAAGGTAAGGGTTTGGAGGATTCAAACGCAATTGGAGACACGGATGTTTTTCCCGTGGTTCGGATAGGTGGTGCTATCGTACATCCACGTTGATGGAGACTTCAACCCACGGAGGGTAACGGTTACGCGAGTCCATGGAGGGCTCCACCCACGAAGGGTCCACGAAGAAGCAACCTTGTCTATTCCACCATGGCCATCGCCCACGAAGGACTTGCCTCACTAGCGGTAGATCTTCACGAAGTAGGCGATCTCCTTGCCCTTACAAACTCCTTGGTTCAACTCCACAATCTTGTCGGAGGCTCCCAAGTGACACCTAGCCAATCTAGGAGACACCATTCTCCAAGAAGTAACAAATGGTGTGTTGATGATGAACTCCTTGCTCTTGTGATTCAAATGATAGTCTCCCCAACACTCAACTCTCTCTCATAGGATTTGGATCTGGTGGAAAGAAGATTTGAGTGGAAAGCAACTTGGGGAAGGCTAGAGATCAAGATTCATATGGTAGGAATGGAATATCTTGGTCTCAACACATGAGTAGGTGGTTCTTTCTCAGAACATATGAGTAGGAATGATGTATGCGTTCTGATGGCTCTCTCTTCGAATGAAGAGGTGGTGGAGGGGTATATATAGCCTCCACACAAAATCCAACCGTTACACACAGTTTTCCAATCTCGGTGGGACCGAATTATCAAACTCGGTCTGACCGAAATAGTAAACCTAGTGACCGTTAGGAATTTCGGTGGGACTGAGATGCAACTCGGTAGGACCGATTCGGTTAGGGTTTGAGCATAACGTAATCTCAGTGAGACCGATCGCACAAACTCGGTGAGACCGAGTTCGGCAATTAGCTAACCAGAGAGTTGGTCAGGCAAACTCGGTGGGACCGACTTGCTCTTTCGGTGAGACCAAAAAGTTACAAGAAGGAAACATAGAGTTTACCTTGCATTCTCGGTGGGACCGATTCGCTCTTTCGGCGAGACCAAAAAGTTACGAAAGGGAAACAGAGAGTTTACAAGCCCATCTCGGTGGGACCGAGATCCTTATCGGTAGGACCGAATTGCTAGGGTTTGGCAGTGGCAAAGACAAGTGAAACTCGGTGGCGCCGGATTGACAGAATCGGTATGACCGAGTTTGGCTTAGGGTTTAGGTCATTTGTGGATATGGAAAGGTGGTTGAGGATTTTGGAGCATATCATCAAGCACATAGAGCAAGAGGCTCATTAAGCAACACCTCATCCCTCCTTAATAGTATTGGCTTTTCCTAAAGACTCAATGTGATCTTGGATCACTAAAATATAAAATGAAGAGTCTTGAACTTTTGAGCTTGAGCCAATTCTTTGTCCTTAGCATTTTGAGGGTTCCACTTTCACATCCATGCCATGCCAATCATTGAGCTTTCCTGAAATAATCATCTTGGAATAGCATTAGCTCAATGAGCTATATGTTGTTATGAATTACCAAAACCACCTAGGGATAGTTGCACTTTCAATCTTCCCCTTTTTGGTAATTGATGACAACATATAGATCAAAGCTTCGACAAATGATAATAAGCATGAAATATATCGTCGCTTTGAGAAGTATGTGACAAATAAGAGCTCCCCCTAAATTTGTGCATATTTAAAATTTACTTTGGACTGCAAATGCACAAGGAGTTTAGAATCATGGGTTACTCTTCCATGTCACATACATCTTGGTGGAGCGCTCAAAAATGATAAGATTGAAATACATGCACTCATCACCAAGAATAGTGAATGATCACAAACGATAGTGTAACACCCTCGATGCGACTATATCTCCCACGTGTCGAGGCACGACTTAGAGGCATAATCGCATTGAAGGCATATGTCGCAAGTGAGGCAATCTTCACACAACCCATGTACATAACAATATGAAGGGGGAATAATAATAATAGTTGGCTTACACTCGCCACGTCACATCAAGGTACATAAATAGCATCCATCACACAAACACTCATGGCCCGACTACGGCGCCAAAATAGAAAAGACTCCCCAACATGCGACTAAACCCTGAATCGAACCCCGAACAGGCACCACTACTGATCATCAGGAAAAGAAACATAGTATCGCTGAGAGTCCTCGTCGTACTCCCACTTCAGCTCGAACGCGCCATCCGGAGGAGTATCATCGGTCCCTGCATCTGGTGTAATAGTAATCTGTGAGCCACAGGGACTCAGCAATCTCGCACCCTCGCGATCAAGACTATTTAAGCTTAATAGGTAGGAAAAGGGTAATGTGAGTGGAGCTGCAGCAAGCGACTAGCATATATGGTGGCTAACTTATTCGCAAAAGAGAGCGAGAAGAGAAGGCAAAGCACGAGCGGACACTAAATAGAGCAGGCTACGCAAACATAACTCCAACGCCGTGTCCACTTCCCGGACTCTGCCGAGAAGAGGCCATCACGGCAACACACGCAGTTGATTCATTTTAATTAATTAAGTTCAAGTTGTCTACAACCGGACATTAACAAATTCCCATCTGCCCATAACCGCGGGCACGGCTTTCGAAAGATCAATCCCTGCAGGGGGGGTCCCAACTTAGCCCATAACAAGCTCTCACGGTCAACGAAGGAATAGACCGCCACCCAGGACCCACCGATCAGACTCGGTATCCCGGTACAACAAGATGATTCGACAGGTCAAAACTAGTCCAGCAACACCGCCCGAATGCGCCGACAAATCCCAATAGGAGCTGCGCATATCTCTTTCTCAGGGCACACTCAGATTGTCTTAGGTACGGGTAGGCCAGCCCAGAGTTGCCCCTGGTGGCCACCGGCAGCTGACAGTTGGACCAACACTCAGAGGAGCACTGGCCCGGGGGGGTTTAAAAATAAGATGACCCTTGGGCTCCGGAACCCAAGGGAAAGAAAAGGGTAGGTGGCAAATGGTAAAACCAATGATGGGCATTGCTGGAAAAGCTTTAATCAAGGCGAACTATCAAGGGGTTCCCATTATAGCCCAACCGCGTAAGGGACGCAACAATCCGGGAACATAATACCGATATGACGGAAACTAGGGCGGCAAGAGTGGAACAAAACACTAGGCAAGAGGCCGAGCCTTCCACCCTTTACCAAGTATATAGATGAGTAAAGATAACAAAGCAATATAATGATATCCCAACAAGTAAATAGATGTTCCAACAAGGAACGGCTCCAATCTTCACCTGCAACTAGCAACGCTATAAGAAGGGGCTGAGCAAAGCGGTAACATAGCCAATCAATGGTTTGCTAGGACAAAGGTGGGTTAGAGGTTCAATCATGGCAATTGGGAGGCTGACAAGCAAGTGGTAGGCATCGTAGCATTGGCAAAGCAAAAGAGCGAGCATACTAGCATAGCAAAGATAGTAGTGATTTCAAGGGTGTGATCATCTTGCCTGCACAGTTGTCAGAATTGACTGGATCCTCACAAGCAAACTCAACGGGCTCCTCGTTAGTGAACTCGTCTCCCGGCTCTACCCAACAACACAAACAAGCAACAAGGATACAATCAACCACGTGCAAGGGCAAGCAATAATATGCAACGATGATATCCTATGCGGGATGTGATGCGGGATGCAAAATGCAACATGTAACAGGAAATGCATGAACCTGGCCGCAACTTGGAAAACCAAATGTGCCACTGGATAGAGGGGAAGAAATCCCCTGAAAACGATATAAAGATCATGGCAATCGGAGCTACGGTTAAGAAATGGCAAGGGATTTACTAAACGAACCGATCTGCGATTTACAGCAAGTAGGCTCCTAAATGCAACAAAATGAACATGCTACAGCCACCCAACATGAAAACAAATTGCATGTCAGTGATGTACTCATCAAGCTTAACAAATCATCATGACTGAGGCATAGGCAAATTCATCCATTAAGGGCTTCAAACAAGCATGGCAAAACTGAATAAACAAAACAGATTTCAGACTTGGCGAAATTAACGCTAGTCTGAAATTTCAGACCACGATGCTCTCTTCGGAGCAGCAAAACAACAAGAAGGAAAACCTGAACATGGCAAGTAAGAGCATGGCATGGAGCTACTCAACAAGCTTAACAAAACACCCAAAATGACCTGGGGCCAAAAGGGTTCACAAAATACTCTACCGAGCACACGAACATTGATGAAACACAATCAGTTTTCAGACTTAGTGAAAACTGGGACATGCTGAAATAATAACTCACGGAGGCATGTAAACGAGCTCGATGCTCTCACTACGGTGCAATTCATGGAAAGGAAAGCATATATCCATTAAGAAGGCACAAAATGCTAGCTAGACATGGCAAGAACAATGGCATAGCATGCATGGATCACTAGCAATAACTCCGGCAAAATCGCAAAAGAGTTAACGATCTGCCCAAAACAGCAACTATCCAAAAGTTGAGCTCGATTGAGTCAACCTAGAGTGCTCCAACATAACAAGTAAAGACATGGATGGATTAAGCACAACAAGCATAACAAATCACTCTTACTGATCATCCTCAAAAGAGGCACGGATCACTAGGAAACAAGCCGGACATATAGCATCGTGAACTAAAACGGCTCAGACTTAGTGAAAATCACTAAGTCCCTGAAATCAGTAATCTCAGGTAGCCCTCTTCGCAAGCTTGCACAAGACAACACACACATCCTAAAAATATATGGAAGGCACCTCTGGAAAGAAGACAACATGCTTAACAGTTCATCCCAAAGGGGCACAGGCATATCATGCACGGATTAAATATAGCAAAAATGACAAAAGTGCATGTTGAACTAACGGATCTGCAATTTAACTCAACATGCCTCCTTCCAACAGCATTTTGGGCAACAAGATGACCTCAAATGCAAATGATGCAATGGAATGAAATGATGTACTCGCCGAGACGAAGATTTTGACATATCATACGCCAAAACGGAGCTACGGATGAGGAGATATGAGCAGTCAAAGTTGCATAAAAAATAAAGGGAGAGAGGGAAGTCAACGGTAGATCTAGGGTTTACTGTGCTCGCGCGGAGCACTGTAGCAGCGGCGAAGCCGAGCCCGGCGATGGCGGCGGTGGCGGATCCCGCCGGATCCGGCGATGAGGGCGGCCGGGGACGGCGAGGGGAGCCCCGGGGGAAGGCCGGCGAGCTCCGGCCGGACCGGGCGAGGCCGGCGACGAGGTGCGGCCGGACGGCGAGGGGAGCCGCGGCCCGCGGCGGCCGGAGTTGAGGTCGGGGGTGCCGGTGAGGTGCGGCCCGCGGCGGCGCGCGGTGGCTCCGGCCACCGGAGCTCAAAGAGGCGGCGGCGGGTGGAGGCGCGGGGCGCGGCCCGGGTAGGCGGCGGCGGGGGCCGGCCTCGGGCCTGGCGGGCCCGCGCGGGCTGCGGCGGCGGGAGGCCACATGGCAGACGGCGATTGGTGGCGGCGAGACGTCCGGCGCGGACCGGACACGTCCGGCGCGTCGGAGGGGAATTTAGGGTTTCGGGGGGAGGAAGAGATCCGAAAACGGGGGGTGTATATATAGGCATAGAGGGAGCTAGGAGAGTCCAAATGAGGTGCGATTTTCGCCCACACGATCGTGATCGAACGACCGAGACGATGGAGCTGAGTTTGGTGGGTTTTGGGCCAAAATGGAGGGGTGTTGGGCTGCACACACACGAGGCCTTTTCGGTCCCTCGGTTAACCGTTGGAGTATCAAACGAAGTCCAAATGACCCGAAACTTGACAGGCGGTCTACCGGTAGTAAACCAAGGCCGCATGGCAAGTCTCGGCCCAATCCGGAAATGTTTAATCCCCACATACGCAAGAAAGCTAGAAATGGCCACCGGAGGAGAACGAAGCGCCGGAATGCAAAACGGACAACGGGGAAAATGCTCGAATGCATGAGATGAACATGTATGCAAATGCGATGCACGAGACGACATGATATGAGATGCACGAAAAACAAAACAACACACGGAGACAAATTCCCAAACCCGAGAATTAAATACAACTTAATGCCGGAAACGGCATGAGTCGGAGTACAATTGGGGAAGGTTACATATGGAGCGTTACAACACTCCACCACTACGAAAAGATCTCGTCCCGAGATCTAAGACTGAAAGAACTCCGGGTACTCAGAACGGAGGTGATCCTCGCGTTCCCAGGTAGCTTCACGGTCGGAATGGTGTGACCACTTAACTTTGAGAAACTTGATTGACTTGTTGCGAGTTTTGCGTTCAGTCTCTTCAAGGATTGCAACTGGGTGCTCACGGTAGGAGAGATCTTCTTGGAGCTCAATGTCCTCGAAGTTGACGGTGCGCTCAGGCGTCTTGAAGCACTTACGGAGTTGCGAGACATGGAACACATCATGAACATTGGCAAAGGTTGCAGGAAGCTCGAGTTGATAGGCGAGGTCGCCTCTCTTGCTGACGATCTTGAAAGGCCCGACGTATCTGGGGGCAAGCTTCCCTTTGATACCGAAGCGACGAGTCCCTTTCATTGGAGAGACGCGGAGGTAGACATGATCTCCGATCTCGAAGGCCAAATCACGGTGCTTGCTGTCGTAGTAGCTCTTCTGACGAGACTGGGCTGCTTTGAGGTTATCACGAATGACCTTGCACATTTCTTCTGCCTCTGTGATCAGGTCATTACCCAGCAGCTGACGTTCACCGGTTTCAGACCAGTTGAGAGGTGTACGGCACTTCCTACCATATAGAATTTCAAACGGGGCCTTGCCGGAACTTGCTTGGAAACTGTTGTTGTACGAGAATTCAGCATAAGGAAGGCAATCTTCCCACTTCATGCCGAAGGAGATAACACAAGCTCTGAGCATATCTTCAAGAATCTGGTTGACACGCTCGACTTGACTGCTTGTTTGAGGATGGAAAGCAGTGCTGAAGCGAATGTTGGTGCCCATGGCCTTCTGAAAAGAATCCCAGAACTTGGAGGTAAAGATGCTGCCACGGTTTGAAGATATCACTTGAGGAATACCGTGTAGAGAGACAATGCGAGAGGTGTAGAGCTCCGCCAATTGAGCTGCAGTGATTGACTCTTTGATAGGCAGGAAATGAGCCACTTTGGTCAGCTTGTCGATGACAACGAATATAGCATCATTGCCACACTTGGACTTAGGAAACCCAGTCACGAAGTCCATTTCAATGTGGTCAAACTTCCATTCTGGAATGGCGAGAGGTTGGAGGAGGCCTGCTGGCCTTTGGTGTTCTACTTTCACTCTTCTGCAGACATCACATTCATTCACGAATTGAGCGATCTCGCGCTTCATTCGAGTCCACCAATAAGTTTGCTTCAGGTCTTGATACATCTTCGTGCTCCCAGGGTGGATGGAGAGGAGAGAGTTGTGAGCCTCATTCATGATCACTTTACGAAGTTCACCTTTGGGCACAACAATTCGATCCTCGAAGAAGAGAGTGTCCTTGTCATCAAGTCGGTAGCACTTGTACTTGGACTGACTCTTTGCAATACCAATCTTCACCTTTTTCACCATAGCATCAAGGAGCTGGGCTTGGCGAATCTGGTCTTCCAAGGTAGGAGAAACTTGAAGGTTGGCGAGGAAACCTTGAGGAACAACTTGCAGATTAATTTTGCGGAAGGCTTCACACAGCTCGGGTTGATAAGGCTTGAGAATTAGACTGTTGCAATATGCTTTTCTGCTCAAAGCGTCAGCAATCACATTAGCCTTGCCTGGAGTATACTCGATACTCGGATTGTACTCTTGAATCATTTCGACCCATCGAGTCTGCCTGAGGTTGAGATTAGGCTGAGTGAAGATGTACTTGAGACTCTTGTGATCAGTGAAAATGTCCACTTTCCTTCCCAAGAGAAGATGTCTCCAAGTCAACAATGCGTGCACAACTGCCGCCAACTCGAGATCATGAGTGGGGTAGTTCTTCTCATTTGGCTTCAACTGGCGAGAGGTATAAGCAACAACTTTCTTCTCTTGCATCAGTACTGCACCGAGACCTTGGAGAGAGGCATCACAAAAGACCTCGTACGGCTTGGTTTCATCAGGCGGAGTTAGAACTGGAGCAGTGATCAATTTCTCTTTTAAAGCGTTGAAAGAAACATCACACTCCGGAGACCAAACGTACTTGACGTGCTTCTGAAGAAGATTTGAGAGAGGCTTCGCGATCTTGGAGAAGTTTTCAACGAATCTTCGACAATAACTTGCAAGACCGAGGAAGCTACGGAGTTGCTTCACATTCTGAGGAGGTTCCCAATTAACAATTGCAGACACCTTCTCAGGATCCACGGAAATGCCCTTGGCAGAGATAATATGACCAAGATAAAGAACTTCATCGAGCCAAAACTCACACTTGGAGAACTTGGCGTAGAATTGATGTTCCCTTAGCTTGTCAAGAACCAAACGCAAGTGTTTGGCATGATCTTCCTTGTTCTTCGAGAAAACCAGGATATCATCGAGATAGACCAAAACAAAGTCGTTGGTGTAGGGGTTGAAGATGAAGTTCATCATGCGAGAGAACGTCGGAGGAGCATTGGCGAGGCCAAAAGACATAACTGTGTATTCATATGACCCATAGCTTGTTCTGAACGCCGTCTTTGGAATATCTTGTTCACGAATGCGAATTTGATGATAACCCATACGGAGATCAAGCTTGGAGAATACTTGGGCACCCTTGAGTTGTTCGAATAGCTCATTAATGTTGGGAAGTGGATATTTGTTCTTGATGGTCTTCTTGTTCAATGGACGGTAATCAACACAAAGTCGGTCTGTTCCATCCTTCTTCTTCACAAAAAGAACACCACAACCCCACGGAGAAGTACTAGGCCGAATGAGACCCATCCTTTCTTGCACATCGAGCTGTTTCTTCAACTCCTTCAACTCTTCGGGGCCGAGCTTGTAAGGCCGTTTGCACACCGGTTCCGTACCGGGCTCAAGTTCAATAACGAATTCAACGGGCCGGTTTGGAGGCATGCCTGGGAGTTCTTCAGGGAAGACATCTTGATACTCACAAACAACCGGAATCTGCGAAATAGCATCCAATTCACCCTTTTCATTGAGAGAGAACAACCGGATGGTATTATCCCGAGCAGCAAAGACAATCACTTCCTCAGACGAATGAGTCAGTTGAATCTGCTTGGCTGCGCAATCCAGCTGAGATTTATGTTTAGAGAGCCAGTCCATCCCAAGAATGAGGTCGATATCGGAATTGCCAAGAACCGTTGGAGAAGCCAAGAACTTGAAGTCACCCAACTTGATAGAAATATCCGGAGCAATGGAGTTAGCCTGCATGCGTTTACCAGGAGAGACGACTGCTAATGGACTAGGCAGAATTTGCTGAGCCAAACCATGCCTAGATGTAAACGGCCTTGAAATGAAACAATGCGATGCACCTGTGTCAAAAAGAACTCTTGCAGGAATATCGTTAACAGGAAGGTTACCCATGATCACATCTGACGAATCCTCTGCCTGAGCTGCGTTCATCAAGTTGACCTTGGCGGACTTGGGGTTATGCTTGACCACAGCTGTACTTGCCGATCTGACAGGAGGAGGAGGAGGAGGAAGACGCCTCTGGTTGAAACACTTGTTGGCGTAGTGACCCTTCTGTTGGCACTTGTTGCACGTGACCTCTGAGAGCGGACGGTGGTACGGAGCACTCGATCTTGAAGCTTGAGACGAAGTCTTGTTCTGAAAGCCTGGGTTGGGTGGGTGGGATGAACCACTGCCACCTTTGCTCTTCTGCTGATACGGCTGACGGAACGGAGGAGGAGGAAGCCAATACTTCTGCTGCTTGGTCACTTGAGTAGAGGATGAAGACGAAGTGTCTCTGACTCGCTTCCTGGAAGCATCACACCTGAGCTGAGCAGCCTCTTGCTTCAGTGCCATGTTGTAGAACTCATCGTATCTCAGCGGCTCGAACAGGACAAGAGCGAGCTGAATCTCTTCATGAAGACCACCCCTGAACTGATAGATCATGCTCTTCTCATCAGGAACATCCTGCTTGGCAAAACGGGCGAGCTTCTGGAACAACTTGTTGTAGTCATAGACAGACAAAGAGCCTTGCTTCAGATTGCGGAATTCTTCACGTTTGCTTTCAGTCACACTTTGAGGAATGTGATGAGCTCGAAAATCACGACGGAAATCATCCCAAGTGATCAAACGTCCACCTCTGGAATCCCGGTACTGCTGAAACCACTCTGCAGCCTGATCCTTGAGCTGGAAAGACGCGAACTTGACGAAATCTTCAGGTCTGACGTTGCTACATTCAAAATGCTTGCCCAGATCGACTAACCAATCATCAGCATCGGTAGCCTCAATGCAGTTACTGAACGTCTTTGGACCATTTGCGAGGAACTGATTCAGAGTTGCAAACTGGTTCTGGTTGCTGCCTTGATTCGCTTGACTGCTTTGATTCCGCTCTTGGATGATTTGCATGATCAGCTGAGTATTTGCATTAGTAGCAGCCATCACAGCCTGCCATGCTTCCGGAGGAGGCGGAGGTGGTGGAGGATCTTGATTCTGGTTCTGACTGGTGCTCTTAGCGGGAGCCATCCTGAAGAGGTTGACCACCATTAGCACACAAATAGAGAAATACTGAAGGTGAATCCAATGGAATGAAAATTGCAACATAAGTCTTCACATCCGAACAAAATGAACGAATGCACTTCTCTTGAAGTGGTCACATATTCCTAAATTGCGAAGCCACGAAGGATCAGGTAGAAGAGGTACATCAACGAGGGATGGAATCTACATATGACGTCGAAGAAGAACGAATACCACAACTCAAAATAAAAACAAGGGTTGGCTTACGGAATAAGCCGGAACAAACACATGATAGAAATTTCGTCCGAAGTGTTCGTGGTAGGACCTACACGGGCTCGACCGTACAACACCATCATGTACAAGGCAGTGCACATGACATACGAAGCGTCCCCGAGTCAGCATAGCCAAGGACTCTTTAAGACACAACGAGGCCACTGTAAAATCGACCATGAATAGGCGAACCACTAGACGTCGAACCCCAATTTCATATCACACATCTGTTGGATAGATATCCTAAGGCTACTTGAATTCCCACCTATGAAATTCCCGAAACTTTCCGGTTATGCAATCAGGTGTTGAGGATACAGGGGAAGCATAATATCTCACCCAAGCTAGCAAATCGTACATCCAGCTGCATCCATCCTTCAACACATAACCAAGAAACCTTCGGAAACCATCTATCTCAACCTTCGAAAAGCATCCGTTATACAAGTTATGGCGATACTCCCGAACTCCCGCCCCAGTACTGGGTGGCGTCGAGGTTATCTCACCAACGAACTGCATAAAGGAGATTTTCGATGTCGCGCACATATCTCAAGTATGCCAGAATTGCAACGATAGAATTATGATGACAACACCTCAGAGCTCAACTCCCCGGGACACTTCCACTAAACCCCTGACAGGAGGCACCAAGACAGTATTCTCATCATAAGCCATCGGAACAAAACTAAGATACTCGTGTGATCCTAAAAAAAATTTAGTGAAATTTGAGAAGAGAAGAGTCAAAACTCTACGTCAGGATGCCTTACCAGAGCGATGAGGAGACTGGGAAGTAAAAAGAATTCCTAAGCTCTCCGATATATAAATCCTAAGGACTCAAAACATTTTTCTAGACACAACTCGGCTGCTAGAAACGATCAAGCAATGTGGCTCCTAAGGTCGGGGAAGGCTCTGATACCAACTTGTAACACCCTCGATGCGACTATATCTCCCACGTGTCGAGGCACGACTTAGAGGCATAATCGCATTGAAGGCATATGTCGCAAGTAAGGCAATCTTCACACAACCCATGTACATAACAATATGAAGGGGGAATAATAATAATAGTTGGCTTACACTCGCCACGTCACATCAAGGTACATAAATAGCATCCATCACACAAGCACTCATGGCCCGACTACGGCGCCAAAATAGAAAAGACTCCCCAACATGCGACTAAACCCTGAATCGAACCCCGAACATGCACCACTACTGATCATCAGGAAAAGAAACATAGTATCGCTGAGAGTCCTCGTCGTACTCCCACTTCAGCTCGAACGCGCCATCCGGAGGAGTATCATCAGTCCCTGCATCTGGTGTAATAGTAATCTGTGAGCCACAGGGACTCAGCAATCTCGCACCCTCGCGATCAAGACTATTTAAGCTTAATAGGTAGGAAAAGGGTAATGTGAGTGGAGCTGCAGCAAGCGACTAGCATATATGGTGGCTAACTTATTCGCAAAAGAGAGCGAGAAGAGAAGGCAAAGCACGAGCGGAAATTAAATAGAGCAGGCTACGCAAACATAACTCCAACGCCGTGTCCACTTCCCGGACTCCGCCGAGAAGAGGCCATCACGGCAACACACACAGTTGATTCATTTTAATTAATTAAGTTCAAGTTGTCTACAACCGGACATTAACAAATTCCCATCTGCCCATAACCGCGGGCACGGCTTTCGAAAGATCAATCCCTGCAGGGGGGTCCCAACTTAGCCCATAACAAGCTCTCACGGTCAACGAAGGAATAGACCTCCACCCAGGACCCACCGATCAGACTCGGTATCCCGGTACAACAAGATGATTCGATAGGTCAAAACTAGTCCAGCAACACCGCCCGAATGCGCCGACAAATCCTGATAGGAGCTGCGCATATCTCTTTCTCAGGGCACACTCAGATTGTCTTAGGTACGGGTAGGCCAGCCCAGAGTTGCCCCTGGTGGCCACCGGCAGCTGACAGTTGGACCAACACTCAGAGGAGCACTGGCCCGGGGGGGTTTAAAAATAAGATGACCCTCGGGCTCCGGAACCCAAGGGAAAGAAAAGGGTAGGTGGCAAATGGTAAAACCAATGTTGGGCATTGCTGGAAAAGCTTTAATCAAGGCGAACTATCAAGGGGTTCCCATTATAGCCCAACCGCGTAAGGGACGCAACAATCCGGGAACATAATACCGATATGACGAAAACTAGGGCGGCAAGAGTGGAACAAAACACTAGGCAAGAGGCCGAGCCTTCCACCCTTTACCAAGTATATAGATGAGTAAGGATAACAAAGCAATATAATGATATCCCAACAAGTAAATAGATGTTCCAACAAGGAACGGCTCCAATCTTCACCTGCAACTAGCAACGCTATAAGAAGGGGCTGAGCAAAGCGGTAACATAGCCAATCAATAGTTTGCTAGGACAAAGGTGGGTTAGAGGCTCAATCATGGCAATTGGGAGGCTGACAAGCAAGTGGTAGGCATCATAGCATTGGCAAAGCAAAAGAGCGAGCATACTAGCATAGCAAAGATAGTAGTGATTTCAAGGGTGTGATCATCTTGCCTACACAGTTGTCAGAATTGACTGGATCCTCACAAGCAAACTCAACGGGCTCCTCGTTAGCGAACTCGTCTCCCGGCTCTACCCAACAACACAAACAAGCAACAAGGATACAATCAACCACGTGCAAGGGCAAGCAATAATATGCAACGATGATATGCTATGCGGGATGCGATGCGGGATGCAAAATGCAACATGTAACAGGAAATGCATGAACCTGGCCTCAACTTGGAAAACCAAATGTACCACTGGATAGAGGGGAAGAAATCCCCTGAAAACGATATAAAGATCATGGCAATCGGAGCTACGGTTAAGAAATGGCAAGCGATTTACTAAACGAACCGATCTGCGATTTACAGCAAGTAGGCTCCTAAATGCAACAAAATGAACATGCTACAGCCACCCAACATGAAAACAAATTGCATGGAAGTGATGTACTCATCAAGCTTAACAAATCATCATGACTGAGGCATAGGCAAATTCATCCATTAAGGGCTTCAAACAAGCATGGCAAAACTGAATAAACAAAACAGATTTCAGACTTAGCAAAATTAACGCTAGTCTGAAATTTCAGACCACGATGCTCTCTTCGGAGCAGCAAAACAACAAGAAGGAAAACCTGAACATGGCAAGTAAGAGCATGGCATGGAGCTAATCAACAAGCTTAACAAAACACCCAAAATGACCTGGGGCCAAAAGGGTTCACAAAATACTCTACCGAGCACACGAACATTAATGAAACACAATCAGTTTTCGGACTTGGTGAAAACTGGGACATGCTGAAATAATAACTCACGGAGGCATGTAAACGAGCTCGATGCTCTCACTACGTTGCAAGTCATGGAAAGGCAAGCATATATCCATTAAGAAGGCACAAAATGCTAGCTAGACATGGCAAGAACAATGGCATAGCATGCATGGATCACTAGCAATAACTCCGGCAAAATCGCAAAAGAGTTAACGATCTGCCCAGAACAGCAACTATCCAAAAGTTGAGCTCGATTGAGTCAACCTAGAGTGCTCCAACATAACAAGTAAAGACATGGATGGATTAAGCACAACAAGCATAACAAATCACTCTTACTGATCATCCTCAAAAGAGGCACGGATCACTAGGAAACAAGCCGGACATATAGCATCGTGAACTAAAACGGCTCAGACTTAGTGAAAATCACTAAGTCCCTGAAATCAGTAATCTCAGGTAGCCCTCTTCGCAAGCTTGCACAAGACAACACACACATCCTAAAAATATATGGAAGGCACCTCTGGAAATAAGACAACATGCTTAACAATTCATCCCAAAGGGGCACAGGCATATCATGCACGGATTAAATATAGCAAAAATGACAAAAGTGCATGTTGAACTAACGGATCTGCAATTTAACTCAACATGCCTCCTTCCAACAGCATTTTGGGCAACAAGATGACCTCAAATGCAAATGATGCAATGGAATGAAATGATGTACTCGTCGAGACGAAGATTTTGACATATCATACGCCCAAAACAGAGCTACGGATGAGGAGATATGAGCGGTCAAAGTTGCATAAAAAATAAAGGGAGAGAGGGAAGTCAACGGTAGATCTAGGGTTTACTGTGCTCGCGCGGAGCACTGTAGCAGCGGCGAAGCCGAGCCCGGCGATGGCGGCGGTGGTGGATCCCGCCGGATCCGGCGATGAGGGCGGCCGGGGACGGCGAGGGGAGCCGCGGGGGAAGGCCGGCGAGCTCCGGCCGGACCGGGCGAGGCCGGCGACAAGGTGCGGCCGGACGGCGAGGGGAGCCGCGGCCCGCGGCGGCCGGAGTTGAGGTCGGGGGTGCCGGCGAGGTGCGGCCCGCGGCGGCCGGAGTTGAGGTCGGGGGTGCCGGCGAGGTGCGGCCCGCGGCGGCCTGCGGCGGCGCGCGGTGGCTCCGGCCACCGGAGCTCAAAGAGGCGGCGGCGGGTGGAGGCGCGGGGCGCGGCCCGGGTAGGCGGCGGCGGGGGCCGGCCTCGGGCCTGGCGGGCCCGCGCGGGCTGCGGCGGCGGGAGGCCACATGGTGGACGGCGATTGGTGGCGGCGAGACGTCCGGCGCGGACCGGACACGTCCGGCGCGTCGGAGGGGAATTTAGGGTTTCGGGGGGAGGAAGAGATCCGAAAACGGGGGGGTGTATATATAGGCATAGAGGGAGCTAGGAGAGTCCAAATGAGGTGCGGTTTTTGCCCACACGATCGTGATCGAACGATCGAGACGATGGAGCTGAGTTTGGTGGGTTTTGGGCCAAAATGGAGGGGTGTTGGGCTGCACACACACGAGGCCTTTTCGGTCCCTCGGTTAACCGTTGGAGTATCAAACGAAGTCCAAATGACCCGAAACTTGACAGGCGGTCTACCGGTAGTAAACCAAGGCCGCATGGCAAGTCTCGGCCCAATCCGGAAATGTTTAATCCCCACACACGCAAGAAAGCTAGAAATGGCCACCGGAGGAGAACGAAGCGCCGGAATGCAAAACGGACAACGGGGAAAATGCTCGAATGCATGAGATGAACATGTATGTAAATGCGATGCACGAGACGACATGATATGAGATGCACGAAAAACAAAACAACACACGGAGACAAAGACCCGAACCCGAGAATTAAATACAACTTAATGCCGGAAACGGCATGAGTCAGAGTACAATTGGGGAAGGTTACATATGGGGCATTACAGATAGATAGAATTATAACATATAGCAAGCATTAAGCAAACATTAAGTGTAGCTTATGATCAAACACATGATCATCGATGTCTCACAAGCATAAGGACGTAGTATCTCACACACAAGCAAACAAAGTTCGAAAAACCACCAAATAAAAACAAGAGAGAAAAGCAACACTCTCTCTCTCTCGAAGCCTATGATCTATACATCTTCTCCCCCTTTGGCAACAAGTTACCAAAAAGTTCCTAGAAAATGCATAGTGCTAAGTCGACGCTCAGGCTTGATCTTCAGGTGGTGGTGGAGTCCGGAGCACGCCAAGGACGAAGCCTTCAGTAGAAGTGGTCGGGGTCGAGGCTGTGGTGGATGCTGGAGCTGGTGGAACGGAGGCTGTAGCTGGTGCAGACGTTGTGGCTCTGGTGTCAGCAACTGGCAGTGCAGACGACCTCGGACCTCGTGGTACCCTCGCAAACGCATCAGTCGTGGTCCTGCCTCTCCTCTCGTTCATGTCCTCCTGAAGCTGCTCCACGGCGGTCTGTATTTCTGTCACCTTGATGTCCATGTCATAGAATCTCTGTTCCATGATCCTTTCTAGGCTCGTCTGGTTCTGAGTAAGGGTGGCAAGTCCTTGCTTAATACGCAGGGTGGACGCTATCAGGTAACCGAGCTGCTCTTGTTTGGTCTTCAAGAAGTAATCAGATGCCTCTGCTTGAGTAGGCATCCTGGCAGCTTTTTCCTTCCTCGCCTTCTCTTTCTGAGCTTGTGCATGTGCAGAAGAGGGTTCATTCTCAGTCATAACCACTTGGTTATCCTCAAAATCTGGGCGGATGGGCAGGTGTTCCTTATCCATAAATACACACCCGTGCCCATCTTGGAGTTGATGAGCTCCTGAATCTGTGGGGCATACCCACAACTCCTCTTCTGGTCTGCAGCTGTCCTCTTGATTGTTTCCACAATGAGACTCATGACCTTGAATTTCTGAGGCATGTCAAATACATGAAGCAAGTTGATCGCGTGACCTCTGATCATCTTGTGATCTCCAGATTTGGGCAGAAGGGTGTGCCTAAGGATCCAGTTGATCGTAGGAAATCCTGAGAGCAGATAGTGCACGGAGCCAAACTTGAACGTGTCAAGCGCTTCATTCGGGATCTCCTTGTACATGTTGGACATGGAGTTGTGATCCATCTTTTTCTTGTCATAAATGTCCAAGTCATCAGCTTGCTCCTCTGGGGCATTGATCAACTTCGCCCATTCTTCCACAGTGGATTGGTACCTTGTACCCTCTGACATCCATGTGATCCTGCCATCCGGATAGAAGTGTGCTGTGGAGTAGAATTGCATGATCAGCTCCTCGTTCCACTTTGTGAGCTTCTGCCCAACAAAGTCTGCAACTCCACATGCACTAAAGCTGTCAAAAACACCGGGGTAGTGCTCTTCATTGTCCTTGATGTAGGTCCAGTCGACCCATCTCATGTCACAAACGATCGGCTTCTTGTCAAGCAAAACAGTCTCATAGAAATCTTGTTGCTCCTTGGTATGGAATCTGTAATCCACGGCAATCCTTCTCCTAGAAGCATACGGATCTGCTTCTCTCCATTTCCTCAGCCCTGAATCTCTCCTGAGCTTCATATCCTCAGCCACAGGATGGGCATCGTTGTGGTCTGGGATCTTGGGCTTTAGCTTCCTAAGGACACTCTCTTCCTCTTCTTCGATAGCTTCAGGCATTGGGGCCTTGTTCTTTTCTGCAGCTGGGATGCTTCGTGTGTTTCTCTTGGGTGCACTCTTAGGCTTAGATGCAGCCTTAGGTGCTTCCTTGGGCTTGGATGCAGCTGTTCCTGACCTTATAGCATCTCCCATGAGTTTGGCTGCCTTGGGTGCTGGTGCAGCAACCTCTTCTTCTTCTTCCTCCTCATCTACCATGATGGAGGCCTTCCCAAGCACTCTGGCTACAGTCTTCTTGACTCTCTCTTTCCTCTTCTTGCCCTCAGCAGCAGTGGGCTCAGTGGGAGCAGGCTTTATAGTTGAAGCCCTAGCCTTTGACATGGGCTGCCTGCCTGCTGGCCTTTTGATCTTCAGCCCTGGCTTGGTTCCTTGAGCTGGTCCAGCTCTCTTTGATGTGGCCTCTTCCTCTGCCACATAGTCTTCATCCTCAGAATCAGACGTTCTCTTCTTCCTTTGACGTATGGCAGCCTTGGGCAGATTACTGGGGGTGCTCCTGCTGCCATCATCAGAAGAACTTGAGGGGCTAGTGCCCTCACTCATCACAACTTGCTGCTCAGACACATTCTGGCTGTCACTTTGATCAGACATGTTGCACACTGACTGCTGACCCTGTGAATAGATTATGGATAAGATAGAGTGGATGAGCATCACAAAAGGCAGAGATTTTTGCAAAAGATTAATTCAAAAACTTAGTTTTAGTTTTCCACAGAAAGCATCTCGGATCTATCGATTTTCAAACTCGGTGACACCGAAGCAGTTTTGGCACCAGAACTAGTGAACTCGGTCAGACCGAGTCATAGTTCGGTGGCACCGAGACTGCTAGGGTTTCACAGAATTCCAAAATCGGTCGCACCGATAAGTTATTCTTGGTCAGACCGAGTTTCACTTGTGCAATGGCAAAAGCTAGATCGGTGGGACCGAGTTTTTCAACTTGGTGGGTCTGAGATGGTTTCGGCGGAAACCTAACCCTAAAATTTTCGAATTAAACCTATTCTACGAGATCATTGACTGGATAGGAGTGTTTCAATCGTGGCAAGAATCATAATGATCACAATGTGCTAGGAATCGGAGTGGAGAATAGCACAAAGATCGAGTCCATACCCTAGTTCGGCGGAGACTCGCTACGGCGGCAACGGCGGGGCAGAATTCCATTGACGGCGGCGGAGACCAGCGACTGGAGGCTGCTGGCGGCGAGAAGACGATCCGGAGACCACGAAGGTAGAGCAGGCTATCGCGCGAGCGAAGAGGTTTCGGAGAAATTTCCAAAATTTTGCCCGTCACTATATATAGCCCGACCCTGTCGGTGTGACCGAGTGGAACAACTCGGTGGCACCGAGATGCAAAACTGTGTGCAGTTATTGCAACTCGGTGTGACCGAAAAGTTCAAATCGGTTGCACCGAGATCGAAAACCTAGATCAACTTAATGAACTCGGTTGGACCGAAAATGGAGTATCGGCCAGACCGAGATTCATAAAGAGGTTTTGGAGGTTTAAGTCTATGACGAATCGGGGACTCCGAGCACTCCTCACACAGAGTGGTTCGAATCTGACTTGATCAAGTTTTGTGATGCAGCATGAATAGAGTTTGAGACGAGAAAAGCATAGATAGCTAGAGGAGGTTCTTAGGCATTCTTGTCCATCCACTTGGCAAAAGAAGAAAGCCAAACAATCAAAACAACAAGTGGATGTCCTCGAATGAGTAAAATATGGAACCAGCATGCTCACACAATAGGATGGCAAATGAAATATGTGGCAAAGCATGCACAACCAATTCTAGCATCTATCAAGCAATTTGCGATGACTAGGTCATCTATATATGAGTATATTGACTTAGGAGTCAAGTGAGAACACTTGATCGTAGGTCATACTCATCGTTTAAGCTCAAGTGGGGTTACCACTTTTACATAAAGCATTGTTGTATTCACATCTTTAGAGTTGCTTTAGCTCAAGTCTTAGAGTAAAGCTCCCCCTAGATGTGATATCCCCCCTAAGAGGGATGAACTAACCTTGGGTTTTGTCGATGATGACTTCATGTAGATGTTGAAGATGTGGATGCTCAATGTTGATGTAGATCACTTGGAGCTATCCATTTGAGTGAATTGCACTTTCAATACCTACATGGGTTAGTCCCACAAGGAACAAACAAGGATATCCATAGACATAGAGTGATGCACACACAAGATGATGTCCATGAAAACTTTAGGTTACCTTGTCCCTTGTCTTACCAACAAGAGGGTTTGTGACTCCTTGAACTAGTGCAAGATGTGGAAGTTGATTGCACTTGTTCTTGCCAAAATGATAAGAGTGAAGTATGTTGGCGGAGTCACCCTCAAGAACTCTCTAGTTCTTCTTCTTTTGGATCCACACCATCTTGATGGGAATCCTTGGAGTTGTAGTCGTACTTGATGAAGTGGAACTTGAAGTAGTCTTGGGAATCCACTTGACTAAGGTCTTAGGAGCTTCTTCAAATGCATCAATCTCCTGTTGAAGCTTGTCCTTGCCTTTTTGCTTGTAGTCTTGTGGTGGAAGATCATCTTGAGCTTGTGTTCCCTTGAAGGAAGTGTCATACTTCTCTTGTTGAGGAACAAACTTTGTCTTGGGGTATTGATCTTCTTCCCATTCAACTCCATTGGCATTGAACTTTCGTTCAAAACCTTGTAAACACCTTTCTCTATAATTCCGGCAAGGCTCTTGTAAACACCTTTCTCTATAATTCCCTTCAATAAGCTATTTTCTTGCTCAAGTGTAACTTGGCTAAGAGAATCATTAGTGGAATCAAGAGAACTACTAGAAGCAACAATATTGGATTTAGCATGATCATTGTTACTACTAGAGGAAGAATCTTTCTTATTCTTGTTACTAGTCTTGACTTGAGGCATGTAGGTGGATAAAAGTAAACGCTTGGCAATGTGAGAAGAACTTTTCTTGTGGAGATCATCATTGATTGCTTTTAAGAACTCATGCTCTTGCTCAAGATTGAGCTTTTCAAAGCGTAGTTTCTCATGAGCTCTTAATAGTTATGCTTCATCACTATTAAAGTCAAAATACTCGGGGTGTGTTACCTTAGGACCTTTGGCCATGAAGCATCTTCTAATTCCTTCATTTGGTGAGTCAAATATGTCGTAGGAGTTGGTTGACACAAGTGCTAGATCGGCAACACCTTCATCTTGAGTATCTTCGGAGTCGGAGTGATAACTTCTCTCGGAGTGGCTGTCGGAGTCGGAGCCGGATACCCATTCACCAACATGAGCTTGATGTCTTCGTCTTGTATAGCTCCTTTATGATTTTTCCTTCCTTTCCGAATCCTTGCTTCTCCGTGAGTATCTTCGTTCATAACGATCATCTCTACTCCTTCTCTCTCTTGGTGGAGATTCTTTGCTTCTTCTTTTTGGAGAATCTTCTCTTCTCTTGTAGGGAGCCGTACACTCATTGGAATAGTGTCCGGGTCTTCCACAATTATAGCAGTTTCGCTCTCGACTAGAAGATCTTTTGTCATTGTAGGACCTTGACTTGAAGCTTCTATCTTTGTTTCTACTCGTGTAGAACTTGTTGAAGTTCTTCACCATTAAGCTCAATTCTTCATTGAAGTTTTGTTTCTCACTTGATGATGTGGGGACTTCACATGACGCTTTGTAGGCACCACTTGATTTATTGTGAAGTTCCTCTTTATCCTTGAGTGACATCTCATGAGCAAAAATCCTTCCAATTACTTCCGTTGGCTTGAGATCTTTGTAGTTGGGCATCATTTGGATTAATGTGCACACGGTATCATATTTCCCATCCAAGGCTCTTAGGATCTTCTTGATGATGAATCTATCGGTCATCTCTTCACTTCCTAAGCCGGCAATCTCATTTGTGATGAGAGCAAGCCTAGAGTACATTTCAGCGACACCTTCACCATCCTTCATCTTGAACTTGTCAAGTTGACTTTGGAGCACATCCAACCTGGATTCCTTGACGGAGTCGGTACCTTCGTGCATATCAATCAAAGTATCCCAAATTTCCTTTGCATTCTCAAGGCGGCTGATTTTGTTGAATTCTTCGGGGCACAATCCGTTGAAGTCTTGAAGAGAATGTCACAAGCTTGAGCATTGTATTGCAACATCTTCAACTCATCCGCAGTAGCTTCACGGTTTGGTTCTCTCCCATCAAAGAACTCACCTTGCAAACCAACACAAACAATAGCCCATACGGCGGGGTTATGTCCAAGAATATGCATTTTCATTTTATGCTTCCAACTAGCAAAATTAGTGCCATCAAAGTAAGGACCTCTATGGTGATAGTTTCCCTCACTAGACGCCATACTCTCCTAGGTTGTGAAACTAAGGGTATGACCACCAAAAGCTATGGAGATCAAGGCAAATGGAGACTAAAGCTCTGATACCACTTGTAGGATCAAAAGTATGTCTAGAGAGGGGTGATTAGACTACTTGACCAATTAAAAACTTAGCCTTTTCCCAATTTTAGTTCTTGGCAGATTTTAGCTATCTTAGAGCAAGTCAAGCAATCATCACACAATTCAAGCAAGCATGCAAAGAGTTTATTGGCAGCGGAAAGTAAAGCATGCAACTTGCAAGAATGTAAAGGTAAGGGTTTGGAGGATTCAAACGCAATTGGAGACACGGATGTTTTCCCCGTGGTTCGGATAGGTGGTGCTATCCTACATCCACGTTGATGGAGACTTCAACCCACGGAGGGTAACGGTTGCGCGAGTCCACGGAGGGCTCCACCCACGAAGGGTCCACGAAGAAGCAACCTTGTCTATTCCACCATGGCCATCGCCCACGAAGGACTTGCCTCACTAGCGGTAGATCTTCACAAAGTAGGCAATCTCCTTGCCCTTACAAACTCCTTGGTTCAACTCCACAATCTTGTCGGAGGCTCCCAAGTGACACCTAGCCAATCTAGGAGACACCACTCTCCAAGAAGTAACAAATGGTGTGTTGATGATGAACTCCTTGCTCTTGTGCTTCAAATGATAGTCTCCCCAACACTCAACTCTCTCTCACAGGATTTGGATCTGGTGGAAAGAAGATTTGAGTGGAAAGCAACTTGGGGAAGGCTAGAGATCAAGATTCATATGGTAGGAATGGAATATCTTGGTCTCAACACATGAGTAGGTGGTTCTTTCTCAGAACATATGAGTAGGAATGATGTATGTGTTCTGATGGCTCTCTCTTCGAATGAAGAGGTGGTGGAGGGGTATATATAGCCTCCACACAAAATCCAACCGTTACGCACAGTTTTCCAATCTCGGTGGGACCGAATTATCAAACTCGGTCTGACCGAAATAGTAAACCTAGTGACCGTTAGGAATTTCGGTGGGACTGGGATGCAACTCGGTAGGACCGATTCGGTTAGGGTTTGGGCATAACGTAATCTCGGTGAGACCGATCGCACAAACTCGGTGAGACCGAGTTCGGCAATTAGCTAACCAGAGAGTTGGTCAGGCAAACTCGGTGGGACCGACTTGCTCTTTCGGTGAGACCGAAAAGTTACAAGAAGGAAACATAGAGTTTACCTTGCATTCTCGGTGGGACCGATTCGCTCTTTCGGTGAGACCGAAAAGTTATGAAAGGGAAACAGAGAGTTTGCAAGCCCATCTCGGTGGGACTGAGATCCTTATCGGTAGGACCGAATTGCTAGGGTTTGGCAGTGGCAAATGACAAGTGAAACTCGGTGGCGCCGGATTGACAGAATCGGTATGACCGAGTTTGGCTTAGGGTTTAGGTCATTTGTGGATATGGAAAGGTGGTTGAGGATTTTGGAGCATATCATCAAGCACATAGAGCAAGAGGCTCATTAAGCAACACCTCATCCCTCCTTAATAGTATTGGCTTTTCCTAAAGACTCAATGTGATCTTGGATCACTAAAATATAAAATGAAGAGTCTTGAACTTTTGAGCTTGAGCCAATTCTTTGTCCTTAGCATTTTGAGGGTTCCACTTTCACATCCATGCCATGCCAATCATTGAGCTTTCCTGAAATAATCATCTTGGAATAGCATTAGCTCAATGAGCTATATGTTGTTATGAATTACCAAAACCACCTAGGGATAGTTGCACTTTCAGTTTCCTCGACCTCTCTCCCTAGTTGCCTCCAGGAAATCCAGGTGCGTTCCCTCGCAAGAAAACACCAAGTTGTTTCTCTCTATTCAAGATTAATTTGAATTTGAATTTTCTTTGGACATAGGACACTTTCTAAATTCCAAATGGAATATTTGGGAAAGTTCGAACATTTCATTGGGGCATTTTGGACATATTTTCACTGCACTTGCGTTTTTATTTTTAATTTGAATTTGAATTTGGTTTCAATACCAAACGTTTTTCAAATTCAATTTAGAAAAGAAGGCAGAGGGTCAAGAATATTATTTGGACTTATGAAATAGCATTCCCTCCAAATTAAATGCAAAGCCATTTTTGAGTAATCCCCTTTGTCCTTTGAATTGATTTCAAAATAAAACCAATTGGGGAATCATTTTGGCTTTGATATTCTTGGGACTTATTTAGGTTAGCCTTGTGCCCAAAAATATTTCAAAATGGCTTGGTCTTTACCAAAATTAGCTAGGGTTTCACTAGTGGCATTTGGATTTTCATCCTTCTAGGCAACAATCAAAGCCATTCACAACAAAACCTTGGCAATTATAGAAAATACCTAGAAATTTTTTAAATCCCTGTGATTTTTTGAACATACCAGATTTGGGAAAAATCTGAAATGTGACAGCGTTGAAGGACGGCAGTGCGACGGGCGATGCGTTGAGCGATGGACGATGTGAATCTTTGATGTAGAATTATCAAGAAATGTCTCACGCAAATCACGCTTTAAAAATCAGATGAAACCTTCCCATCCAAGGACACATGCACATGACGTCAGCCACATGCAAACTAATACACAAATCAACATGCAAACCCAAAATGCACACCCCAAGTGAAGAGAACACAAGGAGACATACCCCAATCGACACCCAAATCACTAAGTGCACATGCCGGGATGGGAAGCATGCTAAGAAAACTCACGGTAGAATCGCTACGTCTGCACAAGATCGTACCCCGCCAATTGGTCAGTTTGAGCTAAGGAAACAAGTGGAGAAACATAGGAAGACATCTCTAGTTAGAAATAGGGTTCTTCGTATTTGTTTGAGTGATGGCTAAATGTGCTATGTTTTCAATGATTTTGGAGCAGGCTGAAGGCATGCATTTTCTTTCTTTTATTTGAAGGAAAGTTGAAGGCTTGCAGAAACATTGGAAAATGAGCCAATTCATATGCGCCATCGGGTGGGCTTGGGCTATCCAAACTGCAGTAGGCCCATCTTGTTTAAATTGGTTGCAGCGGGAGCTGGGAGACGATGACGCTTTGTCTGTCGTCGTCTATATAGCCTCCCTCGCCTCGCCATCCTCATCCTCCCCTCTCATCCTTTCGTGTAGCTTCCTTCCTTCCACGCCCCTCCTCCCCCCCTCTCCTTCATCTGAGCGTTCTTGTGAAGCTGTTCGACCGAGCCGACGGAGACTGCAGACATCGTCTTTCAGCCGCTTCCAGTAGCCAATCATGGAGGCTTCCCTGACCCCTCCCTCTGCCCAGTCGCCGCCGGGAAATCCAGGTGCGTTCCCTCCCAAGAAAACACCAAGTTCTTTCTCTCTGGTCCGTGCGGTTCTTGGTTCTTCATTGACGCCGGAGTTCAATTTCTTGCGCACCTCTTGGATTTCAGCTCTCGGTCCCGGCGGCGGGTTAGGGCATGGGGGAGTCTCTTAGTCGCAACCGATGACGGCGGCGACTATGCCTGCTCTAGGCCTCCCATCCAATGCCTCTTCCCAGTTCGTTGGAGGTAGGTGTCCAAGAAACCAGCGTCCTTGGTTCTTGCTTTGGTGCCCTCTTCTTGGATTGTAACATCCGATCCGATACCTTCGTTTCTTGCAGCTCCCAGTCGCGGGGGCCGGTCGGGGCACGGGGGCGGGGGATTCTCTCAGTCGGAGCCGCCACTGGGAGATACATGTGGGTTCCCTTCCATGAAAAGCACAAATTCTCTCTCTCTGGTCCGTGCGGTTCTTGGTTCTTCATTGACGTCGGAGTTCGATTTCTTGGTTTCTTGCAGCTCTCGGAGACGAGGGCGGGTCAGTGCACGTGGGGTTCTCCCAGTCGTCACCGGCGACCATGCTCCAGTAGCCGGTGGGCAATCAAGGTGTGCTCCCTTCCCTCCCAAGAAAAGGAAAATGCAAAAATCCGTTCTCCCACTAGTAGAAAAAGGGTCAAACGTGAAGCACATTAGTGCCGGTTTGAATTAGAGCCGGCACTAATGTGTACATTAGTGTCGGTTCGTGGCGGCGATCAATAGTACCAGTTCGTGGAGAACCTTTAGTACCGGTTCATGCCACGAACCGGTACTAAAGAGGCTGTGTCAGCCTGCGGTCAGGCTATGGCCCCACCATCACCATTTAGTGCCGGTTCGTACCACAAACCGGTACTAATGAGGTTATGGCAAGCTGTTTTTAATCCCACCTCGCCAAGAGAGAGGCAGTATGAGCAGTTTATAAGCCGTGAGTGCACAGACAATGACGAAGAGTTGCAATGCTCATCTACATGTTGATTAGCTTCAAGCCTTGCGGAATAGCATAGATTGCACTGAGCTATGTGCAGTGCAGTCTACACTATTCCGAATGGCTTGAAGCAAATTAATCAGCATTGCACCTCTTTTTTATTTTTAATAACTTATTTAAACTCCGGACTTATTTTGTGTTCAGTATGCAGCATTCAAAGCGACGTCATCAATTTCCAACATGTTCTGACATCATTTGTTGTTTTTGGTCATTTACCTAATTGTTTAGAGAGCTAAATGACCGTGAAATTGAAAATCACTACAAAATGAATCCTGAAAATGTTGAAACTTGGCATGGTATCATCATATCACCCGTATAGCATGCGCGAAAGAGTAGAGAGGGTCATGGCAAAAACTGGACGCACTTCGTGTACAAACTGGACAAACTCTTTCGGAGTATCAGGGTTTCGGACGAGAACTCATCTGTTACATGGCCACTTCAATGTTTTTTAAACTTATTTGAACTCCGGACTTCTTTTGTGTTCAGTATGCAGCATTTAAAGCGACGTCATCAATTTCCAATATGTTCTGACATCATTTGTTGTTTTTCGGTCATTTACCTAATTGTTTAGAGAGCTAAATGACCGTGAAATTAAAAATCACTACAAAATGAATCTTGAAAATGTTGAAACTTGGCATGGTATCATCATATCACCCGCATAGCATGCGCGAAAGAGTAGAGAGGGTCACAGCAAAAACTGGACGCACTTCGTATACAAACTGGACAAACTCTTTCGGAGTATCAGGGTTTCGGACTATACAAAAATAAATAATGCAGAAAATAAAAAAACTATACAAAAAAATTACTCAAAAATAAATAGAAGAAAATAAATAATGTAGAAAAAAAAACTATATAAAAAACTACTCAAAAATAAATAGAAGAAAATAAGTAATGCAGAAAAGAAAAAACTATATAAAAAATTTGTTGGCGCGCTGCCCAGTGGGCCTGCCAGACCTAGGGTGTGCAAATGCAGGCCCAGAAGGGCCAGCAGACTCACAGGGCAGCGCGCCCTAATTAATTAGGCCCAGAAGCCTGCTATATAGAGGAGTTCGAAGAGGTAGCCGCGGCTGGGTTTATAAACTAGTGCGGCTGCCCTTCGCCGGGTGAGGTAGGACTAAACTTTGGGGTGGCAGCGCGAGGCCTTTAGTACCGGTTGGTGGCTCCAACCGGTACTAAAGACCACCCTTTAGTACCGGTTGGAGCCACCAACCGGTACTAAAGGCCTGGGCCTTTAGTACCGGTTGGTGGCTCCAACCGGTACTAAAGGCGTCTCCTATATATACAACACTTGCGAAAATTCAGTTAGATCTCCATTTCTTTCGTCTCAACCTCTCGCGCATGCCCGTCGTCGCCGCCGCCGCCCGTCGTCCGTCGTCGCCGTCCCCGCCGCCGCCCGTCGTCGTCGCCGTCTTGCGCCGCCGCCCCGAACGCCGCGCGCCGCCGTCCGTCGTCGTTCCGCCGCGGTACGTCTCTCGCTCTCGCTCTCGCTCTCCCCGCACACGTACGCCGCCGCCCCGTACGCCCCCGCCCGTACGTACACCGCCCCCGCCCTGTACACCGGCGCCCCCGCTCGTACGTACGGGGCGGCGGCGTACGGGGACACACATACACATATACACACACATATATACGTACACGTACATGCACACATACACATACACACATACGTACACACATATATACGTACACACACATACACACACACACACACATTTTTTTACTTATTTTCTATTTTTTTAGAGAAGTTAATGAGATGATCGAATGTTAGATGAATTAGTTAGATAGAAAATTGTCGAACTAGAGATTTGAACTAGTTGAATAATTAATATAACTAGTTTATTTTTAGTAAAAAATTGTCGAACTAGTTTATTTAGGTATATGAGATTTGAACTAGTTGAATAATTAATATAACTAGTTTATTTTTAATAAGAAAATTTAGGTATCTGAGATTTGATGATCTAATTAAAATATTATTTGTTAATGAGTTTTTTTGTTTATTTAATTTTTTATATATTTTGAGTTTATATAAATGTTAGATTAATGTCGAATGTTAGATGAATTAGATAGAAAAGTTAAATATATAGTAATGTCAATTAAATATATAGTTAGATATATTAATGTCAAATGTTAGATGAATATATATTTGGCTAGATATAGGTGTTTAATGTTTCACCTATATGAACATAGGAAATGTCATCTGACGACGAAAAAGATTTCATTATGTGCGAACATTGTGAAGACCAGCGCGGCCTGTGCGACCAAAATTTCCTTGTTGATGGTAGGCGCTTCAGCATCAAGCTGGATGAGACATTCGAAGTTGATACAGTAAGTCACTTTGTCAATTATTACTTGAATGCAAAACTTATGCTTCATTTGCTTCAACTTATAATTTTAAATTTTCACTATTCTACTAGCGCATCCCCTACCATGCAAGAATTTTTGTCTTGGATAAGATAGATTTTAGTGCTATAGATGATATGGAGGTAAAGAGAGTTTACTTGAAGACGGAGCATGGGTATACTTTCAACGTCAAATTATATAATGGAGATACATACACCCATTTTGAATGCAAAACTTGGCAAGCACTATGCAAGGCTTATGCATTTGAGTCTGATATGGTTATCATCTTTGATATTCGTCCGGAAGATGATATTGAAGGTAATATAGACATCTGGGTCGATGTGCAAACGCCTCCAGTTCTACCATTTGGTGAGTTTTTCTCAACCATGCATGCATATGTTTATGTCTTTGATACAGTTTATTCAAAAATAGTTGACAACTAATTTGTATTGTTAGCTTATTTCGGTTCAAGCAAACATGTCCGGCGCTTGGTAGACAGGACCTACTACTGCCCCGGGGCTCAACTAAACTGCGAGAAGATAAGTCATTATGTTTCATGGCTTGAGGATCTTAATACTGTCAAGATAAATTTTTTTCCTAAACTTAAAAATGTTAGTACTCAAAACGTGCGACCAATGGTGATCGTATTGAACTACGGTCACATCTATAATCGAAAGATGGTAAGATTTTAAATATTTGTCCTTAATTAGTGCATCTTTTGCATACATTATTTTTGAAGCTAAACTTTCATTGCTTAGTATATTAATTACTATACAATGTTCTTCAACAGGGACTTCCGATGACAGTTGTGCCTCAGTGGATCGAGACAAAAGGTCGCATGTCAATGGTTAGCTTACACCAAGATTTCCTACATTGCACATGAGTGCATTCAGGATTTCTGAAAGCGAAGAATGCTTAATAGTGAAAGATTGGAGCAAAATTGTTAACGATCGCAGAGAAGTACCAGGGGGCAGTAAGGAGAAACGCAACCCAAGATTAAGAGACAGATTCATCTGCATGCTCCAGTATGGTGAATCAGGAGAGCTATACATGTTCTATACTATTCTACCTGAGAGGGAGCAGCAGGATCAGTAGCTACTAGTTCATGCTCTTAATTAGTACTTGTCTCATGTACCCGTGTCCTGAACTTCGATGTTGGTGATGATTATGTTAAACTTGATGATATCTTTACTTCTGTTACAAAGTGAATGTTTCCTCTTTAAGCTAGCCAGCGTTGATGATGATTAGATAGCTAGCGGTAATGACTATGATGATTAAATAGTGGTAATTAGACGACTATGATGATTTTTAGCTAGCTAGAGTTTATTTATTTATTAATATGCGATGATGATGATGATGATGATGATGACTACAACTCATTATAACGTAAAACAATCCTAAATTAAATTGATAACACAAATTTAATTAAAAAATACAAAATAAAACAAAAACCCACAACCATTTAGTACCGGTACTAAAGGGCTCCCGGCCCTCGGAGCTGGCTCGTGCCACGTGGTTTTCCTTTAGCACCGGTTCGTGCTGAACTGATACTAAATGGGGGGAGGGCTTTAGTGCCAAAACCGGCGCTAAAGGGCCTTACGAACCGATGCTATTGCCCGATTCTGCACTAGTGTCCCTGTTCCGTGCGGTTCTTGGTTCTTCACTCATGCCGGAGTTGGATTTCTTCGTTTCTGTTGTGCAATTCAGTTCAGAACCAGACGGGAACAGGGCAGCCGCAAGGCAACTCCAGCGGGGTAATTTCAATTTACGATGCATTCCATTCGTTATTTGGGCTTGTCCCGCCGACATGAACTCACTGATTTCTTCTTGCCTCTTTGAAGCCTTCTTCCCCGATCGATCTCTTCACCGGCACCGGCAGGGGCAAGTGCTCCAGGTCCATGCTGCGCTGGTTGCAATGAGCCCGCGGATGGGGTTTGGCGGTCGCTGCACGTGTACGTGGCTTGCTACAAAAATCGCTCCTCCGGCAAGGTAATCTCAATTTCAGATGCATCAGTCACGAACTATTCATTCGTTATTTGGGATAGCTTAACCCACCGCCGTGAACTCTCATTTCTTCTTGCCGCTTTGCAGATTTCTGCTGCGATCTTTTCAGCGGCACTAGCACGCCCAAGTTCTCCGCCTCGATGGTGTTCCCGTTGCAACAATCCTGCGATGGGGCTTTGGCGATCGGTGCCTGTGTGCAGGGATTGCTACAACAATCGCTCGACCATCCGGCCTCAGGCTCAGGCTCAGGCTCGGTCTCCGGGCATTGTCATTGGTCAGCAGAGCCAGCTCGACCCCCGGCGCGGCCAGCCACACCTTCCGCTACGCGGGATCTCTTGGCCCTCCTGGACAGGCCCGTACATTCACATGTGCAAGTGGAGCCGCTGCACAGGGCCCCTGAAAATCTGGGGCCCCCAATTTGTGTGCAAGTATCATATATTACTAAATCCCGATATTAATAAAGAGCAAAGACTGAACTGTTAAAGTGCCCAAACAAAAAAGTACAGTCCCCAGCCCAACGCACGTCAATAAATTCTGAGATTAATAAAGAGCAAAGACTAAACCGTTAAACTGCCGAAAGAGGGTTTTAATGATTGGGCACATCTTAGCATTAGAATTTGCGAGCATGAAACAAGTGTCGAACATGTTCTGAATATGATCACTTGGTATGATTTGCGTCTACGGTTGCAAAAGAATCAAATTATTGATTGTGCAGCGCAGCGACAACTTGAGCAAGAAAAGGACCATTGGAGAAAAGTTCTATTTAGGATGGCACACTTTGGCTAAAAGAGTAAAAGATGAACTTGTAGCTCAAAATTCTAAGATTTTTCTCTTTTAGTATGTAGTTCCTTGAAAATTTTGTACTACCGTAGTGACTAATAAAAATAATGTTTTAATTGCCTACTTGACTTTTTTATACATGGGGCCTAAATTGTGATTTCGCTCCGGGGCCTCAATTTCCGGGGTACGGCCTTGCTCCTGGACAACCCTGCATGTGGGTGTTGAAATATATTGCCCACCCTCTCTTCATTAGTTTGGACTTTTGAATGAGTTGGCTGGAGCATGAATTCAATAGTGGGTTTGCTTACTTTTCTGAAAGTCAATTCTTTCTTTCTCCTCCCTGCGGTTCTTGGTTCGTTGACCTACGATTTCTACTTCTATCTTCTATTTTGGCTCTTTATTTGCAGCGAATAGGAGTGCAGGGCCGGCCCTGAGATTTCGGGGGCCCGGGGCAAGGCAACACAGAGAGGCCCTAAAGCCACATAAACATGTGCATTTTTTCTACTATTTCAGCTGCAAATAAATTCTCAGTGCCACTACAATTTATGGTGCCTTTTCTTTACTAGCAGAAAAACCGGGGTCATAAACATTGTCAATCAACACTTTTAGTAACATTTTTGTGCCTACTCAAATCTTTATCTTTTCCTATAATTTTCACAAGGTTTTTCTTCAACAACTAAAGCTAACTCAGAATTTCTAGTAGTATAAATACTCTTTTTTTTTGAAGGGAATCAGCAGAGTACTTGTATCTATTCTAAAAAAAATGCCAATACCTCACGTGGGACTCAATCATCTCACGTGCATGATTATACTTCTCATTATAACATGGACACATTCTAGTCTCTAGATACTAGCAATATTGCTAATTAGCACACAAACATATGATACAAAAAATTAAGTGCACTGCTAATTGCATAAAAGTGCTAAAGAAATTCATGAAACAAGTTACCTGGATGGTTATAAAAAATAGAAATCGCAAGATTTTGCTGCTGCATACACTTGACGAACAAAAGTCCGAATTTGTTTTTTCTAATCCCAGTCAATATACAAGAAGAGCAATGGTAGACGTACGGGCATTTTACAGGGGGTTTACAGGGCTGAGGGGTTGTGATTGACAGGGCGGGCCCACCACTGAATTTTGTGTGTGTGTGTGTGTGTGTGGGGGGGGGGGGGGGGGGGGGATTAGATGAGGCCACGTCGTCTGCCTGTAAAGGTTTGTATGAAGATCGTGTACGTGTACAAGGATGATCTTCATGAAACGAATGAAAGAGAAAATTTACATTAAAGAGGAGATTGATGGAAATCTGGAAATCGCATTGCCTCCTTCCACTAATCACGCCCAACAGCCAAAAATCACAATTAGATGAATGGACGAGCCCCGTCATCCATGGCATGGTTGATTCGTTGCCAATTACGGAGGAGAGTATACAAGAAGACTTCATGGCGAGCGACAAGCCGACGATTAATCAATCAGTTACATTTTTTCGCTTTGTGAGAATCAATATCAGGCACGTATATGAGGAAACCAATCCATTGGGGGGCCCTTAGCCGCCCCCCCCCCCCCCCCCCCCCCCCCCCCCCCCCGCGGCGGCCCTGTGGGAGTGACTCGGTCTCTGGCGGGAACCTGCATACATGAACAGGGCAGCCCGAGCTCAGTGACGGGGTAATGTCCTCCTGCAGCTGCAGTACGATTCTTTCCTTATTTGGGCTTGTCCTCCTGTCAACAACTCAAATCACTCATTTATCTTGGCTCTTAATTTGCAGCTCGAGCCAGCGCCAGCACCACAGAGTGGTCAGGAGCCGTAGGGTGACCAGCCTTCTTCCTGAATGGTTTAGTATCAGTTAAACCATCACGACACTTGTTCTCTGTACATACCTGAAACAAGTCAACACCTTCTCTGAAGAATGTTCCTGTGATGTGGCCAAATGTGGCAATGCATACTTGAGTAGATCGATCGATCCATGAAACTATATACTACCTGTAGGACTTGTTCGTCCAATCCAATCCAATGTGGGCGACAATGTTTTCTAAACCCTGATAATGTTTTCTGCTTACTCTGTTTTTACAAAGATGCTGCTCTGATCGACCAGTACGATGATTCATGTGATGCCGTCAAATGTGGCAATTGATACATACTTGAGTAGATCAATGAAACTATATGCATGCTTATACTAGTTTCCTTGTCATTTAGCAAAACTGATATATACTTGCTCTGGATTTTTTTTTTGAAAGAAAGGGGTTGCCCCCCTGCCCCAATATTATATATCGAAGCAGAACAAACAACATTCAGTTTATATGGACCGAAACTAAAAAGAAACTACCAATGGGGGAACTACGCCACCCAACTCGACTGAGAGCAGAAGCACGTGTAACGCCCTCGATGCGGCTATATCTCCCACGTGTCGAAGCACGACTTAGAGGCATAACCACATTGAAAGCAATGTCGCAAGTGAGGTAATCTTCACACAACCCATGTAATACATAAGGGAAAGAGATACATAGTTGGCTTACAATCGCCACTTCACACAATTACATGAATAAAGCATTACATCATCCAAATACAATCAAGGTCCGACTACGGAACCAAAATAAAAGAAGAACCCCAAATACGACAAGGTCCCCGATCGACCCCAACTGGGCTCCACTACTGATCAACTAGAACGAAACGACACAAAGGATAAGATCTTCATCGAGCTCCTCCCGAGCTTGGTTGCGTCATCTGCACGGACTCATCGGCACCTGCAAGCTGGTTTTGGAAGTATCTGTGAGCCACGGGGACTCAGCAATCTCGCACCCTCGCGATCAAGACTATTTAAACTTATGGGTAAGGTAAAGATATGAGGTGGAGCTGCAGCAAGCGACTAGCATATATGGTGGCTAACAAACGCAAATGAGAGCGAGAAGAGAAGGCAAAGCACGGTCGAGAAACTAGGATCAAGAAGTGATCCTAGAACGACCTACGTCAAGCATAACTCCAACACCGTGTTCACTTCCCGGACTCCGCCGAAAAGAGACCATCACGGTTACACACGCGGTTGATGCATTTTAATTAAGGTCAACTTCAGGTTTTCTACAACCGGACGTTAACAAATTCCCATCTGCCCATAACCGCGGGCACGGCTTTCGAAAGTTTAAATCCCTGCAGGGGTGTCCCAACTTAGCCCATCACAAGCCCTCACGGTCAACGAAGGAATAGACCTCCTCCTGAGACGTTCCGATCAGACTCGGAATCCCGGTTCAACAAGACATTTCGACAAGTTAAACAAGACCAGCAACACCGCCCGAATGTGCCGACAAAACCCGATAGGAGCTGCACATATCTCGTTCTCAGGGCACACTCAGATGAGCGCTCCATACAACTAAAACTAAACCTCGAGTTTCCCCGAGGGGGCGCTGCATAGGACTCTAGTTCGGACCAACACTCAGAGGAGCACTCGCCTGGGGGGGTTAAAATAAAGATGACCCTTGAGTCTGCAGAACCCAAGGGAAGGAAAAGGATAGGTGGCAAATGGTAAAACCAATGTTGGTCATTGCTGGAAGAGTTTTATTCAAGGCGAACTGTCGGGGTTCCCATTATTACCCAACCGCGTAAGGAACGCAAAATCCGGGAACATAACACCGATATGACGGAAACTAGGGCTGCAAGAGTGGAACAAAACACCAGGCATAAGGCCGAGCCTTCCACCCTTTACCAAGTATATAGATGCATTAATTAAATAAGAGATATTGTGATATCCCAACAAGTAAACAATGTTCCAACAAGGAACAACACCTCCATGTCCCAACAAGGAACAAACTTCAATCTTCACCTGCAACTAACAACGCTATAAGAGGGGCTGAGCAAAGCGGTAACATAGCCAAACAACGGTTTGCTAGGACAAGGCGGGTTAGAGGCTTGGTTCGACAATATAGGAGGCATGATAAGCAAGTGGTAGGTATCGCAGCATAGGCATAGCAAAAGAGCGAGCAACTAGCAAGCAAAGATAGAAGTGATTTCGAGGGTATGATCATCTTGCCTGAAATCCCGCAAGGAAGAAGAACGAGTCCATGAAGAAGACAAACGGACGTAGTCGAACGGATCCTCACAAACGCGACGTTATCGGAACTAACCCGAAGAAGCAACACCGGAAAGAAGCAAACAGCATAGTAAACAACCACCACGTAAGCATGGCATGATGCACAACCAAGTATGATGCATGTCCAGTTTAAATATGCATGTCATGGCAAAGGGCACAAACAAAACTACAAGTTAAGTGGAGCTCAATATGCAATGAGTTGCATATTGACGGAACACCACATCAATTATTTAGTTCTCTCTCGTTTAGGTACCCAACAATATTAAATGTTGTTAAAACATGGCAAGAGGTGGGGCATAACAAAACTGCACCATCTAAACAATTTAAATGGGACCGGATATGACAAATAACGAATCCGGTAAATCCCCATATGCCTTAGCAAATCAAAGCAAACAACAATTTAAACATTTTAATTGTTGTTATCATGATGCGGATGACATGAACAAGTTTATGCAATTTTTATTAGAAGTAGACAGGAGCATTATGAAGCATTTTTCACCGTGGTGGAAAGAAAATGGGTGCCACAACAACGATAACGAAAACGGTGCCACGGCAACGTTCCGGTTCCGACAACTCATTGTGACGTCGGTGCAAAAGAATGTGTGGCGGGAGCGTGCAAAGGATGGTGGGGTGATCCCAGTTACCGGGTGTCCCATGAGACGACGGTATGGCAACGGGGAACATGCAAGACACATGTTGGGCACGGTGCAAACGTGAGCATTTCATACAACACAAGCAATAATTCTCAGACGATCGTCTCGGGGTTATACCTTCCCAACGGAGCATTCTCATAGCGGTTCGAGTTCGTAGAGGAAGTAGTGGAAGTAGTGGTACACAGGCCGGGCTGGAGGAAGACGGCAGCGGGGTTGCAGAGGAGGCGGCGGCCGGCGTCGGGCCCGCGGGGGCTCTCCCTGGGCCGAGCGGGCCGGTGCGGGTGCGGGCGGCGGCGCGCCACGTGGCGCCACGCCACTGGCGCGGGCGGGCGGCGGACGGTGTCCGGCCGGCACGGACGTGTCCGGCACGGCACGGTGGAGGGAGACTAGGGTTAGGGTCGGAGAGGATCCGGGATTTTCGGGAAGGGGCTATATATATGCATAGAGGGAGCTAGGAGAGTCCAAATGAGGTGCGGTTTTCGGCCACGCGATCGTGATCGAACGCTCTAGGTGATGGAGCAGAGTTAGGTGGGTTTTGGGCCAAATTGGAGGGGTGTTGGGCTGCAACACACACGAGGCCTTTTCAGTCCCTCGGTTAACCGTTGGAGCGTCAAACGAAGTCCAAATGATACGAAACTTGACAGGCGGTCTACCGGTAGTAAACCAAGGCCGCATGACAAGTCTCGGTCCAATCCGTAAATGTTTAACCCGCACACACGAAAGAAAGCTAGAAATGACCACCGGAGGAGAACGAAGTGCCGGAATGCAAAAAGGACAACGGGGAAAATTGAGTACAAATTGCTTGTTTTTTACAGTGGAAGGATTTGAACAGATGGGAGATGGCTCTGATGGGGATGATATAGATCCGGACCCAGATCTCTTGGAGAAAGAAGAGGAGGACAATAATGAGGACAAGGCAAGTAAAGATAAGTTTGATGGTGATGAGATGGATGAAGCTATTGATGAATTGGACAAGGCAAACTTCCATGAAAAGAATAATGGTAGTGCATGCCCTAGTCATTCAACTCCCCGGGATGCTGCTTCTGAAGTGGAATTTCACCCCTCTGACTTGATGGACACTATTCATGAGGAATTCGTGGAAGAAACTAGGTGCAAAATACCTAAAAATGTGGATCCCAATGTTTCAGAAGATGGAACTGTGACACCTGCAAGAATCATGGCCATTGTGAGTCCATCGCACTTGTCAATGCATCTGGAGTACTGTTCTGAGCAACTAAGCAGGTTTGAAACGATGGACTCTGACGGAGAGGTGGAGGACTTGGTGGAAGAGATGCAATGCCTTCCTGAGGACCTAGCAGCAGCTATGGGATCAGTCAAGAGATCACTCCTGGAGACTTTGGATGGTGTGGAATCAATGCAGAAGAAGAAGCCTAGCGTGAAGAACTTGCCTATTTGGGGCCCAATTCTAACAAGCAAACCGACAACCAGGAATCATGGGGACATCAAGATTATGGAGAAAGCTGCTGCATACAAGATGAGGAAGAATCTGGAGATTCCCAACACTTTCAAAGGTAAATCATTCACTGTCCTTGATCCTGAAGTTCTGGCTTTAAATACTGGCAAAGTTGATTTATGCATTGGTGTGGATGCTCAAGAGCAAAAAGATATTATTATGCATATGGTTGATACTGAGAAAGCTCGTGGTCTCAAATTTGCGGATGTTAACCCGGAGATTGTTCTCCCTGATAGTTTAGATTTGGAAAATATTGATGATAAGGGTACCCAGGGTGTAAACGACAACTCGGCCATCAATGGTGCTGGGGGCGCTGCGGGACCATTGATGAAAAGTCCTGTTCTGAACACCAAAAAGAAGCCATGTGGCTTATCACACCCTTTCAAGATCAAATGATTGGAGCATTTTGGAATATTAGGGGGATGGGTCAAACGGGGAAAAAAAATCAGTGCCTTGGTGATTTTATTAACAACAACCATGTGGACTTTGTGTGTTTCTTTGAAACCAAAAAAGAGAAAATTGACAATCATATTCTCAAATTCATTTCTGGTAAGGAAGATTTTAATTGGCAGCTCTTAGCTGCTAATAAAACTGCAGGGGGGATCCTTATGGGTCTGAAGAACGATTTGTTTGAAATCATAGGTTTCATAAATAGGAGATTTTGCATTATTGCTACTGTTAAAAATAAGAGTGATGGGTTCATTTGGCATCTAGTGGTTGTTTATGGTACTTCTTATAATGAAGATAAGCTAGAATTTATTGCTGAGTTACATGATATTATGGATAATCTCACGTACCCAGTTTTGATGGGGGGAGATTTTAACCTGGTTAGATCGAGTGATGATAAGAACAATGGGATTATCAATAGTTAGTTTTCTTACCTTTTTAATGATTGGATAAATAAGTGGTCCCTTATGGAGATCAAGATTGCTAATAGGAAGTATACTTGGAGTAATAATCAAAACAACCCTATTTTTGCTGCAATTGACAGGATTTTTACTTCTGGTAACTGGGATACTAAATTCCCTCTTTCGGTGGTAACTGCACTTCCACGTATTGGAAGTGATCATACGCCTCTGATTCTGGACACGGGAGCTCGGAGGGTTACCTCCCCAAAACTATTTGATTTGAAAAATGGTGGCTTGACCACCGGGATTTTAAAACCATGGTGATCAAAACGTGGAGCTGTTCAGTTCCTGGCAAGTCAGCCATTGACATTTGGATGAACAAGTGTAGATTATTTAGGAAAAAAGCGAGAGGGTGGAGTATCAATGTAGAGGCTGGATGAACAAGAAAAAAAGAGAGCTTCTGCTCGAATTTGATATCCTTGATGTCTTCTCCGAGAGGAATCAAATTAGTGATGTAGACAGATCCAGAATGGAGGAGATTAAGAAGGAACTCACGGATATCTGGAACAAAGAAGAAACTGCCTTTTGGCAGCGTTCCAGAGATCGTAGAATCGTGGATGGTGACAAGAACAACGCCTATTTTCAGGCACTGGCTAACCATAGGCATAGGAAAAATCACTTAGCCGAATTAATCGGGGACAATGGTCCTGTTTACACCACCAAGGAGATGTTAGATGTAGCTACTTCCTTTTATAAGAACCTTTTTGGTGCAGAGGATAAACTTAATGTGCACCTTGGTCCTTCCTTCTGGGAGGAGGACGATTTAGTTACTAATGAAGAGAATGATCTTCTTCAAAGGAATTTTTCTGAAGAAGAAATTAAGGAAGCTATTTTTGGGTCCTATGCACATGGGGCTCCTGGTCCCGATGGTGTCGGGGGGTGCTGATCCCACGTACACCTATGGGGATCGGCGGACCGAGCCCCTTTCGGTTCGGCAGGGGGCAAAGAATGCACGAAGAGCAGATCGAGGCGAACGCACGGATGACGCGATCAGTTTACCCAGGTTCGGGCCGCACGGATGCGTAAAACTCTACTCCTGCTTTGGTTTGTATTGTGTTCTTGCTCGGGAGCGATGAATGCTACAGTACACTTGGGTGGCTAGCGAGACCGAGCGTGAGAATGGTCGTCCCCCCTCCTGTTGCGCATGGGCCTCCTTTTATATGTCTAAGGGGTCACCGACAGGTGGCAACAGAGATGAGGGTAAAAAGGTAAAAAAGGTGGTAGTTGGCGCCACCGCTTGCTACAGTTGTATCATACCTAACCCTGATGGCAGGGGACAAAGGCATTAAATGCATGTCTGTGTCGCCTAGACGGGGCGGAAAGGGACCGTCAGGGGCGCCACCGTTTGCCACGATGGCTATCTTGTCACTGCCTGCTTGCCACCGCATGCCCCTGGCTGCACAGCCTCCCGCCACGTATGCCAGGGACGGTCCCAAAGCGACACGTTGGTGGGTGAGCTGGAGCGCGGGCTGCGGAGTAGTAGCTTTCTGAAGGAAATATGCCCTAGAGGCAATAATAAAGTTATTATTTATTTCCTTATATCATGATAAATGTTTATTATTCATGCTAGAATTGTATTAACCGGAAACATAATACATGTGTGAATACATAGACCAACAGAGTGTCACTAGTATGCCTCTACTAGACTAGCTTGTTAATCAAAGATGGTTATGTTTCCTAACCATGAACAAAGAGTTGTTATTTGATTAACGAGGTCACATCATTAGTTGAATGATCTGATTGACATGACCCATTCCATTAGCTTAGCACCCGATCGTTTAGTATGTTGCTATTGCTTTTCTTCATGACTTATACATGTTCCTATAACTATGAGATTATGCAACTCCCGTTTACCGGAGGAACACTTTGGGTACTACCAAACGTCACAACGTAACTGGGTGATTATAAAGGAGTACTACAGGTGTCTCCAATGGTAGATGTTGGGTTGGCGTATTTCGAGATTAGGGTTTGTCACTCCGATTGTCGGAGAGGTATCTCTGGGCCCTCTTGGTAATACACATCACATAAGCCTTGCAAGCATAATAACTAAGATGTTAGTTATGAGATGATGTATTACGGAACGAGTAAAGAGACTTGCCAATAACGAGATTGAACTAGGTATTGGATACCGACGATCGAATCCCGGGCAAGTAACATACCGATGACAAAGGGAACAACGTATGTTGTTATGCGGTCTGACCGATAAAGATCTTCGTAGAATATGTAGGAGCCAATATGGGCATCCAGGTCCCGCTATTGGTTATTGACCAGAGACGTGTCTCGGTCATGTCTACATTGTCTCGAACCGTAGGGTCCGCACGCTTAACGTTACGATGACAGTTATTATGAGTTTATGCATTTTGATGTACCGAAGGTTGTTCGGAGTCCCGGATGAGATCACGGACATGACGAGGAGTCTCGAAATAGTCGAGACGTAAAGATTGATATATTGGAAGCCTATGTTTGGGCACCGGAAGCGTTCCGGGTGAAATCGGGATTTTTCCGGATTACCGGGAGGGTTACCGGAACCCCCGGGAGGCAAATGGGCCTATTGGGCCTTAGTGGAAAAGAGATAAGAGGCAGCCCACAAGCCTAGCCGGCGCCCCCCTTTCCCAAGTCCTAATAGGACTAGGAGAGGTGGGCCGGCCCCCTCTTTCTCCTTCCCCCCAAGAGTCCTAGTTGGAATAGGATTGGAGGGGAGGAGTCCTACTCCCGGTGGGAGTAGGACTCCTCCCTGCGCCTCCCTCCTAGCCGGCCGAACCCCCTGCCCCTGGCCTTTATATACGGGGGCAGGGGGCACCCCAAGACACACAACTTGATCCTTGAGATCGTTCCTTAGCCGTGTGCGGTGCCCCCTGCCACCAAATTCCACCTCGATCATACCGTTACAGTGCTTAGGCGAAGCCCTGCGTCGGCAGTACATCAAGATCGTCACCACGCCGTCGTGCTGACGAAACTCTTCCTCGACGCTTTGCTGGATCGGAGCCTGAGGAACGTCATCGAGCTAAACGTGTGCTAAGAACTCGGAGGTGCCGGAGTAACGGTGCTTGGATCGGTCGGATCGGGAAGAAGACGTACGACTACTTCCTCTACGTTTTGTGATCGCTTCCGCAGTCGGTCTGCGTTGGTACGTAGACAACACTCTCCCCTCTCGTTGCTGTGCATCACCATGATCTTGCGTGTGCGTAGGAAAATTTTCGAAATTACTGCGTTCCCCAACAGTGGCATCCGAGCCTAGGTTTTATGGTTTGATGTTATTTGCACGAGTAGAACACAAGTGAGTTGTGGGCGATACAAGTCATACTGCCTACCAGCATGTCATACTTTGGATCGGCGGTATTGTTGGACGAGACGATCCGGACCAACCTTACGCGTACTCTTACGCGAGACCGGTTCCCTCGACGTGCTTTGCACATAGATGGCTTGCGGAAGACTGTCTCTCCAACTTTAGTTGAACCAAGTGCGACTACGCCCGGTCCTTGAGAAGGTTAAAACGGAGTCTATTTGACGAACTATCGTTGTGGTTTTGATGCGTAGGTGAGATGAGTTCTTACTTAAAGCCCGTAGCAGCCACGTAAAACTTGCACCAACAAAGTAGAGGACGTCTAACTTGTTTTTGCAGGGCATGTTGTGATGTGATATGGTCAAGGCATGATGCTGATTTTATTGTATGAGATGATCATGTTTTGTAACCGAGTTATCGGCAACTGGCAGGAGCCATATGGTTGTCGCTTTATTGTATGCAATGCAATCGCGATGTAATGCTTTACTTTATTGCTAAGCGGTAGTGATAGTCATGGAAGCATAAGATTGGCGAGACGACAACGATGCTACGATGGAGATCAAGGTGTCGCGCCGGTGACGATGGTGATCATGACGGTGCTTCGGAGATGGAGATCACAAAGCACAAGATGATGATGGCCATATCATATCACTTATATTGATTGCATGTGATGTTTATCCTTTTATGCATCTTATCTTGCTTTGATTGACGGTAGCATTATAAGATGATCTCTCACTAAATTATCAAGAAATGTTCTCCCTGAGTATGCACCGTTGCAAAAGTTCTTCGTGCTGAGACACCACGTGATGATCGGGTGTGATAGGCTCTACGTTCAAATACAACGGGTGCAAAACAGTTGCACACGCGGAATACTCAGGTTATACTTGACGAGCCAAGCATATACAGATATGGCCTCGGAACACGGAGACCGAAAGGTCGAGCGTGAATCATATAGTAGATATGATCAACATATTGATGTTCACCATTGAAAACTACTCCATCTCACGTGATGATCGGTTATGGTTTAGTTGATTTGGATCACGTGATCACTTAGAAGATTAGAGGGATGTCTATCTAAGTGGGAGTTCTTAAGTAAATTAACTGAACTTAAAATTATCATGAACTTAGTACCTGATAGTATCTTGCTTGTTTATGTTGATTGTAGATAGATGGCTCGTGCTGTTGTTCCGTTGAATTTTAATGCGTTCCTTGAGAAAGCAAAGTTGAAAGATGATGGTAGCAATTACACGGACTGGGTCCGTAACCTGAGGATTATCCTCATTGCTGCACAGAAGAATTACGTCCTGGAAGCACCGCTGAGTGCCAGGCCTGCTGCAAGAGCAACACCAGAAGTTATGAACGTCTGGTAGAGCAAAGCTGATGACTACTCAATAGTTCAGTGTGCCATGCTTTACGGCTTAGAACCGGGACTTCAACGACGTTTTGAACGTCATGGAGCATATGAGATGTTCCAGGAGTTGAAGTTAATATTTCAAGCAAATGCCCGGATTGAGAGATATGAAGTCTCCAATAAGTTCTATAGCTGCAAGATGGAGGAGAACAGTTCTGTCAGTGAGCATATACTCAAAATGTCTGGGTATAATAATCACTTGATTCAATTGGGAGTTACACTTCCGGATGATTGCGTCATTGACAGAATTCTCCAATCACTGCCACCAAGCTACAAGAGCTTTGTGATGAACTATAATATGCAAGGGATGAACAAGACTATTCCCGAGCTCTTCGCAATGCTGAAAGCTGCGGAGGTAGAAATCAAGAAGGAGCATCAAGTGTTGATGGTTAACAAAACCACGAGTTTCAAGAAAAAGGGCAAAGGGAAGAAGAAGGGGAACTTCAAGAAGGACGGCAAGCAAGTTTCTACTCAAGAGAAGAAACCCAAGTCTGGACCTAAGCCTGAAACTGAGTGCTTCTACTGCAAGCAGACTGGTCACTGGAAGCGGAACTGCCCCAAGTATTTGGCGGATAAGAAGGATGGCAAAGTGAACAAAGGTATATGTGATATACATGTTATTGATGTGTACCTTACTAATGCTCGCAGTAGCACCTGGGTATTTGATACTGGTTCTGTTGCTAATATTTGCAACTCAAAACAGGGACTACAGAATAAGCGGACACTAGCAAAGGACGAGGTGACGATGCGCGTGGGAAACGGTTCCAAAGTTGATGTGATCGCAGTCGGCACGCTACCTCTACATCTACCTTCGGGATTAATATTAGACCTAAATAATTGTTATTTGGTGCCAGCGTTGAGCATGAACATTATATCTGGATCTTGTTTGATGCGAGACGGTTATTCATTTAAATCAGAGAATAATGGTTGTTCTATTTATATGAGTAATATCTTTTATGGTCATGCACCCTTGAAAAGTGGTCTATTCTTATTGAATCTCGATAGTAGTAATACACATAATCATAATGTTGAAGCCAAAAGATGCAGAGTTGATAATGATAGTGCAACTTATTTGTGGCACTGCCGTTTAGGTCATATCGGTGTAAAGTGCATGAAGAAACTCCATACTGATGGGCTTTTGGAACCACTTGATTATGAATCACTTGGTACTTGCGAACCGTGCCTCATGGGCAAGATGACTAAAACACCGTTCTCCGGTACTATGGAGAGAGCAACAGATTTATTGGAAATCATACATACCGATGTATGTGGTCCGATGAATATTGAGGCTCGTGGCGGATATCGTTATTTTCTCACCTTCACAGATGATTTAAGCAGATATGGGTATATCTACTTAATGAAACATAAGTCTGAAACATTTGAAAAGTTCAAGGAATTTCAGAGTGAAGTTGAAAATCATCGTAACAAGAAAATAAAGTTTCTACGATCTGATCGTGGAGGAGAATATTTGAGTTACGAGTTTGGTGTACATTTGAAAAATTGTGGAATAGTTTCGCAACTCACGCCACCCGGAACACCACAACTTAATGGTGTGTCCGAACGTCGTAATCGTACTTTACTAGATATGGTGCGATCTATGATGTCTCTTACTGATTTACCGCCATCATTTTGGGGTTATGCTTTAGAGACGGCCGCATTCACGTTAAATAGGGCACCATCTAAATCCGTTGAGACGACGCCTTATGAACTGTGGTTTGGCAAGAAACCAAAGTTGTCGTTTCTTAAAGTTTGGGGCTGTGATGCTTATGTGAAAAAGCTTCAACCTGATAAGCTCGAACCCAAATCGGAGAAGTGTGTCTTCATAGGATATCCAAAGGAAACTATTGGATACACCTTCTATCACAGATCCGAAGGGAAGACTTTTGTTGCTAAATTCGGAAACTTTCTTGAGAAGGAGTTTCTCTCGAAAGAAGTGAGTGGGAGGAAAGTAGAACTTGACGAGGTAACTGTACCTACTCCATTATTGGGAAATAGTACATCACAGAAAACTGTTTCTGTGAGACCTACACCAATAAGAGAGGAAGTTAATGATAATGATCATGAAGCTTTAGATCAAGATACTACTGTACCTCGTAGATCAACCAGAGTAAGATCCGCACCAGAGTGGTACGGTAATCCTGTTCTGGAAGTCATGCTACTAGATCATAATGAACCTACGAACTATGAAGAAGCGATGGTGAGCCCAGATTCCGCAAAGTGGCTTGAAGCCATGAAATCTGAGATGGGATCCATGTATGAGAACAAAGTATGGACTTTGGTTGACTTGCCCGATGATCGGCAAGCAATTGAGAATAAATGGATCTTTAAGAAAAAGACTGACGCTGATGGTAATGTTACTGTCTACAAAGCTCGACTTGTCGCAAAAGGTTTTCGACAAGTTCAAGGAGTTGACTACGATGAGACTTTCTCACCCGTAGCGATGCTTAAGTCTGTCAGAATCATGTTAGCAATTGCCGCATTTTATGATTATGAAATTTGGCAAATAGATGTAAAAACCGCATTCCTGAATGGATTTCTGGAAGAAGAGTTGTATATGATGCAACCTGAAGGTTTTGTCGATCCAAAGGGAGCTAACAAAGTGTGCAAACTCCAGCGATCCATTTATGGACTGGTGCAAGCATCTCGGAGTTGGAACAAACGCTTTGATAGTGTGATCAAGGCATTTGGATTTATACAGACTTTTGGAGAAGCCTGTATTTACAAGAAAGTGAGTGGGAGCTCTGTAGCATTTCTGATATTATATGTGGATGACATATTACTGATTGGAAATGATATAGAATTTCTGGATAGCATAAAGGGATACTTGAATAAAAGTTTTTCGATGAAAGACCTCGGGGAAGCTGCTTACATATTAGGCATAAAGATCTATAGAGATAGATCAAAACGCTTAATTGGACTTTCACAAAGCACATACCTTGACAAGATTTTGAAGAAGTTCAAAATGGATCAAGCAAAGAAAGGGTTCTTGCCTGTGTTACAAGGTGTGAAGTTGAGCAGACTCAATGCCCGACCAATGCAGAAGATAGAGAGAAAATGAAAGATGTTCCCTATGCTTCAGCCATAGGCTCTATCATGTATGCAATGCTGTCTACCAGACCTGATGTGTGCCTTGCTATAAGTTTAGCAGGGAGGTACCAAAGTAATCCAGGACTGGATCACTGGACAGCGGTCAAGAACATCCTGAAATACCTGAAAAGGACTAAGGATATGTTTCTCGTATATGGAGGTGACAAAGAACTCACCGTAAGAGGTTACGTTGATGCAAGCTTTGACACTGATCCGGACGATTCTAAATCGCAAACTGGATACGTGTTTACTTTAAACGGTGGAGCTGTCAGTTGGTGCAGTTCTAAACAAAGCGTCGTAGCAGGATCTACATGTGAAGCGGAGTACATAGCTGCTTCGGAAGCAGCGAACGAAGGAGTCTGGATGAAGGAGTTCATATCCGATCTAGGTGTCATACCTAGTGCATCGGGTCCAATGAAAATCTTCTGTGACAATACTGGTGCAATTGCCTTGGCAAAGGAATCCAGATTTCACAAAAGAACCAAACACATCAAGAGACGCTTCAACTCCATCCGGGATTTAGTCCAGGTGGGAGACATAGAGATTTGCAAGATACATACGGATCTGAATGTTGCAGACCCGTTGACTAAGCCTCTTCCACGAGCAAAACATGATCAGCACCAAGGCTCCATGGGTGTTAGAATCATTACTGTGTAATCTAGATTATTGACTCTAGTGCAAGTGGGAGACTGAAGGAAATATGCCCTAGAGGCAATAATAAAGTTATTATTTATTTCCTTATATCATGATAAATGTTTATTATTCATGCTAGAATTGTATTAACCGGAAACATAATACATGTGTGAATACATAGACCAACAGAGTGTCACTAGTATGCCTCTACTAGACTAGCTTGTTAACCAAAGATGGTTATGTTTCCTAACCATGAACAAAGAGTTGTTATTTGATTAACGAGGTCACATCATTAGTTGAATGATCTGATTGACATGAACCATTCCATTAGCTTAGCACCCGATCGTTTAGTATGTTGCTATTGCTTTTCTTCATGACTTATACATGTTCCTATAACTATGAGATTATGCAACTCCCGTTTACCGGAGGAACACTTTGGGTACTACCAAACGTCACAACGTAACTGGGTGATTATAAAGGAGTACTACAGGTGTCTCCAATGGTAGATGTTGGGTTGGCGTATTTCGAGATTAGGGTTTGTCACTCCGATTGTCGGAGAGGTATCTCTGGGCCCTCTCGGTAATACACATCACATAAGCCTTGCAAGCATAATAACTAAGATGTTAGTTATGAGATGATGTATTACGCAACGAGTAAAGAGACTTGCCAATAACGAGATTGAACTAGGTATTGGATACCGACGATCGAATCCCGGGCAAGTAACATACCGATGACAAAGGGAACAACGTATGTTGTTATGCGGTCTGACCGATAAAGATCTTCGTAGAATATGTAGGAGCCAATATGGGCATCCAGGTCCCGCTATTGGTTATTGACCAGAGACGTGTCTCGGTCATGTCTACATTGTTCTCGAACCGTAGGGTCCGCACGCTTAACGTTACGATGACAGTTATTATGAGTTTGATGTACCGAAGGTTGTTCGGACTCCCGGATGAGATCACGGACATGACGAGGAGTCTCGAAATAGTCGAGACGTAAAGATTGATATATTGGAAGCCTATGTTTGGGCACCGGAAGCGTTCCGGGTGAAATCGGGATTTTTCCGGATTACCGGGAGGGTTACCGGAACCCCCCGGGAGGCAAATGGGCCTATTGGGCCTTAGTGGAAAAGAGAGAAGAGGCAGCCCACAAGCCTAGTCGGCGCCCCCCTTTCCCAAGTCCTAATAGGACTAGGAGAGGTGGGCCTGCGCCTCCCTCCTAGCCGGCCGAACCCCCTGCCCCTGGCCTTTATATACGGGGGCAGGGGGCACCCCAAGACACACAACTTGATCCTTGAGATCGTTCCTTAGCCGTGTGCGGTGCCCCCTGCCACCAAATTCCACCTCGATCATACCGTTACAGTGCTTAGGCGAAGCCCTGCGTCGGCAGTACATCAAGATCGTCACCACGCCGTCGTGCTGACGGAACTCTTCCTCGACGCTTTGCTGGATCGGAGCCCGAGGAACGTCATCGAGCTAAACGTGTGCTAAGAACTCGGAGGTGCCGGAGTAACGGTGCTTGGATCGGTCGGATCGGGAAGAAGACGTACGACTACTTCCTCTACGTTTTGTGATCGCTTCCGCAGTCGGTCTGCGTTGGTACGTAGACAACACTCTCCCCTCTCGTTGCTGTGCATCACCATGATCTTGCGTGTGCGTAGGAAAATTTTCGAAATTACTGCGTTCCCCAACACTTTCCGCGGCAAGCGCCTTGCCGCGGATGTTGTCTTGTCGCGTCCGGGAGCTTGTCGCTCACCGGGTCTTGCCGGGACGCGCAGCGCGTCGCAGCAAGTTTCTCGAGATGTCTTGTTTGACCTTCCCGGCAAGCTCCTCTTGCCGGGGTCTTGTCTCCTTCCCGGCAAGCTCCTCTTGCCGGGGCCTTGGATACTTTGTTCTTGAATGGTTCCAAAGGAACCACGGAGGGTCTTGGCGGTCGCTCGGCAAGCCTTGCCGCGGGATGCTGCGACTGCCCGTGCACAAGTTCGGGATACTAAGGTACCCCTACTTTAGTACACCGACAGGAGCCCCTGGGCCTGGGCCATACACGGTGCCGAGCACTGTTGGGCCAGGCCCAAAACAATGCACGGGCACGCACGGCCTGGGTCACGCCTTATCTGACTCCGTACTCACCGCGCCCTCCCCGAGCGGCACGCGTCGAATGCGGCGTCGTGCGTGACGTGGGCGGCGTGCGCGGGGCTAAGCCCCGCGTGCATGCGTCAGGTCGTGGGTGGTTGTTTATTAGGAAAGGCGGAACGTCCGCCACCTCCCCCTTTATAAGCAAAGGGAAGCAGGGGTAGTGCGCCCACTCGCCCCCATTCTGCTCCAATCTTGAAAAACTCCGCCCCGCCTCCGTCTTCCCAAAGCACACAGAGCGCAGCGCCCTGCCCCCCCTCCCCCGCATTGCCACCAGCACCACCACGTCGTCGACCTCCTCCACTGCTTCCGCCATGGCTCTGAAGGGCGACAAGGGGAAGGCCACGAAGTCGACCGAGGCGCAGCGGCTCGCGGCGATGCGGAGGGAGCGAGCCATCTTCCCCCCAAAGCTCGACGCGAAGGAGCTGCGGGAGTACTATTATCTCTTTTGGGCGACGGAGACGCGAGCTCACCCGCGGACCAGGGTGCTCCCGGGCGCTGCTCACGCGATTGCTCCGGACGGGTACCCTTTCTTTGCCGTCTTCTTCTACTGCGGGCTCTGCCCGCCTTTTTCTGAGTTTTTCTGCGATATCATGAACACATACAATCTCTGTCTCCTTGACTTCACTCCCAACGCCGTCCTCACCATGGCGGTTTTTGCACACCTTTGCGAGAACTTTGTCGGAGTCCACCCTAGCGTAGCCCTTTTTCGCCACTTTTTCATTCCCCGGGTAGAGAGAGGAGAGGCCCTGTCCGGCGGAATTGCCTGGGTCTCTAGGACCGGTAAGAAGGAATCTTATCTGGAGGGGGAGTTCCACGGCAAGTGGGAGGAGTGGAGAGCGGATTGGTGTTGGATCGTCGAGGAGAGCCCGCAGCCATTCAGCGCCCGGCGCCAAGTAGCAGCAGTGCGCGGCAGTGACTGGAGCGACGTGGCTCCGGAGGACGGCAGGCTGAAGATTGCCGTCACCAGGATCCAGCGCCTCAGGCTTGCCGGGCTCACCGTAGGGGCCGTTGGCGCAGACTTTCTTCATCGCCGCATCGCTCCCCTGCAGGAACGGGGGAGGCCTGCCTGGGAGTTCAAGAACGTGGCAGACGTCATGAGGCTGCGTCCAGGCCTCAACTACAATTTCACTGTCCTTGAACTCAACGGAATACTGCAGGAGCTCTTCAAGTACGATTCAGATCACCTCGAGGTCTTCAGATTGCCGCAGGGCATCGTCCCTCTGTGCAACAATTCGGCGCTCGACCGCATCAGGGCGATGATGCCACTGTGCGATTCGCACGGAATCATGCCAACTTGGCAAGAGCGAGAGGACGAGGTTGTGCAGCAATTCTTCGACGACTTGGTGGAAGTGCCAATCCGCGCCGACGAGAAGGACGGCCTCACCCGCGACACCACCGAGGCGGAGCTGGCGTACATCGCCACCAGGTTGGAAGAGGCGGCAGCAGCTGCCGCGGCGGGCGAGTTCTGTTGGGGAACGTAGTAATTTCGAAAATTTTCCTACGCACACGCAAGATCATGGTGATGCATAGCAACGAGAGGGGAGAGTGTTGTCTACGTACCAACGCAGACCGACTGCGGAAGCGATCACACAACGTAGAGGAAGTAGTCGTACGTCTTCTTCCCGATCCGACCGATCCAAGCACCGTTACTCCGGCACCTCCGAGTTCTTAGCACACGTTCAGCTCGATGACGTTCCTCGGGCTCCGATCCAGCAAAGCGTCGAGGAAGAGTTCCGTCAGCACGACGGCGTGGTGACGATCTTGATGTACTACCGACGCAGGGCTTCGCCTAAGCACTGTAACGGTACGATCGAGGTGGAATTTGGTGGCAGGGGGCACCGCACACGGCTAAGGAACGATCTCAAAGATCAATTTGTGTGTCTTGGGGTGTCCCCTGCCCCCGTATATAAAGGTTGGAGGAGAGGGGGCCGGCTGGCCAGGGAGAGGGAGGCACAGGGGAGTCCTACTCCCACCGGGAGTAGGACTCCTCCCTCCAATCCTAATCCAATTAGGACTCTCGGGGGAAAGGAGAAAGAGGGGGGGCCGGCCCCTTCTCCTAGTCCTACTAGGACTTGGGGAAAGGGGGGGCGCCGGCCAGCTTATGGGCTGCCCCTTTCCTCTTTTTCCACTAAGGCCCAATAGGCCCATTAGTCTCCCGGGGGGTTCCGGTAACCCTCCCGGTATTCCGGTAAAATCCCGATTTCACCCGGAACACTTCCTATGTCCAAACATAGGCTTCCAATATATCAATCTTTACGTCTCGACCATTTCGAGACTCCTCGTCATGTCCGTGATCTCATCCGGGACTCTGAACAACCTTCGATACATCAAAATTCATAAACTCATAATAACTGTCATCGTAACGTTAAGCGTGCGGACCCTATGGTTCGAGAACAATGTAGACATGACCGAGACACGTCTCTGGTCAATAACCAATAGCGGGACCTGGATGCCCATATTGGCTCCTACATATTCTACGAAGATCTTTATCGGTCAGACCGCATAACAACATACGTTGTTCCCTTTGTCATCGGTATGTTACTTGCCTGAGATTCGATCGTCGGTATCCAATACCTAGTTCAATCTCGTTACTGGCAAGTCTCTTTACTCGTTCCGTAATACATCATCTCACAACTAACATATTAGTTGCAGTGCTTGCAAGGCTTATGTGATGTGCATTACCGAGAGGGCCCAGAGATACCTCTCCGACAATCGGAGTGACAAACCCTAATCTCGAAATACGCCAACCCAACATCTACCATTGGAGACACCTGTAGTACTCCTTTATAATCACCCAGTTACGTTGTGACGTTTGGTAGTACCCAAAGTGTTCCTCCGGTAGACGGGAGTTGCATAATCTCATAGTTATAGGAACATGTATAAGTCATGAAGAAAGCAATAGCAACATACTAAACGATCGGGTGCTAAGCTAATGGAATGGGTCATGTCAATCACATCATTCAACTAATGATGTGACCTCGTTAATCAAATAACAACTCTTTGTTCATGGTTAGGAAACATAACCATCTTTGATTAACGAGCTAGTCAAGTAGAGGCATACTAGTGACACTCTGTTGGTCTATGTATTCACACATGTATTATGTTTCCGGTTAATACAATTCTAGCATGAATAATAAACATTTATCATGATATAAGGAAATAAATAATAACTTTATTATTGCCTCTAGGGCATATTTCCTTCAGTCTCCCACTTGCACTAGAGTCAATAATCTAGATTACACTGTAATGATTCTAACACCCATGGAGCCTTGGTGCTGATCATGTTTTGCTCGTGGAAGAGGCTTAGTCAACGGGTCTGCAACATTCAGATCCGTATGTATCTTGCAAATCTCTATGTCTCCCACCTGGACTAAATCCCGGATGGAGTTGAAGCGTCTCTTGATGTGTTTGGTCCTCTTGTGAAATCTGGATTCCTTTGCCAAGGCAATTGCACCAGTATTGTCACAGAAGATTTTCATTGGACCCGATGCACTAGGTATGACACCTAGATCGGATATGAACTCCTTCATCCAGACTCCTTCGTTTGCTGCTTCCGAAGCAGCTATGTACTCCGCTTCACATGTAGATCCCGCTACGACGCTTTGTTTAGAACTGCACCAACTGACAGCTCCACCGTTTAAAGTAAACACGTATCCGGTTTGCGATTTAGAATCGTCCGGATCAGTGTCAAAGCTTGCATCAACGTAACCTCTTACGGTGAGCTCTTTGTCACCTCCATATACGAGAAACATATCCTTAGTCCTTTTCAGGTATTTCAGGATGTTCTTGACCGCTGTCCAGTGATCCATTCCTGGATTACTTTGGTACCTCCCTGCTAAACTTATAGCAAGGCACACATCAGGTCTGGTACACAGCATTGCATACATGATAGAGCCTATGGCTGAAGCATAGGGAACATCTTTCATTTTCTCTCTATCTTCTGCAGTGGTCGGGCATTGAGTCTGACTCAACTTCATACCTTGTAACACAGGCAAGAACCCTTTCTTTGCTTGATCCATTTTGAACTTCTTCAAAATCTTGTCAAGGTATGTGCTTTGTGAAAGTCCAATTAAGCGTTTTGATCTATCTCTATAGATCTTTATGCCTAATATGTAAGCAGCTTCCCCGAGGTCTTTCATCGAAAAACTTTTATTCAAGTATCCCTTTATGCTATCCAGAAATTCTATATCATTTCCAATCAGCAATATGTCATCCACATATAATATTAGAAACGCTACAGAACTCCCACTCACTTTCTTGTAAATACAGGATTCTCCAAAAGTCTGTATAAAGCCAAATGCTTTGATCACACTATCAAAGCGTTTATTCCAACTCCGAGATGCTTGCACCAGTCCATAAATGGATCGCTGGAGTTTGCATACTTTGTTAGCTCCCTTTGGATCGACAAAACCTTCTGGTTGTATCATATACAACTCTTCTTCCAGAAATCCATTCAGGAATGCAGTTTTGACATCCATCTGCCATATTTCATAATCATAAAATGCGGCAATTGCTAACATAATTCTGACGGACTTAAGCATCGCTACGGGTGAGAAGGTCTCATCGTAGTCAACTCCTTGAACTTGTCGAAAACCTTTCGCGACAAGTCGAGCTTTATAGACAGCAATATTACCGTCAGCGTCAGTCTTTTTCTTGAAGATCCATTTATACTCAATTGCTTGCCGATCATCGGGCAAGTCAACCAAAGTCCATACTTTGTTTTCATACATGGATCCCATCTCAGATTTCATGGCCTCAAGCCACTTTGCGGAATCTCGGCTCACCATCGCTTCTTCATAGTTCGTAGGTTCATCATGATCTAGCATCATGACTTCCAGAACTGGATTACCGTACCACTCTGGTGCGGATCTCACTCTGGTTGATCTACGTGGTTCAGTAGTATCTTGTTCTGAAGCTTCATGATCATCATCATTAGCTTCCTCACTGATTGGTATAGGTGTCGCAGAAACAGTTTTCTGTGATGTACTATTTTCCAATAAGGGAGCAGGTACAGTTACCTCGTCAAGTTCTACTTTCCTCCCACTCACTTCTTTCGAGAGAAACTCCTTCTCTAGAAACTTTCCGAATTTAGCAACAAAAGTCTTGCCTTCGGATCTGTGATAGAAGGTGTATCCAATAGTTTCCTTTGGATATCCTATGAAGACACACTTCTCCGATTTGGGTTCGAGCTTATCAGGTTGAAGCTTTTTCACATAAGCATCGCAGCCCCAAACTTTAAGAAACGACAACTTTGGTTTCTTGCCAAACCATAGTTCATAAGGTGTCGTCTCAACGGATTTTGATGGTGCCCTGTTTAACGTGAATGCGGCCGTCTCTAAAGCATAACCCCAAAACGATAGCGGTAAATCAGTAAGAGACATCATAGATCGCACCATATCTAGTAAAGTACGATTACGACGTTCGGACACACCATTACGTTGTGGTGTTCCGGGTGGCGTGAGTTGCGAAACTATTCCACAATTTTTCAAATGTACACCAAACTCGTAACTCAAATATTCTCCTCCACGATTAGATCGTAGAAACTTTATTTTCTTGTTACGATGATTTTCAACCTCACTCTGAAATTCTTTGAACTTTTCAAATGTTTCAGACTTATGTTTCATTAAGTAGATATACCCATATCTGCTTAAATCATCTGTGAAGGTGAGAAAATAACGATATCCGCCACGAGCCTCAATATTCATCGGACCACATACATCGGTATGTATGATTTCCAATAAATCTGTTGCTCTCTCCATAGTACCGGAGAACGGTGTTTTAGTCATCTTGCCTATGAGGCACGGTTCGCAAGTACCAAGTGATTCATAATCAAGTGGTTCCAAAAGCCCATCAGTATGGAGTTTCTTCATGCGCTTTACACCGATATGACCTAAACGGCAGTGCCACAAGTAAGTTGCACTATCATTATTAACTTTGCATCTTTTGGCTTCTACATTATGAATATGTGTATCACTATCTTCGAGATTCAACAAGAATAGACCACTCATCAAAGGTGCATGACCATAAAAGATATTATTCATATAAATAGAACAACCATTATTCTCTGATTTAAATGAATAACCGTCTCGCATTAAACAAGATCCAGATATAATGTTCATGCTCAACGCTGGCACCAAATAACAATTATTTAGGTCTAATATTAATCCCGAAGGTAGATGTAGAGGTAGCGTGCCGACCGCGATCACATCGACTTTGGAACCGTTTCCCACGCGCATCGTCACCTCGTCCTTTGCTAGCGTCCGCTTATTCCGTAGTCCCTGTTTCGAGTTGCAAATATTAGCAACAGAACCAGTATCAAATACCCAGGTGCTACTGCGAGCTCTAGTAAGGTACACATCAATAACAAGTATATCACATATACCTTTGCTCACTTTGCCATCCTTCTTATCCGCCAAATACTTGGGGCAGTTCCGCTTCCAGTGACCAGTCTGCTTGCAGTAGAAGCACTCAGTTTCAGGCTTAGGTCCAGACTTGGGTTTCTTCTCCTGAGCAGCAACTTGCTTGCTGTTCTTCTTGAAGTTTCCCTTCTTCTTCCCTTTGCCCTTTTTCTTGAAACTAGTGGTTTTGCTAACCATCAACACTTGATGCTCCTTCTTGATTTCTACCTCCACAGCTTTCAGCATTGCGAAGAGCTCGGGAATAGTCTTGTTCATCCCTTGCATATTATAGTTCATCACGAAGCTCTTGTAGCTTGGTGGCAGTGATTGGAGAATCCTGTCAATGACGCAGTCATCTGGAAGATTAACTCCCATCTGAATCAAGTAATTATTATACCCAGACATTTTGAGTATATGCTCACTGACAGAACTGTTCTCCTCCATCTTGCAGCTATAGAACTTATTGGAGACTTCATATCTCTCAATTCGGGCATTTGCTTGAAATATTAACTTCAACTCCTGGAACATCTCATATGCTCCATGACGTTCAAAACGTCGTTGAAGTCCCGATTCTAAGCCGTAAAGCATGGCACACTGAACTATCGAGTAGTCATCAGCTTTGCTCTGCCAGACGTTCATAACATCTGGCGTTGCTCCAGCAGCAGGCCTGTCACCCAGCGGTGCTTCCAGGACGTAATTCTTCTATGCAGCAATGAGGATAATCCTCAGGTTACGGACCCAGTCCGTGTAATTGCTACCATCATCTTTCAACTTTGCTTTCTCAAGGAACGCATTAAAATTCAACGGAACAATAGCACGAGCCATCTATCTACAATCAACATAAACAAGCAAGATACTATCAGGTACTAAGTTCATGATAAGTTTAAGTTTAGTTAATCAAATTACTTAGGAACTCCCACTTAGATGGACATCCCTCTAATATTCTAAGTGATCACGTGATCCAAATCAACTAAACCATAACCGATCATCACGTGAGATGGAGTAGTTTTCAATGGTGAACATCGTTATGTTGATCATATCTACTATATGATTCACGCTCGACCTTTCGGTCTCCGTGTTCCGAGGCCATATCTGTATATGCTTGGCTCGTCAAGTATAACCTGAGTATTCTGCGTGTGCAACTGTTTTGCACCCGTTGTATTTGGACGTAGAGCTTATCACACCCGATCATCACGTGGTGTCTGGGCACGACGAACTTTGGCAACGGTGCATATTCAGGGAGAACACTTCTTGATAATTTTAGTGAGAGATCATCTTATAATGCTACCGTCAATCAAAGCAAGATAAGATGCATAAAAGGGATAAACATCACATGCAATCAATATAAGTGATATGATATGGCCATCATCATCTTGTGCTTGTGATCTCCATCTCCGAAGCACCGTCATGATCACCATCGTCACCGGCGCGACACCTTGATCTCCATCGTAGCATCGTTGTCGTCTCGCCAATCTTATGCTTCCACGACTATCACTATCGTTTAGTAATAAAGTAAAGCATTACATCGCGATTGCATTGCATACAATAAAGCGACAACCATATGGCTCCTGCCAGTTGCCGATAACTCGGTTACAAAACATGATCATCTCATACAATAAAATCAGTATCATGCCTTGACCATATCACATCACAACATACCCTGCAAAAACAAGTTAGACGTCCTCTACTTTGTTGTTGCAAGTTTTACGTGGCTGCTACGGGCTTAAGTAAGAACTCATCTCACCTACGCATCAAAACCACAACGATAGCTCGTCAAATAGACTCCGTTTTAACCTTCTCAAGGACCGGGCGTAGTCACACTTGGTTCAACTAAAGTTGGAGAGACAGTCTTCCGCAAGCCATCTATGTGCAAAGCACGTCGAGGGAACCGGTCTCGCGTAAGAGTACGCGTAAGGTTGGTCCGGATCGTCTCACCCAACAATACCGCCGAACCAAAGTATGACATGCTGGTAGGCAGTATGACTTGTATCGCCCACAACTCACTTGTGTTCTACTCGTGCAAATAACATCAAACCATAAAACCTAGGCTCGGATGCCACTGTTGGGGAACATAGTAATTTCGAAAATTTTCCTACGCACACGCAAGATCATGGTGATGCATAGCAACGAGAGGGGAGAGTGTTGTCTACGTACCAACGCAGACCGACTGCGGAAGCGATCACACAACGTAGAGGAAGTAGTCGTACGTCTTCTTCCCGATCCGACCGATCCAAGCACCGTTACTCCGGCACCTCCGAGTTCTTAGCACACGTTCAGCTCGATGACGTTCCTCAGGCTCCGATTCAGCAAAGCGTCGAGGGAGAGTTCCGTCAGCACGACGGCGTGGTGACGATCTTGATGTACTACCGACGCAGGGCTTCGCCTAAGCACTGTAACGGGACGATCGAGGTGGAATTTGGTGGCAGGGGGCACCGCACACGGCTAAGGAACGATCTCAAAGATCAACTTGTGTGTCTTGGGGTGTCCCCTGCCCCCGTATATAAAGGTTGGAGGAGGGGGGCCGGCCGGCCAGGGAGAGGGAGGCGCAGGGGAGTCCTACTCCCACCGGGAGTAGGACTCCTCCCTCCAATCCTAATCCAATTAGGACTCTCGGGGGGAAAGGAGAAAGAGGGGGGGCCGGCCCCTTCTCCTAGTCCTACTAGGACTTGGGGAAAGGGGGGCGCCGGCCAGCTTATGGGCTGCCCCTTTTCTCTTTTTCCACTAAGGCCCAATAGGCCCATTAGTCTCCCGGGGGGTTCCGGTAACCCTCCCGGTATTTCGGTAAAATCCCGATTTCACCCGGAACACTTCCTATGTCCAAACATAGGCTTCCAATATATCAATCTTTACGTCTCGACCATTTCGAGACTCCTCGTCATGTCCGTGATCTCATCCGGGACTCCGAACAACCTTCGGTACATCAAAATGCATAAACTCATAATAACTGTCATCGTAACGTTAAGCGTGCGGACCCTACGGTTCGAGAACAATGTAGACATGACCGAGACACGTCTCCGGTCAATAACCAATAGCGGGACCTGGATGCCCATATTGTCTCCTACATATTCTACGAAGATCTTTATCGGTCAGACCGCATAACAACATACGTTGTTCCCTTTGTCATCGGTATGTTACTTGCCTGAGATTCGATCGTCGGTATCCAATACCTAGTTCAATCTCGTTACTGGCAAGTCTCTTTACTTGTTCCGTAATACATCATCTCACAACTAACATATTAGTTGCAGTGCTTGCAAGGCTTATGTGATGTGCATTACCGAGAGGGCCCAGAGATACCTCTCCGACAATCGGAGTGACAAACCCTAATCTCGAAATACGCCAACCCAACATCTACCATTGGAGACACCTGTAGTACTCCTTTATAATCACCCAGTTATGTTGTGACGTTTGGTAGTACCCAAAGTGTTCCTCCGGTAGACGGGAGTTGCATAATCTCATAGTTATAGGAACATGTATAAGTCATGAAGAAAGCAATAGCAACATACTAAACGATCGGGTGCTAAGCTAATGGAATGGGTCATGTCAATCAGATCATTCAACTAATGATGTGACCTCGTTAATCAAATAACAACTCTTTGTTCATGGTTAGGAAACATAACCATCTTTGATTAACGAGCTAGTCAAGTAGAGGCATACTAGTGACACTCTGTTGGTCTATGTATTCACACATGTATTATGTTTCCGGTTAATACAATTCTAGCATGAATAATAAACATTTATCATGATATAAGGAAATAAATAATAACTTTATTATTGCCTCTAGGGCATATTTCCTTCAAGTTCGGCTTCACCTTGGAGGAGGCTGCGGTGGCAGAGGCGGCAAACCGTGCCGAGTGGGAAGAGCTTGCCGGCAAGAAAGATCCTGCCGGCAAGAAGGAGGTTGCCGGGCGTGATGCCGGGCCGAGCCAAGTTGCCGGGCATGACACCGAACCGAGCGAGCCTGCGGATGATGCGAGTGGCTCTTTGGAGATCGACTCCTCCTCCACTTCGTCCTCCGACAGTACGCCGCCAGCAGCGTCTCCGTCTCCACCAAGAAGGCGTCTCCGCAAGGCCGGGGATGCGGCAAGGCGGCAGGCGGGCCGGCAGTCGCCGCGCCGCACGACGCGCTCCACCGCGGCAAGCACCGTTGTCACGGGAGCACCCCATGCTGTTGCTTCGACTGGAGCGGGGTCTTCCCGGACTGCCGCTTCTGCTCCCACCAAGCGGCCAAGGGAGCCTACTCCTCCACCTTCCCGCGCCAGACGCGGGCCGGATTTTGTCTTCTTCGCGTTTAGCTCCGACGAGGAAGAAGAAGAGGAGTAAGTTCTTCTTATTGTACTTGCAATTCTTTGATTTCCGCTGTTTTTCTCTTGTCTTGTTTCTCACTTGCCTTCCTCTGTGTCTCTTCCTTTTTAGGACTCTGGCGCAGAGAGCGGCAAAGAGAGCCAAGGTGCCGGTGATCGTCATCGAGGATGAACCCACTGCGTCAACAGGGGACGTGCCTGAGACGAACCCGTCGGACCCGGCGGCTGGTCTTCAGAGAAGCCCCCAGCGTAAGTGTCTTGTTTACTTCCCGCTGACGGGCGCGCACGAAGATCCTAGCTGTGCTGATACCTGTTTGTTGACTTGTGCAGGAGCGGAGCCGCCTCACCAGGAGAGCCCGGAGGTCGCTCCCGAAGCGCCAAGGGAGAGCCCTCCGACGAGGAAGAGGTCTCCGGCAAGGGAGGAGACCCTGACAAGGGAGGAGCCCCCGGCAAGGGAGGAGACTCCGGCAAGGGAGGAGCCCCCGGCAAGGGAGGGATCTCCGACAAGGGATTGCATCAGCGATCCCCCGGCAACGGAGACCATAGGTGCAGACCCTGGCCCAGGTAACTTCCTTGCTTCCAAACTCCCCTTGGCTTCTTCGTCTTCTTGATCTTTCTCTTGGATTTCGTTCGAATTTTGCTTGAATCTTCTCCCCTCTTCCGGCTATCAGATCCATCTGCTGCAGAGCCAATGGAGACGGAGGTCGCCGCCGAGGAAGCAGCCGGCGCCGGCGAGGAGGCTGCCAGGGCTGCCGCCGCGGGAGCGGGCGGGGAGTCTGGCGGTCGTACTGACGACCCGGAGGCCGCAGGAGCGCCAGGCGCTGCTCCGACTACCGACTCCCCCGCCGCAGCCACCGCGCCAGGCCCCGATGAGCCCCAGCCTGGCGTCTACCTGAAGGCCGGTGAGGACATCTTCATCAACCTCCCCTGGGCATCGAGTTCCAGGGCGCCGATCGAGGGAGAGATGCTGGATGGAGAGGTGCTTGCCTCCGCCGGGCTGAGGCTGGTCGACGCGCCAAGCAGCAGTAGCGACGAACCTGAAGAGGAGCGCCTGCTGCGGAAGCTAGTGGCGCTCTACCGTGCCCGGCAAGCCAAGCTGGAGTCCCGCGAGGCGCTCGTCGCGAAGGCTGGCGCTGATATCGAGAAGCGCGCGGAGGAGCTCCGGGGCGCCAACCAGGAAACTCTCCGCTCCCTGGCAAAGGAGCGGGAAGATCTTGCCGAGGCGCAGCAGGCCTTCCTCCTCGAGAAGGCCGACGCCGAAGAGCGCCAACGCCTTGCCGCAGAGAGGCTGTCTTCGCAGGAGGGTGACTTGACGCAGCTGAAGGTCCACCTCGACAGCCACGAGGAGGAACTTGCCGCGCGCGAGCGAGCAGTTGGCGGAGCCGTCAAGCAGGCCGAAGACGCCGCCGCAGCCGCCGAGGCCGCCAAGGCTAGGCTGGCATTGAAGGTGGTGCAGCTGGAGGCGGGCCTCAAGGCGAGCGGCGACGAGCTTGCCGCGCTCAATCTCGAGCGTGAGAAGGACGCCAACAGCTACTCGGAGCTGCAGGCCCTTTTCGCCAAGAAGGGCAAGGAACTGGACGCCGCCAAGAACTCCAACGCCGATCTCGAAGTGAAGCTGGCAGCTCTGACCAAATCTCTGGACGGCGCCAAGGAGCAGGAGACGGCCCTGAAGGAGGAGGTCAAGGCTGGCAAGGTGCTGCTGGCGAAGGCCGCTGCCGCCCGGAAGACTTTGTTAGAGAATGTGGAGCACTGGACGGAGGGTCTGGTGAACGTCGCCGCGGACGTCGACAGGGAGCTGGCGCAATTGGGGATGGTAGATCTCGGGTACTCCTCCGACGAGAATCTCCAACCCAGCGCCAACCTGACTCTGTTCTTCAAGGGCGTGGCGACGGCGCTTCAGCGACTCCGAGAGCAGATCCCAAAGCAGCTTGCCGACGAGTCGCGCAAGATTTGCGCGGGAGCTCTCGAGAAGGTGCTGATGAAAGTGGCCTTCCGCAACCCGGGTCTCCGCCTCACCAACGTCCTCCGAAGCTTGCCGCCAGATGCTGATCTGGAGGAGCTCAAGGCCCTTGTCGCACCTATTGTGGACAGGGTGAGCGGAATCAGAAGGGTCGAGGGCGACCGTGTAGACTAGGCCATCCATCTTTTTCTTTCCTTGTCGCTGTCAATCATGTTATGAAAAAATAGTCTGTTAGAGCTGCGACAAGTTATTTTGTAATATAATCTATCTTGGTTAGTAATTGCTATGTTATTTCCTTTACTTGCTTCCTCCCCTTGTATGTTTTTACCGTACGGTTTTAGGGAACTTGCCGGTGCGGGCACCTTTGCCGCGAGCACTGAGTGCGGAACATCAGCAGCGGAACATCAGCAGCCTGCTGGCGGTGCTGCAGCCAACAGGAAACCTTGTCGTAGAGCTAGTCGCAGCTCACTTAAGTTGTTGAGCGGACTCGAAACAACAGTAAGGGCGCAACTAGCTACGAGTTGGTTCCCTGCTGGCGGTGCCGCAGCCGACAAGAAACCTTATCGCAGCTCACTTAAGTTGTTGAGCGGACTCGAAACAACAGTAAGGGCGCAACTAGCTACGAGTTGGTTCCTCCGCGCATACGTTTTCCATACAAGGGACGGTCATTCAAGGAAGATAACTCTATAAATTTAAAGGAAATTTGATTGCTCAGACTTTGGCAACTTATCTTTCTTGTTACTTGCTTCCTGGCAAGGCGAAAACTTCTTGGACGACGCCTGGTCCATATCGTATCTTCTCCCTCCCCCCCCCCCCCCCGGAAAACTTGTGCACGAGAGGACCTCCTTTTCCTTGCGAAAAAGAAAGAAGAGGAAATAACAGTATGGAGCCTTATGGCTCGTTATTGTTTACCGAGGGTAAGTGCTGCACAAAATGTCAGATAATACATGCAAAATTTAAAAAGCATGAAACTGACAAGGTGTGCTGAGCACACGATATTTACGCACGGGATCTGCGCCCAGCTTTGTACAAAGGATTACATGCAACAACGGCAAGACTTGTACAAAGGGTGGTTGCCGGACAGGGTCCGACAACCGCGCCTTATGGGAAAAACTTATGAAGATGCTCAATATTCCAGGAGTTGCTCACTGGGATGCCATCTTCGGTCTCCAGGCGGACAGCGCCAGGCCTGGCGACTCGTTTCACCCGGTAAGGGCCTTCCCACTTCGGCGTCAACTTGTTTGAATTCTTGGCGGATTGAACACGCCGAAGAACAAGGTCGCCTTCCTCGAAACTTCTGGCATTAACTTTGCGGCTATGGTAGCGGCGCAAAGCTTGCTGGTAGCGAGCGGCTCGCACAGCAGCCTGAAGACGGTCTTCCTCGAGGAGCAGCGCGTCGTCTTGCCGCAGCTGCTCTTGCTCAAGCTCATCATAAGCGAGCACTCGAGGCGACCCGTATACGAGTTCCGTGGGGAGAACTGCCGCCGCGGAGGCGGGCGGGGAGTCTGGCGGTCGTACTGACGACCCGGAGGCCGCAGGAGCACCAGGCGCTGCTCCGACCACCGACTCCTCCGCCGCTGCCACCCCGCCAGGCTTTGATGAGTCCCCTCGTCGGCGCCCGCTCTTCCGCCGGCGCCTACTCCACCAGCCGTTCGCTCCGGCGATGGTAGGCTCGGCGCAGACGGAGCAGCTGCCTCCGAAATCTTCTTCTTCGGTGGCATGTTGATGAAGATGACGAATGTTCGGCTCGTGCGAACGCTGGATCAGGTTCACACAGCCTCGACGCACCCCCTACCCGGCGCACCAAAGATGTCGGGGGGTGCTGATCCCACGTACACCTATGGGGATCGACGGACCGAGCCCCTTTCGGTTCGGCAGGGGGCGGAGAATGCACGAAGAGCAGATCGAGGCGAACGCACGGACGACGCGATCAGTTTACCCAGGTTTGGGCCGCACGGATGCGTAAAACCCTACTCCTGCTTTGGTTTGTATTGTGTTCTTGCTCGGGAGCGATGAATGCTACAGTACACTTGGGTGGCTAGCGAGATCAAGCGTGAGAATGGTCGTCCCCCCTCCTGTTGCGCATGGGCCTCCTTTTATATGTCTAAGGGGTCACCGACAGGTGGCAACAGAGAGAGGGTAAAAAGGTAAAAGAGGTGGTAGTTGGCGCCACCGCTTGCTACAGTTGTATCATACCTAACCCTGACGGCAGGGGACAAAGGCATTAAATGCCTGTCTGTGTCGCCTAGACGGGGCGGAAAGGGACCGTCAGGGGCGCCACCGTTTGCCACGATGGCTATCTTGTCAGCGCCTGCTTGCCACCGCATGCCCCTGGCTGCACAGCCTCACGCCACGTATGCTAGGGACGGTCCCAGAACGACACGTTGGTGGGTGAGCTGGAGCGCGGGCTGCGGAGTAGTAGCTTGCCGCGGCAAGCGCCTTGCCGCGGATGTTGTCTTGTCGCGTCCGGGAGCTTGTCGCTCACCCGGTCTTGCCGGGACGCGCAGCGCGTCGCAGCAAGTTTCTCAAGATGTCTTGGTTGACCTTCCCGGCAAGCTCCTCTTGCCGGGGTCTTGTCTCCTTCCCGGCAAGCTCCTCTTGCCGGGGCCTTGGATACTTTGTTCTTGAATGGTTCCAAAGGAACCACGGAGGGTCTTGGCGGTCGCCCGGCAAGCCTTGCCACGGGATGCTGCGACTGCCCGTGCACAAGTTCGGGATACTAAGGTACCCCTACTTTAGTACACCGACAGATGGCTTGTCTTTTCTCTTCTACCAAACCTTTTGGGATGTGATCAAAAATGATTTTATGGCGTTAGTCAGAGATTTTGAAGATGGGAAGCTAGACATGCGGAGACTAAATTTTGCTTTGATTGTTCTTATTCCTAAAGAAGCTGATGCCAGAGATATGAAGAAATTTAGGCCAATTAGTCTTAGTAATTGCGGTGTGAAGATTTTCTCCAAAGCTATGACTAACAGGGTCTCTCCTGTGGGTCGTAGATTAATTTCCTCCAACCAGACAGCGTTTATTAAGGGGAGATATATTTTAGAGAGCGTGGTTATGGCCCATGAAGTGATCCATGAGGTTAAAAAATCTGGATCTCAAGGTTTAGTCCTTAAACTAGATTATGAAAAGGCTTACGATGGAGTCAACTGGGATTTTTTTTGTTTGAAATGCTACAATCTAGGGGTTTCTGCCCCAAATGGATTTCATGGATAAAATCTCTTATTGATAGCACGTTTGCAGTCCGGATTAATGATACTAATGGGAACTATTTCGTTGGAGGGAAAGGGCTTAAACAGGGGGACCCACACTCCCCATTGTTGTTTAACTTGGTAGCCGACGTTTTTATTAAAATGCTTAAAAAAGCGGCTTCACAAGATTTGATTGCTGGGCTTCTGCCTAATATAATTCCAGGGGGGTGGTGAGTCTGCAGTATGCAGATGACACTATCCTCTTTTTGGAAAACTCTATTCATAAAGCCAGAAATTTTAAGTGGTATTTGTCTTGCTTTGAAGCTTTGTCAGGGATGAGAATTAACTTTCATAAAAGTGAGCTGATGACGATTAATATGGAAGATTCAGTTGTGAATGAATTTGCCCAGATTTTCTGTTGTAAGAAAGGATCTTTTCCAATTAAGTATTTAGGGGTTCCTCTGCACTATGATAATTTGAGAAGAGAAGATATCCAGCCCATTATTGACAGGATTATTAAAGGCATCTCGAGATGGCTTGGAAGATATCTTACATACAGAGGGAAGATTGTCTTAATATGCGCATGTTTGATTAGCATTCCTGCTTGCCTTATGTCTCTTATCAAGTTCCCTAAGTGGGCTATCAATGCCATCAACTCTCAGATGGCACATTTCTTTTGGGGGGATGAGGGAGACCACCACAAGTATCATTTAGCTAATTGGGGTTCTGTTACTAGGAAAAAGGAATTTGGGGGATTGGGGATACCCAATATCAAAGAATTTAACATGGCCTTACTTGCTTCCTGGGGTAAGAGGTTCTTTGGTGATATTGATTCAGATTGGAAAAAAATCTTATTACATAAATATAGGGTGAACTCTCCTAATCTTCTCTGGGCAAAAGGTGATGGGGGCTCTACCTTTTGGAAGAGTATCACCTGGGCCTTGTCTGCTACCAAAAACTTTTACAAATGGAGGTTGGGCAATGGTGAACTAATTGACTTTTGGCATGATATCTGGGTAGGGGAATGTTCCCTGAAGACACAATTCTGGGACCTTTTCTGCATTTGTAACCAAACTGAATGCACTGTTGCTCAGGTGTGGGATGGTGTGAACCTTAAACTAACTTTCAGGAGATGTGTTGATCGAGAGGGTTTAGGCCATTGGAACTTATTGCTGGATACTGTGAGACAGTTTACTCTGTCAACAAAAGCTGATATGCCAATCTGGACACTAGAACCAAATGGCATTTACTCAGTTAAATCCTTTTACCATCATATTAACTTGGGGGGGGGGGGGGTAGCTTTTGCTATCAGAGATGATTTATGGAAGGTCCTCTGTCCTCAAAAAATTCACGTATTCCTATGGCTGTGTGTGCACAACAAAATTCTGACTAGGGACAATCTTGCCAAACGAAGAAATGTGGAAGATCCTTCCTGTCTCTTTTGTGCAGAACCTGAATTTGTACAACATTTGCTTTTTGATTGTGTGGTTGCTCGACATGTTTGGGATTTTGTATCTGATTTTTTTGAAATAGAAAGAATAGTCAACTTTGAAAATATCTTTGCCTTCTGGCACATGCGTAAGAAAAAACCTATTCTGAATATGGTGATTGCTGCTTCCTTGTGGAGTTTATGGAGACTGAGAAACAACTTCTGTTTTTAGGGACAAAAGTGGAAAAATATGAACTACATTCTTGCAAAGCTAAGCTGTTATTTGCACCAATGGAAAGTTCTCTGCGACGATGCCCAAGCTACTCTACTGCAAAGATGTATCCTGTTGCTGGACAAGCGGCGTGGGGAGCTGATGCGAATTGCCTGGAGCTGAACCAGGGGAGGGGCTCGTGATAAAAAACAGGGGGAGGAAGGCGCGGGAGGAACTGATGCTGGCCTCGATCACTTCTCTCTGTTGTTTTTTCATGGGTCCTGTAATAAATAAGTAGCTGCTGATTTAGAATTTCGATATGGTACTGCTCCCATGATCTGTGAGAGAACTTCTACTTGCTCTGGATTTCATTCAGTGAGCAGTTTGATCCGATGATCTTTGCTTCTTTTCTGATTCTTCAGTTTCGCCTAAGTGTTCGATTGGTTATTCATTTTAAGCTTGCATTTTACAAGTGATGATCACTGCAAATTCCAATATTAGTGTTGAGTAACGTGATTGTATTAGAAAACATAGGTTAGACTAAGAAATATTCTGGCTTGCCTTTTACTTCAAGTAGATCATGTACTCCTATATATATATATGCCCACGAGGCTCAAGCAATAAACAACTATTCCATCAAATCCTTTCTCTCCCTTCTAACATGGTATCTATCGCAAGTCGATCCTAAATCCTAGCCACCGCCGCTTCCGCACTTGCGCGCTGCCCCCGAGGCGGTCGGCCTCCATAACCGCCGCCGGGGGCCGCGCCGCCCGTACCTAGGGTTCGTCCGCCGACCGTGTTAGCCGGCTGCCCTGGAGCGTCTTTTTTCGAGCCCTTGCTCCGGGTTTTTCGCTCTCTTGCCGGTCGTTTTAATCGGCGTTTTTCTTTTTGGTTTTCCGATCTAATCTTCATCGGTTTGCGTCGCCCGCCGCCGCCGTCGACCCCCGTGCGTCTCTACTCCAACCCCTACGCGACCAACCGGCCTCTCCTCCGACCCGGCGTCCACGCGCACCAAGGCGGCCCATCAAGGCCAGCCGTCGTCCGCGCGTCGGTCCGCCCGTCGACCTGCGCCAGCCGTAACCGCCCTGCTCCGACCAGGAAATCTGCATCGCCCCGACCCGGCGGCCTCGCGCCATGCGGCGGCCAATCATAGCCGCCCTGCCGCCCGCTGTCGCCGGCTTCGTCTCGGACTCCGTCGCCACCCCGTCTCCACCGAGTGGCGTCCCCGACCTCGCGCGCGATCAGATTGATCACCCGCCCGCTACCGCGATCCGCCTCAGCTACGCACTGCGACTGACCTGGCCCATCAGTTGAGCGCGCCTTCGCAGGCCCCGTGAGGATCGTCCCCGAGTTCAGCACGCCTCTCCACTGATCGAGCATCGGGCTGCCGCTGTGTCGCCCCGTCGGGCCGCAGCGCCGTCGCCCCGTGGTTCTTCCCGCGGCTGCATCTACCCGCGTGCTGCCGCTACGTCGCCCGTTTGGGTCGTAGTGCCGCGGCCCGCGGTCTACCGCTGCCTCGAGTACGTCCGTTTCAGGCCGTGTCCGTGGCAGCACCGACCCTCGCGCTGCCGCCGTGTCGCCCCATCGGGCCATAGCGAGCGTGGCACGCGGTCTCCGTCGCCGCCCGAGGCCGTCTCCGCGGCTGCACCGACTCGCGCGCCGCCGTTGCGTCGCCCCTTCGGGCCGTAGCGCCACGGCCCGCGGTCCCAGCCGTCGCCCCGACCTGCCCGTCGCCACTGCATCGCCCCTTCGGGCCGTAGCGCCGCGGCTCGCGGTCCACTTCGCCGTCACGCGCGTCGACCTCTCGTGATATGCGTCGCGCCGTCTCCCTTGGCGCGGGAACGCAACCGTCCGCGTAGGTCTTCGTCACGCTGTCGGGTTCTTTGCCTCCTTCGAGCATCGCCGCCGCGTTCCTAACCTAGTCGCCGCCGCCATCAGGCCGCCGCAGCTGCTCTTCTTCGGCCGCCGCTGCGACTACCCCCTTAGTCGTCACCGTCGCCCGTCCACCCCCTTCGTCTTTGTCCAAGCACCAGCCCGTCGCCAGCGTCACCGTCATCTACCCGACCACTTCGTCTACTCCGACTACTGTTGGCGACATCGGCCCCGCGCCGATTGACGCCGCAATCATCGTCGAGTTCTTCTCTGCTAGCCCCTCCGACTTCTCCGGCATAGCATAGAGCTCGTGCAGGTCCCTCGTCTACGCATGCCCGGTGTTGGCAACACCGATGCGTGCCTTCATCCACGACGTGTCCCCAGGCCTGGCAAGTCTGGCAGGCTTCGTCAACTTCGTCTTCGTCCGTCTACGCATGCCCGGTGCTGGCAACACCGTTGCGTGCCTTTGTCCACGATGTGTCCCCTAGCTTGGCAAACCCGCCGCGGCATGTCGTCAACAACATCTTCTCCCAGGCGCACCACTACTTCGACACCACTGCGCCCATGCTAACTCGACGCCCCCTTGCGCCCGCGGCTCCATGGAGACTTCCTCGACACCGGCCACCCCGACTCGACATCGACCACGACATTCTTCGCACGGCTACCTCGACCACGGCTCCACCACCCACGCTCTCGGCTACATCGACAAACGGCACAAAGGGCTACCGCCTGCTTGAGCAACCTCGTCGGTTTCCACTCCAGCCACGACTCCGTGATGCGTCGACCGTTACGACTGTAGGGGGGGGGGGTTGTCCGTCGGCTTGCCTTTGGATTCTTCTCCAGTCTCACCGCCTGCATCGCTACCGTTGTGACTGCGGGGGGATGTTGAGTAACGTGATTGTATTATGAAACATAGGTTAGACTAGGAAATATTCTGGCTTGCCTTGTACTCCAAATATATTATGTACTCCTATATATATGCCCACGAGGCTCAAGCAATAAACAACTATTCCATCAAATCCTTTCTCTCCCTTCTAACAACTAGTATGCTATGGCCAAGGCCAATACATACAATAGATCATTCCGTGGTCCATATGCTTGTGGTTGTTTCCTTTTATATCTTGCAGTCCTTTAAAGCACAGTCTGATTTGTTGGTAATATTTACTAGTATGTTTGAATGGTTTAGTATCAGTTAAAGCGTCACGACACCTGTTCCCTGTACATACCTGAAACAAATCAACACCTTCTCTGAAGAATGATTCCTGTGATGTGGCCAAATGTGGCAATGCACACTTGAGTAGCTCGATCGATGAAACTATAGGACTTGTTTCCCTGTGAAGTCTCTACTAGATGACACAGTACTTGCTGTGGGTGCCATTCAGTGTGCACTCTGATTCGTTAATCTTTGGTTCTTATATGACGCTTTAGTTTAGCCACAAGTGTTTGACTGATTCACTTTCAGTTTAACCAAACGAGTACTTAGAGTTTAGTTCTAGTAATATGCTGTGGCCAATATCTGTAACAGATTCAGTGCTGCATATGCTTGTGGCTCTTTCCTTTTATATCTTTCAGTTCTTTGTCGCCGGTAAACGATTTGGCGTGGAGAATAGGCTGTGGATGCTTTGGTTTTGCCTCGTATGCTTGAATGGTTTATTTTCAGTTAAGTCAAATGAGCGCTCAAATTTATTTATCTGAACTTCCTGTCTCTGAACATACCTGAAGAAATCGACACCTTCTCTTTTCTTTTTTCTTTTTCTTTCTGAGGGAAAAGATCGACACCTTCTCTGAAGAATAGGACAGCTACGAGTATCAAGCTGCGAACCGGTACCTTGCCAGGGAAACGGATGGCTAGGATGCGCTCCAGTTATGAAAGACCAACTCCTCTTGAAGACCAAGGGATCCACTGTTCATTTTCCGACAACAGCTACATTTAACTGAAATTTAACTGCTGTAAACTCCAGTTAACTCTGTTTCACTGCGTGCAATTTCAGTTCTCCTATAAGTAGAGATCGTGGATTGGGTTAACACGAGTGAGCCGCTTGTTGGCGTACTTGCTTGCATTACAGACAGTATAAAATGCTCAAAAGGTCAAAGGTCGAGAACAGCCAAAACATTACATTCAAAAATACATTTGGCAGACTTCTTTCTTTGTCCATACCGTACGACCGACCTTTTCGCTCATGACACAACGTTGTTTCTCATTGGAAAATTGATGTTTCCACACCTTGTTTCATGGATTCAACCTCGGCTTCGATAGAGACATCGGCAGAAAAGGTGATGGTGGAATTATATGTGCTTGTATGGCACAAGGAAGACAAGCATAGCATGAAAAGCATTTTATGAGGTAAAATGCCCATGTATGCGAGCAACTGTATCATACATTGCCAATACATAGAGTGTTCTCAGAGCTTCGTTGCTACTGATTCAGCTTAATCTTACAAGTAGTGATCACTGTAAATTATAAAAATATGCTACGGCCAATACATGTAACAGATTCAGTGCTGCATATGCTTGTCGCTTTTTCCTTTCGTATCTTTCAGTCCTTTGTCGCCGGTAAATGATTTGTCGCGGAGAATAATCTTTTGTTGTTTACTGATTCTTTTATTTTAGCACTTATTGTTGTCTGGTTTATTTTCACTTACACCAAATGAGTGCTCAAGTTTTTTTCAAACTATGGGTCAGGACACTAGTTCTCTGAACTTCCTGTCTCTAAACAAGAAGAAATCGACATCTTTTCTGAAGAATTCGACAGCTACAAGTATCAAGACGTGAACCAGTACGCTGCCAGGGAAACGGACGGATATGATGTGCTCCAGTTATGAAAGATCAACGCCTCTTGAAGACGAAGGGCTCCCCTGTTCATTGGCTGACAACAGCTATAGTTAACTGAAGTTTAACTGCTGTAAACTTCAGTTAACTCTGTTTCACTACGTGCAATTTCAGTTCCTCCTATAAGTAGCTTCCGTCATTCATGGATCGAGTTGTCATCTTCTTCTCCAAGTATTACTCGTACCTAGTGCTAGAATTAGAGTACTTGGTAGTTCAGATCGATCGCCATGAACTGTATCCAGTGACTTTAATCTAGTACTAGAAGCATACGCGTGCTTTGCTGCACAGTTTTCCCCACAAACGCACAAATCAGTGTGGATATGTCATTCAGTGGATCTGTGGCTCTTTTCTGACGCTTTGGTTTTGCCTCAAGTGTTTGACTGATTAACTTTCAGTTTAACCAAATGAGTAATCAGTTCCGGTTTAAGCTAACGAGTGATGATCAAAGTAATATGCTATGGCCAATATATAACAGATTCAGAGTTGCATATGCTTCCGGTTTTGCCTTGTATGTTGACTTGTTTAATTTCAGTTATACCGAATGAGCACTTGAATTTTGTTTGGACTATGCGTCGGTACACTAATTCTCTGAACATCCTATCTCTGAACACACCTGAAGAAATTGACAACTTCCCTGAAGAATTGGACAACTGCCAGAAAGACAGACGGCTAGGATGCGCTTCACTTGTGAAAGATCAACGCCCCTCAGAGACACAAGGGCTCCCCTACTCAGTGTCCGACAACGGCTATAGTTAACTGAAGTTTAGCTGCTGTAAACTTCAGTTAACTCTGTTTCACTGCGTGCAATTTCAGTTCCTCCTATTAATAGCTTCTGCATTCTGGCGGATCGTGGGTTGGGTTATCGTCTTCTTCTCCAAGTATTATCCGTAGGTATTGCTAGAACCAGAGTTCTTTGTAGTTCAGGTTGGTTGAACTAGTGTGTTGTTTGATTCACTAATCCTTGGTTCTTTTCTCACAATTTTATTTTGCCTCAAGTGTTTGACTGGTTCACTTTCAGTTAAACCAAATGAGTACCCAGATCTTCATTGTCACTGATTATTCAGTACAAGTACATTTTACCGAAAAAGGCTTTCGCCCCGCTTTATAAATAAAGCAACCACCGAGCACAAAGTCAACAAGGTATCATCCGAATAACACACACACCCAACGCTACCGCAGGAAGGTCCAACACACACGCACGAAACACAACACGGGTTCAGCTGTGGGCACAGCACAACAAGCCCAACACAAACATAAGGCACACACAGACATAAACGGCAGCGGCGTCGACGACGAAGGAGAACTAATCCGGCTCAGGTGGTGGTGGGGGAAGCGGTGGAGCCATCCAGAGAGCCATCACGCGAAGCTGGGTGATGATGGAGCTGATGGCGTCTCTCTCCCTGGGGCGGCTAAGCGGTCGCCAAAGCTGCAGGTAAACCAGACCATTTGAACAAAGCGTCAGTAGCGCGACGAAGAGGTATACGCTGAATCACAAGCTTATTCCTAATAGTCCACAGCGTCCAGGCAAGCACACCGATAGTCAGCCACCTAATGTGGCGAGACGAAGGTGGTAGTGCCTGGAGTTCGGCGAAGAGAGTGGGGAAGTTGTTGTGGTCCCAACTTCCACCCACTATTTCGCGGAAACAGCACCAGAGGAATTGCGCGGACACGCATGTGAAGAAGATATGGTTTGAATCCTCTTCAGGCCCGCAAAGCGGGCAACGTCCATCGCCGGGACCGTTGTGCTTTAAGACTTCCACTACGGAAGGGAGGCGGCCGTGGATCCATTGCCACAAGAAAATCCTAATTTCAAGGGGAGCTGGATCTCCCAGATGGTGGTAAGAGCCTCAGGACCCGGTGAGGGGGCGATCGCCTGGCAGAGTGATTTAGTAGAGAATACACCAGATGGCTCCAACTGCCACCTAGTGCGGTCATCTCCCGTCTCTAGCTCATGCTCATGCAACGTAATGCAGTTGAGCAAGTCATGCCAAGTCGCATTCTCTGCCGGTCCAAATTGTCATTGGAACGCGAGTTGTCCTAAGTCAATAAGGGCCATCGCAACAGAAATCCGCAGGTCAACCGCGATGGAGAACAGGTCAGGAAAATGAGCCGCGAAGGGGGCGTCCCCATCCTAGCGATTGAACCAAAATAGCGTGGCAGTGCCAGACCCAACCGCAATCGAAGATCCAATGCGGAGGACTGGGAGGAGCTATATGATGGATTGCCAGAACTGGGAACCGCCGGACCGCTGGCAGAAGGCGAGCGGTTGGCCCCGAAGGTATTTCTGCTGGATGATGCGAAGCCATAGGCCACCCTCACCGTTCGTAATCCGCCACAACCACCTAGTCAGGAGGGCAATGTTCATCCGCTTGGAGGACATGATCCCAAGACCACCCTGATCGCGTGGCTTACAGATCTCAGTCTAGCGAACCATGTGGTACTTCTGCTTGTCTCCCTCGCCAGCCCAGAAGAAGCGCCCCTGGACCCTAGCAATCTCCTGGTGTAGAGTCTCAGGCAGGCTATAGAAGCTCATTATGAATAGAAGCAGGCTGGATAGGGATGAGTTAATAAGCACAATTTGGGTAGCCTTAGAAAGCCACCTCCCCTGCCAGGGCTCAATGCGGTGCTGGAGCTTGCCCACCGGTGGGCGCAGCTTGGCCACCGTGAGTCTCGTGTCACTAATGGGTATCCCCAAATAAGTCGTGGGGAAGCTCCCAAGCAGACAGTTGAGCTGGTCCGCGATGCTCCGCCGTTCGTCGTCGGAGTATCCCAAAACCATCACCGCGCTTTTATTGAAGTTAATCCTGAGGCCAGACATCTGCTAAAAGCAAAGTAGAAGAAACTTCAAGTTCGTGATGTCGCTCGCCGATCCTTCCACCATGATAATGGTGTCATCCGCATATTGGAGGAGGGAAAGCCTGTTCCCTCCTACTAAATGCGGGACTATGCCTTTGATATGGCCCGCTGCCTTTTCCTTATCTAAGATGGCTGCCAGGGCATCAACCACTATGTTGAAGAGGAACGGGGAGAATGGATCGCCCTGACGCACCCCAAAGAAGGTGGGGAAGTATGGACCAATCTTGCCGTTAATGTTCACCGCGGTTTGGCCCGAGCAGACCATTTGCATCACCCGGGTCACCCACCGCTCGTCGAAGCCCTTCCGAAGCATGCATTCTCGAAGGAAGGGCCAGCTGACCGTGTCATACACCTTGTGGAAGTCTAGTTTCATGAAGATCGCCTTGAGGTGCTTGGAGTGCACCTCGTGGAGGGCTTCATGAAATACGAGGACTCCGTCAAGGATATAGCGGCCTTGGATGAATGCCGACTGGCCCGGATGGATGATCGGGTCAGCGATTGGGGCCACCCTATTGGCGTACCCCTTCGCGAGGATGCGAAAGATGACATTGATCACCGCGATTGGTCGGAATTGGCGGATATCTGAACCGCCCGTGACTTTGGGAATAAGGGTGATTATCCCAAAGTTAAGCCTGGTGAGGTCCATGTATCCAACATAGAACTCCTTAAACAGGGCCATCACTTCCGGTTTGATGATCTCCTAGAAGGTTTGAAAGAACTTCACCGGGAGGCCATCCGGGGCGGGTGCCGAGGACGGCTTCATGCCCTTAATGGCCGCCCACACTTCAGCTTCAGAGAACGGTGCTGTTAGTGCCACGTTATCCACCGCTGAAACACAGTAGCGGGGCGGCCATATATCATGGGCAAGAGCTAACTCTCCCCGAGGGGAGGCAGAGAATAGCTCTTTGTAAAAGCCATCTACATGGGCCCAGATGGACTCCGGCTGCTACAGGAGGGTCTCTCCATCCTAGAGCAACGGGATGGAGTTATGGCGCCATCGGCCGTTAGCGATGGCCTGGAAGTAGGCGGTATTGGCGTCCTCTTTGAGGACCCAATTCTGCGTACCCCGTAGGCGCCAGAATGCCTCCTCATCAGTGTAGATAATCGTGAGCTGGTCTTCCAAATCGTATCTAAGCATCCATTCCTCTGCCGAGAGGCCAGAGGCATCCGCGCGCAGATCGAGCGCTTGGATGCCCTCCAGGAGAGCTTTTTTCCGCTCTCGAATGTCGCGGCCCAAGTTAGCCCCCCAACCTTTCATGAATTGGCGTGACCGCTTAGCACAAAAATGACAGGAGTTGACGGCCGAGAGGGAACGGTGGGGTGCGTCTCAAGCCTCTTGCCACCATGCGGCAACCGCATCAGCAAACCCGGGCTGATTCGGCCAGAAGGTCTTGAAGCGGAAGGGGGAGGGGGTGTTGGGGAACATAGTATTTCAAAAAAAAAATCCTACGAACACGCAAGATCTATCTAGGAGAAGCATAGCAATGAGCGGGGAGAGTGTGTCCAAGTACCCTCATAGACCGAAAGCGGAAGCGTTTAGTAACGCGGTTGATGTAGTCGAACGTCTTCGCGATCCAAACGATCTAGTACCGAACGCACGACACCTCCGCGATCTACATACGTTCAGCTCGGTGACGTCCCTTGAACTCTAGATCCAGCTGAGGCCGAGAGACAGTTTCATCAGCACGACGGCGTGTTGACAGTGATGATGAAGTTACCAACACAGGGCTTCGCCTGAGCACTACGACAATATGACCGAGGTGAAAAATTGTGGAGGGGGGCACCGCAGACGGCTAAAGATCAACTTGTGTGTCTATGGGGTGCCCCCTCCCCCGTATATAAATGAGGGAAGGAGGAGGCCGGCCGGCCACAAGGGGCGTACCAAGGGGGGAGGAATCCTACTCCTAGTAGGAGTAGGTTTCCTCCTTTCCTAGTCCAAGTAGGAGAAGAGGGAAGGAGGAGGAGGAGAGAAGGAAGGAGGGAGCGCCTCCCCCTCCCCTTGTCCAATTTGGATTGGGGCAAGGAGGGCGCGCGCCACCTCCTGGCCAGCCCTCTCTCTTCTCCACTAAGGCCCATGAGGCCCAATAGTTTCCGGGGGGGGGGGGGTTCCGGTTACCCCCGATACTCCGAAACATATCCGATACGACCCGAACCATTCCAGTGTCCGAATATAACTTTCCAATATATGAATCTTTATGTCTCGACCATTTCGAGACTCCTCGTCATGTCCGTGATCTAATCCGGGACTCCGAACAACCTTCGGTTCATTGAAACACATAACTCATAATACAGATCATCATCGAACGTTAAGCGTGCGGACCCTACGGGTTCGAGAATTATGTAGACATGATCGAGCCACATCTTCGGTCAATAACTAATAGCGGAACCTGGATGCTCATATTGGCTCCTACATATTCTACGAAGATCTTTATCGGTCAAACCGCACAACAACATATGTTGTTCCCTTTGTCATCGATATGTTACTTGCCCGAGATTCGATCGTTGGTATCATCATATGTAGTTCAATCTCGTTACTAGCAAGTCTCTTTAGTCATTTCATAATGCATCATCCCGCAACTAACACATTAGCCACATTGCTTGCAAGGCTTATAGTGATGTGCATTACCGAGAGGGCCCAGAGATACCTCTCCGACAATCGGAGTGACAAATCCTAATCTCGATCTATGCCAACTCAACAAACACCATCGGAGACACCTGTAGAGCATCTTCATAATCACCCAGTTATGTTGTGATGTTTGGTAGCACACTAAGTGTTCCTCCGGTATTCGGGAGTTGCATAATATCATAGTCATAGGAACATGTATGAGTCGTGAAGAAAGCAAATAGCAATAAACTAAATGATCAAAGTGCTAAGCTAACGGATGGGTCTTGTCCATCACATCATTCTCTAATGATGTGATCACGTTCATCAAATGACAACACATGCCTATGGCTAGTTAACTTAACCATCTTTTATTAACGAGCTAGTCTAGTAGAGGCATACTAGGGACACTTTGTTTGTCTATGTATTCACACATGTACTAAGTTTCCGGTTAATACAATTCTAGGATGAATAATAAACATTTACCATGATATAAGTAAATATAAATAACAACTTTATTATTGCCTCTAGGGCATATTTCCTTCAGTCTCCCACTTGCACTAGAGTCAATAATCTAGATTACATAGTAATGATTCTAACACCCATGGAGTCTTGGTGTTGATCATGTGTTGCTCGTGAGAGAGGCTTAGTCAACAGGTCTGTATCATTCAGATCCGTATGTATCTTGCAAATCTCTATGTCTCCCTCCTTGTCTTGATCGCAGATGGAATTGAAGCGTCTCTTGATGTGTTTGGTTCTCTTGTGAAATCTGAATTCCTTTGCCAAGGCAATTGCACCAGTATTGTCACAAAAGATTTTCATTGGACCCGATGCACTAGGTATGACACCTAGATCGGATATGAACTCCTTCATCCAGACTCCTTCATTTGCTGCTTCTGAAGCAGCTATGTACTCCGCTTCACATGTAGATCTCGCCACGATGCTCTGCTTGGAACTGCACCAAATGACAGCTCCACCATTCAATAAAAATATGTATCCGGTTTGTGACTTAGAGTCATTCGAATCAGTGCCAAATCTTGCATCAACGTAACCATTTATGAAGAGCTCTTTGTCACCTCGATAAACGAGAAACATATCCTTAGTCCTTTGCAGGTATTTCAAGATGTTCTTGACCGTTGTCCAGTGATCCACTCCTGGATTACTTTGGTACCTCCCTGCTAAACTAATAGCAAGGCACACATCCGGTCTGGTACACAACATTGCATACATGATAGAACCTATGGCTGAAGCATAGGGAATGACTTTCATTTTCTCTCTATCTTCTGCAGTGGTCGGGCATTGAGTCTGACTCAACTTCACACCTTGTAACACATTCAAGAACCCTTTCTTTGCTTGATCCATTTTGAACTTCTTCAAAACTTTATTAAGGTATGTGCTTTGTGAAAGTACAATTAAGCGTCATGATCTATCTCTATAGATCTTGATGCCTAATATATAAGCAGCTTTACCGAGGTCTTTCATTGAAAAATTCTTATCCAAGTATCCTCTTATGCTATTCAGAAATTCAGTATCATTTCCGATCAACAATATGTCATCTACATATAATATCAGAAATACTACAGAGCTCCCATTCACTTTCTTGTAAATACAGGCTTCTCAAAAAGTCTGTATAAAACCATATGCTTTGATCACACTATCAAAGAGTATATTTCAACTCCGAGATGCTTGCACCAGTCCATAAATGGATCGCTGGAGCTTGCACACTTTGTTAGCACCTTTTGGATTGACAAAACCTTCTGTTTGCATCATATACAACTCTTCTTTAAGATATCCATTAAGGAACACATTTTGACATCCATTTGCCAAATTTCATAATCATAAAATGCGGCAATTGCTAACATGATTCGTACGGACTTAAGCATCGCTACGGGTAAGAAGGTCTCATCGTAGTCAACTCCTTGAACTTGTCGAAAACCTTTCACAACAAGTCGAGCTTTGTAGACAGTAACATTACCATCAGCGTCAGTCTTCTTCTTGAAGATCCATTTATTCTCTATGGCTTGCCGATCATCGGGCAAAGTCAACCAAAGTCCACACTTTGTTCTCATACATGGATCCAGTCTCAGATTTCATGGCCTCGAGCCATTTTGTGGAATCTGGGCTCATCATTGCTTCCTCATAGTTCGTAGGTTCATCATGGTCAAGCAACATGACTTCCAAAACAGGATTACCGTACCACTCCGGTGCGGATCTTACTCTGGTTGACCCACGAGGTTCGGTAGTAACTTGATCTGAAGTTTCATGATCATCATCATTGGCTTCCTCACCAATTGGTGTAGGAACCACTGGAAATGATTTATGTGATGAATTACTTTCCAATAAGGGAGGAGGTCCAGTTACCTCATCAAATTCTACTTTCCTCTCACTCACTTCTTTCAAGAGAAACTCCTTCTCTAGAAAGGATCCATACTTAGCAATGAATATCTTGCCTTCGGATCTGTGATAGAAGGTGTACCCAACAGTCTCCTTTGGGTATCCTATGAAGACACATTTCTTCGATTTGGGTTCGAGCTTATTAGGTTGAAACTTTTTCACATAAGCATCACAGCCCCAAACTTTAAGAAACGACAACTTGAGTTTCTTCCCAAACCACAGTTTATATGGTGTCGTCTCAACGGATTTAGATGGTGCCCTATTTAACGTGAATGTAGCTATCTCTAAAGCATAACCCCAAAACGATAGCGGTAAATTAGTAAGAGACATCATAGATCGCACCATATCTAATAAAGTGCGGTTACGACATCCGGACACACCATTACGCTGTGGTGTTCCGGGTGGCGTGAGCTGCGAAACTATTCCGCGTTGTTTCAAATGAAGACCATGTTGGGGAACGCAGTAATTTCAAAATTTTCCTACGCACACGCAAGATCATGGTGATGCACAGCAATGAGAGGGGAGAGTGTTGTCTACGTACCAACGCAGACCGACTGCGGAAGCGATCACACAACATAGAGGAAGTAGTCGTACGTCTTCTTCCCGGTTCGACCGATCCAAGCACCGTTACTCCGGCACCTCCGAGTTCTTAGCACACGTTCAGCTCGATGACGTTCCTCGGGCTCCGATCCAGCAAAGCGTCGAGGAAGAGTTCCGTCAGCACGACGGCGTGATGACGATCTTGATGTACTACCGACGCAGGGCTTCGCCTAAGCACTACAACGGTACGATCGAGGTGGAATTTGGTGGCAGGGGGCACCGCACACGGCTAAGGAACGATCTCAAGGATCAAGTTGTGTGTCTTGGGGTGCCCCCTGCCCCCGTATATAAAGGTTGGAGGAGGGGAGCCGGCCGGCCAAGGGAGAGGAGGCGCAGGGGAGTCCTACTCCCACCGGGAGTAGGACTCCTCCCCCCAATCCTAATCCTATTAGGACTCCCGGGGGGAAAAGGAGAGAGAAGGGGGGCCGGCCCCTATCCTAGTCCTACTAGGACTTTGGGAAGGGGGGCGCCGGCCAGCTTGTGGGCTTTCCCTTTTTCTCCTTTTCCACTAAGGCCCAATAGGCCCATTAGTCTCCCGGGGGGTTCCGGTAACCCTCCCGGTATTCCGGTAAAATCCCAATTTCACCCGGAACACTTCCGATGTCCAAACATAGGCTTCCAATATATCAATCTTTACGTCTCGACCATTTCGAGACTCCTCGTCATGTCCGTGATCTCATCCGGGACTCCGAACAACCTTCGGTACATCAAAATGCATAAACTCATAATAACTGTCATCGTAACGTTAAGCGTGCGGACCCTACGGTTCGAGAACAATGTAGACATGACCGAGACACGTCTCCGGTCAATAACCAATAGCGGGACCTGGATGCCCATATTGGCTCCTACATATTCTACGAAGATCTTTATCGGTCAGACCGCATAACAACATACGTTGTTCTCTTTGTCATCGGTATGTTACTTGCCCGAGATTCGATCGTCGGTATCCAATACCTAGTTCAATCTCATTACCGGCAAGTCTCTTTACTCGTTCCGTAATACATCATCTCACAACTAACATATTAGTTGCAGTGCTTGCAAGGCTTATGTGATGTGCATTACCGAGAGGGCCCAGAGATACCTCTCCGACAATCGGAGTGACAAACCCTAATCTCGAAATACGCCAACCCAACATCTACCATTGGAGACACCTGTAGTACTCCTTTATAATCACCCAGTTACGTTGTGACGTTTGGTAGTACCCAAAGTGTTCCTCCGGTAAACGGGAGTTGCATAATCTCATAGTTATAGGAACATGTATAAGTCATGAAGAAAACAATAGCAACATACTAAACGATCGGGTGCTATGCTAATGGAATGGGTCATGTCAATCAGATCATTCTACTAATGATGTGACCTCGTTAATCAAATAACAACTCCTTGTTCATGGTTAGGAAACATAACCATCTTTGATTAACGAGCTAGTCAAGTAGAGGCATACTAGTGACACTCTGTTGGTCTATGTATTCACACATGTATTATGTTTCCGGTTAATACAATTCTAGCATGAATAATAAACATTTATCATGATGTAAGGAAACAAATAATAACTTTATTATTGCCTCTAGGGCATATTTCCTTCAGTCTCCCACTTGCACTAGAGTCAATAATCTAGTTTACACAGTAATGATTCTAACACCCATGGAGCCTTGGTGCTGATCATGTTTTGCTCGTGGAAGAGGCTTAGTCAACGGGTATGCAACATTCAGATCCGTATGTATCTTGCAAATCTCTATGTCTCCCACCTGGACTAAATCCCGGATGGAGTTGAAGCGTCTCTTGATGTGTTTGGTCCTCTTGTGAAATCTGGATTCCTTTGCCAAGGCAATTGCACCAGTATTGTCACAGAAGATTTTCATTGGACCCGATGCACTAGGTATGACACCTAGATCGGATATGAACTCCTTCATCCAGACTCCTTCGTTTGCTGCTTACGAAGCAGCTATGTACTCCGCTTCACATGTAGATCCCGCTACGACGCTTTGTTTAGAACTGCACCAACTGACAGCTCCACCGTTTAAAGTAAACACGTATCCGGTTTGCGGTTTAGAATCGTCCGGATCAGTGTCAAAGCTTGCATCAACGTAACCTCTTACGGTGAGCTCTTTGTCACCTCCATATACGAGAAACATATCCTTAGTCCTTTTCAGGTATTTCAGGATGTTCTTGACCGCTGTCCAGTGATCCATTCCAGGATTACTTTGGTACCTCCCTGCTAAACTTATAGCAAGGCACACATCAGGTCTGGTACACAGCATTGCATACATGATAGAGCCTATGGCTGAAGCATAGGGAACATCTTTCATTTTCTCTCTATCTTCTGCAGTGGTCGGGCATTGAGTCTTACTCAATTTCATACCTTGTAACACAGGCAAGAACCCATTCTTTGCTTGATCCATTTTGAATTTCTTCAAAATCTTGTCAAGGTATGTGCTTTGTGAAAGTCCAATTAAGCGTCTTGATCTATCTCTATAGATCTTTATGCCTAATATGTAAGCAGCTTCCCCGAGGTCTTTCATCGAAAAACTTTTATTCAAGTATCCCTTTATGCTATCCAGAAATTCTATATCATTTCCAATTAGCAATATGTCATCCACATATAATATCAGAAATGCTACAGAGCTCCCACTCACTTTCTTGTAAATACAGGCTTCTCCAAAAGTCTGTATAAAGCCAAATGCTTTGATCACATTATCAAAGCGTTTATTCCAACTCCGAGATGCTTGCACCAGTCCATAAATGGATCGCTGGAGTTTGCATACTTTGTTAGCTCCTTTTGGATCGACAAAACCTTCTGGTTGTACCATATACAACTCTTCTTCCAGAAATCCATTCAGGAATGCAGTTTTGACATCCATCTGCCATATTTCATAATCATAAAATGCGGCAATTGCTAACATAATTCTGACGGACTTAAGCATCGCTACGGGTGAGAAGGTCTCATCGTAGTCAATTCCTTGAACTTGTCGAAAACCTTTCGCGACAAGTCGAGCTTTATAGACAGTAATATTACCGTCAGCGTCAGTCTTTTTCTTGAAGATCCATTTATTCTCAATTGCTCGCCGATCATCGGGCAAGTCAACCAAAGTCCATACTTTGTTTTCATACATGGATCCCATCTCAGATTTCATGGCCTCAAGCCACTTTGCGGAATCTGGGCTCACCATCGCTTCTTCATAGTTCGTAGGTTCATCATGATCTAGCATCATGACTTCCAGAACTGGATTACCGTACCTCTCTGGTGCGGATCTCACTCTGGTTGATCTACGAGGTTCAGTAGTATCTTGTTCTGAAGCTTCATGATCATCATCATTAGCTTTCTCACTGATTGGCATAGGTGTCGCAGAAACAGTTTTCTGTGATGTACTAATTTCCAATAAGGGAGCAGGTACAGTTACCTCGTCAAGTTCTACTTTCCTCCCACTCACTTCTTTCGAGAGAAACTCCTTTCTCTAGAAATGATCCATTCTTAGCAACGAATGTCTTGCCTTCGGATCTGTGATAGAAGGTATACCCAACAGTTTCCTTTGGGTATCCTATGAAGACACATCTCTCCGCTTTGGGTTCGAGCTTATCAGGTTGAAGCTTTTTCACATAAGCATCGCAGCCCCAAACTTTAAGAAACGACAACTTTGGTTTCTTGCCAAACCATAGTTCATAAGGCGTCGTCTCAACGGATTTTGATGGTGCCCTATTTAACGTGAATGCGGCCGTCTCTAAAGCATAACCCCAAAACGATAGCGGTAAATCAGTGAGAGACATCATAGATCGCACCATATCTAGTAAAGTACGATTATGACGTTCGGACACACCATTACGCTGTGGTGTTCCGGGTGGCGTGGGTTGCGAAACTATTCCACAATTTTTCAAATGTACACCAAACTCGTAACTCAAATATTCTCCTCCACGATCAGATCGTAGAAACTTTATTTTCTTGTTACGATGCTTTTCAACTTCACTCTGAAATTCTTTGAACCTTTCAAATGTTTCAGACTTATGTTTCATTAAGTAGATATACCCATATCTGCTTAAATCATCTGTGAAGGTGAGAAAATAACGATATCCGCCACGAGCCTCAATATTCATCGGACCACATACATCGGTATGTATGATTTCCAACAAATCTGTTGCTCTCTCCATAGTACCGGAGAACGGTGTTTTAGTCATCTTGCCTATGAGGCACGGTTCGCAAGTACCAAGTGATTCATAATCAAGTGGTTCCAAAAGCCCATCAGTATGGAGTTTCTTCATGCGCTTTACACCGGTATGACCTAAACGGCAGTGCCACAAATAAGTTGCACTATCATTATTAACTTTGCATCTTTTGGCTTCTACATTATGAATATGTGTATTACTATCTTCGAGATTCAACAAGAATAGACCACTCCTCAAAGGTGCATGACCATAAAAGATATTATTCATATAAATAGAACAACCATTATTCTCTGATTTAAATGAATAACCGTCTCGCATTAAACAAGATCCAGATATAATGTTCATGCTCAACGCTGGCACCAAATAACAATTATTTAGGTCTAATATTAATCCCGAAAGTAGATGTAGAGGTAGCGTGCCGACCGCGATCACATCGACTTTGGAACCATTTCCCACGCGCATCGTCACCTCGTCCTTTGCTAGTGTCCGCTTATTCCGTAGTCCCTGTTTCGAGTTGCAAATATTAGCAACAGAACCAGTATCAAATACCCAGGTGCTACTGCGAGCTCTAGTAAGGTACACATCAATAACATGTATATCACATATACCTTTGCTCACTTTGCCATCCTTCTTATCCGCCAAATACTTGGGGCAGTTCCGCTTCCAGTGTCCAGTCTGCTTGCAGTAGAAGCACTCAGTTTCAGGCTTAGGTCCAGACTTGGGTTTCTTCTCTTGAGCAGCAACTTGCTTGCTGTTCTTCTTGAAGTTTCCCTTCTTCTTCCCTTTGCCCTTTTTCTTGAAACTAGTGGTTTTGCTAACCATCAACACTTGATGCTCCTTCTTGATTTCTACCTCCGCAGCTTTCAGCATTGCGAAGAGCTCGGGAATAGTCTTGTTCATCCCTTGCATATTATAGTTCATCACGAAGCTCTTGTAGCTTGGTGGCAGTGATTGGAGAATTCTGTCAATGACGCAGTCATCTGGAAGATTAACTCCCATCTGAATCAAGTGATTATTATACCCAGACATCTTGAGTATATGCTCACTGACAGAACTGTTCTCCTCCATCTTACAGCTATAGAACTTATTGGAGACTTCATATCTCTCAATTCGGGCATTTGCTTGAAATATTAACTTCAACTCCTGGAACATCTCATATGCTCCATGACGTTCAAAACGTCGTTGAAGTCCCGATTCTAAGCCGTAAAGCATGGCACACTGAACTATCGAGTAGTCATCAGCTTTGCTCTGCCAAACGTTCATAACATCTGGCGTTGCTCCAGCAGCAGGCCTGTCACCCAGCGGTGCTTCCAGGACGTAATTCTTCTGGGCAGCAATGAGGATAATCCTCAGGTTACGGACCCAGTCCGTGTAATTGCTACCATCATCTTTCAACTTTGCTTTCTCAAGGAACGCATTAAAATTCAACGGAACAATAGCACGAGCCATCTATCTACAAGCAACATAAACAAGCAAGATACTATCAGGTACTAAGTTCATGATAAGTTTAAGTTCAGTTAATCAAATTACTTAGGAACTCCCACTTAGATAGACATCCCTCTAATCCTCTAAGTGATCACGTGATCCAAATCAACTAAACCATAACCGATCATCACGTGAGATGGAGTAGTTTTCAATGGTGAACATCATCATGTTGATCATATCTACTATATGATTCACGCTCGACCTTTCGGTCTCTGTGTTCCGAGGCCATATCTGCATATGCTAGGCTCGTCAGGTATAACCTGAGTATTCTGCGTGTGCAAAACTGGCTTGCACCCGTTGTAGATGGACGTAGAGCTTATCACACCCGATCATCACGTGGTGTCTGGGCACGACGAACTTTGGCAACGGTGCATACTCAGGGAGAACACTTCTTGATAATTTAGTGAGAGATCATCTTATAATGCTACCGTCAATCAAAGCAAGATAAGATGCATAAAAGGATAAACATCACATGCAATCAATATAAGTGATATGATATGGCCATCATCATCTTGTGCTTGTGATCTCCATCTCCGAAGCACCGTCATGATCACCATCGTCACCGGCGTGACACCTTGATCTCCATCGTAGCATCGTTGTCGTCTCGCCAATCTTATGCTTCCACGACTATCACTACCGTTTAGTAATAAAGTAAAGCATTACATCGCGATTGCATTGCATACAATAAAGCGACAACCATATGGCTCCTGCCGGTTGCCGATAACTCGGTTACAAAACATGATTATCTCATACAATAAAATCAGCATCATGCCTTGACCATATCACATCACAACATACCCTGCAAAAACAAGTTAGACGTCCTCTACTTTGTTTGTTGCAAGTTTTACGTGGCTGCTACGGGCTTAAGTAAGAACTCATCTCACCTACGCATCAAAACCACAACGATAGTTCGTCAAATAGACTCCGTTTTAACCTTCTCAAGGACCGGGCGTAGTCACACTTGGTTCAACTAAAGTTGGAGAGGCAGTCTTCCGCAAGCCATCTGTGTGCAAAGCACGTCGAGGGAACCGGTCTCGCGTAAGAGTACGCGTAAGGTTGGTCCGGATCGTCTCACCCAACAATACCGCCGAACCAAAGTATGACATGCTGGTAGGTAGTATGACTTGTATCGCCCACAACTCACTTGTGTTCTACTCGTGCATATAACATCAAACCATAAAACCTAGGCTCGGATGCCACTGTTGGGGAACGCAGTAATTTCAAAATTTTCCTACGCACACGCAAGATCATGGTGATGCACAGCAACGAGAGGGGAGAGTGTTGTCTACGTACCAACGCAGACCGACTGCGGAAGCGATCACACAACGTAGAGGAAGTAGTCGTACGTCTTCTTCCCGGTCCGACCGATCCAAGCACCGTTACTCCGGCACCTCCGAGTTCTTAGCACACGTTCAGCTCGATGACGTTCCTCGGGCTCCGATCCAGCAAAGCGTCGAGGAAGAGTTCCGTCAGCACGACGGCGTGATGGCGATCTTGATGTACTACCGACGCAGGGCTTCGCCTAAGCACTACAACGGTACGATCGAGGTGGAATTTGGTGGCAGGGGGCACCGCACACGGCTAAGGAACGATCTCAAGGATCAAGTTGTGTGTCTTGGGGTGCCCCCTGCCCCCGTATATAAAGGTTGGAGGAGGGGAGCCGGCCGGCCAAGGGAGAGGAGGCGCAGGGGAGTCCTACTCCCATCGGGAGTAGGACTCCTCCCCCCAATCCTAATCCTATTAGGACTCCCGGGGGGAAAAGGAGAGAGAAGGGGGCCCGGCCCCTATCCTAGTCCTACTAGGACTTTGGGAAGGGGGGCGCCGGCCAGCTTGTGGGCTTTCCCTTTTTCTCCTTTTCCACTAAGGCCCAATAGGCCCATTAGTCTCCCGGGGGGTTCCGGTAACCCTCCCGGTATTCCGGTAAAATCCCGATTTCACCCGGAACACTTCCGATGTCCAAACATAGGCTTCCAATATATCAATCTTTACGTCTCGACCATTTCGAGACTCCTCGTCATGTCCGTGATCTCATCCGGGACTCCGAACAACCTTCGGTACATCAAAATGCATAAACTCATAATAACTGTCATCGTAACGTTAAGCGTGCGGACCCTACGGTTCGAGAACAATGTAGACATGACCGAGACACGTCTCCGGTCAATAACCAATAGCGGGACCTGGATGCCCATATTGGCTCCTACATATTCTACGAAGATCTTTATCGGTCAGACCGCATAACAACATACGTTGTTCCCTTTGTCATCGGTATGTTACTTGCCCGAGATTCGATCGTCGGTATCCAATACCTAGTTCAATCTCGTTACCGGCAAGTCTCTTTACTCGTTCCGTAATACATCATCTCACAACTAACATATTAGTTGCAGTGCTTGCAAGGCTTATGTGATGTGCATTACCGAGAGGGCCCAGAGATACCTCTCCGACAATCGGAGTGACAAACCCTAATCTCGAAATACGCCAACCCAACATCTACCATTGGAGACACCTGTAGTACTCCTTTATAATCACCCAGTTACGTTGTGACGTTTGGTAGTACCCAAAGTGTTCCTCCGGTAAACGGGAGTTGCATAATCTCATAGTTATAGGAACATGTATAAGTCATGAAGAAAACAATAGCAACATACTAAACGATCGGGTGCTATGCTAATGGAATGGGTCATGTCAATCAGATCATTCTACTAATGATGTGACCTCGTTAATCAAATAACAACTCCTTGTTCATGGTTAGGAAACATAACCATCTTTGATTAACGAGCTAGTCAAGTAGAGGCATACTAGTGACACTCTGTTGGTCTATGTATTCACACATGTATTATGTTTCCGGTTAATACAATTCTAGCATGAATAATAAACATTTATCATGATGTAAGGAAACAAATAATAACTTTATTGTTGCCTCTAGGGCATATTTCCTTCAGACCAACCTCCTAACTCAAATATTCTCCTCCATGATCAGATCGTAGAAATTTTATTTTCTTGTTACGATGATTTTCCACTTCACTGTGAAATTCTTTGAACTTCCCAAATATTTCAGACTTATGTTTCATCAAGTAGATATACCCATATCTACTCAAATCATCTGTGAAGGTCAGAAAATAACGATACCCGCTGCGAGCATCAACACTCATCGGACAATATACATCAGTATGTATTTCTTCCAACAAGTGTGTTGCTCGCTCCATTGTTCCGGAGAACGGAGTCTTAGTCATCTTGTCCATGAGGCATGGTTCACATGCATCAAGTGATTCATAATCAAGTGATTCCAAAAGCCCATCAGCATGGAGTTTCTTCATGTGCTTTACATCAATATGACCTAAACGACAGTGCCACAAATAAGTTGCACTATCATTATTAAACTTATATCTTTTGGCTTCAATACTATGAATATGTGTATCACTACTATCAAGATTTAGTAAAAATAGACCACTCATCAAGGGTGCATAACCATAAAATATATTACTCATATAAATAAAACAACCATTATTCTCTGATTTAAATGAATAACCGTCTCGCATCAAACAAGATCTAGATATAATGTTCATGCTTAATGCTGGCACCAAATAACAATTATTCGGGTCTAAAACTAATCCCGAAGGCAGATGTAGATGTAGCGTGCCGACGGCGATCACATTGAATTTGGAACCATTTCCCACATGCATCGTCACCTCGTCCTTAGCCAATCTTTGTTTAATCCTAGCCCCTGTTTTGAGTTGCAAATATGAGCAACAGAACCAGTATGAAATATCCAGGCGCTACTGCGAGCATTAGCAAGGTACACATCAATAACATGTATATCAAATATACCTTTCACTTTGCCATCCTTCTTATCCGCCAAATACTTGGGGCAGTTCCGCTTCCAGTGACCATTCCCTTTGCAGTAGAAGCACCCAGTCTCAGGCTTAGGTCCAGACTTGGGATTCTTCACTTGAGCAACAACTTGCTTGCCGTTCTTATTGAAGTTCCCCTTCTTCCCTTTGCCCTTCTTCTTGAAACTGGTGGTCTTGTTGACCATCAACACTTGATGCTCCTTCTTGGTTTCTACCTCCGCAGCCTTTAGCATCGCGAAGAGCTCAGGAATTGTCTTATCCACCCCTTGCATATTATAGTTCATCATGAAGCTTTTTTAGCTTGGTGGCAGTGATTGAAGAACTTTGTCAATGACACTATCAACCAGAAGATTAACTCCCAGTTGAGTCAAGTGATTGTGGTACCTAGACATTCTGACTATATGCTCACTGACAGAACTATTCTCCTCCATTTTGCACCTGCAGAACTTATTGGAGACTTCATATCTCTCAATCCGGGCAGTTTCTTGAAATGTTAACTTCAACTCTGGGAACATCTCATATGCTCCATGACGTTCAAAACGTCGTTAAAGTCCCGGTTGTAAGCAGTAAAACATGGCACACTGAACTATCGAGTAGTCATCAGCTTTGCTCTGCAAGACATTCATAACATCTGGGGTTGCTCCTGCAGTGGGTTTTGCACCTAGCGGTGCTTCCAGGACGTAATCTTCTATACAACAATGAGGATAATCCTCAAGTTACGGACCCAATCCGTATAGTTGCCACCATCATCTTTCAACTTAGCTTTCTCTAGGAACGCATTAAAATTTAATGGAACAGTAGCATGGGCCATTTATCTACAACAACATAGACATGCAAAATACTATCAGGTACTAAATTCATGATAAATTAAAGTTCAATTAATCGTATTACTTAAGAACTCCCACATAGATAGACATTCCTCTAATCATCTAAGTGATCACGTGATCCATATCAACTAAACCATGTCCGATCATCACGTGAGATGGAGTAGTTTTCAATGGTGAACATCACTATGTTGATCATATCTACTATACACTACTGCAAAAACAGCTATAGTCAATATGGACACTAATGATGCACTGTACATGTGGTGCACCATTACTAAATACTAATGGCGCACCATGTGTTGGTGCGCCATTAGTGTGCAAATACTAATGGCACACCACATCCACGGTGCGCCATTAGTAAATATATTTTTTAATTTTTTCAAAACTACTAATGGCGCACTGTGGGATGGTGCGCCATTACTAGTTGAACTAGTAATGGCGCATCATCCCACGGTGCGCCATTAGTAACTTGGCCACCACTTCCACCGAATGCACCCCCCTCCCCGTGGACCGCCTTTTCAGTTAAAAATTAAAAAAATGATGGAAATGTCAAAAAAAAGAAAATAAGTTTCCCATGTGATATGTGGTCTAGTTGTTGTGAAAATTTACAAATATGAATTTTGACTTTATTTGCGAAATCTCTCGAGAATTTGTAAAATGGGCATAACTTTTGCGTATGAACTCGGATGAAAAAGTTTTTTATATGAAAAATCATCTACTCGAAAAGTTACATCCGAATTTAACTGGGGGAACCTTGTTAAACATTTCAAAATCCTCAAAAATCTAATAGAAAAAAGGTACGGGGCTTTTAAGATCTGGAGAGGCAAAAAAATTCAAAAAAAAAATCAAACTTACTAATGGCGCACCTGCCCATGGTGCGCCATTACTATCTTCCCGCCTTCAAAATTCAAAATAAGTCAAAAAAATAATAAAAAAAAGTTACTAATGGCGCACCTGCCCATGGTGCGCCATTAGTATCTTCCCGCCTTCAAAATTCAAAATAAATAAAAAAATAAAAAAGTTAGTAATGGCGCACCTGCCCGCCGTGCGCCATTACTATGCCGTATATATGGCTGGGCGTGGTCCTCTCCTCCTTACTTCTTCATTCTTCTCCTCCACTCCACCTCTCCTCCACTCCATCTCCTCCTCTCCTCCTCTCCTCCACTCCATCTTCCCTTCTCTCCTCCACCATACTACCCTCCTCCTCTCCGGCGACCTCCTCCTCCTCCTCTCCGGCGACCTCCTCCTCCCTCCTCTCCTCCCCTCCCCTCACGGTTTCTCCTCCCTCCTCTCCTCCCATCCCCTCATGGTTTCTCCTTCCTCCTCTCCGATGCTCCGGTGGACTCCTCTCCAGCGACCTCCTCCTCCTCTCCGGCAATGTAGGCGAGCGCCTCTCCGGTGACCTCCTCTTCCTCCTCTCCGGCAAAAGAACACGGCAAAAGAACATACAAGATCCAAAAACAGGAACAAAATTTGAAATAATATCATGCCAAAAAACGAGCAAAAAAGAGCAAAAAATGGGCAAAAAAATCACGATCCAGATCCAAATTCAAAATTCAAAAATAGCAATGGCGCACCGTGGGGGTTAGATGGTGCGCCACTACTATTTTCCCGCCTTCAAAATTCAAAAATACTAATGGTGCACCGTGGCCTATACTAATGGCGCACCAGTGGCCTATACTAATGGCGCACTGTGGCCTATACTAATGGCGCACCAGTGGTGCGCCATTAGTAAAAAATACTAGTGGCGTGGTACTAGTGGCGCACCAGTAGTGCGCCATTAGTAGGCAAAACTGGTGCGCCACTAGTAGGCCTTTTCCTAGTAGTGATATGATTCACGCTCGACCTTTCGGTCTCAGTGTTCTGAGGCCATATCTGCTTATGCTAGGCTCGTCAAGTTTAACCCGAGTATTCTACATGTGCAAAACTCTCTTGCACCTGTTGTATGTGAACGTAGAGCTTATCACACCCGATAACCACGTGGTGTCTTGGCACGACGAACTGTCGCAATGATGCATACTCAAGGAGAACACTTGTACCTTGAGCTTTAGTGAGAGATCATCTTATAATGCTACCGCCGTACTAAGCAAAATAAGATGCATAAAGGATAAAAATCACATGCAATCAATATAAGTGATATGATATGGCCATCATCATCTTGTGCCTTTGATCTCCATCTCTAAAGCACCATCATGATCACCATCGTCACCGGCTTGACACCTTGATCTCCATCGAAGCATCATTGTTGTCTCGCCAACTATTGCTACTATGACTATCGCTACCGCTTAGTGATAAAGTAAAGAAATTACATGGCGATTACATTTCATACAACAAAGTGGCAACAATATGGCTTCTGCCAGTTGCCGATAACTGTTACAAAACATGATCATCTCATACAACAATTTATATATCATCACGTCTTGACCATATCACATCATAGCAAGCCCTGCAAAAACAAGTTAGACGTCCTCTACTTTGTTGTTGCAAGTTTTACGTGGCTGCTACGGGCTTCTAGCAAGAACCGTTCTTACCTATGCATCAAAACCACAACGATTTTTCGTTAAGTGTGTTGTTTTAACCTTCAACAAGGACCAGGCATAGTCACACTCGATTCAACTAAAGTTGGAGAAACAGACACCCACTAGCCACATGTGTGCGAAGCACGTCGGTAGAACTAGTCTCATGAACGCGGTCATGTAATGTCGGTCTGGGCCGCTTCATCCAACAATACCGCCGAATCAAAGTACGACATGCTGGTAAGCAGTATGACTATTATCGCCCACAAACTCCTTGTGTTCTACTCGTGCATATAACATCTATGCATAGGCCTGGGGAACATAGTATTTCAAAAAAATTCTTACGAACACGCAAGATCTATCTAGGAGAAGCATAGCAACGAGCGGGAAGAGTCTGTCCACGTACCCTCGTAGACCGAAAGCGTAAGCGTTTACTAACGCGGTTGATGTAGTCGAACGTCTTCACGATCCAGCCGATCAAGTACCAAACGCATGGCACCTCCACGATCTGCACACGTTCAGCTTGGTGACGTCCCTCGAACTCTAGATCCAACTGAGGCCGAGAGAGAGTTTCGTCAGCACGACGGCGTGTTGACAGTGATGATGAAGTTACCGACGCAGGGCTTCGCCTAAGCACTATGACAATATGATCAAGGTGGAAAACTGTGGAGGGGGGCACCACACACGGCTAAAGATCAATTTGTGTGTCTATGGGATGCCCCCTTCCCCCGTATATAAAGGAAGGGAGGAGGAGGCCGGCCGTCCACAAGGGGCGCACCAAGGGGGGAGGAATCCTACTCCTAGTAGGAGTAGGTTTCCTCCTTTCCTAGTCCAAGTAGGAGAAGGGGGAAGGAGGAGGAGGAGAGAAGGAAGGAGGGGGCGCTGCCCCCTCCCCTTGTCCAATTCGGATTGGGGCAAGGGCGGGGGGGGGGGGACCACCTCCTGGCCAGCCCTCTCTCTTCTCCACTAAGGCCCATGAGGCCCATTAGCTTCCGGGGGGGGGGGGTGTCCGGTAACCCCCGGTACTCCGAAACTTATCCGATATGACCCGAACCATTCCGGTGTCCGAATATAACCTTCCAATATATAAATCTTTATGTCTCGACCATTTCGAGACTCCTCGTCATGTCCGTGATCTTATCTGGGACTCCGAACAACCTTTGGTTCATCAAAACACATAACTCATAATACAAATCATCATTGAACGTTAAGCGTGCGGACCCTACGGGTTCGAGAACTATGTAGACATGACCGAGACACATCTCCGGTCATAACCAATAGCGGAACCTGGATGCTCATATTGGCTCCTACATATTCGATCTACGAAGATCTTTATCGGTCAAACTGCACAACAACATACGTTGTTCCCTTTGTCATCGGTATGTTACTTGCCCGAGATTCGATCGCCAGTATCATCATACCTAGTTCAATCTCGTTACTGGCAAGTCTCTTTACTCGTTCCGTAATGCATCATCCCATAACTAACTCATTGGCCACATTGCTTGCAGGGCTTATAGTGCTGTGCATTACCGAGAGGGCCCAAAGATACCTCTCCAACAAACGGAGTGAAAAATCCTAATCTCGACCTATGCAAACTCAACAAACACCATCGGACACACCTGTAGAGCATCTTTATAATTACCCAGTTACGTTGTGACGTTTAATAGCACCCTAAGTGTTCCTTCAGGTATTTGGAAGTTGCATAATCTCATAGTCATAGGAACATGTATAAGTCATGAAGAAAGTAAATAGCAATTAACTAAATGATCAAAGTGCTAAGCTAACGGATTGGTCTTGTCCATCACATCATTCTCTAAAGATGTGATCCCGTTCATCAAATGACAACACATGTCTATGGCTAGGAAACTTAACCATCTTTGATTAACAAGCTAGTCTAGTAGAGGCACACTAGGGACACTCTGTTTGTCTATGTATTCACACATGTACTAAGTTTCCGGTTAATACAATTCTAGGATGAATAATAAACATTTATCATGATATAAGGAAATATAAATAACAACTTTATTATTGCCTCTAGGAAATATTTCCTTCAAGGGGTTGGGGGGTCGCTCGTTCTCAGAGGAGAGAAGGAGAGGAACGTGATCGGAACCGATCTGAGTAATCGCGCGAAGCGACGCGAGGGGCAACGCATGTCCCATTTAGGAGAAGCGAAGACCCGATCAAGGACCTACCGGGTCGGGTCCGCTTGGCGGTTAGTCCAGGTGAACCTGGCACCAACCCTATCTATCTCCTGGAGCCCCATGTCCGTGATGTAGTCATTAAACATTTGCATCTGAGGGAAGTTGATCAAATTATTGCTCTTATCCTCCTCAGACCGGATGAGGTTAAACTTGCCGCCCACCACGACCGGTAGCTGGGCGGCCAAGACCTCCATGCGGATCTCAGCAAGGAAGGCCTCAGATCGGCTATGATTTGCCGGTCCGTAGACCGCAATGATCTCCCATTTGAAGTTGAGTGCCCGCTCAAAGATCTCCATGCTGACGAAGAACTCGCCCCGGTCCATGCTTCCTACCTCAAAGGTGGCATCCTTGACTCCTAGAAGGATGCCACCCGAGTGGCCTGCGCTCCCACTAGAAGGGAGCCAGTGCCAAGCAAAGAGGTCGGAACTCAAATGTTCGAGTTCTGAGAGAGAAAATTCAGTGTGCATCGTTTCTTGAATGGCCACAATGTCTATACGCTCGTTCCTCATGTACTTGATCAGTTGGCGGCGCCGGCCGTCTTGACCGAAGCCGCGGATGTTCCAGAAGAGGGTCCACATCACGAGATCATCGGGGGGCTGCTTCACCCCAAGACTCGGGATGTTCCGCAGTACAAGTACATTTTATTATAGAAGTGATTGATCATTGCAGATCCTAATAGTATGCTATGGCCAGTATGTAGAACAGATGAGTGGTGCATATGCATATGCTTGTGGTTGTTTCCTTTTTATATCTTCAGTAGATGATTTGGCGCTGAGAATAGGCTGATTCGTTTCTAATCTTTTGTTGTTTCCTGGCGCTTTAGTGTTACATCATCGGTTTGACTGATTCAGTTTCTTTTTTCTTTGGAATCATTATGTATCTCGATTTCTGAACCATGGAGTTTGGTAATATAACTACCTAAAATTTGACAAGATCATCTTCAATATCATGTACTAATGATGTACTAACTCTGAAATGTACAAGATATATTGGAGTGCATTTCATAATTATAGAGTTATGCATGCTGCATGCTGCTTTCAGTGTCACATTTGATTTGTAGTTTTGAGCTCCGAATTTTGATTGCAACTTTGAAGCACTTGTATGGTTTGCCGGATGAGGCCGGCGATTTTGCTGCTTCTTTGAATCATCTGTTTCCATGGAAGTAGCCACTAAAATGGATGCTAATCTGGCACAAGTTTAGACGCATCGATTCCGAAGTTTCGTAAAGTGATTTTGAAGTTTTTCTTTTGCGGGATAGTGATTCTGAAGTTCAAGTACCATATATCTTGGAAACATTAGCAAAGACCGATGAAGCAGTTATCTGCTACGTGGGGGAACAATGAACAAACTTGGTGAAGAGCTTGAGCACTTAACTTTCAAGGAGCCACACACACCCTTAGTAACTAGAGCATCTCCAACAGGACCCCCCCTTCCCTCGATTTCTTTTTGAATTTCTATATGTGTAATTACTTCGGAACTTGAACCTGAGTCCAGTTTTCTAGTCGTGTCCCCAATCAAGAGGACCCGTCTCTCCAGTCAACCAGGAAGATGATAGCCCTGTATTTCCACGAAAGTATAATTCTTACCATCAGGATACAATCCTTTCTTTGGGCAGGCAGCCTGGACAAGAAACGCCACCCAACCAGACCCCCAAAACATCACAAATGTGAAGGCTATCCGACACCCCTCAACCCCAGCCCAATATGTGCGGGGATTTTGGGCCATCTGGACGCGTCCACCACGTCTGATCCGACAGGCCGGACCCATTCAAAATTCCTCCAAATTGATCGATCCACCAAATCGCCTGCACGTCTTCTCAAAAAAAAAAAAAAACTAAATCGCCCGCACTCTCTCCCGTATCCGTCCACCCTTTCCGGCCGCCATATAGGATGGCTCCATGCAGTCTGTGGGGGTCCCTACCATCGTGAACAAGGTGGAGAAACTAACTTGGCTGCATATGCTTCCGGTTTTGTTGTGTTTAATTTCAGTTATACCGAATAAGCACTCAAATTTTGTTGGACTATGCATCGGTACACTAATTCTCTGAAGTTCCTGTCTCTGATGAATGCACCTGAAGAAATTGACAACTTCTCCGAGGAATTCGACAGCTACCAGAAAGACAGACGGCTAGGATGCGCTTCACTTGTCAAAGATCAACGCCCCTCGAAGACCAAGGGCTCCCCTGTTCAGTCAAGTGTCTGACAACGGCTACAGTTGACTGAAGTTCTTTTTGAAAACACACAGTTAACTGAAGTTTAACTACTGTGAGCTTCAGTTAACACCTTTTTCTACGGGGAGCAGTTAACTCTGTTCACTGTGTGTAATTTCAGTTCCTCCCATGATTCTTTGATCCTGTTATCATCTCGGTCTCCAAGTATTATTATCTGTAGCTACTGCTAGAACTAGATTCCTTGGTAGATCAGATCGTTCCCCATGACCTGTGTCCAGTGACTTTAGTACATCATCCCTCCTTCGATAGCAGTAAGTACATCATATGTTTCGTGGTGCTTTAGTTTTACCTTTTATGTTTGACTGATTTAGTTTCAGTTAAATTTTGCAAAATATTGTCCGGTTTTAAACCCGGCCGGGAGTTTGGCGAGAGGGGGGCAACACAGAGGAGGGAGCGCGAGTTTGATCCATAGTAGCTGTGACTTTTGAGGTGCTGTTTTTAAGGTTGGTTTGACTCTTCATGCTGCCTTCAGTGTCACGTTCCAAGATAGATGTTGCCTGTTGGCAGTTTTCAGCTCTGAATTTTGAATGCAACTTTGAATCACTCGTATGATACCCGTAATCAGGCCATTGAATTGGATGGATGCTAATTTGGCGCAAGTTTTGACGCCTGGATTCTCAAATTCATAACTCCAGTATAAATTATAAAATGCCCAACCTGCTAATTCAAATACACTTTCAGGCAAAAAAACGTCAAAGACAAAGGACAGACGAAACATCACACTTGGATACACATTCGTTAAACTTTGGTTCAAACGAAATGAGTACACAGTGCTTCGTCGCTACTGTTTCAGTTTAAGCTAATTACATGCGACCATGATTATAAATTCTAATAACATGCTACGGCCAACACATACTATTGAACTTCTCCATACGCTACAAGCCTGACGCAAAGGCATGGAGTCATGTTGTGCTTAATTGTCCGTGCCATAACATTGTTTCCAGACATCACTTCGGTTCGGTTCGCCATCAACTGGGAGCACCTGCACTTGCAGATCAGGCCTGTGAGGCTGTGACCAACTCATATCTTCATTCCCTTTGCTATGTGTATAGAAGAAATGCGATTTTGGAGCATTTTTCATTTCAGAAACAGTTCTTCGTTCTATAAGACTTGCCAATTTAATAAGCAAATTTTCTCTCTCTGACCTACAGCTTGCTTCTATAATGCCATTTGTATTTTGCTAACTAAATCTGAAAGAAGTAAAAATGTCTCTGCACTTTTTCAAGCCACGCACTTTTTATCCCTGAAAATTTCTCCTTATAAATTGGTCTTTCATACAACAGAATCTCTCAACTACCAACTCACATTATAGATTTACATCGATTACCCCTGCCAATTTGACAGTTCTTTCTCTTGTGTTACAATGATGACAAGTCGCGCTACTGACGAGCTGCGATTCATCGCGTCTTGGAAAGACCCAAGGGCCTCCAGAGCCACGGTGGACTGGCAGCGAGAGGGCACTGAGACGAATCTGAGAGGAGACAAACTTTTATAGAAAGTCAAAGGGAGAGGGGCAACAAATGCTCAACAAAGGATGCACACAGGAAGGAACTTCTGAAAAAAATAATTAAGAGCAAGTCTTACAGGTAGCAGAGAAGCACTCTAGATAAAATCAACAAACTGATAAATAAAAAGTTCTGATTTGGACAGGTTGATTAGGGCGACTTTCACGCCATTTATATCACTTCAGAATTAACCTAACCACTCTTGGATTCATCTAACATTGAGCTGATCATCCCTACGAAAATTTGGTACGAGAAATTTAGCAAATCTACCAATATAGTTGCTCATGCTTCATGAAAACTTCCTTCTCTTCCCCAGTTCATCCACAATGAAAGATGGGCAAGTCGCCTTGAGATCCTTTAAGCGTTGGGTTCCCACCACATCATCCATGAAATTTGATAATTTGATAAATTCAAGGCAAGCATCCTTAAGCTGGTGGCAGTTATGTCGCTCAGCAAAAGCCAATGTGGTTGTGATGGTGTCCACATTCAAATCCTCGCAAAGGATGCTTTGGCAAACCAGCTTGAGCCTATCCATTGCATATCTATCCGCGGCCACTAGTAAAAGCCGGATCATCTCTGTATCCTCGCTGCTAGGCAAAGAGTCAGTATAAATGAAATGGAGCAGGGCCTTGAAAATGGCAGGTTGCATGTCCTTGATGGTTATGCACTCCCCCAGCCTCGCCTCCTGCATCGACCCATAGAGCTCTGCTTTGAAAACAGGCGACCTCATAGCGAGAACAAACCTATGTGCTTCAATAGTCTCTCCTCCAACAATGAAACTCACATCAAATCCTGTCATTTCTTCAAGTAGCTTGCTGACATTCTCAGTCATGTCAGGTTGTGGCATGTCGATTTTGGGGAATGATTTGGTTTCAGTAACATGTGGCATCTTGAAAACAGTGACGATGCATTCGATCGTCAAGCGATCATCCCTATGGTACGGAGATCCCTCAAACTCACTTCGCCTCATGAAATAAGGAGTCTCAGGAGCAAAGTTAGTGAAGTCACCGGAACTGAAAGTTCTAAGTTCTGTTTTATGCACTGAAAATGGGAATCCAGTGTACTGGTCCACGAGCCTCATGTCACAGGATGCCCGGAGTTTAACATTGTTGCTCAAAAGAATGAGATACACTGAGATGTAATCTAGGCCATATCCATTAAGCCCGTCGGGATAGAAGAAGATTGCCCAGTCGTGGCTGCCGACGGAGAAAATCCCAGACCTTATATAGCTATCCAGGTCATGGCCCATGCCCTTGTACTTGCTGTAACCCAAGATATCAAACACATGTGTGCCTTGATCCTCCTCCAGTGGGGTGCACATAGACACCGTCTTAGATGTTTTCATCTGGTGACCAGGAGGAAGATTGCCGGACGGAATAGAAAAAATTGCTGCCACGGTGTCCCGCGCTAATCTGATGGTGTTAAAGAAAAGGGGTATTAATCACAGTGGAAAGCAGAGGGAAAGAGAAGCAGCACAAGGGGGAGTGGATCGAACCTTCAGGTCAGTGATGGAAGAAGGCGGCGGTGGCGAGATGAATATGAGATGAAACCACGATACTCGCTGGGCGTGGGGTTTCTGGTATCCATTACTCCTACGGAACCGGATAGAAACAGATACCAGATTGGAGCAAGATTAGTTGGTTATAGAACGCTAGAAGCTAGCGAACGATTGTGTTCGCTAGTACAACGTCCCAGCGCGGACCCTCTTTGGGCCCTGTCTATAAAAAGGCCCACAAAAACAAAATCTCAACATAAAAAAACAGAGGGAAAAAAGCACGGGGCCAATTGAAAATCCGAAAATCTAGGAAATTCATAAATGTATGTCCACATGATTTTTTGGGCCGCACTACGCATTGGCCGGCGGATCGTTTTAAAACATCTGCCGCCTCCTGCGTCATTGGATTGTGGCATAAATAGCCGTTTGATCTCCCAAATGAGGCGCGTGAGGAATTGCAACAAGGTAGATGTTGCGCAGCTCGCTCTGCAACAATTGCTTTGTTGCAAAACCACTAAAGCATTATTTTCATCCAAATTTTTTTCTTCAACTTTTTTTGCAACATAGATGATGTTGCGGGAGAACATTTGCAACAATGGTGTTGTTGGAGAATTATTTTTTTCGTCTTCACCTTTTTGCAAGATAGATGATATTGCGGGAGGACTTTTGCAACATGAATAATGTTGCCAAATTTTTTTCATTGAAAAGATGTTGGCATCTGCAGTGTGAATCAAGAAATTTATGCAACGAGGATGATGTAGCGAGAGGACTTGTTGATGTTGCAGATTTTTTTGGCAATGAATGATGATGTCCCAGCAGCACCATCGTCATTGCCGTCGCCTTTTGCATCCCTGTTGTTGCAATTGCAATAGAGAGACGACCGATGATGGTCGGGGATGACATGGATGAGGACGGGGGCGGCTGTCCCAAGCTCGGGAGCACCGCGACAGCCGACAGCCCTACGGCGGCCGACATTCATGGTGGAGATGGGTGGCACCGGGGGCGCCCACACCCAACCCAGATGCAACGACATCGATTTTCATGTCACGTGCTACCTCATCTCTAATGGCTAGGCCTTATCCACTCGTGTGTGTGTGTGAGAAAGAGAGAGAGAGAGTTCAAAGAGGGAAGAAAGGTCTAGCGCTGGGTGGGCTGCCTCCTTATCCTTTACGTCAGATAAAAAAGAGAGATCGACTAGAAAACGAAGGCCCGACGCAGGACACATGTCACATGGACGAGGCGGCGGATGCTCGCGTGCGATCCGCCGACTGAAGGTAACCATTTTCCTTATTGCCATGATCTAGTGAATAAAACTAGGAAAACTATTCCCATCAGCCGGCGGATGCTACTATTGCATCGATTTTTTCCCATCAATAGACACGTGTCCTTGTGGTCCCAAGCAAGACCTGCCCAAAAATCACGAGCATTGCATCTCCTTCTCCGCCTCTTTATGCCTACTTGCAGCCATGGCCACCACTCGAGTGTGCACGCCCAAGCACAAGCACCGCTCTGGCCACCATTGGCCCAGCTACGTCGCTCCAACCTCCCGTCTCGTCCTCCACCGTCGCTCTGGCCGGCGATGCATTTTATACTTATCGCAACAAGCACCTTGTTGCATAAGTCCTCCCGCAACATCATCTTTGTTGCATAACTTACTCAACTCACACTGCACACGATGTCATCATTTTCAATGAAAATCTTCGCAACACCATTCATGCAAAAATCCTCCCACATCATCATCTATGTTTCAAAATGTAAAGACGAAAAAAACCCCGCAACAACGCCTATATTGCAAAAGTCCTCCGGCAACATCATCTATGTTGCAAAAAAAGTGAAGACGAAAATAAAAAAATTCCAAGCAAAAAACAATGCTTTCAGTGTTTTTGCAACAAAGTTGTTGTTGCAGAGCAAGCTACGCAACATCTATCCTGTTGCAATCCTAACACACCTCATCAGGGAGATCTGACGGCTATATGTGGCTCAATCCAGTGGAGCAGGAGGCGGTTGATGTTTTCAATTAATCTACCAGCGGATGCGTGCGCTCCCCATAATAAAACTGCCATGTATTTTTAAAAAATCATAGTGTAACTACAACAAGCGCAAAAAAATGACATAGTTAATGAGTAGATTTAGGAAAAATATGCAACACCGGGGCAGTCTTCATGTTGATGTTATATAGGATTACATGCCTTGGACGCCAAGGGAGATCTTAATGATTCACAAAATATTCAGTAGGTTGAGATATTCCTATGCAAAGCAACTATACAGAAGAGTCAGGCAACCCAGTTATTTATCCATGACACAAGTCAGAATTGATGCATATAATGGCATAAGGTCTGAGGATGTCATCGGTGGCTCCTCAGAGCATCTGCTCCCGATAGAGTGGGGAGGAAAGCTATCCAGCCAATGCCGCATCGGCCCCTTGAGTTTGAGCGACAAGTACTTGATGGCGTGGATATCGTCTCTCTTGGCCATGTGGATGTGGAGAAGGAAATCATCAATCCACATGGCTGGATCGGTAGTTCCATCATACTGCTCGATGTTGATGGGCTTAAACCCATCCGGGAACTGATGTTCCATCACCCTGTTAGTGAATGAGCAGGTTCTCTGAACCAAACAATGTCTTGCCGGACGTTGGGAGACATGCGGGCATAAGTTTGTTCCCAAGCCCGGTCGTGCCTGTTCAACCAGGCATCACAGCCGTTGCGCCCGGCCGGTGCACGCCCCCTTGATCCATAGATGGACGGAGTAGGGGCTTGGTTAGCTTCTATCTGTCGCTGTGCGCCGTAGGGCTCGAGATATTCAATAGGGTATTTTTCGTGACGGCGTGTCGCTGTTTGAGCGTGTAAATTTTCTCTTGTTGGCTTGTCACGCCCTTTAGGGGGTCGATCAAGTGATCGGCCCAACCGTGTATTAAAAGCATGTTGTCGGTGACCTCTTCGTCAAATTCCGGCAAAAGACGCCGGCGGGGGTAAGACTTAGGCGTGGTCTGGTGCCATTCCTCGAGGTCTTGTTCGGTGAGAGGATTTCTATCCACTTGTCATTCAACATGCTTTGATCGGCTTGCAGCTGTTGTTGCTTCCTCTTCATACTCCTGGTAGTAACTAGCAGGCGCCGTCTGAACCGCTCCTGCTCAAAGGGGTCTTCGGGGACTACGTAGTCAGCGGTTTTGAGGCTGTCATCCTCCTCAGATTCAGGTAAATAATTGTTGTCAACCCCGTCGAAGAGATCATTGGGGTCCTCATCCTCAGATATTCCTGCGGGGCTGTTTTTCTATTCTAGGGAGGCTTAAATGTCCTCTCCCTGGTTATCAGCTTCGCCGGCCGCTGCGCCGTCGGCGGCGGCGGTGGTGTCGTGACAGCTAGGCCCCTCGTTGGTGAAGGAAATATTCCCTAGAGGCAATAATAAAGTTGTTATTTATATTTCCTTATATCATGATAAATGTTTATTATTCATGCTAGAATTGTATTAACCGGAGATGTGTCTCGGTCATGTCTACATAGTTCTCGAAACCGTACGGTCCGCACGCTTAACGTCCGATGACGGTTTGTATTATGAGTTATGTGATTTGATGACCGAAGTTTGTTTGGAGTCCCGGATGAGATCATGGACATGACGAGGAGTCTCGAAATGGTCAAGTGGTAAAGATTGATATATTGGAAGGTTATATAAGGCTATCGGAACCCATGGGAAAGTTATTGGGCCTAATTGGCCATAGTGGAGGAGAGGAGGCAGGCCACAGGAGGTGGGGCGCGCCCCCTTGCCCCAATCCAAATTGGACAAGGGGAGGGGGCACGACCCCCCTCTTTCCTTCTCCCTCTCTCTCCCTTCCCTTTCCCCCCTCTCTGTTGGAAGGAAAGGAGGGGGGCGAATCCTACTAGGTTTGGAGTCCTAGTAGGACTCCCCCCCCCTTGGCGCGCCTCCCCCTTGGCCGGCCTCCTCCTCCCCCTCCTTTATATATGTGGGCAGGGGGCACCCTAAAGTAGAGCAGGCAATCTCTTAGCCGTGTGTGGTGCCCCCCTCCATAGTTTAACACCTCGGTCATATCATCGTAGTGCTTAGGTGAAGCCCTGCGCCGGTAACTTCATCATCACCGTCGCCACCTGTCATGCTGACGAAACTCTCCTTCGTCCTCAACTAGATGAAGATCTTGAGGGACGTCATCGTGCTGAACGTGTGCTGAACACGGAGGTGCCGTACATTCGGTGCTTGGATCGGTTGGATCGTGAAGACGTTCGACTACATCAACCGCGTTACTAAACATTTCCGCTTTCGGTCTACGAGGGTACGTGGACACACCCTCCCATCTCATTTCTATGCATCTCCTAGATAGATCTTGCGTGATCGTAGGAATATTTTTGAAATACTGTGTTCCCAATAGTGGCATCCGTGCCAGGTCTATGCGTAGATGATATATGCACGAGTAGAACACAATGAGTTGTGGGCGATAATAGTCATACTGCTTACCACCAATGTCTTACTTTGATTCGGCGGTGTTTTTGGATGAAGCGGCCCAAACTGACATTACATGACCGTGTTCATGAGAATGGTTCTACCAACGTGCTTCGCACACAGGTGGCTAGCGGATGTCTATTTCTCCAACTTTAGTTGAATCGATTTTGACTACAGCCGGTCCTTGTTGAAGGTTAAAACAACACACTTGACGAAAAATGGTTTTGATGCGTAGGTAAGAACGGTTCTTGCTAGAAGCCCGTAGCAGCCACGTAAAACTTGCACCAACAAAGTAGAGGACGTCTAACTTGTTTTTGCAGGGCATGTTGTGATGTGATATGGTCAGACGTGATGAGATATAAATTTTTGTATGAGATGATCATGTTTTATAAAAGTTATCGGGAACTGGCATAAGCCTCATGGTTGTCGCTTTATTGTATGAAATGCAACCACCATGTAATTGCTTTACTTTATCACTAAGCGGTAGCGATAGTTATGACGCCCGGATATTTAAGCTACAGTAATTCCCTGTTCGATGCCATGTCACCACGATTACTATTGTTAACCACGCGATGCATCAACTCCCGTTCGAATTCAAATTCAAAGTCAGGCAAACAATAAACGTTGTTCAACTCCACCGGAGCGTACTGGCACCCGTGCCCCGCCTCCCCTGCCCCATGCTGCTACGCAAGCTCGCGCCGGCCGCCTCCCCTCCCACTGGCCGTCGCGCCCATCCCCAGCGTCGCCCGACTCCATCAACGTCGTCGCCTCCTCGCCCTCGCGTCGGACTGCACCGCCCTCGCCTCTCCATCACCGTCTCCACCGAGCCTCGCCGCCCCCGTACCCCTGCAACGCCGGTGAGGGCCACGCCCTCCCCCTCCCTCTATATTGGCCGCGGACACCGCCGCTCGACCGCGCTCACCACGTCGTGCCCGCAACCGCCTCGCAGCCGTGCTCGTCCACAGCCCAGCGCGTCGTGGCTTGCCGCCCCGCCGTGGCCATGCCCTGGCCGCGCCCGTGCCGCATTGGCCATGCCCGACGCGCGCACCCGTGCATCGCCTCCCTCCCCGGCGCGCTCACCACGCCCTGTCACTCCCCTACCGCTCTCACACGCGCCGTGCACCCTGACCGCGCACCTGGGACTGTCCCTCTCGCTCCATCGCCGCAATTGCGGCGCCCAGCTCGACCCCACACCCCCGGCTCCAGCCGTTGTTGCTCCTCCACCATCCGCTCACGCCTCGCTGGCCTCCGCCGCCCACTGATTCACTGTTGTTGCAGCCGCTTGCTGCCAAGCGCCGCGCCACCCCGCTCTTCCCCAACCCTGGCCACCAGCCCGTCGTGTCGCTGCCCGCCAGCACGTCCGCGCCCTCCCTAGGCGGGCTCCCTCGACGCCAGGCGGGTTCGCCCATCCCCAGGCGCCCGTCGCTCGCTAGGCCCTTGGGGCCAATGACATGGGGGCCCCACGCCCCCAGAACGTTTTTGAAAAAAAAGAATTAAATAAATAAATAATAATAATCAATTAAAGGATTAATTAACTTAATTAATTTTGATTAATTAATCTAAACAACTAATTAAACTAATTAATCATGATCAGTTAGTCTAGTCAATGACGAACGGGACCCACATGTTAGTTAACCAGTCAACACCTTTGTTGACTGCTGACGTCATGCTGATGTCATGCCGACGTCAGCGTGCACTATTCTGGATAATGTTGAATTTAAATAATTAAATAAATCCTTAAATGATTTAAATCTTTTAAAATTAATATAAAATAAGCTGTAGCTCGGTTGGAAAAACTTTGTCCATGAAAGTTGCTCAGAACGACGAGACGAATCCGGATACACAGCCCGTTCGTCCGCCACACATCCCTAGCATAGAAAACACACAATTTTCTCCCTCCGATTCATATGTCCGAAAACGCGAAACACCGAGGATACCTTCCCGGATGTTTCCCCCTTCACCGGTATCACCTATCCCTACGTTAGGTCACCCCTAGCACAACGTATTGTCGCATCTTGCTTTGTGTTACATTTGATTGCTCTGTTATTTATTGTGTTCCCCCTCCATTACTTATTTCCGATAGACTCCGAGACCGCTGCCGATGTCCGTGTGAAGATGACCCCTCCTTCTTGCCAGAGCAACCAGGCAAGCCCCCCCTTGATCACCAGATATCGCCTACTCTTCTCTCTACTGCTTGCATTAGAGTAGTGTAGCATGTTACTGCTTTCCGTTAATCCTATCCTGATGCATAGCTTGTCATTGTTGCTACAGTTATTGATACCTTACCTACAATCCTAAATGCTTAGTATAGGATGCTAGTTTATCATCAGTGGCCCTACATTCTTGTCCGTCTGCCATGCTATACTATCGGGCCGTGATCACTCAGGAGGTGATCACGGGTATATGCTATATACTTTATATACATGATACCTATGGTGATTAAAGTCGGGTTGGCTCGTAGAGTACCCGTGAGTGATTCACGGATTGGGTCCGAAAGGCCGTTTGTGCCGACGGCCCTCTGAGTGGATCTTTGTGGCGGAGCGACAGGGCAGGTTGAGACCGCCTAGGAGAGAGGTGGGCCTGGCCCTGGTCGGCGTCCGCGGTTATTTCAAAATAACATGCTTAATGAGATCTGGGTATTTGATCCGAGTCTGGCCACTGGCCTATACGCACTAACCAACTACGCGGGAACATTTATGGGCACTCGACGTCGTGGTATCAGCCGAAGCCTTCGTGACGTTAGCGACTGAGAGGCGCGCGCCGGGTTGGACTGGAATGCCTGCTCTTGTATAAGGGAGGCTATGTTTGCTCACCGACCGCGTTCGCAACGTGCAGGTGTGCAATGGGCAATGGGCCCAGACCCCTGCACCATAGGATTTAGAATGGCGTGCTGACCTCTCTGTTGTGCCTAGGTAGGGCTGCGACGTGTTGATCTTCCGAGGCCGGGCATGACCTAGAAAAGTGTGCCCGGACGAAGGGGATCGAGCGTGTTGGGAAATATGGTGCACCCCTGCAGGAAAGTTTATCTATTCGAATAGCCGTGTCCCTCGGTAAAAGGACGACCCGGAGTTGTACCTTGACCTTATGACAACTAGAACCGGATACTTAATAAAAACACCCTTCAAAGTGCCAGATACAACTCGGTGATCGCTCTCTAACAGGGCGACGAGGAGAGGATCGCCGGGTAGGATTATGCTATCCGATGATACTTGGTTAACTTACCATCTACTCTCTTCTTCTGCTGCAAGATGGAGGTTGCCAGAAGCGTAGTCTTTGATAGGACTAGCTATCCCCCTCTTATTCCGGCATTCTGCAGTTCAGTCCACATATGCTACCCCTTTCATTGATACCAATGCATATGTAGTGTAGCTCCTTGCTTGCGAGTACTTTGGATGAGTACTCACGGTTGCTTTGCCCCCTTTTCCCCCTTTCTATATCCAATTGTTGCGACCAGATGTTGGAGTCCAGGAGCCAGATGCCATTGTCGATGACGACTGCTACTACTCGGGAGGTGTCTACTACTACGTGCAGGTCGTTGACGACGACCAGGAGTAGTTTAGGAGGATCCCAGGCAGGAGGCCTGTGCCTCTTTCAATCTGTATCCCAGTTTGTGCTAGCCTTCTTAAGGAAATCTTGTTTAACTTATGTCTGCACTCAGATATTGTTGCTTCCGCTGACTCTTGTGTCTTCAAGCATTTGTATTCGAGCCTTCGAGGCCTCTGGCTTGTAATATAAAGCTTGTATTATTTTATTTGTGTCTAGAGTTGTGTTGTGATATCTTCCCGTGAGTCCCTGATCTTGGTTGTACACATTTGCGTGTATGATTAGTGTACGGTCAAATCGGGGGTGTCGCAATAGTCATGGAAGCAATAGTTGGCGAGACGACAACGATGCTACGATGGAGATCAAGGTGTCAAGCCGGTGACGATGGAGATTTTGACGGTGCTTTGGAGATGGAGATCAAAGGCAGAAGATGATGATGGACATATCATGTCACATATTTTCATTGCATGTGATGTTTATCTTTTATGCATCTTATTTTGCTTAGTATGGCGGTAGCATTATAAGATGATCTCTCACTAAATTTCAAGGTATAAGTGTTCTCCCTAAGTATACATCGTTGCTACAGTTCGTCGTACCGAGACACACGTGATGATCGGGTGTGATAAGCTCTACGTTCAGATACAATGGGTGCAAGCCAGTTTTGCACATGCAGAATACTCGGGTTAAACTTGACGAGCCTAGCATATGCAGATATGACCTCGGAACACTAAGACCGAAAGGTCGAACGTGAATCATATAGTAGATATGATCAATATAGTGATGTTCACCATTGAAAATTACTCCATCTCACGTGATGATCGGACATGGTTTAGTTGATATGGATCACGTGATCATTTAGATGACTAGAGGGATGTCTATTTGTAACATCCCAAATTTTCAATTTGGAATGTTATACATAGATCATTCTTGCATATCATATTTTATTGCTTTTTCGTTTCGCGATCCTCGAAATCCTAAGCAACTCAAGGACCCTCGGAGAGAGTTGGGGATTTCCCGGTTTTCATATTTGATTTTTATCAAATATTGAAACGGGGATTTTGGTTTTAATTATTTTTATCTCCGAAAATATTTCCTATTAAAATATATGAGAGGAGAAAATATGACTTCTCCAAAATAATTGAAATAATGGAGGAAAAAATATTAAAATCAAATATTTGATTTTATTTGGATTTTATTTGCATTAGAAAAATTGCACGTTTTTCAAAGTTGCATTTTAGGGCCAAGAAAATGTTCATCTCGTTCTAAATATTTTATTTAGACAGTGAAATTTTGTTTTGGCATTTTCAGATTTTTATTTTATTTTCTAGGATGTTTTTCTGTTCGGCGGATTTTTTTTTAAAAAAGGTTTCCAACGCCCGACTTGGCCAAGGCCCAGCCGAGCCGGCCCATCGCCCCGCGCCGCCGTCTCCCACCTGCAGACCGGACGCCGCCACTGCCGCCGACTCAGACCGGAGTCCGAGTCGGACTCCGCCTTCCCGCCGCCTTGCCCCCTCCCCCAAGCCACCCCCCGCCACCACCACCCACCCCGCCGCCGCAGCTAGCCCGCCTCCCGAGCCGCGTCGCCGCCGCCGCCGCCCCGCCGCTCGAGCCCCGCCTCGCCCGAGCCTCGCCGGAGAGGTACCCCGCCGTTCGCCGCCGCCCGTTTTTTTTAAAAGAAAACTGATTCGGTTTTTTTAGAAAAACCCTAGTTCGTTTTCTAAGATCGGTTCGCCGGTTTTCCCGGTTCTTCTATTTAGCGGACGTTCGTCCGTACGTTCGTTTTAACAAACGGTTTTCGCTCGATACTTACAGACAACGAACGCTCGTTCGTTAGCCTGTTCATTAGTTTTCTTTTTCTCAGATCTTTCCGCGGTTATTTTCGATCGCGATTTCTGATCCGATTGTTGTTTCAGTTTATCTTTCCGCTCGTTTGTCGGAATCAGGCGATTCAAGCGCCTAGATCTTTGTCTCGAGACCCTCTTTCTGTTTAGTCAACTCAAACAAGATTTTGGTGCTGTAAAATTTGACTTTAGTTCAGATTAGTAAACGGATCTTGTTTCTTTCGCCGTTTGAGTTTCGTTGCTCTGTTTGATTTGATTCTTTTTGCTAACCAGGGTTGTTAAGTTGAACTTTCTGGTCAATTCTTCTTATTTGAGTTTTGCCCGTGCATCTTCACTTGATTGCTTATGTATGCTATTGTTTGTTTGCGATAGAACACCCAGAGTGCGAAGCGTGCTACTACGAATCCCTAGGTTTTGCGGATCATCAGCAAGGCAAGTAACACTTTGATCATATCCCTTTATCACCTAGTTTTTATGCATTAGTTCCAAACCTCAAACATTGCATGATTAGGATGTCATTAATATGTGGGTTAGGAAGTAGTTGATGAGGTAGAACCTATTGCCCTGTTATATTCAAACCCTTGGGAGTTACTTCTACGTATTGCTTATATTGCCATGCTATGCTCGTAGACGTGTTTGGGTGAGTGAAATCCATGACAGATGTGAGATTGTTAATTAATGGTTTAACTTAAGGTGGCAACTTGAATACACATCTGGGTGCATTGTTTGTTGGGCACCTGGAGAATGCAGTGTTGTCCTAGGATATCCCAGAGTACCCGTGTGATAATCCTATGGTCTGCCACCCAGGCTCAAAGGGAACTAAGATATTTTCATGCTAGAAACTTCTGTGTGCAGCCACAAGCTATTATGGGCTCTAACATAGTTGAGTAAGTTGCGTGAAGCTCCCGAAGATGTCGATCAGTAGATAGTGGGATGTAGGTTTGGTATGGTCTGCCCGGAGTAAGGGGTTAATGCTTCTGAAAGACTGTGTCTCGGTCATCCGTTTCTCAAACGCCATGTAGTGTGAGAAATCCAACGGAGGAGATCGGGTCTTGTGGGGAAAAGTGCGCAAACCTCTGCAGAGTGTATAAACTAATCATGAGTGTATAAACTAATCATGATTAGCCGTGTCCCCGGTTATGGACATCTTGAGTATCTAGTACTTGGAGTATCCTAAGTATCTCATCACTCTAAATTAATATTGTTGGGTTGATAATTACTTTAATTGGGATTGAGTTGGAGGAACCTTCTCAATGATGTTTCAACTACCATGATAGTTGAATTAAAATTTTATTCCTTTGTTGTAGGGAAAAATTGGCTTTTCGCAAAACTATAACCCTAGAGCTTTCCACCAGCCAAATATGCATGTAGTGATAGCATTATTCTGTTCTTGCTCTACTGTGTTATATTGCCAGCATATTTCATGTGCTGACCCATTTCAGGCTGCAACGTATTATGTTGCAGACTTTTCAGATGAGGACTAAGGTTCGTTAGGTCATTACCGTGCAGCTCAGCTATGTTGTTGGAGTTGATGGGCTCACTTTATCTTCCAAGCCTTCCGCTGTTATCGTATTAGATGGCCTTAAGCCATATTTATTGTATTAAGTTCTCTTTTGAGACATTCGATGTAATAAGTGTGTGATTGCTACTCTATTATAAATCCTCGAGTACTGTGTGTGTCAGCATTACCGATCCAGGGATGACATGGAAACACAGAGACTTGACCGTTTGAGGTCGGGTCGCTACAAGATGGTATCAGAGCACACGCTAAGTGTAGGACACGACCACTAAGCTAAAGCCCTAGATCACTATTCTCTCCTCATTTCTGACTCCTCTCCATTTTCTACTCTTTAGGATGGCGGACGCAAGGAACAAGTTTGCACAACCGGATGAAGAAGAACCTTTTGGACGACACTTGAAGGAAGTCACTAGGTACCTGAACATTGGAATACCAAGCTTCACCGGGACTTACAACGCCACCTTTCCAGAAGATGAGCGATGGATGATTCAAGTTCAAGTTCCCGGAAGGACATTCACGCCAGTCACTAAGCCCATAGAGTTTTCCTTCGATGCACCAACCTGGAGTCTAGGAAAGAGTATGGCAGCTCACATCACCATGGGACGCATTGGAGAAGTTTATCATAAGGAGCTTAAGGATACTATCTATCAGATTTGTGGGCGCCGAGATGAGCAATGGGAGATGATCAGCACCAGGAAGGATAGATCAATTGCAACTTTCATCCAAGAGTTATACCAACACATTCGTCGCCAGGAGAACCAGATGTGCGCAGGAATGATAGATCTGAAGAAGGCAAGGACCAGGATCATGGAACTGGAGGAAGAACTCAAGGCTACTCGTGAAGATTATGAGGAGGAGATCGCCATAATAGTGGATAAGAATGCCGATCTAACAATGAAGCTAGTAGTATTCCTGGGAGACCCCACACCAGGAGGAGAAGACGAAGAACCCAAGGAGATTCGCCCAGAGGACTACATCATCATCGACGACACCGACTCGGACCTCGACAATAGCGATGATGACTATGAAGACGAAGCTGGAGCAGACATCATGGAGTCTTCAACCGAAGAATATTTTTAGTAGACCACCACATCAGTAGTAGAATTCCACCATATAAATAGTATAGTAAGAGCACTTTTGTAACGATAGTTAGACCGATTGTATGCCCTTGCTTGATTGATTGAGTGAAATGATTGTGTTTGTCTCATGTGCATATGGGTAGTGTTTTCTCATTAGACCCCATTCTATTCTAATCTCTCCCCTCTAAAACCCATCAGATGCCTTCGAGACGTGACCCTGGATTTACCTTCCCACCGGAGCTCACTCAGTTGATCCAGCAGCAGAATACCCTGATGCAGTTGTTGGTTCAGAACCAAGGCAATGACAACAACAATCCACCACCACCACCACCAGTTGACAACTTAGCACGTTTTCTAAGGTTGCAGCCACCGGTGTTTTCCAGTAGCACCGAGCCCATAGTAGCAGATGATTGGCTCCGCAGGATTGGAAGGGAGTTAACCACTTCAGGATGTACTGATGCTGAGAAGGTGCGTTTTGCCGCACATCAGTTGGATGGACCAGCAGCCTCATGGTGGAAGAATTACACTGTCACCTACCCTATAGCCATGGTGACATGGGATCAGTTTCAACAAGCTTTCCGTACAGCCCATGTTTCAACTAGAGCCATGAATATGAAGAAGCATGAGTTTCGCAACTTACGCCAGGGGAACCATACCGTGGCTCAGTACGCGGATGAGTTTAGCAAGTTAGCCCGCTATGCCCCTGATGATGTGGCCACAGATGCCGCAAAGCAGGAGAAGTTTATGGAAGGGCTGAATGATGAGATGAGCATGCAGTTGATGGTGGCAACTTTCAACAACTACGAGGAGTTGGTAGATAAGGCTCTTATGATTGAAGGGAAGCAGCAGAAAATTGAGAGCCGTAAGAGGAAGTATGGACAAGGAAGGTATAATTCAGTAGCTCAGCAGAAGCCTCGCCTAACCCCGAACTCAGGAGGACTTGTTCATAACCATGGAGGCCACACCCACAATGGAGGAAGTAACCATAATCATATAGGCCCAAGGAATGGGAATGGGAATGGAGGAAGCAACAATCAGAACCGCCCCAATCCAGCCACACCTGCCAAGAGAGACCTAAGCCACATTACTTGTTTCAAGTGCGGGAAGACTAGACACTATGCCACGGAGTGCCCTGGAGGGAAGAATGGAAACGGCAATGGGAGCGCTGGAAAGAAGCCCAATCCATTCAACAAAGGACAAGTGAACCATGTCAATGTGGAGGAGGTTGAAGAGCAGCCAGACGCGGTTATTGGTAAGTTTTTGGTTAAGTCATTTACCACTTTTGTTCTTTTTGATACTGGTGCATCGCATTCATACATATCAAGGGGATTTGTGGATAAGTTTAGACTACCAACCCAAACCCTTAGGACCCATTTGTTAGTAAGTTCACCTGGAGCAGAGTATATGGCTAGTCGATGGTGCAACCAGATACCCCTAACCATTGGTAGCCATGTTTTTCTGTCCGACCTAATAATCTTGGAGTCACAAGGATTGGATGTGATATTAGGCATGGACTGGATGTCAAAGTATGGAGGAAGCATTGGCTGTGTTAGTAAGTCAATTTTTCTCACCACCCCTAAGTGAAAAAGGATTAAGTATGTATCTAGGCATGCACCAAGAAGTAGCCAAGTGAATACCCTCACTTGGCTTGTGTTGGGGAACGTAGTAATTTCAAATTTTTTCCTACGCACACGCAAGATCATGGTGATGCATAGCAACGAGGGGGAGAGTCTGATCTATGTACCCTTGTAGATCGCAACGGAAGCGTTGACACAATGTAGAGGAAGTAGTCGTACATCTTCTTCCCGATCCGACCGATCCAAGCACCGTTACTCCGGCACCTCCGAGTTCTTAGCACACGTTTAGCTCGATGACGATCCTCGGGCTCCGATCCAGCAAAGCGTTGAGGAAGAGTTCCGTCAGCACGACGGCGTGGTGACGATCTTGATGTACTACCGATGCAGGGCTTCGCCTAAGCACTACAACGGTATGATCGAGGTGGAATTTGGTGGCAGGGGGCACCGCACACGGCTAAGGAACGATCTCAATGATCAACTTGTGTGTCTAGAGGTGCCCCCTGCCCCCGTATATAAAGGTTGCCAGGGGGAGGGCTGGCCGGCCAAAGGAGGAGGGCGCAGGAGGAGTCCTACTCCTACCGGGAGTAGGACTCCCCCCCCCCAATCCTATTCCTAATAGGATTCCTCGAGAGAGAGAGAGGGAGAAGGGGGCCGGCCACCTCTCCTAGTCCTAATAGGACTAGGGGAGGGGGAGGCGTGCAGCCCACCTTGGGCTGCCCCTTTCACCTTTCCACTAAGGCCCAATAAGGCCCATTTGGTTCCCGGGGGGTTCCGGTAACCTCCCGGCACTCCGGTAAAATCCCGATTTCACCCGGAACACTTCCGATGTCCAAACATAGGCTTCCAATATATCAATCTTTATGTCTCGACCATTTTGAGAGTCCTCGTCATGTCCGTGATCACATCCGGGACTCCGAACAACCTTCGGTACATCAAAATGCATAAACTCATAATAACTGTCATCGTAACATTAAGCGTGCGGACCCTACGGTTCGAGAACAATGTAGACATGACCGAGACACGTCTCCGGTCAATAACCAATAGCGGGACCTGGATGCCCATATTGGCTCCTACATATTCTACGAAGATCTTTATCGGTCAGACCGCATAACAACATACGTTGTTCCCTTTGTCATCGGTATGTTACTTGCCCGAGATTCGATCGTCGGTATCCAATACCTAGTTCAATCTCGTTACCGGCAAGTCTCTTTACTCGTTCTGTAATACATCATCCGCAACTAACTCATTAGTTGCAATGCTTGCAAGGCTTGTGTAATGTGTATTACAGAGAGCGCCCAGAGATACCTCTCCGACAATCGGAGTGACAAATTCTAATCTCGAAATACGCCAACCCAACATCTACCATTGGAGACACCTGTAGTACTCCTTTATAATCACCCAGTTACGTTGTGACGTTTGGTAGCACCCAAAGTGTTCCTCCGGCAAACGGGAGTTGCATAATCTAATAGTCATAGGAACATGTATAAGTCATGAAGAAAGCAATAACAACATACTAAACGATCGGGTGCTAAGCTAATGAAATGGGTCATGTCAATCAGATCATTCAACTAATGATGTGACCTCGTTAATCAAATAACAACACATTGTTCATGGTTAGGAAACTTAACCATCTTTGATTAACGAGCTAGTCAAGTAGAGGCATACTAGTGATACTCTGTTTGTCTATGTATTCACACATGTATTATGTTTCCGGTTAATACAATTCTAGCATGAATAATAAACATTTATCATGATATAGGGAAATAAATAATAACTTTATTATTGCCTCTAGGGCATATTTCCTTCAGTCTCCCACTTGCACTAGAGTCAATAATCTAGATTACAAAGTAATGATTCTAACACCCATGGAGCCTTGGTGCTGATCATGTTTTGCTCGTGGAAGAGGCTTAGTCAACGGGTCTGCAACATTCAGATCCATATGTATCTTGCAAATCTCTATGTCTCCCACCTGGACTAGATCCCGGATGGAATTGAAGCGTCTCTTGATGTGTTTGGTCCTTTTGTGAAATCTGGATTCCTTTGCCAAAGAAATTGCACCAGTATTGTCACAAAAGATTTTCATTGGACCCGATGCACTAGGTATGACACCTAGATCGGATATGAACTCCTTCATCCACTCCTTCGTTCGCTGCTTCCGAAGCAGCTATGTACTCCGATTCACATGTAGATCCCGCTACGACGCTTTGTTTAGAACTGCACCAACTGACAGCTCCACCATTTAAAGTAAACACGTATCCGGTTTGCGATTTAGAATCGTCCGGATCAGTGTCAAAGCTTGCATCAACGTAACCTCTTACGGTGAGCTCTTTGTCACCTCCATATACGAGAAACATATCCTTAGTCCTTTTCAGGTATTTCAGGATGTTCTTGACCGCTGTCCAGTGATCCACTCCTGGATTACTTTGGTACCTCCCTGCTAAACTTATAGCAAGGCACACATCAGGTCTGGTACACAGCATTTCATACATGATAGAGCCTATGGCTGAAGCATAGGGAACATCTTTCATTTTCTCTCTATCTTCTGCAGTGGTCGGGCATTGAGTCTGACTCAACTTCACACCTTGTAACACAGGCAAGAACCCTTTCTTTGCTTGATCCATTTTGAACTTCTTCAAAATCTTGTCAAGGTATGTGCTTTGTGAAAGTCCAATTAAGCGTCTTGATCTATCTCTATAGATCTTTATGCCTAATATGTAAGCAGCTTCCCCGAGGTCTTTCATTGAAAAACTTTTATTCAAGTATCCCTTTATGCTATCCAGAAATTCTATATCATTTCCAATTAGCAATATGTCATCCACATATAATATCAGAAATGCTACAGAGCTCCCACTCACTTTCTTGTAAATACAGGCTTCTCCAAACGTCTGTATAAAACCAAATGCTTTGATCACACTATCAAAGCGTTTATTCCAACTCCGAGAGGCTTGCACCAGTCCATAAATGGATCGCTGGAGCTTGCACACTTTGTTAGGTCCTTTTGGATCGACAAAGCCTTCTGGTTGCATCATATACAACTCTTCTTCCAGAAATCCATTCAGGAATGCAGTTTTGACATCCATCTGCCAAATTTCATAATCATAAAATGCGGCAATTGCTAACATGATTCTGACAGACTTAAGCATCGCTACGGGTGAGAAGGTCTCATCGTAGTCAACCCCTTGAACTTGTCGAAAACCTTTTGCGACAAGTCGAGCTTTATAGACAGTAATATTACCATCAGCGTCAGTCTTTTTCTTGAGGATCCATTTATTCTCAATTGCTTGCCGATCATCGGGCAAGTCAACCAAAGTCCATACTTTGTTCTCATACATGGATCCCATCTCAGATTTCATGGCTTCAAGCACTTTGCGGAATCTGGGCTCACCATCGCTTCTTCATAGTTCGTAGGTTCATCATGATCTAGTAGCATGACTTCCAGAATTGGATTACCGTACCACTCTGGTGCGGATCTCACTCTGGTTGATCTACGTGGTTCAGTAGTATCTTGTCCTGAAGTTTCATGATCATCATCATTAGCTTCCTCACTAATTGGTATAGGTGTCGCAGAAACAGTTTTCTGTGATGTACTATTTTCCAATAAGGGAGCAGGTACAGTTACCTCGTCAAGTTCTACTTTCCTCCCACTCACTTCTTTCGAGAGAAACTCCTTCTCTAGAAATGATCCATTCTTAGCAACGAATGTCTTGCCTTCGGATCTGTGATAGAAGGTGTACCCAATAGTCTCCTTTGGGTATCCTATGAAGACACATTTCTTCGCTTTGGGTTCGAGCTTATCAGGTTGAAGCTTTTTCACATAAGCATCGCAGCCCCAAACTTTAAGAAACGACAACTTTGGTTTCTTGCCAAACCATAGTTCATAAGGCGTCGTCTCAACGGATTTTGATGGTGCCCTATTTAACGTGAATGCGGCCGTCTCTAAAGCATAACCCCAAAATGATAGCGGTAAATCAGTAAGAGACATCATAGATCGCACCATATCTAGTAAAGTATGATTACGATGTTCGGACACACCATTACGCTGTGGTGTTCCGGGTGGCGTGAGTTGCGAAACTATTCCACAATTTTTCAAATGTACACCAAACTCGTAACTCAAATATTCTCCTCCACGATCAGATCGTAGAAACTTTATTTTCTTGTTACGATGATTTTCAACTTCACTCTGAAATTCTTTGAACTTTTCAAATGTTTCAGACTTGTGTTTCATTAAGTAGATATACCCATATCTGCTTAAATCATCTGTGAAGGTGAGAAAATAACGATATCCGCCACGAGCCTCAATATTCATCGGACCACATACATCGGTATGTATGATTTCCAACAGATCTGTTGCTCTCTCCATAGTACCGGAGAACGGTGTTTTAGTCATCTTGCCTATGAGGCACGGTTCGCAAGTACCAAGTGATTCATAATCAAGTGGTTCCAAAAGCCCATCAGTATGGAGTTTCTTCATGCGCTTTACACCGATATGACCTAAACGGCAGTGCCACAAATAAGTTGCACTATCATTATCAACTCTGCATCTTTTGGTTTCAACATTATGAATATGTGTATCACTACTATCGAGATTCATCAAAAATAGACCACTCTTCAAAGGTGCATGACCATAAAAGATATTACTCGTATAAATAGAACAACCATTATTCTCTGATTTAAATGAATAACCGTCTCGCATTAAACAAGATCCAGATATAATGTTCATGCTCAACGCTGGCACCAAATAACAATTATTTAGGTATAATATTAATCCCGAAGGTAGATGTAGAGGTAGCGTGCCGACCGCGATCACATCGACTTTGGAACCGTTTCCCACGCGCATCGTCACCTCGTCCTTTGCTAGTGTCCGCTTATTCCGTAGTCCCTGTTTCGAGTTGCAAATATTAGCAACAGTACCAGTATCAAATACCCAGGTGCTACTGCGAGCTCTAGTAAGGTACACATCAATAACATGTATATCACATATACCTTTGTTCACCTTGCCATCCTTCTTATCCGCCAAATACTTGGGGCAGTTCCGCTTCCAGTGACCAGTCTGCTTGCAGTAGAAGCACTCAGTTTCAGGCTTAGGTCCAGACTTGGGTTTCTTCTCCTGAGCAGCAACTTGCTTGCTGTTCTTCTTGAAGTTCCCCTTCTTCTTCCCTTTGCCCTTTTTCTTGAAACTAGTGGTCTTGTTGACCATAAACACTTGATGCTCCTTCTTGATTTCTACCTCCGCAGCTTTCAGCATTGCGAAGAGCTCGGGAATAGTCTTGTTCATCCCTTGCATATTATAGTTCATCACGAAGCTCTTGTAGCTTGGTGGCAGTGATTGGAGAATTCTGTCAATGACGCAATCATTTGGAAGATTAACTCCCATCTGAATCAAGTGATTATTATACCCAGACATTTTGAGTATATGCTCACTGACAGAACTATTCTCCTCCATCTTGCAGCTATAGAACTTATTGGAGACTTCATATCTCTCAATTCGGGCATTTGCTTGAAATATTAACTTCAACTCCTGGAACATCTCATATGCTCCATGACGTTCAAAACGTCGTTGAAGTCCCGATTCTAAGCCGTAAAGCATGGCACACTGAACTATCGAGTAGTCATCAGCTTTGCTCTGCCAGACGTTCATAACATCTGGTGTTGCTCCACCAGCAGGCCTGGCACCCAGCGGTGCTTCCAGGACGTAATTCTTCTGTGCAGCAATGAGGATAATCCTCAGGTTACGGACCCAGTCCGTGTAATTGCTACCATCATCTTTCAACTTTGCTTTCTCAAGGAACGCATTAAAATTCAACGGAACAACAGCACGAGCCATCTATCTACAATCAACAAAAACAAGCAAGATACTATCAGGTACTAAGTTCATGATAAGTTTAAGTTCAGTTAATCAAATTACTTAAGAACTCCCACTTAGATAGACATCCCTCTAATCCTCTAAGTGATCACGTGATCCAAATCAACTAAACCATAACCGATCATCACGTGAGATGCAGTAGTTTTCAATGGTGAACATCGTTATGTTGATCATATCTACTATATGATTCACGCTCGACCTTTCGGTCTCTGTGTTCCGAGGCCATATCTGCATATGCTAGGCTCGTCAAGTTTAACCTGAGTATTCTGTGTGTGCAAAACTGGCTTGCACCCGTTGTAGATGGACATAGAGCTTATCACACCCGATCATCACGTGGTGTCTGGGCACGACGAACTTTGGCAATGGTGCATACTCAGGGAGAACACTTCTTGATAATTTAGTGAGAGATCATCTTATAATGCTACCGTCAATCAAAGCAAGATAAGATGCATAAAAGATAAACATCACATGCAATCAATATAAGTGATATGATATGGCCATCATCATCTTGTGCTTGTGATCTCCATCTCCGAAGCACCGTCATGATCACCATCGTCACCGGCACGACACCTTGATCTCCATCGTAGCATCGTTGTCGTCTCGCCAATCTTATGCTTCCACGACTATCACTACCGCCTAGTAATAAAGTAAAGAATTACATCACGATTGCATTACATACAATAAAGCGACAACCATATGGCTCCTGCCAGTTGCCGATAACTTGGTTACAAAACATGATCATCTCATACAATAAAATTTAGCATCATGCCTTGACCATATCACATCACATCATGCCCTGCAAAAACAAGTTAGACGTCCTCTACTTTGTTGTTGCAAGTTTTACGTGGCTGCTACGGGCTTAAGCAAGAACTCATCTCACCTACGCATCAAAACCACAACGATAGTTTGTCAAATAGACTCCGTTTTAACCTTCTCAAGGACCGGGCGTAGCCATACTCGGTTCAACTAAAGTTGGAGAGACAGTCACCCGCAAGCCATCTATGTGCAAAGCACGTCAAGGGAACCGGTCTCGTGTAAGCGTACGCGTAAGGTTGGTCTGGGTCGTCTCGTCCAACAATACCGCCGAACCAAAGTATGACATGCTGGTAGGCAGTATGACTTGTATCGCCCACAACTCACTTGTGTTCTACTCGTGCAAATAACATCAAACCATAAAACCTAGGCTCTGATACCATTGTTGAGGAACGTAGTAATTTCAAAAAATTTCCTACGCACACGCAAGATCATGGTGATGCATAGCAACGAGGGGGAGAGTCTGATCTACGTACCCTTGTAGATCGCAACGGAAGCGTTGACACAACATAGAGGAAGTAGTCGTACGTCTTCTTCCCGATCCGACCGATCCAAGCACCGTTACTCTGGCACCTCCGAGTTCTTAGCACACGTTCAGCTCAATGACGATCCTTAGGCTCCGATCCAGCAAGATTCTGACGTGGCGGTGTCCGGTCTCTAAGGACGCAACGAAGGGTTGTCCCCTCGAGAAGCAGTCAAAGCGGCGGCGTAAGCACCGCCCCAAATCCCGCCTCGCCAGAAACAACGATCATACAGACCCAGCGTTAGAGCAGGGTGAACCATTGCCGGACCACGACAACACAGAGAATCAAGCCGAACAACCTGATTCTGTCAAAGATAATAGTCCAGATGACATCACACCGGACAGACACCCGAAGCAACAGAATGCCCATCAAAAGCTTGTTGCTACCGCGAGGAGTCTAAAAAGCAGAAGCAAAGGCTCAAGGCTGCGTAAGATACACTCCAAATCAGATGGAGTAAAGTACTCAACACAGCAGCGAAGTACGGCGGTAATCGCCCCACCAAGAGCTACCCGAAGCGGAAGTTGCTACCTGAATTCGATGAGGAGGCCTTAGATCCTCCGCAACCAAAAATTAAAATGGCCATCTAGCCGGATAGACGACCTCATGGCCAACATAGAGCGGCAAACAACGCTGCACATAAGCCAATACGCGATCCACGCGAGGGCTCACATCAAAAGGACGGCGCAACTAGATCCATCTATGGACCATGCAAGCGTGCTCCAGCATACGATGCAACACAACAAACATCCGAACAACGCAGCACACCCAGATACAGGGGTGCCGCACACCCCCTATGTTTCACCGACGAGGTGCTGGACCATGAATTTCCAGAGGGATTCAAACCCGTAAACATAGAGGCATACGATGGAACAACGGACCCAGGGGTTTGGATTGAGGACTATATCCTCCATATCCATACGGCTCGAGGAGATGATCTCCATGCCATTAAGTATTTACCCCTCAAACTCAAAGGGCCAGCTCGGCACTGGCTCAAAAGCCTCCCCGAAAGCTCCATTGGAAGCTGGGAAGAGCTCAAAGACGCTTTTCGGGCAATTTTTCAAGGGACTTATGTCCGACCTCCAGACGCGGAAGATTTGAGTCATATAACTCAACAGCCCGGAGAGTCAGCCCGAAAGCTTTGGAACAGGTTTCTTACTAAAAAGAACCAAATAGTCGACTGTCCAGACGCCGAAGCCTTGGCAGCTTTTAAGCATAGCATCCGCGACGAATGGCTTGCCAGACACCTCGGCCAAGAAAAGCCGAGAACAATGGCAGCATTAACAAGCCTCATGACCCGCTTTTGCAAGGGTGAGGACAGTTGGCTAGCCAGATGCAGCACCAGCGACCCAAGTACATCTGAAGTTACGGATGGAAATGGGAAATCACGACGCAGCAAAAATAATACGCGCCGGAATAAAGAATACAAGCCGAAGAGCACGGTAGTAAATGCTGGATTCAGAAGCTCTCGGCCAGGTCAGCAAAAGCCGCCCTCTAAAGGCAGCAGAGACGAACTGTCCAGCTTAAACAAAATTCTGGACCAAATATGTCAGATCCATAGCACCCCTGGTAAAACCGCTAATCATACCCATAGAGAATGTTGGGTCTTCAAGCAGTCCGGCAAGCTCAACGCCGTACACAAGGGGGACAATACACCAAGCGAAGACGAGGATGAGCCTCTCAAGCAAGACACTGGGGAACAAAAGAAATTTCCACCAGAAATCAAAACAGTAAACGTGTTACACGTGATCAAGGGGAGAAACAAAGCGGAACTCCCAGAGAAATACGCCCAAGGGCCTATCACCGCGGAGTCCTGCCACTGGTCGTCTCAACCGATCACTTTTGACCATCAGGATTACTCAGCAAGTATCCGGTGTGCAGGATGGGCTGCCTTGGTATTAGACCCAATAATTGACAGATACCTCTTCACACGAGTCCTCATGGACGGTGGCAGCAGTCTAAACCTGATATATCAGGACACAATCCGCAAAATGGGGATAGACCCAACGAAAATTTGCCATAGCAATACTACCTTTAAAGGAGTAACACCAGGCCCAGGGGCTCATTGCATGGGCTCCCTACTACTAGAGGTTATATTCGGCTTCCCCGATAACCTCCATAGCGAAAATTTAACCTTCCACATTGCTCCGTTCCAAAGTGGCTATCGAGAACTACTTGGACGTGAAGCTTTCGCTCTCTTTAATGCAATACCGCATTACACGTCCCTCATGCTTAAGATGCCCGGTCCACATGGCCTCATTACAGTGAATGGAAATATTGAGCGATCCTTGCATGCCGAAGAGAGTGCATCTGCCTTGGCAGCCGCACACTAAGAACGGCCTCACCAACTAAAGCATTTGATAGGTCGTCAAGACCATGGACACGGTTAAACGAGTCCGGCGCAACTACATGTAGTTCATACAAGTTTGATGGCCACACCCCTATTACAAATACAAGGGGCTCAACGCGCGCAGACAAGTGGCAATTTTTACTCATCTTGAACTATACATGGTTTCTTTAAACCTACCTTTTTGCATGACAACTTTTTCACCTAAGTTTCTCTCTTTTACAGATGACCATCGTCCTACACCCGTCCAGGATATGGCACAACAGAGACACAGGCGTAAACCTTTTTCAAGAATTCTTTTTAGATTAAGACCCTGCGTAAACCTTTTTTACTGTCTCTTGTTGATACACATCCCTCGGATTCTTAGTACAATTGAGAAGGATGCTGACGTCTTGGCATGTGGCCACGTCAGAATAATGCACGTACCTGGACACAAGGGGCTTCTTACAAAGGGCACTATTTAGGCCCGGTTTATACCATAAAGACCGAATACCTTAGGGAGTGTTTGGCGTCGCGAGTTTGGCCTTATATGCATCAGCTCCGAATCATGTCTTTGGTCAAATGTTGAGTTTGCCCGGCTCCTGTGTTTTGGTGCCTTACGTTCCGCTCTATCGGCTAAGGCAGCACTAGGAGAACTACTACGATTGTGCCCTGGTTCATCCGGACGAGCACCTCAGTAGAGAAAGCCGAAAACTGACTGTCATGATATAGCGCGAGACTGTTCAACCACTCGATGACCTATCGGAATGTTAGAATTCCTCCGCCTTAACGAAGGGCCATTTCCTGTCCAAGCATATACGCACCCCGAATTCAGGAGAGTGCGGAGCCACCAGGGGCTATATAGTAGCCCCACCGTCAAACTCCTATGGCTAAGTGAAAGTGTTAAAGCATTATTGTCCAGTTGCCTCGTTCGCTGCGCTATCACATCCTTAATAGGACCAAGACGTTGGGTTAAGTGTGAACACGCGTCTTCTGCGAGCACTTCCGCATTATATGCGTGGGGGTTGAAGCCGACGACTACAATCTTTCAGGTTATATACATATATACATAAATGGCCGCACAAGAGGCATCATATTACTTTCAGGAAAAAGTATAAATACAGCCTTAATAAATTTCATAAAACATTGTGTTTACAATGGGAATACATATCACTCAAACATAATATTCTTCGAGCACTGGGCCTCTATCAAAGGAGCACCCTCAAGAACTTCTTCAAAATAGTGCTCGGCAGCCTCTCGGCCTATGGCCCAACCCTGCGCTGCAATAGTGGTAGCATCCATCTCCGCCCAATATGCTTTGACACGGGCAAGGGCCATCCGTGAGCCTTTTATGCATGCTGACCTCTTCATCGCATTGATGCGCGACACCGCACCAAGGAACTGCTACACTAAGCTAAAATAGTTGTTCGTCTTGGCTTCTCTGGCCACAAATGATCTACGACGGACCTCATGGCAAGTCCGGACAATCTATTGAGTTCGGCCCATTCGGCTAGCTGATCAGTCAAGGGAAGCGGACGCTTTGGAACGTTAAATTGCGACCAGAACAGCTTGTCCACTTCACGATCTGTTTGATCTCGGAAGTATTCGACCGCATCGACAGCGCTCGCTGCCATGTCCATATATGCGTCTGCCGAACTCTACAGCCGATCCAGAGGGGCATACCGCGGATCTCCGAACTTCCTCCGCAGCAGAAAGGGCTTCCCATCCGCAATATCCCCGGCTTCATGCAGCTCCTCCTTCTTCGCCCTCATAGCAGAGCGGGTGTCTTTGGTCGACACCGTGGCCTTTTTCAAGGTCCGTTGCCTTCGCTCGGTTCTCTTCTTCAAGGAACTGGCAACGGTCGGCGGTGTATTTTAACTTTATGGCCATCTTGGCCATCTTCTCCTTGCTCTCACAATGCGCGGCCTTCTCGGCTCTTAACTCTTCGGCCGCCTTCATAGCAGCCGCATTACTACTTCTAGCTTGTTCTTTGGCTCGGGCAAGCTCCGCCTGAAGGGTCTCCACGGTGGCAGATCCATCTCTAGTCACAACATATTAAAGATACTGGCATCATGCTGCTCTTACTATGTGACATTCACCAGAAAACATTACTTACCCTGTGCCTCGTCAAGCCGCTTGTTAACAAGCTCGATGTCGGCATCTGCCGCATCCAGTTGCCGCTTTAGTTCGGCAAACTCATTAATCCGGCTAGCCACCGAAGCTTCCACCACCTGCACATAAAGGCGGTTTGGTTATTACCTGGGACTACGATCCTCTGTTCGCCGCCGTTCTCGACGACAACCAGAGTCTCAGGGGCTACTATCTACACATGGCACACCTAAAAATGTGCGGTACTATCAAAAAGTATATCATTTCACGTACCTCAAAGCCCGTCAGTAGACTCATAAAGGCTTCATGCAATCCGCTTTCAGCGGACGAAATTCTTTCCATCACCGTACCCATTAACATACGGTGTTCTTCTGAGATGGCCGCTCGCTCCAACAACTCCCTCAGTATGTGTGACCACATACCAAATGGTGCCAGACTCTTTTGTTTGCTTTCTTCAAGAGCCGGACGCTGGGGACTTCAGGTGACTATAGGATTATCTTTTGACCTCACCAGATTCGGAGAGGCCCTCCGTGACGACACTTCAAGGTCGCCCGCTTCTTGAGTGGGGGAGTCCGGGGAGGCGTTTCGCTCTCCATCATCTCCGGAAGAAGATCCCCCGAAGACGAGCTCTGCTGAGAAGGGCTAAGATCCGAACTGCAAGATAAACGCTTCGGTTATTTTCCTCACAGGTAAGGTAGTGTATCTCCACTATTAAATTACTTTTTGATTACTTACAGCTTGTTAGAGGGCAGATCCCCGCGCGGACTTTGTGCGGCAAGAGCACCCTCCAACGCAGGACCCTCTAGTGGAGACTTCTTCTCCCGCTTGGAAACCTTGGTTTCCGGATCTTCAGGGGTAGTCCTTTTCCTTCCCCGGGGTGAGAGAATGTCAGATTCCTCCCCTTGGTTATCCTCCCTCACGGAGGCGCCCGTTCCCTCGGTTAGAATAGGTAGCGGTGGAGGCCCGCTTTCGCCCTCTTTATTCCCCCCCTTTATCTTCCTGTGAGGGCTCCGGGCAAGGTGCTAGCTTGAGCATCTTTTCCAGTACCGGATTTTCCAAACCCTCAAGAAGGGGGGCCGAACACCGAATCATCTTCTCCTTTGATAGCCAGTCCTGGTCAAAGAGCAATTTCTCAGAATGACGTCATGATAAATGATAGACGGTGTGTTCAGCTAGAGGATTACTTACTTGGTCGGCGGTACAGTTGCTGCTCAGGCCCACGTCTTCGGTAGTATCCGGACACTCTATTTGGGGTCCAAAGAATGATTTATACATCTCCTTGTGCGTCAGGCCGAGGAAATTCTGAATAGTGCGCGGTCCTTCTGGGTTGAACTCCCACATGCGGAGGGGCCGGCGTTTGCATGGCTGGATTCGTCGAACCAGCATGACTTGCATTACCATAATCAAACTGAAATCTCCTCCGAAGAGATCTTGAATGCGGCTCTGTAGTACAAGCACATCCTTGGCTGGACCCCATCTCAGCCCTCTGCTAATCCATGACATCAGTTGTGGTGGAGGGCCTGAGCGGAAAGCAGGGGCAGCCGCCCACATGGCACTTCTGGGAGCTGTGATGTAAAACCACTCCCGTTGCCATAATCCGGACACCTCTGGAAAGGAACCTTTTGGCCATGGAGCTCCTGCTATCTTGCTTATTAATGTGCCTCCGCACGCTGCATACTGCCCTTCGACCGTCTTCGGCTTCACGTCAAAGGTCTTGAGCCACAGGCCAAAGTGAGGGGCAATGCAGAGGAAGGCCTCACACACGACAATAAATGCCGAGATGTGGAGAGAGGAGTACAGGGCTAGATCATGGAAATCTAGCCATTAATAAAACATCAACCCCCTAACGAAGGGATACAAAGTAAGGCCTAGACCTCGAAGGAAGTGGGATATGAACACGATGTCTTCGTTGGGTTCAGGAGTAGGGATGACCTGCCCTCGGGTAGGTAGCCAATGCGAAACCTCAGCGGTCAGGTATCTGGCCACCCTCAACTTCTTGATATCTTCTTCTGTAATGGAGGAGGGCATCCACCTACCTTGAAGGCTAGATCTGGACATGATTGAAGGTCCGAAGCACCTGACCTAGGCTTTGGGTGTTAGAACTCAAGGCGGGGGAAGGATTCGATTGAGCACGGGAGGGAAAAAAGTAAAAGCCTTGTCCCTTTATAAAGAGGGTGAATATCAAGCGTCCTCTCAATAGCCGTTTGGGACTTGCCTATAATCTAGGAGTCCTAGACACAGTTGGATTACCCACGACCATATTGATGAGAATCCCGTAATTAGGGGAACACAATCTCTACTTTGACAAGATGTGTCAAGAAACCGCCTCGCATTATGTGTGGAGCTGGTTGAAGAAAAGGGGTTCGAATAATCACCGAGCCATGGCATAATGTCAGCAGATTAAGATTTGTGGAAATATTATTCTCTCTACGATGGTATGTGGAACTTATTTTGCAGGGTCAGACACTATCCTTGGATTCAAATTCTTCCGTGGTTTATTTGGAGGAGGAACCCGCCTTGCAATACCGAAGACAATACTGCGCACTGGACTCATCATCATTGGAGCCTGGTTCAGGGGCTACTGAGGGAGTCCTGGATTAGGGGGTCTCCGGACAGCCGGACTATATCTTTCGGCCGAACTGTTAGACTATGAAGATACAAGATTGAAGACTCCGTATCATGTCTGGGTGGGACAATACTTGGCGTAGAAGGCAAGCTAGGCAATACGGATATGTGTATCTCCTCCTTTGTAACCGACCTTGTGTAACCCTAGCCCTTTCCGGTGTCTATATAAGCCGGAGGGTTTTAGTCCGTAGGACAACATACAAACATACAATCATACCATTTGCTATATTATATTCTGTTTTGGACATTATTGGGCTTTATTATTCACTTTTATATTATTTTTGGGACTAACCTATTAACTGGAGGCCCAACCCAGAATTGTTGTTTATTGCCTATTTTAGGGTTTCACAGAAAAATAATATCAAACGGAGTCCAAACGGAATGAAACCTTCGGGAACGTGATTTTCGGAACGAACATGATCCAGGAGACTTGGACCATACGTCAAGCAACCAATAGGGAAGCCACGACATAGGGGGCGCGCCTACCCCCTGGGCCCTCCACCATCGTGGGCCCCCTATTGCTCCACCGACGTACTCCTTCCTCCTATATATACCTACGTACCCCCAAACGATCAGATACGGATCCAAAACCCTAATTCCACTGCCATAACTTTCTGTATCCACGAGATCCCATCTTGGGGCCTGTTCCGGAGCTCCGCTGGAGGGGGCATCGATCATGGAGGGCTTCTACATCAACACCATAGCCCTTCCGATGAAGTGTGAGTAGTTTACCTCAGACCTTTGGGTCCATAGTTATTAGCTAGATGGCTTCTTCTCTCTTTTTGGATCTCAATACAAAGTTCTCCCCCTCTCTTGTGGAGATCTATTCAATGTAATCTTATTTTGCGGTGTCCTTCTTGAGGCCGATGAATTGTGGGTTTATGATCAAGTTTATCTATGAACATTATTTGAATCTTCTCTGAATTCTTTTATGTATGATTGGTTATCTTTGCAAGTCTCTTTGAATTATCAGTTTGGTTTGGCCTACTAGATTGATCTTTCTTGCAATGGGAGAAGTTCTTAGCTTTGGGTTCAATCTTGCGGTGATCTTTCCCAGTGACAGTAGGGGCAGCAAGGCACGTATTGTATTGTTGCCATCGAGGATAACAAGATGGTTTTTTTATGATATTGCATGAATTTATCCCTCTACATCATGTCATCTTGCTTAAAGCGTTATTTTGTTCTTATGAACTTAATACTCTAGATGCATGCTGGATAACGGTCGATGTGTGGAGTAATGGTAGTAGATGGAGGCAGGAGTCGGTCTACTTGTCTCAGACGTGATGCCTATATACATGATCATACCTAGATATTCTCATAACTATGCTCAATTTTGTCAATTGGTCAACAGTAATTTGTTCACCCACCATAAAATACTTATGCTCTTGAGAGAAGCCACTAGTGAAACCTATGGCCCCCGGGTCTATCTTCCATCATATTAATCTTCCAACACTTAGTTATTATCATTGCATTTTATTTTACTTTGCATCTTTATCATAAAAATACCAAAAATATTATCTTATCATATCTATCAGATCTCACTCTCGTAAGTGACCGTGTATGGATTGACAACCCCTTATCGTGTTGATTGCGAGGATTTATTTGTTTTGTGTAGGTGCGAGGGACTCACGCGTAGCCTCCTACTGAATTGATACCTTGGTTCTCAAAAACTGAGGGAAATACTTACGCTACTTTGCTGCATCACCCTTTCCTCTTCAAGGGAAAACCAACGCAGTGCTCAAGAGGTAGCAAGAAGGATTTCTAGCACCATTGCCGGGGAGCTCTGCGCAAAAGTCAACATACCAAGTACCCATCACAAACCCTTATCTCCCGCATTACATTATTTGCCATTTGCCTCTCGTTTTTCTCTCCCCCACTTCACCCTTGCCATTTTATTCGCCCTTCTTCTGTTCATCTTTTTGTTTGCTTTTATGTCTTACTTGGCTCGTTTGCTCGTTTGGTTGGAATAATTCTTTATTTATTATTAAACAGAGAACCTAAGATCTATGGATCCTCATCCGCTTGCTAATCTTTTTAAGAGATCCAATTATGATGAACCAATTGCTAGTGAGTTTTGTGCACTAGATTATCTTTATGAAGTTTTGCTTGAAATTCGTGAATCTAAAAATTGTGATGAAGTACTTTATGGAGTGATTCACGATGGATATTTGAATAGAAAGCATGATTGCAATGATGATAGTATAAATTCTATCAACTATGCTTATAATATGCAAAACCCTAAGCTTGGGGATGCTAGTTTTGCTATGTCCTCTACTTGTTGCAATGATCATGATTGGGGTGATTCTTATTTTGATCTTGAAATTTATTTACTCCCCATGATGAATATGAGATTGATAATAGTGTTTGCAATAATACTAAAAGTGGGTTTGGAAGACTGTCAACTTTAGATCCCACACATTTGGATAATGTTCAATCTTATGAAGTTTTTGATAAAAGTGGGTTAGAAGAGGTCATGACTTTAGTTAATGTTAATCCCACTATTTTGGAAGAGTTTCAACTTTGCATGCATGTGGATCGTGTTGAAAATATTTTATGTGATAGCAATTTTTTTGAATTTGCTTATGATCCCACATGTAATTATTATGAGAGAGGAAAATATGGTGGTAGAAATTTTCATGTTACTAAATTACCTCTCATTATGTCGAGATTGCTATTGTTTCTTTCCGCTTCCTTGCATATGCTAGTTTTTGCTTGCCTTGATAATTTGTTTGCCTATAAGATGCCTGTTTGTCACGTGTTTTATGATGCTCTCTTTGTGCTTCAATTCTTGTCTTTCATGTGAGCATCATTGAAATATTATGCCTAGCTATAAGGCTTTAAAGAAAAGCGCTTGTTGGGAGAAAACCCAATATTTTTCCTTTATGTTATTTAATAAATAATTTATCTAGCCTCTGTTTTGGTTGTGTTTTTTTTGTTTAATTAGTGTTTGCGCCAAGTAGAACCGTTGGTAAGACTTGGGGAAAGTCTTGTTAATCTTGCTGTAAAAAAACAGAAACTTTAGTGCTCACGAGAACTGCTGCCATTTTTATTTGGAAAGTGAGATTTAGTTAATTATTTTTGAAGATGGTTAATAGCTAAATTCCTCATGTCCATAAATTTATTTTATAATTTTTGGGGCTCCAGATCTTGCGCTAGCTACAGATTACTACAGACTGTTATGTTTTGACAGATTCTGTTTTTTCGTGTGTTGTTTGCTTATTTTGATGAATCTATGGCTAGTAAAATAGTTTATAAACCATAGAGAAGTTGGAATACAGTAGGTTTAACACCAATATAAATAAATAATGAGTTCATTACAGTACCTTGAAGTGGTCTTTTGTTTTCTTTCGCTAAAGGAGCTCACAAGATTTTCTACTTTAAGTTTTGTGTTGTGAAGTTTTCAAGTTTTGGGTAAGGATTTGATGGATTATGGAACAAGGAGTGGCAAGAGACTAAGCTTGAGGATGACCATGTCACCTCCAATATAATCTAAGGACCCCTAAAAGCCAAAGCTTGGGGATGCCCCGGAAGGCATCCCCTCTTTCGTCTACTTCTATCGGTAACTTTACTTGGAGCTATATTTTTATTTACCACATGATATGTGTTTTTCTTGGAGCGTCTTGTATTATTTGAGTCTTTATTTTTTAGTTTTCCACAATCATCCTTGCTGCACACACCTTTTTGAGAGAGAGACACATGATTCGGAAATTATTAGAATACTCTATGTGCTTCACTTATATCTTTTGAGTTATATAGTTTTTGCTCTAGTGCTTCACTTATATCTTTTAGAGCACGTCTGTGGATTTGTTTTATAGAAACCATTGTTCTCTCATGCTTCACTTAGATTATTTTGATAGTCCTACAAAACAGCATGGTAATTTGCTTTAAGTATTTGAGGCATTCAAGATTAATAAATAAAATTTTCTTATGAGTGTGTTGAATACTATGAGAAGTTCGAAACTTGATAATTGTTTTGAGATATGGAGATGGTGATATTAGAGTTGTGCTAGTTGAGTAGTTGTGAATTTGAGAAATGCTTGTGTTGAATTTCAAAATAACATGGCCAAAGAAAGTTATCCCTACAAAATCATATAGTCTGGCTATGCTTCTCACAATAACATGGCTAAAGAAAGTTATCCCTATAAAATCATATAGTCTGGCTACAAAATCATATAGTTAGTATGCTTGAAGTATTATTATTTCTATGTCAATATTAAACTTTTGTCTTGAATCTTTTGAACCTGAATATTCATACCACAATTAAGAGAATTACATTGAAATTATGCCGAGTAGCATTCCACATCAAAAATTCTGTTTTTATCATTTACCTACTCGAGGACGAGCAGGAATTAAGCTTGGGGATGCTTGATACGTCTCCAACGTATTTATAATTTTTTATTGTTCCATGCTATATTATATTCTATTTTGGACATTATTGGGCTTTATTATTCACTTTTATATTATTTTTGGGACTAACCTATTAACCGGAGGCCCAGCCCAGAATTGCTGTTTTTTGCCTATTTTAGGCTTTCACAGAAAAAGAATATCAAACGGAGTCCAAACGGAGTGAAACCTTCAGGAACGTGATTTTCGGAACGAACATGATCCAGGAGACTTGGACCCTACGTCAAGCAACCAATAGGGAAGCCACGAGTGATGGGGAACGTTGCAGAAAACAAAAATTTTCCTACTCGTTTCACCAAGATCATCTAGGAGTTCATCTAGCAACGAGTCACGAGATGCATCTACATACCTTAGTAGATCGCGAGCGGAAGCGTTCGTTAGAACGAGGTTGTAGTAGTCGTACACGACGTGATCCAAATCACCGATGACCAGCGCCGAACGGACGGCACCTCCGCGTTCAACACACGTACGGAACGGGAGACGTCTCCTCCTTCTTGATCCAGCAAGGGGGAAGGAGAGGTTGATGATGATCCAGCAGCACGACGGCGTGGTGGTGGATGCAGGGCGTCACGACAGCAGGGCTTCGCCGTGTACTACGAGAAAGGGAGAAGTAACAGGGAGAGAGGGAATCACCAAAAGCGTGGGGATCAAGTCCCTCCTCTCCCCCACTATATATAGGGGTCCCAAGGGGGGGGGGCGCCGGCCCTGGTAGATGGCATCTACCAGGGGGGGCGGCGGCCAGGGGTGGGGGGCTTGCCCCCCAAGCAAGGGGGCGCCCCCCTTAGGGTTCCCCCCCAACCCTAGGCGCATGGGCCCTTGGGGGGGTGGCGCCCCAGCCCACTAAGGGCTGGGTTCCCTCCTATTTCAGCCCATGGGGCCCTCCGGGATAGGTGGCCCCACCCGGTGGACCCCCGGGACCCTTCCGGTGGTCCCGGTACAATACCGGGTACCCCGAAACTTGTCCCGATGGCCGAAACTGCACATCCTATATATAATTCTTTACCTCCGGACCATTCCGTAACTCCTCGTGACGTCCTGGATCTCATCCGGGACCCCGAACAACATTCGGGTTACTGCATATACTTATCTTCACAACCCTAGCGTCACCGAACCTTAAGTGTGTAGACCCTACGGGTTCGGGAGACAAGCAGACATGACCGAGACGACTCTCCGGTCAATAGCCAACAGCGGGATTTGGATACCCATGTTGGCTCCCACATGCTGCACGATGATCTCATCGGATGAACCACGATGTCGAGGATTCAATCAACCCCGTATGCAATTCCCTTTGCCAATCGATATATTACTTGCCCGAGATTCGATCGTCGGTATCCCAATACCTCGTTCAATCTTGTTACCGGCAAGTCACTTTACTCGTACCGTAATGCATGATCCCGTGACCAGACACTTGGTCACTTTGAGCTCATTATGATGATGCATTACCGAGTGGGCCCAGTGATACCTCTCCGTCATACGGAGTGACAAATCCCAGTCTTGATCCGTGTCAACCCAACAGACACTTTCGGAGATACCCGTAGTATACCTTTATAGTCACCCAGTTACGTTGTGACGTTTGGTACACCCAAAGCACTCCTATGGTATACGGGAGTTACACGATCTCATGGTCTAAGGGAAAGATACTTGACATTGCAAAACTCTAGCAAACGAACTATACGATCTTTATGCTATGTTTAGGATTGGGTCTTGTCCATCACATCATTCTCCTAATGATGTGATCTCGTTATCCATGACATCTTATGTCCATAGCCAGGAAACCATGACTATCTGTTGATTAACGAGCTAGTCAACTAGAGGCTCACTAGGGACATGTTGGTGTCTGTTATTCACGCAAGTACTATGATTTCCGGATAATACAATTATAGCATGAATAAAGACAGTTATCATGAACAAGGAAATATAATAATAATGCTTTTATTATTGCCTCTAGGGCATATTTCCAACAGTCTCCCACTTGCACTAGAGTCAATAATCTAGTTACATTGTGATGAATCGAACACCCATGGAATTCTGGTGTTGATCATGTTTTGCCCTAGGGAGAGGTTTAGTCAACGGATCTGCTACATTCAGGTCCGTATGTACTTTACAAATATCTATGTCTCCATCCTGAACATTTTCACAAATGGAGTTGAAGCGACGCTTGATGTGCCTTGTCTTCTTGTGAAACCTGGGCTCCTTGGCAAGTGCAATAGCTCCAGTGTTGTCACAGAAGAGCTTGATCGGCCCCGACGCATTGGGTATGACTCCGAGGTCGGTGATGAACTCCTTCACCCAAATTGCTTCATGCGCTGCCTCCAAGGCTGCCATGTACTCCGCTTCACATGTAGATCCCGCCACGACGCTTTGCTTGCAACTGCACCAGCTTACTGCCCCACCATTCAAAATATACACGTATCCGGTTTGTGACTTTGAGTCATCCAGATCTGTGTCGAAGCTAGCGTCGACGTAACCCTTTACGATGAGCTCTTCGTCACCTCCATAAACGAGAAACATCTCCTTAGTCCTTTTCAGGTACTTCAGGATATTCTTGACCGCTGTCCAGTGTTCCTTGCCGGGATTACTTTGGTACCTTCCTACCAAACTTACGGCAAGGTTTACATCAGGTCTGGTACACAGCATGGCATACATAATAGAACTTATGGCTGAGGCATAGGGGATGACACTCATCTCTTCTATTTCTTCTGCCGTGGTCGGACTTTGAGCCGAGCTCAATTTCATACCTTGTAACACAGGCAAGAACCCCTTCTTAGATTGATCCATATTGAACTTCTTCAATATCTTATCAAGGTATGTACTTTGTGAAAGACCTATGAGGCGTCTCGATCTATCTCTATAGATTTTGATGCCTCATATATAAGCAGCTTCTCCAAGGTCCTTCATTGAAAAACTCTTATTCAAGTAGGCCTTAATGCTGTCCAAGAGTTCTATATCATTTCCCATCAAAAGTATGTCATCTACATATAATATGAGAAATTCTACAGAGCTCCCACTCACTTTCTTGTAAACGCAGGCTTCTCCATAATTCTGCGTAAACCCAAACGCTTTGATCATCTCATCAAAGCGAATATTCCAACTCCGAGATGCTTGCACCAGCCCATAAATCGAGCGTTGGAGCTTGCACACCTTGTCCGCATTCTTAGGATCGACAAAACCTTCCGGCTGCATCATATACAATTCTTCCTTAAGGAAACCATTAAGGAATGCTGTTTTGACGTCCATTTGCCATATTTCATAATCGCAAAACGCGGCAATTGCTAACATGATTCGGACGGACTTTAGCTTCTCTACCGGTGAGAAAGTCTCATCGTAGTCAACCCCTTGAACTTGTCGATAACCCTTAGCGACAAGCCGAGCTTTATAGATGGTCACGTTACCATCCGCGTCTGTCTTCTTCTTAAAGATCCATTTATTTTCTATGGCTCGCCTTTCAACGGGCAAGTCAGTCAAAGTCCATACTTCGTTTTCATACATGGATCCTATCTCGGATTTCATGGCTTCTAGCCATTTGTCGGAATCCGGGCCCGCCATCGCTTCTTCATAGTTCGAAGGTTCATCGTTGTCTAACAACATGATCTCCAAGACAGGGTTGCCGTACCACTCTGGTGCGGAACGTGTCCTTGTGGACCTTCGAATTTCAGTAGGAGCTTGATCAGAAGTATCTTGATCATTATCATTAACTTCCTCTCTAGTCGGTGCTGGCACCTCAGGAACATTTTCTTGAGTTGCGCCATTTTCCGGTTCAAGAGGTAATACTTCATCAAGTTCTACTTTCCTCCCACTTACTTCTTTCGAGAGAAACTCTTTCTCTAGAAAGGATCCATTCTTGGCAACAAAGATCTTGCCTTCGGATCTGAGGTAGAAGGTATACCCAATAGTTTCTTTTGGGTATCCTATGAAGCCGCATTTTTCCGACTTGGGTTCGAGCTTTTCAGGTTGAAGTTTCTTGACATAAGCATCGCATCCCCAAACTTTTAGAAACGACAGCTTAGGTTTCTTTCCAAACCATAATTCATACGGTGTCGTCTCAACGGATTTCGACGGAGCCCTATTTAAAGTGAATGCGGCAGTCTCTAAAGCATAGCCCCAAAAAGATAGCGGTAAATCGGTAAGAGACATCATAGACCGCACCATATCTAATAGAGTGCGATTACGACGTTCGGACACACCGTTTCGCTGAGGTGTTCCAGGCGGCGTGAGTTGTGAAACTATTCCACATTTTCTTAAGTGTGTGCCAAACTCGTGACTCAAGTATTCTCCTCCACGATCTGATCGTAGAAACTTGATTTTTCTGTCACGTTGATTCTCGACCTCACTCTGAAATTCCTTGAACTTTTCAAAGGTTTCAGACTTGTGCTTCATTAAGTAAATATATCCATATCTACTCAAATCATCAGTGAGGGTGAGAACATAACGATAGCCACCGCGAGCCTCAACACTCATTGGACCGCACACATCGGTATGTATGATTTCCAACAAGTTGGTTGCTCGCTCCATTGTTCCTGAGAACGGAGTCTTGGTCATTTTACCCATAAGGCATGGTTCGCATGTGTCAAATGATTCATAATCAAGAGACTCTAAAAGTCCATCTTTATCGAGCTTCTTCATGCGTTTGACACCTATGTGACCAAGGCGGCAGTGCCACAAGTATGTGGGACTATCATTATCAAACTTGCATCTTTTGGCACTCACATTATGAACGTGTGTAGTATTACGTTCGAGATTCATAAAGAATAAACCATTCACCATAGGAGCATGACCATAAAACATATCTCTCATATAAATAGAACAACCATTATTCTCCGATTTAAATGAGTAGCCATCTCGAATCAAACGAGATCCCGATACAATGTTCATGCTCAAAGCTGGTACTAAATAACAATTATTAAGGTTTAAAACTAATCCCGAAGGTAAATGTAGAGGTAGCGTGCCGACGGCGATCACATTGACCTTGGAACCATTCCCAACGCGCATCGTCACCTCGTCCTTTGCTAGTTTCCGCTTATTCTGCAGCCCCTGCTTTGAGTTACAAATGTGAGCAACTGCACCGGTATCAAATACCCAGGGCTACTACGGACACTAGTAAGGTACACATCAATTACATGTATATCACATATACCTTTTGTTTTGCCGGCCTTCTTGTCTGCTAAGTATTTAGGGCAGTTCCGCTTCTAGTGACCGCTTCCCTTGCAATAAAAGCACTCAGTCTCGGGCTTGGGTCCATTCTTTGGCTTCTTCCCAGCAGCTTGCTTGCCGGGCGCGGCAACTTCCTTGCCGTCCTTCTTGAAGGCTTTCTTACCCTTGCCCTTCTTGAACTTAGTGGTTTTATTGACCATCAACACTTGATGTTCCTTCTTGACTTCTACCTCCGCTGATTTCAGCATTGCAAACAACTCAGGAATGGTCTTTCGCATCCCCTGCATGTTGAAGTTCATCACAAAGCTCTTGTAGCTTGGTGGAAGCGACTGGAGGATTCTGTCAATGACCGCATCATCCGGGAGATTAACTCCCAGCTGAGTCAAGCGGTTATGTAATCCAGACATAGTGAGTATGTGCTCACTGACAGAACTGTTTTCCTCCATCTTACAGCTGAAGAACTTGTCGGAGACTTCATATCTCTCGATCCGGGCATGAGCTTGGAAAACCATTTTCAGCTCTTCGAACATCTCATATGCTCCATGTCTCTCAAAACGCTTTTGGAGCCCCGGTTCTAAACTGTAAAGCATGCCGCACTGAACGAGGGAGTAGTCGTCAACACGTGTCTGCCAAGCGTTCATAACGTCTTGGTTCTGTGGGACGGGAGCTTCACCTAGCGGTGCTTGTAGGACGTAATCTTTCTTGGCAGCTATGAGGATGATCCTCAGGTTCCGGACCCAGTCCATATAGTTGCTTGGTTTTCAGCTTGGTTTTCTCTAGGAACGCGTTGAAGTTGAGGACTACGTGGGCCATTTGATCTACAAGACATATTGTAAAATATTTTAGACTAAGTTCATGATAATTAAGTTCATCAAATCAAATTATTTATGAACTCCCACTTAGATTGGACATCCCTCTAGTCATCTAAGTATTACATGATCCGAGTTAACTAGGCCGTGTCCGATCATCACGTGAGACGGACTAGTCAACATCGGTGAACATCTTCATGTTGATCGTATCTTCCATACAACTCATGCTCGACCTTTCGGTCTTATATGTTCCGAGGCCATGTCTGTACATGCTAGGCTCGTCAAGTCAACCTAAGTGTTTGCATGTGTAAATCTGTCTTACACCTGTTGTATGTGAACGTCTGAATAAAACACCCGATCATCACGTGGTGTTTTGAAACAGCGAACTGTCGCAACGGCGCACAGTTAGGGGGAACACTTCTTGAAATTAATATGAGGGATCATCTTATTTACTACCGTCGTTCTAAGTAAACAAGATGCAAAACATGATAAACATCACATGCAATCAAATAATAAACGTGACATGATATGGCCAATATCACATAGCTCCTTTGATCTCCATCTTGGGGCTCCATGATCATCCTGTCACCGGCATGACACCATGATCTCCATCATCATGATCTCCATCATCGTGCCTCCATGAAGTTGCTTGCCAACTATTACTTCTACTACTACGGCTAACGCGTTTAGCAATAAAGTAAAGTAATTTACATGGCGTTTCTCAATGACACGCAGGTCATATAAAAGAATAAAGACAACTCCTATGGCTCCTGCCGGTTGTCATACTCATCGACATGCAAGTCGTGATTCCTATTACAATAGCATGAACATCTCATACATCACATATAGATCATTCATCATTCATCACAACTTTGGCCATATCATATCACAATCACTTGCTGCAAAAACAAGTTAGACGTCCTCTAATTGTTGTTGCAAGTTTTACGTGGCTGAATTAGGGTTCTAGCAAGAACGTTTTCTTACCTACGTGAAAGCCACAACGTGATTTGTCAACTTCTATTTACCCTTCATAAGGACCCTGTTCATCGAATCCGCTCCAACTAAAGTAGGAGAGACAGACACCCGCCAGCCACCTTATGCAACTAGTGCATGTTAGTCGGTGGAACCGGTCTCACGTAAGCGTACGTGTAAGGTTGGTCCGGGCCGCTTCATCCCACAATACCGCTGAAGCAAGAAAAGACTAGTAGCGGCAAGAAAGTTGACAAATCCACGCCCACAACAAATTGTGTTCTACTCGCGCAAGAAGAACTACGCATAGACCTAGCTCATGATGCCACTAATGGGGAACGTTGCAGAAAACAAAAATTTTCCTACTCGTTTCACCAAGATCATCTAGGAGTTCATCTAGCAACGAGTCACGAGATGCATCTACATACCTTAGTAGATCGCGAGCGGAAGCGTTCGTTAGAACGAGGTTGTAGTAGTCGTACATGACGTGATCCAAATCACCGATGACCAGCGCTGAACGGACGGCACCTCCGCGTTCAACACACGTACGGAACGGGAGACGTCTCCTCCTTCTTGATCCAGCAAGGGGGAAGGAGAGGTTGATGATGATCCAGCAGCACGACGGCGTGGTGGTGGATGCAGGGCGTCACGACAGCAGGGCTTCGCCGTGTACTACGAGAAAGGGAGAAGTAACAGGGAGAGAGGGAATCACCAAAAGCGTGGGGATCAAGTCCCTCCTCTCCCCCACTATATATAGGGGTGCCAAGGGGGGGCGCCGGCCCTGGTAGATGGCATCTACCAGGGGGGGCGGCGGCCAGGGGTGGGGGGCTTGCCCCCCAAGCAAGGGGGCGCCCCCCTTAGGGTTCCCCCCAACCCTAGGCGCATGGGCCCTTGGGGGGGTGGCGCCCCAGCCCACTAAGGGCTGGGTTCCCTCCTATTTCAGCCCATGGGGCCCTCCGGGATAGGTGGCCCCACCCGGTGGACCCCCGGGACCCTTCCGGTGGTCCTGGTACAATACCGGGTACCCCGAAACTTGTCCCGATGGCCGAAACTGCACATCCTATATATAATTCTTTACCTCCGGACCATTCCGGAACTCCTCGTGACGTCCTGGATCTCATCCGGGACCCCGAATAACATTCGGGTTACTGCATATACTTATCTTCACAACCCTAGCGTCACCGAACCTTAAGTGTGTAGACCCTACGGGTTCGGGAGACAAGCAGACATGACCGAGACGACTCTCCGGTCAATAACCAACAGCGGGATCTGGATACCCATGTTGGCTCCCACATGCTCCACGATGATCTCATCGGATGAACCACGATGTCGAGGATTCAATCAACCCCGTATGCAATTCCCTTTGCCAATCGATATATTACTTGCCCGAGATTCGATCGTCGGTATCCCAATACCTCGTTCAATCTCGTTACCGGCAAGTCACTTTACTCGTACCGTAATGCATGATCCCGTGACCAGACACTTGGTCACTTTGAGCTCATTATGATGATGCATTACCGAGTGGGCCCAGTGATACCTCTCCGTCATACGGAGTGACAAATCCCAGTCTTGATCCGTGTCAACCCAACAGACACTTTCGGAGATACCCGTAGTATACCTTTATAGTCACCCAGTTACGTTGTGACGTTAGGTACACCCAAAGCACTCCTACGATATCCGGGAGTTACACGATCTCATGGTCTAAGGGAAAGATACTTGACATTGCAAAACTCTAGCAAACGAACCATACGATCTTTATGCTATGTTTAGGATTGGGTCTTGTCCATCACATCATTCTCCTAATGATGTGATCTCGTTATCCATGACATCTTATGTCCATAGCCAGGAAACCATGACTATCTGTTGATTAACGAGCTAGTCAACTAGAGGCTCACTAGGGACATGTTGGTGTCTGTTATTCACGCAAGTACTATGATTTCCGGATAATACAATTATAGCATGAATAAAGACAGTTATCATGAACAAGGAAATATAATAATAATGCTTTTATTATTGCCTCTAGGGCATATTTCCAACAACGAGGTAGGGTGGCGCCTACCCCCCTGGGCTCGCCCTCCACCCTTGTGGCCCCCTGTTGCTCCACCGATGCACTCCTTCCTCCTATATATACCTATGTACCCCCAAACGATCAGATACGGAGCCAAAACCCTAATTCCACCGCCGTAACTTTCTGTATCCACGAGATCCCATCTTGGGGCCTGTTCCAGAGCTCCGCCGGAGGGGGCATCGATCACGGAGGGCTTCTACATCAACACCATAGCCCTTCCAATGAAGTGTGAGTAGTTTACCTCAGACCTTCGGGTCCATAGTTATTAGATAGATGGCTTCTTCTCTCTTTTTGGATCTCAATACAAAGTTCTCCCCATCTCTTGTGGAGATCTATTCGATGTAATCTTCTTTTGCGGTGTGTTTGTTGAGACCAATGAATTGTGGGTTTATGATCAAGTTTATCTATGAAAAATATTTGAATCTTCTCTGAATTCTTTTATGTATGATTGGTTATCTTTGCAAGTCTCTTCGAATTATCAGTTTGGTTTGGCCTACTAGATTGATCTTTCTTGCAATGGGAGAAGTGCTTAGCTTTGGGTTCAATCTTGTGGTGTCCTTTCCCAGTGACAGTAGGGGCAGCAAAGCACGTATTGTATTTTTGCCATCGAGGATAAAAATATGGGTTTTTTTTATCATATTGCATGAATTTATCCCTCTACATCATGTCATCTTTCTTAAAGCGTTAGTCTGTTCTTATGAACTTAATACTCTAGATGCATGCTGGATAGCGGTCGATGTGTGGAGTAATAGTAGTAGATGCAGGCAGGAGTCGGTCTACTTGTCTTGGACATGATGCCTATATACATGATCATACCTAGAATTCTCATAACTATGCTCAATTCTGTCAATTGCTCAACAGTAATTTGTTCACCCACCGTAAAATACTGATGCTCTTGAGAGAAGCCACTAGTGAAACCTATGGCCCCCGGGTCTATCTTCCATCATATTAATCTTCCAACACTTAGTTATTTTCATTGCCTTTTATTTTACTTTGCATCTTTATCATAAAAATACCAAAAATATTATCTTATCATATCTATCAGATCTCACTCTCATAAGTGACCATGTAGGGATTGACAACCCCTTATCGCGTTGGTTGCGAGGATTTATTTGTTTTGTGTAGGTGTGAGGGACTCGCGTGTAGCCTCCTACTAGATTGATACCCTAGTTCTCAAAAACTGAGGGAAATACTTACGCTACTTTGTTGCATCACCCTTTCCTCTTCAAGGGAAAACCAACGCAGTGCTCAAGAGGTAGCAAGAGGTAGCAATCATGGAAGACTATATGATAGTTGAGTATGTGGGATTTGCTAAATCAAAGCTCTTACATAGACCCTTCCCAAGAATAAGATGAATTGCAATTGTTTGATGACTGAGAACCTAGTTTGTTAGTTTTCAAGAAAGTTTATGATCTATGCTTTAACATGTGAATAGCTTGTTACTTGATCATGAGAAGCTTTATGATATGAGCTACTGTTATGATATATAATGATGCTAGAAAAAGTGACTAAAATTATCATTGATCAAACTTGTGCATTTGCTAGCATTCACACATCATAAATTATTTCTTTTATCATTTACCTACTCGAGGACGAGCAGGAATTAAGCTTGGGGATGCTGATACGTCTCCAACATATCTATAATTTATGAAGTATTCATGTCATGTTTACAACAATTTTATATGATTTTGGTATGATTTGATTAGAACTAACCCGGACTGACGTTGTTTTCAATAGAACTACCGTGGTGTCGTTTTTTGTGCAGAAATAGAAGTTCTCGGAATGAGTTGAAAATTTACGGAGAATATTTTTGAAAATATAAAAAATACTGGAATGAAAAGATATCAGAGAAGAGTCCCGAGGCCACCACAAGGGTGGGGGCGCGCCCCCTGCCTTATGATCGCCTCGTGGGCCCCCTTGACTTATCCCCGATGCCAATACCTCCTATAAATCCCAAAAACCCCAGAACAAAACCTAGATCGGGAGTTCTGCTGCCGCAAGCCTCCGTAGCCATGAAAACCAATCGGGAGCCCGTTCCTGCACCCTACCAGAGGGGGAAAGCATCACCGGTGGCCATCTTCATCATCCCGGCGCTCTCCATGACAAGGAGGGAGTAGTTCACCCTCGGGGCTGAGGGTATGTACTAGTCGCTATGTGTTTGATCTCTCTCTCTCTCTCGTGTTCTTGATTTGGCATGATCTTGATGTACCACGAGCTCTATTATTATAGTTGGATCATATGGTGTTTCTCCCCCTCTGCCTTCTTGTGATGAATTGAGTTTTACCTTTGAGGTTTCATTATTATCGGATTGAATACTATTATGGATTTGAGAACACTTGATGTATGTCTTGCGTGGGATACACGTGGTGACAATGGGGTGTTGTATTGATTCAATTCATGTATGTTTTGGCATTCAACTCGCGGATTCCCGAGGTGACATTGAGGTAATCTATTCATAGGGGTTGATGCACATTTTCGTCCTTGTTTCTCCTATAGGAATCTTGGGGCACTCTTTGAGGTTCTTTCTGTTGGATTGAATATTATGAATCTGAAGTTGTTTGATGCATATCGTATAATTGACCCACGGATACTTGTGGTGACATTGGAGTATCTTGGTGACATTAGGGTTGATTGATGTGTGTCATATGGTGTTATTTTACTATGAACTCTAGGGTTGTTTGTGACACTTATAGGAATAGCTCAATGGATTGATCCAAAAGAATAACTTTGAGGTGGTTTTGTACCCTACAAGCAATTTTCATCTTATGTTTGATACGTCTCCAACGTATCTATAATTTTTGATTGTTCCATGCTATTATATTATCTGTTTTGGATGTTTAATGGGCTTTAATATGCACTTTTATATTATTTTTGGGACTAACCTATTAACCGGAGGCCCAGTGTGAGTTTCTGTTTTTTTGCCTATTTCAGTGTTTCGCAGAAAAGGAATATCAAACGGAATCCAAATGGAACGAAACTTCTAGGAGGATCTTTCTTGGAACAAACGCAATCCAAGAGACTTGGAGTGGAAGTCAAAGATGCAACGAGGCGTCCACGAGGCAGGAGGGCGCGCCCAGGGGGTAGGCGCGCCCCCCACCCTCGTGGGCCCCTCGTAGCTCCAACGATGTACTTCTTTCGCCTATATATATATACTCTTATACCCTTAAAACATCTAGGGAAGCCACGAAACCACTTTCCACCACCGCAACCTTCTGTACCCGTGAGATCCCATTTGGGGACCTTTTTCAGCGATCTGCTGGAGGGGGAATCGATCACGGAGGGCGTCTACATCAACACCATAGCCTCTCCGATGATGTGTGAGTAGTTTACCACAAACCTTCGGGTCCATAGTTATTAGCTAGATGACTTCTTCTCTCTCTTTGGTTTTCAATTGCTCTGAATTCTTATAAAGTTCTCCTCAATGTTCTCCTCGATGTTCTTGGAGATCTATTCGATGTAATATTCTTCCGCGGTGTGTTTGCCAAGATCCGATGAATTGTGGATTTATGATCAAGTTTATCTATGAACAATATTTGGTTCTTCTCTGAATTCTTATATGCATGATTTGATATCTTTGCAAGTCTCTTCGAATTATCGGTTTAGTTTGGCCTACTAGATTGATCTTTCTTACAATGGGAGAAGTGCTTAGCTTTGGGTTCAATCTTGCGGTATCGTTTCCCAGTGACAGTAGGGGTAGCAAGGCACGTATTGTATTGTTGCCATCGAGGATAAAAAGATGGGGTTTATATCATATTGCTTGAGTTTATCCCTCTACATCATGTCATCTTGCCTAAAGCATTACTCTATTCTTATGAACTTAATACTCTAGATGCATGTTGGATAGCGGTAGATGTGTGGAGTAATAGTAGTAGATGCAGAATCGTTTCGGTCTACTTGACACGGACGTGATGCCTATATTCATGATCATGCCTAGATATTCTCATAACTATGCGCTTTTCTATCAATTGCTCGGCAGTAATTTGTTCACCCACCGTAATGTTGGAGAACGTAGCAGAAATTCAAAATTTTCCTACGTGTCACCAAGATCTATCTATGGAGAGACTAGCAACGAGGGGAAGGAGAGTGCATCAACATACCCTTGTAGATCACTAAGCGGAAGCGTTCAAGTGAACGGGGTGGATGGAGTCGTACTCGTCGTGATTCAAATCACCGATGACCAAGTGCCGAACGCACGGCACCTCCGCGTTCAACACACGTACAGCCCGGTGACGTCTCCCATGCCTTGATCCAGCAAGGAGAGAGGGAGAGGTTGAGGAAGACTTCATCCAACAGCAGCACAACGGCGTGGTGGTGGTGGTGGAGCGTGGCTATCCTGCAGGGCTTCGCCAAGCACCACAGAAGAGGAGGAAGAAGAGACGCAGGGCTGCACCAAGAGAGATTTAATCGCGTGTGTGGGCAGCCCCCTAGGCCTCATATATATAGGGAAGGGGAGGGCTGCGCCCCCTCTAGGGTTCCCACCCCTAGGGGGGGCAGCCCTAGATGGGGTCAAGGGTGGCAGCCAAGAGGGGGAGAGGAGAGGGAGGCGCCCCAATATGGGCCCTAAGGCCCATATCCCATTAGGGTTTGCCCCCTTTCCACCTCTTGGGCACCTTGGGCCCTTGTGGGAGGCGCACCAGCCCACTAAGGGGCTGGTCCCTCACCACTCTTAGCCCACGCAAGCCTCCGGGGTTGGTGGCCCCACTTGGTGGACCCCCGGGACCCTCCCGGTGGTCCCGGTACGTTACCGATAAACCCCGAAACTCTTCCGGTGACCAAAATAGGACTTCCCATATATAAATCTTTACCTCCGGACCATTCCAGAACTCCTCATGACGTCCGGGATCTCATCCGGGACTCCGAACAACATTCGGTAACCACATACAAACTTCCTTTATAACCCTAGCATCATCGAACCTTAAGTGTGTAGACCCTACGGGTTCGGGAGACATGCAGACATGACCGAGACGTTCTCCGGTCAATAACCAACAGCGGGATCTGGATACCCATGTTGGCTCCCACATGTTCCACGATGATCTCATCGGATGAACCACGATGTCAAGGACTTAATCAATCCCGTATATAATTCCCTTTGTCTATCGGTATGATACTTGCCCGAGATTCGATCGTCGGTATCCCGATACTTTGTTCAATCTCGTTACCGGCAAGTCTCTTTACTCGTTCCGTAACACACCATCCCGTGATCAACTCCTTGATCACATTGTGCACATTATGATGATGTCCTACCGAGTGGGCCCAGAGATACCTCTCCGTCACACGGAGTGACAAATCCCAGTCTCGATTCGTGCCAACCCAACAGACACTTTCGGAGATACCCGTAGTGTACCTTTATAGTCACCCAGTTACGTTGTGATGTTTGGCACACCCAAAGCACCCCTACGGTATCCGGGAGCTGCACAATCTCATGGTCTAAGGAAATGATACTTGACATTAGAAAAGCTTTAGCATACGAACTACACGATCTAGTGCTATGCTTAGGATTGGGTCTTGTCCATCACATCATTCTCCTAATGATGTGATCCCATTATCAATGACATCCAATGTCCATGGTCAGGAAACCGTAACCATCTATTGATCAACGAGCTAGTCAACTAGAGGCTTACTAGGGACATGGTGTTGTCTATGTATCCACACATGTATCTGAGTTTCCTATCAATACAATTATAGCATGGATAATAAACGATTATCATGAACAAGGAAATATAATAATAATCAATTTATTATTGCCTCTAGGGCATATTTCCAACAGTCTCCCACTTGCACTAGAGTCAATAATCTAGTTCACATCGCCATGTGATTAATACTTACAGGTCACATCGCCATGTGACTAACACCCAAGAGTTTACTAGAGTCAGTAATCTAGTTCACATCACTATGTGATTAACATTCAATGAGTTCTGGGTTTGATCATGTTGCTTGTGAGAGAGGTTTTAGTCAATGGGCCTGAACCCTTCAGATCCGTGTGTGCTTTACAAATCTCTATGTCATCTCCTAGATGTAGCTACCACGTTCTATTTGGAGCTATTCCAAATAACTGTTCTACTATACGAATCCAGTTTACTACTCAGAATAATCTGGATTAGTGTCAAAGTTTGCATCGGCGTAACCCTTTACGACGAACTCTTTTACCACCTCCATAATCGAGAAAATTCCTTAGTCCACTAGTTACTAAGGATAACTTTGACCGCTGTCCTGTGATCCATTCTTGGATCACTCTTGTACCCCTTGACTGACTCATGGCAAGGCACACTTCAGGTGCGGTACACAGCATAGCATACTGTAGAGCCTATGTCTTAAGCATAGGGGATGACCTTCGTCCTTTCTCTCTATTCTGCCGCGGTCAGGTTTTGAGTCTTACTCAATGTTCACACCTTATAACACAGCCAAGAACTCCTTCTTTGCCGATCCATTTTGAACTCCTTCAAAATCTTGTCAAGGTATGTGCTCATTTGAAAGTACCATTAAGCGTTTTGATCTATCCTTTATAGATCTTGATGCTCAATGTTCAAGTAGCTTAATCCAGGCTTTCCATTGAAAAACACTTTCCAAATAACCCTATATGCTTTCTAGAAATTCTACGTCATTTCTGATCAACAGTATGTCAACAACATATATTCATCAGAAATTCTATAGTGCTCCCACTCACTTCTTTGGAAATACAAGTTTCTCATAAACTTTGTATACACCCAAATCTTTGATCATCTCATCAAAGCATACATCCCAACTCCGAGATGCTTACTCCAGTCCTTAGAAGGATTGCTGGAGCTTTGCATACTTATTAGCATCTTTCAGGATTGACAAAACCTTCCGGTTGTATCACATACAACCTTTCCTCAAGAAAATCGTCGAGGAAACAATGTTTTGACATCCTATCTGCAAGATTTCATAAATAATGCAGTAATCGCTAATATAATTCCAACAGACTCTCAGCATCGCTATGAGTGAGAAAGTCTCACCGTAGTCAACTCCTTGAACTTGTCGGAAAACATTTTAACGACAAGTCGAGCTTTCTTAATGGTGATACACACCATTATTGTCTGTCTTCCTTTTAAAATCCATCTGTATTCAACAGCCTTACGGCCATCAAGTAGTTCTCCCAAAGTCTACACTTTGTTTTCATACATGGATCCTACCTCGGATTTTATGGCCTCGAGCCATTTATCGGAATCCGGGCCCACCAACGCTTCTCCACAGCTCGTAGGTTCATTGTTGTCTAGCAACATGACTTCAAGACAGGACCACTCTGAAGTAGTACGCATCCTTGTCATCCCACGAGGTTTGGGAGTGACTTGATCTGAAGTTTCATGATCACTATCATAAGCTCCCACTTCAATTGGTGTAGGTGCCACAGGAACAACTTCCTGTGCCCTGCCACACACTAGTTGAAGAGACGGTTTAATAACCTCATCAAGTCTCCACCATCCTCCCACTCAATTCTTTTGAGAGAAACTTTTCCTCGAAAAAGGACCCGATTCTAGAAACAATCCCTTATTGCTTTCGGATCTGAGACAGGAGGTATACCCAACTGTTTTGGGTGTCCTATGAAGATGCATTTATCCGCTTTGGGTTCGAGCTTATCCGACTGAAACTTTTTCACATAAGCGTCGCAGTCCCAAACTTTTAAGAAATGATAGCTTAGGTTTCTCTAAACCATAGTTCATACGGTGTCATCTCATCGGAATTACGTGGTGCCCCTTTTAAAGTGAATGTGGTTGTCTCTAATGCCTAACCCATAAATTATTGTGGTAATTCGATAAGAGACATCATGGTATGCATCATATCCAATAGGGTGCAGTTATGATGTTCGGACACACCATCACACTATGGTGTTCCAGGCTGTATCAGTTGTGAAACAATTTCCACAATGTCTTAATTCTGTGCCAAACTCGTAATTCAGATATTCATCTCTATGATCATATCATAGATATTTTATCCTCTTGTCACGATGATCTTTCAACTTCACCCTGAAATTACTTGAACCTTTCAATAATTCAGACTCGTGATTCATCAAGTAAATATTCTCAACATCTACTCAAATCATCTGTGAAGTAAAACCATAATGATATCCACTACACGCCTCAGCACTCATTGGACTGCACACATCAAAATGTATTACTTCCAGCAAGTTGCTTTCTAATTCCATTTTACTGAAACCGAGGCTTTCAGTCATCTTGCCCATGTGGTATGATTTGCATGTCTCAAGTGATTCAAAATCAAGTGAGTCCAAACGATCCATCTGCATGGAGTTTCTTCATGCATATACACCAATAGACACGGTTTGCATGTCTCAAACTTTTCAAAAATGAGTGAGTCCAAAGATCCATCAACATGGAGCTTCTTAATGCGTTTTATACCGATATGACTTACGTGGCAGGGCCACAAGTAGGTGGTACTATCATTACTATCTTTTGGCATGAACATGTGTATCACTACGATCGAGATTCAATAAACCATTCATTTTAGGTGTAAGACCATTGAAGGTATTATTCAAATAAACAGAGTAACTATTATTCTCCTTAAATGAATAACCGTATTGCAATAGACATAATCCAATCATGTCTATGCTCAACGCAAACACCAATCTCGATGGTAGAGGGAGCGTACGATGCTTGATCATATCAACATTGGAAACACTTCCAACACATGTCGTCAGCTCACCTTTAGCTAGTCTCCGTTTATTCCGTAGCTTTTATTTCGAGTTACTAACACTTAGCAACCGAACCGGTATCTAATACCCTGGTGCTACTAGGAGTACCAGTAAAGTACACATCAACACAATGTATATCTAATATACTTCTATCGACCTTGCCAGCCTTCTAATCTACCAAGTATCTAGGGTAATTCTGCTCTAGTGGCTGTTCCCCTTATTACAGAAGCACTTAGTCTCGGGTTTGGGTTCAACCTTGGGTTTCTTCATTAGAGCAGCAGCTGAATTGCCGTTTCATGAAGTATCCCTTCTTGCCCTTGCCCTTCTTGAAACCAGTGGTTTCACCAACCATCAACAATTGATGCTCCTTCTTGATTTCTACTTTTGTGGTGTCAAACATCGCGAATATCTCAAGGATCATCATATATGTCCCTGATATATTATAGTTCATCACGAAGCTCTAGTAGCTTGGTGGTAATGACTTCGGAGAAACTATCACAATTTCATCTGGAAGATCAACTCCCACTTGATTCAAATGATTGTTGTACTCAGACAATCTGAGCACAAGCTCAACAATTGAGCTTTTCTCCCTTAGTTTGTAGGCTAAGAAAATCGTCAGAGGTCTTATACCTCTTGACGTGGGCACAAGCCTGAAATCCCAATTTCGTCCCTCAAAACATCTCATATGTTTCGCGACATTTCAAAAATTTCTTCGGTGCCTCAATTCTAAACCGTTTAACTGAACTATCATGTAGTTATCAAAACGTGTATGTCAGATGTTCGCAACATCCACAGACAACGTTCGAGGTTTAGCACACTGAGCAGTGCATTAAGGACATAAGCCTTCTAAGAAGCAATGAGGACAATCCTCAGTTTACGGACCTAGTCCGCATAATTGCTACTATCAACTTTCAACTAATTTTTCTCTAGGAACATATCTAAACAGTAGAACTAAAGTGCGAGCTACAACATAATTTGCAAAGACCTTTTGACTATGTTCAGGATAATTAAGTTCATCTTATGAACTCCCACTCAGATAGACATCCCTATAGTCATCTAAGTGATTACATGATCCGAGTCAACTAGGCCGTGTCCGATCATCACGTGAGACGGACTAGTCAACGTCGGTGAACATCTTCATGTTGATCGTATCTTCTATACGACTCATGCTCGACCTTTCGGTCTTCTGTGTTCCGAGGCCATGTCTATACACATGCTAGGCTCGTCAAGTTAACCCTAAGTGTTTTGCATGTGTAAAACTGTCTTACACCCGTTGTATGTGAACGTAAGGATCTATCACACCCGATCATCACGTGGTGCTTCGAAACAACGAACTGTAGCAACGGTGCACAGTTAGGGGAGAACACTTCTTGAAATTTTTATGAGGGATCATCTTATTTACTACCGTCGTTCTAAGCAAATAAGATGTATAAACATGATAAACATCACATGCAATCAAATAGTGACATGATATGGCCAATATCACTTTGCTCCTTTTGATCTCCATCTTCGGGGCTCCATGATCATCATCGTCACCGGCATGACACCATGATCTCCATCATCGTGTCTTCTTGAAGTTGTCACACCATCTATTACTTCTACTACTACAGTTAACGGTTAGCAATAAAGTAAAGTAATTACATGACGTTTATGTTGACACGCGGGTCATAAATAAATAAAGACAACTCCTATGGCTCCTGCCGGTTGTCATATTCATCGACATGCAAGTCGTGATTCCTATTACAAGAACATGATCAATCTCATACATCACATATATCATTCATCACATCCTTTGGCCATATCACATCACATGGCATACCCTGCAAAAACAAGTTAGACGTCCTCTAATTGTTGTTTGCATGTTTTACGTGGCTGCTATGGGTTACTAGCAAGAACGTTTCTTACCTACGCAAAGACCACAACGTGATATGCCAATTGCTATTTACCCTTCATAAGGACCCTTTTCATCGAATCCGATCCGACTAAAGTGGGAGAGATAGACACCCGCTAGCCACCTTATGCAACTAGTGCATGTCAGTCGGTGGAACCAGTCTCACGTAAGAGTACGTGTAAGGTCGGTCCGGGCCGCTTCATCCCACAATGCCGCCGAATCAAGATAAGACTAGTAACGGCAAGCATATTGAACAAAATCAACGTCCACAACTACTTTGTGTTCTACTCGTGCATAGAATCTACGCAATAGACCTAGCTCATGATGCCACTGTTGGAGAACGTAGCAGAAATTCAAAATTTTCCTACGTGTCACCAAGATCTATCTATGGAGAGACTAGCAACGAGGGGAAGGAGAGTGCATCTACATACCCTTGTAGATCGCTAAGCGGAAGCGTTCAAGTGAACGGGGTTTATGGAGTCGTACTCGTCGTGATTCAAATCACCGATGACCAAGTGCCGAACGCACGGCACCTCCGCGTTCAACACACGTATAGCCCGGTGACGTCTCCCATGCCTTGATCCAGCAAGGAGAGAGGGAGAGGTTGAGGAAGACTTCATCCAACAGCAGCACAACGGCGTGGTGGTGGTGGAGGAGCGTGGCTATCCTGCAGGGCTTCGCCAAGCACCACAGAAGAGGAGGAAGAAGAGACGCAGGGCTGCACCAAGAGAGATTTAATCGCGTGTGTGGGCAGCCCCCTAGGCCTCATTTATATAGGGAAGGGGAGGGCTGCGCCCCCTCTAGGGTTCCCACCCCTAGGGGGGGCGGCAGCCCTAGATGTGGTCAAGGGTGGCGGCCAAGAGGGGGAGAGGAGAGGGAGGCGCCCCAATATGGGCCCTAAGGCCCATATCCCATTAGGGTTTGCCCCCTTTCCACCTCTTGGGCACCTTGGGCCCTTGTGGGAGGCACACCAGCCCACTAAGGGGCTGGTCCCTCACCACTCTTAGCCCACGCAAGCCTCCGGGGTTGGTGGCCCCACTTGGTGGACCCCCGGGACCCTCCCGGTGGTCCCGGTACGTTACCGATAAACCCCGAAACTCTTCCGGTGACCAAAACAGGACTTCCCATATATAAATCTTTACCTCCGGACCATTCCGGAACTCCTCGTGACGTCCGGGATCTCATCCGGGACTCCGAACAATATTCGGTAACCACATACAAACTTCCTTTATAACCCTAGCGTCATCGAACCTTAAGTGTGTAGACCCTACGGGTTCGGGAGACATGCAGACATGACCGAGACGTTCTCCGGTCAATAACCAACAGCGGGATCTGGATACCCATGTTGGCTCCCACATGTTCCACGATGATCTCATCGGATGAACCACGATGTCAAGGACTTAATCAATCCCGTATACAATTCCCTTTGTCTATCGGTATGATACTTGCCCGAGATTCGATCGTCGGTATCCCGATACTTTGTTCAATCTCGTTACCGGCAAGTCTCTTTACTCGTTCCGTAACACACCATCCCGTGATCAACTCCTTGATCACATTGTGCACATTATGATGATGTCCTACCGAGTGGGCCCAGAGATACCTCTCCGTCACATGGAGTGACAAATCCCAGTCTCGATTCGTGCCAACCCAACAGACACTTTCGGAGATACCCGTAGTGTACCTTTATAGTCACCCAGTTACGTTGTGACGTTTGGCACACCCAAAGCACCCCTACGGTATCCGGGAGCTGCACAATCTCATGGTCTAAGGAAATGATACTTGACATTAGAAAAGCTTTAGCATATGAACTACACGATCTAGTGCTATGCTTAGGATTGGGTCTTGTCCATCACATCATTCTCCTAATGATGTGATCCCATTATCAATGACATCCGATGTCCATGGTCAGGAAACCGTAACCATCTATTGATCAACGAGCTAGTCAACTAGAGGCTTACTAGTGACATGGTGTTGTCTATGTATCCACACATGTATCTGAGTTTCCTATCAATACAATTATAGCATGGATAATAAACGATTATCATGAACAAGGAAATATAATAATAATCAATTTATTATTGCCTCTAGGGCATATTTCCAACACGTAATACTTGCTATCATGAGAGAAGCCACTAGTGAAACCTATGGCCCCCGGGTCTATTTTCCTTCATATAAGTTTCCGATCTACAATTCTAGTTTACTATTTATTTTATTTTGCAATCTTTACTTTTCAATCTATACAACAAAAATACCAAAAATATTGATCTTATTATCTTTATCAGATCTCACTTTTACAAGTGGCCGTGAAGGGATTGACAACCCCTTTATCACGTTGGTTGCAAGGTTCTTGATTGTTTGTGCAGGTACTAGGAAACTTGCATGTAATCTCCTACTGGATTGATACCTTGGTTTTCAAAAACTGAGGGAAATACTTATGCTACTTTGCTGCATCACCCTTTCCTCTTCAAGGGAAAACCAACGCATGCTCAAGAGGTAGCAAGAAGGATTTCTAGCGCTGTTGCCGGGGAGATCTACGCTCAAGTCAAGACATACCAAGTACCCATCACAAACTCTTCTCCCTCGCATTACATTATTTTCCATTTGCCTCTCGTTTTCCTCTCCCCCACTCCACCTTTGTTGTTTTATTCGCCCCATTTTCCATTCACCTCTTTTCGCTTGCTTCTTGTGTGCTTGTGTGTTAGATCGTTTATTTTCCTCATGGCCAGTTCTCCTATCATTGTTAACACTCCCGATAATGAAGTTCTTAATTTTGAACAGAGGGAGGGAGAAAACCTAAAATATGCTTGGTATAGAATTTGCAATGCTCAAAATAGATCTATTAAAGAGCAATCTACTTCCGTTCTTCTTCGCAATTTTTCTGTAGGCATCACTCCTTGATATAGATATGTTCTTGACACCATTACCGGAGGGAATTTCTTGGGAAGCCATACTTTTGATTCTTATAATGCTATGATAGATCTGTTAGGCACACCACCTCTTTTGGTCAATGGAACTATTTTAACTTTGGAACATGTGATGCAAAGGCTTGATATTGTTGAAAATAAAATTGCCACTGTAGAGTTAATTGAAAATTTGGATAAAAATATCCACAACTAAATTACTCAATATGGATCTAAGGTAGGAGTTACTCTGAAAATCCTTAAGGAAAAGGAACCCATAGTCAATGAAAAGATAGATCAAGATTCCACTAGAATTGATAAACTCGAAGATATTATTACCAACTTGGGGTCCTCTTTCTCCGCCGTTAAAAATACCTCAAATCCTCCTCCTACCAAAGTTTCCAAGTTTATCTAAAAATAAGGGTGAATCTTCTAGTAAGAAAAATGAAGACCTCAAATCAATAAGTGTTCACCCCAACTTTTTAGATATCATTAAGGAACCTTTTGCTACAAATGAATTTCTTGATTTCCTACCTAGGAGTTTAATCATTAGTAAAAACAAAGAACCTCCTAAGGATTATAAGTGTTCAATTGAAGAATTGCATAACAAAGATGACAATACTTGGATCTATTCTTGCTTTTATGCCTAGCTAGGGGCGTTAAACGATAGTGCTTGTTGGGAGGCAACCCAATTTTATTTTTGTTCCTTGCTTTTTGTTCCTGTTTAGTAATAAATAAATCATCTATCCTCTATTATGATTGTGTTTTTATGTTTTAGTTAGTGTTCGTGCCAAGTAAAGCCTCTAGGATCTTCTTGGGTGATTGTTGTTTGATCTTGCTGATAAAAACAGAAAGTATGCGCTCACGAAAATAATTTTAATTTTTTACCAGAGAGCGATAAAATACCACTTCCAACTGAAGTATATCAATATAAAAATTATTTAGGTCTTCCTAATTTTTCAGAATTTCTGGAGTTACATAAGTATTTGAAACCTCCAGATTGTTACAGACTGTTCTGTTTTTGACATATTCTGTTTTTCGTGTGTTGTTTGCTTATTTTGATGAATCTATGGCTAATATCGGGGGGTATGAACCATAGAGAAGTTGAAATGCAGTAGGTTTAACACCAATATAAATAAAGAATGAGTTCATTACAGTACCTTAAAGTGGTGGTTTGTTTTCTTATACTAACGGAGCTCATGAGATTTTCTGTTAAGTTTTGTGTTGTGAAGTTTTCAAGTTTTTGGGTAAAGATTTGATGGATTTTGGAACAAGGAGTGGACAGAGCCTAAGATTGGGGATGCCCAAGGCACCCCAAGGTAAAATTCAAGGACAACCAAAAGCCTAAGCGTGGGGATGCCCCGGAAGGCATCCCCTCTTTCGTCTTCATCTATCGGTAACTTTACTTGAGGCTATATTTTTATTCACCACATGATATGTGTTTTGCTTGAAGCGTCTTGTACGATTTGAGTCTTTGCTTTTTAGTTTACCACAATAATCCTTGCTGTACACACCTTTTGGGAGAGACACACAGGAATCGGAATTTATTAGAATACTCTATGTGCTTCACTTATATCTTTTGAGCTAGATAATTTTGCTCTAGTGCTTCACTTATATCTTTTTAGAGCACAGTGGTGGTTTTATTTTATAGAAATTATTGATCTCTCATTCTTCACTTATATTATTTTGAGAGTCTTTTATAATAGCATGGTAATTTGCTTTGGTTATGAAATTAGTCCTGATATGATAGGCATCCAAGATGGGTATAATAAAAACTTTCATATAGAGTGCATTGAATACTATGAGAAGTTTGATACTTGATGATTGTTTTGAGATATGAAGATGGTGATATTAGAGTCATGCTAGTTGAGTATTTGTGAATTTGAGAAATACTTGTGTTGAGGTTTGCAAGTCCCGTAACATGCTCATATGGTAACCGTTGTGTAACAAATTTGAAGCATGAGGTGTTTCTTTGATTGTCCTCCTTATGAGTGGCGGTCGGGGACGAGCGATGGTATTTTCCTACCAATCTATCCCCCTAGGAGCATGCGCGTAGTGCTTGGTGTCAGTTTCAAAACCGGCCGATCTCGGGTAGGGGGTCCCGAACTATGCGTCTAAGGTCGATGGTAACAGGAGACAGGGGACACGATGTTTACCCAGATTCGGGCCCTCTCTATGGAGGTAATACCCTACGTCCTGCTTGATTGATATTGATGAATACGGGTATTACAAGAGTTGATCTACCTCGAGATCATTATGGCTAAACCCTAGAGGTCTAGCTTGTATGGCTATGGTAATGAGTATCTCCCCTTTCTGTACTAAGTCCTCTGGTTTATATAAACGCCAGGAGGATCTAGGGTTACATAAGGTCGGTTGCAAAGAAAGGAATCTACATATTTGATCGCCAAGCTTGCCCTCCACGCCAAGGAGAGTCCCATCCGGACACGGGTGCAACCTTTGGTCTTCGTATCTTCACAGCCCATCAGTCTGGCCCATGGCTAACAGGCCGAACGCCCGAGGACCCCTTAGTCCAGGAATCCCTAAGTAGCCCCTGAACCTGGATTCAATGACAAGGTATCCGGCGCGTAGATATGTCTTCGTCATTGCAAGGAGGGTTCCTCCTTCCGAACTCCAAGATAGTCTTCGGACGAAACAATCGTGTCCGGATCTGCAACACACAGCCGTAGAGAGTATAATATTTCACGAATCCAATCTGTCGAACACTTTAGTAACGTGATGTCACGTCATTCCGGCCATAATTTCGAACCATTTTTCGTCTGCCACTCCATGTTTCGAGATGCGGTTGCCATTGGCATGTCTTGTCAAAGCAGAGATCGTGTCCCCTTATTGTGGGATTTTCATCAATTCGGGCATGGGTAACCCAACCGTGCATGTTTACACAGCCCTTCGGAATAGGCGAGGTTTAAGGCGAGTGGGGAGGCGTTCGATATTCACTGCCTTTATAAGGGATAAGGATTCCTTGTTCTTCTCCCACGCCTTCTCCTTCCTCTGCCCATCCATACTCGAGCTCCAGCGCCCAAGCTCTAGCTTTCCCCGCCCGAGAAAGCACTCCAATCATGTCCAGATCTGGAGCTGGAGGCAAGTGGATGGCCTCCTCCGTCAAGAAGGAGGACATCAAGGAGCTCCGGGAGGCCGGATACCTGGCCAAGGGGATCGTTTACCGACTCCCGGCCAAGGGACAAATCGTCTCTACCCTAGAGCCCCATGAGAGGGTGGTGTTTCTCACACATTTCATCCGCAGGTTGGGATTCCCTCTCCACTCGTTTGTCTGCGGATTGATGTTTTACTATGGGCTGGACTTCCATGATCTAGCCCCCAACTCTATCCTCAACATCTCAACATCTATTGTCATGTGCGAGGCCTTTCTCCGTATCCCACCTCACTTTGGCCTATGGCTGAAGACCTTCAATGTGAAGCCGGAGGTGGTGAGCGGCCAACAAGCAGAGTGTGGAGGCGCCATGGTGGGCAAGATGCCCAATTTCACCTGGCTCGATGGCTCCTTTGTGGAGATGGTGAAGGGGTGCCAGTCGGGGTGGTTCTACATCACCGAGCCGCGCAACACCAATTGGGCGGCGGCCCCCGGATTCCGATCCGGAGCTCTGATGCGGCTCACCTCCTGGCAAGAGAAGGGCCTAACCTGGGGCTCTTCGAGCGAGCTGACTGGGCTCCAGACGTGCGTCCAGAACATGATAACCAAGAGGATCAAACTCGTCAATGTGATCCAGGTTATGCTCATTCACCGGATCCTTCCGTGCCAATGCCGGACTTGCTATTTATGGGAGTTCGATCCGGCCAAGCACCAAACGCTACTAGAGCTCTTCGGCACGACGCACGAAGACATCTGGAAAGTGCTCTTCAAGGCTGGCAAGACACCACCGCCCACGACCGAGGATCGCGGGCTCAGCTTAAAACGCTAGGCCAATTTGGTAAGTTCTTTCATGTTTTCAAGGTATACCCTCTACTAGCATATTTTGAGGAAGGAGTCTAAGCCTTCCTATCAATTTTTCAGGCCTGGATCGATATAGCGGGGCGGATTAACTGTCCGGCTCAACTATCCAAAGACCAAGAAAACCCACTTCTAACGAAGATGCTATTTTCGGCGCCTTATGATGTGCCGGAGAAGAAGGCCAAGAACACGACCAAAGGGGCCAGGAGTGGCCTTTGCCGAAAAGGTGCTTCGGACGTGATGTCCGGAGACGAGACTCACTCTTCGGCCACCGAAGACAATGACGAAGAGGAGGAGGAAAACGACTCCCCCCCTGAGGATGGAAGGAAGAAAAGGGGGGCCTCCCGAACTCTGGAGGTGAAGGCGCCCAAGAGGGGGAAGGGCTCCCTCACGGATAACTCCGCGTGGGATGACGATAGCAGTCTGGAGCCCCCCCCCCCCCGAACCAAGCCTCAGGCTGCCTCGTAAGTACCTTATGCACGTCCAAATGTCTGGCCTTTCCACTTTGTAATATTAATATGTTTAAATTATGCTATTGCAGTCCGGCCCGTGACAGCTCCCCGCGATCCTCAACAGGAGGCTCGCTGGATTCAAAGGAGATGGCCAGCGTGTCACCGCCGCCTGCTCACTCTCCCTCGGCCAAGGGTGATGACGAGGTGGTGTCCTAAAGGACCTTCTTAGGTCAGGGAGAGGTTCCGGAGGTCGTCGGGGTGGCGCCAAAGGATGACTCCTCGGTCGCCGGACACATGGGGGAAAAAGGCCCCATGGGGGCTGGTGGTGGGGGCCAAGTTCAATTCGGCCCCCAGCCGGAGACCTACACGGCTCCGGAGTCAAGCGAGCAGCCTTCCATGAAAGGAGGAGGTGTGCCTGTTCCACCGGTGACCTCTGTCCAATCAGAGGCACCAGATAATCTGCTGGAAGCGCTGTGAGGCGCTTCCATTGTGGATGAACACCATATCCTTATGGGTGCGGTGATCGAGAAGGTTTTGTCCGCCAAAAGTGGACTGACCGAAGCCTGTGCTAGCCTTATAACAGGCTTTGAGATAAGTAATGTAATTGTAGAGAGAATATCACAGTGTAGACAGTAGCGCCTGATGCTATGTTCGGTGTCCGGAAAGGAAAAGCCGAACAGAGGATCAAAATAATTTTCACAGGAGTCTAACATAAGATGTCTATGTGAATAAGCAGGCGTCGCTGCTGGCTGCTGCCGCTCATACTGCAGAGGTCTCCGGACTGAAGCAGAACCTGGAGGGGGCCGAAAAAGAGCTCGGCCTCGTGAAGAAGCAGCTGGAGGACAGCCAAGGTATGCAGTAGCCTGCGTGTATATTTAGGAAGGATGAGTGGTTCGTGCTGATTAAAGTGCCATGAACTTTATTAGGGGCCACGACCGAGGTGGCGGCCCTCAAGAAGGCGTTAGCCGAAGCCGAGGACAAAGCAGCCAAGGAACGCGAAGCGCGCGAGAAGCACGAGGCTCGGATCAGCGAGGTCCAGCAAGAGCTCCACGACGCCGTCAAGAAGTACGAGTCCCTGGAGTGTGATTCTAAGATGCAAGGGTCTGAACTTGCGAAGGCCCGCCAGAGCGCACAAGATGCCTGAGCCGAAGCCCAGAGCGCCCTTCAGGAAATCCATGCGGCCAAGAAGATCGTCGCGGGTAGGGCTTTCATTATGCAAAGCAAGTCTGCGAAGGAAACGTTCCTTTTACTTACCCGAATTTGGAGCTCTCCACGGTGTTTACGTATTTTCCGCGCAGCGTCTCAATACCTTGGACCAGAACATCCGGTGCCCTTCAGCGACCAGCTGATACAGCTGGTCGGTCGAGTTGCACAAGGCGGCCGAGCTAGCCATGAAGGACCTAATAGTCCGACTATGGCCTGCTGAGCCCATGCCCAGCAACTACTTCAGACTTGTGAAGCGGCTTGTGGGTGCCTGCCCACAGCTTGAAGTCGTGAAGCGGTCGATCTGCATTGAAGGTGCACGGATGGCCTTTGCCCGCGCCAAAACGCACTAGGCGAAGATGGATGCCAAGAAGCTGATGAAGGAAATATGCCCTAGAGGCAATAATAAAGTTATTATTTATTTCCTTATATCATGATAAATGTTTATTATTCATGCTAGAATTGTATTAACCGGAAACATAATACATGTGTGAATACATAGACCAACAGAGTGTCACTAGTATGCCTCTACTTGACTAGCTCGTTAATCAAAGATGGTTATGTTTCCTAACCATGAACAAGGAGTTGTTATTTGATTAACGAGGTCACATCATTAGTAGAATGATCTGATTGACATGACCCATTCCATTAGCTTAGCACCCGATCGTTTAGTATGTTGCTATTGCTTTCTTCATGACTTATACATGTTCCTATAACTATGAGATTATGCAACTCCCGTTTACCGGAGGAACACTTTGGGTACTACCAAACGTCACAACGTAACTTGGTGATTATAAAGGAGTACTACAGGTGTCTCCAATGGTAGATGTTGGGTTGGCGTATTTCGAGATTAGGGTTTGTCACTCCGATTGTCGGAGAGGTATCTCTGGGCCCTCTCGGTAATGCACATCACATAAGCCTTGCAAGCACTGCAACTAATAAGTTAGTTGTGAGATGATGTATTACGGAACGAGTAAAGAGACTTGCCGGTAACGAGATTGAACTAGGTATTGGATACCGACGATCGAATCTCGGGCAAGTAACATACCGATGACAAAGGGAACAACGTATGTTGTTATGCGGTCTGACCGATAAAGATCTTCGTAGAATATGTAGGAGCCAATATGGGCATCCAGGTCCCGCTATTGGTTATTGACCGGAGACGTGTCTCGGTCATGTCTACATTGTTCTCGAACCGTAGGGTCCGCACGCTTAACGTTACGATGACAGTTATTATGAGTTTATGCATTTTGATGTACCGAAGGTTGTTCGGAGTCCCGGATGAGATCACGGACATGACGAGGAGTCTCGAAATGATCGAGACGTAAAGATTGATATATTGGAAGCCTATGTTTGGACATCGGAAGTGTTCCGGGTGAAATCGGGATTTTACCGGAATACCGGGAGGGTTACCGGAACCCCCCGGGAGACTAATGGGCCTATTGGGCCTTAGTGGAAAAAGAGAAAAAGGGAAAAGGCCCAAGCTGGCCGGCGCCCCCCTTCCCCAAGTCCTATTAGGAATAGGATAAGGGGCCGGCCCCCCTTCTCTCTCTTTTCCCCCCCGGGAGTCCTAATTGGATTAGGATTGGGGGGAGGAGTCCTACTCCCGGTGGGAGTAGGACTCCCCTGCGCCTCCCCTCCCTTGGCCGGCCGGCCCCCCTCCTCCAACCTTTATATACGGGGGCAGGGGGCACCCCAAGACACACAACTTGATCCTTGAGATCGCTCCTTAGCCATGTGCGGTGCCCCCTGCCACCAAATTCCACCTCGATCGTACCGTTGTAGTACTTAGGCGAAGCCCTGCATCGGTAGTACATCAAGATTGTCACCACGCCGTCGTGCTGACAGAACTCCTCCCCGAAGCTTTGCTGGATCGGAGCCCGGGGATCGTCATCGAGCTGAACGTGTGCTAAGAACTAGGAGGTGCCGGAGTAACGGTGCTTGGATCGGTCGGATCGGGAAGAAGACGTACGACTACTTCCTCTATGTTGTGTGATCGCTTCCGCAGTCGGTCTGCGTTGGTACGTAGACAACACTCTCCCCTCTTGTTGCTGTGCATCACCATGATCTTGCGTGTGCGTAGGAAAATTTTCGAAATTACTACGTTCCCCAACAGTGGCATCCGAGCCTAGGTTTTATGGTTTGATGTTATATGCACGAGTAGAACACAAGTGAGTTGTGGGCGATACAAGTCATACTGCCTACCAGCATGTCATACTTTGGTTCGGCGGTATTGTTGGTTGAGACGATCCGGACCAACCTTACGCGTACTCTTACGCGAGACCGGTTCCCTCGACGTGCTTTGCACATAGATGGCTTGCGGAAGACTGTCTCTCCAACTTTAGTTGAACCAAGTGTGACTACGCCCGGTCCTTGAGAAGGTTAAAACGGAGTCTATTTGACGAACTATCGTTGTGGTTTTGATGCGTAGGTGAGATGAGTTCTTACTTAAGCCCGTAGCAGCCACGTAAAACTTGCAACAACAAAGTAGAGGACGTCTAACTTGTTTTTGCAGGGTATGTTGTGATGTGATATGGTCAAGGCATGATGCTGATTTTATTGTATGAGATGATCATGTTTTGTAACTAAGTTATCGGCAACTGGCAGGAGCCATATGGTTGTCGCTTTATTGTGTGCAATGCAATCGCGATGTAATGCTTTACTAGATTACTAAACGGTAGTAATAGTCGTGGAAGCATAAGATTGGCGAGACGACAACGATGCTACGATGGAGATCAAGGTGTCGCGCCGGTGACGATGGTGATCATGACGGTGCTTCGGAGATGGAGATCACAAGCACAAGATGATGATGGCCATATCATATCACTTATATTGATTGCATGTGATGTTTATCCTTTTATGCATCTTATCTTGCTTTGATTGACGGTAGCATTATAAGATGATCTCTCACTAAATTATCAAGAAGTGTTCTCCCTGAGTATGCACCGTTGCCAAAGTTCGTCGTGCCCAGACACCACGTGATGATCGGGTGTGATAAGCTCTACGTCCATCTACAACGGGTGCAAGCCAGTTTTGCACACGCAGAATACTCAGGTTAAACTTGACGAGCCTAGCATATGCAGATATGGCCTCGGAACACAGAGACCGAAAGGTCGAGCGTGAATCATATAGTAGATATGATCAACATGACGATGTTCACCATTGAAAACTACTCCATCTCACGTGATGATCGGTTATGGTTTAGTTGATTTGGATCACGTGATCACTTAGAGGATTAGAGGGATGTCTATCTAAGTGGGAGTTCCTAAGTAATTTGATTAACTGAACTTAAACTTATCATGAACTTAGTACCTGATAGTATCTTGCTTGTTTATGTTGATTGTAGATAGATGGCTCGTGTTGTTGTTCCGTTGAATTTTAATGCGTTCCTTGAGAAAGCAAAGTTGAAAGATGATGGTAGCAATTACACGGACTGGGTCCGTAACCTGAGGATTATCCTCATTGCTGCACAGAAGAATTACGTCCTGGAAGCACCGCTGGGTGCCAGGCCTGCTGCTGGAGCAACGCCAGATGTTATGAACGTCTGGTAGAGCAAAGCTGATGACTACTCGATAGTTCAGTGTGCCATGCTTTACGGCTTAGAATCGGGACCTCAACGACGTTTTGAACGTCATGGAGCATATGAGATGTTCCAGGAGTTGAAGTTAATATTTCAAGCAAATGCCCGAATTGAGAGATATGAAGTCTCCAATAAGTTCTATAGCTGCAAGATGGAGGAGAACAGTTCTGTCAGTGAGCATATACTCAAAATGTCTGGGTATAATAATCACTTGATTCAGATGGGAGTTAATCTTCCAGATGATTGCGTCATTGACAGAATTCTCCAATCACTGCCACCAAGCTACAAGAGCTTCGTGATGAACTATAATATGCAAGGGATGAACAAGACTATTCCCGAGCTCTTCGCAATGCTGAAAGCTGCGGAGGTAGAAATCAAGAAGGAACATCAAGTGTTGATGGTTAGCAAAACCACTAGTTTCAAGAAAAAGGGCAAAGGGAAGAAGAAGGGAAACTTTAGGAAGAACAGCAAGCAAGTTGCTGCTCAGGAGAAGAAACCCAAGTCTGGACCTAAGCCTGAAACTGAGTGCTTCTACTGCAAGCAGACTGGTCACTGGAAGCGGAACTGCCCCAAGTATTTGGCGGATAAGAAGGATGGCAAAGTGAGCAAAGGTATATGTGATATACATGTTATTGATGTGTACCTTACTAGAGCTCGCAGTAGCACCTGGGTATTTGATACTGGTTCTGTTGCTAATATTTGCAACTCGAAACAGGGACTACGGAATAAGCGGACACTAGAAAAGGACGAGGTGATGATGCGCGTGGGAAACGGTTCCAAAGTCGATGTGATCGCGGTCGGCACGCTACCTCTACATCTACCTTCGGGATTAATATTAGACCTAAATAATTGTTATTTGGTGCCAGCGTTGAGCATGAACATTATATCTAGATCTTGTTTAATGCGAGACGGTTATTCATTTAAATCAGAGAATAATGGTTGTTCTATTTATATGAATAATATCTTTTATGGTCATGCACCTTTGAAGAGTGGTCTATTCTTGTTGAATCTCGAAGATAGTGATACACATATTCATAATGTAGAAGCCAAAAGATGCAAAGTTAATAATGATAGTGCAACTTATTTGTGGCACTGCCGTTTAGGTCATATCGGTGTAAAGCGCATGAAGAAACTCCATACTGATGGGCTTTTGGAATCACTTGATTATGAATCACTTGGTACTTGCGAACCGTACCTCATAGGCAAGATGACTAAAACACCGTTCTCCGGTACTATGGAGAGAGCAACAGATTTGTTGGAAATCATACATACCGATGTATGTGGTCCGATGAATATTGAGGCTCGTGGCGGATATCGTTATTTTCTCACCTTCACAGATGATTTAAGCAGATATGGGTATATCTACTTAATGAAACATAAGTCTGAAACATTTGAAAAGTTCAAGGAATTTCAGAGTGAAGTTGAAAATCATCGTAACAAGAAAATAAAATTTCTACGATCTGATCGTGGAGGAGAATATTTGAGTTACGAGTTTGGTGTACATTTGAAAAATTGTGGAATAGTTTCGCAACTCACGCCACCCGGAACACCACAGCGTAATGGTGTGTCCAAACGTCGTAATCGTACTTTACTAGATATGGTGCGATCTATGATGTCTCTTACTGATTTACCGCTATCGTTTTGGGGTTATGCTCTAGAGACGGCCGCATTCACGTTAAATAGGGCACCATCGAAATCCGTTGAGACGACGCCTTATGAACTATGGTTTGGCAAGAAACCAAAGTTGTCGTTTCTTAAAGTTTGGGACTGCGATGCTTATGTGAAAAAGCTTCAACCTGATAAGCTCGAACCCAAAGCGGAGAAATGTGTCTTCATAGGATACCCAAAGGAAACTGTTGGGTATACCTTCTATCACAGATCCGAAGGCAAGACATTCGTTGCTAAGAATGGATCATTTCTAGAGAAGGAGTTTCTCTCGAAAGAAGTGAGTGGGAGGAAAGTAGAACTTGACGAGGTAACTATACCTGCTCCCTTATTGGAAAATAGTACATCACAGAAAACTGTTTCTGCGACACCTATACCAATCAGTGAGGAAGCTAATGATGATGATCATGAAACTTCAGGGCAAGATTCTACTGAACCACGTAGATCAACCAGAGTGAGATCCGCACCAGAGTGGTACGGTAATCCAGTTCTGGAGGTCATGCTACTAGATCATGATGAACCTACGAACTATGAAGAAGCGATGGTTAGCCCAGATTCCGCAAAGTGGCTTGAGGCCATGAAATCTGAGATGGGATCCATGTATGAGAACAAAGTATGGACTTTGGTTGACTTGCCCGATGATCGGCAAGCAATTGAGAATAAATGGATCTTCAAGAAAAAGACTGACGCTGACGGTAATGTTACTGTCTATAAAGCTCGACTTGTCGCAAAAGGTTTTCGACAAGTTCAAGGGGTTGACTACGATGAGACTTTCTCACCCGTAGCGATGCTTAAGTCCGTCAGAATTATGTTAGCAATTGCCGCATTTTATGATTATGAAATATGGCAGATGGATGTCAAAACTGCATTCCTGAATGGATTTCTGGAAGAAGAGTTGTATAGGATACAACTAGAAGGTTTTGTCGATCCAAAAGGAGCTAACAAAGTATGCAAACTCCAGCGATCCATTTATGGACTAGTGCAAGCATCTCGGAGTTGGAATAAACGCTTTGATAGTGTGATCAAAGCATTTGGCTTTATACAGACTTTTGGAGAAGCCTGTATTTACAAGAAAGTGAGTGGGAGCTCTGTAGCATTTCTGATATTATATGTGGATGACATATTGCTGATTGGAAATGATATAGAATTTCTGGATAGCATAAAGGGATACTTGAATAAAAGTTTTTCGATGAAAGACCTCGGGAAGCTGCTTACATATTAGGCATAAAGATCTATAGAGATAGATCAAAACGCTTAATTGGACTTTCACAGAGCACATACCTTGACAAGATTTTGAAGAAGTTCAAAATGGATCAAGCAAAGAAAGGGTTCTTGCCTGTGTTACAAGGTGTGAAGTTGAGTCAAACTCAATGCCCGACCAATGCAGAAGATAGAGAGAAAATGAAAGATGTTCCCTATGCTTCAGCCATAGGCTCTATCATGTATGCAATGCTGTGTACCAGACCTGATGTGTGCCTTGCTATAAGTTTAGCAGGGAGGTACCAAAGTAATCCAGGAGTGGATCACTGGACAGCGGTCAAGAACATCCTGAAATACCTGAAAAGGACTAAGGATATGTTTCTCGTATATGGAGGTGACAAAGAGCTCACCGTAAGAGGTTACGTTGATGCAAGCTTTGACACTGATCCGGACGATTCTAAATCGCAAACCGGATACGTGTTTACTTTAAACGGTGGAGCTGTCAGTTGGTGCAGTTCTAAACAAAGCGTCGTAGCGGGATCTACATGTGAAGCGGAATACATAGCTGCTTCTGAAGCAGCGAACGAAGGAGTCTGGATGAAGGAGTTCATATCCGATCTAGGTGTCATACCTAGTGCATCGGGTCCAATGAAAATCTTCTGTGACAATACTGGTGCAATTGCCTTGGCAAAGGAATCCAGATTTCACAAAAGAACCAAACACATCAAGAGACGCTTCAACTCCATCCGGGATCTAGTCCAGGTGGGAGACATAGAGATTTGCAAGATACATACGGATCTGAATGTTGCAGACCCGTTGACTAAGCCTCTTCCACGAGCAAAACATGATCAGCACCAAGGCTCCATGGGTGTTAGAATCATTACTGTGTAATCTAGATTATTGACTCTAGTGCAAGTGGGAGACTGAAGGAAATATGCCCTAGAGGCAATAATAAAGTTATTATTTATTTCCTTATATCATGATAAATGTTTATTATTCATGCTAGAATTGTATTAACCGGAAACATAATACATGTGTGAATACATAGACCAACAGAGTGTCACTAGTATGCCTCTACTTGACTAGCTCGTTAATCAAAGATGGTTATGTTTCCTAACCATGAACAAGGAGTTGTTATTTGATTAACGAGGTCACATCATTAGTAGAATGATCTGATTGACATGACCCATTCCATTAGCTTAGCACCCGATCGTTTAGTATGTTGCTATTGCTTTCTTCATGACTTATACATGTTCCTATAACTATGAGATTATGCAACTCCCGTTTACCGGAGGAACACTTTGGGTACTACCAAACGTCACAACGTAACTGGGTGATTATAAAGGAGTACTACAGGTGTCTCCAATGGTAGATGTTGGGTTGGCGTATTTCGAGATTAGGGTTTGTCACTCCGATTGTCGGAGAGGTATCTCTGGGCCCTCTCGGTAATGCACATCACATAAGCCTTGCAAGCACTGCAACTAATATGTTAGTTGTGAGATGATGTATTACGGAACGAGTAAAGAGACTTGCCGGTAACGAGATTGAACTAGGTATTGGATACCGACGATCGAATCTCGGGCAAGTAACATACCGATGACAAAGGGAACAACGTATGTTGTTATGCGGTCTGACCGATAAAGATCTTCGTAGAATATGTAGGAGCCAATATGGGCATCCAGGTCCCGCTATTGGTTATTGACCGGAGACGTGTCTCGGTCATGTCTACATTGTTCTCGAACCGTAGGGTCCGCACGCTTAATGTTACGATGACAGTTATTATGAGTTTATGCATTTTGATGTACCGAAGGTTGTTCGGAGTCCCGGATGAGATCACGGACATGACGAGGAGTCTCGAAATGATCGAGACGTAAAGATTGATATATTGGAAGCCTATGTTTGGACATCGGAAGTGTTCCGGGTGAAATCGGGATTTTACCGGAACACCGGGAGGGTTACCGGAACCCCCCGGGAGACTAATGGGCCTATTGGGCCTTAGTGGAAAAAAGAGAAAAAGGGAAAAGGCCCAAGCTGGCCGGCGCCCCCCTTCCCCAAGTCCTATTAGGAATAGGATAAGGGGCCGGCCCCCCTTCTCTCTCTTTTCCCCCCCGGGAGTCCTAATTAGATTAGGATTGGGGGGAGGAGTCCTACTCCCGGTGGGAGTAGGACTCCCCTGCGCCTCCCCTCCCTTGGCCGGCCGGCCCCCCTCCTCCAACCTTTATATACGGGGGCAGGGGGCACCCCAAGACACACCACTTGATCCTTGAGATCGCTCCTTAGCCGTGTGCGGTGCCCCCTGCCACCAAATTCCACCTCGATCGTACCGTTGTAGTACTTAGGCGAAGCCCTGCGTCGGTAGTACATCAAGATCGTCACCACGCCGTCGTGCTGACAGAACTCCTCCCCGAAGCTTTGCTGGATCGGAGCCCGGAGATCGTCATCGAGCTGAACGTGTGCTAAGAACTCGGAGGTGCCGGAGTAACGGTGCTTGGATCGGTCGGATCGGGAAGAAGACGTACGACTACTTCCTCTACGTTGTGTGATCGCTTCCGCAGTCGGTCTGCGTTGGTACGTAGACAACACTCTCCCCTCTCGTTGCTGTGCATCACCATGATCTTGCGTGTGCGTAGGAAAATTTTCGAAATTACTACGTTCCCCAACAGCTGATGACCGAGGGGCCGCCTGAGGGCAAGGAGCACCACCGACCTGAGCTATATTTTGATAGTGTCCTGGAGGGATCCCGCCTTGTGGCGGAGCAATGTGCGAAGGATGTTATATTCCCATGAAAACATTCATGTTGTCCTGTCCTGTAATATGAAACAAGGTCGTTATGTAATATAGTGTTTGTGACTTCTTAAAATTTTACCTCATGTGCGGTCGTTTATGAAATCTGAGGGTTAGCCATTCGTCGGCTTCTATCCCCATGTAGATAGTATGGGGGTGTTCAGGATAAATCTAAACACTCTTTACTCCACATTCGGGTCCTTAAAGGAGGTGTTTAGTGCAACGAACAAGGCAATCAGACTATACGGCTTTTATCGCCCCCACTTAGCCATAGGAGTTTGACAATGAGAATTTTGGCAAAGCCCCTGGTATTTGGAAGGCCGAACTAGGGGTGCTATACACACCTGATCGGATAAAAACCGATTCCTTGCATAAAGCGGGAAAAAATCTCTAAGGATTTGAAACCTCTCGAACAGCTGACCAGCTATCGCTGCATCATGACAGTCAGTTTTCGGCTTTCTCTACTGAGGTGCTCATCCAAAAGAACCGGGACACAATCACAGTAGTTCTCCCTTTACTGCCCTAGCCGATATAGCGGAACGTAAGGTAGTAAGCACGGAAGCCGGGCAACCCAACTATTGACCAAAGACATGATTCGGAGCCGATGCATATAATGCTATAAGTTCGGCGTGCCGAACTGTGCTGTAAAAAGTGTTTGGACTTTGTTGCCGTATTGCGGGGCGCGATGAAGCCCCTGGCGAAGTAATACGTACCAGAGTGTACGGGTGCGATGAGTAATAAATACAGAGGTAAGGAAAAAAATCAAGGAATAAGCCGATGTTGCCAAATATTTTTCATTGTAATTTGATTAATACGTCGAGGTGTACTTGTGCAAGCAATGCGATGAGCAAGTAAGGCTATTTAACATGCCATGACCAAGAGCGAGCTACGTGCGGGTATGTAAAACAGGTATAGCAATCGTTAGCAGAGACCACCTCGGGATTCCCTTGTACGTCAAAGCTCCTTGCCTCCTTGGTGTATCTGTCCCGTGATCGGTCCGATGATCAGGTTACTAGAAAAAGCCTCGAGAAGAGAAAAACCTGAAATGAAAAAGAAAAAGTGAAGGTGTTCGGATCTAGGGTCGGTCGAGCCGCACCGTGGATCACGGGCTAGCTATGCCTCCATCGATACCATTGGAATTTTGAGTGCGTAGTTATGTACGCGCGGTACAAATGCCGCCGTTTGATTGGGACTGGGACGGAGGCCAAATTGCTAGTTAAGCTCTTGACGAGCCGGGCTGTCTTGCTGCAGGATAGTCCGGACTCTCTTAATGGTGTCCGGGGGCTCGGCCGCCGAATTAAGGTTCTACTGGAAAAGGTCGCGTTGTACTTCTGCTGCTAAGGTCGTGGTATGCTCCTCGGTACGGAGGGAGTGTTCCGTATTTTCATTGACTGTTATGACACCATGTGGTCCGTGCATCTTGAGCTTGAGATAAGCGTAGTGAGGTACCGCATTGAATCGAGCAAATGCGGTTCGTCCAAGCAGTGCGTGATAGCCGCTGCGAAAGGGGACGATGTCGAAGATTAACTCCTTGCTTCGGAAGTTGTCCGAAGATCCAAAGACAACCTCTAGTGTGATTGAGCCCGTACAGCGGGCCTCTACGCCTGGTATGACTCCTTTAAAGGTAATCCTTGTGGGCTTGACCCGTGATGGGTTAATGCCCATTTTGCTCACTGTATCCTGATAGAGCAGATTGAGGCTGCTGCCACCGTCCATGAGGACTCGCGTCAGGTGGAATCCATCAATGATCGGGTCTAGGACTGGTGCGGCTGGTCCGCCATGCCGGATACTGGTCGGATGATCCCGACGATCAAAAGTGATCGTACACGATGACCATGGATTGAATTTTGGGGCGACTGACTCTATCGCATAGACGTCCCTAAGTGCGCTCTTGCGCTCCCTCTTGGGGATGTGTGTAGCATATATCATGTTCACCGTTTTGACCTGAGGGGGAAACTTCTTCTGTCCCCCTGTTTTTGGCTGCAGGGGCTCCTCGTCATCTTCCTCGCTCTGCGATCCCTCTTCCTTGTTTTCGGCATTTAACTTGCCGGCTTGCTTAAAAACCCAGCAATAACTGTTGGTATGGTTGTCTAGTTTGTCTGGGGTGCCATGGATTTGGCACGGATGGTCGAGTATGTGGTCCATGCTGGATGGTCCCTGATTGTTTCTTTTATATGGCTTTTTCCGCTGACCGGACTTGGAGGCGCTGAATCCGGCATTGACAGCAGTGTCATCGGTGTTGTCTTCATTGCTTCGGCGTTTGTGTTTGTTGCGTCGCTGGCTGCCTCCGTTGTGGTTCTTAACCTCAGAGGGGCCTGCATCGCTGGCTATGTTTTTGCTACGAGCCAACCAACTATCCTCACCCACACAAAAGCGGGTCATGAGTGCCGTGAGGGCTGCCATAGAATTCTGCTTTTCTTGGCCGAGGTGGCGGGCGAGCTATTCGTCGCGGATGCTATGTTTAAAGGCCGCTAGGGCTTCGGCATCTGGACAGTCGACGATCTGGTTCTTTTTGGTTAGGAACCTAGTCCAAAATTTCCTGACTGAATCTCCAGATTGTTGGACTATGTGGCTTAAATCATCGGCGTCTGATGGCCGGACATATGTGTGGATATAGTCTCTTCAATTGGAAAGGTTATCTTTAAGCATTGTTTACGTTCTTGTAATCAAGTAGCTCATGCGCTAGCGAAGTTTAGTTTTAGTAATAAGTACTCTCTTAGTTGGTTGGATGAGCCTCTTGACTGTTTGGTGAAGGAGCTCGTGGATGATGTAAACGTTATTTCTACTCAATAAAGCTAGTCATGATGGTCTTTCCTCAAAAAAAATCTCACATAAAAAAGGGAAGTCGGGGCGACTAGATCCTCGGCACCGCCACCACAGCCGCAACCTCCGGTCACCATCAAAGGCCTGAAGGTACACCTAGATGACTCCCATGTATCCTGATTCTCTTTCCCTCTGCTTTTCTCTGGGATTAATGCGTTTTCCCTTCACATCAACACCCAACGGCGCAGTCGCGGTGATTCTTTCTCCTCTATGCCGGCAATCTTTCCTTCTCTTCACGTGATGAAGACATGTAAGACGATGTCTATGTGCCCTCCACTGGAGGAGGCTCTAAGACGATGTCTATGTGCACCCCACTGGAGGAGGCTCAAGGCACATATGTGTTCAATATCTTGGGTTACAACAAGCACAAAGGTATGGGCCACGACGACAACAGTTACATACGGTCCGGGGTTTTCATGGTCGGCGACCACAACTGGGTAATATGCTTCTACCCTGATGGGTACAAAGGAGAAGGCCAAGATTACATCTCAGTTTATCTTGAGCTTGTGTGCATCACTGAACGTCGGGCATCCTGCGACATGAGGCTGGTGGACCAGTGCACTAATCTCGTATTCAATGCATAAAACAGGTCCTAGGATTTTGTCCGGTGATATTAGTAGGTTTGCTCCACTGACTCCTATTTTCATAAGGCGAAGTGAGATCGGGGGATTTGTGTACCTTAGGAATGATCGCTTGACGATTGAATGCACTGCCACTGTTTTTCAAGAGGCCACATGTTACGGAAACCAAAATCGACATGCCACGGCTAACATGACTGACCACGTTGCCAAGTTGCTCGAAGAAAAGGAGGGATTTGATGTTAGTTTTATTGTTGGAGGAGAGATGATTGAAGCACATAGGTTTGTTCTTGCTATACGGTCGCCTGCTTTGAAAGAAGAGCTCTATGGGTCAATGCAGGAGACGAGGCCGGGGCAGTGCATAACCATCCAGGACATGCAACCTGCTGTTTTCAAGGCCCTGCTCCATTTCATCTATACTGACTCTTTGCCTAGCGGCGAGGATGAGATGGTCCGACTTTTACTAGTGGCTGCAGATAGATATGGAATGGATAGGCTCAAGCTGGTTTGCCAAAGTATCCTTTGTGAGGATCTGAACAAGGACACTGTGGCAACCACATTGACTTTAGCTCACCAACATAACTGCCACCAGCTTAAGGATGCTTGCCTTCAATTTAACAAATTATCAGGTTTCAAGGATGTCAAGGATGTCAAGGTGACTTGCCAATCTTTCATAGAGGACACATTGGAGAAGCGAAGAAAATCTTCATAAATAAAGTACAAAGGTTGCATTACAAAGCCGTTTTTTTAGGTGGCCCAACCCAAAGAAAATGAGAGAAGAACATCAATCAGGTTCAGGTTCTGGGCTGTTGTCGACATCAGAAAGCCAGCGGACTGAGAGAGTTGGTTGTAGAATGTCCTGCTTGAGGAGCTGATGGAGAGCAGACTCTAGCAAAGCTTTGTGATCAAAGACGCGTCGATTTCTGTCCTTCTAGATGTTCCATGCTCTGTATAGTGTCCTGACAACTGAAACTGAAAAAATTGAGCACTCATTCGGTTTAGCTGAAACTAAACCAGTCAAAGCATCAGGAAATAACAAAATATTATTTTTGAATCAGACAGTGATTTAGAGCACCATGGCCTTTTCTCCACGCCAAATAATTTACTGACAACAAAGGACTGAAAGACATAAAAGGAAACAACACGAATAATTTGATCTACCAATTAGTGTGCTTCTACTTTTACCAGTAGCTACAGATAATAATACTTGGAGAATAAGATGATAACCCATTCAACGAATCGCAGAAGGTTAACTGAAGTTCAACGAATCGCAGAAGGTTAACTGAAGTTACACGCAGTGAACAGAGTTAACTGTCTCCCGCAAAAAAAGAGAGTTAACTGAAGCTTACAGAAGTTAAACTTCATTTGACTGTATTTTCAGAAAAGAAACTTCAGTCAACTGTAGCCTTTGTCAGACGGGGAGCCCTTGGTTTTCGAGGGGCATTGATCTTTCACAAGCGGAGCGCATCCTAGCCGTCCGTCTTTCTGGTAGCTGTCGAATTCTTCAGATAAAGGTGTCAATTTCTTCAGGTGTGTTCAGGGACAGGAAGTGTAGAGAAATTGACACAAGCGGTACTGTTGAGTGCACCATATCGATAAAAATCGATACATCCATCATGCGTCGGCAAACTTAGAATACCAATTAGCTAGCTAGCTTATTACACGTACTGCTAGTGCTAGGCGAGCTAGCTTCGTCTTTGTAAATTAGAAAAGAAAGAATCAGCTAGCTTACTACACGTACTGGAATCAATTTGATCGATGTGTCTCTATAAATTAGATGTGAAAAGTGTTGAAATTGGATTTGTGGTTCCTCTGTAAACTTTATATATTTCATATTATCATCCTTGCTCAGGTTATAATTTTGTTGTATAGTTAAATTATTTCTTAGAGAATGTTTTAAGTGTAACCAACCGCCGGAAAAATATATAAAAGCTAGAACTTGGGCCGACCCGGGATACCCATCGGGCTAACGAGGTCGCTGCCTTCTTTTGAAATGGGTCGGCCCATGGCCTCCAAAATTGGCCTCAAGGCCAACAGGGCCAGGTCGGCTCATTCCCATCCTGAGTCCCATCCCTCCTACCTGATCAGCCTCCTCGAAAGTAGCATTAAGCTCGTGGATCTGCGGCTCCAAATCAACCCCAGGCGCTTGGTGCAGATTACTCTTGTGAAACAGAGTTAACTGAAGTGTACAACAGTTAAACTTCAGTTATCTGTAGCCGTTGTTACCCAGCCGTTGTCAGACACTGAGACACTGAACAGGGGAGCCCTTGGTCTTCTAGAGGCGTTGATCTTTCATAACTGGAGCACATCCTAGCCATCCGTTTCCCTGGAAGCGTACCGGTTCGCGTCTTGATAATTATAGTTGTCGAATTCTTCAGACAAGGTGTCGATTTCTTCAGGTATGTTCAGAGACGGAAAGTTCAGAGACCATTCGCTTTAACTGATACGGGTTGAGACCATTCAAACATACGATTTAAAGCCAAAACATTAGGAAACAACAAAAGATTACTAACGAATCAGCTTTAAGGACTGCAAGATATAGAAGGAAACAACTCTATGTATTGGCCTTGGCCATAGCATACTAGTATAAGAATTTTCAATGATGATCACTTGTGAAACGTAAGCTTAAGCTGAAGGATGATCACTAGTAGCAAGGAAGCTCACTCATTTGGTTAAACTGAAAGTGAAACAGTGGACACTTGAGGCAAAACTGAAGAGTCAGAAAAGAACAAAAGATTAACGGATATATAGTTCCATTTACTAATGCCATAGCACTGACAAGGAAACAAGCACAAGTATATAGTTTCATTGATATACTCAAGTACTCCTATGTATCTAAGCAAGCACAAGCATAGAGGTGTTGATGTTTCATAGCTGGAACGCATCCTAGCCGTCTCCCTGGTAGCTGTCGAATTCTTCAGAGAAGGTGTCGATTTCTTGAGTTATGTTCAGAGACAGGAAGTTCTGAGAACTAGTGTACTGACGAATAGTAGAACTGTAGAATATTTTGCAAAATTCTGAGCACTCATTCGGTTTAACTGAAACTGAATCAGTCAAACATAGTATGAGGTAACACTAAAGTTTGACTGTAGGATCACTAGTAATCTAGTTCTAGCACTATCTACAGATAATAATACTTGGGGAAGAAGATGATAACCCAACCCACGAATGGTGGAAGCTACTTATTGGAGGAACTGAAATTTCAGCAGTTAAACTTCAGTTAACTGTAGCCATTGTTGGACACTAAACCGGGGAGCCCTTGGTCTTCGATAGGCGTTGATCTTTCATAGTCTGCATGAAATTTGAGCGCTCATTCGGTTAACTGAAATTAAACCTTGTCTGAATGAAAACTGAGCCCTGGCGGTGGCGGTGGCGATGGCTGCATTGAACTTGAGCGCATCCTAGCCGTCCGTTTCCCTGGTACCTTACCGGTTCGTTTCTTGGTAATTGTAGCTGTCAAATTCTTCAGACAAGGTGTCGATTTCTTCAGGTGTGTTCAGAGACGGGAAATTCAGAGAACTAGTATAAGAATTTGCAATAATTATCACTTGTAAAATGTAAGTTTAATCTGACTAATCAGTAACAAGGAAGGTCACTCACTTGGTCAAACTGAAACTGAACCAGACGAACACTTGAGGCAAAACTGAAGAGTCGGAAAAGAACCAAAGACTAACGGATATATAGTTTCATTTACTAATACCATAGCACTGACAAGGAGACAAGCACAAGTATATAGTTTCATTGATCTACTCTAGTATTTAATATCTAAAAAAAGCACAAGCATAGAGGTGCTGATCCTTCACAAGTGTCGTCTGTGTCCCTGGTAGATGTCGAATTCTTCAGAGAAGGTGTCGATCTCTTCAGGTATGTGTTCAGAGACAGGAAGTTCAGAGAACTAGTGTACATACGCATAGTCTGAACAAAATTTGAATGCTCATTCGGTTTAACTGAAATTAAGCCAGTCAAACATTCGAGGCAAAAACAAAGCATCCACAGCCTTATTCCCACGCCAAACCACTTACCAAAAACAAGCATTAAAAAGTGTTAACTGTACAGCAAAAGAAAAGTATTAACTGAAGCTTACATCAGTTAAACTTCAGTTAACTGTGTGTTTTCATAAGAAAAAAAACTTCAGTCAACTGTTGCCGTTGTCGGACACTGAACAGGGGAGCCCTTGTTCTTCGGGAGGCACTGATCTTTCTTCAGGTATGTTCAGAGACAAGAAGTTCAGACAACTAGTGTCCTCACAACTGAAACTAAATACTTCGATCCCTCATTCGGTTTAAAGGAAACTAAACTGAACCAAAGCATCCACAGCCTTATTCTGCACGGCGAATCACTTACCGACAACAAGCATACGCAGCAATGAATCTGTTATATATATTGGCCGTAGCACATTACTAGTATTTACAGTGATCATCACTCGTAAGCTTAAACCAGAACAGTAGCAACTAAAAGTCAAACAAACACTTAAGGCAAAACTAAAGCATCGACAGCCTATTCTCCGACGAAAAAGATATACAAGGACTGAATCTGTTATATGTAGTAGTGGCTTAAACTGGAACAGTAGGAACTAAACTCTGAGTCTGAGCACTCATTTGGTTAAACTCTGAATCAATCAAACACAAAGAGGCAAAAATCAGTTAAAACAAAAGCGTCAGGAAATAGCCAAAGATTAAGGAATCAGACTGCACTAGACTGAATGACATGGATCCACAGAAAGTATATATATAGTATCATTTACTAAGCGACAAGGAAACAAGCTCCTACAAGTTCATCATCTACTCGATCAACTAGTATGCATTCGGACTGATGACATCACATTTGGCTACATTTGGATTGATCATTTGTTGAAGCAAAGCTCGCACACTGGAAACCCGCCCTCAGACATCCGCGTGGGCTCCGGCGCTCCGCAGCGATGGCATCCCTGACCTTGAGCGTGGGGCGGCGCCGCGGAAGAAGACTGGCCGTGGTCGAGCTGGCGCCGCGGACCAATGAGAATGCCCCGACCCTGAGCCAGAGCGTCAGCCACTTCCTGGTGAGCCCGAGCCTTGTCAGCCTGAGCCTGGGCCAGAGCCTGAGCCATACGCTGCTGCTGCTCAGCCCGAGCCCGAGCCAGAGCCTGAGCCTGAGCCTGCCGGTAGGAATCCACTCTGAAGCAAGCCTGGAGGAAGCAACGCCCGCAGATGGGCACCCAGTCCCACCACAGCACCGAGGGAAAATTGCAAACGACGCACAGGAGGGGCGCTACTGCGGTGTGCAACAGAGAGAATTACACAAGAGAAAATCCAACTCGGGCGTCAGTGAAGAACCTGGATTGGGAGGGAAAGCACCTGGATTGTCGCCCGCCCACTGAGAGAACCAGCCGACGCGACCATGAGCTGCAAGAAACGCGGGTATCGACCCGGCGCCGCCACCGACAGCTGCAAGAAAGAAACCGCGCGCAAGGACCAAGAGAGAGCGCAAGGACCCGATCGAGCGCTAGATGGTGTAGAGGACCTGTAGAGGCAAGATATTGCTCTAGATGCTGTAGAGGCCTGGCGTGGAAGAAGATTTTTCTCTCGCAATCCTCGCACAAGGGCAGCGGGGTACCTTCCATAATCCAAAGCCGGGGCGTGGCCACTTCGCAAATAGTGCAATCCCGTTCCACTGAGGCTACAAAAGAATTACACTTACACATCAAAGAACCGCATCGCACGGACCAGAGAGACAGAATTTGGGGCTGGGAAGAAGGGAAGGGAACGCAACGCACCTTGATCGCCCACGGGCGGCATCGTCTGACAGCGGTTGCCGTTCTGGCCGCTCGCCGGGTGGATGCCCAAGGGCGCACTCCCACTGGCTGCAACTGTCAGATTTACACAACAGAAACCAAGAAATCCAACTTCGGCGTCAGCCAAGAACCTGCAGGAACCGCACGACAAGCAGAGAGAAAGAATTTTGCCATTTTCTTGGGCCTAGAGTCGGCTGGACCATCGCTGCCGGTGGACTCGAATGGAACTGAGAGAATCCCCCGTGCCCGTCAGCTGCAACAAACCAAGGTTTAATCTGACAGATGTTAGAATACAAGAAGCGGTGAATTCCATCACTCCCACCGGCTGCAGTAACAGAGAGAATTACGCAACAGAAACCAAGAAATCCAACTCCGGCCGGCGTCAATGAGGAACCAGAGAGAAAGAGTTTTGCGCTTTTCTTGGGTTGGGAGGGAAGGGAACACACCAAACTGAGAGAATCCCCTGAACCCCGCCCCTGACCCGCCCCCGCCGCCACCTCCAGCGAATTGTGGGTTGGTGATCTGGTTCTGGCCGCCGAAGGGCGCACTCCCACGGGCTGCAACCACAATTACACAACAGAAACCAAGAAATCTAACTCCGGCGTCAGTCAAGACTCAAGAACCAAGAACCGTACGGATAAGCAGAGAGAAAGATTGTTGCCATTTTCTTGGGAGGGGAGAGAACGCACCTTGATTGCTCAGCGTCTGCGAGAGCCCCGACCCGCCCCCGCCACCGGGAGCTGCAAGAATCGAAGGTATCGGATCAGATGTTACAATCCAAGAAGCGGGCACCAACGCAAGAACCAAGGACGCCGGTTTCTTGGGCACCTACCTCCACTGATCTGGGAAGAGGCGCCGAGTGGAAGCTCCTGCTGAGTCCCGCCGCCGCCGGCAGTCTCCGTCCGCCCTGAAGTCCGCGACGAAGTACCGGCAGTGTCTTCGACAGCTTTCCTCTTCCCCTTGTCGGCCATCTCGCCACCGCTGGTGCGCTCAGATGAAGAGGAGAGGGGGAGGGCGAATGGAAGGAAGCTACGTATGAGAAAGGATGGAAGGAAGGCGAGGCGAGGGAGGCTAGCTATATAGACGACGACGGACAGAGCGCCCGCTGCAACCGATCGATTTCAAGCGGTTGGTGGTCGGTTGGTTTTGGAGGGAACGACACCGGAGGAAGGAAGAGCCTCATAAACGGGCCTAATACAATTCGGATAGCCCAACTAACGGCGCAAATCATCAATAGCCGGGGGGCAGGCCCATGCTATCCAGTTTTGTCATTTTATTTCTTGGAATTCTAGCGAAACTATTCCGTTATTTTCTACAAATTAAATTTCAGTGTTCCATTCCTCAGAAAAAAACATTCAGTGTATGAAAATAAATGACACTGCCTTTTTTATCTATTTGTCAGACTGCTAAAAAAATGAAATTACCAATAAAAGGTTTACCATGAACGTATTTGTATAGCCCGCATGGTTGTGGCATCGGTCGACCGACCCTTGTTCTCTTTTTTCTCGAATACGCACAAGAAGAGTCCATATCATTCATTATAGAAGAATGGGCACGAAACACATGTCCACCTTTACAAGCCTATTTACATGCGGATTTTACCGCCTACCCTGCGTTCACATATAGCAATTACTCGCTGTCGTCCCATGCTACATGATCCACCTCAAACCCTAGGTTATCCTCCTTGAAAAGCCCTCGCCTTCGCCCAAAGCTGTCCTTCCTCCTGAATCCGCTGCATGGATCGTTGAAATGATGGCGTCGCTCCATTGAATACCACGTCATTCCGTTGCTTCCAGATTATCCACATCACCAGAAGGCATTTAGCTCTGTGAGCTTTGAGGTTGGCTGAAGCGCCATCCTACCGTATGCACCATTGCTCAAGAGTTTCATCTTGTCTGGGCTGGAACTCCACCTTGTTGGTCAATCTGCTCACCGTAAGCCAAATCTGCTTCGGAAAACTACACTCCAGCATCAGGTGGTGCATTGTCTCCTGTTGTTGATTGCACATGGGGCAAGCTGCCTGATGAGGTAAACCGCGCCGAGCAAGCCTATCTGAAGTCCAACATTTGTTCTTTAGTGCCAGCCAGTTGAAAAAGCGACACCGTAGTGGTGCCTTGGATTTCCATGTGAAGCCCGCAGTTGGAGAAACTTGAGGTCCCATGAATCTTGCTGCATAGGCCGAGCGGGTCGAGAAGCACCCGCTGTTCTCCCACGCCCAACATACGGAGTCTGGAATTCCATCATCAAGCGTAATGGCCGATACTCTTGGCCATAAGATCAGGTACTAATCCAGTGCCTCCGGAGAAAGGTTCATGCCAATATCCAATGCCCAGCCGCCATCTCCCAGCACATCAGGCACCAACTTAGTCTGTCTGATTCGTTTTGGGACTCGACAATATATTTTCGGAGCTATATCTCTGACCCGTCAGCCACTGATCCATTTATCCTCCCAGAATAGGGTGGATTTCCCATCTCCAATCGTCGTCCTCGCAGCTACATCCACCAGGGCATGTGACTCCGCCGGGACAACGATCAAGAAGTCAGCGCATGGCCTTTCCTTGTCAGTTTTCTGAAGCCATGCCCAGCGCGCCCGTAGTGCCTTGTTTAGTCAATGCAGGTTAGGCAGCCCTAGCCCGCCAGCCCACTTGGGCGTGCAGACGTCATTCCATGCAACAGAGCAACTTCCCCCACAGGCTTTCTTTTTACCGCACCATAGGAAACCTCTGCATATCTTGACTAGCGCCGCTAAAGTTCTTGCAGGAAGATAAAGGGCCATCATTGTATGAATTGGGATAGCACATAAAACAGATTGGACCAGCAGTAATCGTCCGCTCTGGTTCTTGCAGGACTCCTTGTTCGGTCGGGCGGTTATTGTAGGATTAATCCAGGTTAATGGCCTCTCATGACTTGCATCAGTGGACGTCTCTGAAATATATGTCATTAGTACACGACATGAGAAAATATTTTACATTTTTTGGTCGTTTAGTACTGGCTTAAAAAACTAGATATTAGGTGATGTTATATCGCCAAACTCCATGGGCATTAACCTTTTGAATCCTCTTGGAAACAAAATAGGGGTAGTATGGGCATTCTCAAGCTTGTATATCTTGCTCTCCTGCACTTTTACTCTTGATATCAATGGCTCCCCTAGATAGAAAACGTCTCATCAAAAAAGAAACTTAGGACCTTTGGTTTGGAGGATTCTAACCCGAGAATAGTGTAAACACAAGAACATGAGAGGAATGCATGCACAAAAACAGAGGATTGGTAAACTAGTAATTTCATCAACTTGGGTGTTTTAGTTCTCATGGATTGGAAAAACAGAAGAATCCTATTACACATAGTCAAATCAACGTCAGCCACATGAAATCATATAGTTAGACTGCTATTATGCCACAACGCATCTTGGTCTCGTTCTTCGTGTATCGGAGTTTGAGAAAGAGATACAAGTGGGTGTTAGAAATCCTACTTTTTTTCCTTTGAAACTAAGATTAAAGAAAAAGTTCCGCTATTTTTCATTAGCCCGATTCCTTTGAACTGAAGGCATGAATAGTGACAAAAAAAATTACTTTTATGTTTTCCTCTGCTTTTCGTTTGAACCAAAGAAGCCATTAAACGGGACCATGAGTTGGTTAGTACATAAATAATTCTAAGAGGTCTACTTTATGTATATAAATCATGGCAATATTGCATAGAATTAACCACAGTAAATGAAATAAGCACATGCTATGTTGATCAAGGAGAAACCAAAAACTATGAAAACGTGTAGGTATAAAACAAGCTATACAAGAATTTGTCAAAACATGTTGTTATTAATAGAACCTCTGTAACTAAAAAAATCTGAAGCGGTTAGAAAAATAATAGATATATTATTTTCTATTGTGTGGATTTTTCATGATTTTATCATTCTCAAATATAGGCCGGTTTCTTTCGCGATAACAATAAAACTGGAGAACACATAAATCATTTGTAAACTAGAAATGCTAAAGGAAATTCTTGGCACTTTATTAAAAGGAAAACATAAAAAATCTGCATTAGCATAGCAATAAGACACAGCGATAACTATGAGGTGCCTCCTACAAGGACTTACTTTAATGCGTTTAAGCTAGGCATTTATTAAATGAAGTCTTTTCAAGTTTTATCTTCTCCACGTCCTATGGACTTCACTTCTTCTAGATCTAGGTCCTCAAATCTCTACTTCATCTTGTTTTTCGTAAAGGAGGTGCACATTCTCAATCCTAGAAGAAACATATCTATCCCTACATCTTGTAGAACGTTTAACAAATTTTCTAGAGAAAATATTGAACTATTGAACTTGTAGGTTTTTTCATAATTAAGTTATACATAATCATGAGAGGCACAAGAATATTCTTGAAATTTTCAAATAATAAGAAATGGGAGTTCCTTCACAAGGGGACAGATAGTGAATTTCTTTTAATAACAAAAAAAAGAGATAATCCCAAGGTTGTGGGCTTTGGAAAGAAGTGTGTTAAGTGCCTTGGGCAGGAGAAGAGATACCTAGTTTGACTTCACAAATTTGGCCAAAAGAAGGTAGGACAAATTAAATCAAGTTAAATCCAATGCAAGATTATGAAAGGAAATGGAGTCCAAGGGAAAATCCAGAAAAGTGAAAGTTGGTGTGTTACAGTGATGTACGGAGAAGGGTAGATCTTTTGGCATGAACAATGTTCTTTCAAAGTCATTGATTTCGAGATAGTGTACAATTAATGCTTTGGATATCCGGACCTATCTGAGACACATGGTCCTTCCTGTGATCAGGGAATGTTGCGTATATATTTCCTAGGTGCAGTTAGGCATGATATCTTTTGGAAACTTCATGGTGTCATCATTCTCCACTGTCATGAGCTCGGCCGCCACTAGTAGAAAACAAGGCTTTGGTCCAGGCCGGGTCAGCCCATTAGTCCCGGTTCAGTCCAGAACCGGGACCAATATGGGCATTGGTCCCGGTTCGTGAGCCCAGAGGGCCGGCCGGGCCACGTGGGCCATTGGTCCCGGTTCATCTGGACCTTTTGGTCCCGATTGGTGGGATGAACCGGGACCAATGGGCCACGCTCCTGACCCACCACCATTGGTCCCGGTTGGTGGCTTGAACCGGGACCAAAGGCTCCCCTTTAGTCCCGGCTCATGCCACCAACCGGGACCAATGAGGTGCCTATATATACCCCTCGCTTGCGAGCAGAGCACCCCAGTGCTCTGTTTTTCTCTGGCCGAGGGGGAGAGGGTTTGGTGGTGCTCTAGCTCACCTCCTATGCACACAAGGTGTTCGATGGAATGCCCGAGCCACACTACTTAAGCTTTCTCCTCTCCAAGCTCGACCTCCAAGCTTCATTTTCCATAATATTTGTCTAGGTTTAGCGGTTCGTCACGCCCCATCCCCGTCTTCACCGCCGTCGATCACCCGCGCCGAGCTCATCGCCGGCAACACCATGGTGAGCCTCTTGTTTTATCTTCTTTCTGAAAGGAAAAATATTCTTACTTGCATGTTTACATAGATACTTGTATTATTTTCTTACTTTTATTATTGCATCTTATATAGTGCGATGGTTTTGGTATACGCCCCCGTCGGCCCTCGTCCTGTCTATGATTCGGATGTGGTATATATATATTATCTTTATAACTATTGGTTCATTTATTGTTTATGAAAATTATGCCGACTAACGTGACATAGATTTTATTTATGTAGGATGTATGTGAATCGGAAATGCCAACCGACCCTATTGTCGAGAGGTTAAATTTAGTTGAAGAAGAAAACAATTTGTTGAAGGAAAAAATAAAAAAGATTGAGGAGGAGAAGATGATATTGGAGTTGCATGTTGCGGATGTCGTCGATGATCACAAGATCAAGATGGATGCAATGCGCTTGAAGATTAGAAAGATTAGAAAATATGCCATTCATACCGAGGCTTGGTATCATTATGCCGTTGGATCAATTGTTACCATGGTTGCGATTATGATCGCATTTGTTTTCGCATTGAAATGTTTTACATAGTTTCGATGTATGGTTTAATTAATTAGATGCTCTGGAGAGCTATATGTTGTTAGATGAGAACTATGTATGCACTTTGGTTTTAATGTGATGATGAACTTCTATTAATTTGGACACTTAATTATATATAATGCACGCAGATGAACCGGCAATGGATGTACAGTGACAGACACACCCGCGAGTACATTAAGGGCGTGCATGAGTTTCTCGAAGCGGCTGAGGCAAACAAATAGAATGGTTTTATGTGTTGTCCATGCACTGAATGTGGGAATACGACGTCTTACTCTAACCGGAAAATCCTTCACTCCCACCTGCTTTACAAGGGTTTCATGCTACACTATAATGTTTGGACGAGGCACCGAGAAATAGGGGTTATGATGGAAGACGGCGAAGAAGAAGAGTACGATGACAACTATGTGCCCCCTGAATACGGTGATGCTGCAACGGGGGGAGCTGGTGAAGATCAAGAGGAACCAGATGATGTGCCCAATGATGCTGCAACGGGTGAAGCTGCTGAAGATCAAGAGGAACCAGACGATGTGCCCGATGATTGTGATCTCCGCCGGGTCATTGTCGATGTAAGGACGCAATGCGAAAGTGAAAAGGAGAAGCTGAAGTTCGATCGCATGTTAGAGGATCACAAAAAAGGGTTGTACCCCAATTGCAAAGATGGCAACACAAAGCTCGGTACCATACTGGAATTGCTGCAGTGGAAGGCAGAGAATGCTGTGGCTGACAAAGGATTTGAGAAGCTACTGAAAATATTGAAGAAGAAGCTTCCAAAGGATAACGAATTGCCCGACAGTACATACGCAGCAAAGAAGGTCGTATGCCCTCTAGGATTGGAGGTGGAGAAGATACATGCATGCCCTAATGACTGCATCCTCTACCTCGATGCATACAAGGATCTGAACGCATGCCCGGTATGCGGTGCATTGCGGTATAAGATCAGACGAGATGACCCTGGTGATGTTGACGGCGAGCCCCCCAGGAAGAGGGTTCCTGCGAAGGTGATGTGGTATGCTCCTATAATACCACGGTTGAAACGTCTGTTCAGAAACGAAGAGCATGCCAAGTTGATGCGATGGCACAGTGAGAACCGAGAGAAGGATGGGATGTTGAGAGCACCCGCTGACGGGTCGCAGTGGAGAAAAATCGAGAGAAAGTACTGGGATGAGTTTGCAAAGGACCCAAGGAATGTATGGTTTGCTTTAAGCGCGGATGGCATTAATCCTTTCGGGGAGCAGAGCAGCAATCACAGCACCTGGCCCGTGACTCTATGTATGTATAACCTTCTTCCTTGGATGTGCATGAAGCGGAAGTTCATTATGATGCCAGTTCTCATCCAAGGCCCTAAGCAACCCGACAACGAAATTGATGTGCACCTAAGGCCATTAGTTGAAAAACTTTTACAGTTGTGGAATGGAAACGGTGTACGTACGTGGGATGAGCACAGACAGGAGGAATTTAACCTTAAGGCGTTGCTGTTCGTGACCATCAACGATTGGCCCGCTCTCAGTAACCTTTCAGGACAGACAAACAAAGGATACCACGCATGCACGCACTGTTTAGATGACACTGAAAGTATATACCTGGACAAATGTAGGAAGAATGTGTACCTGGGCCATCGTCGATTTCTTCCGACCAACCATCAATGTCGAAAGAAAGGCAAGCATTTCAAAGGCGAGGCAGATCACCGGAAGAAGCCCGCCATGCGCACCGGTGATCACGTGCTTGCTATGGTCAATGATTTACACTACGTAATCTTTGGAAAGGGTCCCGGTGGACTAGCTGTTCCGAATGACGCTGAGGGACACGCACCCATGTGGAAGAAGAAATCTATACTTTGGGACCTACCCTAGTGGAAAGACCTAGAGGTCCGCTCCTCAATTACCGTGATGCACGTGACGAAGAACCTTTGCGTGAACCTGCTAGGCTTCTCGGGCGTGTATGGGAAGAAAAAAGATACACCTGAGGCACAGGAGGACCTGCAACGTTTGCACGAAAAAGACGACATGCCTCCGAAGTAGTATAAAGGTCCTGCCAGCTACGCTCTTACAAAAGAAGAGAAAGAAATCTTCTTTGAATGCCTGCTCAGTATGAAGGTCACGACTGGCTTCTCGTCGAATATAAAGGGAATAATAAATATGCCAGAGAAAAAGTTTCAGAACCTAAAGTCTCATGACTGCCACGTGATTATGACGCAACTGCTTCCGGTTGCATTGAGGGGGCTTCTACCGGAAAACGTCCGATTAGCCATTGTGAAGCGATGTGCATTCCTCAATGCAATCTCTCAGAAGGTGATCGATCCAGAAATCATACCAAGGCTAAGGAGTGATGTGGCGCAATGTCTTGTCAGTTTCGAGCTGGTGTTCCCACCATCCTTCTTCAATATCATGACGCACGTCCTAGTTCATCTAGTCGACGAGATTGTCATCCTGGGGCCCGTATTTCTACACAATATGTTCCCCTTTGAGAGGTTCATGGGAGTCCTAAAGAAATATGTCCGTAACCACGCTAGGCCAGAAGGAAGCATCTCCATGGGCCATCAAACAGAGGATGTTATCGGGTTTTGTGTTGACTTCATTCCTGGCCTTAAGAAGATAGGTCTCCCTCAATCGCGGTATGAGGGGAGACTGACTGGAAAAGGCACTCTTGGAAGAGACTCAATAATATGCAGGGACGGATATTCTTGGTCTCAAGCACACTACACAGTTCTACAGAAATCTATCCTTGGTGACCCCGTATGTCAATGAACACAAGAACAGTCTGCGCTCCAAACACCCGGAGCAGTGCGACGACTGGATTACATGTGAACACATCAGGACTTTTAGCACTTGGTTGGAAACACGTCTCAGAGGTGACAACACTATTTGTGATGAGTTGTACTTATTGTCCAGGGGACCATCTTTGACTGTATTGACTTACAAAGGATACGAGATAAATGGGAATACATTTTACACGATCGCCCAAGATCAAAAGAGCACCAACCAAAACAGCGGTGTCCGCTTTGATGCAGCAACCGAGAGCGGAAAGGACACATATTATGGTTACATAGTGGACATATGGGAACGTGACTACGGACCTGATTTTAAGGTCCCTTTGTTTAAGTGCAAATTGGTCAATCTGTTAGGCGGCGGGGTACAGGTAGACCCACAGTACGGAATGACAACAGTGGATCTGAAAAATCTTGGGTACACTGACGAACAATTCGTCCTAGCCAATGATGTGGCACAGGTTATCTATGTGAAGGACATGTCTACCAAACCGAGAAAAAGAAAAGATAAGGAAGCGAATACATCATACGATGAGCCAAAGCGCCACATAGTTCTTTCAGGAAAAAGGGACATCCTGGGAGTGGACGGCAAGACAGACATGTCTGAAGATTATGAAAAGTTTCATGAAATTCCTCCCTTCAATGTCAAGGCTGACCCAAGCATCCTGATAAACAATGAAGATTATCCATGGTTACGGCGCAATAACCAAATGACACAAGCGAAGAAAAAGTGAAGACTTTCTCCCGCAACTTTGCAACACACGAACATGCTACCATTGTCCGTTTTGTACATGCACATGCTATGTGGGTGAAATTATGATACCATCCCAACTTTCAACTTTTTCAGAGTTCATTTGAAATGCTTTCATGTCTTATGGTTCGGCCCTCGTAATACCATGACCATTAGTCCCTGGCCCATGCCAACTTTCAACTTTCAACTTTCTAAAACTAATGGCACTAAGAGAAAGTTTATAATTTTGCTCCTCGCCCCTGGCCCATGACCATTAGTCCCGGTTTGTGCCACAAACCGGGACTAAAGGGTTGGTCCTCGTTGCGGGCAGAGTTTAGTCCCACCTCGCCAACCGAAGGGGGCTCACAGCGGTTTATAAGCCCTTCCCTCTCTGCCTTGTTGAGCTCCTCTCAAAGTGAAAATAGATGCCCTAATAGAGAAAAGTTTAACCTAAATTCATAGTGAATTTCTCTGAAATTCATAGAAATTTACTAGGAATTTAGGTTGAATTTTCTCTATAAGTGCATCTATTCTCATTTTTTAGTAAGTTAATCACAAACTTGTGATTCAAACAATTTTCAAAGAATTCAAATTTGAAAACTAATGGCACTAACAGAAAGTTTATAATTTTTCTAAAACTAATGGCACTAACAGAAAGTTTATAATTTTGCTAACCTAAAAGCAAACAGAATAAAGCATTAAAACAAAAAACAAAAGAAAATAAATAATGCAAAAAACAAATCAAAAAAATAGGAAAAAACTATTTTTATAGTAAAGTTAATCACAAAATGAAATAAATAAAGCAACAAAGAAAACAAAAAAACTAAACAAGTGTTTTCAAATTTCAAAACTAATGGCACTAACAGAAAGTTTATAATTTTTCTAAAACTAAAAGCATAAAGAATTAAAAAATAAAGCAAAAACAAAAGAAAATAAATAAAGCAACAAAAAAATAAAAAATGCCACCTACTGGGCCACCACGGCCTGAATACGACTAGAAACCCTACCGTGGGCCAGGATTCAGGCCCGCAGCAGGCCCAATAGGCCCACAGGCATTGCAGTGACATATTAGGCCCGAAAGCCTGCAGTTGAGAGGAGCTCGAGAGGGTGGGCGCAACAGCGCTTATAAACCACTCTCGAGCCCTCTCAACTAGCGAGGTGGGACTAAACTTTTGGGCGCGGGGCAGCACAAGGCCATTGGTCCCGGTTGGTGGCACCAACCAGGACTAAAGGGGGCATTGGTCACGGTTCGTGGAACCAACCGTGACCAATGCCCCCCTTACCCCCCTTTAGTCCCGGTTGGTGCCACCAACCGGGACCATAGGCCTCTGCTTCCCGCCCTTTCGGCTGCTGAAAAGAGACCTATGGTCCCGGTTGGTGGCACGAACCGAGACCAATGCCCCCTTTAGTCCCGGTTTGTGCCACGAACCGGGACCAAAGGCCTGGGTATATAAGTAGCACTTGGGAAAATTTGACGAACTCATCGCTAGTTGCCCCGGCTCGCCCGACGACGCCGAGCTCATCGACGCCGCCAGGCTGCCCAGATCGACGCCGATCCGCTGCCCCGACGCCGCCCGCCGCCCAGACGCCGTCCGCGTGCCGCCCCGACGCCGTCCACGCGCCCCCGTCGTCGCCCATGCCCTGTCGCCGCCCGCCGCCCCCGCCGACGCCGTCATCGTCGCCCGCGCCGATTCCGGCCGGCGACCTCGACCCTTCCCCACGCTGTGAGCCCCTGCCTCCTCCCCTTTTCCTTCTCATTTCCGTCCCCGCACGTCATCCGTAAGGGCGCGCCACCGCCAACCATCGTCGCCGTCGCCGTATAATTCTCATGTATATGCTCACTGTATGTATGTATGTATGTATGTTCACTGTATAATGCTCTGTATATGCTGTATATATAATGCTCGTTTTTGCAATTTTTTTTGTTACCAAGAAAAAGGTCTATTTTTTGTTGATATGTATGTTCATATGCTCATTAATATTTTAAAAAATGTTCATATGCTCATTTAAGAAAATGTTCATATGTAACATTTAAGAAAAAAAGTAAATGTATGTATGTTCATATGCAAAGAATTATTTTTGGATGAAATGAGATGAGATGAGATGAGATGTGTTTTGTGTTGGAGAAGAAAAGAGGAAGAAGGAAGAAGGAAGAAGAAGTAAAAGAGGGTCGAGGGGGGGGGGGTCGATATACTCCCTCCCCGATAACAAAATTTTTCCTTGTATATATGCAAAAGTTACATTTTTAGAAAAGTTTTATATATCTAGCTAGAAAGAAGGAAGAAGAAGAAAAAGAAGGAGAGGAAAAAGGAAAATAAGAAGAGGAAGAAAGGAGAGGAAGAAGGGGAAAAATAAATAAGAAAAAGAAAAAAAGTGGAGAAGAAGAAAGGAATAGAGGAGAAGAATTCTATTTTCTCTTCTTCTCCTCTATTCCTTTCTTCTTCTCCTCTTTTTTTTCTTCTTTTTTTTTCTTCGATCTTCTCCTCTAGATATTCCTTTCTTCTTCTCCTCTTTTTATTTCAGGGTCGTCTAGGGGTCGAGGGTTCCAGGGTCGTCGAGGGTTCGAGGGGTCGGGGATCGCCGAGGGGTCGAGAGAGGTTTCCTAGTGTCAAAGTATTGAAGAAATCCATGGCTTCATCATTAGCCGGAAGTAACCAGGGCATGACGAAGTCCTCCAAAGTTATTTTGGAATGGTGTCCCGGATAGGATAATTTGCCTTTCTGTATGAATTTCAGCAAAGGCCTTCCAAATAACGATATTTGGAAGGTTCTTGCTGAACTTTGTACCAAAAAGCGAATTATCCTATCTAGGACTCCGTTCCAAAATAACTTTGGAGAGCTTCATACCATCATGCACCTGTTACTTTCACCTAATGATGAAGACATGGTTTTGTTGAATCCTTTGACACTAGGCAACCTCCCGACCCCTCGGCGATCCTCTCGAACATGAGAGGAAGAAGAGGATCGCCTAGGGGTCGAGGGTTCCAGGGTCGTCGAGGGTTCCAGGGGTCGAGGATCGCCGAGGGGTCGAGAGAGAGATTTCCTAGTGTCAAAGTATTGAAGAAATCCATGGCTTCATCATTAGCTAGAAGTAACCAGGGCATGACGAAGTCCTCCAAAGTTACTTTGGAATGGTGTCCCGGATAGGATAATTTGCCTTTTTGTATGAATTTCAGCAAAGGCCTTCCAAATAACGATATTTGGAAGGTTCTTGCTGAACTTTGTACCAAAAAGCGAATTATCCTATCTAGGACTCCGTTCCAAAATAACTTTTGAAGAGCTTCATACCATCATGCACCTGTTACTTTCGCCTAATGATGAAGACATGGTTTTGTTGAATCCTTTGACACTAGGCAACCTCCCGATAGCTTCCTCTTTTTTCCTCTATTCTTTCTTCTCCTCTATTCTTTCTTCTCCTCTTTTTTTCTTCTTCTTCCTCTTTTTTTATCGGGAATGAGGGTCGTCGAGGGACATAGATGTAGTGTCGTCGTTGTCGATATATACCCCCTCCCGATAGCTTCAACACGTGGGGGGGGGGGTCGATATTATCCCGTCCTTGAAGCGTTCTCGAGGCCACCCCAAACCCTTGAAGAGTTGTCGAGGCCACCCCAAACCCTAGAGAAGTAGCGTCGAGGCCACTAATTAATATATATGATTCCTTACTATGATTAGGTAGCTAGTTCTACGTTTGCCACTAATGTATCCATCTGTCATGTTTGAATAATAATTGCCATGTTGTAAATATTTGTAGAAACTATGGACACTGCCCGAGACGAAGCAAAAGAAGCATTGTTGAGGGACATAATCGCAAAAGGAAGTGATGTCGTCTCGTTGTTTCTCAACGACACCGATGGTCTGGAAGGAGAGGATGAAGAAGCTGGCTGCGGTGACCTAATGCCGGTGCAGGAAGAGGAACATGAGGACGGCTCCGGTGACCCAATGCCGGTGCAAGAAGGAGACCGTGATGACGGCTCCGGTGATCGAACCGAGTCCGGTCAGGTATATATATTAGTTAAGCCTGTGCTGACTAGCTGATTGATGCATTCATTGTTTTGGTATGTACACATATTAATTAAGTCTTTGTTCTTTTTTCTAGCCCTCCGGATCAAGCACAACTTCGGTAAAGAGACGAGGCCCGAAGAAAAAGTTGAGCTCGGATGAAAGGTTTGAGATCATAGCAATCGCACCCGACGGCCAACCGATTGAACCCATCCGAACAAAGAACGCATTTGTTGCTCAGTGCGGGGTTCTGGTTAGGGACAAGATCCCGATAAGCATCCAGCAATGGTTTAAGTCAGCTACAGAAGACCCTGAGGTGTCTTATGTCAATGATATGCAGAAAAATGATCTTTGGACTGAGCTGAAGTCAAATTTCACCCTACCGCCAGAGGATAATCCAGAGAACCCAGTTAGAGAGCAATTAATCAAGTCTTTTGCTCTTAAGAGGATGGCAGAACTATTCAGGAGGTGGAAGAAAGAGCTGAATAAGTTTGTCGAAAATAATGAGACACCAGAATTCAAGGGCAGATATGAGAAGATCAGAGATCACTGGCCCGCATTTGTTGGCCACAAGACATCGGAAAAGAGTAAGAAGATGTCGGTGACAAACAAGCAAAATGCTGCGAAGAAGAAGCTTCACCATCGCACGGGGTCAGGTGGCTACGTCGTAGCCCGGCCTAAGTGGGCCAAGACTGAGAATGATCTGGTTCATAAAGGGATCGAACCAGAGACAATTAACTGGCCAGACCGTTGCCGGACTTGGTTCTTCGGGGCTGGCGGAGCCTTGGACCCTGTAACAGGAAAGTGCATTTGGACGAACGATCAAATGGACATACCAGTCAGGAAGCTTAAGCAGTATATCGAAGCAGCGCAGGAAGGGACGTTCTTTCCAGACAGAGAGAACGACGAGCTCACAATGGCCCTCGGGAATCCTGAGCACCCTGGACGGACACGAGGCACGCCAGGCTCCATTCCGTGGAAGGTTGGGTTTCCGGACGCAGGCGGTTACAAATCCCATGAGAGGAGGAAAAAAGTGCAGCAGACCCAAATGCAGGCGCTGCAAGCAAGGGTAGACGCGATAGAGGAACGAGAAGCAAATCGCAGCAAACGTACTGCCGAAGCTTCCCCGAAAGCTACCTCGCCATCTCAGCGCAGAAGCAGCATGGCTTCCACCGAGCTGCTTCAGCCGGAGCATGCCTTGACGGCTCCTGCCAGCTATCCCGTGGATGTTATCACGGAGTCTCAAAATTGCCACCTTATGACGCAATGGATGAATTTGAAGGTCAAGGCAGCTGTTGGCTCTGTTTATCCTACTGAACCCGGCGTAACTTTTCACTGCCGGCCGATTCCAGAAGGATATGCTAGGGTGATGGTGGATGAAATAATGGAGGGATTTGAGGACCTCCAGCTTGACCACCCTACCGGTGAAGGGGAGACTCGGCTGGGGTCTGCTCTGAAGACTCCATGCCTATGGCGGAAGGAGCTCATCAACCTTCCGAACTGGACGCCTCCGCCTCCTCCTCCTCCTCCGGCAAGTCAGGGCACTCCGCCTCCTCCACTGCCTCCTCCTCCTCCGGCGAGTCAGGGCACTCTGCCTCCTCCACCGCCTCCTCCTCCGGCGAGTGACGATCAAGGCACTCGACCGGCTCCTTCTCCAGCGCGTGGCGGCACTCCGCCTCCTTCTCCGCTTGTGCCGACGCACCCGAGCAGCCAGCCTCCTCCTTCTCCGCCTCGTCAGCAAGGGCGGAAGAGACCTGCCGCTGCTCCGGCTGCTCCGGCGCGTTGTAGTCCTTCTTCTCCGCCTCGTAAGCAAGTAAAGAAGACAACCGCTCCGTCTGCTTGGTCGGCGTCTAGCAGTACAACCAGAGGCGGGAGGACATACAGATTCGGTCCTTCTCTGAAGACTCCAGAGAAGTTACCATACGAGAGGAACCCAGAGGAGAACGCCGGGATCGCACGAACCAAAGTGGATGACTGGTTTCAAGGGTTGAAAGCAAAGAGACATCCATTTCCGGAGGAGAAGGTAGATCCGGTGAAAGCGAAGCGCACTCTGGCTGCCCTGACAAAACCACCGAAGTCTCCGCGAAAAGGACACTATGAGCGCATTATTGGAAAAGAATTTGCCGAAGCGGAGCAGTCGGGAAGTACTATCAGTGATCAAAGGTTGAAAGAACGACGAGCTGGGAAACAAATTGCCCAGCTCGGCGAACAAGCAAAGCAATCGTGCCCCCGCTCAAGGTGCCTAGCCACAACGTCGCTAATGATCCGAGGATGGTGCCCGGTTATAGAAATCTTGCAGATTACCTGCCCGACGATGTACATTATGAACCCATGGACGTGCAGATACAAAGATACGAGTATGGGAAGCCTCTCGTCAAAGATGAAAGATCTCTATCAACGATGATGCAAAGATTGCATGATTGGTACTTGAAAATTTGCAGAGACTCTGGGGGCAGGAGTACTTTGTATGTGAAAGTTAAAAAGGAGCATGACCTCGTTGGAATTGAACTGTTGCCTGTTCCATTTGAGGAGTTCCATCAGTTTTTCAATCAATTGGCCCTCGATAAAACAACGATCGCCTGCTACTGTCTGTAAGTAGTACTACTTCTGTCATTAAGTTTCTCTATATAGCTCAGCTCTTTCATTGCATGTATTTATAATCATCCTCACTATATTATGCAGATTGAAGATCACCGAATTGAAGAAAAGACAAGTTGGTGATATTGGGTTCATTAACACATATCTCATAGATGCAACTCAGGTTAAATTTCATGCCGCAGCTACCGAGGCCAACTTGCTACGATCGTTGGTAATAAATGAAAAAAACAAATAATACTCTTTCCTTACAACTTTAAGTGAGTGTTACTGTCTTGTGCGTATTCGGTTTCCCTTATATATTAGTCAAGGTTATAGTAATGTAATTGATGAGTTATGCATGCGTGTGCAGTTTCCACTATATTCTCCTAGAGATTAAGCTTGAGCAGGGACTAGTAACCGTCTTAGACTCAAGACGAACAGATCCCCAGGACTATGCAGACATGACTCAAATACTCGAGAAGTAAGTTAAATCGATCATTACCCACCATATCAGCAACTTTGTTCATTTCCTGATATATCAAGTAATTGTTTTCTTTGTCCGGCAGGGTTTGGAGAAAATTCACCAGAAAAGCTCCGGGACTGCCGAAGGAGCTGCAATTTAGACACCCGAAAGTAAGTACTATAGTAGCATGTTCCGCGCATCTACTAGTCATTCAAGCGCTAGTTTCATCAATACCATTTGGCATTCTTACTTATCAGTTTGATTGACCTCTATTTCTTGTAAAGTGGTTGTGGCAGGAACAAGGGAATGATTTCTGTGGATACTACATTTGCGAGTCCATCCGCCACACGACCTGTGAGCGGGGCTACACTGACGAACAATATGAAGTACGTAAATAACAACATTCACAATTTTATTTTATTACCATCATTTGTGTTCAGTTTCATTCATTCATATATATTTGTATTGACCCCCTTCTTTAAATTAGATGTTTCGGAAGCGGGCTGAACTCCTAGCACCAGCTCGCATGCGAGCAATTCAAGAGGAATTGGCGGCATTCTTTCTTGACCACGTGATCCCTGAAGACGGAGAATTCTATGTGGACCCTGAGTCCGTATGATTATATTTGTAAGAGATAATTATTGTATATATGTAGCCGGTAGTGTCGGATAGATATACGAGAACTTGTTGTTCGACCAATCTCTCGGAGAAGGAGAGGTGGTCGATATCACTTCTCTCTGTATGCATATATGTTCATGACGATCTTCTATTTCCTTCGTTTGCTTACTAGCTAGCTAGCATGTCTAGTCCTCTCTATACGTATGTATAGTACGTAGCATCGACCAAGCACGGACATAAGAGAGGACACTTCTCTCTATTAATTATAGCTAGCTAACACAATATATGAAACACCTAAATTAACCCCCCAAAACCCCCAACCCCCCCCCCCCCCCTTCAAAAAAAACAAAAACCCCAGCCACAGAAATGCTGACGCGTGGATGCCTATTGGTCCCGGTTGGTGCCACCAACCGGGACCAAAGGGTCTCCTGCCTGGGCTCCGCGCACTGCCCACGTGGAGGCCCATCTGTCCCGGTTCTGGATTGAACCGGGACTAAAGGGACAGGGCATTAGTACCGACCCTTTAGTCCCGGTTCCAGAACCGGGACAAAAGGCCCTTACGAACCGGGACTACATGCCCTTTTTCTACTAGTGCGCGGCCGCCTCCTCCTCTGCCCCCTTCTCGTCCGCCTTCTCATGCAAACCTTTCTCTTCTGCCCTCTTGGATGCGCGGATGCTCCTCAACCCACATTTTGGTTGTGTGTGTTTCTATGTGCACCTCCAGATTATCGCACACATTGACCAACAGTGTCACACCAATGGGAAGGCGGCGGCCGACATGTGGTGGGAGGTGCGCACGTGATCAGCCACAGGAGACAGGGAGTGGAGAGGGAGATTAGGGTTTACCCTCACTAGACGACCTATTGCGCTAATTGGCGCAGAGATCCATTGCAGGCTGAAAGTTAAGCGAACTATTTACAATATTTTTTTCTCAACTGTTTGCAAATGATTATGCTCATATTGTGTTTCTATTTGCCTTGACGATGATCATTGCCCATAGCTTTCCTTGATGATTTACACGTTAATAAACTGTATCGAATGGAACCTATTGCTTTCCTTGATGATTTACGCATTAATAAATTGTATCAAATGGAACCTCTCTCTCTCTCTAGAAAACACGTACTTTTTTTCAAATCCATGAATATATTTCTTGAATGTGTGACTTTTTAAAATTAGCACACCTTTTTCTAATCCGTAAAGGTTTTTTTAGTTCGCGAACCTTTTTCAAACCCATGAACAATTTTCAAATTCACAAACATTTCTGATTTTGTGAACTTTTTCTGAATTCACGAACATTTTTCAGGTTTGTAAAACTTTTTTCAAATCTGTGATTTAAAAAAACTATTACGGGAACTGCTGGAAATATGCCCTAGAGGCAATAATAAAGTAATTATTATTATATTTCCTTGTTCATGATAATCGTTCATTATCCACAATCACACTGGAAGTCGTCTTTGGTTCACCGGACAACTTCCGAAGCGAAGACTTGACCTTCGATATCGTCTCGTTCCGCAGTGGTTATCACGCACTACTCGAACGAACCACTTTCGCCTGCTTTAATGCGGTCCCGCACTACGCCTATCTAAATCTTAAGATGCCCGGACCACGTGGCATCATTACAATCAACAGAAACATGGAATGCTCCCTCCGTACTAAGGAGCATACCGCGGCCATCGCGGCCGAAGTACAAAGTGGCCCTGTCAAGTCGTACACCTCATGGGCTATTAAGCCGCTGGACTCTATTACACAATGCCGGCCAATTCCGTATGCCAACAGCTCGGCAATTCCAGAGGTGGATTAGCAGTTTCGCCTCCGTCGATCGCCATGTATATCCGTGAAATCCGTACCGCGCGTGCATAATTACGCACTCAAAGTACCTTGGGCATCAGCGGAGTAACAATACAGACAGGCCTATAGTACGGCTTGACCCTATATGGCCTTCCCCTTTCTTTAATTATTTTTTATCTTTTACCACGGGTGCATCAAAACCTACTCATCCTACAGACTCACAAGGACTCTCACCGAGCTCGGTTCTATACAAATAGTCGAAGACCATTCCTCACAAGGAAACTTTCTTACTCAGGCGAAAGCGGCGCAGCCGTGCGGCGGGAAGGTGCAAAGGGCTTCGTAGACCACAACTTCACTCAAGAACCTGTATAAAGCTTTTCCTCTTAGACTTAGACCCCCGGCATGTAAAATGGCCTTGGTGATTATGGTACCCTCTATAAGATTATGTTCTGACGTATCAATCAGATTCCAGTGAGCCAAATCCATATTCAGTGTCGTCCTTACTTATAGACTTTATTTTGTCTCTTTAGTTGCCTCATGCACACACCTCGGCACAAAATTGCTTGGGGCTCTATATGGCAACACATGTGTCGCCAAACAAAAGTCCGAATAGCTTTATAGCACAATTCGGCGTCCCGAGCTCGGCACTATATGCATCGGCTCCGGATCATGTCTTGGGTCAATAGTTGGGTCGCCCGGCTCCTGTGTTTGCTACCTTGCGTTTCGTCTAATCGGCTAGGCTAGTAAAGGGAAAACTACTGCTCTGGTTCGTCCGGTTAAGCACCTCAGTAGAGAAAGCCAAAAACTGACTGTCATGATACGGCGAGAGCTGGTCAGCCACTTAGCGACTTATTAAAATCTTTAGCGATTTTTTCGTATTACACGAAGGACTGTTTCCCGGTCACATATGCAACGCATCCACATTGGGATAGCAACATACATGCCAGGGGCTACTTTGTAGACCCATCGTCAAACTCCTATGGCTAAGTGAGAGCAATAAAACCGCATAGTCTGATTGCCTGGTTCACCGCACTGACACCTCCTTCACGGACCAAGACGTTGGGTTAAGTGTAGTCCTGTGCAATTCCGAACACCATAGTAGTATCTACATGGGGGTTGAAGCCGACGACTGGGAACTCTCAGATATAAAAACGGCCGCACAGGAGGATAAAACTCTTCATAAAGACATGAATATATTACAAAAGCCATAGTTCATAATACAAACTCCCTAATAGTTCGGACTCTCTCACTCGAACACTACATGCTTCAAGCATTGGCCTTCTACAAGGTGGGAACCTTTTAGTACGTCCTCAAAATAGCGCTCTGGTGTGCAATGGTCCTTGCTTTCGGGCGGATCCTCAACTGCCACCTTTTTGGCTTTCACCTTCGCCTAGTGCATCTTGACACGGGCGAAGGCCATTCGCGCTCCTTCTATGCAGGACCACTTCGTGATGGCGTCGATTCAGGGCAGTGCATCAACGAGACACCGCACAAGGCCGAAGTAGCTGTCCAGAATGGCTACGGTCGGCCACAACCGGACTATGACATCCTCCATGGCCGCGCTGGACATCTTATGCAGCTCCGCCCATTGTGCCATCTGGTCATTTAGCAGCGCGGGACGCTCCTGCCCCACAAACTGCGACCAGAAGAGCTTCTCCGTTGTGTACCCCTCCTAGGCCCGGAAGAATTGGGCGGCGTCTGCAACACTCTTCAGCAGATCCGCATATGCGCCTGGAGAACTCCGCAGTCGGTTAAACAAGGCATACCTCCGATCCCCAAATTTAGCCTGTAACGGAAAGGGCTTACCAGCCGCTATCTGTCCGGCTTGACGAATTTCCTCGCGCGCCGTGCAGGATTCTGACCGCGCCTCCTTGGCGTCTTGAAGGGCCTTGGCCAGTTCGGTCGCCTTCGCCTTATTTTCCTATTCTAAGGACTCACACTTACGGTTGATGTCCTTGAGCTTGTGCTCCACCTCGGTCACCCGTTCTTCCAAACAGCGCCGAGCGGCCTGTTCGGCCGTTAAGTCCGCAGCCGCTTTATCAGCTACCACCTTGCTTACCCTCGCTTGCCCCTTGGCTTGGGCAAGCTCACCCCTGAGGGTTTCAACTACGGCAGCACCATCTGTACAAACACACACATTGCATCTCTTGAAATTCCATAGAACACGGACATAAACAAGCATAAAATAAGAGTATCTCATACCTTGCGCCTGGTCGAGCCGCTTGTTAACAAGGACTAGGCCCTCATCGGCTCCCTCCAGTTTCCGTTTGAGTTTGGAAATTTGCGTTGACTGGGTAGTCGTTGCTAACAGGGAGGCCTATTTTAATCCAAATAAAATAGCATGTTACCACCTGACAACTGACCATTGATCCTCTGCTCGCTTTTCTTTCAAAGAACCGAACAGAGTCTTAGGGGCCACTGTCTATAAATAGGCATATTTCTCATAAAAATGATCAAAAATATTACATTGTGTACCTCAAAGCCTGCTAGCAGGCTTGAGAAGGCTTCGTTTAGCCCGCTCTTGGCGGACTGAATCTTCTCAGCCACCGTACACATCAGGATGCGGTGCTCATCCAGGACGGATGCACTTTGCGGTGCGTCCGCCATGGTATTCGGCGCCTCCGGATCAACAGAGGTCGCTGCTCCTTCTTCTCCTGTAGGGGGTCGCTCACTAGACTCTGGAGCCGTATGGGTCTCCTGAGTAGTATGCGGCTGTGGGTCAGATTGACCAGGGCCCCCGTCGCCAGTCTTCGTGGGGGCTGTACCCCCTAGTCCTTCGGCAGCCGAGGTGTTGCCCTCCGGCGCCGTTAAGTCGCCCCCTCCTGGCGGTAGATCGCCCGAGGTGTTGACCTTCGGTAGCCAAGATGTTACCCTTCAACGTCGTTAAGTCGCCCACCCCCACCCCCGGTGATTCGCTCTCCATCATCTCCGGCGGTAGATCCCCCGAGGATGAAGATTGCTGGGGGGATTGCGGGCCGAACTAAAAAAATAAAACTTAGAGTTATCATCACACTTCGTAGAGATTGGATGTATGAAATCCCAGACTACTTACGAGTCGGCTTGGGGCCTAGTCCGGCGACGGTGCTTCGGGATGGCCTCGGCGATTGACTCCGAGTCATCGGAGAGGGCAATCTTGTCCCTCTTGGATGCTTCGGCCTCCAGGTCTTCGGAGGCCGCCCTCTTTTTGCCCTTGCGGGGAGGATCTTCTTCTTCCTCCTCCTCATCGTCGTCATCGTCGCCCTCGTGAGAGGATAGGGCATCAGCTTCTCCGGACACTGTGTTCGAAGTGCCCTCCTCTTTCTTCTTCTTCTTCTTCTTCTTCTTCTTCTTCTTCTTCTTCTTCTTCTTCTTCTTCTTCTTCTTCTTCTTGTCCTTCTTTACCGGCGCCTGGTACGACGCCGGGACCAGCATCCTCATTAATAGAGGATCAGCTAGGTTTTCGGGGAGTGGAGCCGGACACCGGATCTGCTCCGCCTTCATGATCCAGACCTGTTTGAGGATGGACTACTCAATACTTCTCCTTTGGAGGGACGAACCAATTGGTGTTCGGAGGTTTTAGAATTTACCTCAAAGGCCGGATGGTTGCAGTCGAGGCTAGTGTCGTCCTATGACTTTGGGCATGACTTCTTCTTCTTAAAAAGCAGCTTCTAGATCCCCTTATGCGTTGTGCCGTAGAACCGTTGTAGGGTCCGCGGCCCTTCCGGATTGAACTCCCACATCTTGAGGGGCCGCCGCTGGCAGGGAAGTGCTCGGCGGATTAGCATCACTTGGATCACGTTGGCAAGGGTAATGTCCTTCGTTATCATGCCTTGGACGCGTTTCTGTAGCATCGGCACCTCATTGACCGACCCCCAGTCTGGACCGTTGTCGGTCCAGGATGTGAGCCTTAGCGGGGGTCCGGATCTGAAGGCTGGAGCGGCTGCCCACTTAGGGCCGCAGGGTTCTGTGATATAGAACCATTCCTATTGCCATATCCTGACGGTGTCCACAAAGACTCCCTTTCGCCAGTTGACCTTGGAGAGCTTGCTCACCATGGCGCCACTGCAGTCCACGTGTTGTGCATCGACCACCTTCAGCTTCACGTTGAAAATCTTGAGCCATAAGCCGAAGTGTGGAGGGACGCGGAGGAAGGCCTCACACACGACGATGAACGCCGAGATGTGAAGGAACGAATTTGGGGCCAGATCATGAAAATCCAGTCCATAGTAGAACATGAGACCCCTCACAAAGGGGTGGAGGGTGAATCCGAGTCCGCAGAGGAAGTGGGGGATGAACACCACCCTCTCGCCGGACCCCGGAGTGGGGATGACCTGCTCCGGATCAGGAAGCATGTGCTTGATTTCCGCGGTTAGATACCGCGCCTCCCGCAGCTCCTTGATGTTCTCCTCCATGACGAAGGAAGCCATCCACTTGCCTTGAGAGCCGGCCATGGTCGGAAGAGTTGCGGAGGGGAGAAAAGATTGGAAATTGGGCGCTGGAGCTCAAGGATGGGGAGGCAGAGAAAGAATGAGCGTGGGGCGGAAGAATTGGATTCTATCCACTTATAAGGACTGCGAATATCAAGCGTCCCCCTCCGTCGAGCCTTAAAACTCGCCTTTTCCCAAGGGGTCGTGTGAACAGCACGGCTAGATTACCAAAACTCGTATTTCCCGCAATAAGGAGACATGATCTCTGCTTTGACAAGATGTGTCAATAGGAGGTGCATATTGAAACACGAAGCGGGAGGCCCAAAAACGGTTCGAAACGATAGCAGAGATAAGCATGACGTTTCGCCGGAAAAAGTTGTCGATGGTAATATATTATTTTAAGTATTATGCCTTTATGGTTGGAGGGTTAACCTGTTAAACAGATCCGGACATGGTTCTTGTTGATCAACTACTTTACGGTATTTAGAGGAGGAACCCGCCTTGCAATGCCGAAGACAATCTGCGCGTCAGACTGATACGTCTCCAATGTACCTATAATTTTTTATTGTTCCATGCTATTATATTATCTGTTTTGGATGTTTAATGGGCTTTATTATACACTTTATATTATTATTGGGACTAACTTACTAACCCAAGGCCCAGTGCAAATTGCTGTTTTTTTGCCTATTTCAGTGTTTCGCAGAAAAGGAATATCAAATGGAATCCAAACGAAATGAAACCTTCGGGAGAGTTATTTTTGGAACAAACGTGATCCAGGGGACTTGGAGTAGACATCAAGAAAGGAGCGAGGAGGCCACGAGGCAGGGAGGCGCGTCTACCCCCATGGGCGCGCCCCCACCCTCGTGGGCCCCTCGCATCTCCACCAACCTACTTCTTCCTCCTATATATATCCATATACCCCAAAAACATCCAGGAGCACCACGAAACCCTATTTCCACCGCTGCAACCTTCTGTACCCAAGAGATCCCATCTTGGGGCCTTTTCCGGAGCTCCGCCGGAGGGGGAATCGATCATGGAGGGCTTCTACATCAACACCATAGCCTCTCCGATGATGTGTGAGTAGTTTACCACAGACCTTCGGGTCCATAGTTATTAGCTAGATGACTTCTTCTATCTCTTTGGATCTCAATACAAAGTTCTCCTCAATTTTCTTGGAGATCTATTCGATGTAATTCTTTTTGCGGTGTGTTTGTCGAGATCCGATGAATTCTGGGTTTATGATCAAGTTTATCTATGAACAATATTTGATTCTTCTCTGAAATATTTTATGTATGATTTGTTATCTTTGCAAGTCTCTTCGAATTATCAGTTTGGTTTGGCCTACTAGATTGATCTTTCTTGCAATGGGAGAAGTGCTTAGCTTTGGGTTCAATCTTGTGGTGTCCTTTCCTAGTGACAGCAGGGGCAGCAAGGCACGTATTGTATTGTTGCCATCGAGGATAAAAAGATGGGGTTTATATCATATTGCTTGAGTTTATCCCTCTACATCATGTCATCTTGCCAAATACATTACTCTGTTCTTATGAACTTAATACTCTAGATGCATGCTGGATAGCGGTTGATGTGTGGAGTAATAGTAGTAGATGCAGAATCGTTTTGGTCTACTTGTCGTGGACGTGATGCCTATATACATGATCATGCCTAGATATTCTCATAATTATGCACTTTTCTATCAATTGCTCGACAGTAATTTGTTTACCCACCGTAATACTTATGCTATCTTGAGAGAAGCCACTAGTGAAACCTATGGCCCCCTGGGTCTATTTTCCATCATATAAGTTTCCAATCTATGTTACTTTGCAATCTTTATTTTCCAATCTATATCATAAAAATACCAAAAATATTTATCTTATTATCTCTATCAGATCTCACTCTCGTAAGTGACCGTGAAGGGGTTGACAACCCCTTTATCACGTTGGTTGCGAGGTTCTTATTTGTTTGTGTAGGTGCGAGGTGACTTGCGTGTAGTCTCCTACTGGATTGATACCTTGGTTCTCAAAAACTGAGGGAAATACTTATGCTACTTTGCTGCATCACCCTTTCCTCTTCAAGGGAAAACCAACGCAATGCTCAAGAGGTAGCAAGAAGGATTTCTGGCGCCGCTGCCGGGGAGATCTACGCACAAGTCAAGACATACCAAGTACCCATCACAAACTCTTATCCCTCGCATTACATTATTTTCCATTTGCCTCTCGTTTTCCTCTGCCCCACTCCACCCTTGCCGTTTTATTCGCCCTCTTTTCTGCTCGCCTCTTTTTCCGTTTGCCTCTCTTTCGCTCGCTTCTTGTGTGCTTGTGTGTTGGATTGTTTGTCACGATGGCTGAAGATAATACTAAATTGTGTGATTTTTCCAATACCAACAATAATGATTTTATTAGCACTCCGATTGCTCCCCTTACCGATGCTGAATCTTGTGAAATTAATACTGCTTTGCTGAATCTTGTCATTAAAGATCCGTTTTCTGGTCCTCCTAGTGAAGATGCCGCTACCCATCTAAACACCTTTGTTGATTTGTGTGATATGCAAAAGAAGAAAGATGTGGATAATGATATTGTTAAATTGAAGGTATTCCCGTTTTCACTTAGAGATCGTGCTAAAACTTGGTTTTCCTCTTTGCCTAAAAATAGTATTGATTCTTGGAATAAGTGCAAAGATGCTTTTATCTCTAAGTATTTTCCTCCCGCTAAGATCATCTCTCTTAGAAATGATGTTAGGAACTTTAAGAAACTAGATCATGAGCATGTTGCACAATCTTGGGAGAGGATGAAATTAATGATTTGCAATTGCCCTATTCATGGTTTGAATTTATGGATGATCATACAAATTTTTTATGCTGGATTGAACTTTGCTTCTAGAAATCTTTTAGATTCGGCCGCAGGAGGCACTTTTATGGAAATCAGTTTAGGAGAAGCTTATAAACTCCTAGATAATATTATGGTTAATTATTCTCAATGGCACACCAAAAGATCTACTAGTAAAAAGGTTCATGCTATAGAAGAAATTAATGTTTTGAGTGGAAAGATAGATGAACTTATGAAATTGTTTGCTAATAAGAGTGTTTCTTCTGATCCTAATGATATGCCTTTGTCTACTTTGATTGAGAATAATAATGAATCTATGGATGTGAATTTTGTTCGTAGGAACAATTTTGGTAACAACGCGTATAGAGGAAGCTTTAACCCTAGGAAGTATCCTAGTAATTCCTCTAGTAATTATGGTAATTCCCACAACAATTCTTATGAAAATTATAATAAGATGCCCTCTGATTTTGAATCTAGTATTAAAGAATTTATTAGTTTGCAAAAGAGTTTCAATGCTTTGATTGAAGAAGCATTGTCTAAGATTGATGAGTTGGCTAGGAACGTGGATAGAATTTCTCTTGATGTTGATTCTTTGAAACTTAGATCTATTCCACCTAAGCATGATATCAATGAGTCTCTCAAAGCCATGAGAATTTCCATTAATGAGTGCAAAGAAAGAACTGCTAGGATGCGTGCTAAATAGGATTGCTTTATAAAAGCGTGTTCTTCTAGTTTTGATGATAATAAGGATGAAGATCTAAAAGTGATTGATGTGTCTCCTATTAAATCTTTGTTTTGCAATATGAATCCTGATAATGATGGGACTAGAGATGAGTCAAATTTAGTTAAAAGGCGTCCCAATGATTCGGAGTTTTTAGATCTTGATGCAAAAATTAATAAAAGTGGGATTGAAGAGGTCAAAACTTTACATAGCAATGAACCTACTATTTTGGATTTTAAGGGATTTTAAAAATGCGGTAACTGCTAACATGATTCGGACAGACTTTTAAGCATCGATACGAGTGAGAAAACCTCATCGTAGTCAACAGCTTGAACTTGTTGAAAACATTTCGCGACAATTCGAGCTTTGTAGATAGTAACACTACTATCAGCGTTCGTCTTCCTCTTGAAGACCATTTATTCTTAATGACTCACCGATCATCGGGCAAGTCAATCATAGTCCATACTTTGTTCTTATACATGGATCCCATCTTAGATTTCATGGCCTCAAGCCATTTCGCGGAATCTGGGCTCATCAGTGCTTCCTCATAGTTCGTAGTTTTGTCATGGTCTAGTAACATGACTTCCAGAAAGGATTACCGTACCGCTCTGGTGCCGACCATACTCTGGTTGTCTTACGAGGTTCGGTAGTAACTTGATCTGAAGTTTCATGATCATCAACATTAGCTTCCTCACTAATTGGTGTAGAGATCACTAGAACGGATTTCTGTGATGAACTACTTTCCAATTCGGGAGAAGGTACAATTACCTCATCAAGTTCTACATTCCTCCCACTCACTTCTTTCGAGAGAAACTCCTTCTCTGGAAAGGATCCACTTTTAGCAACAAAGATCTTGCCTTTGGATTTGTGATAGAAGGTGTACCCAACAGTTTCCTTTGGGTATTCTATGAAGACACATTTCTCTGATTTGGGTTCGAGCTTATCAGGTTGAAACTTTTTCACATAAGCATCGCAGCCCCAAACTTTAAGAAACGACAGCTTAGGTTTCTAGCCAAACCACAATTCATATGGTGTCGTCTCAACGGATTTAGATGGTGCCCTATTTAACGTGAATGCAGCTGTCTCTAATGCATAACCCCAACTTGATAGTGATAAATCAGTAAGAGACATCCTAGATCGCACCATATCTAATAAAGTACGATTATGACGTTCGGACACACCATTATGCGGTGGTGTTCCAGGTGGCGTGATTTGCGAAACTATTCCGCATTGTTTCAAATGAAGACCAAACTTTTAACTCAAATATTATCCTCCACGATCAGATCGCAGAAACTTTATTTTCTTGTTACGATGATTTTCCACTTCACTCTGAAATTCTTTGAACATTTCAAATGTTTCAGACTTATGTTTCATCAAGTAGATATACCCATATCTTCTCAAATCATCTGTGAAGGTCAGAAAATAACGATACCCGCCGCAAGCCTCAACACTCATCGGACCACATACATAAGTATGTATTATTTCCAATAAGTCAGCTGCTCGCTCCATTGTTCTGGAGAACGGAGTCTTAGTCATCTTGCCCATGAGGCATGGTTCGCAAGCATCAAGTGATTCATAATCAAATGATTCCAAAAACCCTTCAGGATGGAGTTTCTTCATGCTCTTTACACCAATATGACCTAAACGGCAGTGCCACAAATAAGTTGCACTCTCATTATTAACATTGCATCTTTTGGCTTCAATATTATGAATATGTGTATCACTACGATCGAGATTCAATAAACCATGTATGACCATAGAAGGTTTTATTCATGTAAATAGAACAACAATTATTCTTTGACTTAAATGAATAACCGTATTGCAATAAACATGATCCAATCATATTCATGCTTAATGCAAACACCACATAACATTTACTTTAGGTTCAACACTAATCCCGAAAGTATAGGGAGTGTGCGATGATGATCATATCAATTTTGGAACCACTTCCAACACACATCGTCACTTCACCCTCAACTAGTCTCTGTTCATTCTGCAACTCCCGTTTCGAGTTACTAATCTTAGCAACTGAACTAGTATCAAATACCGAGGGGTTGCTATAAACACTAGTAAAGTACACATCAATAACATGTATATCAAATATACCTTTGTTCACTTTGCCATCCTTCTTATCCGCCAAATACTTGGGGCAGTTCTGCTTCCAGTGACCAGTCCCTTTGCAGTAGAAGCACATAGTCTTAGGCTTAGGTCTAGACTTGGGCTTCTTTGAAGGAAATATGCCCTAGAGGCAATACTAAAGTTATTATTTATTTCCTTATATCATGATAAATGTTTATTATTCATGCTAGAATTGTATTAACCGGAAATATAATACATGTGGGAATACATAGACAAACAGAGTGTCACTAGTATGTCTCACTTGACTAGCTCGTTGAATCAAAGATGGTTAAGTTTCCTAGCCATAGACATGAGTTGTCATTTGATTAACGGGGTCACATCATTAGAGAATGATGTGATTGACTTGACCCATTCCGTTAGCATAGCACTTGATAGTTTAGTTTTGTTGCTATTGCTTTCTTAATGACTTATACATGTTCCTATGACTATGAGATTATGCAACTCCCGTTTACTAGAGGAACAATTTGTGTGCTACCAAACGTCACATTTGTAACTGGGTGATTATAAAGGTTCTCTACAGGTATCTCCGAAGGTACTTGTTGGGTTGGCGTATTTCCAGATTAGGATTTGTCACTCCGATTGTCGGAGAGGTATCTCTGGGCCCTCTCGGTAATGCACATCACTTAAGCCTTGCAAGCATTGCAACTAATGAGTTAGTTGCGGCATGATGTATTACTGAACGAGTAAAGAGACTTGCCGGTAACGAGATTGAACTAGGTATTGAGATACCGATGATCGAATCTCGGGCAAGTAACATACCGATGACAAAGGGAACCTCGTATGTTGTTATGCGGTCTAACCGATAAAGATCTTCGTAGAATATGTAGGAGCCAATATGAGCATCCATGTTCCGCTATTGGTTATTGACCAGAGACGTGTCTCGGTCATGTCTACATAGTTCTCGAACCCGTAGGGTCCGCACGCTTAACCCTACGATGACAGTTATACTATGAGTTTTATGTTTTGATGTACCGAAGGTTGTTCGGAGTCCTGGATGTGATCACGGACATGATGAGGAGTCTCGAAATGGTCGATACATGAAGATTGATATATTGGAAGCCTATGTTTGGATATCGAAAGTGTTTCGGGTGAAATCGGGATTTTACCGGAGTACCGGGGGGTTACCGGAATCCCCCGGGGGCTTAATGGGCCTACATGGGCCTTAGTGGAAAAGGAGGGAAGCAAGGGAAGTGCAGGGCGCGCCCCCAAGGCCCAAACCGAATTGGTTTAGGGAAAAGGGGGCCGGGCCCCCTCTTTCCTTCTTCCCCCCTCCCAAGTCCTATTCCAACTAGGAAAAGGGGGGAGTCCTACTCCCGGTGGGAGTAGGACTCCTCCGGCGCACCTCTCCCCTTGGTCGCCCCCTGCTCCTTTATATACAGGGGCAGGGGCACCTCTAAACACACAAGTTGATCAAGTTGATCGTCTCTTAGCCGTGTATGGTGCCCCCCTCCACCATAGTCCACCTCGATAGTACTGTAGCAGTGCTTAGGCGAAGCCCTGCATCGGTAGAACATCAACATCTTCAGCACGCCATCATGCTGACGAAACTCTCCCTCAACACTCGGCTGGATCGGAGTTCAAGGGACGTCATCGGGCTGAACGTGTGCTGAACTCGGAGGTGCCATGCATTCGGTACTTGATCGGTCGGATCATGAAGACGTACGACTACATCAACCGCGTTGTGCTAACGCTTCCGCTTTCGGTCTATGAGGGTACGTGGACACACTCTCCCCCCTCGTTGCTATGCATCACCATGATCTTGCATGTGCGTAGGATTTTTTTTTGAAATTACTACGTTCCCTAACAGTGGCATCCAAGCCAGGTTTTATGCGTTGATGTTATATGCACGAGTAGAACACAAGTGAGTTGTGGGCGATATAAGTCATACTTCTTACCAGCATGTCATACTTTGGTTCGGCGGTATTGTTGGATGAAGCGGCCCAGACTGACATTACGCGTACGCTTACGCGAGACTGGTTCTACCGATGTGCTTTGCACATAGGCGGCTGGCGGGTGTCAATTTCTCCAACTTTAGTTGAACCGAGTGTGGCTACGCCCGGTCCTTGTGAAGGTTAAAACAGCACCAACTTGACAAACTATCATTGTGGTTTTGATGCATAGGTAAGAACGGTTCTTGCTAAGCCCTTAGCAGCCACGTAAAACTTGCAACAACAAAGCAGAGGACGTCTAACTTGTTTTTGCAGGGCATGTTGTGATGTGATATGGTCAAGACGTGATGCTATATTGTATGAGATGATCATGTTTTGTAACTGAGTTATCGGCAACTGGCAGGAACCATATTGTTGTCACTTTATTGTATGCAATACAATCGCCCTGTAATGCTTTAGTTTATCACTAAGCGGTAGCGATAGTCGTGGAAGCATAAGATTGGCGAGACGACAATGATGCTACGATGGAGATCAAGGTGTCGCGCCGGTGACAATGGTGATCATGACGATGCTTCGGAGATGGAGATCACAAGCACAAGATGATGATGGCCATATCATATCACTTATATCGATTGCATGTGATGTTTATCTTTTATGCATCTTATCTTGCTTTGATTGATGGTAGTATTATAATATGATCCCTCACTAAATGATCAAAGTATAAGTGTTCTCCCTGAGTATGCACCGTTGCGAAAGTTCTTCGTGCTGAGACACCACGTGATGATCGGGTGTGATAGGCTCTACGTTCAAATACAACGGGTGCAAAACAGTTGCACACGCGGAATACTCAGGTTAAACTTGACGAGCGTAGCATATAACAAATATGGCCTCGGAACACGGAGACCGAAAGGTCGAGCATGAATCCTATAGAAGATATGATCAACATAGTGATGTTCACCATTGAAACTACTCCATCTCACGTGATGATCGAACATGGTTTAGTTGATATGGATCACGTGATCACTTAGAGTATTAGAGGGATGTCTATCTAAGTGGGAGTTCTTAAGTAATATGATTAATTAAAATTTAATTTATCATGAACTTAGTCATGGTAGTATTAGCATATCTATGTTGTAGATCAATAGCTCGTGTTGTTGCTTCCCTATGTTTTATATATGTTCCTAGACAAAACTAAGTTGAAAGAATTTAGTAGCAATGATGCGGATTGGATCCGTGATATGAGGTTTATCCTCATTGCTGCACAGAAGAATTATGTCCTTGATGCACCGCTAGGTGACAGACCTATTGCGGGAGCAAATGCATACGTTATGAACGTTTGGCTAGCTTAATATGATGACTACTTGATAGTTTAGTGCACCATGCTTAACGGCTTAGAATCGGGACTTCAAAGACGTTTTGAACGTCATGGACCATATGAGATGTTCCAGGAGTTGAAGTTAATATTTCAAGCAAATACCCGAGTTGAGAGATATGAAGTCTCCAACAAGTTCTATAGGTAAAAGATGGAGGAGAATAGCTCAAGTAATGAGCATGTGCTTAGATTGTCTGGGTACTAGAATCGCTTGAATCAAGTGGGAGTTAATCTTCCAGATAAAATAGTGATTGACAGAATTCTCTAGTCACCATCACCAAGTTGGTAGAACTTTGTGATGAACTATAACATGCAAGGGATGACAAAAGTAATTCCCAAGCTCTTCGTGATGCTGAAATCGACGAAGGTAGAAATCAAGAAAAAAACATCAACTGTTGATGGTTAAGAAGACCACTAGTTTCAAGAAAAGGGCAAAGGGAAGAAGGGGAACTTCAAGAAGAACAGCAAGCAAGTTGCTGCTCAAGTGAAGAAGCCCAAGTCTGGACCTAAGCCTGAGACTGAGTGCTTCTACTGCAAAGGGACTGGTCACTAGAAGCGGAACTGCCCCAAGTATTTGGTGGATAAGAAGGATGGCAAAGTGAACAAAGCTATATTTGATATACATGTTATTGATGTGTACTTTACTAGCGTTTATAGCAACCCCTCGGTATTTGATACTGGTTCAGTTGCTAAGAGTAGTAACTCGAAACGGGAGTTGCAGAATGAACAGAAACTAGTTAAGGGCGAGGTGACGATGTGTATTGGAAATAGTCCCAAGATTGATATGATCATCATCGCACACTCCCTATACTTTCGGGATTAGTGTTGAACCTAAATAAGTGTTATTTGGTGTTTGTGTTGAGCATGAATATGATTTGGTCATGTTTATTGCAATACGGTTATTCATTTAAGTTAGAGAATAATTATTGTTCTGTTTACATGAATAAAACCTTTTATGGTCATACACTCAACGAAAATGGTTTGTTGGATCTCGATTGTAGTGATACACATATTCATAATATTGAAGCCAAACGATGCAAAGTTAATAATGATAGTGCAACTTATTTGTGGCACTGCCGTTTGGGTCATATCGGTGTAAAGCGCATGAAGAAACTCCATAAAGATGGACTTTTGGAATCACTTGGTTATGAATCATTTGATGCTTGTGAAACGTGCCTTTTGGGCAAGATGACTAAAACTCTATTCTCCGAAACAATGGAACGAGCTATTGACTAGTTGCAAATAATACATGCCGATGTATGCGGTCCAATGAGTGTTGATGCTCGTGGCGGGTATCGTTATTTTCTGACCTTCACAGATGATTTGAGCAGATATGAGTATATGTACTTAATGAAGCACAAGTTTGAAACATTTGAAAAGTTCAAAGAATTTCAGAGTGAAGTGGAGAATCATCGTAACAAGAAAAATAAAGTTTCTACAATCTGATCGTGGAGAAGAATATTTGAGTTACGAGTTTGGTCTTCAATTGAAACAATGCAGAATAGTTTCGCAACTCACGCCACCTGGAACACCACATCATAGTGGTGTGTCCGAACATCGTAACCGTACTTTATTAGATAATGGTGCAATCTATGATGTCTCTAACCGATTTACCACTATCGTTTTGGGGTTATGCATTAGAGACAACTGCATTCACGTTAAATAGGGCATCATCTAAATCCGTTGAGACGACACTATATGAACTGTGGTTTAGCAAGAAACCAAAGTTGTCGTTTCTTAAAGTTTGGGGTTGTGATGCTTATGTGAAAAAAGTTTCAACCTGATAAGCTCGAACCCAAATCGGAGAAATGTGTCTTCATAGGATATCCAAAGGAGACTATTGGGTACACCTTCTATCCCAGATCCGGAGGCAAGACTTTTGTTGCTAAATTCGGAGTTTTTCTAGAGAAGGAGTTTCTCTCGAAAGAAGTGAGTGGGAGGAAAGTAGAACTTGATGAGGTAACTGTACTTGCTCCCTTATTGGAAAGTAGTTCATCACAGAAAACGTTTTCTGCGACACCTACACCAATTAGTGAGGAAGTTAATGATGATGATCATGAAACTTTAGATCAAGTTGTTACTGAACCTCGTAGGTCAACCAAAGTAAGATCCGCACCAGAGTGGTATGGTAATCCTGTTCTGAAAGTTATGTTACTAGACCATGACGAACCTACGAACTATGAAGAAGCGACGGTGAGCCCAGATTCCGGAAAATGGCTTGAGGCCATGAAATCTGAGATGGGATCCATGTACGAGAACAAAGTGTGGACTTTGGTTGACTTGCTCAATGATCCGCAAGCCATAGAAAATAAATGGATCTTCAAGAGGAAGACAGACGCTGATAGTAGTGCTACTATCTACAAAGCTAGACTTATCGAAAAAGGTTTTCGACAAAGTTCAAGGTGTTGACTACGATGAAATTTTCTCACTCGTAGCGATGCTTAAGTCTGTCCGAATCATGTTAGAAATTGCTGCATTTTATGAAATCTGGCAAATGGATAACAAAAGTGCAATCCTTAATGGACTTATTAAAGAAGAGTTGTATATGATGCAACTAGAAGGTTTTGTCAATCCTAAAGGTGCTAACAAAATGTGCAAGCTCCAGCGATCCATCTATGGACTGGTGCAAGCATCTCGGAGTTGGAATATGCGCTTTGATGAGATGATCAAAGCATATAGTTTTATACAGACTTGTGATGAAGCCTGTATTTACAAGAAAGTGAGTAGGAGCATTACAACATTTCTGATAAGTATATGTGGATGACATATTGTTGATCGGAAATAATGTAGAATTATCTGTAAAGCATAAAGGAGTGTTTGAAAGGAGTACTTCCAAAGAAAGCCCTCAGTAAAGCTACTTACATATTGAGCATCAAGATCTATTAAGATAGATCAAGATGCTTGATAAGATTTTCAATGAGTACATACCTTGACAAAATTTTGAAGTAGTTCAAAATGGAACAATCAAAGAAAGAGTTCTTGCCTGTGTAACAAGGTGTGAAATTGAGTAAGACTCAAAGCCCGACCACGACAGAAGATAGAAAGAGAATGAGAGTCATTCCCTATGCCTCAACCATAGGTTCTATAAAGTATGCCATGCTGTGTACCAGATCTATTGTATACCTTACACTGATTTTGGCAAGGGAGTACAATAGTGATCTAGGAGTTGACCACTGGACAGCGGTCAAAATTATCCTTAGTGGAATAAGGATATGTTTCTCGATTATGGAGGTGACAAAAAGGTTCGTCGTAAAGGGTTACGTCAATGCAAGTTTTGACACTGATCCAGATGACTCTAAGTCTCAATCTGGGTACATATTGAAAGTGGGAGCAATTAGATAGAGTATCTCAGTGCAGAGCATTGTTGCCATAGAAATTTGCAAAATACTTATGGATCTGAATGTGGCAGACCCATTGACTAAACTTCTCTCACAAGCAAGACATGATCACACCATAGTACTCTTTGGGTGTTAATCACATAGCGATGTGAACTATATTATTGAGTCTAGTAAACCCTTTGGGTGTTGGTCACATGTCGATGTGAACTATGGGTGTTAATCACATGGTGATGTGAACTATTGGTATTAAATCACATGGCGATGTGAACTAGATTATTGACTCTAGTACAAGTGGGAGACTGAAGGAAATATGCCCTAGAGGCAATACTAAAGCTGCTATTTCTATTTCCTTATATCATGATAAATGTTTATTATTCATGCTAGAATTGTATTAACCGGAAACTTAGTACATGTGTGAATACATAGACAAACAGAGTGTCACTAGTTTGCCTCTACTTGACTAGCTCGGTGAATCAATGATGGTTATGTTTCCTAACCATAGACATGAGTAGTCATTTGATTAACGGGATCACAACATTAGAGAAAGATGTGATTCACTTGACCTATCCGTTAGCTTAGCACGATGATCGTTTAGTTTGTTGCTATTGCTTTCTTCATGACTTATACATGTTCATATGACTATGAGATTATGTAACTCCCGAGTACCGGAGGAACATTTTGTGTGCTACCAAATGTCACAACGTAACTGGGTGATTACAAAGGTGCTCTACAGGTGTCTCCGATGGTGCTTGTTCAGCTGGCATAGATCAATATTAGGACTTGTCACTCCGATTGTCGGAGAGGTATCTCTGGGCCCTCTCGGTAATGCACATCACTTAAGCCTTGCAAGAATTGCAACTAATGAGTTGGTTGCGGGATGATGTATTACGGAACGAGTAAAGAGACTTGCCGGTAATGAGATTGAACTAGGTATTGAGATACCGACGATCGAATCTCGGGCAAGTAACATACCGATGACAAAGGGAACAACGTATGTTGTTATGCGGTCTGACCGATAAAGATCTTCGTACAATATGTAGGAGCCAATATGAGCATCCAGGTTCCGCTATTGGTTATTGACCGGAGACGTGTCTCGGTCATGTCTACATAGTTCTCGAACCCGTCGGGTCCGCACGCTTAACGCTACGATGACAGTTATATTATGAGTTTTATGTTTTGATGTACCGAAGTTTGTTTGGAGTCTCGGATGTGATCACGGACATGACGAGGAGTCTCGAAATGGTCGAGACATGAAGATTGATATATTGGAAGCCTATGTTTGGATATCGGAAGTGTTCCGGGTGAAATCGGGATTTTACCGGAGTACCGGGGGGTTACCGGAACCCCCGGGGGCTTAATGGCCCTACATGGGCCTTAGTGGAAAAGGAGGGAAGCAAGGGAAGTGTGGGGCGCGCCCCCCAAGGCCCAAACCGAATTGGTTTAGGGCAATGGGGCTGGCCCCCCTCTTTCCTTCTTCCCCCCTCCCAAGTCCTAATCCAACTAAGAAAAGGGGGGGAGTCCTACTCCCGGTGGGAGTAGGACTCCTCCGGCGCACCTATCCCCTTGGCCGACCACACCCCCCTTGCTCCTTTATATACAGGGGCAGCGGGCACCTCTAAACACACAAGTTGATCAAGTTGATCGTCTCTTAGCCGTGTGCGGTGCCCCCCTCCACCATAGTCCACCTTGATAGTACTGTAGCAGTGCTTAGGCGAAGCCCTGCGTCGGTAGAACATCAACATCGTCACCACGCCGTCGTGCTGACGAAACTCTCCCTCAACACTCGGCTGGATCGGAGTTAGAGGGACGTCATCAGGCTGAACGTGTGCTGAACTCGGAGGTGCCATGCGTTCGGTACTTGATCGGTCAGATCGTGAAGATGTACGACTACATCAACCGCGTTGTGCTAATGTTTCCGCTTTCGGTCTACGGGGGTACGTGGGCACACTCTGGCCCCTCGTTGCTATGCATCACCATGATCTTGCGTGTGCGTAGGAATTTTTTTGAAATTACTACGTTCCCCAACATTCTTCACTTGAGCAGCAACTTGCTTGCCGTTCTTCTTGAAGTTCCCCTTCTTCCCTTTGCCCTTCTCTTTAAACGAGTGGTCTTGTCAACCATCAACACTTGATGCTTTTCTTGATTTCTACCTTTGTTGATTTCCGTATCTCGAAGAGCTTGGGAATCGTTTCTGTTATCCCTTGCATATTATAGTTCATCACGAAGTTCTAGTAACTTGGTGATAGTGACTAGAGAATTCTGTCAATCATTATCTTATCTGGAAGATTAGCTCCCACTTGATTCAAGTGATTTTAGCACTCAGACATTCTAAGATCATGCTCACTAGCTGAGCTATTCTCCTCCATTTTGTAGGCAAAGTACTTGTCAGAGAGCTCATACCTTTCGACATGGGCATGAGTCTGAAATACTAATTTCAACTCTTGGAACATCTTATATGCTCTATGGCATTCAAAACATTTTTGATATCCCGGTTCTAAGCCGTAAAGCATGGTGCACTAAACTATCAAGTAGTCATCATACCGAGCTTTGCCAAACGTTCATAACGTCTACATATGCTCCTGCAATAGGTCTGTCACCTAGCGGTGCATCAAGGACATAATTCTTCTGTGAAGCAATGAGGATAATCCTCAGATCACGGATCCAATCCGCATCATTTCTACTAACATCTTTCAATTTATTTTTCTCTAGGAACATATCAAAAATAAATGGGGAAGCTATGTGCAAGCTATTGATCTAGAACATAGATATGCAAATACTATTAGGACTAAGGTCATGATAAATTTAAGTTCAATTAATCATATCATTTAAGAACTCGCACTTAGATAGACATCCCTCTAATCATCTAAGTGATCACGTGATCCATATCAACTAAACCATGACCGATCATCACGTGGAATGGAGTAGCTTTCAATGGTGAACATCATTATCTTGATCATATCTACTATATGATTCACGCTCGACCTTTCGGTCCCAGTGTTCCGAGGCCATATCTGCATATGCTAGGCTCGTCAAGTTTAACCCGAGTATTTCTGCGTGTGCAAAACTAGCTTGCACCCGTTGTATGTGAACATAGAGCTTATCACACCCGATCATCACGTGGTGTCTCGGCACTACGAACTTTGGCAATGGTGCATACTCAGGGAGAATGCTTGTACCTTGAAATTTAGTGAGAGATCATCTTATAGTGCTACCGTCAATCAAGCAGAATAAGATGCATAAAGGATAAAGATCACATGCAATCAATATAAGTGATATGATATGGCCATCATCATCTTGTGCCTGTGATCTCCATCTCCAAAGCACCGTCATGATCACCATCGTCACCGGCTTAACACCTTGATCTCCATCGAAGCATCGTTGTCATCATGCCAACTATTGCCACCACGACTATCGCTACCACTTAGTGATAAAGTAAAGCAATTACATGGCGATTGAATTTCATACAATAAAGCAACAACCATATGGCTCCTGCCAGTTGCGGATAACTGTGTTACAAAACATGATCATCTCATACAATAAAATTTAGCATCATGTCTTGACCATATCACATCACAGCATGCCCTGCAAAAACAAGTTAGACGTCCTCTATTTTGTTGTTGCAAGTTTTACATGGCTGCTACGGGCTGAGCAAGAACGTTCTTACCTACGCATCAAAAACCACAATGTGGTATAGTGATTGCTTTTTGATCTTCAGAAAGAACCCTGTTCATTGAATCCGATTCAACTAAAGCTGGAGAAACAGACACCCACTAGCCACCTGTGTGTGAAGCATGTCGGTAGAACCAGTCTCGCGTAAGCATGCGCGTAATGTCGGTCTGGGCCGCTTCATCCAACAATGTCGCTGAATCAAGAATCAACTAGTGACGGCAAGCAATATGTATATACCCACGCCCACAACTCCTTTGTGTTCTACTCGTGCATATAACATCTACGCATAAACCTGGCTCGGATGCCACTGTTGGGGAATGTAGCAATTTCAAAAAATCCTCCGCACACGCAAGATCTTGGTGATGCATTACAACGAGAGGGAAGAGTATCATCCACGTACCCTCGTAGACCGTAAGCGGAAGCCTTATGCGAACGCGGTTGATGTAGTCGAACGTCTTCACGAGCCGACCGATCCAAGTACCAAACGCACGGCACCCCCGAGTTCAGCACACGTTTAGGTCGATGACATCCCACGAACTCTGATCCAGCAAAGCTTCACGGGAGAGTTCCGTCAGCATGATGGCGTGATGACGGTGATGATGTTGCTATCGACGCCGGGCTTTGCCTAAGCACTGCTATGATATGATCGAGGTGGATTATGGTGGAGGGGGGCACCGCACACGGCTTTGAACAATCAACTTGTGTGTCCTAGGGTGCCCCCGACCCCCGTATATAAAGGATTGGAGGAGGGGGAGGGCCGGCCCTCTACTATGGCGCACCATGGGGAGTCCTACTCCCTGATTCCCCCCTTCCATGTAGTAGGAGTAGGAGAGAAGGGAAAAGAGAAGAGAAGGAAGGAGGGGGCGCCGCCCATCCCCTAGTCAAATTAGGACTAGGCCTTGGTGGGGGGGCGCAGCCTCCTCTCTCTCTTTCCCCTAAAGCCCAATAAGCCCCATATACTCCCCGACGAATTCCCGTAACTCTCTGGTACTTCGAAAAGTACCCGAATCACTCGGAACCTTTCCGATGTCTAAATATAGTCGTCCAATATATCGATCTTTATGTCTCGACCATTTTGAGACTCCTCGTCATGTCCCCGATCACATCTGGGACTCTGAACTACCTTCGGTAAATAAAAACACATAAACTCATAATACCGATCGTCACCGAACGTTAAGCATGCGGACCCTACGGGTTTGAGCACTATGTAGACATGACCGAGACTCATCTCTAGTGAATAACCAATAGCGGAACCTAGATGCTCATATTGGTTCCTACATATTCTATGAAGATCTTTATCAGTCAAACCGCATAACAACATACGTTGTTCCCTTTGTCATCGGTATGTTACTTGCCTGAGATTCGATCGTCGGTATCTCGATACCTAGTTCAATCTCGTTACCGGCAAGTCTCTTTACTCGTTCCGTAATGCATCATCCCGCAACTAACTCATTAGTTACATTTCTTGCAAGGCTTATAGTGATGTGCACTACCGAGAGGGCCCAGAGATACCTCTCCAACAATCGAAGTGACAAATCCTAATCTTGATCTATGCCAACTCAACAAGTACCATCGGAGACACCTGTAGAGCACCTTTATAATCACCCAGTTACGTTGTGACGTTTGGTAGCACACAAAGTGTTCCTCCGGTATTCGGGAGTTGCATAATCTCATAGTCATAGGAACACGTATAAGTCAACGGATGGATCAAGTCAATCACATCATTCCCTAATGATGTTATCCCGTTAATCAAATACAACTCATGTCTATGGCTAGGAAACTTAACCGTCTTTGATTCAACGAGCTAGTCAACTAGAGGCATACTAGTGACACTTTGTTTGTCTATGTATTCACACATGTACTAAGTTTCTGGTTAATACAATTTTAGCATGAATAATAAACATTTATCATGATATAAGGAAATATAAATAAAAGCTTTATTATTGCCTCTAGGGCATATTTCCTTCAGCATGCATGTATGGTAACCGTTGTGTAACAAATTTGAAAATGAGGTGTTCTTTGATTGTCTTCCTTATGAGTGGCGGTCGGGGACGAGCGATGGTCTTTTCCTACCAATCTATCCCCCTAGGAGCATGCGCGTAATGCTTGGTTTTTGATGACTTGTATATTTTTTCAATAATTATGCGAGTTCTTTATGACTAATGTTGAGTCCATGGATTATACACACTCTCACCTTTCCATCATTGCTAGCCTCTTCGGTACCATGCATTACCCTTTATCACCTTGAGAGTTGGTGCAAACTTCGTCGGTGCATCCAAACCCTGTGATATGATACGCTCTATCACACATAAACTTCCTTATATCTTCCTCAAAACAGCCACCATACCTACCTATTATGGCATTTCCATAGCCATTCCGAGATATACTGCCACGCAACTTTCCACCGTTCCGTTCATCATGACACGCATCATCATTGTCATATTGCCTTGCATGATCATGTAGTTGACATTGTATTTGTGGCAAAGCCACCATGCATAATTTATCATACATGTCACTCTTGATTCATTGCCCTTCCCGGTACACCGCCGGAGGCATTCATATAGAGTCATATTTTGTTCTAGTGTCGAGTTGTAATCATTGAGTTGTAAATAAATAGAAGTGTGATGATCATCATTAATAGAGCATTGTCCCAAATATAAAAAAGGGGGAGGCCAAATAAAAAAAGGAAAAGGCCCTAAAAAGAGAAAAATAAAGAAAAATAAAAAGGGACAATGCTACTATCCTTTTTCCACACTTGTGCTTCAAAGTAGCACCATGATCTTTATGATAGAGAGTCTCTTGTTTTGTCACTTTCATATACTAGTGGGAATTTTTCATTATAGAACTTGGCTTGTATAATCCAACAATGGGCTTCCTCAAATGCCCTAGGTCTTTGTGAGCAAGCAAGTTGGATGCACACCCACTTAGTTTCTTTTGTTGAGCTTTCATACATTTATAGCTCTAGTGCATCTGTTGCATGGCAATCCCTACTCCTGGCATTGACAACAATTTATGGGCATCTCCCTAGCCCGTTGATTAGCCGCGTCAATGTGAGACTTTCTCCTTTTTTGTCTTCTCCACATAACCCCATCATTATATTCTATTCCGTCCATAGTGCTATATCCAAGGCTCACGCTCATCTATTGCGTGAAAATTGAAAAAAGTTTGAGATTACTAAAGTATGAAACATTTTCTTGGCTTGTCATCGGGGTTGTGCATGATGAGAGCATTCTTGTGTGACGAAAATGGAGCATGACCAAACTATATGATTTTGTAGGGATGAACTTTCTTTGGCCATGTTATTTTGAGAAGACATGATTTCTTAGTTAGTACGCTTGAAGTATTATTATTTTTATGTCAATATTAAACTTTTGTCTTGAATCTTTCGGATCTAAATATTCATGCCACAATAAAGAAACTTACATTGATAATTATGCTAGGTAGCATTCCACATCAAAAATTCTGTTTTTATCATTTACCTACTCGAGGACGAGCAGGAATAAAGCTTGGGGATGCTTGATACGTCTCCAACGTATTTATAATTTTTTATTGTTCCATTCTATTATATTATATGTGTTGGATGTTTAATGGGCTTTATTATACACTTCTATATTATTTTTAGGACTAACCTACTAGCCCAAGGCCCAGTGCAAATTGCTGTTTTTTCCTATTTCATTGTTTCACAAAAAGGAATATCAAACGGAATCCAAATGCAATGAAACCTTCAGGATAGTTATTTTTGGAGCAAACATGATCCAGGGGACTTGGAGTAGACGTCAAGAAAGGAGCGAGGAGGCCACGAGGTAGGAAGGCGTGCCTACCCCCTGGGTGCGCCCCCACCCTCGTGGGCCACTGCTACCTCTTGAGCACTGCATTGGTTTTCAATTGAAGAGGAAAGGGTGATGCAGCAAAGTAGCGTAAGTATTTCCCTCAGTTTTTAGAACCAAGGTATCAATCCAATAGGAGGACACAGACGAGTCCCCCGCACCTACACAAACAAATAAAATCCTCGCAGCCAACGCAATAAAGGGGTTGGCAATCCCTTCACGGTCACTTACGAAAGTGAGATCTGATAGATATGATAAGATAATATTTTTGGTATTTTTATGATAAATATGCAAAGTAAATAAAGCAAAATAAATGGAAAAGGAAATAGCTTGTTGACGGAAGATTAATATGATGGGAAATAGACCCGGGGGCCATAGGTTTCACTAGTGGCTTCTCTCGAGAGCATAAGTATTACGGTGGGTAAACAAATTACTGTTGAGCAATTGACAGAATTGAGCATAGTTATGAGAATATCTAGGTATGATCACGTATATAGGCATCATGTTCGAAATAAGTAGACTGACTCCTGCCTGCATCTACTACTATTACTCCACACATAGACCGCTATCCAGCATGCATCAAGAGTATTAAGTTCAAAAGAACAGAGTAACGCTTTAAGCAAGATGACATGATGTAGAGGGATAAACTCATGCAATATGAAATAAATCCCATCGTGTTATCCTCGATGGCAACAATACAATACGTGCCCTGCTGCCCCTACTATCACTGGGAAAGGACACTGCGAGATTGAACCCAAAGCTAAGCACTTCTCCCATTGCAAGAAAGATCAATATAGTAGGCCAAACCAAACTGATAATTCGAAGAGATTTGCAAAGATAACTAATCATACATAAAAGAATTCAGAGAAGATTCAAATATTGATCATAGATAAACTTGATCATAAACCCACAATTCATCGGTCTCAACAAACACATCGCAAAAGAAGATTACATCGAATAGATCTCCACAATAGAGGGGGAGAACTTTGTATTGAGATCCAAAGAGAGAGAAGAAGCCATCTAGCTAATAACTATGGACCTGAAGGTCTGAAGTAAACTACTCACACTTCATCGGAGAGGCTATGGTGTTGATGTAGAAGCCCTCTATGATCGATGCCCCCTCCGGCAAAACTCCTGAAAAGGCCCCAAGATGGGATCTCATGGCTACAGAAAGTTACGGTGGTGGAATTAGGGTTTTGGCTCCGTATCTGGTAGTTTGGGGGTACGTAGGTATATATAGGAGGAAGAAGTACATCGATGGAGCAACATGGGCCCCACGAGGGTGGAGGGCGTGCCTGGGGGGAAGGGGGGTCGGAGCGCCCCCTACCTCGTGCCTTCCTGGTTGCTTTATTGATGTAGGGTCCAAGTCCTCTGGATCATGTTCGTTACGAAAATCACGTTCCCAAAGGTTTCATTCCGTTTGGACTCCGTTTGTTATGCTTTTTCTGTGAAACTTTGAAATAGGCAAAAAACAGCAATTCCGGGTTGGGCCTCCGGTGAATAGGTTAGTCCCAAAAATAATATAAAAGTGTATAATAAAGCCCAATAATATCCAAAACATGATATAATATAGCATGGAACAATAAAAAATTATAGATACGTTGGAGACATATCAAGCATCCCCAAGCTTAATTCCCGCTCGACCTCGAGTAGGTAAATGATAAAAACAGAATTTTTGATGTGGAGTGCTACTTGGCATAACTTCAATGTAATTCTCTTAATTGTGGTATGAATATTCAGATCCGAAAGATTCAAGACAAAAGTTCAATATTGACATAGAAATAATAATACTTCAAGCATACTAACTAAGCAATTATGTCTCTTCAAAATAACATGGCCAAAGAAAGTTATCCCTACAAAATCATATAGTCTGGCTATGCTCAATCTTCACCACACAAAGTATTTAAATCATGCACAACCCCGATGACAAGCCAAGCAATTGTTTCATACTTTTGGTGTTCTCAAACTTTTTCAATCTTCACGCAATACATGAGCGTGAGCGATGGACATAGCACTATATGTTGAATAGAATGGTGGTTGTGGAGAAGACAAAAAGGGAGAAGATAGTCTCACATCAACTAGGAGTATCAACGGGCTATGGAGATGCCCATTAATAGATATCATTGTGAGTGAGTAGGGATTGCCATGCAACGGATGCACTAGAGCTATAAGTATATGAAAGATCAACAAAAAGAACTAAGTGGGTGTGCATCCAACTCGCTTGCTCAGGAAGACCTAGGGCATTTTGAGGAAGCCAATTATTGGAATATACAAGCCAAGTTCTATAATGAAAAATTCCCACTAGTATAAGAAAGTGATAACATAGGAGACTCTCTATCATCAAGATCATGGTGCTACTTTGAAGCACAAGTGTGGAAAAAGGATAGTAGTATTGTCCCTTTATATATATATATATATATATATATATATATATATATATATATATATATATATATTTGGGCCCCTCCTTTTTTATTTGGCCTTTTTTGGGACAATACTCTGTGAATGATGATCATCACACTTCTATTTATTTACAACTCGATACTAGAACAAAGTATGACTATATGAATGCCTCCGGCGGTATACCGGGATAGCAATGAGGCATGAGTGACTTGTACGAAAGAATTACGAACGGTGGCTTTGCCACAACTAAAATGTCAACTACATGATCATGCAAAGCAATATGACAATGATGGAGCGTGTCATAGTAAACGGAGCGGTGGAAAGTTGCATGGCAATATATCTCGGAATGGCTATGGAAATGCCATGATAGGTAGGTATGGTGGCTGCTTTGAGGAAGGTATATGGTGGGGGTATGATACCGGCGAAAGGTGCGCGGTATTAGAGAGGCTAGCAATGGTGGAAGGGTGAGAGTGCGTATAATCCATGGACTCAACATTAGTCATAAAGAACTCACATACTTATTGCAAAAATCTATTAGTTATCAAAGCAAAGTACTACGCGCATGCTCCTAGGGGATATATTGGTAGGAAAAGACCATCGCTCGTCCCCGACCGCCACTCATAAGGAAGACAATCAATAAACAAATCATGCTCCAACTTCTTCACATAAAGGTTCACCATACGTGCATGCTACGAGAATCACAAACTTCAACACAAGCATTTCTCAAATTCACAACTACTCAACTAGCACGACTCTAATATCACCATCTCCATATCTCAAAACAATTATCAAGTATCAAACTTCTCATAGTATTCAACGCACTCATAAGAAAAAAATTTATTAATCTTGAATGCCTAGCATAATTAAAGCAAATTACCATGCTGTTTTGTAGGACTCTCAAAATAATCTAAGTGAAGCATGATAGAACAATAGTTTCTATAAAACAAATCCACCACCGTGCCCTAAAAGATATAAGTGAAGCACTAGAGCAAAAACTATATAACTCAAAAGATATAAGTGAAGCACATAGAGTATTCTAACAATTTCTGAATCATGTGTGTCTCACTCAAAAGGTGTGTACAGAAAGTATGATTGTGGAAAACTAACAATAATACAAGAAGCTCCAAGCAAAACACGTATCATGTGGTAAATAAAAATATAGCTCCAAGTAAAGTTAGCGATGGAAGTAGACGGAAGAGGGGATGCCTTCCGGGGCATCCCCAAGCTTGGGCTTTTAGGTCTCCTTAGATTATCTTGGGGTTCTATGGGAATCGCCAAGCTTAGGCTCTTGCCACTCCTTGTTCCATAATCCATCAAATCTTTCACCCAAAACTTGAAAACTTCACAACACAAAACTTAAAGTAGAAAGTCTCATGAGCTCCGTTAGTGAAAGAAAACAAAACACCACTTCAAGGTACTGTAATGAACTCTTTATTTATTTATATTGGTATTAAACATACTGTAGTCCAACTTCTCTATGGTTTATAAACTATTTTACTAGCCATAGATTCATCAAAATAAGCAAACAACACACGAAAAACAGAATCTGTCAAAAAGAGAATAGTCTGTAGTAATCTGTAGCTAACACAAGTTCTGGAACACCAAAAATTATAAATAAATTGCTGGACGTGAGGAATTTATCTATTAATCATCTGAAAAAATAATTAACTAAATATCACTTTCCAAATAAAAATGGCAGCAATTCTTGTGAGCGCTAAAGTTTTCTGTTTTTTACAGCAAGATTAAAAAGACTTTCCCCAAGTCTTCCCAACGGTTCTACTTGGCACAAATACTAATTAAACACAAAAAACACAACCAAAACAGAGGCTAGATAAATTATTTATTACTAAAGAGGAGAAAAAGCCAAGGAATAAAAATAAAATGGGTTGCCTCCCAACAAGCGCAATCGTTTAACGCCCCTAGCTAGGCATAAAAGCAAGGATAGATCTAGGTATTGCCATCTTTGATAGGCAATCCATAAGTGGCTCTCATAATAGATTCATATGGTAATTTAATTTTCTTTCTAGGGAAGTGTTCCATGCCTTTCCTTAACGGAAATTGGAATCTAATATTTCCTTCCTTCATATCAATAATCGCACCAATCATTCTAAAGAAAGGTCTACCAAGAATAATAGGACATGAAGGATTGCAATCTATGTCAAGAACAATAAAATCTACGGGCACATAATTCCTATTTGCAACAATAAGAACATCATTAATTCTTCCCATAGGTTTCTTAATAGTTGAATCCGCAAGGTGCAAGTTTAAAGAGCAATCATCAAAATCATGGAAACCTAGCAAATCACACAAAGTCTTTGGAATCGTGGAAACACTAGCACCCAAATCACACAAAGCATAGCATTCATGATCTTTAATTTTAATTTTGATAGTAGGTTCCCACTCATCATAAAGTTTTCTAGGGATAGAAACTTCCAACTCAAGTTTTTCTTCATAAGATTGCATCAAAGCATCAACGATATGTTTGGTAAAGGCTTTATTTTGACTATAAGCATGAGGAGAATTTAGCACGGATTACAACAAGGAAATACAATCTATCAAAGAGCAATTATCATAATTAAATTCCTTGAGATCCAAAATAGTGGGTTCATTGATATTTAAAGTTTTGACTTCTTCAATCCCACTTTTAACAATTTTAGCATCAAGATCTAAAGACTTCGAATTTTTGGAATGTCTTCTAGGTAAAGGTGGATCATATGCAGTCCCATCATTATCAAGATTCATATTGCAAAACAAAGATTTAATAGGGGACACATCAATAACTTTTAGATCTTCATCTTTATTATCATCAAAATTTTCCGGCTTAGTGGCCATCTTATTAACTAACGTGGCCTGCTTATCCGAGACTTCAACTATTAACTTCTCAAGGTGAGCAATCTAAGATTTCAAAAAATCAAATCCTTTAGTCATATCATCGAGCTCTTTATTCATAAAACCCATAAAGCTTTTTTGTTCCTTAAGCTTGTTTCTAACTAAATTATTATGCTCAAATTGTAAGATCATAAAACTCCAGACGTTGCTTTCGATCTCTTCTAACCTTTTAAGGTGATGATCACCAAATCTAGGTAGAGCCATCGTGACAAGCAAGCAATCCAACACACAAGCAAACAAGAGACGGGAAAAAAGAGGCAAATAGAGAAAGAGAAGGAGGACGGGGAGAGAGGGTGAATAAAACGGCAAGGGTGAAGTGGGGGACAGGAAAACGAGAGGCAAATGGCAAATAATGTAATGCGGGAGATAAGGGTTTGTGATGGGTACTTGGTATGTTGGCTTTTGTGTAGACTCCCTGGCAACGGCGCCAGAAATCCTTCTTGCTACCTCTTGAGCACCGCGTTGGTTTTCCCTTGAAGAGGAAAGGGTGATGTAGCAAAGTAGCGTAAGTATTTTCCTCAGTTTTTGAGAACCAAGGTATCAATCCAGTAGGAGGCCACACACGAGTCCCCCGCACCTACACATACAAATAAAATCCTCGCAACCAACGCAATAAAGGGGTTGTCAATCCCTTCACGGTCACTTACGAACGTGAGATCTGATAGATATGATAAGGTAATATTTTTGGTATTTTTATGATAAAGATGCAAAGTAAAGAAAGCAAAATAAACGAAAAAGGAAATATCTTGTTGATGGAAGATTAATATGATGGAAAATAGACCCGGGGGCCATAGGTTTCACCAGTGGCTTCTCTCGAGAGCATAAGTATTATGGTGGATAAACAAATTACTGTTGAGCAATTGACAAAATTGAGCATAGTTATGAGAATATCTAGGTATGATCATGTATGTAGGCATCACGTGCGAAACAAGTAGACCGACTCATGCCTGCATCTACTACTATTACTCCACACATCGACCGCTATCCAGCATGCATCTAGAGTATTAAGTTCAAAAGAACAGAGTAATGCTTTAAGCAAGATGACATGATGTAGAGGGATAAACTCATGCAATATGAAATAAACCCCATCTTGTTATCCTCGATGGCAACAATACAACACGTGCCTTGCTGCCCCTACTGTCACTGGGAAAGGACACCGCAAGATTGAACCCAAAGCTAAGCACTTCTCCCATTGCAAGAAAGATCAATCTAGTAGGCCAAACCAAACTGATAATTCGAAGAGATTTGCAAAGATAACCAATCATACATAAAATAATTTAGAGAAGATTCAAATATTGTTCATAGATAAACTTGATCATAAACCCACAATTCATCGATCTCAACAAACACACCACAAAAGAAGATTACATCGAATAGATCTCCACAAGAGAGGGGGAGAACTTTGTATTGAGATCCAAAAAGAGAGAAGAAGCCATCTAGCTAATAACTATGGACCCGAAGGTCCGAATTAAACCACTCACACTTCATCGGAGAGGCTATGGTCTGGTACTAGACTTCACACATGTTGCCATCGTATAATCGGAGAATCAACGCTGTCGTCTACCTTCGGATGTAGAAGCCCTCCGTGATCGATGCCCCCTCCGGCGGAGCTCGGAAAAGGCCACAAGATGGGATCTCACGGGTACAGAAAGTTACGGCGGTGGAATTAGGTTTTGGCTCTGTATCTGGTAGTTTGGCGGTACGTAGGTATATATAGGAGGAAGAAGTACGTCGGTGGAGCAACGTGGGACCCACGAGGGTGGAGGGCACGCTTGGGGGGGTAGGCGCGCCCCCCTACCTCATTCCTTCCTGGTTGGTTTCTTGTAGTATGGGTCCAAGTCCTCTGGATCATGTTCATTCCGAAAATCACGTTCCCGAAGGTTTCATTCCGTTTGCACTCCGTTTGATATTCTTTTTCTACGAAACTCTGAAATAGGCAAAAATAGCAATTCTGGGCTGGGCCTCCGGTTAATAGATTAGTCCCAAAAATAATATAAAAGTGTATTATAAAGCCCAATAATGTCCAAAACAGGATATAATATAGCATGGAACAATAAAAAATTATAGATACGTTGGAGACGTATCAGCCACTCGCAGCTCCACCGACCTACTTCTTCCTCCTATATATATCCATATACCCCAAAACATCCAGGAGCACCACGAAACCCTATTTCCACTGCCGCAACCTTCTGTACCCAAGAGATCCCATCTTGGGGCCTTTTACGGAGCTCCACCGGAGGGGGAATCGATCACGAAGGGCTTTTACATAAACACCATAGCATCTCTGATGATGTGTGAGTAGTTTACCATAGACCTTCGGGTCCATAGTTATTAGCTGGATGGCTTCTTCTCTCTCTTTGGATCTCAATACAAAGTTCTCCTCGGTTTTCTTGGAGATCTATTCGATGTAATTCTTTTTGCGTTGTGTGTGGAGATCCTATGAATTGTGGGTTTATGATCAAGTTTATCTATGAACAATATTTGATTCTTCTCTGAAATATTTTATGTATGATTTGTTATCTTTGCAAGTTTCTTCGAATTATCAGTTTGGTTTGGCCTACTAGATTGATCTTTCTTGCAATGGGAGAAGTGCTTAGCTTTGGGTTCAATCTTGCGGTGTCCTTTCCTAGTGACAGCAGGGGCAGCAACGCACGTATTGTATTGTTGCCATCGAGGATAAAAAGATGGGGTTTATATCATATTGCTTGAGTTTATCCCTCTACATCATGTCATCTTGCCTAATGCGTTACTCTGTTCTTATGAACTTAATACTCTAGATGCATGCTGGATAGAGGTCGATGTGTGGAGTAATAGTAGTAGATGCATAATCTTTTCGGTCTACTTGTCGTGGACGTGATGCCTATATACATGATCATGCCTAGATATTCTCATAATTATGCACTTTTCTATCAATTGCTCGACAGTAATTTGTTTACCCACCGTAATACTTATGCTATCTTGAGAGAAGCCACTAGTGAAACCTATGGCCCCCTAGGTCTATTTTCCATCATATAAGTTTCCAATCTATTTTACTTTGCAATATTTATTTTCCAATCTATATCATAAAAATACCAAAAATATTTATCTTATTATCTCTATCAGATCTCACTCTCGTAAGTGACTGTGAAGGGATTGACAAACCCTTTATCGCGTTGGTTGCGAGGTTATTATTTGTTTGTGTAGGTGCGAGGTGACTTGCATGTAGTCTCCTACTGGATTGATACCTTGGTTCTAAAAAATTGAGGGAAATACTTACGCTACTTTGCTGCATCACCCTTTCCTCTTCAAAGGAAAACCAACGTAGTGCTCAAGAGGTAGCACGGACACATCGTCATTGAATCATGGTTCGGGGGCTACTGAGGGAGTCCTGGATGAGGGGGTCCTCGGGCGTTCGGGCTATGCAACATGGGCCAGACTAATGGGCCGCGAAGATACAAGATAGAAGACTTTCCCCTGTGTCCAGATGGACTCTCCTTTGCGTGGATGGCAAGCTTGGCGTTCGGGTATGAAGATTCGTTTCTCTGTAAACCGACTTTGTAAAACCCTAGGCCCCTCCGGTGTCTATATAAACTAGAGGGTTTAGTACACAGAGGCAATCATAATCATACAGGCTAGACATCTAGGGTTTAGCCATTATGATCTCGTGGTAGATCAACTCTTGTAACCCCTATACTCATCAAAGTCAATCAAGCAGGACGTAGGGTTTTACCTCCATCAAGAGGGCCCGAACCTGGGTAAACATCGTGTCCCTGGCCTCCTATTACCCTCGATCCTTAGACGCACAGTTTGGGACCCCCTACCCGATCTGCCGGTTTTGACACCGACACTAGGGTTTTTGCCCGAGATTTGGACGGGGGAAGCCTTTTTATAGGTAGAGAGAGCTAGGAGAGGAGTTTTGAGATGCAGTTTTCGCCCACACAATCTTGATCCAACGATGCAGAGCATGGAGGGGGTTTAGATGGGTTAGTGGGCTATTGTGGAGGGGTGTTGGGCTGCAAGGAGAGAGGGGTTTCAGCCGTTACACACGGTTAACCGTTGGGGCATCAAATGACCTCCAAATGGAATAAAATTTGACAGACGGCCTACCGGTGATGTACCAAGGCCACTCAACAAATCTCGGCCCATTCCGAGAATGTTTTTCTCCCGCCCATGAAACGAGATCTGGGAGGTGCATCGGGTGCATGTGTGAGTGTTGGATTCCGAAACGTACAACAGGGAAAATGACCGGATGCATGAGATGAACACGAATGAAAATGAGATGCACATGATGACATGAACAAAATGCAAAACAAGGACAAAACCCAACCATGGAAGATATAACATATAACATTGCCGGAAATGGCCAGAGTTGGAGTTACAATTATTGAATGTTACATCTGGGACGTTACACTCGTGCTACTACTGCGCCTGTTTGTAGTAACGTGGGTGCAACCCGCGCTACTACTATTAATTTCAAAAAACAAAAAATCTAAATCATGTGTGTGCTGTCAATGGCAGCAATGGTTCGATCCAGCACCGACAGGTGTCGCCGGAGGAGCGAAAGGGCGACGACAGACCAGAACCAGCGGTGGCTGCTGCAGAGGGCCCAGATCCATGGCCGAGCAAGGCCGCGTGGGGCTCCTTGATGTCTACTACACAACCTTCTTCTTGTAGACGTTGTTGGGCCTCCAAGTGTAGAGGTTTGTAGGACAGTAGCAAATTTCCCTCAAGTGGATGACCTAAGGTTTATAATTCCGTGGGAGGCGTAGGTTGAAGATGGTCTCTCTCAAACAACCCTGCAACCAAATAACAAAGAGTCTCTTGTTTCCCCAACACACCCAATACAATGGTAAATTGTATAGGTGCATTAGTTCAGCGAAGAGATGGTGATACAAGTGCAATATGGATGATAGATAAAGATTTTTGTAATATGAAAATATAAAAACAGCAAGGTAACTAATGATAAAAGTGAGCGAAAACGGTATTGCAATGTGTTGAAACAAGGCCTAGGGTTCATACTTTCACTAGTGCAAGTGCTCTCAACAATAATAACATAATTGGATCATATAACTATCCCTCAACATGCAACAAAGAGTCACTCCAGAGTCACTAATAGCAGAGAACCAATGAAGAGATTATTGTAGGGTACGAAACCACCTCAAAGTTATTCTTTCTGTTCGATCTATTCGAGTTCGTACTAGCATAACACCTTAAGACACAAATCAACCAAAACCCTAATGTCACCTAGATACTCCAATGTCACCTCAAGTATTTGCGGGTATGATTATACGATATGCATCACACAATCTCAGATTCATCTATTCAACCAACACGAAGAACTTCAAAGAGTGTCCCAAAGTTTCTACCAGAGAGTCAAGACGAAAACGTGTGCCAACCCCTATGCATAAGTTCACGAGGTCACGGAACTCGCAAGTTGATCACCAAAACATACATCAAGTGGATCACGTGATATCCCATTGTCACCACAGATAAGCACATGCAAGACATACATCAAGTGTTCTCAAATCCTTAAAGACTCAATCCGATAAGATAACTTCAAAGGGAAAACTTAATCCATTACAAGAGAGTAGAGGGGGAGAAACATCATAAGATCCAACTATAATAGCAAAGCTCGCGATACACCAAGATCATACCACCTCAAGAACACGAGAGATAGATAGATAGATAGAGAGAGAGAGAGAGAGAGAGATCAAACACATAGCTACTGGTACATACCCTCAGCCCCGAGGGAGAACTACTCCCTCCTCGTCATGCAGAGCACCAGGATGATGAAGATGGCCACCGAAGAGGGATTCCCCCCTCCGGCAGGGTGCCGGAATGGGTCTAGATTGGTTTTCGGTGGCTACGGAGGCTTCTGGCGGCGGAACTCCCGATCTATTGTGTTCCTCGATGTTTTTAGGGTATATGGACATATATAGGCGAAAGAAGTTGGTCAAGGGAGCCACGAGTGGCCCACAAGGCGGGGGGCGCGCCTCCCTGCCTCGTGGCCACCTCAAAGCTTCCCTGACATAAACTCCAAGTCTCTTGGATTGCTTTCGTTCCAAAAATAACTCTCCCGAAGGTTTCATTCCGTTTGGACTCCGTTTGATATTCCTTTTCTTCGAAACACTGAAATAGGGAAAAACAGAAACAGGCACTCGGCTCTGGGTTAATAGGTTAGTCCCAGAAATAATATAAAAGTTCATAATAAAGCCCATAAACATCCAAAACAGATAATATAATAGCATGGAACAATCAAAAATTATAGATATGTTGGAGACGTATCAGCATCCCCAAGCTTAATTCCTGCTCGCCCTTGAGTAGGTAAATGATTAAAACATAATTTTTGATGTGGAATGCTAACTAACATACTTATCCAAGTAATTCCCTTTATTGTGGCATGAATATTCAGATCCATAAGATTCAAGACAAAAGTTTAATATTGACATGAAAATAATAATACTTCAAGCATACTAACAAAGTAATCATGTCTTCTCAAAATAACATGGCCAAACAAAGCTATCCCCACAAAATCATATAGTCTGGCTATGCTCTATCTTCATCACACAAAATATTTAAATCATGCACAACCCCGATGACAAGCCAAGCAATTGTTTCATACTTTTGATGTTATCAAACTTTTTCAATCTTGACGCAATACATGAGCGTGAGCCATGGACATAGCACTATAGGTTGAATAGAATGGTGGTTGTGGAGAAGACAAAAAGGAGGAAGATAGTCTCACATCAACTAGGCGTATCAACGGGCTATGGAGATGCCCATCAAATGATATCAATGTGAGTGAGTAGGGATTGCCATGCAACAGATGCACTAGAGCTATAAGTGTATGAAAGCTCAACAAAAGAAACTAGTGGGTGTGCATCCAACTCGCTTGCTCACAAAGACCTAGGGCATTTTGACAAAGCCCATCATTGGAATATACAAGCCAAGTTCTATAATGAAAGATTCCCACTAGTATATGAAAGTGACAACATAGGAGACTCTTTATCATGAAGATCATGGTGCTACTTTGAAGCACAAGTGTGGTAAAAGGATAGTAACAATGCCCCTTCTCTCTTTTTCTCTCATTTTTTTATTTTTTTATTTTTGGGGCCTTCTCCATTTTTATGGCCTCTTTTTTCTATTTTTCTTTTTTTTCTTTTTTTCGTCCGGAGTCTCATCCCGACTTGTGGGGGAACCATAGTCTCCATCATCCTTTCCTCACTGGGACAATGCTCTAATAATGATGATCATCACACTTTTATTTACGTACAACTCAAGAATTACAACTCGATACTTAGAACAAAATATGACTCTATTGTTGGAAATATGCCCTAGAGGCAATAATAAAAGCATTATTATTATATTTCCTTGTTCATGATAACTGTCTTTATTCATGCTATAATTGTATTATCCGGAAATCGTAGTACTTGCGTGAATAACAGACACCAACATGTCCCTAGTGAGCCTCTAGTTGACTAGCTCGTTAATCAACAGATAGTCATGGTTTCCTGGCTATGGACATAAGATGTCATTGATAACGAGATCACATCATTAGGAGAATGATGTGATGGACAAGACCCAATCCTAAACATAGCATAAAGATCGTATAGTTCGTTTGCTAGAGTTTTGCAATGTCAAGTATCTTTTCCTTAGACCATGAGATCGTGTAACTCCCGGATACCGTAGGAGTGCTTTGGGTGTACCAAACGTCACAACGTAACTGGGTGACTATAAAGGTATACTACGGGTATCTCCGAAAGTGTCTGTTGGGTTGACACGGATCAAGACTGGGATTTGTCACTCCGTATGACGGAGAGGTATCACTGGGCCCACTCGGTAATGCATCATCATAATGAGCTCAAAGTGACCAAGTGTCTGGTCACGGGATCATGCATTACGGTACGAGTAAAGTGACTTGCCGGTAACGAGATTGAACGAGGTATTGGGATACCGACGATCGAATCTCGGGCAAGTAATATATCGATTGGCAAAGGGAATTGCATACGGGGTTGATTGAATCCTCGACATCGTGGTTCATCCGATGAGATCATCGTGGAGCATGTGGGAGCCAACATGGGTATCCAGATCCCGCTGTTGGTTATTGACCGGAGAGTCGTCTCGGTCATGTCTGCTTGTCTCCCGAACCCGTAGGGTCTACACACTTAAGGTTCGGTGACGCTAGGGTTGTGAAGATAAGTATATGCAGTAACCCGAATATTGTTCGGGGTCCCGGATGAGATCCAGGACGTCACGAGGAGTTCCGGAATGGTCCGGAGGTAAAGAATTATATATAGGATGTGTAGTTTCGGCCATCGGGACAAGTTTCGGGGTACCCGGTATTGTACCGGGACCACCGGAAGGGTCCCGGGGGTCCACCGGGTGGGGCCACCTATCCCGGAGGGCCCCATGGGCTGAAATAGGAGGGAACCCAGCCCTTAGTGGGCTGGGGCGCCACCCCCCCAAGGGCCCATGCGCCTAGGGTTGGGGGGGAACCCTAAGGGGGGCGCCCCCTTGCTTGGGGGGCAAGCCCCCCACCCCTGGCCGCCGCCCCCCTGGTAGATGCCATCTACCAGGGCCGGCGCCCCCCCCCCTTGGCACCCCTATATATAGTGGGGGAGAGGAGGGACTTGATCCCCACGCTTTTGGTGATTCCCTCTCTCCCTGTTACTTCTCCCTCTCTCGTAGTACACGGCGAAGCCCTGCTGTCGTGACGCCCTGCATCCACCACCACGCCGTCGTGCTGCTGGATCATCATCAACCTCTCCTTCCCCCTTGCTGGATCAAGAAGGAGGAGACGTCTCCCGTTCCGTACGTGTGTTGAACGCGGAGGTGCCGTCCGTTCGGCGCTGGTCATCGGTGATTTGGATCACGTCGTGTACGACTACTACAACCTCGTTCTAACGAACGCTTCCGCTCGCGATCTACTAAGGTATGTAGATGCATCTCGTGACTCGTTGCTAGATGAACTCCTAGATGATCTTGGTGAAACGAGTAGGAAAATTTTTGTTTTCTGCAACGTTCCCCAACATCTATATGAATGCCTCCGGCAGTGTACCGGGATGAGCGATGAATCAAGAGTGACATGTATGAAATAATTATGAACGGTGGCTTTGCCACAACTAAAATGTCAACTACATGATCATGCAAAGCAATATGACAATGATGGAGCGTGTCATAATAAACGGAATGGTGGAAAGTTGCATGGCAATATATCTCGGAATGGCTATGGAAATGCCATAATAGGTGGGTATATATGGTGGCTGTTTTGAGGAAGGTAAATAGTGGGTTTATGGTACCGGCGAAAGTTGCACGGTAATAGAGAGGCTAGCAATGGTGGAAAGGTGAGAGTGCGTATAATCCATGGACTCAACATTAATCATAAAGAACTCACATACTTATTGCAAAAATCCATTAGTTACCGAAATGAAATACTACGCGCATGCTCCTAGGGGGATAGATTGATAGGAAAAGTCCATTGCTCGTCCCCGACCGCCACTCATAAGGAAGTGGCAATCAATAAATAAATCATGCTCCAACTTCATCACATAAGGTTTCACCATACATGCATGCTACGGGAATCACAAACTTCAATACAAGTATTTCTCGAATTCACAACTACTCAACTAGCATGACTCTAATATCACCATCTCCATATCTCAAAACAATTATCAAGTATCAAACTTCTCATAGTATTCAATGCACTTATATGAAAGTTTTTATTATGCCTAAAAGCAAATTACCATGCTGTTCTAAAGACTCTCAAAGTTATATAAGTGAAGCATGAGAGTTCGTCTATTTCTTCAAAATAAAACCACCGCCGTGCACTATTAGATATAAGTGAAGCACTAGAGCAAATGACAAACTACTCCGAAAGATATAAGTGAAGATCAATGAGTAGTTGAATAATTATGCAACTATGTGAAGACTCTCTAACATTTAATAATTTCAGATCTTGATATTTTATTCAAACATCAAGCAAAAAAAAATAAAATAAAATTACACTCCAAGCAAAACACATATCATGTGGTCAATAAAAATATAGCTCCAAGTAAAGTTACCGATGAACGAAGACGAAAAAGGGGATACCTTCCAGGGCATCCTCAAGCTTAGGCTCTTGGTTATCCTTGAATATTACCTTGGGGTGCCTTGGGCATCCCCAAGCTTAGGCTCTTGCCACTCATTATTCCATAGTCCATCGAATCTTTACCCGAAACTTTAAAATTTCTCAACACAAAACTTAGCAGAAAACTCATAAGCTTCGTTAGTATAAGAAAATAAAGCACCACTTAGGTACTGTTGTGAACTCATTATAAATTCATATTGGTGTAATATCTACTGTATTCCAACTTCTCTATGGTTCATACCCTCTGATACTACTCATAGATTCATCAAAATAAGCAAACAACACATGGAAAACAGAATCTGTCGAAACAGAACAGTCTGTAGTAATCTGTATCAAACGTGTACTTATGGAACTCATAAAATTCTCAAATAAGTTGGTGGACCTGCGTAATTTATCTATTAATCATCTGCAAAAATAATTAACTAAATATCACTCTCCAATAAAAAATGGCATCAATTCTCGTGAGCGCGAAAGTTTCTGTTTTTTACAGAAAGATCAGAAAGACTTTCCCCAAGTCTTCCCAACGGTTCTACTTGGCACAAACACTAATTAAAACATAAAACCACATCTAAACAGAGGATAGATGAATTATTTACTACTAAACAGGAGAAAAAAGCAAGGAACAAAAATAAATTTGGGTTGCCTCCCAACAAGCGCTAACGTTTAACGCCCCTAACTAGGCATGATGATTTCAACGATGCTCACATAAAAGATAAAAATTGAAACATAAAGAGAGAATCATGAAGAATATGACTAGCACATTTAAGTCTAACCCACTTCCTATTCATAGGGATTTTGTGAGCAAACAACTTATGGGAATAATAATCAACTAGCATAGGAAGGCAAAACAAGCATAACTTCAAAACTTTAAGCACATAGAGAGGAAACTTGAAATTATTGCAATTCCTACAAGCATATGGTCCTCCCTCATAATAATTTTCAGTAGCATCATGAATGAATTCAACAATATAACCAGCACCTAAAGCATTCTTTTCATGATCTACTTGCATAGAAATTTTACTACTCTCCCCATAAGCAAAATTCTTCTCTTTGAGAATAGTGGGAGTATCATAAGACACTCGAATACTATAAATTGTTTCCACATTAAAAGTGTAATATTAAGAAAAAGGGTAATCATAATCATGACAAGTTTTATAAATATAATCATCACTACTTTTTATAGCATAAGTTTCATCACAATAATCGTCATAAGTAGCAACTTTGTTCTCATCATAATCGATTGAAACCTCTTCCAAGATAGTGGAATCATTACTAAATAAAGTCATGGCCTCTCCAAATCCACTTTCATAATTGTAACAATAAGATTCAACATCCGCCAAAATAGTGGGATCATTACTTCTAAAGTTGACACTCTTCCAAACCCACTTTCATCAATATAATCATCATAAGTAGGAGGTATCCTATCATCATAATAAATTTGCATATCAAAACTTGGGAGACTAAAAATATCATCTTCATTAAACGTAGCATCCCCAAGCTTGGGACAAAAATTAATTGCAGCAAATATATTCTCAAACGTGTCATTCTCATCAAACATAGCATCCCCAAGCTTGGGCCTTTCCATATCATAAGCATAATCACTCTCATCATTAATAGTATGGATAGCACCAATAGTAGTATAGCAATTATCATAATCACAAGGAGTAATAGGAGCAACATCATTTGGGAGAGATACCTTTTTACCTTTGCTTCTCCGTCTTTTCTTTTTCTTCTTCACATCATGTGTGGGTTTAACCCTCTTTTTTGAGCTCCAAATTGATGATATTGGTTGGATAGAAGGCTCCTCCTCGTTACCTGATTCATCATAAGAAATAATAGGAGGATATTGGGAAGTCTCTTCCCTTTCATTAGTATTCTCTTCATCTTCTATTTGTTTTCTTTTCTTTATGTAATTGGAAATATAAGGATTTTCAATGCAATTCACCACACAATACATAAAAATTTCTTCTAGATCAAAATCAAGAACTTTATCAAGGACAATTTTTGGAAGATCCTTAGTTACACATTTCATTTCTTCATAACCCAAGAGCAAACTAAGTTCATTATGATGTGCAAGGGAAATCAAGTCATCACAATTTTTGGACACGATACGATCATGAAACAATTTGCATTGGTTATTGAAATGATGACGTTCATTGCAAAGTTCACAAGTAGGGCTAAGAATGTTTAAATTTTCAGCACAAACATCTAGCCTTTCTTGCAACCATTTAGTTTCCAAATACTTATGCCTCTTGCAAAATCTATCTTCCCTGTTTGGTGTGTACTTGCAAACTCTATGCACTCCACAAAAATCAACATGCTTATAAGAGATATTTCATCATGACTAGTGTAATCATCATTAGTACTATGGATATTCAAAGAGTTCATACTAATAACATTGCAATCATGCTCATCATTCAATATTTAGTGCCAAACATTTTAATGCATTCTTCTTCTAACAATTTGGCACAATTTTCCTTTCCATCATACTCACGAAAGATATTAAAAAGATGAAGCGTATGAGGCAAACTCAATTCCCTTTTTTTGTAATTTTCTTTTATAAACTAAACTAGTGATAAAATAAGAAACAAAAAGATTCAATTGCAAGACCTAAAGATATTACTTCAAGTGCTAACCTCCCTGGCAATGGCGCCAGAAAAGAGCTTGATGTCTACTACACAACCTTCTTCTTGTAGACGTTGTTGGGCCTCCAAGTGCAGAGGTTTGTAGGACAGTAGCAAATTTCCCTCAGGTGGATGACCTAAGGTTTATCAATCCATGGGAGGCGTAGGTTGAAGATGGTATCTCTAAAACAACCCTGCAACTAAATAACAAAGAGTCTCTTATGTCCTCAACACACCCAATACAATGGTAAATTGTATAGGTGCACTAGTTCGGCGAAGAGATGGCGATACAAGTGCAATATGGATGGTAGATATGAAGGAAATATGCCCTAGAGGCAATAATAAAGTTATTATTTATTTCCTTATATCATGATAAATGTTTATTATTCATGCTAGAATTGTATTAACCGGAAACATAATACTTGTGTGAATACATAGACAAATAGAGTGTCACTAGTATCCCTCTACTTGACTAGCTCGTTGATCAAAGATGGTTATGTTTCCTAGCCATTGACATGAGTTGTCATTTGATTAAACAGGATCACATCCTTAGGAGAATGATGTGATTGACTTGACCTATTCCGTTAGCTTAGCACTCGATCATTTAGTATGTTGTTATTGTTTTCTTCATGACGTATACATGTTCCTATGACTATGAGATTATGCAATTCCCGTTTACCGGAGGAACGCTTTGTGTGCTACCAAATGTCACAATGTAACTGGGTGATTATAAAGGTGCTCTACAGGTGTCTCCGAAGGTACTTGTTGGGTTGGCGTATTTCGAGATTAGGATTTGTCACTCTGATTATCGCAGAGGTATCTTTGGGCCCTCTCGGTAATGCACATCACTTAAGCCTTGCAAGCATTGCAACTAATGATTTAGTTGTGGGATGATGTATTACAGAACAAGTAAAGAGACTTGTCGGTAATGAGATTGAACTAGGTATTGAGATACTGATGATCGAATCTCGGGCAAGTAACATGCTGATAACAAAGGGAACAACGTATGTTGTTATGCGGTCTGACCGATAAAGATTTTCGTAGAATATGTGGGAGCCAATATGAGGATCCAGGTTCTGCTATTGGTTATTGACCGGAGACGTGTCTCGGTCATGTCTACATAGTTCTCGAACCCGTAGGGTCCGCACGCTTAAAGTTTCGATGGTGGTTATATTATGAGTTTATGAGTTTTGATGTACCGAAGGTTGTTCAGAGTTCCGGATGTGATCACGGACATGATGAGGAGTCTCTAAATGGTCGAGACATGAAGATTGATATATTGGAAGCCTATATTTGGATATCGGAAGTGTTCCGGGTGAAATCGGGATTTTACCGGAGTACCGAGGGGTTACCGGAAAAAGGGGGTACCGAGGGGTTACCGAGGGGCCCCCCTTTCCTTCCTCTCTCCCTCCTCTTTCCCCCTCCACTCCTAATCCAACAAGGAAAAAGGAGGGAGTCCTACGCTCCTCCTGGCGCGCCCCTCCTGGCCGGTCGCACCTTCCCCCTTGCTCCTTTATATAGGGGGGCAGGGGGCACCCTAGAGACACAACAATTGATCGTTTGATCTTTTAGTCGTGTGTGGTGCCCCCCTCCACCATAGTCCACCTCGATAATACTATAGCGGTGCTTAGGCGAAGCCCTGCGTCGGTAGAACATCATCATCGTCAACAAGCCGTCGTGCTGATGAAACTCCCCCTCAACACTCGGCTGGATTGGAGTTCGAGGGACGTCATCGGGCTGAACGTGTGCTGAACTCGGAGGTGTCGTGCGTTCGTGACTTGATCAGTCGGAACGTGAAGACGTACGACTACATCAACCGCATTGTGCTAACGCTTCCACTTTCGGTCTACAAGGGTACGTGGACAACACTCTCCCCTCTCGTTGCTATGCATCACCATGATCTTGTGTGTGTGTAGGAAATATTTTGAAATTACTACGTTCCCCAACAGTGGCATCCGAGCCAGGTTTTATGCGTTGATGTTATATGCACGAGTAGAACACAAGTGAGTTGTGGGCGATATAAGTCATACTGCTTACCAGCATGTCATACTTTTGTTCGGCGGTATTGTTGGATGAAGCGGCCCGGACCGATATTACGCGTACACTTACGCGAGACTGGTTCTACCGACATGCTTTGCACACAGGTGGCTGGCGGGTGTCAGTTTCTCCAACTTTAGTTGAACTGGGTGTGGCTACACCTGGTCCTTGTGAATGTTAAAACAGCACCAACTTGACAAACTATCGTTGTGGTTTTGATGGGTAGGTAAGAACGGCTCTTGCTCAGCCCGTAGCAGCCACGCAAAACTTGCAACAACAAAGTAGAGGATGTCTAACTTGTTTTTGCAGGGCATGTTGTGATGTGATATGGTCAAGACATGATGCCAAATTTTATTGTATGAGATGATCATGTTTTGTAACCGAGTTATCGGCAACTGGTAGGAGCCATATGGTTGTCCCTTTATTGTATGCAATGCAATCGCCCTGTAATGCTATACATTATCACTAAGCGGTAGCGATAGTCACAGAAGCATAAGATTGGCGAGACGACAACGATGCTACGATGGAGATCAAGGTGTCGCGTTGGTGACGATGGTGATCATGATGGTGCTTCAGAGATGGAGATCACAAGCACGAGATGATGATGGCCATATCGTATCACTTATATTGATTGCATGTGATGTTTATCTTTTATGCATCTTATCTTGCTTTGATTGACGGTAGCATTATAAGATGATCTCTCACTAAATTTCAAGATAAAAGTGATCTCCCTGAGTATGAGTTCGCCGTGCCCAGACATCACGTGATGATCGGGTGTGATAAGCTCTACGTCCATCTACAACGGGTGCAAGCGAGTTTTGCACACGCAGAATACTCAGATTAAACTTGACGAGCCTAGCATATGCAGATATGGCCTCAGAACACTGAGACCGAAAGGTCGAGCGAGAATCATATAGTAGATATGATCAACATAGTGATGCTCACCATTGAAAGCTACTCCATTTCACGTGATGATCGGTTATGGTTTAGTTGATATGGATCACATGATCACTTATAGGATTAGAGGGATGTCTATCTAAGTGGGAGTTCTTAAGTAATATGATTAATTGAACTTAAATTTATCATGAACTTAGTACCTAATAGTATCTTGCTTGTCTATGTTAATTGTAGATAGATGGCCCGTGCTGTTGTTCCGTTGAATTTTAATGCGTTCCTTGAGAAAGCAAAGTTGAAAGATGATGGTAGCAATTACACGGACTGGGTCCGTAACTTGAGGATTATCCTCATTGCTACACAGAAGAATTACGTTCTAGAAGCACCGCTGGGTGCCAAGCCTGCTGCAGATGCAACTAACGATGTTAAGAACGTCTGGCAAAGCAAAGCTGATGACTACTCGATAGTTCAGTGTGCCATGCTTTATGGCTTAGAACCGGGACTTCAACAACGTTTTGAACGTCATGGAGCATATGAGATGTTCCAGGAGTTGAAGTTAATATTTCAAGCAAATGCCCAGATTGAGAGATATGAAGTCTCCAATAAGTTCTACAGCTGCAAGATGGGGGAGAATAGTTCTGTCAGTGAGCATATACTCAGAATGTCTGGGTATAAAAATCACTTGATTCAACTGGGAGTTAATCTTCCGGATGATAGCGTCATTGACAGACTTCTTCAATCACTGCCACCAAGCTACAAGAGCTTCGTGATGAACTATAACATGGAAGGGATGGATAAGACAATTCCTAAGCTCTTCGCAATGCTAAAGGTTTCGAAGGTAGAAATCAAGAAGGAGCATCAAGTGTTGATGGTCAATAAGACCACCAGTTTCAAGAAAAAGGGCAAAGGGAAGAAGAAGGGGAACTTCAATAAGAATAGCAAGCAAGTTGATGCTCAAGAGAAGAAACCCAAGTCTGGACCTAAGCCTGAGACTGAGTGCTTCTACTGCAAGCAGACTGGTCACTAGAAGCAGAACTGCCCCAAGTATTTGGCGGATAAGAAGGATGGCAAGGTGAACAAAGGTATATGTGATATACATGTTATTGATGTGTACCTTACCAGAGCTCGCAGTAGCACCTGGGTATTTGATACTGGTTCTGTTGCTAATATTTGCAACTCGAAACAGGGATTACAGATTAAGCGGACACTGGCTAAGGATGAGGTGACGATGCGCGTGGGAAATAGTTCCAAAGTTGATGTGATCGTCGTCAGCACGCTGCCTCTACATCTACCTTCGGGATTAATATAAGAGCTAAATAATTGTTATTTGGTGCCAGCGTTGAGCATGAACATTATATCTGGATCTTGTTTGATGCGAGACGGTTATTCATTTAAATCGGAGAATAATGGTTCTTCTATTTATATGAGTAATATCTTTTATGGTCATGCACCCTTGAAGAGTGGTCTATTTTTGATGAATCTCGATAGTAGTGATACACATATTCATAATGTTGAAGCCAAAAGATGCAGAGTTGATAATGATAGTGCAACTTATTTGTGGCACTGCCGTTTGGGTCATATTGGTGTAAAGCGCATGAAGAAACTCCATACTGATGGACTTTTGGAATCACTTGATTATGAATCACTTGGTACTTGTGAACCATGCCTCATGGGCAACATGACTAAAACGCCGTTCTCTGGAACTATGGAGCGAGCAACTGACTTGTTGGAGATCATACATATAGATGTATGCGATCCAATGAATGTTGAGGCTCGTGGCGGGTATCGTTATTTTCTCACCTTCACAGATGATTTAAGAAGATATGGGTATATCTACTTAATGAAACATAAGTCTGAAACTGTTGAAAAGTTCAAAGAATTTCAGAGTGAAGTTGAAAATCATCGTAACAAGAAAATAAAGTTTCTACGATCTAATCATGGAGGAGAATATTTAAGTTACGAGTTTGGTCTACATTTGAAACAATGCAGAATAGTTTCGCAACTCACGCCACCCGGAACAACACAGCGTAATGGTGTGTCTGAATGTCGTAATCGTACTTTACTAGATATGGTGCAATCTATGATGTCTCTTACTGGTTTACCGCTATCTTTTTGGGGTTATGCTTTAGAGACGGCTGCATTCACGTTAAATATGGCACCATCGAAATCCGTTGAGACGACGCCTTATGAACTGTGGTTTGGCAAGAAACCAAAGTTGTCGTTTCTTAAAGTTTGGGGCTGCGATGCTTATGTGAAAAAGCTTCAACCTGATAAGCTCGAACCCAAATTGGAGAAATGTGTCTTCATAGGATACCCAAAGGAGAATGTTGGGTACACCTTCTATCACAGATCCGGAGGCAAGATATTCATTGCTCAGAATGGATCCTTTCTGGAGAAGGAGTTTCTTTCGAAAGAAGTGAGTGGGAGGAAAGTAGAACTTGATGAGGTAAATGTACCTGCTCCCTTATTGGAAAGTAGTTCATCACAGAAACCGGTTCCTGTGACAAGTTAGCGCCATTAATGAAGAAGTTAATAATGATGATCATGAAACTTCAGATCAAGTTATTACTGAACCTCGTAGATCAACCAGAGTAAGATCGGCACCAGAGTGGTACAGTAATCCTGTTCTGGAAGTCATGTTACTAGACCATGATGAACCTACGAACTATGAAGAAGCGATGGTGAGCCCAGATTCTGCAAAATGGCTTGAAGCCATGAAATTTGAGATGGGATCCATGTATGAGAACAAAGTGTGGAATTTGGTTGACTTGCCCGATGATCGGCAAGCCATTGAGAATAAATGGATTTTCAAGAAGAAGACTGACGTTGACGGTAATGTTACTGTCTATAAAGCTCGACTTGTTGCGAAAGGTTTTCGACAAGTTCAAGGGATTGACTACGATGAGACCTTCTCACTCGTAGCGATGCTTAAGTCTGTCCGAATCATGTTAGCAATTGCCGCATTTTATGATTATGAAATTTGGCAAATGGATGTCAAAACTGCATTCCTAAATGGATTTCTGGAAGAAGAGTTGTATATGATGCAATCAGAAGGTTTTGTCGATCCAAAGGGAGCTAACAAAGTGTGCAAGCTCTAGCGATCCATTTGTGGACTGGTGCAAGCCTCTCGGAGTTGGAATAAACGCTTTGATAGTGTGATCAAAGCATTTAGTTTTATACAGACTTTTGGAGAAGCTTGTATTTACAAGAAAGTGAGTGGGAGCTCTGTAGCATTTCTGATATTATATGTGGATGACATATTGTTGATTGGAAATGATATAGAATTTCTAGATAGCATAAAGGGACACTTGAATAAGAGTTTTTCAATGAAAGACCTCGGTGAAGCTGCTTATATATTGGGCATCAAGATCTATAGAGATAGATCAAGACGCTTAATTGGACTTTCACAAAGCACATACCTTGACAAAGTTTTGAAGAAGGGATCAAGCAAAGAAAGTGTTCTTGCCTATGTTACAAGGTATGAAGTTGAGTAAGACTCAATGCCCGACCACTGCAGAAGATAGAGAGAAGATGAAAGATGTTCCCTATGCTTCAGCCATAGGCTCTATCATGTATGCAATGCTGTGTACCAGACCTGATGTGTGCCTTGCTATAAGTTTAGCAGGGAGGTATCAAAGTAATCCAGGAATGGATCACTGGACAGCGGTCAAGAACATCCTAAAATACCTGAAAAGGACTAAAGATATGTTTCTCGTTTATGGAGGTGACAAAGAGCTCATCGTAAATGGTTATGTTGATGCAAGCTTTAACACTGATCCGGACAATCCTAAATCGCAAACCGGATATGTGTTTACATTGAACGGTGGAGCTATCAGTTGGTGCAGTTCTAAACAAAGCGTCGTGGCAGGATCTATGTGTGAAGCGGAGCACATAGCTGCTTTGGAAGCAGCAAATGAAGGAGTTCATATCCGATCCATGTGTCATACCTAGTGCATCGGGTCCAATAAAAATCTTTTGTGAAAATACTGGTGCAATTGCCTTGGCGAAGGAATCCAGATTTCACAAGTGAACCAAGCACATCAAGAGACGCTTCAATTCCATCCGGGATCTAGTCCAGGTGGGAGACTGTAACATCCCAGATTTTCAATTTGGAATGTTATACATTAGATCATCATTCCATATCATATTTTATTTGCTTTTTGGTTGATCCTAGAAATCCTACGCAACTCAAGGACCTACGGAGAGAGTTGGGGATTTCGTTATTTTCATATTTGACGTTTTCTTGAATTATGAAAAGAGGGTCGTTTGATTTTAATTATTTATCTCTGAATTATTTCTTTTATTAAAAATGAAAGAGAGAGGATAAAATGACTCCTCAAAATAAAGAAATATCAGAGATTTAATATTAAAATAAAATAAGGTTTTTATTTTGGATTTTTCGCTATTTTATTTGAATTTAGGAAAATGTGCGTTTTTCAAAATTGCATTTAGGCCCAAAATAAATGTTCACTTTGTCCGGCTTCACTTTAGAAGTTGGGGAAATTTTATTTTGGGATTTTTGGAGTCCGTTTAGTATTTCTTTTCTTTCTTTTTCTGCATGTCAAATTATTTAAAAAACAAAAAAGGTCGACTGACTTAGGGTCATACTCGGCCAGGACTTCTCGGGCCAGGCCTTTATAAGACGCCGCCCCACCCGAAATCCTAACCCTAGCCGCGCCGCCCGCGCCAGAGCCTGCCGCCCGCGCCGCCTCGCCGGAGCTCGCCGCCGCCGACTCGCCGGATCCCGCCGGAGTTCGAGGTAGCCGCCGGTTTTTTTAGAGATCGATCGGTTTTATTTCGTAAACCCTGGATCCATTGTTTTTCTAGATCCGGTTCGGTTTATTTTCTTTGGTTTAGTTATTTAGCGAGCGGCCGCTTTTACGTTCGTTTTTACGAACGGTTTTCGTCGTTTAGCCGCAGACAGCGAATGTTCGTTCGTTAGCCTGTTTGTCATTTTTCTTTTTCTCGGATTTTCCGCGATTATTTCTGATCGCGATTTCTGATCCGATTTTCGTTTTAGTTTAACTTTTCGCTCGTTTATCGGAATCAGGCGATTCAAGCGCCTAGAGTTTCATCTCAAAACCCTCTTTCCGTTTAACCAACTCAAACAAGTTTTTGCTTCTGTAAAATTTGACTTAGATCCAGATTAGTAAACAAAGCTTGTTTCTTTTGCCGTTTGCCTTTCGTCGCTTCGTTTGTTTTGTTTCTTTTTGTAAACCGGAGTTCTTAAGTTGAACTTTCTGGTTAGATCTCTTATTTGAGTTTTACATGTGCATTAGATGAGTACTTATTATATGCTTGTTTGTTTGTTTGCGTTAGAGTACCCGGAGTGCGCCGCTTGCTACTTCAAATCTCTAGGTTTCACGGATCATCAGCAAGGCAAGTAACACTTTGATCATACCTTTTACTACCCAGTTTTATTGCATTAGATCAATCCTCAAACATTGCATGATTAGGATGTAATTAAATTGTGGGTTTTGGGGAAGTAGATGAGGTAGTACCTATCACCTGTTTTATTATCAAACCCTTGGGAGTTACTTCTACGTTTGCTTATATTGCCATGCTATGCTAGTAGACGTGGATTGGGTGAGTGTATCCATGACAGATGTGAGATGTTAATTAATGGTTCAACTTAAGGTGGCAACTTAAATACACATCTGGGTGGATTGAGGCACCTGGGTATTCCAGCGATTGCCTGTTTTTCTTTATGGACCGCCACCCAAGCTCAAAGGGATCATGAGATTATTCATACTGGAAACTTCCGTGTGCAGCCACAAGCTACTATGGGCTCTAGCATAGTTGATTAAGTCGTGTGAACTCTTACAGTGGTAGACCAGCAGATGTAGGGGAAAGTAGGTGTAACGGTCTACTCGATCGTAAGGTGCTAGCGCTTCTAAAAGACTATGTCTCGGTCATTCGTTTCTCAAACACCATGTAGCACTACAAGAAATATGTCAACTAGTGACCTTCTGTCAGTGACCCTGGAAGAATTGGTCATAGATCTATGACCATTTGGGACCAATTGGTCAAAAGCTGTTCGGGGGGCTCCAAACCCTAAATCATTGCGACCATTTTGGTCAGAAAGGTCGTAATTTCCTTACACGAAATGGTCATAAAGAAGACAGCGCTAGTCCGCTGCCTTATTTCTTGTTGTTAACGACCAATATAGATGGTCATAACCTTGTAAATTATGGTGGGTTGCTATGACTAGGCGCCACCTCATCAGTTTTGCCCATGTGTCATGTCCATGTGGTAGTTTTTGCCCTAGGTTGTGAAGCAACCTATATTTCTTTTATTCCAAAAATTCCCAAAAAATTCTCATAAATTATTTGGATCATATCTTCATCAAATATGTCAAAAACCTTTCTTGCCTAGTTCAAAAATATTTCAACAATATTCATTTTCCTATTTTGTTCAGAGCAGCACTTTGTGAAGGAAGTACCACTTTGGCATTTCCAAATACTATCCATTTTCTACAGTGCTTTCCTATGCCCAAATAACCATCCTCCACCAAATGCCAGCTCAATCCATTCATTAGTTTGAGCCCAGATTTAACATTCGTATTTATGTCGAGTGTGGTACTTTGCAAAGCAAGTACCACCTAGGCTCCTCCTTTTGAGCTGAAATTGTTTTAAGACGGTCTTCTTAATAACTGATCATCCTCAGCCAAAACTCACACCCATTAGCCATGTACATTTCCTGTACCGCTAATCAAACACTTGGCTGCTAATTCATGTTTGAGCATCAATCGGTCTCCTCGTGAGAATCTTATGTTGTAATTTTCTTCCTAGGACCTACCTGGGGAGTTCCCAACCAACTAGACATGCCTAGGCTGCCCAGAACACATGGCAACGCCACGGTCACGCGGTGACCACGCGGCGGGCATGCGAGTTTACAGGCTCTAGAGTTGGGGCCCTCGGCCACCGCCCAAACCTCGACGTATCGCCACCAAACCATGTATTTATGATTAAATAGCTACTTATGTAACTAGAAATGATTTTTGGAAAAAATAAATAGCAAACTATGAGGTAGCTGCAGTTCAAATTTGACCCGCTTCCATCTGAATCGACGGAAATTTCTCTTTTTGACGAGAGGTGGATCAAAACTTTTTACACCCAACCATTTTGTCAATTGTGCATTAAATATGTCCTAGTATTTTAGAAAATTGATTCGGTCCAATTTTGCAACAATTATTTGGGAGGTCCTTCACAAAAAAACCTCCTTTCGGGCACTCGAAAAATGGAAAATGGTTTTTTCATCCAAAGAAAATGAAAACTTCCTTAGGCAACATTGTTTGCCATTCCAATATGCGTCCTTGTGCATAATATGAGATCATTTGAACAAACTATGCCATGAATGTGGCCATAAGATTGATCATTTGGCTTGAAAACCCTGAATCTTCACGCGTGATAGCTCATTTCTGAGAACACTTTTTTAAAATAATTGTCGTATTACAAGTTTATTATTTTTCCTGGAAACCTGGCCACATATAATGACACAATGCGAAGGTTTCCCATTTTTTTATGCCCGTTTCAAAATGCGGTCAAAACGGCGGGAATGACCGTTCCTAGCTAGTGGTTGAATCTTGCAAAACTTTTGATGTTTCTCTGATTAAATAGATACTTATGTACCTAGAAATGATTTTTGGAAAAAAACATAAAGAGCAAACTATGAGGCAGCTCCAGTTCAAATTTGACCCGCTTCCTACTAAATCGGCGGGAATTTTCTTTTTCACCAGAGGTGGATCAAAATTTTTGACACCCAACCATTTGGTCAATTTTGTATTAAATATGGCCTGGTATTTTAGAAATTGATTTGGTCCAATTTTGCAATAAATATATGGTAGGTCCTTCACAAAAAAACCTCATTTCAGGCACTCGGAAAATGGAAAATGAATTTTCCATGCAAAGAAAATGAAAACTCCCTTCGGCAACATTGTTTGGAATTCCAAGATGCACCCTTGTGCACAATATGAGATCATTTGAACAAACTAGGCCATGAATGTGGCCATAAGATTAATCATTTGGCTTGAAAACCCTGAATCTTCACGCGTGATAGCTCATTTCGGAGAACACTTTTTTAAAATAATTGCTGTATTACAAGTTTATTATTTTTCCTGGAAACCTGGCCACATATAATGACACAATGCGAAGGTTTCCCAATTTTTTGATTTTCTTTGAATTTTTTATGCTCGTTTCAAAATGCGGTCAAAACGGTGGGAATGACCGTTCCTAGCTAGTGATTGAATCTTGCAAAACTTTTGATGTTTCTCTGATTAAATAGATACTTATGTACCTAGAAATGATTTTTGGAAAAAAAAATAAAGAGCAAACTATGAGGCAGCTCCAGTTCAAATTTGACCCGCTTTCTACTGAATCAGCAGGAATTTTTCTTTTTCACCAGAGGTGGATCAAATTTTTTGACACCCAACCATTTGGTAAATTTTGCATTAAATATGGCCTAGTATTTTAGAAAATTGATTTGGTCCAATTTTGCAACAAATATATGGTAGGTCCTTCACAAAAAAACTCATTTCGGGCACTCGGAAAATGGAAAATGAATTTTCCGTGCAAAGAAAATGAAAACTCCCTTAGGCAACATTGTTTGGAATTCCAAGATGCACCCTTGTGCACAATATGAGATCATTTGAACAAACTATGCCATGAATGTGTCCATAAGATTGATCATTTGGCTTGAAAACCCTGAATCTTCATGCGTGATAGCTCATTTCTAAGAACACTTTTTTAAAATAATTGCCGTATTACAAGTTTATTGTTTTTCCTGGAAACCTGGCCACATATAATGACACAATGCGAAGGTTTACCAATTTTTTGATTTTTTTTTAAATTTTTTATGCCCGTTTCAAAATGCGGTCAAAACGGCGGGAATGACCGTTCCAAGCTAGTGGTTGAATCTTGCAAAACTTTTGATGTTTCTTTGATTAAATAGATACTTATGTACCCAGAAATCATTTTTGGAAAAATAAATAAAGAGCAAACTATGAGGCAGCTCCAGTTCAAATTTGACCCGCTTCCTACTGAATCGGCGGGAATTTGTCTTTTTCACCAGAGGTGGATAAAAGCTTTTGACACCCAACAATTTGGTCAATTATACATTAAATATGGACTAATATTTTAGAAAAATGATTTAGTGCCATTTTGCAACAAATATATGGTAGGGCCTTCACAGAAAAACATTTTTGCCACTCGAAAAATGATTAAAAATAGCTAGATAGATCAGAAATGCCTACAAATTGGTCCCAATCCATAAAATGTGGTCTAACTATAGTGAAAACTTGTGTGGTACCTTTTGCAAAATATTTTTGATAGCTACTTCACAAAATCTCTCTAGTTTTAGTACTTGGAAACTCTTTTAAATCACTGGTTTTCCGAACCAATTAGAAGCATTCCCACAGATCGATGACATGGCGCCCATCCATCCATCCATCTGTCATTCCCACACCCATCCATCCATCCCATTTATCTACAAGGGAAAAAAGGAGAAAAGAACCCCACCCATAGCCCAACAACCCCAAACCCTAACTCCCATCGATCCCCTCTCATGCTCTCCCCTGATTCAGATCGCCGCCGCCGCCGCACGTTCTGCCCCTTCACCTCCCACCCCCCTCGCTGTCGCCTCCTCCTTCCTCTCCAACCTCGCCTCTCGCTTCGCCGCCCCGCGCCCCGCGCTCACCGCACACACACAGTTCCTGTCCATGAAGATCGCCGCCGCCACCTCCCTCCCCATCCACTCATCGCTTCCTCACTCTATCTCTTCTCCTCCTCTCCCACGACTCCCCCACCCGCCACCGCCGCACCCACCGGTCGCCGTGCTCCCCTCCGCTGCCGCCGCACCATGCTCTCCTTGTCCGGGAGGATCCCGTCGCTACCGCGCCTCTTCCTGCGCTCCCCTAGCCTCGCCTCCAACCTATAGGCGATGGCGTCCGAGAGGTCAGATCCACACCACTACTCCGGCGATGGTGTCGGCGAACGGCGCTGGCGGGGGACACGAACCTCACTTGACATCGATGAGTCTTCGCCGGGCAGCTCATCGACCTCGTGGGCTCCGGTGACAGCTCCTCCACGGTCACTGCTGCCTTCCTCCGCGCAGATCTGATGCGGTTCATCGACGAGGAGATGTCTCGTTGACCAGGCCCCTGCAAACTCCAGCTCCAGTAGCTATCCATGGAGCCAGCTCCAGCGTCAAGGGCACAAAGGCAGCAACAGCAAGGTTCGACCCCTCTCTCGATTTCATCTTCTTACATTCCATTGCCTGATGCCTGTGGACTCAACCATGGAGAAGGTCCCTCTCCCTCTGTATTTTTTACAAGTCCAAGCCAATGTTGTTGTCATAATGTTGCAAGGTGCCTGATGCTCGCGGACACAACGACAGTAGCAGCGAGGTGTCTATCAGCAGCAGCAGAAATGGAAAGAACAATCCTCTCATGGTATGTGTCTACACTAGACAGCAGAATTGTGTTTAGTCTTATAGGTGATACATTGTAGATGCATGTACCTTCTCTAACCTTTAGATACCAGGATGTGTGTAAATTATCAGCATACAATCGAAGCCTGTTCTTTGTAGATTGATAACAAGAGTCTAGACTCTTTACATTTCCAATGCTATGAACCTATTTTATCTTCATGGTGTCCAACTGTCCATAGTACTCAATTATATATAGAGTTAATCTTGTGCTTTAGTTGAGTGAGCTACAATTATAGTGCTGATCAGTTTGCTGCTACTATTAAAAACATATGTTCGGAACAATATTTGCTCCCCAGAGACGATACTTGTTGATCTCAAATGGATCCGATCATCACTATTTGCTCCCTAGGGCGACCAAGAGGTCCTGCCCCGAGCTATATGATTAGACATGTCAGTTTTATTATGAAAATCTAAACTGTATTTCTCATAATATTGGGATATTGGGAGCCTCACCTTTTTGTGCACAATACATTCAGCAGACATATCCACACTGAGTGCTTATGAAATAGCTATGTGTCCTACACAATAAGTGCTTGTTCATTTGGTTTTCCCTAAACTTTGTTTGTATGCTTGAGAGAAAAATTAGTTGATTCTTTGATGGAGCACTAAGACTGTGCGTGGAACATTTTTTAAGATCTAAAACTGCTCGTCGTTCCTGTGATGATGTAGTTTAGTAGATCTCAATTGAATCATGACGTCTGGTGCAATCCTTGGTGAAAAATTGTATGGGTAAATGATCACTAAACTAAGGAGGCTTAACCTGATAATAACTGGTGCATGTATATGTTTTGGTGCTTGTCAATTAGGGAATGTCTATGATACCATGTCTGTATTATGTGCTAGTGTAGCTGTACCGATGCTTTGGTTTTCATCCGTGCAACAGAGGACAAGGGCGTCATGGCCAACCAAGGCGCATGGTGCTTGCAAGCGACGAACGGAGGCTATTTGACATTGGCACGGAGGAGGATGGGCACGGACGGAGTAGGACAGATCACCTCTCTTCTTCCAGGTTCTTCTCCTTATCTTCACTTAATGTATATGCATGTGCTGCAGCTCAACCATGGTCTTGTTTGTCTTGCGGGTTAGTGAGCAGCTTCAGGAGGAGCTCAAGCACGACCACCAAGAGGCACCACCCCAGCAACAGGTAGCACGTCCATCTCCACCTCCCTCTCCCTCTGCTCCTAATCCTTTTTATTAGAATATATTGAGTGCATTCTGAACCCCCTGATGTGACACAAGTATATGCACATGCTATGGTTTAAGTGTTGCTTGTGTATGGTAAATAGGTTGAGCAAAATTCATGAAATCATTCTGGCAGTAAATACTGCAGTTCTAGTTGGCTCTGAAAAGATGAGTCGCTAAAGTGAATGTGCTTCTAAGTCTCATGTAGTTCCAGAAACACATGCATTTATCTGCCATGCTCTATTTTTCCTAAGGATAAAATTCCTCTGTAATTCGTAAAACTATCCCATAGGTTTGAATATGTGAAATTTTGTTATAAATCCTGTGATACTAATTAAGATTTTCTTTATGGTGTAACCCTTTCTTTGCCCTAAACTCCTGTAAATTCCCATCATGAATGACAATAGTAATATTTTTCTTCCTGAGTTTCGCATCATCGTGTTATTCATTTACCATGCTCTAGTTTACTTGAGGCTTTTGGCATTTGCTAGTGTACACGTAGTGGTATTTCCATTGATTTGATCCATTGCGGTATTCGTGGGAAAGTCTGGATAATTGCTGTACTTAGTGAAGATATCATTAGATATTCTGCTTTTGCTAGTTAAGTGATGAAACGTTCTGCCATTTTGCCATACTGACAATGTGGTAAACTAAAAATGCACGTTTCCAATAAATCATTAGATATTTTATGGAGCATTTACCCACTTTTTGTACTTTCCACTTTTTGTGCAGACAGAAAATGCACTAAAATGAGCTCAACTGAAGGACCTGATCCACTCCTCAGAGTTGCTATGCCCTACTGTTGTTAATGTGAGGTTAACTACATGCTGATATATCCTTTGATGGCCCATGATAGTTGTTGGTTGGGCTGCATATCATGTCAGTGAATTGTGCGCTTCTGTTTCAGTTACAGCCAGTTGGTGTGATTGGAGCATATCAAGCTGAGCATGAGCATCCCTCCTTCAGGTTGGTGAGAGCATCAAGACTTCTACCCGTTGCGGCTTGTGACTGTTGGTTCCAGTGTTAATGCCATCTATTCATGGTGATTCATGCTTGATCCATCTGCCTTCTTCTCGTATCCGTTTGGAGAGTTTCTTGTTGTTAAATATATGTACTCTAATGCCATCTATTCATGGTGATTGATGCTTGTAATTCCTATATATGTATATGTGAAATTTTGTTAAATATATATTTTCTAGATTGTCTATACACTAAACCTTGAGATTTGAATATCTACTCCGGAATGAAAATGGTACTCTGATGCCTTTGTGTTCACCCTCTTACAGGAGCTCCAAGCCTAGGAAATTTCAAGTTCGATGCGGCGTGTAGCTCTACGTAGCAAAGATTTGTTCTGTTTGACTGATAAACTGTATTGTAATAGTAGGCATATTTGGGTTGTAATAGACTGTGTACAGGAGTTCTAGGCCTATGAAATTCTACATTTGTTCTGTTCTATTTAAAATATTTATTATTTGTGTGATTTGAAGACGTGTGAAATGGAAACCTGATTAGTGGGACCCATTTCTGGAAATAATCTAAACAATGCTCACATTTTTGACATGTGGGACCAATATAGGAGATTATGACAAGTGGGACCTATATGACTTGTGGGACCAGATTGAAAAATATATTGACTGGAAAACTAAAAAGGCCATGGCCCAAAATAAAAAAAAGGCCAAATTGTTGGGCCAGGCCCATGTAGCCAGAGAAAATTAACAGAAAAAATACATTAAAAAGGCCGAATTGTTGGGCTAGGCCCATGCAGAAAATTGAATTGGACCGGGCTGATTCTTGTGCCACATCAGATTGCCACGTCGGATGCCTACGTGGCCTGGGGAGGCTGCTAGTGACCAAAACAAAACAATAGGCATATTTTGGTCGTAAACGTCTACGACCTTATCACAGAGAAGGTCGTTAATTTCAATTTACGACCGCCAGCTTTTGACCTTCTGTTTTCGGTCACAAAAGGTCGCAAATGAAAAACAATGACCTTTCAGTGACCAATAGTCAAGGTCACAAGTTGGCATATTTCTTGTAGTGTAGTGCGAGAATTCCAACGGAGGAGATCGAGTCTTGTGGGGAAAAGTGCGCAAACCTCTGCAGAGTGTATAAACTAATCATTATTAGCCGTGTCCCCGGTTATGGACATTTTGAGTATCTAGTACTTGGATTATCATGTGAATCTCATCATGTGACTTTAATTAATTTTGTTGGATTTTAATGATGATGTTTAATTGGGATTGAGAGGGTGTCTACGCTCTCAATGTTTAACAAATACCATGATAGTTAAATAAAATTTATTCCTTTGCGGTAGGGAAACATTGGCTTTACGCAAAACTGTAACCATAGAGCTTTCCACCAGCCAAATATGCATGTAGTGATAGCATTATTCTGTTCTTGCTCTCTATGTGTTACATTGCCAGCATATTCCATGTGCTGACCCATTTCGGGTTGTAACGTTCATGTTGCAGACTTTTCAGACGACGAGTAAGGTGCCTTTAGGTCGTGGTTCTATACTCAGTGATGTCGTTGGAGTTGCTGGACTCACTTATCTTCCAAGCCTTCCGATGTTATCATTATTAGATGGCTTTAAGCCATATTACTTGTAATAAGTCCTCTTTTGAGACACTCGTTGTAATAAGTGTGTGATTGCTACTCTGTTATAAATCATTTAAGTACTGTGCGTGTCAGCATTACTGATCCAGGGATGACATTGAAGCACAGAGATCGGACCGTTTGAGGTCTGGTCGCTACAGAGACATAGAAATTTGCAAGATACATCGGTTTTGAATGTTGCAGACCCGTTGACTAAGCCTCTTCCACGAGCAAAACATAATCAACACCAAGGCTCCATGGGTGTTAGAATCATTACTGTGTAATCTAGATTATTGACTCTAGTGCAAGTGGGAGACTGAAGGAAATATTCCCTAGAGGTAATAATAAAGTTATTATTTATTTCCTTATATCATGATAAATGTTTATTATTCATGCTAGAATTGTATTAACTGGAAACATAATACTTGTGTGAATACATAGACAAATAGACTGTCACTAGTATGCCTCTACTTGACTAGCTCGTTGATCAAAGATGGTTATGTTTCCTAGCCATTGACATGAGTTGTCATTTGATTAAACCGGATCACATCATTAGGAGAATGATGTGATTGACTTGAGCCATTCCGTGAGCTTAGCACTCGATCGTTTAGTATGTTGTTATTGCTTTCTTCATGACTTATACATGTTCCTATGACTATGAGATTATGCAACTCCCGTTTACCGGAGGAACGCTTCGTGTGCTACCAAACATCACAACGTAACTGGGTGATTATAAAGGTGCTCTATAGGTGTCTCCGAAGGTACTTGTTGGGTTGGCATATTTCGAGATTAGGATTTTTCACTCCGATTGTCGGAGAGGTATCTCTAGGCCCTCTCGGTGATGCACATCACTTAAGCCTTGCAAGCATTGCAACTAATGAGTTAGTTGTGGGATGATGTATTACAGAACGAGTAAAGAGACTTGCCGGTAACGAGATTGAACTAGGTATTGAGATACCGCCGATCGAATCTCGGGAAAGTAACATACCGATGACAAAGGGAACAACGTATGTAGTTATGCGGTCTGAACGATAAAGATCTTCGTAGAAACTGTGGGATCCAATATGAGCATCCAGGTTCCTCTATTGGTTATTGACCGGAGATGTGTCTCGGTCATGTCTACATAGTTCTCGAACCCGTAGGGTCCGCACGCTTAAAGTTTCAATGACGGTTATATTATGAGTTTATGAGTTTTGATGTACCGAAGGTTGTTCGGAGTTCCGGATGTGATCACGGACATGACGAGGAATCTCAAAATGGTCGAGACATGAAGATTGATATATTGGAAGCCTATATTTGGATATCGGAAGTGTTTCGGGTGAAATCTGGATTTTACCGTAGTATCGAGGGGTTACCGGAACCCCGCGGGGGCTTAATGGGCCATAGTGGGCCTTAGTGGAGAAGAGGAGAGGCGGCCAGGGCAAGGGCCGCGCGCCCCTCCCCCCTAGTCCGAATAGGACAAGGAGAGGGGGGCTGTGCCCCCCCTTTCCTTCCCCTCTCCCTCCTCTTTCCCCCTCCACTCCTAATCCAAGAAGGAAAAGGGAGGGATTCTTACTCCCGGTGGGAGTATGACTCCTCCTGGCGCGCCCTTCCTGGCTGGCCGCACCTCCCCCTTGCTCCTTTATATACGGGGGCAGGGGGCACCCTAGAGACACAACAACTGATCGTTTGATCTTTTAGCCGTGTGTGGTGCCCCCCTCCACCATAGTCCACCTCGATAATACTGTAGCGGTGCTTAGGCGAAGCCCTGCGCGAGTAGAACATCATCATCGTCAGCACGCTGTCGTGTTGACGAAACTCTCCCTCAACACTTGGTTGGATCGAAGTTCGAGGGACGTCATCGGGCTGAACCTGTGCTGAACTCGGAGGTGTCGTGCGTTTAGTACTTGATCGGTCGGATCATGAAGACGTACGACTACATCAACCGCGATGTGCTAACGCTTCCGCTTTCGGTCTACGAGGGTACGTGGACAACACTCGCCCCTCTCATTGCTATGCATCACCATGATCTTGTGTGTACGTAGGAATTTTTTTTGAAATTACTATGTTTGCCAACAAGATAAAGGTTTTTGTAATCTGAAAATATAAAAACAGCAAGGTAACTAATGATAAAATTGAGCGAAAACGATATTGCAATGTGTTGAAACAAGGCCTAGGGTTCATACTTTCACTAGTGAAAGTTTTGTCGACAATAATAACATAATTGGATCATATAACTATCCCTCAACATGCAACAAAGAGTCACTCCAAAGTCACTAATAGCGGAGAACAAACGAAGAGATTATTGTAGGGTACCAAACCACCTCAAAGTTATTCTTTCTGATCGATCTATTCAAGAGTTCATGCTAGAATAACACCTTAAGACACAAATCAACCAAAACCCTAATGTCACCTAGATACTCCAATGTCACCTCAAGTATTCGTGGGTATGTATACGATATGCATCACACAATCTCAGATTCATCTATTCAACCAACACGAAGAACTTCAAAGAGTGCCCCAAAGTTTCTACCGGAGAGTCAAGACGAAAACATGTGCCAACCCCTATGCATAAGTTCACGAGGTCACGGAACTCGCAAGTTGATCACCAAAACATACATCAGGTGGATCTTTTTGCACGTGATATCCCATTGTCACCACAGATAAGCACATGCAAGACATACATCAAGTGTTCTCAAATCCTTAAAGACTCAATCCAATAAGATAACTTCGAAGGGAAAACTTTATCCATTACAAGAGAGTAGAGGGGGAGAAACATCATAAGATCCAACTATAATAGAAAAGCTCGCGATACATCAAGATCGTACCACCTCAAGAACACAAGAGAGAGAGAGAGAGATCAAACACATAGCTACTGGTACATACCCTCAGCCCCGAGGGAGAACTACTCCCTCCTCGTCATGGAGAGCACCGAGATGATGAAGATGGCCACCGGAGAGGGGTTCCCCCCTCCGACAGGGTGCCGGAATGGGTCTAGATTGGTTTTCGGTGGCTACGGAGGCTTCTGGCGGTAGAACTCCTGATCTATTGTGTTCCTCGATGTTTTAGGGTATATGGACATATATAGGTGAAAGAAGTCGGTCAGGGGATCCACGAGGGGCCCACGAGGGTGGGGGCGTGCCCAGGGGGCAGGCGCGCCTCCCTGCCTCGTGGCCACCTTGAAGCTTCCCTGACGTAAACTCCAAGTCTCCTGGATTGCTTCCATTCCAAAAATAACTCTCCCAAAGGTTTCATTACGTTTGGACTCCGTTTGATATTCCTTTTCTTCGAAACACTGAAATAGGGAAAAACAAAAACTGGCACTTGGCTCTGGGTTAATAGGTTAGTCCCATAAATAATATAAAAGTGCATAATAAAGCCCATAAACATCCAAAACAGATAATATAATAGCATGGAACAATCAAAAATTATAGATATGTTGGAGACGTATCACTCCTCTTTGCATCCAAGGCAATGAGCTCCTGTTCGTCCATGGCGACGACCTGCACGGGCAAGGACTTGGGAGGGTGAGTCAATCCAGAGGAAGAGTGTCGGTGTCAAAACCGGCGGATCTCAGGTAGGGGGTCCCAAATTGTGCGTCTAAGGAGGATGGTAACAGGAGGCGGGGGACACGATGTTTACCCAGGTTCGGGCCCTCTTGATGGGTAATACCCTACTTCCTGCTTGATTGATCTTGATGATATGAGTATTACAAGAGTTGATCTACCACGAGATCGTAGAGGCTAAACCCTAGAAGCTAGCGTAAGGTATGATTGTTGTTGTCGTACAGACTAAACCCTCCGGTTTATATAGACACCAGAGGGGGCTAGGGTTACACAGAGTCGGTTACAAGGAAGAAGATCTACATATTCGTATTGCCAAGCTTGCCTTCCATGCCAAGGAGAGTCCCATCCGGACACGGGACGAAGTCTTCAATCTTGTATCATCATAGTCCAACAGTCCGGCCAAAGGATATTGTTCGGCTGTCCGGACACCCCCTAATCCAGGACTCCCTCAGTAGCCCCTGAACCAGGCTTCAATGACGATGAGTCCGGCACGCAGTTTTGTCTTTGGCATTGCAAGGCGGGTTCTTCCTCTGAATACTTCATAGAAGATTTTGAACACAAGGATAGTGTCCGGCTCTGCAAAACAAGTTCCACATACCACCGTAGAGAGAATAATATTTCCACAAATCTAATCTGCTGACACGTTTGACAGCATGACATCCTACCACGGCCCGGTCATTATTCGAACCGTTTTTCTCAACCAGCTACTGCACATATCGCGAGGTGGTTTCCTTGGCACGTCTTGTCGAAGCAGAGATCGTGTCCCCTTATCACGGGATTCTCATCAATACGGATGTGGGTAACCCAACCGCACCATCAATTACGGCGCTTGGGGAATGAGAGGTTTTACCAGGTGAGTGGGGAGGCGCATCGTCCCCACGCCTTCTTCCCGATTCATTCCCTTCTGCTCAGGCTCCAGCGCCCAAGCGTTCACCTTATCTGCCCACAAAAGGTCTTCCAAAGATGTCCGGATCCGGAGCAGGAGGCAAATGGATGGCCCCTACCGCCCGAGAGAAGGATATCAAAAAGCTTCGGGAGGCCGGGTATCTGGCCAAGAAAATCAGCCACCGTCTCCCGACGGTGGGACAGATCGTACCCACGCCTTCTTCCTGATTCATTCCCTTCTGCTCAGGCTCCAGCGCCCAAGCGTTCACCTTCTCTGCCCACAAAAGGTCTTCCAAAGATGTCCGGATCTGGAGCAGGAGGCAAATGGATGGCCTCTACCGCCCGAGAGAAGGATATCAAAAAGCTTCGGGAGGCCGGGTATCTGGCCAAGAAAATCAGCCACCGTCTCCCGACGGCGGGACAGATCGTCCCCACTCCGGAACCCCACGAGAGGGTTGTATTCCTCCCTCACTTTGTCCGCGGGCTAGGGTTTCCCCTCCACCCGTTCGTTCATGGCATCATGTATTGTTATGGGATCGATCTTCACGATCTGTCCCTAATTCCTTCCTCAACATCTCGACATTCATTGTCGTGTGCGAGGCTTTTCTCCGCATTTCGCCGCACTTCGGTTTATGACTGAAGGTTTTTAATGTGAAGCCCAAGGTGGTCGGCGGCGAGCACGTCGAGTGCTGGTGCGCTATGGTGATGCCCAACGTCATATGGCCAACGGGAACCTTTAATGATTCTATCAAGGAGTGGCAACAGCAGTGGTTTTACATCACTGAGCCGTGCGGCAAGGACTGGGCCGCCTCTCCCGAGTTTCGATCCAGCGCCCCTCTGCGGCTTACATCCTGCGTTAAGAAAGGCATGGACTGGTCCTCGTCTAACGAACTGTCGGTGCTCCGGACGCGCGTTAAGGATATGGGAGATAAGAACATTGAACTTGTCAACGTAGTCCAGGTGATGTTAGTCCGCCGGGTACTACCTTGTCAACACCGGACATGCAATCTATGGGAATTCGATCCGTCCAGGCACCAAACCTTGTGAGGGTTCTTCGGCTCCTCGCACAAGGACATTTGGAAGGTGCTTTTCAAGTCCAGCAAATCATGGCCGGACTCCGCCGAGGACCGCGGGTACCAACTGTCATGCCCTGCAAGTTCGGTGAGTTATCCGCATGACCCAAACAAAGCGCTTAATGCGTGTTATTCAACTCTCCCAGGGTTGGACGAAGAAGGCGGAGCGGATCCATTGTCCGGCCCCGCTGCCCGAAGACCCGGCCATCCCACTTCTGACGAAGATGCTGATCCCGGCACCTTACAAGGTGCCGAAGAAGACGGCCGAGAAGGAGGCCAAAAAGTCCCGGGGCGGCCTTCGTCGCCGCGGCACTTCGGACACAATATCTGAAGGTTCTAGTGCCCATTCCGCCTCCGAAGAGGACGAAGAGGAGGAGGAAGATGAATCCCCTGCGGGGGGAAGAAGGAAGAGGACAGCCTCTGCACTCTTGGAGGCCGAACTGCCCAAAAGGGGAAAAGCTCCTCTTCCGGAGGAGTCCACTGCCACCGCCGACAGCGGCCCGGCATGGGATCCCAGGGCCCAGCCCCTGGTGAACTCATAAGTATATAAAATCCGAGTTCGTTTAAGCGTCCGGACTCACCGTGGCTTAGTATTTTAACCTGAGCATATATTTTTTTGTAGTCCAGTGAGGTCCCGTACCAAAGAATCCTCATCAGAGGACCTGCTGAGCTCAAATGCTATGGAGAGCGGGACGCCCCCAAAGGCCCCTTCCTCCAAACAGGTGCATAACACCGAGGCTTCGTCCTGGAAGGACTCCGGCCAAGGAGGAAAGAAAGAAACCGTGAAGGCGGCGCCTGGAGGACAAACCACAGGGGCCGGACACGTGGGGGAAAATATTCCCATGGGGTCTAACGGCGGGGGCGATCCTGAGTTCGGCTCCCCACCGGAGGCGATTCCAGAGACCTATACGGCTCCAGAATCAAGAAGGCAGCCTCCTTCGGCTGGAGGGGGCGTGCCTGTTCCGCCGGCAACCTCTGTCCATCCAGAAGTGTCGGGTGCTTTGTTGGTGGCGTTGCAATATGCCTCCATCATTGATGAACACCGTGCCCTTATGGGTGCGGTGATTGAGAAGATTCAGTCAACTGAGAGTGGACTGAATGGAGCCTGTATCAGCCTTATAAGAGGCTTTGAGGTATGTTTTATGAGTTGTCGAAGAGTGTCATAGTATAGATAGTAGCCCCTGATACACTGTTCGGTGAAAGAAAGAACCGGACAGGGGATCGAACTAATGATCGCAGGAAGACTCATTGAATGACATTAATTTCTCTTCTGTTTCAAGCAGGTGCCTGTAGCGGCTGCTGCCTCTCGTACTGCGGAAATCTTCGGACTGAATCAAAGTCTGAAGTGGGCCATAGAAGAACTTGGCCAATTGAAAATGCAGTTGATGGATAAACAAGGTATGCACAAGTGTTGCGTGCATTTATTGTGAAATAAATGTTCAATATGAAATAAGCCGCATAATTTGTGCTAGGGGTTATGACCGAAGTCGAGGCCCTCAAAAGGGACGTTGCCGAGGCCGAAAAAAAGGCGGCCACAAAGCAGACTCTTCATGAGCAACACGAGGCCAGAGTTATTAAAGCTGAGCAGGAGCTGCAAGAGGCCATAAGTAAATGCGAGACCTTGGAGCAGAGTTTATCGGAGAAAGAGTCCGAACTCACCAAGGCACGTCAAGCCACGAGTGATGCCCGGGGGGAAACCCAAAGCGCCCTGTAGGGGATCCAAGAGGCGAGAAAGATCACGGCGGGTAAGGCTTTTCCCATGTAAAGCAAGTATTTGAAGGGAAAACTATGTTTCTGATTTTGAATCTGGATTTCTCAGGTGTATTTGCCAAGCTACCTTGCAGCATATCAGATGCTGCCCAATTCTACCGAGCCGAAGAAAGGAACACCGCAGATAAGCTCTTCTGGTTGCAGTATTTGGCGCCGAATTATCTGGTGCCTTTTGCCGATCAACTGAAACAGCTGATCAAACTGCATAAGGCAGCGGAACTAGCCATGAAAGATATGATTATCCGGCTATGGCCTGCCGAGCCGATTCCAAGCAGCTATTTTGGGCTCGTGAGGCGGCTTGTAAGCGCTTGCCCTCGACTTGACGTCATCAAGCGGTCGGTCTGTATAGAAGGGGCGCTAATGGCCTTCACCCGCGCAAAGGTGCACCGGGGGAAGATGGATGCCGAAAAGCTGATGACCGGAGGACCATCAGAGGGGAAGGGGCACCGCAAGCCCGAATTATATTATGAGAGTGTCCTGAAAGGATCCAACCTTGCATCGGAGCTATGCACCAAGGACATTATATTTCCATGAATGCCAATCATGTTGTCCTTTGTAATGTTTGAACAAGGTCGTTTATTTGCTGCCTGTTATATAAAAGTTTACCCTCCTGTGCGGCCATTTTTATATTAAACCTGAGAGTTGGCCAATCATCGGCTTCTGCCCCCATGTAAAAAGTACGGGGGTGTTCGGGATAAACCTGAGCACTCTTTATCCCAGTTTTGGGTCCTTCAAAGGAGGTGCTCAGCACAACGAACAAGGCAATCGGACTATAGGGCTTTATCACTCTCACTAAGCCATAGGAGCTTTAATATGGTCGGCGCAGCCCCTTGTGTTCGGAAGACCGTACTAGGGGCTCTATAAGCGCCTGATCGAAGAAAAAACCGATCCATCACACGCTGCATTGGTTATGGTATTATGCGGGAGAAATCCTTAAAGATTTTGTAACCGCTCGAACAGCTGACCAGCTCTCACCATATCATGACAGCCAGTTTTCGTATTTCTCTACTGATGTGCTCATCCGGAAGAACTGGGACACAATCGCAGTAGTTCTCCCAGTGCTACTGTAACACCCCGGATGTAACTTTCCCAATTTGTACTCCAACTCTTGTCGTTTACGCCTTTAAGTTATTTTATTTTCTCGGGTTCGGGTCTTTGTCTCCATGTGTTGTTATCGTTGTCATGCATCTCATATCATGTCATCATGTGCATTGCAGTTGCATACATGTTCGTCTCATGCATTCGAGCATTTTCCCCGTTGTCCGTTTTGCATTCCGGTGCTTCGTTCTCCTCCGGTGGTCATTTCTACCTTTCTTTCGTGTGTGGGGATTAAACATTTCCGGATTGGACCTAGACTTGCCAAGCGGCCTTGGTTTACTACCGGTAGACCGCCTGTCAAGTTTCGTATCATTTGGACTTCGTTTGATACTCCAACGGTTAACCGAGGGACCGAAAAGGTCTCGTGTGTGTTGCAGCCCAACACCCCTCCAAGTTGGCCCAAAACCCACCAAAAACCTCTCCATCATCTAGAGCATTCAATCACGATCGCGTGGCTTAAAATCGCACCTCATTTGGACACTCCTAGCTCCCTCTACCTCTATTTAAAGAACCCCCGAAAATCTCCTTCTCCTTCCTCCCGAAAAACCCTAGATCCATTCCCATCCGCCGCCACCGGACAAAGTCCGCCGAGCCGGACATTGTCCGCCCGATCCGCCGGGCCTATCCTGAGCTGCCACGTGGCATAGCCCGTGCCCACATCGTCGCCTCCGCCGCCGGCCCGTCAGGCCCGTGCGGGGCCCTCCCCGGCCCGCGCGCCCGCAGCCGCCAGCGCCGCCATGCGCCTCCCCTTCCCCGTCGTCAGCCCCTTGCACCGCCGCCGCCATCGTCGCGCTTCTCGCCGCCCGGCGACGCTGCCGCCATCGCCGGCCACCGCGGCGCCATCGTCGCCTTGCCGCCACCGGGGCCGGGTCCGACGCCCCCGCCGTCCGGCCTCCTCTCCTCTCCGGCGAGCCCCGCGGGCCCGCCAGCGACCCCTCCGGCCTCTCCCTCAACTCCGGCGAAGAATCCGGCCAACCTCGTTTTCCGTGCATCTGGATCTCAGATCTGAAACTACCCTCGGTTGACTTTTTCCCTCCTAACCCTAACTTTTATGCCTACTTTGACCTGTGATAACTTTGCATCCGTAGCTCCGTTTTTGGCATATAGCATAGCAAAATGTTCGCCTCAGAGAGTACATCATTTCATTCCATTGCATCATTTTCATTTGAGTTCATCTTGATGCCCGAAATGCTGTTAGAAGAGGGCTACTTGAGATATTTGTCAGATCTGCTACTCCATTTAGGCATTTGTCATTTCTGCCATGATTATTGTGTGCATGATATGCCCTGATGCTCTACATATCTTTTGTTAAGGGTTTTGTCATCTTTCCATAGGTGCAACCCATGTATTTTTGTGATGTGTGTGATGACTAGCACAAGCTTGCAAAGTGAGGCACTTGGTAATTCTGATTTCAGGGACTTAGCATTTCCACCAAGTCCTTGAGCTGTTTATCTCATGTTGTCATATGTTCATGTTGTTTCCGGGTGATCCGTACCTCTTTTGAGGATGATGAGTAAGGATGTTTTATTAATCTTGTAGTGCTCTATTCATCCATGTCTTTGTTTGCAATTATGGAGCACCCTATCTTGAGTCAATCGAGCTCTACTTTTGCTACTTCGTGAATCTGGGCAGATTGTCAACTTGTTTGCAATTTTGCCGATGTTGTTGTACTTGATCCGTGCATGCTATGCAATTGTTCTTGCCATGTCTAGCTTGCATTTTGTGTGTTCTTGATAGGTGTATGCTTAGCTTTTCATGACTTGCTCCGTAGTGAGTGCATCGAGCTCGTAAACATGCCTACTTGAGATATGTTTCAGCATGTGCCAGTTTTCACTAAGTCTGAAAACTGATTATGCTTTTGCTATGTTCACATGCTTGCAAATGTGTTTTCTGATCCCTTTTGGCTCAAGGTCACTAAGGGACTTCTGTTAAGCTTTTTGAGTAGCTCCATGCCATGTTTTACTTTGTCATGTTCAGGTCCTGTAGCATATAGTTTTGTTGCTCCGAAGCGGGCTACCTGATCTGAAATTCTAGACAAGTGTTAATTTCACTAAGTCTGAGATCTGTTTACCATATGCATTTTTGCCATGCTTGTTTGAACCTGTTAATGGATGAATTGACCATAGCTCAGTGCTAGACTTTTCTTAAGCATCTTGAATGCATCCCTTTCATGTATTTTGTTGTCATGTTTGTATGCTGTAGCATGTTCATCTCATGGCATTTAGATGGTTACTTGCTGTAAATCGCAGACCGGTGTCATATTTGAATCGCTTGCCATTTCCAAACCGTAACTCCGATTCCGACGTTCTTTATATCGTTTTCAAGCGATTTCATATCATCTTTCCAGTGGCACACTTGGTTTTATAAGTTGAGGCCAGGTTCTTGCATTTCCTGTCAAATCTTGCATATGCATCCCGCATAGCATATCATCATTGCATCATATTGTTTGATCCTTGCACGTGGTTGATTGTGTCCTTGTTGCTTGTTTGTCTTGTTTGGGTAGAGCCGGGAGACGAGTTCGCTAACGAGGAGCCTGTTGAGTTTGCTTTCGAGGATCTAGTCAACTCTGACAACTTTGCAGGCAAGATGATCATACCCTCGAAATCACTACTATCTTTGCTATGCTAGATTGCTCGCTCTTTTGCTATGCCAATGCTACGATGCCTACCATTTGCTTTCAAGCCTCCCAAATTGCCATGTCAAACCTCTAACCCACCATGTCCTAGCAAACCGTTGATTGGCTATGTTACCGCTTTGCTCAGGCCCTCTTATAGTGTTGCTAGTTGCAGGTGAAGATTGGAGTCCGTTCCTTGTTGGAACATTTATTTACTTGTTGGGTTATCATTGTATTGCCATGTTATCTTAATGTATCTATATACTTGGTAAAGGGTGGAAGGCTTGGCCTCTTGCCTAGTGTTTTGTTCCACTCTCGCCGCCCTAGTTTCCGTCATATCAGTGTTATGTTCCCGGATTTTGCGTTCCTTACGCGGTTGGGTTATAATGGGAACCCCTTGATAGTTCGCCTTGATTAAAGCTTTTCCAGCAATGCCCAACCTTGGTTTTACCATTTTCCACCTAGCCTCTTTTTACCTTGGGTTTTCGGAGCCCGAGGGTCATCTTATTTTAAACCCCCCCGGGCCAGTGCTCCTCTGAGTGTTGGTCCACCTGTCAGCTGCCGGTGGCCACCAGGGGCAACTCTGGGCTGGCCTACCCGTACCTAGGACAATCTGAGTGTGCCCCGAGAAAGAGATATGTGCAGCTCCTATCGGGATTTGTCGGCACATTCGGGCAGTGTTGCTGGATTAGTCTTAAACTGTCGAAGTGTCTTGAAGAACCGAGGTACCGAGTCTGATCGGAACGTCTCGGGAGGAGGTATATTCCTTCGTTGACCGTGAGAGCTTGTCATGGGCTAAGTTGGGACTCCCCTGCAGGGATTTGAACTTTCGAAAGCCGTGCCCGCGGTTATGGGCATATGGGAATTTGTTAATGTCTGGTTGTAGATAACTTGAACCTTAACTTAATTAAAATGAATCAACCGTGTGAGTTACCGTGATGGCCTCTTCTCAGCGAAGTCCGGGAAATGGACACGGTGTTGGAGTAATGCTTGCGCAGGTTGCTCTCTAGTTTCTCGCTCGCGCTTTGCCCCCTCTTCTCGCTCTCTTTTGCGAACAGGATAGCCACCATATATGCTAGACGCTTGTTGCAGCTCCACTTATAATTACCTTGTCTAACCTATTAAGCTTAAATAGTCTTGATCGCGAGGATGCGAGATTGTTGAGTCCCTGTGGCTCACAGATTATTATTACACCAGATGCAGGACCCGATGATTCCGCTCCAAGTGACGTGCTCGAGCTCAAGTGGGAGTTCGACGAGGATTCTCAATGTTACTATGTTTCCTTTCCTGATGATCAGTAGTGGTGCCCAGTTGGGGGTGATCGGGACCATGTCGCATGTTGGGTTGTTCTTCTATTTTGGCGCCGTAGTCGGGCCATGACTGTTTGGATGATGTAATGTTATTTATGTTCTTGATTGACGTGGCGAGTGTAAGCCAACTATGTTATCTCCCCCTTTATTATCTATATTACATGGGATGTTGTGAAGATTGCCTAACTTGCGACATATGCCTTCAATGCGATTATGCCTCTAAGTCGTGCCTCGACACGTGGGAGATATAGTCGCATCAAGGGTGTTACAAGTTGGTACCAGAGCGTTCCCCGACCTTAGGAGCCCCATTGCTTGATCGTTTTTAGCGGCCGAGTTGTGTCTAGAAAAATGTTTTGAGTCATTTAGGAATTATATATCGGAGAGTTTAGGAATTCTTTTTACTTCCCAGTCTCCTCATCGCTCTGGTAAGGCATCCTGACATAGAGTTTTGACTCTTCTCTTCTCAAATTTGACAAAAAAAATTAGGATCACGCGGGTATCTTGGAATCGTTCAGATGGTTTTATGATGAGAACATTGTCTTGGTGCCTCCTGTCAGGGGTTTAGTGGAAGTGTCCCGGTGAGTTGACCTATGAGGTGTTGTCGTCATAATTTTATCGTTGCAGTTCTGGAATAGCTGAGTTTAGTACGCCGACATCAAAAATCTCTTTTATGCAGTTCGTTGGTGAGATAACATCGACGCCACCCAGTACTGGGGCGGGAGTTTGGGAGTATCGCCATAACTTGTATAACGGATGCTTTTCGAAGGTTGAGGTAGATGGTTTCTGAAGTTTTTCTCGGTTATGTGTTGAAGGATGGATACAGCTGGATGTAGGATTTGCTAGATTTGGGTGAGATATTATGCTTCCCCTGTATCCCCAACACCTGATTGCATAACCGGAAAGGTTCGGGAGTTTCATAGGTGGGAATTCTTGTAGCTCTAGCTTCTTCTTCCACGGATATTGGTTTGAGATTGGGATTTCTTACCAAGTATTCGTTCTTGATCCATACCTTGTTGATTTATTTCTCTACCTAATTCTACGTGGCTTCTCAATTTATGGATATGTGACCATTTCAAGAGGAATGCATTCGTTCATTTTGTTCGGATGTGAAGACTATGTGTAGCAATTTTCATTCCGTTGGATTCAGCTTCAATATTTGTCTATCAATGTGCTAATGGATGTCAACCTCTTCAGGATGGCTCCTCCAACGCGCACGACTCCGAATCCTGATCCGCCACCACCTCCACCTCCTCCGGAGGCATGGCAAGCTGTGATGGCCGCAACCAATGCAAACACACAGTTGATCATGCAAATTCTCCAAGAGCGCAATCAAGGTAACCAAGGGAATCAAGGAAACAATCAGAATCACTTTGCTACACTCAACCAGTTCCTTGCTAACGGGCCAAAGACTTTCAGCAATTGTGTTGAGGCAACCGATGCTGACGATTGGCTCGTGGATCTATGCAAGCATTTCGAGTGCAGTAACGTCAGGCCTGAGGATTTCGTCAAGTTCGCTTCCTTCCAACTCAAAGATCAAGCTGCAGAATGGTTCCAGCAGTACAAGGATTCCAGAGGTGGACGTGTGATCACTTGGGATGAATTCCGTCAAGATTTCAGAGCTCACCATATCCCTCAGAGCATGGTTGAAAGCAAGCGTGAGGAATTCCGCAACCTGAAGCAAGGCTCTTTGTTTGTCTATGACTACAACAAGTTGTTTCAGAAGCTCGCCCGCTTTTCCTAGCAGGACGTACCTGATGAGAAGAGCATGATATACCAGTTCAGGGGTGGTTTCAGAGAAGAAATCCAGCTCGCTCTTGTTCTCTTTGAGCCCTTGAGGTACGATGAGTTCTACAACATGGCACTGAAGCAAGAGGCCACTCAACTGAGGTGTGATGCTTCCAAGAAGCGAGTCAAAGACACTACGCCTTCTTCCTCTACTCAAGTGGCCAAGCAGCAGAAGTTTTGGCTTCCTCCTCCTCCGTTCCGTCAGCCGTATCAGCAGAAGAGCAAAGGTGGCAGTGGTTCTTCCCACCCACCCAACCCTGGCTTTCAGAACAAGACTTCGTCTCAAGCTCCAAGATTGAGTGCTCTGTACCACCGTCCGCTTTCAGAGGTCACGTGCAACAAGTGCCAACAGAAGGGTCACTATGCCAACAAGTGTCTCAACCAGAGGCGCCTTCCTCCTCCTCCTCCTGTGAGATCGGCAAGTACAGCTGTGGTCAACCATAACCCCAAGCATGCCAAGGTCAACTTGATGAATGCAGCTCAGGCAGAGGACTCGTCAGATGTCATCATGGGTAACCTTCCTGTTAATGATATTCCAGCTAAAGTTCTTTTTGACACTGGTCCATCGCATTGTTTCATCTCGAGACCGTTTACTTCTAGGCATGAATTGGTTTCGCAAGTTTTGCCTAGTCCTTTAGCGGTTGTCTCTCCCGGTAAGCGCATGAATGCTAACTCCATCATTCCGGATGTTACTATCACCTTGGGTGACTACAAGTTTCTGGCTTCTCCAACGGTTCTTGGTGACTCGGATATTGATCTTATTCTCGGGATGGATTGGCTTTCTAAGCACAAGGCGCATCTTGATTGTGCAGCCAGGCAGATTCAATTGACTCATTTGTCTGAGGATGTAATTGTCTTTGCCGCTCGTGATGATACCATCCGTCTGTTTTCTCTCAATGAGAAGGGTGAATTGGATGCTATCTCGCAAATTCCAGTCATTTGTGAATATCAAGACGTTTTTCCAGAAGAGCTTCCAGGAATGCCTCCGCACCGGCCAGTTGAATTCGTTATTGATCTTGAGCCTGGCACGGAACCTGTGTGCAAGCGTCCTTACAAGCTCGGACCTGAAGAGTTGAAGGAGCTGAAGAAACAACTCGATATTCAAGAAAGAATGGGTCTCATCCGACCTAGTTCTTCTCCGTGGGGTTGTGGTGTTCTTTTTGTGAAGAAGAAGGATGGAACGGACCGACTCTATGTTGATTACCGTCCATTGAACAAGAAGACCATCAAGAACAAATACCCACTTCCCAACATCAACGAGCTCTTCGAACAACTCAAAGGTGCCCAAGTATTCTCCAACCTTGATCTCTGTATGGGTTATCATCAGATTCGAATCCGTGAGCAAGATATTCCCAAGACGGCTTTCAGGACAAGCTATGGTTCATATGAATACACTGTCATGTCTTTTGGCCTCGTCAACGCTCCTCCGACTTTCTCTCGCATGATGAACTTCATCTTCAATGCCTACACCAATGACTTTGTTTTGGTCTATCTCGACGACATTCTGGTTTTCTCAAAGAATAAGGAAGATCATGCCAAGCACTTGCGTTTGGTGCTCGACAAGCTGAGGGAACACCAGTTCTACGCCAAGTTCTCCAAGTGTGAATTTTGGCTCGATGAGGTTCTTTATCTTGGTCATATCATCTCTGCCAAGGGCATTGCCGTGAATCCTGAGAAGGTGTCTGCAATTGTGAATTGGGAACCTCCTCGGAACATGAAGCAACTCCGTAGCTTCCTCGGTATCGCAAGCTATTGTCGAAGATTCATTGAAAACTTTTCTAAGATCGCGAAGCCTCTCTCAAATCTTCTCCAGAAGCACGTCAAGTACGTTTGGTCTCCAGAGTGTGACATTGCTTTCAACACTTTGAAAGAGAAATTGATCACTGCTCCAGTTCTGACTCTGCCTGATGAATCCAAACCGTATGAGGTCTTTTGTGATGCCTCTCTCCAAGGTCTTGGCGCAGTGTTGATGCAAGAGAAGAAAGTTGTTGCTTATACCTCTCGCCAGTTGAAGCCTAATGAGAAGAACTACCCCACTCATGATCTCGAGTTGGCGGTAGTTGTGCATGCTCTTTTGACTTGGAGACATCTCTTATTGGGAAGAAAAGTGGACATCTTCACTGACCACAAGAGTCTCAAGTACATCTTCACTCAGCCTAATCTCAACCTCAGGCAAACTCGATGGGTCGAAATGATTCAAGAGTATAATCCGAGTATTGAGTATACTCCAGGCAAGGCCAATGTGATTGCTGACGCATTGAGCAGAAAGGCTTATTGCAACAGTCTGATTCTCAAGCCTTATCAACCCGAGCTTTGTGAAGCTTTCCGCAAACTTAATCTGCAAGTTGTTCCTCAAGGTTTCCTCGCCAACCTTCAAGTCTCTCCTACCTTGGAAGACCAGATCCGCCAAGCTCAGCTTCTTGATGCTATGGTGAAAAAGGTGAAGATTGGGATTGCCAAGAGTCAAGCCAAGTACAAGTGCTACCGCCTTGATGACAAGGACACTCTCTTCTTCGAGGATCGTATTGTTGTGCCCAAAGGTGACCTCCGTAAAGTGATCATGTACAAGGCTCACAATTCTCTCCTCTCCATCCACCCTGGGAGTACGAAGATGTATCAGGACCTCAAGCAGGTTTATTGGTGGACTCGAATGAAGCGCAAGATTGCTCAATTCGTGAATGAATGTGATGTCTGCAGAAGAGTGAAGGCAGAACACCAAAGGCCAGCTGGTCTCCTCCAACCTCTTGCCATTCCAGAATGGAAGTTTGACCACATTGAAATGGACTTCGTGACTGGGTTTCCAAAGTCCAAATGTGGCAATGATGCTATATTCGTTGTCATCGACAAACTCACCAAAGTGGCTCACTTTCTGCCTATCAAAGAGTCAATCACTGCAGCTCAATTGGCGGAACTCTATACCTCTCGAATTGTCTCTCTGCACGGTATTCCACAAGTGATCTCTTCATACCGTGGCAGCATCTTTACCTCCAAGTTTTGGGATTCTTTTCAGAAGGCCATGGGCACCAACATCCGTTTCAGCACAGCTTTCCATCCTTAAACTAGCGGTCAACTCGAGCGTGTCAACCAGATTCTTGAATATATGCTCAGGGCTTGTGTGATCTCCTTCGGCATGAAGTGGGAGGATTGTCTTCCCTATGCTGAATTCTCCTACAACAACAGTTTTCAAGCAAGTTAGGGCAAGGCCCCATTTGAAATTCTGTATGGCAGGAAGTGCCGTACCCCTCTCAACTGGTCTGAAACCGGTGAACGTCAGCTTTTGGGTAATGACTTAATCTCAGAGGCAGAGAAGATGTGCAAAGTCATTCGAGATAACCTCAGCCAGAAGAGCTACTATGATAGTAAGCACCGTGATTTGGCTTTCGAGATCAGAGATCATGTTTACCTCCGCATCTCTCCTATGAAAGGTACTCGTCGCTTCGGTATCAAAGGGAAGCTTGCCCCTAGATACGTGGGATCTTTCAAGATTGTCAGCAAGAGAGGCGATCTCGCCTATCAACTCGAGCTTCCTTCAAACTTTGCAAATGTTCATGATGTGTTCCATGTCTCTCAGCTCCGAAAGTGCTTCAAGACTCCTGACCGCACCGTCAACTTCGAGGACATTGAGCTCCAAGAAGATCTCTCCTATCGTGAGCACCCCGTTGCTATTCTCGAAGAGACTGAACGCAAGACTCGCAACAAGTCAATCAAATTTCTCAAAGTCAAGTGGTCACACCATTCCGACCGTGAAGCTACCTAGGAACGCGAGGATCACCTCCGTTCTGAGTACCCGGCGTTCTTGCAGTCCTAGATCTCGGGACGAGATCCTTTCGTAGTGGTGGAGTGTTGTAACACCCCGGATGTAACTTTCCCAATTTGTACTCCAACTCTTGTCGTTTCTGGCTTTATGTTATTTTATTTTCTCGGGTTCGGGTCTTTGTCTCCGTGTGTTGTTATCGTTGTCATGCATCTCATATCATGTCATCATGTGCATTGAAGTTGCATACGTGTTTATCTCATGCATTCGAGCATTTTCCCCGTTGTCCGTTTTGCATTCCGGCGCTTCGTTCTCCTCCGGTGGTCATTTCTACCTTTCTTTCGTGTGTGGGGATTAAACATTTCCGGATTGGACCGAGACTTGCCAAGGGGCCTTGGTTTACTACCGGTAGACCGCCTGTCAAGTTTCGTATAATTTGGACTTCGTTTGATACTCCAACAGTTAACCGAGGGACCGAAAAGGCCTCGTGTGTGTTGCAGCCCAACACCCCTCCAAGTTGGCCCAAAACCCACCAAAACCCTCTCCATCATCTAGAGCGTTCAATCACGATCGTGTGGCTGAAAAGCGCACCTCATTTGGACACTCCTAGCTCCCTCTACCTCTATTTAAAGAACCCCCAAAAATCTCCTTCTCCTTCCTCCCGAAAAAGCCTAGATCCATTCCCATCCGCCGCCGCCGGACAAAGTCTGCCGGGACAGACATTGTCCGCCCGATTAGCCCGAGCCTATCCTGAGCTGCCACGTGGTGCAGCCCGTGCCCACATCGCTGCCTCCGCCGCCGGCCCGTCAGGCCCGTGCGGGGCCCTCCCCGGCCCGCACGCCCGCAGCCGCCAGCTCCACCCTGCACCTCCTCTTCCCCGTCGCCGGCCCCTTGCACCACCGCCGCCATCGTCGCGCCTCTCGCCGCCCGGCGACGCCGCCGCCATCGCTGGCCACCGCGGCACTATCGTCGCCTCGCCGCCACCGGGGCCGGGTCCGCCGCCCCCGCCGTCCGGCCTCCTCTCCTCTCCGGCGAGCCTCGTGGGCCATGCCGGCGACCCCTCCGGCCTCTCCCTCAACTCCGGTGAAGAATCTGGCCAACCTTGTTTTCCGTGCATCTGGATCTCAGATCTGAAACTACCCTCGGTTGACTTTTTCCCTCCTAACCCTAACTTTTATGCCTACTTTGACATGTGATAACTTTGCATCCGTAGCTCCGTTTTTGGCATATAGCATATCAAAATGTTCGTCTCAGAGAGTACATCATTTCATTCCATTGCATCATTTTCATTTGAGCTCATCTCGATGCCCGAAATACTGTTAGAAGAGGGCTACTTGAGATATTTGTCAGATCTGCTACTCCATTTAGGTATTTGTCATTTTTCCATGATTATTGTGTGCATGATATGCCCTGATGCTCTACATATGTTTTGTTAAGGGTTTTGTCATCTTTCCATAGGTGCAACCCATGTATTTTTGTGATGTGTGTGGTGACTAGCACAAGCTTGCAAAGTGAGGCACTTGGTAATTCTGATTTCAGGGACTTAGCATTTCCACCAAGTCCTTGAGCTGTTTATCTCATGTTGTCATATGTTCATGTTGTTTCCGGGTGATCCGTGCCTCTTTTGAGGATGATCGGTACGGATGTTTTATTAATCTTGTAGTGCTCTATCCATCCATGTCTTTGTTTGCAATTATGGAGCACCCTATCTTGAGTCAATCGAGCTCTACTTTTGCTACTTCGTGAATCTGGGCAGATTGTCAACTTGTTTGCAATTTTGCCGATGTTGTTGTAGTTGATCCGTGCATGCTATGCAATTGTTCTTGCCATGTCTAGCTTGCATTTTGTGTGTTCTTGATAGGTGTATGCTTAGCTTTTCATGACTTGCTCCGTAGTGAGTGCATCGAGCTCGTAAACATGCCCACTTGAGATATGTTTCAGCATGTGCCAGTTTTCACTAAGTCTGAAAACTGATTATGCTTTTGCTATGTTCACATGCTTGCAAATGTATTTTCTAATCCCTTTTGGCTCAAGGTCACTAAGGGACTTCTGTTAAGCTTTTTGAGTAGCTCCATGCCATGTTCTACTTTGCCATGTTCAGGTCCTGTAGCATGTAGTTTTGTTGCTCCGAAGCGGGCTACCTGATCTGAAATTCCAGACAAGTGTTAATTTCACTAAGTCTGAGATCTGTTTACCATATGCATTTTTGCCATGCTTGTTTGAACCTGTTAATGGATGAATTGGCCGTAGCTTAGTGCTAGACTTTTCTTAAGAATCTTGAATGCATACCTTTCATGTATTTTGTTGTCATGTTTGTATGCTGTAGCATGTTCATCTCATGGCATTTAGATGGTTACTTGCTGTAAATCGCAGACCGGTGTCATATTTGAATCGCTTGCCATTTCCAAACCGTAACTCCGATTCCGACGTTCTTTATATCGTTTTCAGGCGATTTCATCTCATCTTTCCATTGGCACACTTGGTTTTCCACGTTGAGGCCAGATTCTTGCACTTCCTGTCAAATCTTGCATATGCATCCCGCATCGCATCCCGCATAGCATATCATCATTGCATCATATTGTTTGATCCTTGCATGTGGTTGATTGTGTCCTTGTTGCTTGTTTGCCTTGTTTGGGTAGAGCTAGGAGACGAGTTCGCTAACGAGGAGCCCGTTGAGTTTGCTTTCGAGGATCCAATCAACTCTGACAACTTTGCAGGCAAGATGATCATACCCTCGAAATCACTACTATCTTTGATATGCTAGATTGCTCGCTCTTTTGCTATGCCAATGCTACAATGCCTACCATTTGCTTTCAAGCCTCCCAAATTGCCATGTCAAACCTCTAACCCACCATGTCCTAGCAAACCGTTGATTGGCTATGTTACCGCTTTGCTCAGCCCCTCTTATAGCGTTGCTAGTTGCAGGTGAAGATTGGAGTCCGTTCCTTGTTGGAACATTTATTTACTTGTTGGGTTATCATTATATTGCCATGTTATCTTAATGTATCTATATACTTGGTAAAGGGTGGAAGGCTTGGCCTCTCGCCTAGTGTTTTGTTCCACTCTCGCCGCCCTAGTTTCCGTCATATCGGTGTTATGTTCCCGGATTTTGCGTTCCTTACGCGGTTGGGTTATAATGGGAACCCCTTGATAGTTCGCTTTGATTAAAGCTTTTCCAGCAATGCCCAACCTTGGTTTTACCATTTGCCACCTAGCCTCTTTTTCCCTTGAGTTTCCGGAGCCCGAGGGTCATCTTATTTTAAACCCCCCCCCCCCGGGCCAGTGCTCCTCTGAGTGTTGGTCCACCTGTCAGCTGCCGGTGGCCACCAGGGGAAACTCTGGGCTGGCCTACCCGTACCTAGGACAATCTGAGTGTGCCCTGAGAAAGAGATATGTGCAGCTCCTATCGGGATTTGTCGGCACATTCGGGCGGTGTTGCTGGATTAGTCTTAACCTATCGAAGTGTCTTGAAGAACCGAGGTACCGAGTCTGATCGGAACATCTCGGGAGGAGGTCTATTCCTTCGTTGACCGTGAGAGCTTGTCATGGGCTAAGTTGGGACTCCCCTGCAGGGATTTGAACTTTTGAAAGCCGTGCCCGCGGTTATGGGCAGATGGGAATTTGTTAATGTCCGGTTATAGATAACTTGAACCTTAACTTAATTAAAATGAATCAACTGTGTGAGTTACCGTGATGGCCTCTTCTCGGCGAAGTCCGGGAAGTGGACACGGTGTTGGAGTAATGCTTGCACAGGTTGCTCTCTAGTTTCTCGCTCGCGCTTTGCCCCCTCTTCTCGCTCTCTTTTGCGAATAGGATAGCCACCATATATGCTAGACACTTGCTGCAGCTCCATAAGGTCTCGAGTGAGGTGGAACCCGTCTACTATTGGGTCGAGGATTAGTGCGGCTGTATTGCCTTGATTGGCATTAACCGGACGATCCGTGCGACTGAAGGTGACCGGCCCTAGTTTATATTGTGGGACGGCTAGTTCCATTGAGTCGCCATCCCTAAGGGTGCATATCTGTGTTCGGTGATCTGGGCTCTTCATCGCTATCGTCGCGTTGAGACCCCTCTTCGTCTTTGGCGCCTGCCTTGCCGACTTGTTTGAAGACCCAGCATTCTCTGTTGGTATGGGCGGCTGGCGTTTTTGGGGTGCCATGAATTTGGCATTGGCAATCGAGTATGCGATCCAGACTGGATGGACCCAGATTTTTATTTTTGGGTGGCCCTTTCCGCTGACCAGACTTTGAGCCCCTGAACCCGGGATTATTTGTCGTATTTTCTGCGTTTTCACCATATTTGTGGCGCTTGTGTTTGTTGCGTCGTGGTTTGCCGTTGCTATCCCTGGCTTCTGATATGCCAGGTTTGCTTGCTGTATTGGTACTACGGGCCAACCACCTATCTTTGCTCGCACAAAAGCGGGTCATAAGTGTCGTGAGGGTTGCGATGGATTTTAGCTTCTCTTGGCATTGGTGCCGGGCGAGCCATTCGTCACGGATATTATGCTTAAATGCCGCTAAGGCCTCTGCATCCGGACAGTCGACAATTTGGTTCTTCTTGGTTAGGAACCGGGTCCATAATTTCCTGGCCGATTCCCCTGGCTGCTGAGTTATATGACTTAAATCGTCACTGTCCGGCGGTCGCACATAAGTGCCCTAGAAATTGTCAAGGAATGCCTCTGCCAGGTTCTCCCAACTTCCGATGGAGTTTGCTGGCAAGCTATTGAGCCAATTCCGAGCCAGCCCTTTGAGTTTTAGTGGGAGATACTTGATGGCATGTAGGTCATCCCCGCGGGCCATGTGAATGTGGAGGAAGAAGTATTCTATCCATACCGCGGGGTCTATAGTACCATCGTATGATTCAATGTTTATGGGTTTAAACCCTTCTGGGAATTCGTGATCCATTACTTCATCAGTGAAGCATAAGGGGTGTGCGGCGCCTCTGTGCCGGGCTATATCACGAGCGGTTCATACGAGTCTTGTATGCCATGTTCGGCTTGGCCGGATTTGCATTTAGTGTATCCGGCGTGACGATCATCGTCGCGTGTTGGTGCGCGCCCCGTGATCCGTAGATTGATCTTGCTTGTTTTGCCTTGTTTTCCAATACGTCTCGCAGGTCCCGCATGTTGCCCCGGGCCTTGGCATTTTTGTTTGATTGGCGGCGGGGTGCAGGCTGGACTCGGGCTGAAATGCCTTTCTGTCTCGGCCACGAGGTGGCCCGTCAGCCGCATCATACGCCGGTGATGTAGGTTTCAATGCTTCCTCCTCGAGGTGAGGTAGCAACCTGCGCTTTGGGTAACTCTTGGAGGGGCGCTCGAGTTCGTATTCCTCGGCCGCAAGGACTTCGGTCCATCTATCTGCTAGCAAATCTTGATCAGCTTGAAGCTGTTGTTGCTTTTTCTTCAAGCTATTTGTTGTGGCCATAAGCCGGCGCTTGAAGCGCTCCTGCTCGACGGGATCCACAAGCACGATAAATTCTTCGTCGCTGAGGCTCACCTCGTCTTCAGAGAGAGGCATGTAATTGTCCTCCTCCGGCTCTTCATCTGCTGCCCGCTCTGGAGGGCTAGCTTTTTCACCCTCCCGCTCTAAATCGTGCTGGAGGGGATTGTTGTCGTCTTCGGCACTATCCGGAGTGTTATTGTATCTTGTGCCGGTATCACTACTTTTGCTATGGCGGGACTTAGAGCGGCGCCACTGACGTCGGCGCTTGGGTTGCTTCTTGGAGGGGTCATCCTCCGCTTTCTCGTCGCCATTCCCTTCTTTGGGGGTGTCCACCATGTATATATCATATGATGAGGTGGCGGTCCAGCGCCCTGTGGGCGGTGGTTCTTGTTTGTCTCCTGCATCGTCGTCCATACCGTCGATGTCTTCGGAGTCGAAGTCGAGCATGTCGGTTAAATCGTCGATAGTGGCTACTAAGTGGGCAGTGGGTGGGGAGCGAATTTCTTCGTCGTCCGCATCCCATTCTAGTTGGACATAGTTCGGCCAAGGTTCTCCTGACAAAGAGAGAGACCTTATTGAATTTAGCACGTCGCTAAAAGGTGAGTGCTGAAAGATATCTACGGAGGTAAACTCCATGATCGGCGCCCAATCGGATTCGATAGGCATGGACGTAGGCGGCTCGGAGTCCGTGGCCGGAGACGAATCCAGTGGTTCAGCAACATGGCTCTCGTAAGGGGTGAAGTCAGTATCCGGCTCTATCGCCACTGAGAGTGCTGCCTCCATGGCGGGGTCTATCCACCCGTCCTCGGATGGTGCAATTTTCTCCGGCCTGAAGGCCGGAGTAGTTGCAGGTGTGATCTCCCGAACACTGTCTGACGGCAGAGCTAAATCATGCTCGTCGTGATCATGTGGCGCACCTGACATGGGCTCAAATCTGTCGAAGACCAAGTCTCCACGGATGTCGGCAGTGTAGTTTAAGTTTCCGAACCTGACCTGATGGCCAGGGGCATAGCTCTCGATCTGCTCTAGATGGCCAAGTGAGTTGGCTCATAGTGCGAAGCCGCCGAATAGGAAGATCTGTTCGGGGAGGAAAACCTCACCCTAGACCGCATCGTTACCGATGATCGAAGGAGCCATCAAGCCTTACGGTGACGGCACAGTGGAACTCTCAATGAAAGCACCAATGTCGGTGTCAAAACCGGCGGATCTCGGGTAGAGGGTCCCGAACTATGCGTCTAAGGCAGATGGTAACAGGAGGCGGGGGACACGATGTTTACCCAGGTTCGGGCCCTCTCGATGGAGGTAATACCCTACTTCCTTCTTGATTGATCTTGATGATATGAGTATTACAAGAGTTGATCTACCACGAGATCGTAGAGGCTAAACCCTAGAAGCTAGCCTATAGTATGATTGTTGTTGTCCTACGAACTAAACCCTCCGGTTTATATAGACACCGGAGGGGGCTAGGGTTACACAGAGTCGATTACAAGGAAGAAGATCTACATATCCGTATTCCAAGCTTGCCTTCCACGCCAAGGAGAGTCCCATCCGGACATGGGATGAAGTCTTCAATCTTGTATCTTCATAGTCCAACAGTCCGGCCAAAGGATATAGTCCGGCTGTCCGGAGACCCCCTAATCCAGGACTCCCTCAGAGAGAGAGAGAGAAAGAAAAACGAGGGAGAGAGGAAGGAGATGGAGGTAGCAGCGGGGATGGTCACCGGTGGTGAGGTGCTCCGTCGTGGTGGCGTAGAGGCGAGGGGGAAGACGAGCGAGCTCCTGCGCACCAGCGACGCGGGGAGGTGAACTCGTTGGGCGCCATGGAGGAGGAGGAGCACCATAGGAGAGCATATGGAGAGAGGGGGGAGTGAGGCAGAGAGGAGGGATTCGGCCGAGGATATGGGGACTTCACCTACCTCGTACTTAGTAGTAGCGCGGGTTAAAAACCCACGCTACTACTATCAACTTAGTAGTAGCGCGGGTTTATACCCCTCGCTACTACTATGGCATGTCCCAGGGGGGCACGGGAGAGACCGCTTAGTAGTAGCGAGGGTTAAAAACCCGCGCTACTACTATCAACTTAGGAGTAGTGAGGGGTAAAAACACGCACTACTTGTAAGTAGCAGTAGTGAGGGGTATAAACCCGCGCTACTAGTAAGCGTCTGCCTATAAGCTTTTCCCTAGTAGTGATGTAGTTTAGCTTTAGAAGAATTTATGCAAAAGATGCACGGATGTCGTAATAGTAAAAAATCTTACCATGCCATGTCCATATATGTTATCGTAGTTCAACACGTGCACTAGTGGCACATATTAACCATAATATGCAGGAGTTTGATAATTGATATTGTAATTCTCAACATCAATAATAAATAAGGTAAGATGATCTTTCTCCTGATAAGTTAATTCTGCTCCATCGGTGTAGTAGGTTCTGTCTACCATCTTCCGTACATTTTTTGAAGAATGGAAATAATCTATCAATGGAAATAAGTTTTCAACTATTTTAAAATAAACAATATAAATTACTTAATAAATATGCTTGAGAAACTCACATAGCAGTAGAATTGGAAGCGTATCAACAAGGACCCAGATGTCCATATTCTCTTCGTCGATGTCAGGATCAAGATTAAATGTGACAAGCATACCCTCATGAAAATCATACGTCTTGCAAAGTGCTTCCCAATCCAGGTAACCAAAATGGGATATGCTATCAGAATTGTATAGATTGACAGCAAAATCATAACCATGATGGGTCCTTAGGTGAACTATCTTGGTCCATATTTTCATGATCTTCAAAATCTAGCTTCTCCAAGACATAGCGTCTTGCATGGCATGGGATAAGCTAGTCGAATTGTAAAGGACAGAAATTACACATTGAAGAAGCAGAAGTCGTGCTTAATTACGAAAAAAATATTTGTCGTCGTTGCGTACCGTTTCAACATCGAAGGTCTCGTGTAGTTTAATACTGAAGCGCCGACCTTCTACCAGGTGAGGCCTGCCGCACAGACCCTGGTCGTCGCTGCATCAGTCGCACTCCGGAAGCCTATCGTCGTCGGATAACATTTCCTATGTTCATAATTCAAAGATTAAACTTCTAAAATTAAATATATGTACTACAAAAACTAAATTAGATCATTATTATTCATCATGGGTTGACTATCGGTCTACTGAGTATTTTCTTGAAAACTCTCAGCTCACATGGTGTATATATTCGACCGTCGGTGATGATAGCTCCTCTGTTTGTTCCCGAGTGCATTACACCAAATTTTCTAGCGCACGGGAACGAAGGTGAAGCTACCCCCACGACAACAGTCGGGATTCTTCGTCCTCTCATATATGGTGGAGACTCTCCCTCATTGATTCCTCTCTGACATTTGCGACCGTCAGTGATGGTCGTTCTTCTCTTCCTTCCCTTGCATTACCGAAAGGTCTATCACGAGAAGGAAGAGGACCCCACGACAACAGTCGACATTCTTCTTCTCTCATATATGGTGGAGTCCCGACAGACTTTAAGTCAACCCAAAATGTCGTTTAATTATCTTTCTAGAAAATCTGGGCCACTAGATATTTCCTACATATTCTAGCACAAGTCATGCCAAAATTCACGAAAAAATCCGGCATGAGCTTTGCTAAAAAAGGACATATAAAGTGCCTGAAATTTGTCGGGATGGAAATTAATCAACACATCGACAAAACATAGGCCACTCGGAGTTGTTCCCTGCAAACATGGCCACTTGGGCAAGCACATGTCCTATTTGAGCAACACTAGATATACATGTTTATATCTACATCATACGAGCATTCAAACTTGATGGTCATTGCATTTAAATGGTTGAAAATATGAACAAAAATATTTCAAAATATCTTATATATAATCCTAACATAACTAAATTTGCCAATATAGGTCTCTCTCTCTCTAAACTAGTTCTATTAAGCACTTACTAAATAAACTAGTTCTATTAAGTACTTACTAAATAAACTAGTTCTATGAAGCACTTACTAAATAAACTATTTCTATTAAACACTTACTAAAAATAGTAAAAAAAACTACATTATACAAGAACAGATCAGTGAGGAGAGATGGAAAGAGACAGGAGGGAAGAGGGGGTGGCAGGAGGGAGGAGGAGGGGAGAGGAGAGAGGAGCAGGGGGAGGAGGGCTGCCGGAGGAGGAGGGAGGAGGATCACGGCCGGAGGAGGGAGGAGGGCGCGGTCGGAGGAGGAGGGAGGAGGGGTGGGAGGAGGGAGGAGGAGGGGGCAGGAGGGAGGATGGTTGCCGCATATCGAGGAAGGGGGGAGCACGGTGGTGGCAATGCGTCGGCGGGGGAGGGCCGAACATCAGCGGTGGTGGACGACGGGGTGCGTGGGTGAAAGTGCAATTATCCCTAGGTGGTTTTGGTAATTCATAACAACATATAGCTCATTGAGCTAATGCTATTCCAAGATGATCATTTCAGGAAAGCTCAATGATTGGCATGGCATGGATGGTGAAAGTGGAACCCTCAAAATGCTAAGGACAAAGGATTGGCTCTAGCTCATATGCTCAAGACTCTTCATTTTACATTTTAGTGGTCCAAGATCACATTGAGTCCATAGGAAAATCCAATACTATCAAGGAGGGATGAGGTTTTGCTTAATGAGCCTCTTGCTTCATGTGCTTAATGATATGCTCCAAAATCCTCAGCTACTTTCCCATATCCACATTTGACCTAAACCCAAAGCCAAACTCGGCCCTACCGATTCATTCAACCCGGCGCCACCGAGTTTCACTTGTCATAGCCATTGCCAAACCCTAAGCAAATCGGTTCTACCGATAGGGATCTCGGTCTCACCGAGATGGGATTGCAATTTCTCTGTTTCCTTTTCGTAACTTTTCGGTCTCACCGAAAGAGCGGATCGGTCCCACCGAGAATGCAATGTAAACTCACTGTTTCCTTTTCGTAACATTTCGGTCTCACCGAGAAGAGCGAATCGGTCCCACCGAGTTTGCCTGACCAACCCTCTGGTTAGCTTATTACCAAATCGGTCTCACCGAGTTTGTGTAATCGGTCTCACCGAGATTATGTTATGCCCTAACCCTAACCATATCGGTCCTACCGAGTTGCATGTCAGTCCCACCGAAAATCTCTAACGGTCACTAGGTTTACTATTTCGGTCCGACCGAGTTTGTTGATTCGGTCCCACCGAGATTGGTAAATTATGTGTAACGGTTGGATTTTGTGTGGAGGCTATATATACCCCTCCACCTCCTCTTCACTCGTGGAGAGAGCCATCAGAACACATCTACACTTCCAACTCATATGTTCTGAGAGAGAACCACCTACTCATGTGTTGAGGCCAAGATATTCCATTCCTACCATATGAATCTTGATCTCTAGCCTTCCCCAAGTTTCTTTCCACTCAAATCTTCTTTCCACCAAATCCAAATCCTATGAGAGAGAGTTGAGTGTTGGGGAGACTATCATTTGAAGCACAAGAGCAAGGAGTTCATCATCAACACACCATTTGTTACTTCTTGGAGAGTGGTGTCTCCTAGATTGGCTAGGTGTCACTTGGGAGCCTCCGACAAGATTGTGGAGTTGAACCAAGGAGTTTGTAAGGGCAAGGAGATCGCCTACTTCGTGAAGATCTACCGCTAGTGAGGCAAGTCCTTCGTGGGCGATGGCCATGGTGGGATAGACAAGGTTGCTTCTTCGTGGACCCTTCGTGGGTGGAGCCCTCCGTGGACTCGCGCAACCGTTACCCTTCGTGGGTTGAAGTCTCCATCAACGTGGATGTAGGATAGCACCACCTATCCGAACCACGGGAAAAACATCCGTGCCTCCAATTGCGTTTGAATTCTCCAAACCCTTCCCTTTACATTCTTGCAAGTTGCATGCTTTACTTTCCGCTGCCAATATACTCTTTACATGCTTGCTTGAATTGTGTGATGATTGCTTGACTTGTCCTAAAATAGCTAAAATCTGCCAAGAACTAAAATTGGAAAAAGGTTAAGTTTTTATTTGGTCAAGTAGTCTAATCACCCCCCTCTAGACATACTTTCGATCCTACAGTGAGAGAGTGAGAGTGGGAGTGGGGGGGGAGTGAGGGCGGACGGTGTGGAAAAGATAAACTACTTAGCAATAGCGCGTGTTAGGGGAAAGCGCTACTGCTAAACTACCTAGCAGTAGCGCGTTTCAAGGGGAAGCGCTACTACTACACTTAGCCTAGCCGCAACGGTGGGGCAATTTTAGTAGTAGCCCCCTTTGCCCCTGCCGCGCTACTGCTATGTATATAGCAGTAGCGCCTTCTGTGGACATGCGCTACTGCTACCTCATTTTATCCAGCGCTACTTCTAAAGTTTGATGTATAAGGTTTTCCCTAGTAGTGGTTGATCTCCTTTCGGCGGGCGCGGCCGCTCACCCGGACCGGCGGGATGGGAACCCGATCGCGGAGAGCTACCAGTTGTTGGGGAGGTGCACGTCGCTCCACGGCAGCTGCGTGCCTGTCTCCCAGTACCTTTGGTAGACTTTGGCCTTGACGTACGACTGTTGGTGAGGCGGGCGCCATCCGACGAGATGTGGAAGGCACGTGGTGGAGGTGGAGACGCGGAGTAGTGGAGCGGCGACGGCGACCGAACGACAACCCGACCTTGTGGTCGTGCCTCATCTTGCGGTCGGAGAACCAACATCCCACCATTATCGCCGGCGGGGAGGTGGAGGAGCGGCGGGCTAGGGTTTGGCTTCTAGGCTATGAGGAGGCACGCGTCGCCGGAGTGGGAAAGTTGAAGTATGGACTCCCGTTGGTCCATGGCTTCCACATTAAAAAGGACGAGGACCGCTTGGCCGGGTGGCTTCCAGGTGGGGCCGCCCGCATGTGCGGCGTAAATGTGGGCGATAGGTGGGCGGCTTCCATGCGGATTCGAGCCAGACGCGGAGCGAGCACGTGGGCGTCCGTTCGTCGTCCGTATGTACACAAAGCCGATGCAAATTTGAGCCGGAAATGAGATGGATAGAATGTGAAACAAACAAAAAATAAGGATGATGTCGTGCGTTGGGCCTTGCGGTCTGTCTGTTAATTAGGCCCATACGAACAGAGGCGGACAAGATGAGATCGTGCATTGTACTTGGCCCCAGGTCAGGTTAGCCAAACAAGGTTCAGGACTTCAGGCTAGTGTCCGGCTTGCTCCTGGCCAGACAATCTTTTCTCATGGTGGCAACTAAACAGCCCAATGGCAGCAGACTGCAGCGCCATGGATTCTCGGGAATCGGAAGTTGGTGACGTTTAAATGCGAGGAAGGCAAGGCAAGGTGTCTTCTCCGTTGCCATTCCATGGGCGATGTTTGACCTCCATTGAAAAAGAAGAAAGAACGATCGTGTAGTGCTGCTGGTTCTGTAAAGGTAATGAATTGCTCGTTGCTGCACTTGGCAGTTCACACGCCACTCCTACTGCCAGGCAGGCCAAGATCGATCAGTACGAGCTGCAAGTCATTTGTACCGTGGAGTAGCAGTGCGGTGCGGCGTGCAGCGAGTCACCCCACCTCGCTTCTGTTCCCGCATGCCGCCTCAAGCTTCTCCTGTAATTCAAGGCTTGGCACCCACCTCCCTCATCCCCTGCCTCGACTTAACTAGCGTATTGTTGTACAGCAGCAGCAGCAGCAGGAGGAAGAGGAGAGCTGAGCCAAAGAGCGAGACTCGTGTCCTTGAGAGCTCATCTTCTTCCTCCGCGAGTTTGTTGCGTTCACCAAGAGCGTTGTGTGTCCATCCTCAAAGTCTTTCTGCTGCCTTCCCTGAGAGCAACTCCAACGGGCCGACTTAAACGGACGGCATTTTTTGTTTGTTTTTTATCTGTTTGGGTCGGCCGCCCGCCCGCTGTCCGTTCTCTTTTAGTTTTGGGTCGGCAATGCGTCCAACAGGCCGACCCATTTCATGACACCGCATTGCTGTCTGGAACGCGGGAAAGGTTCGCGCGCGGGGGGGAAAGCGGCCTAGCGCGCGGGGGAAAGCGGCCTAGCGCGCGCTGGTTTTGGCGCTCCAGCGCGCGGGAAAGGTTCGCGCGCGCCGCGGCCGGCGCTCGTTATAAAGAAGGCGAGGAGGAGCTCGTTATAAAGAAGACGCTCCCTCCACATTCTGTCCGCCGCCCCCACTCTCGCCGCCTCTGCGCTACCATGTCGATCCGTCGTCTGGGTGCTTCGGATTTTCGCGGAGTCCGCGAGCGCTGCTCCGGCGCCTTCTCCTCCGAGATCTGGTTTCGCGAGAAACGTCTCATCCTCGGCACCTTCGACACCGCAGAGGAGGCGGCCCGCGCGCACAATGCGGTGGCGTGGCGCCTCCTAAGGCCTCGTCGGGATATGAATTTTCTCAATGTGTCGAGCCAGCGGGCGCAGGATTTGGCGCCTCTCCCACGGCTTTTCACCGACGAGGATCATCGTGTCCACCGGAGGCGGCAGCGTCGCCTCGCCATCGCAGAGAAGGACGTGGAAGCCTTGGTGGTGTGGCGCAGAGGCTTCCCGCAAGACATCATCGACGAGTGCCAGTTCTACAAGCAATTGAGATCGGAGAGGGACCCGAGGAGGAGGGAGCGAGCCGCCTATCGGGAGGACAAGCGTTCGCGAAAGCAGGCAGCTCAATTGAAACTGAAGCTACGAGAAACATCGGGTTGGGACTTTGAAGACGAGCAGCTTGCTGACGCCTACCTTCAGACGTCGGAGTCAGAAAGCGACGAGTAGTGGTCTTTTTCTTTTATCTGTGTACGCTAGAACTATCTATGTACTGAAAAAATGGCCAGCAACATCGGCAATGTAGCAGCCGGGCGAGGGGTGTGAATCCACAGTGCCACCGACAAGCGGGCCCGGCGAGGAAAGAGGACGAGCACGGGCGCGTCCGTCTTGTGTCCGCACCGACGCAAATCAGGCTCAAAAATAGGTCGGGAATGGGTCGGCAGGCGGACGAAAGTGGACGCGCGTCCGTTTGGGTCGGCGCGTTGAGCCGGCTTTTTTGTCCGCGCCGACCCAAACGAACGGCCGCGGACGAGATGGGTCGCCCCATTGGAGATGCTCTGACCCCTCCACTCCACCACCGGCCTGATGATGCTAACCGCCGCCCGCGCCCACCACGCCGCCGCCGACCACCCAGACTATTCAGGGTATAGGGGAAGTTGGTGCCTACAATTAATGTAGCCTGCTGTCACTTTGCGGTGTGAGCGGGGCATTTCTAATCGATCACTTATCCATACGGCGTTAAAGAAGGATATCTTGTGTTAAAATGCTCTAAATTTATTTATTTATTTGACAACCTTCATTTCAACAAATTTCTTTCTGAAAATCTATACACTTGTGCATTATACCTCATCTATATCTGTATTTTTCTTTAGAATTTTTTGAAATAAAGAAATATGAATTTTCACGAATTTTGAATTTTACATTTGTAGGCCCCCAAAAGCAATTTATCGGGTTTATGCAAAATTGTAAGTGCAGCCCGTGTCGCTCGCTCATCTCGAGCGTGTTGATCCGGATCAAATTCGTGTACCGCGAGTGTACGTTTATCTTCTTTTCTTTTTTTTTGAAGCTGAGTGTACGTTTATCAACCTTCTGGATATGTATTGCTAAAAAAAACATTCTGGATATGTTCCCTCCCACCGGTCCTCAGGTGCAATTACCCAGTAAACTAAATGCCGCTGTTAAAGTTTCTTTTTCGAGCGGAGCTGTCAAAGTTACTTCGCCAGGTCATCTTCACATGCAGCCAGAGCCAGAGGCAGGCACCTTTGGTCAACGTATGTGTGGTCTTGTCCACGGCGCGGCAGGAGCTCTCTGCGGAAGGGCGCCCATGCACTGCAGCACTCCTCTCCACTTTGACTTCCGTTTGTGTTGATTTCAGACTGATGGATGAACTTGCAGCTCGAACTTGGCTGCGCCTGCAGCTGCAGTGCATGGTAGTATAGTCCACTAGCGATAAAACGTTGCGGAGGCCGGTCTGCAGGCAGCTCGGTATCACGCCCGCGGAGACAGCATCGTGATATGTGTTGTCAGTCGTATTTAATTAGCCACCACCGAAGGCGCTGCTGTATTCCACTGTATTCCTGAGCAGGCCCCAAGTGGATGGACAGCACGGTACATGGGCGGAGGAGCATCTATACCTCCAACGTGGACAACTGTGTGTGGGCCGTCTGGGGGTGGGGGGGGGGGGGGGGGGGGGGGGTACTAGTGATTTGATGGGTTTGCAGGTTTCACTAACAATCATGGAGGAGGTTACATGTAGAACCATCGGTTGCTACTCCCTCGGTTCCTAAATATTTGTTTTTTTAAAGATTTTAACAAGTGACTATATATGGAGCAAAATTAGTGAATCTACACTCTAAAATATGTTTATATACATCCATATGTGGTAGCCATTTGAAATCACTAAAAAGACAAATATTTGGAACGGAGGGAGTAGAAATCTAATCGCGGATATGCAGATAATTGTTGGCTCACAAATAGTTTAGGGTTTGAACAATTTTTTTGGAGATACCCTAAGAAGGAAAACAGCTAATTTTTTTCTTTTAGAACAGTCGGGCGCGTTTATTTTCAACTCGGAACTTGTATTTTTCTCACCAATTTGTGAGTTTGGTATATATTTTTGAAATCGTAGGCACACATTTACAGAAAACAAAAGTATTAACATATACATCACCGAATCAATACCAATGGATTCATAATTGAATATATTTTCACATCATATAGATTTGTCCTTGTAAATGTCATATGTTTTCTACAAACTTGATCAAACTTTATAAAGTTTGATTACAGTCAAATCTAATATGCACAGTAAAAAAAATTGAGGGAGTACCTCTTATCATGGCGTAGTATGGACATTGTTGCGGTATAATTATGGAAATAAATTATTATAAGTTATTCCTTTCCTTTTTTTTTTGCCGGACGTACCTTATCATCATGTATAACAAAGGAAGTAAGATGTTTGTCATGTTCTATCATATATGTCTATGGATGTTTTATTTTGTCGGTTGGGACCTAAACAATAGGAAATGCATAGATTTTGTTTTCGGAAAACACAAAAATGGATACTAGTTGACAAAATCATAGCAAAAAGCAGTCAAAATACCATCAAAATTTTACTGTAAACAAAGCAACCATGTGTACTAGTGTTCTTGCACATTCTTTTGTTAGATAAGAAATTGTATAACGGAGAACACTTTGTTTATTTATCACACAAGAAACAATCATACAGGTTCCTAGCATTACATGTGTACATTTATTTTCTTTACCAGCTCTATCAGAATGAAACGAATACACATACTGACGATTATTACAATGGAATCTAGACGAATTATAATAATGTTTTTTGTAGTGTGTGTATTTTTTTTTATGATCACATGGATATGTATCATATTTTACAACACGAGAATTCTTTTTCTTCTTATGGTAGACACAACATATATGTACGAGTCTCGCATCTGAACTTTTATTATATTAAAAGGAGATGTGGGAAATACTTAAGAAATTCTTTTTAAAAAATTAATTGCCATATTAGAATTTTTTTGTGTGCTTAAACATTTCCTTGATGAATGGACGGTTCAAATCAAATATTTCTCTTGCCTCTTAAGGGGTAAGAGGGGGCCATCTTAAGAAAAGCTCCTTGAAAAAAGAGGCAGTTAATAGTTTGCTATAAATCAGTAGCTAATTACACACTAATTTGAGTATTAGTTTATATATATATATAGAAAGAGATACGTTGACTGTACATGTACAGAAAATTGCCGAATAGAAAAATGATACTTTTTAAGCTACTTTTTCGTTGGGCCAGTTGAACAATTATTGCACTGCAACTCTGCAGACAGGGCAGGCTTATCTTGTGCCATTTCGAAAACGCGGACATGCACCATCTATTTAATCTGTGCAACTCCCATACGTTTGTACTGTTCACGCAGAAGTATATTGGCTAGTATACCTCGAAAATGTCTTGCAGGATGGAATCACGAAGTCCATTTCCACGAAAGGGATACCGAGCTACCTGACGCTCGGCCTCTGCAACACCGCTCTCAGTCCACTAGACCTTTTTGAGCAAGTTTATAGGTTAATTTCCTTGACGCGCACGACAATGCCTGCACAGCGTTCGATCGGTGCCTGCTACTGGCCTGCTATGCTCTGCTCTAGCTACTCCTGCCGAACTCAAGCTAGGAGGAGGCTACAGCTTGAGCTCCAAGTCAAAGGCTCAAAGCTGGCAGTGCCAACTCATCTTTGCACTCCACCCGCAAAGTGTTTTTAGTGTTTTTTACCAGTGTCGGGATGTACCGGTGGTTCTCTCACCAATAGCATGCTGTCAGCTCAAACAGTGTACAATTTGTATTCCCCTCTTTTCTCTATTTAAGTCACCTTATTTCTATTTCTTTTGAAACGGATAAGTCACCGTATTTCATCAGACCGGCCCACCATGCACATGCAAAAGACGCATGCATGGTCCTGCTTTTCTCTTTTTACTGCTCATGGCACATACTATAACATGCATGTCTCTGACATTATCTCTCCTCTCTCCATCTCTAAATTCATAGCTTTTAATTCCTTTTTCAATATTTAGATTGTTCATATCTTCAAAACAAAAAAAATGTTTTTGAAACTTTGTATATATTTGAACTCCTGGAGCCAAGACCTTTAGAACAAGATCTCAATCTTGAATACATTGGAACAAGTTTAAATTTCAACGTTTGCAATGAGTGAAATCAACTTTCTAAAAATAGTGAAATATGATATTTGAATTGGGTGAGACCATTTTTTTAAATGAGTGAAATATGTTTTTCATACACATCACACATTTCTGGGTGTGAAATACGTGAAACTTGTTATTTCAGAATTTTGAAACTAGTCATGTAAAACATGTGAAACTAATTATATCAAACTTTTTTAAATGAGTGAAATGTGATTTATGAAACAAGTGAATTTTTTTTTGAATTGAGTCAAATAAGTGTTTTGAAATATTTGAAATCAGTTATTTGCTTTGAGTGAAATCAGCTTTCTAACAATAGTGAAATATGATCTTTGAATTGGGTGAGACCAATTTTTTTAAATGAGTAAATATGTTTTTCATACACATGACACATTTTGGGTGTGAAAATACATGAAACTTGTTATTTCAGAATTTTGAAACTAGTCATGTAAAACATGTCAAACTAATTATTTCAAACTTTTTTTAAATGAGTGAAATATGTTTTACGAAACAAGTGAAATTGTTTTTAATTGATATTTTTTTAATTGAATCAAATAAGTTTTTTGAGATATTTGAAATAAGTTATTTGCTTTGAGTGAAATCAACTTTCTAAAAATAGTGAAATATGATCTTTGAATTGGGTGAGACCATTTTTTAAATGAGTGAAATATGTTTTTTGTACACATCACACATTTATGGGTGTGAAATACATGAAACTTGTTATTTCAGAATTTTCAAACTAGTCATGTTAAACATGTGGTACTAATTATATCAAACTTTTTTTTAGATGAGTGAAATGTCTTTTAGAAAACAAGTGAAATTGTTTTTTGAATTGAGTCAAATAAGTTTTTTTGAAATATTTGAAATATGAGCTTTGAATTGGGTGAGACCAATTTTCTAAAATGAGTGAAATATGTTGTCATACACATGACACGTTTTGGGTGTGAAGTACATGAAACTTGTTATTTCAGAATTTTGAAACTAGTCATGTAAAACATGTCAGACTAATTATTTCAAACTTTTTTAAATGAGTGAAATATGTTTCACGAAACAAGTGAATTTTTTTTCTGACTTGATATGTTTTAATTGAATCAAATAAGTTTTTTGAAATATTTGAAATCAGTTATTTGCTTTGAGTGAAATCAGCTTTCTAAAAATAGTGAAATATGATCTTTGAATTTGGTGAGAGGGATTTTTAAAAATGAGTGAAATATGTTTTTCATACACATGACACATTTTTGGGTGTGAAATACATGAGACTTGTTATTTCAGAATTTTGAAACTAGTCATGTAAAACATGTGATACTAATTATATCAAACTTTTTTAAAATGAGTGAAATGTGTTCTACGAAACAAGTGAAATTGTTTTTTAATTGAGTCAAATAAGTTTTTTGAAATATTTGAACTCAGTTATTTACTTTGAGCGAAATCAGCGTTCCAAAAATAGTGAAATATGAGCTTTGAATTGGGTGAGACCAATTTTCTAAAATGAGTGAAATATGTTTGTCATACACATGACACATTTTGGGTGTGAAGTACATGAAACTTGTTATTTAAGAATTTTGGAACTAGTCATGTAAAACATGTCAGACTAATTATTTCAAACTTTTTTAAATGAGTGAAATATGTTTTACGAAACAAGTGAAATTGTTTCCTGAATTGATATTTTTTTAAATTGAATCAAATAAGTTTTTTGAAATATTTGAAATCAGTTATTTTCTTTGAGTGAAATCAGCTTTCTAAAAATAGTAAAATACTATGATCTTTGAATTGGGTGAGAGCAATTTTTTAAAAATGAGTGAAATATGTTTTTCATACACATGACACATTTTTGGGTGTGAAATATGTGAAACTTGTTATTTCAAAATTTCTAAACGAGTGAAATTAGTTTTTCGCACTGTACTGAAATCCATTTCGAACCGAAATATGAAAATGAGTGAAATCTGTTTTCTCAACTTAGTGAAATTACTTTTCTGAAGTGAGTGACATCAGTTTTTTCATATGAGTGAAATCATTTTTTTAACATAGTGAAATGAGTTTTTTGAAATAAGTGAAATTGGTTTTACGAAATTAGTGTAGCTGGTTCTTTGAAATGAATGAAATATGTGTTTCCAAATATGTAAAATCGGTTTTTAAATTTAGCTAAATTTTTTTACACGGCCGTAATACGTTTTCTGAAATGAGTAAAATTGTTTCTCTAAATGAGTGAAATATATGTTTCGGAATAACTGAGATCAGAGTTTCAAAATTTGTGAATTTAGTTTTTTTGAAATGAGTGAAATCACCTTTTCAAAATGAGCAAAACCAATTCTTTGAAAGGACTTGAATATGTGTTTTGATACGAGTGAAATTAGTCTTTTAAAATGAATAAAATTAGTTTCCTAAAATGAGTTAAATCTGTATTTTTGAATGACTCCATTTTTTTCTTAATTGTGAAATCAGTTTTTAAATAAAGTGTAATGAGAATTTTGAAATGAGTTACATCCATTTTTTTGAAATGCCAAAGCGAATTAAATGGTAAAATTCAAACTATGCTAAAATATATTGAATATTGATCTTATTTTAAAGATCTAGTCTTTAGGAATTTTAATATATAAAAAGATTTAAAAATAAAACGTTTACTAAAAGATATCAATCATAATAGGTAACAGAAAGTAAAATGTTGGTACTATAGGTTGAGTGATCTGGGAGTACACATGCATGACTAAATGAAAAGGTTGTGAGGCATGTTCACGTATTGGTCAGGTGGTGTCACACTAGTATAGAGATGTATTTCACCCCACAGAAGATTCCTTAGTTTATTTGTCAAAGGACAGTGTGCATCTTGATGTTGACATGGACGGCGGATGCTTCAACTCCACCTCCTCCCCCGGTGTATAAAAACCACCCCTCCTCTCCTCTGGCTAGCCCACATCCAAGTCTCTCAACTTTGATCGGCTGTCACCGCCCCGCACCACCGGCCGCTGTCGCTTCCCGCTTTGCCCTTCAAGATGCCACTGGCGCGCGGCCACTGTCTCACCACCGTCGGCATCCTCTCCGACCGCCCGGAGTACCACGACGTGTACAAGCCCGCGGAGGACCCCGCGGCCGACGCTCCGGCACCCAGTAGCCTCGTCTCCATGCAGGCGCTCCACCTGATGTGCTTCGCCCACGCCTACGTCCAACGGCCCACAACGGCCTCCATCCGCGGGCGCGGGAACACGACGACTTTCATCCATGTGGTCATCAACGCCATGACCCTGGACCTGCTGGCCGCTTCAGCCTCCTCGTCTCCGCCCACGGATCCATGGGCCTACGCTTCAGCTCATCGGCAGACCGGGAGGCCGCCATGCGCCAGCAGCCATTCGCCTCACCAGACGACAGCAAAACGGTTTGACCTCGTGCGCGCGTGTGGGACGGCCATCCTTGATGATTACATCGCCCACAACATACCCGACCACCTTGTAGGCGGCGGCTAGGGTAGGTGTGGCGCGGCAAGGGGTCGAGAGAAGGCTGATACCATGTACAAGAATATGTGTTGCAAGATAATTGTTCACATTATGGGGTGCCCATATATAGGATGTAAAGATATAGTTTCATCTATTGATCCTAAGTATAGATTTTATACACTTGAAAAACAAGCGGGGCAACGCCTAATACACGCACATATATAAGGTCCACCCATAGTTAAAGAGGAAATAGTGCAACAACACCTACGACCCCCGCAAAAAAAAACACATATGATGTATATGTACAAGACCGACATGTATACTCGATCATATTCCGACGTATTCATAGTGTATATCAATTATCAGTGGATTTTCACGATTTTCGGCCGAACTGACGCACCTGGTCGGCCGTGCAAGTGTGTGCCCCCGCACATGCGTCCCCTTATGTATTTTCCTGTATAGATATGGTTTCATTCACTGATCTTAATTAAAGATTATACACTTACTCCCTCCGTTCCTAAATACTTGTCTTTTTAGACATTTCAAATGACTACTACATACGGATGTATGTAGACATATTTTAGAGTGTAGATTCACTCATTTTGCTCCGTATGTAGTCATTTATTGAAATGCCTAAAAAGACAAGTATTTAGGAACGGAGGGAGTAGGAAACAAGCAGGACAACTACGTCTAATACACGTACGTGTATACTTCCTCCGTCCCATAATATAAAACGTTTTTTGACTCAGGACAACTAGCAAAATGCAGAAGAGTTTGTCTAATTCACATCCAGACAGACCCAATGCAGAATACATTTTGGAGTGGCAAAATGCAGCTGTTGAATTTATTGCGCCCGGCCATGGTTCGATCTTTCCATGCAGCACATCTCTTCTCTCCACTAGCACGCATGTTTTCCTTGACGCGCACGACTCCACTATCCCCTGGCCCCTGCTCTGCCCTGCAGCTCACCTCTACGAAGGCTAGGAGGAGACTAGGGCTGCGCTCCAAGTCAAAGATGGCTGCGCTTCACTCTTCACTCCACTGTTCAATGCGCAGTCCACGACTCAACGTCCACGTACTGCAGGAGCTCCTCACCAGTCACCACTCTATAAAAGGCACAGCTCCTCCCCTCGTTGCCATTGCCAGCCCAGCCAACATCCACGTCCGTGATCTGCTGTCTGCCTTCCTCTCTCCACCGCCTAACGCCGCTTTGCCCTTCAAGCTCAAGATGCCACTCGCGCGCGCCCACCGCGTCACCGCCGCCGGCGTCCTCTCCGACCGCCCGGGGTACCACGACGTGTACAAGCCCGCTGAGGTCCCCGCGGCCGCCACCGCGGTCCGCCGCGTTGCCGGCGCTCCGGCAGCCCCTAGCCCTGCCTCCGTGCAGGCGCTCCACGCGATGTGCTTCGCCCACGCCTACGTCCGACGGCCCACGACGGCCTCCATCGGCGGGCACGGGAACGCGGCGACGTTCATCCACGACGCCATCAACGCCACGGCCCCGGACCTGCTGGGCCGCTTCAGCCTTCTCGGCTCCGCCCGCGGAACCATGGGCCTGCGCTTCCGCTCGCCCGCCGACCGGGAGGCCGCCATGCGCCAGCAGCCGTTCGCGTCACGGGACGGCAGCGGCACGGTGGAGCTCGTGCGCGCGTGTGGGACGGCCATCCTCGACGACTACCTTGCACACAACATATCTGACCACCTTGTCCGCGACGTCAACGACCTCCTCGTCCACGTCGCCCTGCGCGACTACCCGACCGAGCAGCGCACGCAGAAGGGGATCGACGACAACTGCCGCAGCTTCGGGTGGGTCGTCGAGGTCGACCCGGCCTGCTTCGCGGCGCCGGACCTCTCCATCGTGCACGCCGTGCTCTGCGTCGGCCACCCTCGCGAGGTCCCCCGTGAGCTCCGGATCCGCTACGCCGACGGCTCCACCAGCGTCGTTCCGGTGGACGTCCTTGCGGTCTGGGACTGGCCCGCAGTCTTCCGCGACCATGGGAGGTACGTGCGCTTCTTCCAGCCCGATGGCGCGGTGGCTCGGGCAGGCTCGGGCTTGCAGGCGCTCTCCTTGGCTTAGGCTGCATGCCATGGCATTGGCTCAAAAGTAGTACTACTCCGTATGCCAAGTATGATGTTATGAGTCCAAGTTCTTAATTAGAGATTGTAGGCTTAATGAGCGTCAGTTCTCCCGTGAGTGAGTGTGCGTTGTGCGTGTTTTCTTTACCCAATCCTGGACAATTAAACTAGAAGGCCATGTTAGGGAATAGGGGAGACTGATGCATGCTTAGTGTAGCACGTTTGGGACTTCATTTGCGGTGGAAGCTACTCTATGTAATCATGCATTGTATGTTATGAAATTAAGGTGTTATAAAATTCCTGTTCGTGTGCTTGAAAGCTGATCTTGTTCGTATCAAGATCTGCTTAAACAGAGTCAATTGCAAGAAACCACCACATTTACAGCTAGATTTGCAGAAAACCACTAACTCGTTAATCCGTTGCAGAAAACACCGGAAAAATTGTTAAGTCATTGCAAAAGGCACTGATGGGATGATTTGGCCCATTTAATCTCTTTCTTGCAAGTGGGGCCAGATTGACTTAACAAAAAATAACACATACACCCCTAGATCTAAAAAAACAAAGCAATCAGACCCTCCCCGTGGAACACCGACACCGAAGCCGAGCACGTACTGCTTCCGAACGATGGCGCCGCCGGGGTGCGGCAGGATGCAGGCCTGCAGGTCCTTGCCGCCGGGGACGCGGACCTCCACGGAGGTGTCCCCGCGCATGAACGCCTTGTGCAGCGCCTTGTGGAGCCCCGCGCGGCCGCCCTTGAAGGGCGTGTCCAGCGACCTGCACCGGAGCTCAGCCCGACACGGACCGACTCCACCACGTCGCCCTCCTGCACCACGACCCCGCCGCCGCCCCACTCCTCCGCCTTGGAGCTCCCCGCCACACACTCCAACGCCACCACCGCCGCCGCCTGCCGCTTCCTCCGCCCCTCCTCCTGCTCCATGGCACGCTAGTCCCCCTCAACCAGTCGAGCGACGATGCTCACCACGCGCGCGTTGCCCACTTTGTGCCGGCGCCGACAGCCAAGTGGTGCGAGCGGCAGGGGAGCAGTCACGTGCCGCCCGTGAGGTGCGCGGGGATCTTCATCTTCCACCGGAGGGAGTGGACCAGGAGATGGAGACAGGCAGGGGCTCGGCGCGCACACTCCGATGCTCCTTGGTGTCCTCCTGCTCTGAAGCACTGCAACTCCACCAGCTGGGCTCCTCCTCCTCCCTCATCTTCCCGGCCCGGAGCAGAGCGGCGGCGGATGGCAGCACCGCGGCGGCGGCGGCGCGTAGTGGATAGGGCGTCCGTGTTCCACGGGGGAGGATCTGATTGCTTTTGTTTTTTAGATCCAGGGGTGTATGTGTTATTTTTTTGCTAAGTCAATTGCTTACAATCTGGCCCCATTTGTAAGAAAGAGATTAAACGGGCCAAATCATCCTATCAGTGCTTTTTGCAGCGACTTAACAAATTTTTTGGTGCTTTCTGCAACGGATTAACGAGTTGGTGGTTTCCTGCAAACCTAGCCGCAAATGTGGTGGTTTCTTGCAATTGACTCGCTTAAACATGGTTGCACAGGAACTTGTAAAATTTATGCAGATTCTGCAGTAGATGCTTACCAGACTTTGCCATTAAATTGGGGATGTTTATTCTATTATCGTGGTTACTTTCTTTTGCGGGAGCTGCCATTCATACTTTTATTATGTACGTAAATCAACAAAAGGAGAACATTGTTTCTCTTGATTAATTTATTTTGCTTGGGTTTAAGCTCAACCAGAACTAGCAGATTCATGTAAGTTGTAATAATATTGAACATCATCTATTGATAATATTATGTACACAAATAGCCGGAGGTGCTTTGCAACGGGGTCGTACTACAAAGGGGACTCCCCGCGAGGTGCTTGCAACAGGGGGTGTGCTGAAGAGGGGCTCATCGGAGGTGCTTGCAACAGGGTCCTGCTGCAAGGGGAGCTCAAAGGTGCTTACAAAGGGGGGCTCGCCGGAGGAGTTGCGCCGGAGGTGCTTTTGCAACATGGGTCGTGTTGCAACGAGTTTGAATATGGATCATGTTGCAATGACATTTGAAAGATGATTCGTGTTGCAACGACGGATCGACATGGAGATGGACAATCGCACAATGGGCATCACATGTATATATTGGCAGCTCGAGACCGGCCGGTCTTTGCTAAAGATCAACCAATCGATGCGCAGCACGGGCCTAACATAATAGCTTAGCACCCACAAGTCTACAACATCGAATTAACATTGTTGTGGCTGACCCAACATGGTTTTTCCTTTTCTTTTTCCTTTTTTTGTTTTCTATTTCTTTTCTTTTAAAAAATCATGAATATATTAAAATTTCCTCATTTTTAAACTAACTGGGAACATTTTTTTAATAGATAGAACATTTTCCTTCATCAATGTTTTTAGATTTGTGAATATATTCCAAAATCATGAACATTTTTCAATTTTGTGAATATTTCCAAATTCACGAATAGTTTCCAATTCATGGGAATATTTAGAAACAGTGAACTTTTTTTAATTCGTGGCCTTTTTTGAAATTTCCAAAAGTATTTTTAAACTCGTGAACGTTTTTTCAAAAATTGTGAACTTTTTTGAATTAATGAATATTTTTTTTAATCCATGAATATATTTTGATTTTGCGAAATTTAAAATATTTCAATAACCAGTAGCCGTATTTTCCTAGCAGAAGTTGTTTCTTTATAATGGTTTCTGCTTAGAGCATCTACAGTTGGGCGTCACAAACAGCTCTCAAATGCCAAGACGGACAACCTGTTCAGTGACCGGTCAAAAAAATGTGACTCAGACGAGCGCCTCAAACGTCCGAGACTGACCGACACCTCTCATATTCAATCCAAATTCGGGGCAGATATGGGGCGGCCCGGGCAAGTCTGTCATGTAGGACTCGCGTTGGGGTCCCACAGGAAAACACCCAAAAACCAACGGTCCAACGGGTGTTTCCTCCCGTGGAGTGTGAACGCCGCATGGCGCCGCTACGACTCATCGCCTGAGTGCGAAAGTCCAGCTATTTAAGCCGGACAACATCCCTCGACCCTAGCCACATCCACTTCCTCCCTCTTCGCGCCGCCAGCCAAGCCCATCCACCTCTCTCCCTCTTCATCTCACTCTTCCCTCACCGTTTGGCTCCGCCATGGCCCCACTGAAGAAGACCACTTATGCTATGGTAGTTTTGCAGCGCCGCTTTAAGATGCTAGAGGAGATTCCGACAAGGCACGCCGCCCGCATCACAGCTGGTTTGCCTCCGGACTCGCCGGAACCGGAGTAGGAGGAGAAGGAGGAAGAGGACGGGGAGCAGCAGCCAGCGCCGGACTAGAGGAGAAGGCCGACGTGGAGGAGTCGTAGTTACAACTGCCGCCCATGTACCGGGAGCTGGGCACGGACATCATGGACATCTGCGACAAAGAAGAGTAATGTAGTTGATCTATGTAATATGTAAATGTGGTCGGAACATGCGCGTTTGAGGGGCCAGATTTGTTGTCTGTTCCTGTAGATGCTCTTAGATGAAAAAAAACCAAACATAAGGAGCGAGCGGGGAGCTCCTATTGGGAGTGCTAAGCGCGAGTATGTGGGCGCACGCATGGGCCGATGTCGGGTTTCGGGTTCCGGCAGACCCTTGAGGTTCGACCACTAGGGTGCGCACGGAGATCTCTCCCCTACCGATCTACGTCTGATCCTCTCGTGCGAACTAAGATGAAAAATGATGAACAACACAAGAGACACGATGTTTATACTGGTCCGGGCCACCGTTGTGGTGTAATACCCTACTCCAGTGTGTGGTGTGGTGGATTGCCTCTGGGGCTGATGATGGACAGTACAAGGGAAGAATAGCCTCGCGAGAGGTGTTTTTGAGTTGGTGCGATGAACTGCTAGGGTGAGTTCATCGCCTCTCTCTCTCTCTCTCTGCTAGGGTTCTACCAGATCTCTCGATGTTCTTGGGGTGTCTAGATGTCTAGATGATGTCTACTCTGTGGTGGCTAGCTCTATTTATAGAGGCCCTGGGCCTCTCCTCAAATAATGAGCGGGAAGGGCGCCAACAATTGGCCATTTCGAAGGGGAACATCTAGTACAAGTTATCCTGACCAAAGGTGGTCTTCGGCTACCAAAAGCACTAGTGATGACGCCGTCTTGGGCTCCACGGTGACCTCCGTCCTGCCGTCCGGCTGGTCTTGGTCTCGTTGCACCGGAACGGTAACATTTGCCTGATGCCTTGGCCTGTACTTGCCTCCTTTGCACCAAAGGGGAAACAAGGACACTGCGCTGGCCGGCGCCCGCCTGGTCTCGATCGTCACGGCTTGCGTCACGGGTTCCTCGTGAGGTACCCCTGCCTTGATCTCTTCGCCTCCTCGCGAGCCTGCCTGATGAGGCTGCCTCTGAGGAAGCTTCCTGTCGTCCGCCCCGCGAGGCTTGGCCCCTCGCGAGGGTCATGAGCTTGAGCTGATGAAGATGGGCCGTGCTGGGCCCCCGCTTGAGCCACGCCGCAGGCCGCAGGCAGGCAAGTCTGGGGACCCCCGTTCCCAGAACGCCGACAGTAGCCCCCGGGCCCAAGACGCGCGCGGGCTTGACTTAGCAGAGAAGCGAAGGGGCAAGCGCGAAGCACTGCGGGCCCTAACAGCCTGTGGCCTTGGGCGCCGCCCCACGACGCCTCGGCAACTGCACGACTGACAAAAAAAGGGGGTGCCCTGGCCAGGCTTATCGCCCAGATATAACTTTCCCAATTTGTACTCCTACTCTTGCCGTTTCTGGCATTAAGTTATATTTATTCCTCGGGTTCGGGTCTTTGTCTCCGTGTGTTGTTTTCGTTTTCGTGCATCTCATATCTTGTCATCACGTGCATTGCATTTGCATACATGTTCATCTCATGCATTCGAGCATTTTCCCCGTTGTCCGTTTTGCATTTCGGCGCTTCGTTCTCCTCCGGTGGCCATTTCTAGCTTTCTTTCATGTGTGGGGATTAAACATTTCCGGATGGGACCGAGACTTGCCATGTGGCCTTGGTTTACTACCGGTAGACCGCCTGTCAAGTTTCGGGTCATTTGGACTTCGTTTGATACTCCAACGGTTAACCGAGGGAGCGAAAAGGCCTCGTGTGTGTTGCAGCCCAACACCCCTCCAATTTGGCCCAAAACCCACCAAACTCTGCTCCATCGTCTCGGTCGTTCGATCACGATCGCGTGGGCGAAAACCGCACCTCATTTGGACTCTCCTAGCTCCACTTATGCCTATATATACCCCCTGTATTCGGATCTCTTCTTCCCCCGTCCAAAACCCTAAAAAAAACAGATCCTTCTCTCCCGGCGCCGGGCCGGACGTGTCCGCCCGCGCCGGACGTTGTCCGCCCCGCCGCCGCAACCAACCGCCTCCCGCCACGTGGGCGAGGCCCACATCGCCGCCGCAGGCCCACGCGGGGCCCTCCCCAGCCCGCGCCCTGCGCCTCCTCCCCGCCGCTCGGCTCGCCCGCGCCTGCCGCGCCGGCCGCCGCGTCCCTCGCCGGCGACGGCCACCGCCCGCGCCGCTCCGGTGGGCCACCGCCGCCATCCGCCCCGCCGGCGCCGCCGCACCTCGCCGCGGCCACCACCGCCGACACCGCCCCGTCCTCCTCCGGCCCCGACGACCTCCCCCGCTTCCTCTCCGACGCCGGCGAGCTCCATGTCCGGCCGTGAACAGTAACTCCAGCGGCCTCGATCCGCGTGCCCGATCTGGATCTGGATCTGGAGATATTTCGATTGACTTTTATCCCCGGAACCCTAATTTTTATGCCATGTTTGACTGCTCATATCTCCGCATCCACAGCTCTGTTTTGGTCATATGATATATCAAAATCTTCGTCTCGACGAGTACATCATTTCATTCCATTGCATCATTTGCATTTGAGTTCATCTTGATGCCCAAAATGCTGTTAGAAGGAGGCATCGTGAGTTAAATTGCAGATCCGTTAGCTCATCATTGACTTTTGTCATTTTTGCCATGATTATTGTGTGCATGATATGACTATGCCCCTTTGAGATGAATTGTTAAGCATTTTGTCTTCTTTCCAGAGGTGCCACCCATGCATTTTTAGGATGTGTGTGGTGTCTTGTGCAAGCATGCAAAGAGGGGTACCTGAGATTGCTGATTTCAGGGACTTTGTGAATTTCACTAAGTCTGGGATGTTTTAGTTCATGATGCCATATGTCCAGCTTGTTTCCTAGTGATCCGTGCCTCTTTTGAGGATGATCATTTAGAGTGATTTGTTATGCTTGTTGTGATTTATCCATCCATGTCTTTACTTGTTATGTTGGAGCACCCTAGGTTGACTCAATCGAGCTCAACTTTTGCATCGTTGTTAATTTGGGCAGATCGTGAACTCTTTTGCGATTTTGCCGATGCCATTGCTAGTGACTCATGCATGCTATGCCTTTGTTATTGTCATGTATAGCTAGAATTTTGTGCCTTCTTTATGGATATATGCTTGCCTTGCCATGACTTGCACCGTAGTGAGTGCATCGAGCTCGTTTACATGCCTCCGCGAGTTATAATTTCAGCATGTCTCAGTTTTCACTAAGTCTGAAAACCGATTGTGTTTCATCTATGTTCGTGTGCTCGTTAGAGTATTTTGTGAACCCTTTTGGCCCCAGGTCATTTTGGGTGTTTTGTTAAGCTTGTTGAGTAGCTCCATGCCATGCTCTTACTTGCCATGTTCAGGTTGTGTTTCATGTTGTTTTTCTGCTCCGAAGAGAGCATCGTGGTCTGAAATTCCAGACTAGTGTTAATTTCGCTAAGTCTGAAATCTGTTTTGCTTATTCAGTTTTGCCATGCTTGTTTGAACCCCTTAATGGATGAATTTGCCTATGACTCAGTCCTAGTGATTTGTTAAGCATCTTGTGTACATCCCTGCCATGCATTTTGTGTTCATGATTGGTGGCTGTAGCATGTTTATTTCGTTGCATTTAGGTGCCTACTTGTTGTAAATTGCAGGTCGGTTCGTTTCGTAAAACGCTTGCCATTTCCAAACCGTAGCTCCGATTCCTATGATCTTTAAATCGTTTTCAGGGGATTTCTTCCCCTCTATCCAGTGGCACACTTGGTTTTCCAAGTTGAGGCCAGGTTCATGCATTTCCTATCACGTCTTGCATTTTGCATCCCGCATCGCATCCCGCATAGCATACCATCTTTGCATATTATTGCTTGCCCTTGCACGTGGTTGATTGTATCCTTGTTGCTTGTTTGTGTTGTTGGGTAGAGCCGGGAGACGAGTTCGCTAACGAGGAGCCCATTGAGTTTGCTTTTGAGGATCCAGTCAACTCTGACAACTGTGCAGGCAAGATGATCATACCCTCGAAATCACTACTATCTTTGCTATGCTAGTTTGCTCGCTCTTTTGCTTTGCCAATGCTACGATGCCTACCACTTGCTTGTCAGCCTCCCAATTGCCATGATTGAGCCTCTAACCCACCTTTGTCCTAGCAAACCGTTGATTGGCTATGTTACCGCTTTGCTCAGCCCCTTCTTATAGCGTTGCTAGTTGCAGGTGAAGATTGGAGCCGTTCCTTGTTGGAACATTTATTTACTTGTTGGGATACCATTATATTGCTATGTTATCTTAATTCATCTATATACTTGGTAAGGGGTGGAAGGCTCGGCCTCTCGCCTAGTGTTTTGTTCCACTCTTGCCGCCCTAGTTTCTGCCATATCGGTGTTATGTTCCCGGATTGTTGCGTCCCTTACGCGGTTGGGCTATTATGGGAACCCCTTGATAGTTCGCCTTGATTAAAGCTTTTCCAGCAATGCCCAACATGGTTTTACCATTTGCCACCTAGCCCCTTTTTCCCTTGGGTTTCCGGAGCCCGAGGGTCATCTTATTTTAACCCCCCCGGGGCCAGTGCTCCTCTGAGTGTTGGTCCAACTGTCAGCTGCCGGTGGCCACCAGGGGCACCTCTGGGCTGGCCTACCCGTACCTAAGACAATCTGAATGTGCCCTGAGAAAGAGATATGTGCAACTCCTATCGGGATTTGTCGGCACATTCGGGCGTTGTTGCTGGACTTGTTTTAACCCGTCGAATCATCTTGTTGTACCGAGATACCGAGTCTGATCGGTGTGTCTTGGGTGGAGGTCTATTCCTTCGTTGATCGTGAGAGCTTGTTATGGGCTAAGTTGGGACCCCCCTGCAGGGATTGATCTTTCGGAAGCCGTGCCCGCGGTTATGGGCAGATGGGAATTTGTTAATGTCCGGTTGTAGATAACTTGAACCTTAATTAATTAAAATGAATCAACTGAGTGTGTTGCCGTGATGGCCTCTTCTCGGCGGAGTCCGGGAAGCGGACACGGTGTTGGAGTTATGTTTGCGCAGGTTGCTCTCTAGTTTCGCGCTCGTGCTTTGCCTCCTCTTCTCGCTCTCTTTTGCTAATAAGTTAGCCACCATATATGCTAGTCGCTTGCTGCAGCTCCACTTATACATTACCCCTTTTCCTACCTATTAAGCTTAAATAGTCTTGATCACGAGGGTGCGAGATTGCTGAGTCCCTGTGGCTCACAGATTACTATTACACTAGATGCTGGGACAGATGATACAGCTCTAGATGGCGCGCTCGAGCTCAAGTGGCAGTACGACGAGGACTCTCAGCGTTACTATGTGTCTTTTCCTGATGATCAGTAGTGGTGCCTATTCGGGGTAGATTCAGGGCCTTGTCGCATGTTGGGGGTCTTTTCTATTTTGGCGCCGTAGTCGGGCCATGAGTGATTTGTATGATGGATGTTATTTATGTACTTTGATGTGACGTGGCGAGTGTAAGCCAACTATGTTCTTCCCCTTTATATTATTTATGTACATGGGATGTGTGATGATTTCTCGACTTGCGACATTGCTTTCAATGCAGCTATGCCTCTAAGTCGTGCCTCGACACGTGGGAGATATAGCCGCATCGAGGGCATTACAAGTTGGTAATCAGAGCCTTCCCAGGCCTTAGGAGCCCCATTGCTTGATCATTTTTAGCAGCCGAGTTATGTCTAGAAAAAAATGTTTTGAGTCGTTAGGAATTATATATCAGAGAGCTTAGGAATTCTTTTTACTTCCCAGTCTCCTCATCGCTCTGGTAAGGCATCCTGACGTAGAGTTTTGACTCTTCTCTTCTCAAATTTCACTAAAAAAAATTTAGGATCACGCGAGTATCTTGGTTTTGTTCCGATGGCTTATGATGAGAATACTGTCTTGGTGCCTCCTGTCAGGGGTTTAGTGGAAGTGTCCCGGGGAGTTGAGCTCTGAGGTTTTGTCATCATAATTTTATCGTTGCAATTCTGGTATACTTGAGATATGTGCGTGACATCGAAAATCTCCTTTTTGCAGTTCGTTGGTGAGATAACCTCAACGCCACCCAGTACTGGGGCGGGAGTTCGGGAGTATCGCCATAACTGGTATAACGGATGCTTTTCGAAGGTTGAGGTAGATGGTTTCCGAAGGTTTCTTGGTTATGTGTTGAAGGATGGATACAGCTGGATGTAGGATTTGCTAGCTTGGGTGAGATATTATGCTTCCCCTGTATCCCCAACACCTGATTGCATAACCGGAAAGTTTCGGGAGTTTCATAGGTGGGAATTCAAGTAGCTCTTAGGATATCTTTCCGACAGATGCATGATATGAAATTGGGGTTCGACGTCTAGTGGTTCGCCTATTCATGGTCGATTTTACAGTGGCCTCGTTGTGTCTTAAAGAGTCCTTGGCTATGCTGACTCAGGGACGCTTCGTATGTCATGTGCACTGCCTTGTACATGATGGTGCTGTACGATCGAGCCCGTGTAGGTCCCACCATGAAAAATTCGGACGAAATTTCTATCATATGTTTGTTCCGGCTTATTCCGCAAGCCAACCCTTGGTTTTATTTTGAGTTGTGGTATTCGTTCTGCTTCGACGTCATATGTTGATTCCATCCCTCGTTGATGTACCTCTTCTACCTGATTCTTCGTGGCTTCGCAATTTAGGAATATGTGACCACTTCAAGTGAAGTGCATTCGTTCATTTTGTTCGGATGTGAAGACTTTATGTTGCAATTTTCATTCCATTGGTTTCAGCTTCAATATTTGTCTATTTGTGTGCTACGCACGACTCCGAACCCTGATCCACCGCCATCTCCGCCTCCTCCGGAAGCATGGCAAGCTGTGATGGCCGCAACTAATGCAAATACACAGTTGATCATGCAAATCCTCCAAGAGCGGAATCAATGCAGTCAAGGGAATCAAGGCAACAATCAGAACCATTTTGCTACTCTGAACCAGTTCCTTGCAAATGGTCCAAAGACGTTCAGCAATTGTGTTGAGGCTACCGATGCTGACGATTGGCTAGTGGATCTGGGCAAGCATTTTGAATGCAGCAACGTCAGGCCTGAAGATTTTGTCAAGTTCGCTTCTTTCCAGCTCAAAGATCAGGCTGCAGAGTGGTTCCAGCAGTACAAGGATTCCAGAGGAGGATGTTTGATCACTTGGGATGATTTCCGTCGTGATTTCCGAGCTCATCACATTCCTCAGAGTGTGACTGAAAGCAAACGTGAGGAATTCCGCAATCTGAAGCAAGGCTCTTTGTCTGTCTATGACTACAACAAGTTGTTCCAGAAGCTCGCCCGTTTTGCCAAGCAGGATGTTCCTGATGAGAAGAGCATGATCTATCAGTTCAGGGGTGGTCTCCGTGAAGAAATTCAGCTCGCTCTTGTCCTCTTTGAGCCGTTGAGATACGATGAGTTCTACAACATGGCACTGAAGCAAGAGGCTGCTCAGTTGAGGTGTGATGCTTCCAGGAAGCGAGTCAGAGACACTACACCTTCTTCCTCTACTCAAGTGGCCAAGCAGCAGAAGTATTGGCTTCCTCCTCCTCCGTTCCGTCAGCCGTATCAGCAGAAGAGCAAAGGTGGCAGTGGTTCATCCCACCCACCCAACCCAGGCTTTCAGAACAAGACTTCGTCTCAAGCTCCAAGATCGAGTGCTCCGTACCACCGTCCGCTTTCTGAGGTCACGTGCAACAAGTGCCAATAGAAGGGTCACTACGCCAACAAGTGTTTCAACCAGAGGCGTCTTCCTCCTCCCCCTCCTGTCAGATCGGCAAGTACAGCTGTGGTCAAGCATAACCCCAAGTCTGCCAAGGTTAACTTGATGAACGCAGCTCAGGCAGAGGATTCGTCAGATGTGATCATGGGTAACCTTCCTGTTAATGATATTCCTGCAAAAGTTCTTTTTGATACGGGTGCTTCGCATTGTTTCATCTCGAGGCCATTTACATCTAGGCATGGTTTGGCTCAGCAAATTTTGCCTAGTCCATTAGCAGTCGTCTCTCCTGGTAAACGCATGCAGGCTAACTCCATTGCTCCGGATATTTCTATCATGTTGGGTGATTTCAAGTTTCTGGCTTCTCCAACGGTTCTTGGTGATTCGGATATCGATCTTATTCTTGGGATGGACTGGCTCTCTAAACACAAGGCTCAGCTTGATTGTGCGGCCAAGCAGATTCAACTGACTCATTCGTCTGAGGACGTAATTGTCTTTGCTGCTCGGGATAATACCATCCGGTTGTTTTCTCTCAATGAGAAGGGTGAATTGGATGCTATTTCGCAGATTCCGGTTGTTTGTGAGTATCAAGACGTCTTCCCAGAAGAACTTCCAGGGATGCCTCCGCACCGGCCGGTTGAATTTGTTATTGAACTTGAGCCCGGCACGGAACCTGTGTGCAAACGTCCCTACAAGCTTGGCCCCGAAGAGTTGAAGGAGTTGAAGAAACAACTCGATGCGCAAGAAAGAATGGGTCTCATTCGGCCTAGTACTTCTCCGTGGGGTTGTGGTGTTCTTTTTGTGAAGAAGAAGGATGGAACGGACCGACTTTGTGTTGATTACCGTCCATTGAACAAGAAGACCATCAAGAACAAATACCCACTTCCCAACATCAATGAGCTGTTCGAACAACTCAAGGGTGCCCAAGTATTCTCCAAGCTTGATCTTCGTATGGGTTATCATCAAATTCGCATTCGTGAGCAAGATATTCCCAAGACGGCATTCAGAACAAGCTATGGGTCATATGAATACACTGTCATGTCTTTTGGCCTCGCCAACGCTCCTCCGACGTTCTCTCGCATGATGAACTTCATCTTCAACCCCTACACCAATGACTTTGTTTTGGTCTATCTCGACGACATTCTGGTTTTCTCGAAGAACAAGGAAGATCATGCCAAGCACTTGCGTTTGGTTCTTGACAAGCTCAGGGAACATCAGTTCTACGCCAAGTTCTCCAAGTGTGAATTTTGGCTCGATGAGGTTCTTTATCTTGGCCATATCATCTCTGCCAAGGGCATTTCCATGGATCCTGAGAAGGTGTCTGCAATTTTCAATTGGGAACCTACTCAGAATGTGAAGCAACTCCGTAGCTTCCTCGGTCTCGCAAGCTACTGCCGAAGATTCGTTGAAAACTTTTCCAAGATCGCGAAGCCTCTCTCAAATCTTCTTCAGAAGCACGTCAAGTACGTTTGGTCTCCGGACTGTGATATTGCTTTCAACGCTGTGAAAGAGAAGTTGATCACTGCTCCAGTTCTGACTCCGCCTGATGAGACCAAGCCGTGCGAGGTATTTTGTGATGCCTCTCTCCAAGGTCTAGGTGCTGTACTGATGCAAGAGAAGAAAGTTGTTGCTTATACCTCTCGTCAGTTGAAGCCTAATGAGAAGAACTACCCCACTCATGATCTCGAGTTGGCGGCAGTTGTGCATGCATTGTTGACTTGGAGACATCTTCTATTGGGAAGGAAAGTGGACATTTTCACTGATCACAAGAGTCTCAAGTACATCTTCACCCAGCCTAATCTCAACCTCAGGCAGACTCGATGGGTCGAAATGATTCAAGAGTACAATCCGAGTATCGAGTATACTCCAGGCAAGGCTAATGTGATTGCTGACGCTTTGAGCAGAAAAGCATATTGCAACAGTCTGATTCTCAAGCCTTATAAACCCGAGCTTTGTGAGCTTTCCACAAACTTAATCTGCAAATTGTTCCTCAAGGTTTCCTCGCCAACCTTCAAGTCTCTCCTACCTTGGAAGACCAGATTCGCCAAGCCCAGCTTCTTGATGCTATGGTGAAAAAGGTGAAGGTTGGTATTGCAAAGAGTCAGTCCAAGTACAAGTGCTACCGACTTGATGACAAGGACACTCTCTTCTTCGAGGATCGAATTGTTGTGCCCAAAGGTGAACTTCGTAAAGTGATTATGAAAGAGGCTCACAACTCTCTCCTCTCCATCCACCCTGGGAGCACGAAGATGTATCAGGATCTGAAGCAAACTTATTGGTGGACTCGAATGAAGCGCGAGATCGCTCAATTCGTGAATGAATGTGATGTCTGCAGAAGAGTGAAGGCAGAACACCAAAGGCCAGCAGGTCTCCTCCAACCTCTTGCCATTCCAGAATGGAAGTTTGACCACATTGAAATGGACTTCGTGACTGGGTTTCCGAAGTCCAAGCATGGCAATGATGCTATATTCGTTGTCATCGACAAGCTCACCAAAGTGGCTCACTTTCTGCCTATTAAAGAGTCAATCACTGCAGCTCAATTGGCGGAACTCTATACCTCTCGAATTGTCTCTCTGCACGGTATTCCTCAAGTGATATCTTCAGACCGTGGCAGCATCTTTACCTCCAAGTTTTGGGATTCTTTTCAGAAGGCCATGGGCACCAACATCCGCTTCAGCACTGCTTTCCATCCTCAAACAAGCGGTCAAGTTGAGCATGTCAACCAGATTCTTGAAGATATGCTCAGGGCTTGTGTTATCTCCTTCGGCATGAAGTGGGAGGATTGTCTTCCTTATGCTGAATTCTCATACAACAACAGTTTCCAAGCAAGCTCGGGCAAGGCCCCATTTGAAATTCTGTATGGTAGGAAATGCCGTACACCTCTCAACTGGTCTGAAACCGGTGAACGTCAGCTGCTGGGTAATGACCTAATCATAGAGGCAGAAGAAATGTGCAAGGTCATTCGTGATAACCTCAAAGCAGCCCAATCCCGCCAGAAGAGCTACTATGATAGTAAGAACCGTGATTTGGCTTTCGAGATCGGAGATCATGTTTACCTCCGCGTCTCTCCTATGAAAGGGACTCGTCGCTTCGGTATCAAAGGGAAGCTTGCCCCCAGATACGTCGGACCTTTCAAGATTGTTAGCAAGAGAGGCGACCTCGCCTATCAACTCGAGCTTCCTGCAAACTTTGCTAATGTTCATGATGTGTTCCATGTCTCCCAACTCCGAAAGTGCTTCAAGACGCCTGAACGACAGTCAACTTCGAGGACATTGAGCTCCAAGAAGATCTCTCCTACCGTGAGCATCCAGTTGCAATCCTTGAAGAGACTGAACGCAGAACTCGCAACAAGTCAATCAAATTTCTCAAAGTCAAGTGGTCACACCATTCCGACCGTGAAGCTACCTGGGAACGCGAGGATCACCTCCGTTTTGAGTACCCGGAGTTCTTTCAGTCCTAGATCTCGGGACGAGATCTTTTCGTAGTGGTGGAGTGTTGTAACGCCCCAGATATAACTTTCCCAATTTGTACTCCTACTCTTGCCATTTCCGGCATTAAGTTATATTAATTCCTCGGGTTCGGGTCTTTGTCTCCGTGTGTTGTTTTCGTTTTCGTGCATCTCATATCTTGTCATCACATGCATTGCATTTGCATACATGTTCATCTCATGCATTCGAGCATTTTCCCCGTTGTCCGTTTTGCATTCCGGCGCTTCGTTCTCCTCCGGTGGCCATTTCTAGCTTTCTTTCGTGTGTGGGGATTAAACATTTCCGGATGGGACCGAGACTTGCCATGTGGCCTTGGTTTACTACCGGTAGACCGCCTATCAAGTTTCGGGTCATTTGGACTTCGTTTGATACTCCAACGGTTAACCGAGGGACCAAAAAGGCCTCGTGTGTGTTGCAGCCCAACACCCCTCCAATTTGGCCCAAAACCCACCAAACTCAGCTCCATCGTCTCGGTCGTTCGATCACGATCGCGTGGGCGAAAACCGCACCTCATTTGGACTCTCCTAGCTCCACTTATGCCTATATATACCCCCTCTATTCGGATCTCTTCTTCCCCCGTCCAAAACCCTAAAAAAACAGATCCTTCTCTCCCCGCGCCGGGCCGGAGGTGTCCGCCCGTGCCGGACGTTGTCCGCCCCGCTGCCGCAACCAACCGCCTCCCGCCACGTGGGCGAGGCCCACATCGCCGCCGCAGGCCCACGCGGGGCCCTCCCCAGCCCGCGCCCCGCGCCTCCTCCCCGTCGCCCGCGCGCCACCCGGCTCGCCCGCGTCTGCCGCGCCGGCCGCCACATCCCTCGCCGGCGACGGTCACCGCCCGCGCCGCTTCGGCGGGCCACCGCCGCCATCCGCCCCGCCGGCGCCGCCGCACCTCGCCGCGGCCACCACCGCCGACGCCGCCCCGTCCTCCTCCGGCCCCGGCGACCTCCCCCGCTTCCTCTCCGACGCCGGCGAGCTCCATGTCCGGCCGTGAACAGTAACTCCGGCGGCCTCGATCTGCGTGCCCGATCTGGATCTGGATCTGGAGATATTTCGATTGACTTTTATCCCCGGAACCCTAATTTTTATGCCATGTTTGGCTGCTCATATCTCCGCATCCGTAGCTCCATTTTGGTCATATGATATATCAAAATCTTCGTCTCGACGAGTACATCATTTCATTCCATTGCATCATTTGCATTTGAGTTCATCTTGATGCCCAAAATGCTATTAGAAGGAGGCATCGTGAGTTAAATTGCAGATCCGTTAGCTCATCATTGACTTTTGTCATTTTTGCCATGATTATTGTATGCATGATATGCCTGTGCCCCTTTGGGATGAATTGTTAAGCATTTTGTCTTCTTTCCAGAGGTGCCACCCATGCATTTTTAGGATGTGTGTGGTGTCTTGTGCAAGCTTGCAAAGAGGGGTACCTGAGATTGCTGATTTCAGGGACTTTGTGAATTTCACTAAGTCTGGGATGTTTTAGTTCATGATGCCATATGTCCAGCTTGTTTCCTAGTGATCCGTGCCTCTTTTGAGGATGATCAGTTAGAGTGATTTGTTATGCTTGTTGTGATTTATCCATCCATGTCTTTACTTGTTATGTTAGAGCACCCTAGCTTGACTCAATCGAGCTCAACTTTTGCATCGTTGTTAATTTGGGCAGATCGTGAACTCATTTGCGATTTTGCCGATGCCATTGCTAGTGACTCATGCATGCTATGCCTTTGTTATTGTCATGTATAGCTAGCATTTTGTGCCTTCTTTATGGATATATGCTTTCCTTGCCATGACTTGCACCGTAGTGAGTGCATCGAGCTCGTTTACATGCCTCCGCGAGTTATAATTTCAGCATGTCTCAGTTTTCACTAAGTCTGAAAACTGATTGTGTTTCATCTATGTTCGTGTGCTCGTTAGAGTATTTTGTGAACCCTTTTGGCCCCAGGTCATTTTGGGTGTTTTGTTAAGCTTGTTGAGTAGCTCCATGCCATGCTCTTACTTGCCATGTTCAGGTTGTGTTTCATGTTGTTTTGCTGCTCCGAAGAGAGCATCGTGGTCTGAAATTCTAGACTAGTGTTAATTTCGCTAAGTCTGAAATCTGTTTTGCTTATTCAGTTTTGCCATGCTTGTTTGAACCCCTTAATGGATGAATTTGCCTATGTCTCAGTCCTAGTGATTTGTTAAGCATCTTGTGTACATACCTGCCATGCATTTTGTGTTCATGATTGGTGGCTGCAGCATGTTCATTTCGTTGCATTTAGGTGCCTACTTGCTGTAAATCGCAGATCGGTTCGTTTCGTAAAACGCTTGCCATTTCCAAACCGTAGCTCCGATTCCTATGATCTTTAAATCGTTTTCAGGGGATTTCTTCCCCTCTATCCAGTGGCACACTTGGTTTTCCAAGTTGAGGCTAGGTTCATGCATTTCCTGTCACGTCTTGCATTTTGCATCCCGCATCGCATCCCGCATAGCATACCATCTTTGCATATTATTGCTTGCCCTTGCACGTGGTTGATTGTATCCTTGTTGCTTGTTTGTGTTGTTGGGTAGAGCCGGGAGACGAGTTCGCTAACGAGGAGCCCGTTGAGTTTGCTTTTGAGGATTCAGTCAACTCTGACAACTGTGCAGGCAAGATGATCATACCCTCGAAATCACTACTATCTTTGCTATGCTAGTTTGCTCGCTCTTTTGCTTTGCCAATGCTACGATGCCTACCACTTGCTTGTCAGCCTCCCAATTTCCATGATTGAGCCTCTAACCCACCTTTGTCCTAGCAAACCGTTGACTGGCTATGTTACCGCTTTGCTCAGCCCCTTCTTATAGCGTTGCTAGTTGCAGGTGAAGATTGGAGCCGTTCCTTGTTGGAACATTTATTTACTTGTTGGGATACCATTATATTGCTATGTTATCTTAATTCATCTATATACCTGGTAAGGGGTGGAAGGCTCGGCCTCTCGCCTAGTGTTTTGTTCCACTCTTGCCGCCCTAGTTTCCGCCATATCGGTGTTATGTTCCCGGATTGTTGCGTCCCTTACGCGGTTGGGCTATTATGGGAACCCCTTGATAGTTCACCTTGATTAAAGCTTTTCCAGCAATGCCCAACATTGGTTTTACCATTTTCCACCTAGCCCCTTTTTCCCTTAGGTTTCCGAAGCCCGAGGGTCATCTTATATTAACCCCCCCGGGCCAGTGCTCCTCTGAGTGTTGGTCCAACTGTCAGCTGCCGGTGGCCACCAGGGGCACCTCTGGGCTGGCCTACCCGTACCTAAGACAATCTGAATGTGCCCTGAGAAAGAGATATGTGCAACTCCTATCGGGATTTGTCGGCACATTCGGGCGGTGTTGCTGGACTTGTTTTAACCCGTCAAATCATCTTGTTGTACCGAGATACCGAGTCTGATCGGTGTGTCTTGGGTGGAGGTCTATTCCTTCGTTGATCGTGAGAGCTTGTTATGGGCTAAGTTGGGACCCCCCTGCAGGGATTGATCTTTCGGAAGCCGTGCCCGCGGTTATGGGCAGATGGGAATTTGTTAATGTCCGGTTGTAGATAACTTGAACCTTAATTAATTAAAATGAATCAACTGAGTGTGTTGCCGTGATGGCCTCTTCTCGGCGGAGTCCGGGAAGCGGACACGGTGTTGGAGTTATGTTTGCGCAGGTTGCTCTCTAGTTTCGCGCTCGTGCTTTGCCTCCTCTTCTCGCTCTCTTTTGCGAATAAGTTAGCCACCATATATGCTAGTCGCTTGCTGCAGCTCCACTTATACATTACCCCTTTTCCTACCTATTAAGCTTAAATAGTCTTGATCGCGAGGGTGCGAGATTGCTGAGTCCCTGTGGCTCACAGATTACTATTACACCAGATGCTGGGACAGATGATACAGCTCTAGATGGCGCGCTCGAGCTCAAGTGGCAGTACGACGAGGACTCTCAGCGTTACTATGTGTCTTTTCCTGATGATCAGTAGTGGTGCCTATTCGGGGTAGATTCAGGGCCTTGTCGCATGTTAGGGGTCTTTTCTATTTTGGCGCCATAGTCGGGCCATGAGTGATTTGTATGATGGATGTTATTTATGTACTTTGATGTGACGTGGCGAGTGTAAGCCAACTATGTTCTTCCCCTTTATATTATTTATGTACATGGGATGTGTGATGATTTCCCGACTTGCGACATTGCTTTCAATGCGGCTATGCCTCTAAGTCGTGCCTCGACACATGGGAGATATAGCCGCATCGAGGGCGTTACAAGTTGGTAATCAGAGCCTTCCCCGACCTTAGGAGCCCCATTGCTTGATCGTTTTTAGCAGCCGAGTTATGTCTAGAAAAAAATGTTTTGAGTCCTTAGGAATTATATATCGGAGAGCTTAGGAATTCTTTTTACTTCCCAGTCTCCTCATCGCTCTGGTAAGGCATCCTGACGTAGAGTTTTGACTCTTCTCTTCTCAAATTTCACTAAAAAAAATTTAGGATCACGCGAGTATCTTGGTTTTGTTCCGATGGCTTATGATGAGAATACTGTCTTGGTGCCTCCTGTCAGGGGTTTAGTGGAACTGTCCCGGGGAGTTGAGCTCTGAGGTGTTGTCATCATAATTTTATCGTTGCAATTCTGGTATACTTGAGATATGTGCGCGACATCGAAAATCTCCTTTATGTAGTTCGTTCGTGAGATAACCTCGACGCCACCCTGTACTGGGGCGGGAGTTCAGGAGTATCGCCATAACTGGTATAACGGATGCTTTTCGAAGGTTGAGGTAGATGGTTTCCGAAGGTTTCTTGGTTATGTGTTGAAGGATGGATACAGCTGGATGTAGGATTTGCTAGCTTGGGTGAGATATTATGCTTCCCCTGTATCCCCAACACCTGATTGCATAACCGGAAAGTTTTGGGAGTTTCATAGGTGGGAATTCAAGTAGCTCTTAGGATATCTTTCCGACAGATGCATGATATGAAATTGGGGTTCGACGTCTAGTGGTTCGCCTATTCACGGTCGATTTTACAGTGGCCTCGTTGTGTCTTAAAGAGTCCTTGGCTATGCTGACTCGGGGACGCTTCGTAAGTCATGTGCACTGCCTTGTACATGATGGTGCTGTACGATCGAGCCCGTGTAGGTCCCACCACGAAAACTTCGGACGAAATTTCTATCATATGTTTGTTCCGGCTTATTCCGCAAGCCAAACCTTGGTTTTATTTTGAGTTGTGGTATTCGTTCTGCTTCGACGTCATATGTTGATTCCATCCCTCGTTGATGTACCTCTTCTACCTGATTCTTCGTGGCTTCGCAATTTAGGAATATGTGACCACTTCAAGAGAAGTGCATTCGTTCATTTTGTTCGGATGTGAAGACTTTATGTTGCAATTTTCATTCCGTTGGATTCAGCTTCAATATTTGTCTATTTGTGTGCTAATGGTGGTCAACCTCTTCAGGATGGCCCCTCCAACGCGCACGACTCCGAACCCTGATCCGTCGCCACCTCCGCCTCCTCCAGAAGCATGGCAAGCTGTGATGGCCGCAACTAATGCAAATACACAGTTGATCATGCAAATCCTCCAAGAGCGGAATCAAGGCAGTCAAGGGAATCAGGGCAACAATCAGAACCATTTTGCTACTCTGAACCAGTTCCTCGCAAATGGTCCAAAGACGTTCAGCAATTGTGTTGAGGCTACCGATGCTGACGATTGGCTAGTGGATCTGGGCAAGCATTTTGAATGCAGCAACGTCAGGCCTGAAGATTTTGTCAAGTTCGCTTCTTTCCAGCTCAAAGATCAGGCTGCAGAGTGGTTCCAGCAGTACAAGGATTCCAGAGGAGGATGTTTGATCACTTGGGATGATTTCCGTCGTGATTTCCGAGCTCATCACATTCCTCAGAGTGTGACTGAAAGCAAACGTGAGGAATTCCGCAATCTGAAGCAAGGCTCTTTGTCTGTCTATGACTACAACAAGTTGTTCCAGAAGCTCGCCCGTTTTGCCAAGCAGGATGTTCCTGATGAGAAGAGCATGATCTATCAGTTCAGGGGTGGTCTCCGTGAAGAAATTCAGCTCGCTCTTGTCCTCTTTGAGCCGTTGAGATACGATGAGTTCTACAACATGGCACTGAAGCAAGAGGCTGCTCAGTTGAGGTGTGATGCTTCCAGGAAGCGAGTCAGAGACACTACACCTTCTTCCTCTACTCAAGTGGCCAAGCAGCAGAAGTATTGGCTTCCTCCTCCTCCGTTCCGTCAGCCATATCAGCAGAAGAGCAAAGGTGGCAGTGGTTCATCCCACCCACCCAACCCAGGCTTTCAGAACAAGACTTCGTCTCAAGCTCCAAGATCGAGTGCTCCGTACCACCGTCCGCTTTCTGAGGTCACGTGCAACAAGTGCCAATAGAAGGGTCACTACGCCAACAAGTGTTTCAACCAGAGGCGTCTTCCTCCTCCCCCTCCTGTCAGATCGGCAAGTACAGCTGTGGTCAAGCATAACCCCAAGTCTGCCAAGGTCAACTTGATGAACGCAGCTCAGGCAGAGGATTCGTCAGATGTGATCATGGGTAACCTTCCTGTTAATGATATTCCTGCAAAAGTTCTTTTTGATACGGGTGCTTCGCATTGTTTCATCTCGAGGCCATTTACATCTAGGCATGGTTTGGCTCAGCAAATTTTGCCTAGTCCATTAGCAGTCGTCTCTCCTGGTAAACGCATGCAGGCTAACTCCATTGCTCCGGATATTTCTATCATGTTGGGTGATTTCAAGTTTCTGGCTTCTCCAACGGTTCTTGGTGATTCGGATATCGATCTTATTCTTGGGATGGACTGGCTCTCTAAACACAAGGCTCAGCTTGATTGTGCGGCCAAGCAGATTCAACTGACTCATTCGTCTGAGGACGTAATTGTCTTTGCTGCTCGGGATAATACCATCCGGTTGTTTTCTCTCAATGAGAAGGGTGAATTGGATGCTATTTCGCAGATTCCGGTTGTTTGTGAGTATCAAGACGTCTTCCCAGAAGAACTTCCAGGGATGCCTCCGCACCGGCCGGTTGAATTTGTTATTGAACTTGAGCCCGGCACGGAACCTGTGTGCAAACGTCCCTACAAGCTCGGCCCCGAAGAGTTGAAGGAGTTGAAGAAACAACTCGATGCGCAAGAAAGAATGGGTCTCATTCGGCCTAGTACTTCTCCGTGGGGTTGTGGTGTTCTTTTTGTGAAGAAGAAGGATGGAACGGACCGACTTTGTGTTGATTACCGTCCATTGAACAAGAAGACCATCAAGAACAAATACCCACTTCCCAACATCAATGAGCTGTTCGAACAACTCAAGGGTGCCCAAGTATTCTCCAAGCTTGATCTTCGTATGGGTTATCATCAAATTCGCATTCGTGAGCAAGATATTCCCAAGACGGCATTCAGAACAAGCTATGGGTCATATGAATACACTGTCATGTCTTTTGGCCTCGCCAACGCTCCTCCGACGTTCTCTCGCATGATGAACTTCATCTTCAACCCCTACACCAATGACTTTGTTTTGGTCTATCTCGACGACATTCTGGTTTTCTCGAAGAACAAGGAAGATCATGCCAAGCACTTGCGTTTGGTTCTTGACAAGCTCAGGGAACATCAGTTCTACGCCAAGTTCTCCAAGTGTGAATTTTGGCTCGATGAGGTTCTTTATCTTGGCCATATCATCTCTGCCAAGGGCATTTCCGTGGATCCTGAGAAGGTGTCTGCAATTGTCAATTGGGAACCTCCTCAGAATGTGAAGCAACTTCGTAGCTTCCTCGGTCTCGCAAGCTACTGCCGAAGATTCGTTGAAAACTTTTCCAAGATCGCGAAGCCTCTCTCAAATCTTCTTGAGAAGCACGTCAAGTACGTTTGGTCTCCGGAGTGTGATATTACTTTCAACGCTGTGAAAGAGAAGTTGATCACTGCTCCAGTTCTGACTCCGCCTGATGAGACCAAGCCGTACGAGGTCTTTTGTGATGCCTCTCTCCAAGGTCTAGGTGTTGTACTGATGCAAGAGAAGAAAGTTGTTGCTTATACCTCTCGCCAGTTGTAGCCTAATGAGAAGAACTACCCCACTCATGATCTCGAGTTGGCGGCAGTTGTGCATGCATTGTTGACTTGGAGACATCTTCTATTGGGAAAGAAAGTGGACATTTTCACTGATCACAAGAGTCTCAAGTACATCTTCACCCAGCCTAATCTCAACCTCAGGCAGACTCAATGGGTCGAAATGATTCAAGAGTACAATCCGAGTATCGAGTATACTCCAGGCAAGGCTAATGTGATTGCTGACGCTTTGAGCAGAAAAGCATATTGCAACACTCTGATTCTCAAGCCTTATCAACCCGAGCTTTGTGAAGCTTTCCGCAAACTTAATCTGCAAATTATTCCTCAAGGTTTCCTCGCCAACCTTCAAGTCTCTCCTACCTTGGAAGACCAGATTCGCCAAGCCCGGCTTCTTGATGCTATGGTGAAAAAGGTGAAGATTGGTATTGCAAAGAGTCAGTCCAAGTACAAGTGCTACCGACTTGATGACAAGGACACTCTCTTCTTCGAGGATCGAATTGTTGTGCCCAAAGGTGAACTTCGTAAAGTGATTATGAACGAGGCTCACAACTCTATCCTCTCCATCCACCATGGGAGCACGAAGATGCATCAGGATCTGAAGCAAACTTATTGGTGGACTCGAATGAAGCGCGAGATCGCTCAATTCATGAATGAATGTGATGTCTGCAGAAGAGTGAAGGCAGAACACCAAAGGCCAGCAGGTCTCCTCCAACCTCTTGCTATTCCAGAATGGTAGTTTGACCACATTGAAATGGACTTCGTGACTAGGTTTCCGCAGTCCAAGCGTGGCAATGATGCTATATTCGTTGTCATCGACAAGCTCACCAAAGTGGCTCACTTTCTGCCTATTAAAGAGTCAATCACTGCAGCTCAATTGGCGGAACTCTATACCTCTCGAATTGTCTCTCTGCACGGTATTCCTCAAGTGATATCTTCAGACCGTGGCAGCATCTTTACCTCCAAGTTTTGGGATTCTTTTCAGAAGCCATGGGCACCAACATCCGCTTCAGCACTGCTTTCCATCCTCAAACAAGCGGTCAAGTCGAGCGTGTCAACCAGATTCTTGAAGATATGCTCAGGGCTTGTGTTATCTCCTTCGGCATGAAGTGGGAGGATTGTCTTCCTTATGCTGAATTCTCATACAACAACAGTTTCCAAGCAAGCTCGGGCAAGGCCCCATTTGAAATTTTGTATGGTAGGAAATGCCGTGCACCTCTCAACTGGTCTGAAACCGGTGAACGTCAGCTGCTGGGTAATGACCTAATCACAGAGGCAGAAGAAATGTGCAAGGTCATTCGTGATAACCTCAAAGCAGCCCAATCCCGCCAGAAGAGCTACTATGATAGTAAGCACCGTGTATTGGCTTTCGAGATCGGAGATCATGTTTACCTCCGCGTCTCTCCTATGAAAGGGACTCGTCGCTTCGGTATCAAAGGGAAGCTTGCCCCCAGATACGTCGGACCTTTCAAGATTGTCAGCAAGAGAGGCGACCTCGCCTATCAACTCGAGCTTCCAGCAAACTTTGCTAATGTTCATGATGTGTTCCATATCTCCCAACTCCGAAAGTGCTTCAAGATGCCTGAACGCACAGTCAACTTCGAGGACATTGAGCTCCAAGAAGATCTCTCCTACCGTGAGCACCCAGTTGCAATCCTTGAAGAGAATGAACGCGGAACTCGCAACAAGTCAATCAAATTTCTCAAAGTCGAGTGGTCACACCATTCCGACCGTGAAGCTACCTGGGAACGCGAGGATCACCTCCGTTCTGAGTACCCGGAGTTCTTTCAGTCCTAGATCTCGGGACGAGATCTTTTCGTAGTGGTGGAGTGTTGTAACGCCCCAGATATAACTTTCCCAATTTGTACTCCTACTCTTGCCGTTTCCGGCATTAAGTTATATTTATTCCTCGGGTTCGGGTCTTTGTCTCCGTGTGTTGTTTTCGTTTTCGTGCATCTCATATCTTGTCATCACGTGCATTGCATTTGCATACATGTTCATCTCATGCATTTGAGCATTTTCTCCGTTGTCCGTTTTGCATTCCGGCGCTTCGTTCTCCTCCGGTGGCCATTTCTAGCTTTCTTTCGTGTGTGGGGATTAAACATTTCCGGATGGGACCGAGACTTGCCATGTGGCCTTGGTTTACTACCGGTAGACCGCCTGTCAAGTTTCGGGTCATTTGGACTTCGTTTGATACTCCAACGGTTAACCGAGGGACCGAAAAGGCCTCGTGTGTGTTGCAGCCCAACGCCCCTCCAATTTGGCCCAAAACCCACCAAACTCTACTCCATCGTCTCGGTCGTTCGATCACGATCGCGTGGGCGAAAACCGCACCTCATTTGGACTCTTCTAGCTCCACTTATGCCTATATATACCCCCTCTATTCGGATCTCTTCTTCCCCCGTCCAAAACCCTAAAAAAACATATCCTTCTCTCCCCGCGCCGGGCCGGACTATCCGCCCGCCGCCGCAACCAACCGCCTCCCGCCACGTGGGCGAGGCCCACATCACCGCCGCAGGCCCATGCGGGGCCCTCCCCCGCCCGCGCCCCGCGCCTCCTCCCCGCCGCCCGGCTCGCCTGCGCCTGCCACGCCGGCCGCCGCGTCCCTCGCCGGCGACGGCGACCGCCCGCGCCGCTCCGGCGGGCCGCCGCCGCCATCCGCCCCGCCGGCGCCGCCGCACCTCGCCGCGGCCACCACCGCCGACGCCGCCCCGTCCTCCTCCGGCCCCGGCGACCTCCCCCGCTTCCTCTCCGACGCCGGCGAGCTCCATGTCCGGCCGTGAACAGTAACTCCGGTGGCCTCGATCCGCGTGCCCGATCTGGATCTGGATCTGGAGATATTTCGGATGACTTTTATCCCCGGAACCCTAATTTTTATGCCATGTTTGACTGCTTATATCTCCGCATCCGTAGCTCCTTTTTGGTCATATGATATATCAAAATCTTCGTCTCAACGAGTACATCATTTCATTCCATTGCATCATTTGCATTTGAGTTCATATTGATGCCCAAAATGCTGTTAGAAGGAGGCATCGTGAGTTAAATTGCAGATTCGTTAGCTCATCATTGACTTTTGTCATTTTTGCCATGATTATTGTGTGCATGATATGCCTGTGCCCCTTTGGGATGAATTGTTAAGCATTTTGTCTTCTTTCCAGAGGTGCCACCCATGCATTTTTAGGATGTGTGTGGTGTCTTGTGCAAGCTTGCAAAGAGGGGTACCTGAGATTGCTGATTTCAGGGACTTTGTGAATTTCACTAAGTCTGGGATGTTTTAGTTCATGATGCCATATGTCCAGCTTGTTTCCTAGTGATCCGTGCCTCTTTTGAGGATGATCAGTTAGAGTGATTTGTTATGCTTGTTGTGATTTATCCATCCATGTCTTTACTTGTTATGTTGGAGCACCCTAGGTTGACTCAATCGAGCTCAACGTTTGCATCGTTGTTAATTTGGGCAGATCGTGAACTCTTTTGCGATTTTGCCAATGCCATTGCTAGTGACTCATGCATGCTATGCCTTTGTTATTGTCATGTATAGCTAGAATTTTGTGCCTTCTTTATGGATATATGCTTGCCTTGCCATGACTTGCACCGTAGTGAGTGTATCGAGCTCGTTTACATGCCTCCGCGAGTTATAATTTCAGCATGTCTCAGTTTTCACTAAGTCTGAAAACTGATTGTGTTTCATCTATGTTCGTGTGCTCGTTAGAGTATTTTGTGAACCCTTTTGGCCCCAGGTCATTTTGGGTGTTTTGTTAAGCTTGTTGAGTAGCTCCATGCCATGCTCTTACTTGCCATGTTCAGGTTGTGTTTCATGTTGGTTTGCTGCTCCGAAGAGAGCATCGTGGTCTGAAATTCCAGACTAGTGTTAATTTCGCTAAGTCTGAAATCTGTTTTGCTTATTCAGTTTTGCCATGCTTGTTTGAAACCCTTAATGGATGAATTTGCCTATGTCTCAGTCCTAGTGATTTGTTAAGCATCTTGTGTACATCCCTGCCATGCATTTTGTGTTCATGATTGGTGGCTGTAGCATGTTCATTTCGTTGCATTTAGGTGCCTACTTGCTGTAAATCGCAGATCGGTTCGTTTCGTAAAACGCTTGCCATTTCCAAACCGTAGCTCCGATTCCTATGATCTTTAAATCGTTTTCAGGGGATTTCTTCCCCTCTATCCAGTGGCACACTTGGTTTTCCAAGTTGAGGCCAGGTTCATGCATTTCCTATGACGTCTTGCATTTTGCATCCCGCATCGCATCCCGCATAGCATACCATCTTTGAATATTATTGCTTGCCCTTGCACGTGGTTGATTGTATCCTTGTTGCTTGTTTGTGTTGTTGGGTAGAGCCGGGAGACGAGTTCGCTAACGAGGAGCCCGTTGAGTTTGCTTTTGAGGATCCAGTCAACTCTGACAACTGTGCAGGCAAGATGATCATACCCTCGAAATCACTACTATCTTTGCTATGCTAGTTTGCTCGCTCTTTTGCTTTGCCAATGCTACGATGCCTACCACTTGCTTGTCAGCCTCCCAATTGCCATGATTGAGCCTCTAACCCACCTTTGTCCTAGCAAACCGTTGATTGGCTATGTTACCGCTTTGCTCAGCCCCTTCTTATAGCGTTGCTAGTTGCAGGTGAAGATTGGAGCCGTTCCTTGTTGGAACATTTATTTACTTGTTGGGATACCATTATATTGCTATGTTATCTTAATTCATCTATATACTTGGTAAGGGGTGGAAGGCTCGGCCTCTCGCCTAGTGTTTTGTTCCACTCTTGCCGCCCTAGTTTCCGCCATATCGGTGTTATGTTCCCGGATTGTTGCGTCCCTTACGCGGTTGGGCTATTATGGGAACCCCTTGATAGTTCGCCTTGATTAAAGCTTTTCCAGCAATGCCCAACATTGGTTTTACCATTTGCCACCTAGCCCCTTTTTCCCATGGGTTTCCGGAGCCCGAGGGTCATCTTATTTTAACCCCCCCGGGCCAGTGCTCCTCTGAGTGTTGGTCCAACTGTCAGCTGCCGGTGGCCACCAGGGGCACCTCTGGGCTGGCCTACCCGTACCTAAGACAATCTGAATGTGCCCTGAGAAAGAGATATGTGCAGCTCCTATCGGGATTTGTCGGCACATTCGGGCGGTGTTGCTGGACTTGTTTTAACCTATCGAATCATCTTGTTGTACCGAGATACCGAGTCTGATCGGTGTGTCTTGGGTGGAGGTCTATTCCTTCGTTGACCGTGAGAGCTTGCTATGGGCTAAGTTGGGACCCCCCCTGCAGGGATTGATCTTTCGGAAGCCGTGCCCGCGGTTGTGGGCAGATGGGAATTTGTTAATGTCCGGTTGTAGATAACTTGAACCTTAATTAATTAAAATGAATCAATTGAGTGTGTTGCCGTGATGGCCTCTTCTCGGCGGAGTCCGGGAAGCGGACACGGTGTTGGAGTTATGTTTGCGCAGGTTGCTCTCTAGTTTCGCGCTCGTGCTTTGCCTCCTCTTCTCGCTCTCTTTTGCGAATAAGTTAGCCACCATATATGCTAGTCGCTTGCTGCAGCTCCACTTATACATTACCCCTTTTCCTACCTATTAAGCTTAAATAGTCTTGATCGCGAGGGTGCGAGATTGCTGAGTCCCTGTGGCTCACAGATTATTATTACACCAGATGCAGGGACAGATGATACAGCTCCAGATGGCGCGCTCGAGCTCAAGTGGGAGTACGATGAGGACTCTCAGCGTTACTATGTGTCTTTTCCTAATGATCAGTAGTGGTGCCTATTCGGGGTAGATTCAGGGCCTTGTCGCATGTTGGGGGTCTTTTCTATTTTGGCGCCGTAGTCGGGCCATGAGTGATTTGTATGATGGATGTTATTTATGTACTTTGATGTGACGTGGCGAGTGTAAGCCAACTATGTTCTTCCCCTTTATATTATTTATGTACATGGGATGTGTGATGATTTCCCGACTTGCGACATTGCTTTCAATGCGGCTATGCCTCTAAGTCGTGCCTCGACACGTGGGAGATATAGCCGCATCGAGGGCGTTACAGCTTACATGCCCCGCTCTCGTCCGTCTTGCCCTAGATCCCCTTTATCGCTTTCCTCCTTCTTGCTCCTGAAATCGTCCAGATCTGTCTCAATCCTTCGCATCCGGCACGCCATGGAGCCTCGCAAGTCCCCGGCTGATGCTTGGTACTCGTCGGCCCTGGATTCCCCGAATTTGTCGGAGAAGAACCTCGCCCTCGCGCGCCTGATGACGATGGCGTAGGGCAGCGACGGAGCGACTGTGCTTAAGGTTGGCTCCGATCAGCCTGAGGGCAAGGGGAGCACCTTCTACTCATTCTTCGTGAGCGCCATTGTCGCTGGTTTGGTGCCTCCTTTCTCTGAGTTCTTCCATGCCGTTCTCCAGCAATATAACCTGCAGGCTATCCATCTCCACCCCAACTCTGTCCTTCTCCTGGCGATTTTCGCCTACTATTGTGAGGCTCATGTTGGTGTGAAGCCCTCGGTGGCCTTGCTACGCCACTTTTTCTCCCTCCGGGTTTTTGGTGCTCAGGTCTCTGCATGCGCGAGCTTCATTGCCTATTCCAGCTCCAACGCCATCTCGAAGCCTGGGAAGAGGATTGAAGGCTACCGGAGCAAGTGGGTCATGATGGATGTTGGGCGCCTCCACCCTCGTCTGGTATTTCCCACGGGGCAACCTAAGTCCGTTGACGCATGGTCCCGTGCGGAGCTCGTCGACCCTCACGTGAAGGCGGTGTTGAGGAGGATGAACGTGGACCTGAGACCAAGCAACTCGGAGGCGGCGAAGCTGACCGGGGCCATGCTCCTGAGGGAGTTCTTGGAGCACTGGGTGGCTCCGCTCTAGGAGCACCCGCTCCCACTGTGGGGACTTGGAGGAGCAGACGCCACCCTATGCCTGAGCTACGAGGCCCTGATCGACGAGGATCTGGATGCGGCCCTCCATTCCTTGGTTGGGTGAGACGTGGCGAGCCCGGTGGGCGCCCCCGTCCCCCTGTTCCTTCGTGACGACTGGGAGCTGGTGGTGAACGCCATGCCCACCTTCAACGGTGAGGGGCTGGTGCCTGCGGCAGCTCCCGAAGATCTGGCGGTCTTGGCGACGGTGAACTTGTCCTCCGGCAGCTCCAGCGAGGAAGAGGAGGGAGAAGAGGCGGAGGAGGAAGCGTCCAACCCGGAGGAGACTGGCGAGGATTGGGAGGAGTCCATCCCTCGGCGCAGGTCCCAGGCCCTCCTCTCCATGTCGGACGATGATGAGGCCGACGCCAGGCGAGGAAAGGAGGGGTCTTCCTCGGTCACGAGGAAGGGCAGGTCGAGCCTGGTTCCCCCAGGGTCTGCTCTAGTCCCTGGGGGGTCCAAGGCCAGCTCCATCTCTCCTGACACGCCTTCTGCTTTCGGGCCCTCCAAGGCTGACCCCCGCTGCAGGCTCTCGGGCGTCAAGTATGGCCGGAAGTTGCTTGATTCCACGGACGACGTCCAGTAAGTGCTCGATTCATGCTCTGCTTGGTTTCTGCCACTGAGGCTTGATGTTTGCGCTCTTTTACCAGGCCGGCACCTACGGCCAAGAGGTTGAAGGAGGCCTCTGCGGCCCTGCTTGGGGCGAATCCGTCTGCCGGGGGGACGCCTTCGGCTGTTGGGGGAGAGGACGGCGAGGCCCGCGCCTCTCCGACCCAACCGCGCTCGCGAGGCCAACTGGGGCACCCCAGCAAGGAGTCAGCCCCTGTGGCCCCACTGGACCTGGAGTCGACTGTGCCCGATGCTGCGGCCGTGGCGGCCAAGGCTCAGGAGGTCCCTTCCTGCCAAGCCGTGGCCACGCTGCCAGCTTCTCCGCCTGCTCCACAGGTTCTTGTCTCTTCTGCTCCCTCTGCCGCTGTCCTGGACCAGGTTGCCAATGAGCTGAGCCAACTGCAGGAGGATCTCCTGAGCGCGGACCCCCGTCTGGTGGCCGGGTGCCTGGAGTTGGCTTCTGGCTGGGCTAGTTCTGCTGCCTCTGTCCGAGCGGTGTTGAGCTAGGCCGTGTCGTCCTCTGACGAGGAGAGGCGGGCCGCCAACCAAGCCAAGGCCGCTCGCGATGCTGCCCTGGGGGACGTCGCAAATGCCCAGGGCCGCTGCAAGACGCTTGAGGCCAAGCTGTAGGGCCTGCGCGACGAGTTCGCCAAGGAGGTGCGCAGCCGCCGGGAGAAGGAGAAGGAGATGAAGGCTAGGGAGGCCGCCGCCAAGGACCGGGACGCCAAGCTTGATGTCCGCCACAGCCGACTGGAGACGCTGGAGCGGTCGCTGAAGGCAGAGAGGACCGAGCTGGACGCCAAGGCAAAGGTCCTGACGGAGGACCGGGCGGCCTTCGCGGAGCTGGAGAAGAAGGCTCGAGGCATACTGAAGACGTTGTATGAGAGCGGCCTGGAGGAGCCGTTGGCTGGTGCAGAGGACGACCCTGCCAAGCTGCTCCCCTTCCTGGTTGATGCGCTTGAGGACTTCGCAGACGGCCTTGGCCCCACGGTCGAGGCCGAGGCGCGTGCCCTTTCTTCTGCGGCGCTGATGCGTGTCCTCAACCATGTCTACCTGCGCGACCCCAACATCGACTTCGACAGCCTGCTGGAGCCCGTGAGCGGCGACCGTGCCGCTGCCGCTGCTGAGGCCATGAGGGGCCGAGCCGAGGTTTTGTTGGGGAAGTTCCGCTCCCCCAGTGTCCTGCCCGGGCGCGGTGCCGCCGGCCTTGCGACCTCGGGAGGCGAAACTCCACCACCGGTGACGACGTTACTGAGGAGTGATTCCTTCGCGACTTCCATCCTGTTTTATTCCTGCACATGCACCATGCCTCGCGGAGGCGTTAAAACTTGTGTTTGGCATTGTGGAACAATCTTATGGCTTGTAATATTTGCTTTGAATTTCCCGAAATTTGCATTTTCCTCTCCTACTTGTTTACGCTCTACGTCGGCAGGGCCCGACCCCGCGCGTACCTCACCCAGCGTTAACCCCGACCGGAAACCAAGGACAGGACTAAGGAGTGAGGGGCTACGTGGCAAGTTAGGCTCCTGAGTCGCGATGCTCAGGAGTCCTCCTTGACGCGCGAGCAACAAGTAGGAAAGGGGGGAGCGAGGAGTGGATTGATCGTTCTACGTCGGCAGGGCCCGGCCCCATGCGTACCTCACCCAGCGTTAGCCCCGACCGGAAACCAAGGACGGGACTAAGGAGTGAGGGGCTACATGGCAAGTTAGGCTCCTGAGTCGCGATGCTGAGGAGTCCCCCTAGACGCTCAAACGGGTTTCGTACCTTGGCTCCGCTTGGGGAGTGGCGCGCGACGACCATGTCCAAGGGACCTAGCTGGGTGGCGTGCGCTCGGGCGAGGCCCGGGTGTAGCCCCCGTGTCCAGCCCCCTCATTCGGCACTCCCGAGGGGAGGCGTTGCGATGGTGCCGGACACTAAGCTCTGGGCTCCCTGAGGTTGGTACGGCCATGGGCCGCCCTCAGTTGTTTATCACCAGCGTGGAGCATAGCGCTTCCGTATGTGTACGGGCATATCCGCTCCTCGGCAGTGTCGTCAGCCAGCGTGGAGCATGGTGCTTCCACTGGTGCGTGGGAGGGGGCTCCCCTCCGGGAGGAGCCCCCGGGGCGTGTACAGCCCCGCCCTGACACGTGGTCGGCACGGTAGGGCTAGGAGAGGTGTATCTGGGCACCCGTGAGCCAGCGCGGGACTCACGAGCCCCTACCTCGAGGCGGGTTGCGCCTGGCTCTGGGCCTTTATCAATTGGTGTGTTCCTGCAGGGTTGTTAGAATGCAAATGCTCTACGTCCTCAGGTCCCGGCCCCCGAGCAAGCTCAGCCGCCGCTGGTATGACAGGTCGCGATGCCGTGGGTCAAGGCCAGGGGGTGAGGGCTGGAGAGCCAGTAAGAGCCCATGAGTCGCGATGCTCAGGAGCCCTCCTTTTAACGTGCAAGCGCTTTGCACGATGACAAGCAGTAGGTGATAATTATGGGAATCAGATTAAGTGTGAAACAACAACTTCATCCTAGGATAAACGCTGGAAAAGCAACTGCCGCTGGGTCGGGCCTGAGCGGCGTGGGGATGATGCAGCCCGAGGAGCGCCCCCAACAAGGTAAATAAAGAGCATAAACGAAATGGATACATGCCGCGGGGACGGACCCACGCGGCCTGGGAATGGTGCAGCTTGTGGGCGCTCCCAGCTGAAAATAGAACTCTGAAAGATGTCACCTGGTGCTGTTGAAGATGAAGTGATGCTGAGGAAGTGAGCGATGCGCCGAAGATGTCGGCCCTCATGAGCCCCCAGGCCCAGGGGCCTCGGGAGGCTCTGGTGGCACGTGCAGGTCTTCGGGGACCGTCGCCACCTCCACCAGGACCGCATGATGCCTGACCTCCTGAGCCTCCAGAATGCTCCTCAACAGGCGCTGATGTGTGGCGACCGCACTCGGCAGGCTGAAGGGCATGTGAACGTAGCTGTGGGGTGGTCCCACGCAGCGCCCCACGGCCGAAGGCCATAGGCGCTCCTGGGACGCAACTCGGTTGAGCCCTGGTACATCGACGCAGACGCGCAGTCCTCCATCCTTGCCTGGATGTGGGGCCACGGCAGGCAAGCGGCGGCTGTCGCGCATGACTCTGGACTCTTGTAGTTCTTGGGTGTACCTTGCGATGAACTCCTGAGGGTTTTGTCTCCTTTGACTTGTACCTTTCTAAGGGAAGCGTGCCTGAAAGCACCCCTCCAAGTGGTTCCCGAGCGCCTCCCCCGCGACCTTGGCAAGGTCGGTGGCTCTCCAAGAGAGAGCCCCCGAGCCCTGCCTAAGGAGGGCACCGGGCACGCCTTCCTAGGTGCGAGAGGGCGGCGCTCCCTGATCGGGCGCGATGTAACACCCCAGATGTAATTTACCTTATATGTATCCCAACTCTTGACGTTTCCGGCGCTAAATTATTTTATTTCGCCGGGTTCAGGTTTTTGTCTCCGTGTGTTGTTGCCTTTGTCATGCATCTCATATCATGTCATCATGTGCATTGCATTTGCATACGTGTTCGTCTCATGCATCCGAGCATTTTCCCCGTTGTCCGTTTTGCATTCCGGCGCTCCTATCTCCTCCGGTGCCCCTTTCTACCTATTTTCGTGTGTGGGGGTTAAACATTTCCGGATTGGACCGAGACTTGTCAAGCGGCCTTGGTTTACTACCGGTAGACCGCCTGTCAAGTTTCATACCATTTGGACTTCGTTTGATACTCCAACGGTTAACCGAGGGACCGAGAAGGCCTCGTTTGAGTTGCAGCCCAACATCCTTCAAATTTGGCCCAAAACCCACCTAAACCCTCTCCATCATCTAGAGCGTTCGATCACGATCGCATGGCCGAAAACCGCACTCCATTTGGAGCTTCCTAGCTCCCTCTATGCCTATATATAGACCCCTCATTCCAAATCCGGGTCTCTTCTTCCCCAAACCCTAAAAATCCGCTCCGCCGCCGGCCGGACATGTCCGACGTCCGCCGGACGAACCGCGCCGCCGCCCCGCACCAATAGGCGGGCACCACGTGTCCCCGCCGATCCTCTCTCTCCTCTGGCCTGGAGTGCACGGATCGGGCCCTCCCGGCCCGCGCGCCGCCGCCGCCCAGTTCCTCCCTACGCGCCGCCAGGCAACCGCCCGCGCCGCCCACCGGCGTTCACCGCCGCCGCGCCTGACCCTCGCCGCGCCGCCGTCTTTGCCCCGCACGCCGGCTGCCGACCATCGCCGCCCGGCCGCACCTCGCCGCCCCACCGCAGCAACCTCGCCGCCCGGCGCCGGCGAGCTCCTCCAGCGTCCCCTGGAGGTCCGGCTACCGTCTCCTCCGTCCCTGTCAAGTCCGGCGACGATTCCGGTGAACAGGTCCCGGCGAACCTTGCTTTCCGTGCCCCTGCTACAGTAACTCCGGCCGGATCTCAGATCTGGAAATTCCTAGCGGTTGACTTCTTCCCTGAAATCCCTAATTATTTTGCAAACTTTGGCATGTCGTATCTCCGCATTCATAGCTCTGATTTGCGCGTGTAGCATATCAAAATGTTCGTCTCAGAGAGTACATCATTTCATCTCATTGTATCATTTTCATTCGAGCTCGTCTCGATGCCCGAAATGCTGTTGGAAGAGGTCCATGTGATATAATTGTCAGAACTGTTGCATCAAATAGCTATTTGTCATTTTTGCCATGATTAATGCGTGCATGATATGCTCCTGAGCTCTACATGAGTTTTGTTATATGCCATGCCATCTTTACAGTGGTGCTTACCATGTATTTTTGTGATATGTGTGGTGACTAGCATAAGCTTGAAAGTACCGTATTCGGTAATGCTGATTTCAGGGACTTAGAATTTCTCTAAGTCCTTGTCCTGATTTTGTCGGTATGCCATATGTTCATGTTGTTTCCTAGTGATCCGTGCCTCTTTTGAGGATGATCAGTAAGGATGATTTGTTAACATTGTGGTGCTCTTTCCATCCATGTCCTTGTTTGCATTTATGGAGCACCCTAGCTTGAGTCAATCGAGCTCTACTTTTGCTATTTCGTGAATCCTGGCGGATTGTTGACTTGTTAGAGATTTTGCCAAGGTTGTTGCTATTGATCCATGCATGATATGTTGTTGTTATTGCCATGTCTAGCTTCTATGCCATGTATTCTTGATGGGTGTATGCTTAGTTTGTCATTCCATGCTCTGTAGTGAGTGCATCGAGCTCGTAAACATGCCTACTCGTTAACAGATTTGCATGCTCCAGTTTTTCACTAAGTCTGTAATCTGATTATGTTTTTGCCATGTTCACATGCTTGCAATTGTATTTTCTGATCCCTTTTGGCTCAAGGTCAGTAAGGTACTTTTGTTAAGTGCTTTGAGTAGCTTCATGCCATGCCTTGCTTTGCCATGTTAAGTTCCTGTAGCATGTAGTTTTCATGCTCCAAAGTGTGCTTCCTGATGATAAATTCCAGACTTGTGTTAATTTCACTAAGACCGAAATCTGTTATCATTTGCATTTTTGCCATGCTTGTTTGAACCTGTTAATGAATGAATTAGCCATAGCTCAGTGTTCATCTTTTGTCAAGCATCATGAGTGGATCCCTGCCATGTATTTTGTTGTCATGTTTGAGTGTTGTGGCATATTTATCTTGATGAATTTAGTTGGTCACTTGCTGATTATCGCAGACCGGTGCCATATTTGTTTTGCTTGCCATTTCCAAACCGTGCATCCGATTCCGGTGATCTTTATATCGATTTCAACCGAAATCACCTCACCTTTCCAGTGGCACTCTTGGATTTCCATGTTGAGGCCAGGTTCAATCATTCCTTGTCAAATCTTGCATATGCATCACATATCGCATCCCGCATAGCATACCATGTTTGCATCATGTTGTTCGAGCATTGCACGTGGTTGATTGTGTTCCTTTTGCTTGTTTGTCTTGTTTGGGTAGAGCCGGGAGACGAGATTCCTAACGAGGAGACCGTTGAGTTTGCTTACGAGGATCAAGTCAACTCTGACAACTTTGCGGGCAAGATGATCATACCCTCGAAATCACTTCTATCTTTGCTTGCTAGATGCTCGCTCTTTTGCTATGCCTATGCTACGATACCCACCACTCGCTTATCATGCCTCCAAAATTGTCATGTCAAACATCTAACCCACCATGTCCTAGCAAACCGTTGATTGGCTATGTTACCGCTTTGCTCAGCCCCTCTTATAGTGTTGCTAGTTGGAGGTGAAGATTGGAGATCGTTACTTGTTAGAACATTGTTTATTGTTGGGATATCACCATATTATCTTGTTATCTTAATGCACCTATATACTTGATAAAGGGTGGAAGGCTCGGCCTTTTGCCTAGTGTTTTGTTCCACTCTTGCCGCCCTAGTTTCTGTCATATCGGTGTTATGTTCCCGGATTTTGCGTTCCTTATGCGGTTGGGTTATAATGGGGACCCCTTGACAGTTCGCCTTGAATAAAACTCCTCCGGCAATGCCCAACCTTGGTTTTTACCATTTGCCACCTAGCCTCTTTTCCCTTGGGTTTCTGGAGCCCGAGAGTCATCTTTATTCAACCCCCCCCCCCGGGCCAGTGCTCCTCTGAGTGTTGGTCCAAACTAGAGCCCCTTGCAGCGCCACCTCGGGGAAACTTGAGGGCTGGTTTAAGTTGTACGGATTGCTTATCCGAGTGTGCCCTGAGAACGAGATATGTGCAGCTCCTATCGGGATTTGTCAGCACATTCGGGCGGTGTTGCTGGACTTGTTTTATCATTGTCAGGGATGTCTTGTAAAACCGGGATGCCGAGTCTGATTGGAATGTCTCGGTAGAAGGAATATCCTTCGTTGACCGTGAGAGCTTGTGATGGGCTAAGTTGGGACTCCCCTGCAGGGACTTGAACTTTCGAAAGTCGTGCCCACGGTTATGGGCCGATGAGAATTTGTTAATGTCCGCTTGTAGATAACATGAAACTTAACTTAATTAAAATGAATCAACCGCATGTGTAATCGTGATGGTCTCTTCTCGGCGGAGTCCGGGAAGTGAACACGGTGTTGGAGTAATGCTTGACGTAGGTTGTTCTAGGATCACTTCTTGATCATAATTCTTCATTCGTGCTTTGCCTTCTCTTCTCGCTCTCTTTTGCGAACAGGATAGCCACCATATATGCTAGTCGCTTGCTGCAGCTCCACATATTACCTTGCCTTACCTATAAGCTTAAATAGTCTTGATCGCGAGGGTGCGAGATTGCTGAGTCCCCGTGACTCGCAGATTACTTCCAAACCAAATGCAGGGACCGATGATACCGTTCCATATGATGCGCTTGAGCTCAAGTGGGAGTTCGACGAAGACTCTCGCCGTTACTATGTGTCTTTCCCAAATGATCAGTAGTGGTGCCCAGTTGGGGCGATCGGGGACCGTGTCGCATGTTGGGGTTGATCTTTTATTTTGGTACCGTAGTCGGACCATGAGTGTATTGGATGATTGTAATGTTATTCATGTATTTGTGTGACGTGGCGAGTGTAAGCCAACTATGTATCCTTTCCCCTTTTATATATTTACATGGGTTTTTGTGAAGATTACCTTACTTGCAACATTGCTTTCAATGCGGTTATGCCTCTAAGTCGTGCTTCGACACGTAGGAGATATAGCCGCATCGAGGGCGTTACAAGTTGGTAATCAGGCCTTCCCCGACCTTAGGAGCCCCCCTACTTGATCGAATTGTTGGCGTTGTTGAGTCTAGACAAATGTTTTGAGTCATTTAGGAATTATATATCGAAGAGTTAGGAATTCTTTTTACTCCCCAGTCCCTTCATCGCTCTGGTAAGGCATCCTGACGTAGAGTTTTGTCTCTTCTCTTCTCAAATTTCACTAAAAAAATTAGGATCACGCGGGTATCTTGGAATCGTTCTGATCGATTTGTGACGAGAACATTGTTCTTGGTGCCTTCTGTCATTTAGGGGTTGTGGCAGTGTCCTGGGGAGTTGAGCTCCAAGGTGTTGTCGTCACAATTTTATCGTTGAGATTCTAGAATACCTGAGTTTCGCCGACATCGAAAATCTCTTTTATGCAGTTGTTGGTGAGATAACCTCGACGCCACCCAGTACTGGGGCGGGAGTTCGGGAGTATTGCCATAACTTGTATAACGGATGCTTTTCGAAGGTTGAGGTAGATGATTTCCAAAGTTTTTCTCGGTTATGTGTTGAAGGATGGATACAGCTGGATGTAGGATTTGCTAGATTTGGGTGAGATATTATGCTTCCCCTGTATCCCCAATACCTGATTGCATAACCGGAAAGGTTTGGGAGTTTCATAGGTGGGAATTCTTGTAGCTCTAGTTCTTCTTCCACGGATATTTGGTTTGAGATTGGGTGATCCTTACCGAGTATTCATTCTTGTTCCGTACCTTGTTGTTTTTTTTCTACTACCTCAATTCTAAGTGGCTTCTCAATTTATGGATATGTGACCATTTTGATTGGAATGCATTCGTTCATTTTTTTCGGATGTGAAGACTATATGTTGCAATTTCAACCCGTTTGATTCAGCTTCAATATTTGTTTGTCAATGTGCTGATGGATGTCAACCTATTCAGGATGGCTCCTCCAACGCGCACGACTCCGAATCCTGATCCGCCACCACCACCTCCACCTCCGGAGGCATGGCAAGCTGTGATGGCCGCTACCAATGCAAACACGCAGCTGATCATGCAACTTCTTCAAGAGTGCAACCAAGGGAACCAGTGCCAAGGCAATAATCAGAATCACTTTGCTACACTCAACCAGTTCCTTGCTAACCAGCCAAAGACCTTCAGCAATTGTGTTGAGGCAACAGACGCTGATGATTGGCTCGTGGACATATGCAAGCATTTCGAGTGCAGTAACGTCAGGCCTGAGGACTTTGTCAAGTTCGCCTCCTTCCAACTCAAAGACCAAGCTGCAGAATGGTTTCAGCAGTACAAAGATTCCAGAGGAGGCCGTGTGATTACCTGGGATGAATTCTGTCAAGACTTCAAAGCTCATCATATTCCTCAGAGCATGGTTGAAAGCAAGCGTTAGGAATTCTGCAACCTGAAGCAAGGCTCTATGGCTGTCTACGAGTACAAGATGATGTTTCAGAAGCTCACCCGCTTTGCTAAGCAGGATGTCCCTAACGAGAAGAGCATGATATACCAGTTCAGGGGTGGTCTCAGAGAAGAAATCCAGCTAGCTCTCGTTCTCTTTGAGCCCAAGAGGTACGATGAGTTTTACAACATGGCAATGAAGCAAGAGACTGCTCAACTGAAGTGCGATGCTTCCAAGAAGCGAGTCAGAGATGCTACTCCTTCTTCCTCAACTCAAGTGGCTAAGCAGCAGAAGTATTGGCTTCCTCCTCCTCCATTCCGTCAGCCTTATCAGCAGAAGAGCAAAGGTGGCAGTGGATCTTCCCACCCACCCAACCCTGGCTTTCAGAACAAGACTTCGTCTCAAGCTCCAAGATCGAGTGCTCCGTATCACCGTCCACTTTCAGAGGTCACGTGCAACAAGTGCCAACAAAAGGGTCACTATGCCAACAAATGCTTCAATCAGAGGCGTCTCCCTCCTCCTCCTCCTGTGAGATCGACAAGTACAGCTGTGGTCAAGCATAACCCCAAGTACGCCAAGGTTAACATGGTGAATGCAGCTCAGGCAGAGGACTCGTCAGATGTCATCATGGGTAACCTTCCTGTTAACGATATTCCTGCAAAAGTTCTTTTTGACACTGGTGCATCGCATTGTTTCATCTCGAGACCTTTTGCATCTAAGCATGATTTTGTTACTCAAGTGTTGCCAAAACCGTTGGCTATTGTCTCTCTGGCCCGTGAAATGACATCTCGAGTATGCGTTCCAGATGTTTCAATCACATTGGGTGACTATAAGTTCTTGTCTTCTCCAAATGTTCTTGGTGACTCGGATATTGATCTTATTCTCGGAATGGATTGGCTTTCTAAGCACAAGGCTCATCTTGATTGTGCTGCCAGGCAGATTCAATTGACTCATTCGTCTGAGGATGTAATTGTCTTTGCCGCTCGTGATGATACCATCCATCTGTTTTCTCTCAATGAGAAGGGTGAACTGGATGCCATCTCTCAAATTCCAGTCGTTTGCGAATATCAAGACATCTTTCCAAAAGAGCTTCCAGGAATGCCTCCGCACCGTCCAGTTGAATTCGTCATCGATCTTGAGCCTGGCACGGAACCTGTTTGCAAATGTCCTTACAAGCTTGGACCTGAAGAGTTGAAGGAGCTGAAGAAGCAACTCGATATTCAAGAGCGAATGGGTCTCATCCGACCTAGTTCTTCTCCGTGGGGTTGTGGAGTTCTTTTTGTGAAGAAGAAGGATGGAACGGACCGACTTTGTGTTGACTACCGTCCATTGAACAAGAAGACTATAAAGAACAAGTACCCACTTCCCAACATCAACGAGCTGTTTGAACAACTCAAAGCTGCTCAAGTATTCTCCAAGCTTGATCTCCGTATGGGCTATCACCAGATTCGAATCCGTGAGCAAGATATCCCCAAGACGGCTTTCAGAACAAGCTATGGTTCATATGAATACACTGTCATGTCTTTTGGCCTCGCCAACGCTCCTCCGACTTTCTCTCGCATGATGAACTTCATCTTCAATGCCTACACAAATGACTTCGTCTTGGTCTACCTCGATGACATTTTGGTCTTTTCCAAGAACAAGGAAGATCATGCCAAGCACTTGCGTTTGGTGCTTGATAAGCTCAGAGAACATCAGTTCTATGCCAAGTTCTCAAAGTGCGAGTTTTGGCTCGATGAGGTTCTCTATCTTGGGCATATCATCTCTGCCAAGGGCATAGCGGTGAATCCTGAGAAGGTGTCTGCAATTGTGAATTGGGAACCACCTCAGAACATGAAGCAACTTCACAGCTTCCTTGGTCTCGCAAGCTACTGTCGAAGGTTCGTTGAGAACTTCTCAAAGATCGCGAAGCCGCTTTCCAACCTTCTCCAGAAGCACGTCAAGTACGTTTAGTCTTCGGAATGTGACATCGCTTTCAACACCCTGAAAGAGAAATTAGTCACTGCTCCAGTTCTGACTCCTCCTGATGAATCCAAACCGTTCGAGGTCTTCTGCGATGCCTCTCTTCAAGGTCTTGGTGCAGTGTTGATGCAAGAGAAGAAAGTTGTGGCTTATACCTCTCGCCAGTTGAAGCCCAACGAGAAGAACTACCCCACTCATGACCTCGAGTTGGCGGCAGTTGTGCATGCTCTTTTGACTTGGAGACATCTCTTATTGGGAAGAAAAGTGGACATCTTCACTGACCACAAGAGTCTCAAGTACATCTTCACCCAGCCTAATCTCAACCTCAGGCGGACTCGCTGGGTCGAAATGATTCATGAGTATAATCCGAGCATCAAATATACTCCAGGCAAGGCTAATGTGATTGCTGACGCTTTGAGCAGGAAGGCTTACTGCAACAGTCTGATTCTCAAGCCCTACCAACCTGAGCTTTGTGAAGCTTTCCGCAAACTCAATCTGCAAGTTGTTCCTCAAGGTTTCCTCGCCAACCTTCAAGTCTCTCCTACTTTGGAGAAATCAGATTCGTGAGGCTCAACTTCTTGATGCTATGGTGAAGAAGGTGAAGATTGGGATTGCCAAGAGTCAACCCAAGTACAAGTGTTATCGCCTTGATGACAAGGATACTCTCTTCTTCGAGGATCGCATTATTGTGCCTAAAGGTGACCTTCGTAAAGTCATTATGAACGAGGCTCACAATTCACTCCTCTCTATCCACCCTGGGAGCACAAAGATGTACCATGACCTCAAGAAGATGTATTGGTGGACTCGTATGAAGCGCGAGATTGCTCAGTTCGTGAATGAATGTGATGTCTGCAGAAGAGTGAAGGCAGAACACCAATGACCAGCTGGTCTCCTCCAACCTCTTACCAATCCAGAATGGAAGTTTAACCACATTGAGATGGACTTCGTGACGGGTTTTCCAAAGTCCAAGCGTGGCAATGATGCTATATTCGTTGTCATCGACAAACTCACTAAAGTGGCTCACTCTCTGCCTATCAAAGAGTCTATCACTGCAGCTCAATTGGCGGAGCTTTATGTCTCTCGGATTGTCTCTCTGCACGGCATTCCACAGTTGATCTCTTCAGACCGTGGCAGCATCTTTACCTCCAAGTTTTGGGATTCTTCTCAGAAGGCCATGGGCACCAACATCCGTTTCAGCATAGCTTTCCATCCTCAAACTAGCGGTCAAGTCGAGCATGTCAATCAGATTCTCGAAGATATGCTCAGGGCTTGTGTTATCTCCTTCGGTATGAAGTGGGAAGATTGTCTTCCATATGCCGAGTTCTCCTACAACAACAGCTTTCAAGCGAGTTCGGGCAAGGCCCCATTTGAAATTCTCTATCGCAGGAAGTGTCGTACTCCTCTTAACTGGTCAGAGACCGGTGAACGTCAACTTCTTGGAAATGACTTGATCACTGAGCCAGAGGAGATGTGCAAAGTCATTCGTGATAACCTCAAAGCAGCGCAATCGTGCTAGAAGAGCTACTATGATAGTAAGCATCATGATTTGGCTTTCGAGATCGGAGACCATGTTTACCTCCGCGTCTCTCCAATGAAAGGTACTCGTCGCTTCGGTATCAAAGGGAAGCTTGCCCCTAGATACGTGGGTCCTTTCAAGATCGTCAGCAAGAGAGGCGATCTCGCCTATCAACTCGAGCTTCCTTCAAACTTTGCAAACATGCACAACGTGTTCCATGTCTCTCAGCTCCGCAAGTGCTTCAAGACCCCTGAACGCACCGTCAACTTCGAAGACATTGATCTCCAAGAAGACCTCTCTTATCGTGAGCACCCAGTTGCTATTCTTGAAGAGACTGAGCGCAAGACTCGCAATAAGTCAATCAAATTCCTCAAAGTCAAGTGGTCACACCATTCCGACCGTGAGGCCACCTGGGAACGCGAGGATCACCTCCGTTCTGAGTACCCGGTGTTTTTCCAGTCCTAGATCTCGGAACGAGATCCTTTCGTAGTGGTGGAGTGTTGTAACACCCCGGATGTAATTTACCTTATATGTATCCCAACTCTTGCCGTTTCCGGCGCTAAATTATTTTATTTCCTCGGGTTCGGGTTTTTGTCTCCGTGTGTTGTTGCCTTTGTCATGCATCTCATATCATGTCATCATGTGCATTGCATTTGCATACGTGTTCGTCTCATGCATCCGAGCATTTTCCCCGTTGTCCGTTTTGCATTCCGGCGCTCCTATCTCCTCCGGTGCCCCTTTCTACCTATTTTTGTGTGTGGGGGTTAAACATTTCCGGATTGGACTGAGACTTGTCAAGCGGCCTTGGTTTACTACCGGTAGACCGCCTGTCAAGTTTCATACCATTTGGACTTCGTTTGATACTCCAACGGTTAACCGAGGGACCGAGAAGGCCTCGTTTGTGTTGCAGCCCAACACCCTTCAAATTTGGCCCAAAACCCACCTAAACCCTCTCCATCATCTAGAGCGTTCGATCACGATCGCATGGCCGAAAACCGCACTCCATTTGGAGCTTCCTAGCTCCCTCTACGCCTATATATAGACCCCTCATTCCAAATCCGGGTCTCTTCTTCCCCAAACCCTAAAAGGAGGGAGGCCTACGTTGCCATGGAGACGGTCTTGATGACCCACAAGTATAGGGGATCTATCGTGGTCCTTTTGATAAGTAAGAGTGTCGAACCCAACGAGGAGCAGAAGGAAATGATAAGCGGTTTTCAGCAAGGTATTCTCTGCAAGTACTGAAATAAGTGGTAACAGATAGTTTTGTGATAAGGTAAATTGTAACGAGCGACAAGTAACAAAAGTAAATAAGGTGCAGCAAGGTGGCCCAATCCTTTTTGTAGCAAAGGACAAGCCGGACAAATTCTTATATAAGGAAAAGAGCTCCCGAGGACACATGGGAATATCGTCAAGCTAGTTTTCATCACGCTCATATGATTCGCGTTCGGTACTTTGATAATTTGATATGTGGGTGGACCGGTGCTTGGGTGCTATTCTTACTTGAACAAGCATCCCACTTATGATTAACCTCTATTGCAAGCATCCGCAACTACAACAAAAGTATTAAGGTAAACCTAACCATAGCATGAAACATATGGATCCAAATCAGCCCCTTACGAAGCAACACATAAACTAGGGTTTAAGCTTCTGTCACTCTAGCAACCCATCATCTACTTATTACTTCCCAATGCCTTCCTCTAGGCCCAAATAATGGTGAAGTGTTATGTAGTCGACGTTCACATAACACCACTAGAGGTTAGACAACATACATCTCATCAAAATATCGAACAAATACCAAATTCACATGACTACTAATAGCAAGACTTCTCCCGTGTCCTCAGGAACAAACGTAACTACTCACAAAGCATATTCATGTTCATAATCAGAGGGGTAATAGTATGCATAAAGGATCTGAACATATGATCTTCCACCAAGTAAACCAACTAGCATCAACTACAAGGAGTAATCAACACTACTAGCAACCTACTAGCACCAATCCCGGACTTAGAGACAAGAATTGGATACAAGAGATGAACTAGGGTTTGGAGATGAGATGGTGCTGGTGAAGATGTTGATGGAGATTGCCTTCTCCCGATGAGAGGAGCGTTGGTGATGACGATGGTGATGATTTCCCCCTCCTGGAGGGAAGTGTCCCCGGCATAACAGCTCTGCCGGAGCCCTAGATTGGTTCCGCCAAGGTTCCGCCTCGTGGCGGCGGAGTCTCGTCCCGAAAGGTTGCTTATGATTTTTTTGCTCATCGAAAGACTTCATATAGGAGAAGATGGGCGTCGGAGAGCCACCAGGGGGCCCACGAGGGTGGGGGCGTGCCCAGGGGGGAGGGGCGCGCCCCCACCCTCGTGAGCAGGGTGTGGGCCCCCTAGCCTTCATCTTTGGCGACGATTTTTCTTTATTTATTTTAAGATATTCCGTGGAGTTTCAAGACTTTTGGAGTTGCGCAGAATAGGTCTCCAATATTTGCTCCTTTTCCAGCCAGAATTCCAGCTGCCGGCATTCCCCCTCTTCATGGTAAACCTTGTAAAATAAGAGAGAATAGCCATAAGTATTGTGACATAACGTGAAATAACAGCCCATAATGCAATAAATATTAACATAAAAGCATGACTCAAAATGGACGTATCAGGTCCTCACGAGGCTGGTCCCTATAGCCTCGCTCGCAAGGCTGGTCCTGCCAGTGGTCCTCGCGAGGGCAGTCACGCCATCCCTGGCGAAGGCCACGGTCTTCCCATCGTCCACCGCCTCTTCCTCCTCCTCGGCCATAGCCCCTGTCGTTGCGCTCTGGGCGTCGGCTGATTCGCCCATCTCGCACAGCTCTGAGCTCTTGACATTCATTGGTGTTGTGGGTGTGGAGGTCATGGTACATGCAATACCGTCCACCCTTAGATGACTCAGGCTGATCCCTGCCTCGCTTGATGTCCAGTTCCGCTGCTAGCACGACAGCCCCCTTGTGCTTCACGTCCTTGGCCTTGAGCTTCTTTTCTTCCGGATCGGCTGCTGGGAGCTCGAGAAGGGAGAGACGCCCTTCCTCAGCCCTCGCTTACTTGGTCGCCAAGTTAAACAACTCCAGGGATGTGCACAGGTCTTCATGGATTGCTAGCTCTTCCTTCATCTTGACATCGCGCACGCCGTCGGAGAAGGCTGAGATGATGGCTTCTTCAGTCACCTTGGGGATCTTGAGGCGAGCGTAGTTGAAGCGCTGGATGTACTTCTGCATGGTTTCTCCTGGCTGTTGCTTGATGCAGCGCAGGTCGCTCACGGCCGGGGGCCGGTCGCGAGTGCCCTGGAAGTTGGCGATGAAGCGGGTGCGCATCTCGCTCCAGGAGGAGATCGTACCGGGCGCCAGGTTCAGGAGCCAGGTGCGGGCGCCGTTCTTGAGCGCCATGGGGAACCAATTTTCCATGACCTTCTCGTCTCCGTTGGCGGCTACGATGCCCAGCTCGTAGAGCTGCAGGAACTCTGTGGTGTCCGTTGTGCCATCGTAGTGGGGAGGGAGGTCAGGCTTGAACTTGCCTGGCCATGTGATGCCGTGCAACTTGGGGGTGAAGGCAAGGCAGCCCGCCGTGGCCACCGGCGCCCTTTGCTGGTACTGGACTCGTTCTTGCGGGTCACCACGCGCTGCCACTAGGAGCAGCGCGGGGTTTTGTCGTGGACGCGCTGGGGCGCGATCTTGGTGCGCTGGCGCTGGGAGCGCGCGAGCACCTTCCCGGGGACGTGGGATCTCCTGGCAGCTCCCTTCTTGCTGCGCAGGCGCCGAACATGGAGGGTCTCGCCCTGGGGATGCGTGCCTTGGAGCCAAGGCACCTTCTTGGGGAGGAGGCGGCGAAGGCGCCTCCTGATCCTCGCCCCCTGCACGGGACGGAGGGCGAGGCAGCGAAAGGGACCACAAGGGGGAGCCCCCTGCGGCACTAACGAGCTCGGTGATGCGGGCGAGCCAGTCCTCGTAGAGGTCGTCGACGAGGCGATAGTGTAGGAGCTCCCGCGCCAAGAGCAGTGAGGCATGTGCATCCATGGGTGCGCGACGGGCGTGGGACGACGAGCCAGCTGGAGTCAGCGACGTGATGGTGGTGCGGCCATCCCGCCGCACCGAGGGGTGCTGGGACGAGGCCTGTTGCTCGTTCCCCGCCGGGCCGGTGGCGGCGTTGAAGGAAATATGCCCTGGAGGCAATAATAAAGTTATTATTTATTTCCTTATATCATGATAAATGTTTATTATTCATGCTAGAATTGTATTAACCGGAAACATAATACATGTGTGAATACATAGACCAACAGAGTGTCACTAGTATGCCTCTACTTGACTAGCTCGTTAATCAAAGATGGTTATGTTTCCTAACCATGAACAAGGAGTTGTTATTTGATTAACGAGGTCACATCATTAGTAGAATGATCTGATTGACATGACCCATTCCATTAGCTTAGCACCCGATCGTTTAGTATGTTGCTATTGCTTTCTTCATGACTTATACATGTTCCTATAACTATGAGATTATGCAACTCCCGTTTACCGGAGGAACACTTTGGGTACTACCAAACGTCACAACGTAACTGGGTGATTATAAAGGAGTACTACAGGTGTCTCCAATGGTAGATGTTGGGTTGGCGTATTTCGAGATTAGGGTTTGTCACTCCGATTGTCGGAGAGGTATCTCTGGGCCCTCTCGGTAATGCACATCACATAAGCCTTGCAAGCACTGCAACTAATAAGTTAGTTGTGAGATTATGTATTACGGAACGAGTAAAGAGACTTGCCGGTAACGAGATTGAACTAGGTATTGGATACCGACGATCGAATCTCGGGCAAGTAACATACCGATGACAAAGGGAACAACGTATGTTGTTATGCGGTCTGACCGATAAAGATCTTCGTAGAATATGTAGGAGCCAATATGGGCATCCAGGTCCCGCTATTGGTTATTGACCGGAGACGTGTCTCGGTCATGTCTACATTGTTCTCGAACCGTAGGGTCCGCACGCTTAACGTTACGATGACAGTTATTATGAGTTTATGCATTTTGTTGTACCGAAGGTTGTTCGGAGTCCCGGATGAGATCAAGGACATGACGAGGAGTCTCGAAATGGTCGAGACGTAAAGATTGATATATTGGAAGCCTATGTTTGGACATAGGAAGTGTTCCGGGTGAAATCGGGATTTTACCGGAATACCGGGAGGGTTACCGGAACCCCCCGGGAGGCTAATGGGCCTATTGGGCCTTAGTGGAAAAGAGAGAAGAGGCAGCCCACAGCCTAGCCGGCGCCCCCCCCCCCCTTCCCCAAGTCCTAGTAGGACTAGGAAAGGTGGGCCGGCCCCCTCTCTCTCCTTTCCCCCCCAAGAAACCAAAGTTGTCGTTTCTTAAAGTTTGGGGCTGCGATGCTTATGTGAAAAAGCTTCAACCTGATAAGCTCGAACCCAAAGCGGAGAAATGTGTCTTCATAGGATACCCAAAGGAAACTGTTGGGTATACCTTCTATCACAGATCCGAAGGCAAGACATTCGTTGCTAAGAATGGATCATTTCTAGAGAAGGAGTTTCTCTCGAAAGAAGTGAGTGGGAGGAAAGTAGAACTTGACGAGGTAACTGTACCTGCTCCCTTATTGGAAAATAGTACATCACAGAAAACTGTTTCTGCGACACCTATACCAATCAGTGAGGAAGCTAATGATGAGATCATGAAACTTCAGGGCAAGATTCTACTTAACCACGTAGATCAACCAGAGTGAGATCCGCACCAGAGTGGTACGGTAATCCAGTTCTGGAAGTCATGCTACTAGATCATGATGAACCTACGAACTATGAAGAAGCGATGGTGAGCCCAGATTCCGCAAAGTGGCTTGAGGCCATGAAATCTGAGATGGGATCCATGTATGAGAACAAAGTATGGACTTTGGTTGACTTGCCCGATGATCGGCAAGCAATTGAGAATAAATGGATCTTCAAGAAAAAGACTGACGCTGACGGTAATGTTACTGTCTATAAAGCTCGACTTGTCGCAAAAGGTTTTCGACAAGTTCAAGGGGTTGACTACGATGAGACTTTCTCACCCGTAGCGATGCTTAAGTCCGTCAGAATTATGTTAGCAATTGCCGCATTTTATGATTATGAAATATGGCAGATGGATGTCAAAACTGCATTCCTGAATGGATTTCTGGAAGAAGAGTTGTATATGATACAACCAGAAGGTTTTGTCGATCCAAAAGGAGCTAACAAAGTATGCAAACTCCAGCGATCCATTTATGGACTGGTGCAAGCATCTCGGAGTTGGAATAAACGCTTTGATAGTGTGATCAAAGCATTTGGCTTTATACAGACTTTTGGAGAAGCCTGTATTTACAAGAAAGTGAGTGGGAGCTCTGTAGCATTTCTGATATTATATGTGGATGACATATTGCTGATTGGAAATGATATAGAATTTCTGGATAGCATAAAGGGATACTTGAATAAAAGTTTTTCGATGAAAGACCTCGGGGAAGCTGCTTACATATTAGGCATAAAGATCTATAGAGATAGATCAAAACGCTTAATTGGACTTTCACAGAGCACATACCTTGACAAGATTTTGAAGAAGTTCAAAATGGATCAAGCAAAGAAAGGGTTCTTGCCTGTGTTACAAGGTGTGAAGTTGAGTCAAACTCAATGCCCGACCAATGCAGAAGATAGAGAGAAAATGAAAGATGTTCCCTATGCTTCAGCCATAGGCTCTATCATGTATGCAATGCTGTGTACCAGACCTGATGTGTGCCTTGCTATAAGTTTAGCAGGGAGGTACCAAAGTAATCCAGGAGTGGATCACTGGACAGCGGTCAAGAACATCCTGAAATACCTGAAAAGGACTAAGGATATGTTTCTCGTATATGGAGGTGACAAAGAGCTCACCGTAAGAGGTTACGTTGATGCAAGCTTTGACACTGATCCGGACGATTCTAAATCGCAAACCGGATACGTTACTTTAAACGGTGGAGCTGTCAGTTGGTGCAGTTCTAAACAAAGCGTCGTAGCGGGATCTACATGTGAAGCGGAGTACATAGCTGCTTCTGAAGCAGCGAACGAAGGAGTCTGGATGAAGGAGTTCATATCCGATCTAGGTGTCATACCTAGTGCATCGGGTCCAATGAAAATCTTCTGTGACAATACTGGTGCAATTGCCTTGGCAAAGGAATCCAGATTTCACAAAAGAACCAAACACATCAAGAGACGCTTCAACTCCATCCGAGATCTAGTCCAGGTGGGAGACATAGAGATTTGCAAGATACATACGGATCTGAATGTTGCAGACCCGTTGACTAAGCCTCTTCCACGAGCAAAACATGATCAGCACCAAGGCTCCATGGGTGTTAGAATCATTACTGTGTAATCTAGATTATTGACTCTAGTGCAAGTGGGAGACTGAAGGAAATATGCCCTAGAGGCAATAATAAAGTAATTATTTATTTCCTTATATCATGATAAATGTTTATTATTCATGCTAGAATTGTATTAACCGGAAACATAATACATGTGTGAATACATAGACCAACAGAGTGTCACTAGTATGCCTCTACTTGACTAGCTCGTTAATCAAAGATGGTTATGTTTCCTAACCATGAACAAGGAGTTGTTATTTGATTAACGAGGTCACATCATTAGTAGAATGATCTGATTGACATGACCCATTCCATTAGCTTAGCACCCGATCGTTTAGTATGTTGCTATTGCTTTCTTCATGACTTATACATGTTCCTATAACTATGAGATTATGCAACTCCCGTTTACCGGAGGAACACTTTGGGTACTACCAAACGTCACAACGTAATTGGGTGATTATAAAGGAGTACTACAGGTGTCTCCAATGGTAGATGTTGGGTTGGCGTATTTCGAGATTAGGATTTGTCACTCCGATTGTCGGAGAGGTATCTCTGGGCCCTCTCGGTAATGCACATCACATAAGCCTTGCAAGCACTGCAACTAATAAGTTAGTTGTGAGATGATGTATTACGGAACGAGTAAAGAGACTTGCCGGTAACGAGATTGAACTAGGTATTGGATACCGACGATCGAATCTCGGGCAAGTAACATACCGATGACAAAGGGAACAACGTATGTTGTTATGCGGTCTGACCGATAAAGATCTTCGTAGAATATGTAGGAGCCAATATGGGCATCCAGGTCCCGCTATTGGTTATTGACCGGAGACGTGTCTCGGTCATGTCTACATTGTTCTCGAAACGTAGGGTCCGCACGCTTAACGTTACGATGACAGTTATTATGAGTTTATGCATTTTGATGTACCGAAGGTTGTTCGGAGTCCCGGATGAGATCACGGACATGACGAGGAGTCTCGAAATGATCGAGACGTAAAGATTGATATATTGGAAGCCTATGTTTGGACATCGGAAGTGTTCCGGGTGAAATCGGGATTTTACCGGAATACCGGGAGGGTTACCGGAACCCCCCGGGAGACTAATGGGCCTATTGGGCCTTAGTGGAAAAAAGAGAAAAAGGGAAAAGGCCCAAGCTGGCCGGCGCCCCCCTTCCCCAAGTCCTATTAGGAATAGGATAAGGGGCCGGCCCCCCTTCTCTCTCTTTTCCCCCCGGGAGTCCTAATTGGATTAGGATTGGGGGGAGGAGTCCTACTCCCGGTGGGAGTAGGACTCCCCTGCGCCTCCCCTCCCTTGGCCGGCCGGCCCCCCTCCTCCAACCTTTATATACGGGGGCAGGGGGCACCCCAAGACACACAACTTGATCCTTGAGATCGCTCCTTAGCCGTGTGCGGTGCCCCCTGCCACCAAATTCCAACTCGATCGTACCGTTGTAGTGCTTAGGCGAAGCCCTGCGTCGGTAGTACATCAAGATCGTCACCACGCCGTCGTGCTGACGGAACTCCTCCCCGAAGCTTTGCTGGATCGGAGCCCGGGGATCGTCATCGAGCTGAACGTGTGCTAAGAACTCGGAGGTGCCGGAGTAACGGTGCTTGGATCGGTCGGATCGGGAAGAAGACGTACGACTACTTCCTCTATGTTGTGTGATCGATTCCGCAGTCGGTCTGCGTTGGTACGTAGACAACACTCTCCCCTCTCGTTGCTGTGCATCACCATGATCTTGCGTGTGCGTAGGAAAATTTTCGAAATTACTCCGTTCCCCAACAGGCGTTGGCGGCGGGCGACGGGGAATGACGAGGGGGGCCGCCGACGGGTGCCGTCTGGGCGACGCGAGCGGCGTGAGCAGCCCGGCGCTCGGCGCGAGCCCGACGAGCGTCAGCCATGGACACGACGGAAGATCACAGGCGAACAGCGGAAGGAAGATTCCGGCGCACCCCTACCTGGCGCGCCAAATGTCGGGTTTCGGGTTCCAGCAGACCCTTGAGGTTCGAACACTGGGGTGCGCGTGGAGATCTCTCCCCTACCGATCTACGTCTGATCCTCTCGTGTGAACTAAGATGAAAAATGATGAACAACACAAGAGACACGATGTTTATACTGGTTCGGGCCACCGTTGTGGTGTAATACCCTACTCCAGTGTGTGGTGTGGTGGATTGCCTCTGGGCTGATGATGGACAGTACAAGGGAAGAACAGCCTCGCGAGAGGTGTTCTTGAGTTGGTGCGATGAACTGCTAGGGTGAGTTCATCGCCTCTCTCTCTCTCTGCTAGGGTTCTACCAGATCTCTCGATGTTCTTGGGGTGTCTAGATGTCTAGATGATGTCTACTCTGTGGTGGCTAGCTCTATTTATAGAGGCCCTGGGCCTCTCCCCAAATAATGAGCGGGAAGGGCGCCAACAATTGGCCATTTCGAAGGGGAACATCTAGTACGAGTTATCCTGACCAAAGGTGGTCTTCGGCTGCCAAAAGCACTGGCGATGACGCCGTCTTGGGCTCCACGGTGACCTCCGTCCTACCGTCCGGCTGGTCTTGGTCTCGTTGCACCGGAATGGTAATCTTTGCCTAATGCCTTGGCCTGTACTTGCCCGCTTTGCACCAAAGGGAAAACAATGACACTGCGCTGGCCGGCGCCCGCCTCGCGCCCGCCTGGTCTCGATCGTCACGGCTTGCGTCACGGGTTCCTCGCGAAGTACTCCTGCCTTGATCTCTCCGCCTCCTCGCGAGCCTGCCTGATGAGGCTGCCTCTGAGGAAGCTTCCCGTCGTCCGCCCCGCGAGGCTTGGCCCCTCGCGAGGGTCTTGAACTTGAGCTGATGAAGATGGGCCATGCTGGGCCCCCGCTTGAGCCACGCCGCGGGCCGCAGGCAGGCAAGTCTGGGGACCCCCGTTCCCAGAACGCCGACAGCCGACCCATCACTCGGGTGACCATCACTCGCTTGCACAGATGTATGATTCGCTCGCTCGTACGACTCTCTCATCTTAAAATTGCATTTTTTCCGATGGTTTCACAGAAAAATCTTTTGGTCCAGGAAAAAAACACCATAATAATTTTTTTAGTATTTCAAAATTTGGTAAAATAATAAAATATGTACAGGTTTGAAAAAAGCTCATGAATTAGAAAAAAATTCATCGATTCTTTTTAGAAGAATTTCATCAATTTATCACAAATTTGAAAAAAGCTTCATTGATTTAAACAAGTTCATCAATTTTGAAAATCAGTTCCTCGGTTATGTGAAAAAGTTCATCGATTTTCAGAAACAAATTATTGATTTTGGAAAACAGTTCGTCGAATTTAAGGAAAAGTTCATCGATCTAAAAAAAGTTATCTGATTTTTTTAAAAAGTTCTCTGATTTTCAAGAAGTTCATCGATTTTAAAAAATAGTTCACGGATTAAAAAACATTGGGTTTTTGAAAATGTTTGCGAAATTGGTAAAGTTCACTCTTTTAGCAGAAGCAAAAAAACCCTTCCAAAAAGAAAAAAAGGGAAAAGATAGAATAAAAGAGTGAAAATATGCAAAAAAAAATCAATTTACACATGTGAAGACTCACATAATGATGCAAACAATTGAATAATAACTAAATACCATGCAATTGCAGCTTGAAGTTCCCACTACTGTACCGATAAATTTCAACTGATGAAGGTAGTACTAAGCAAATGTCATGTACCATATTCATGTTAATTGAGTTGCCAGCTTAGATTGTTGTGAAGATTATGTGCCCAACCTACTATAAACCCTCTGTTTTATTAGTTCTCATGAATAGTTTATAATTCGTGAGAATTTTTAGAAACCGTGAACATTTTTAAATTCATGGGCTTTGTTCAAAAAATTGAAAGTATTTTTTAACTCGTGAACATTTTTTAAAATTGTGAACTTTTTTGGATTAGTGAATAATTTTTAAATCCATCAACCTTTTTTGAATTTACAAAATTTTAAAATATTTTAATAGCCGGTAGCTGTCTTTTCCAAGCAGAAGCTGTTGCTTTCTGATGGTTTCTGCTTAGAGCATCTATAGTTGGGCACCACAAACACCTCTTAAACGTCTGGGCAGACAGCTTTGTCAGTGCCTCGCCAAAAAAATGCGACCTGGACGAGCGCCTCAAATGCCCGGCCTGACCGACACCTCTCACATTCGGTCCAAACCTGGGGCAAATATTAGGCGGCGCGGGCGCGTCCACCATGTATGACTCACGTGGGGGGCCCACAGGAAAACACCCGGAAATCCGACGATTGAACGGGCGTCTTCTCTCGTGGAGTGTGAACGCCACCAGTGCCGCTCCGACTCGCCGCCCGAGTGCCAAAGTACGACTATTTAAGCCGAACGGCGTCCCAGCCATAGCTACATCCACTTGCTCCCTCGTCGTGTAGTCAACCCAAGCCCATCCACCTCTCTCCCTCTTCGTCTCACTCTAACCTCACTGTTTGGCTCCACCATGGCTCGACAACAGAAGACCACTTATGCTATGCTAGCGCTGGAGCGCCGCTTTAAGATGTTAGAGGATATTCAGGTGGGGCGCGCTGCTCGCACATCACAGTCGGCCTGCGTCCGAACTCGTCGGAGCCAGAGAAGGAGGAGGGGGAGGAGGGGGAAGAAGACGGGAAGCAGCAACTGGCGCCGGACTAGAGGCGGAGGCCGACACAGAGGAGCCGCCGTTGCAACTGCCACCCATGTACCCGGAGTTGGGCACAGAGATCAAGGACATTTGCGACGACGATGAGTAGTGCAATTGATCTACGTGGTATGTAAATGTGTCCGGGACACGCCTGTTTGAGGGGGCCAGATTTGTTGTCCATGCCTGTAGATGCTCTTAGATGAAAAAAAAATCAGACACAAGGAGAGAGCAGGGAGCTCCTATTGGGTGTGTTAAGCGCCAGTTTGTGGTTGCAGCGCACAGGGGTGCACCCGCATGGGCCGGTCCATCACTCACTCGCACACACGTACGAGTCGCTCGCTCATACGACTCGCTCGCTCATACGACTCGCTCTTCTTAGGTTCTCATTTTTTTCTGGTGGTTCTCTTTAAAAATCTTTTGGTCCAAGATGAAAAAAACCGAAATAGTTTTTTTAGTATTTCAAAATTTGGAAAAATAATAAATGGTGCACGGGTTTGAAAAAAGCTCATGAATTAGAAAAAAAAAAGTTCATCGATTATTTTCAGAAGAATTACATCGGTTTCGAAGGAAAGTTCACAAATTTCAAAAAAGTCCATCGATTTTCAAAAAAATTCATCAATTTTGAAAAATAGTTTATCGGTTTTGAAAAAAAGTTCATCAATTTTTTTGGAAATGTTCATTGGTTTTGAGAAAAAGTTTATCAGGATTGAAAAAACATTCTCTGATTTAAAAAAGTTCATCGATTTTAAAAAATAGTTCGCACATTTCAAAAAGGAATTATTGATTTTTTTAAATGTTTGCAAAATTGGAAAAGGTTCACTCATTTATAAAAAGCAAGATGAAAGGAAAAATAAAAAAGCGAACAAAACCGTTTAAAAAAGAGAAAAAAGGAAAAGGAGTGAAAACATGTAAGTAATCACACTAGCAAAAAGGTCCGTGCGTTGCGACGGAAGAAAAAAATCCACTCATATCTCTAGCTAGGTCAGTTGGATAAACTGTGTGTGGCCGGTTGACAGGTTATGAGATCGAACCCTCTCATTGACAATTTTATTTTTCTCTGGACATGGGCCACAGTGTGTCGCTAGATGAGCTTCCTTCATTAGGTCAAAATGAATGGCACGTAACGAAACCAAATAGCCTATCTAAAATTAATTGAAGCAGGACGAAACTAAGAATATCACCTCCCTTTAATAGTAGATATAGATATAGATATAGATATAGATATAGATATAGATATAGAGATATAGATATAGGTATAGACTGTAGACTGTAGATTACGTGCTGGTGGCTGGCTTGTGACTGCGGCGTACGATCAACCAGGGAGTAACCAGGGAGTAGCCGGTTCGATTCTCTTCTCTCGTGCAGTTTTTTGCGCTTTAAACCAAGAAAAGAAAATTGTACATGGGCCGGCCCAGCGCGGAGAAGGACTATAACGGGCGCTTAAGGCACCATGTAGGAAATGCCGGATTCTCAAAAAAAAAAAGAGAAGGAAATGCTGAGCGAGCATTGTTTTTTTATGTTTGAGGGATTGGAGCGAGCGAGCAACAACACCGGAGCGAAGCATTATTCTTGGGCCAAGCCCATGCGAGCGTTAAAATGACGCGTATAACACTTCCACCCGACCTTACCCGACCGCCGCCTTCTCCATCAAAGATCCTTGACGCGTATGCACCCGACCGCCGCGGCGTCCAATCCGACTTCGACCAAGCCTTGACGCTCACCCCTTGAGCCCTAGCCGGAACCTTTTCCTCCTTTATATATAGTGCTACGGCGCGTCGCGTTGAGGCAGACGAAATCAAGACACAAACAGAGGAGGGAACACCGCCGCCGCCGCCGAGTTTCTTCCCCTCCCTCGCTGCTGGATCGATAGCGACGATGGTGCGGCCGCGCGGCACGACGAGCACGGGGCGGCACCGCATCGAGATGAGCCTCAGGCCGGACAAGAACAGCCGGCAGGTCACCTTCTCCAAGCGCCGCGCCGGCCTCTTCAAGAAGTGCTCCGAGCTCGCCATCCTCTGCGGCGCCCGCGTGGCCGTCGTCGTCTTCTCCGAGGCGGGCAACGCGTTCGCCCTCGGCAGCCCCTCCATGGAGGCCGTCCTGCACCGCTTCGAAGACGCCGCCCCTGTTCCTGCCACTGACGACGACGACCGTGAGGCGCTGGAGGAGATGTATCGGGCCAGGGAGGCGACCGCGGAGCAAGTGGCGTCGGAGATCAAGCGGATGAATTCCATCGGGGACAGGGTGGTCAAGGCCCAGATGGGGAGGCGACACTGGTGGGAGGCCGACGTGGAGGCGCTCGGGGAGGCCGAGCTGCCGGACTTCGCCCGGGCGCTCGACCGGCTCAGGGCCAACGTGCGCCGCCACGCCGACAAGCTCCGCTCCTGAATCTTTGGGCTTAATTACTAGGCTTGTGCTTGCTTAATTACGTGGCGGTGGTGGAAGCTAGCTTAGCTGCAATCATATATGGACGAGTTTGGTATGAAATCTGGGTTGGTTGGAGAGAGGCAATTAGCAGGGTTGGAGTTGGAACTTGAAACATGTTGCATGAGCAAGTCAATCCATATGGTCATGTCTTTCCCTATGAAGATGAAGCTCTGTTCTTAGTTTTATGTAGGCCATGTTCTTATCCACTGTACCTTTAACTGTAGTGATGCATGGTTCTGTTATGAATTCTCTGTGCTTCTCTGAACATGCTCGGTATAACCTGATACAGCACCCGAAACATTGACAAATGAGTTCGTACGTATATATGATTGCTACATACTCTGCACATAGTATCAGCATTGGTCGTGTGGTTTTTTATCTGCCTGAACCTGAATACATTTGAAACCTAAACTGAATGATGCGCAACATGTTTAAGGAACAAATATACTTTTGGTCCTGCGCACATCCAAGATTTATTTTATTTCATAGCCTGATATTCTTCATTTTAGAAATCCATATAAACAAATGCAACTTTCCATCCTTTTCCCGCATTGCACGAAATGTGTATGTCCAAGTTTTCTGTTTGCTACTTCTGAATGCCTGAAGATGCAATTTTCTGTTTGATAAAATGAACGAAATATGTATATGGCAACCGTGTGGTATATTGCGAATTACCACACGCATTCAACGCCATCAATTCTTTCCTGATTTCCTCCCGATTTCTTTCATTTTCCTCGTGTCCTTTCGATTTCTTTCCTTTCCCTCATGTCCTCCTCCGATTTTATCCGGCACGCCCGCTCGTGCCTTCCTAATTTTCGTAATCATCATTTATGGCCCCACATGCCTTCTTGATTTTCAATAAAAATAATGCTTGGACTAGGATTTGATCTCTGCCCCCGATTTTATCGGGCACACCCGCTCGTGCCTTCCTAATTTTCATAATCATCATTTATGGCCCCACATGCCTTCTTGATTTTCAGCAAAAATAATGCTTGGACTAGGATTTGATCTCTGCCCCCGATTTTATCGGGCACACCCGCTCGTGCCTTCCTAAATTTCATAATCATCATTTATGGCCCCACATGCCTTCTTGATTTTCAGCAAAAATAATGCTTGGACTAGGATTTGATCTCTAGTCTGTAAGTAATTAACAAATGAAGCTAACCACCTCACCTATGACACTCATTGTTGAACATTCTAAGGGAAATACTGTTTTTGACATGTTTTTGCCTTTAATATGTTAGCACTGAAAAACTTTTTGTTTCAAGCATCGTGGTAACTTTGATCATTGGGAATAAATTTGTTGAACCCGCCCCCGGTAATTTCTGTAAATAGCACGAGAACATTCACGCCATAGACCTGATAATTTAGATACAAATATCGTGGTAACTTTAACCATTGGGGAAGACAAATGTGAAAAAAATACCCGATAATTTATGTGTAAATAGATGGTAATATACGCAGCACACATCTGATAACTGAGGTAGAAGCACCATGATAACTTTGACCATAGGGAATATTTTTTTTTTTGAAAAGATACTCCGGTATCTTCTGTGCAAATAGCACGGTAGCATACCTCCCTCCCCTGGCATTTTTATGTGTAAATAGTATGAAAACATATGCACTGCGATAACTAAACACCATGATAAGTTTTTGACCCGTGAGGGGGGGGGGGGGTTGTTGCTGAAATATATCCCTGATAAATTTTGTGTAAATAGCATGATATTTTAAGCACTACGGGCTTCATAGATTACCTAGAATCACCATGATAACTTTTTGCCCCGAGAAAAAGTTATTCAAAACATCCCCAATAATTTTTGTGTAAATAACATGATAATATAAGCACCGCATAACCGATAACTTGCAATATAAACATGATGGTAACTTTTTTACCAAAAAAAATAAGTTGTTAAAACATACACTCGCCTCGCGTGTGGCCCTCTTGGATGAACACAACATATGGCGTGCCACGGGAAAGTTACATAATGTTTAGTGTCATGAGGGGCACACGTGCTATAGGCGTGATAAGTTACGCAAAAACATCATGGTAATTTTTGACCTATGAAAAAAGCTACCAAAACACACCCAGATTTTTAGGTGCAAGTACCATGATAATATACGAACCGTAGACCCGGTAACTCATGTACAATCCCCCATGGTAACTTTGACCGGGGGGAGGTTGATGTACATATATCCTGATAACTTATGTGTAAGTACCATGGTAGTTTATACATCGAAGACATTATAACTTGTGTACAAAACACAGTGGTAACTTTGAAGGGGTGTAGTTGTTGAAGCATAGTACCTGATACGTTCTATGTAAATAGCACGGTAAGTTATGCAACACAGGCCTGATAATTTGCATACGAATATCATGGTAACTTTGTCCTGAGGAGAAATCATGTGGTAGACGTAAAGAAGTGGCAGTTTTCTCGGGGGTGAGCGCCCGAGATGTGCGGGAGAAGCAGGTTTCTCGGGCGAGCCTGCAGGGTCATTTGGGAGGAGGCGAGGTCAAAGGACGACGAATCGTATGGTACTTTAAAATGAAAGAAATAGAGGTGTGGCAGTTTTGCTTATATGGCACACGTGTACCAAATATCACAGTCCATGAATGAATGCGATGTACTCTTGCTTTCATTAGTGTGGATGTTCCTGTTGCTTACCAAGTTCACTAGCTCAGGATCAGGGGTGTCTTCAGGCATTTGAAAAAATGTTCAAAATAAGTATTTGAAAAATATACATCATGTATTCAAAAATGTCCTGGTGCATCAAAAAAATGTTACACGTGTATACAGGAAATGTACAATGTGCATAAAAAAATACACATATATTTGATAATAATGAAAAACCAAAGAAAGACGATGAAAATCGTTAAAAACACAGAGAAACAAAAGAAGAAAAGAAAACCACACGGAAAGTTCTAAAACCGATCCGAACCGATCTATCGTACCTATTTTTAGAATACCGAACTATAGTACCTTCCGAAAATCATTATAGGGGTAATAATATTGGGCCGGCCCATTTAGTCGAGCGCCAGAGGCGAGGCCGAACTACCTCAAGCGAGATGTAGCTCTGGTGTCCGACTGGAGAGGCTCTTAGCACTTGTAACATCGAACTAACATCGTCGTGGCTGGCAAACATTTTTTCCCTTTTGTTTGTTTTTCACTTTATTTTTTACATTTAAAATTCAGGAATATTATTTTAAATTTATATATTTTTCTAAAATTTGACATTTTAAAGTTCGTGAATATTTTTCTAATTCATGATTTTTTAAATTCATGGCATTTTTTCAAATTCATGATCATTTTTAATACGTGGGCATATTTAAAGAAACATGGGCAAATTTTAAATTTGTGTATATATTTTTGCGAATAGAACTTGTATTATTCAAACATCAAAATTACAATCAGCGAGACACCGGTCCTCAACATCCTCAGGACCGAAGCATAACCAAACTGCAGTACAACCACTACATCTAGCATAGTTTGCTAAGAAATGACGAATAGTATTTTTTTACATGAAATATGAGTAATACAAGTCTGGCGGGATTTCATAAGTTCCTTAATCTCATCAATCAATGTCATGTAGCCTGACATGTGTTGATCCTTCTGTTGAACCATGTTGACGAGTTGTAAGCAATCTACCTCGATTAGGACACGAGTGTTACACCACTGAAGAGCCAAATAAACACTTTCACGCACTGCAAGCTCAACTTCCAAAGCATCCGAACAAGAGTTGAGACATCTACATGAGGAGAAGATAATTTTCCCAAGATGGTCTCTTAGGATCATTCTAGTGCACGCAATACCTTCTGCTGAGAAGGATCCATCAGTATTGAACTTATTCCAGCCCAAAACTGGCGGGATCCATGCATGCGTGTGAGCAGAAGAAGTGTCCTGACTGTGATAAAGGAGTAATATGGCCATCAGTAGAAAACTTCCCTTTGATGAAGTCTTGGTATGGGTGGTACTTGATGTGATGTAGCATATCCATATAACTAAGAAGAAATCTTTTGGAGACATTAACAAGAGGTGATTGCTTGGTGTGGACAATCTCATCACGAATAAACCAACAACGCCAAAACACCATTAGAATTCTATCCAACATGCAAATATCAATTCCCATTGCAGCAATAAGTAGCCAATTTCTCCTAGTATTTCTAAAGGTTTCCAACTTAGGCAAGTTCCAAACGTCCAACAAACTACGCCACAACATAACTGAAAACGAACATCTGACGAAATGGTGTTCTTCTTTAGTTGGGGAGTAGCAGGTGTAGTGTTTTCTTCAGATGGATCACTGCCCTGTAGAATTTCATCTGGTGTTTCCTCCGCATTTTTCTTCATTGGTCATGATATTCAGTGTTTTGTATTGGTGAAAGGATCGAGAAGAGGTGTCTAGAGGGGGGTGAATAGACTCTTAACAAGAAAAGTTACAGTTTTTAAATTCTTTAAGTTGAAGTGGAGTTTTCGCACAAGTTCAAACATTCACAATACATATCAAGCAAGCATGACAAGAGTATATGAGCAGCGTAAAGTAAATCATGCAAGTTGCAAGAATGTAAAGGGATGGGATTGGAGTGTGCAAACGCAATTGGAGACACGGAGATTTTTGGCGTGGTTCCGATAGGTGGTGCTATCGTACATCCACGTTGATGGAGACTTCAACCCATGAAGGGTAATGATTGCGTGAGTCCACGGAGGGCTCCACCCACGAAGGGTCCACGAAGAAGCAACATTTTCTATCCCACCATGACCATCGCCCACGAAGGACTTGCCTCACTAGGGTAGATCTTCACGAAGTAGGCGATCTCCTTGCCCGTACAAACTCCTTGGTTCAACTCCACAATCTTGACGGAGGCTCCCAAGTGACACCTAACCAATCTAGGAGACACCACTCTCCAAAAGGTAATAGATGGTGTGTTGATAATGAACTCCTTGTTCTTGTGCTTCAAATGATAGTCTCCCCAACACTCAACTCTCTCTCTCTCTCTCTCATAGAATTGGATTTGGTAGAAAGATGATTTGAGTGGAAAGCAACTTGGGGAAGGCTAGAGATCAAGATTTATGTGGTTGGAATGGAATATCTTGACCTCAACACAAGTGTAGGTGGTTCTCTCTCAGAAAATGTATGTTGGAAGTGTAGGCATATTCTGATGGCTCTCTCCACGAATGAAGAGTTGGTGGGGGGGGTATATATAGCCTCCACACAAAATCTAACCGTTACACACAAATCACCAAACTCGATGGGACCGAATTATAAAACTCGGTTAGACCGATTTAGTTCAAAATGTGAATGTTAGGATTTTCGGTGGGACCGACATGATCAACTCGGTGGGACCGATGTGCTAGGGTTAGGGTAAAGCCTCATCTCGGTTGGACCGATTACACAAACTCGGTGGGACCGATTTTGGTAATAAGCTAAACAGAGAATTGGCCAAGCAAACTCGGTGGGACCGATTTCATATTTCGGTGGGACCGAAATTAATGCAATAGGCGACAGAGAGTTTGCAAGCCCATCTCGGTGAGACCGAGATCCCATCGGTGAGACCGAATTGATTAGGGTTTCTGGCAGTGGCTATGTCAAGTGAACTCGGTGGAGCCGGATAGAAATTTTTGGTGGGGCCAAGTTTGACTTTTGGTTTGGGACATATGTGGATGTGAGAAAGTGGTTGAGGACTTTGAAGCATATCACTAAGCACTTTGAGCAAGCAAGCCATTAAGCAATGATACGTCTCCAACGTATCTATAATTTTTGATTGTTCCATGCTATATTATATTCTGTTTTGGACATTATTGGGCTTTATTATACACTTTTATATTATTTTCGGGACTAACCTATTAACCGGAGGCCCAGCCCAGAATTGCTTTTTTTTGCCTATTTCAGAGTTTCGCAAAAAAAATAATATCAAACGGAGTCCAAACAGAATGAAACCTTCGGGAACATGATTTTCGGAACGAACGTGATCCAGAGGACTTGGACCCTACGTCAAGACATCAACCAGGAGGCCACGAGGTAGGGGGCGCGCCTACCCCCCTGGGCGCGCCCTCCACCCTCGTGGGCCCCCTATTGCTCCACCGACGTACTCCTTCCTCCTATATATACCTACGTACCCCCAAACTACCAGATACGGGGCGAAAACCCTAATTCCACCGCTGTAACTTTCTGTATCCATGAGATCCCATCTTGGGGCCTTTTCCGGAGCTCCGCCGCAGGGGGCATCGATCATGGAGGGCTTCTACATCAACACCATAGCCCCTCCGATGAAGTGTGAGTAGTTTACCTCAGACCTTCGGGTCCATAGTTATTAGCTAGATGGCTTCTTCTCTCTTTTTGGATCTCAATACAAAGTTCCCCCTCTCTTGTGGAGATCTATTCGATGTAATCTTCTTTTGCGGTGTGTTTGTTGAGACCGATGAATTGTGGGTTTATGATCAAGTTTATCTATGAACAATATTTGAATCTTCTCTGAATTCTTTTGTGTATGATTGGTTATCTTTGCAAGTCTCTTCGAATTATCGGTTTGGTTTGGCCTACTAGATTGATCTTTCTTGCAATGGGAGAAGTGCTTAGCTTTGGGTTCAATCTTGTGGTGTCCTTTCCCAGTGACAGTAGGGGCAGCAAGGCACGTATTGTATTGTTGCCATCGAGGATAACAAGATGGGGTTTATATCATATTGCATGAGTTTATCCCTCTACATCATGTCATCTTGCTTAAAGCGTTACTCTATTCTTATGAACTTAATACTCTAGATACATGTTGGATAGCGGTCGATGTGTGGAGTAATAGTAGTAGATGCAGGCAGGAGTCGGTCTACTTGTCTCAGACGTGATGCCTATATACATGATCATACCTAGATATTCTCATAACTATGCTCAATTCTGTCAATTGCTCAACAGTAATTTGTTTACCCACCGTGAATACTTATGCTCTTGAGAGAATCCACTAGTGAAACCTATGGCCCCGGGGTCTATTTTCCATCATATTAATCTTCCAACACTTGTTATTTTTATTGCCTTTTATTTGACTTTGCATCTTTATCATAAAAAATACCAAAAATATTATCTTATCATATCTATCAGATCTCACTCTCGTAAGTGACCGTGTAGGGATTGACAACCCCTTATCGCGTTGATTGCGAGGATTTATTTGTTTGTGTAGGTGCGAGGGACTCGTGCGTGGCCTCCTACTGGATTGATACCTTGGTTCTCAAAAACTAAGGGAAATACTTACGCTACTTTGCTGCATCACCCTTTGCTCTTCAAGGGAAAACCAACCCAGTGCTCAAGAGGTAGCAAGAAGGATTTCTGGCGCCGTTGCCGGGGAGGTCTACGCAAAATTCAACACACCAAGTACCCATCACAAACCCTTATCTCCCGCATTACATTATTTGCCATTTGCCTCTTGTTTTCCTCTCCCCCACTTCACCCTTGCCGTTTTATTCGCCCTCTCTTTTCCGTTTGCCTCTTTTTGCCCGTCTCTCGTTTGCTCGTGTGTTGGATTGCTTTCTTGTCACGATGGCTCAAGATAATACTAAATTGTGTGACTTTACCAATACCAACAACAATGATTTCCTTAGCACTCCGATTGCTCCTCTTACTGATACTGAATCTTGTGAAATCAATACTACTTTATTGAATCTTGTCATGAAAGATCAATTCGCCAGCCTTCCTAGTGAAGATGCCACTACCCATCTAAATAGCTTCGTTGATTTGTGTGATATGCAAAAGAAGAAAGATGTGGATAATGATATTGTTAAAGTGAAGCTATTTCCTTTTTCGCTTAGAGATCGTGATAAAGCTTGGTTTTCATCTTTGCCTAAAAATAGTATTGATTCTTGGAATAAGTGCAAAGATGCTTTTATCTCTAAGTATTTTCCTCCCTCTAAGATGATCTCTCTTAGAAACGACATTATGAATTTTAAGCAACTTGATCATGAACATGTTGCACAAGCTTGGGAGAGGATGAAATTAATGATACGTAATTGCCCTACGCATGGTTTGAATTTGTGGATGATTATACAAAAATTTTATGCCGGATTGAATTTTGCGTCTAGAAATCTTTTAGATTCGGCCGCGGGAGGCACTTTTATGGAAATCACTTTAGGAGAAGCTACTAAACTCCTAGATAATATTATGGTTAATTATTCTCAATGGCACACTGAAAGATCTACTAATAAAAAGTGCATGCGATAGAAGAAATTAATGTTTTGAGTGGAAAGATGGATGAACTTATGAAATTATTTGCTAATAAAAGTGTTTCTTCTGATCCTAATGATATGCCTTTGTCTACTTTGATTGAGAATAATAATGAATCTATGGATGTGAATTTTGTTGGTAGGAATAATTTTGGTAACAACGCGTATAGAGGAAACTTTAATCCTAGGCCGTATCCTAGTAATTCCTCTAATAATTATGGTAATTCCTACAACAATTCTTATGGAAATTTTAATAAGATGCCCTTTGATTTTGAAACTAATATTAAAGAATTTATTACTTTGCAAAAGAATTTCAATGCTTTGATTGAAGAAAAATTGCTTAAGATTGATGAGTTGGCTAGGAACGTTGATAGAATTTCTCTTGATGTTGATTCTTTGAAACTTAGATCTATTCCACCTAAGCATGATATCAATGAGTCTCTCAAAGCCATGAGAATTTCCATTGATGAGTGCAAAGAAAGAACCGCTAGGTTGCGTGCTAAGAAAGATTGCTTTATAAAAGCGTGTTCTTCTAGTTTCCATGATAATAAAGATGAAGATCTAAAAGTTATTAATGTGTCCCCTATTAAATCTTTGTTTTGCAATATGAATCTTGATAATGATGGGACTGAATATGATCCACCTTTACCTACACGGCGTTCCAAAAATTCGGAGTCTTTAGATCTTGATGCTAAAATTGTTAAAAGTGGGATTGAAGAAGTCAAAACTTTAAATATTAATGAACCCACTATTTTGGATTTCAAGGAATTTAATTATGATAATTGCTCTTTGATAGATTTTATTTCCTTGTTGCAATCCATGCTAAATTCTCCTCATGCTTATAGTCAAAATAAAGCTTTTACTAAACATATCGTTGATGCTTTGATGCAATCTTATGAAGAAAAACTTGAGTTGGAAGTTTCTATCCCTAGAAAACTTTATGATGAGTGGGAGCCTACTATTAAAATTAAAATTAAAGATCATGAATTCTATGCTTTGTGTGATTTGGGTGCTAGTGTTTCCACGATTCCAAAGACTTTGTGTGATTTGCTAGGTTTCCATGATTTTGATGATTCCTCTTTAAACTTGCACCTTGCGGATTCCACCATTAAGAAACCTATGGGAAGAATTAATGATGTTATTATTGTTGCAAATAGGAACTATGTGCTTGTAGATTTTATTGTTCTTGATATCGATTGCAATCCTTCATATCCTATTATTCTTGGTAGACCTTTCCTTAGAACGATCGGTGCAATTATTGATATGAAGGAAGGAAATATTAGATTCCAATTTCCGTTAAGGAAAGGCATGGAACACTTTACTATAAAGAAAATTAAATTACCATATGAATCTATTATGAGATCTACTAATGGATTGCCTACCAAAGATGGCAATACCTAGATCTATCCTTGCTTTTTATGTCTAGCTAGGGGCGTTAAACGATAGCGCTTGTTGGGAGGCAACCCAATTTTATTTTTATTACTTGCTTTTTGCACCTGTTTAGTAATAAATAATTTATCTAGCCTATGTTTTGGTTGTGTTTTTTGTGTTTAATTAGTGTTTGTGCCAAGTAGAACCGTTGGGAAGACTTGGGGAAAGTCTTGTTAATCTTGCTGAAAAAAACAGAAACTTTAGCGCTCACGAGAACTACTGACATTTTTATTTGGGAAGTGATATTTAGTTAATTCTTTTTGTAGATGATTAATAGATAAATTACTCACGTCCAGCAATTTATTTTAGAATTTTTGGGGTTCCAGATCTTTCGTTAGCTACAGATTACTACAGACTGTTCTGTTTTTGATAGATTCTGTTTTTCGTGTGTTGTTTGCTTATTTTGATGAATCTATGGCTAGTAAAATAGTTTACAAACCATAGAGAAGTTGGAATACAGTAGGTTTAACACCAAAATAAATAAATAATGAGTTCATTACAGTACCTTGAAGTGGTCTTTTGTTTTCTTTCGCTAACGGAGCTCACGAGATTTTCTACTTTAAGTTTTGTGTTGTGAAGTTTTCAAGTTTTGGGTGAAAGATTTGATGGATTATGGAATAAGGAGTGGCAAGAGCCTAAGATTGGGGATGCCCATGGCACTCCAAGATAATCTAAGGATACCTAAAAGCCAAAGCTTGGGGATGCCCCGGAAGGCATCCCCTCTTTCGTCTACTTCCATCGGTAACTTTACTTGGAGCTATATTTTTATTCACCACATGATATGTGTTTTGCTTGGAGCGTCTTGTATGATTTGAGTCTTTGCTTTTTAGTTTACCAAAATCATACTTTCTGTACACACCTTTTAAGAGAGGCACACATGATTCGGAAATTATTAGAATACTCTATGTGCTTCACTTATATCTTTTGAGATATATAGTTTTTGCTCTAGTACTTCACTTATATCTTGTAGAGCACGGTGGTGGTTTTGGTTTTATAGAAACTATTATTCTCTCATGCTTCACTTAGATTATTTTGAGAGTCTTAAATAGCATGGTAATTTACTTAAATAATCCTAATATGCTAGGTATTCAAGACTAGTAAAAACTTTCTTATGAGTGTCTTGAATACTAAGAGAAGTTTGATGCTTGATGATTCTTTTGAGACATGGAGGTAGTGATATCAAAGTTGTGCTAGTTGAGTAGTTGCGAATTTGAAAAATACTTGTGTTGAAGTTTGCAAGTCCTGTAGCATGCACGTATGGTAAACGTTATGTAACAAATTTGAAACATGAGGTGTTCTTTGATTGTCCTCCTTATGAGTGACGGTCGGGGACGAGCGATGGTCTTTTCCTACCAATCTATCCCCTAGGAGCATGCGCGTAGTGCTTGGTTTTTGATTACTTGTAGATTTTTGCAATAAGTATGTGAGATCTTTATGACTAATGTTGAGTCCATGGATTATACACACTCTCACCTTTCCATCATTGCTAGCCTCTTCGGTACCGTGCATTGCCCTTTCTCACATTGAGAGTTGGTGCAAACTTCGCCGGTGCATCCAAACCCCGTGATATGATACACTCTTTCACACATAGACCTCCTTATATCTTCCTCAAAACAGCCACCATACCTACTTATTATGGCATTCCCATAGCCATTCCGAGATATATTGCCATGCAACTTTCCACCATTCTGTTTATCATGACATGTTCATCATTGTCATATTGCTTTGCATGATCATGTAGTTGACATAGTATTGGTGGCAAAGCCACCATTCATAATCCTTTCATATATGTAACTCTTTGTTCATTGCATATCCTGGTACACCGCCGAAGCCATTCATATATAGTCATACTTTGTTCTAGTATCGAGTTGTAATCATTGAGTTGTAAATAAATAGAAGTGTGATGATCATCATTTTCTAGAGCATTGTCCCAAGTGAGGAAAAAAATAGAACGACCATAAAAAAGAGAAGGCCCAAAAAGAATGAGAGAAAAAGAGAGAAGGAACAATGTTACTATCCTTTTTGCCACACTTGTGCTTCAAAGTAGCACCATAATCTTCATGATAGAGAGTCTTTTGTTTTGTCACTTTCATATACTAGTGGTAACTTTTCATTATAGAACTTGGCTTGAATATTCTAACAATGGGATTCCTCAAATGCCCTAGGTCTTCGTGAGCAAGCAAGTTGGATGCACACCCACTTAGTTTCTTTTGTTGAGCTTTCATATATTTATAGCTCTAGTGCATCCGTTGCATGGCAATCCCTACTCCTTGCATTAACATCAATTGATGGGCATCTCCATAGCTCATTGATTAGCCTCGTTGATGTGAGACTTTCTCCCTTTTTGTCTTCTCCACATAACCCCCATCATTATATTCTATCCCACCATAGTGCTATATCCATGGCTCACACTCATGTATTGCGTGAAGGTTGAACAAGTTTGAGATTACTAAAGTATGAAACAATTGCTTGGCTTGTCATCGAGGTTGTGCATGATGAGAGCATTCTTGTGTGACGAAAATGGAGCATGACTAAACTATATGATTTTGTAGGGATGAACTTTCTTTGGCCATGTTATTTTGAGAGGACATAATTGCTTAGTTAGTATGCTTGAAGTATTATTATTTTTATGTCAATATTGAATTTTATCTTGAATCTTTCGGGTCTGAATATTCATACCACAATTAAGAAGAATTACATTGAAATTATGCCAAGTAGCATTCCACATCAAAAATTCTATTTTAATCATTTACCTACTCGAGGACGAGCAGGAATTAAGCTTGGGGATGCTTGATACGTCTCCAACATATCTATAATTTTGATTGTTCCATGCTATATTATATTCTGTTTTGGACATTATTGGGCTTTATTATACACTTTTATATTATTTTTGGGACTAACCTATGAACCGGAGGCCTAGCCCAGAATTGCTGTTTTTTTGCCAATTTCAGAGTTTCGCAGAAAAAGAATATCAAACGGAGTCCAAACGGAATGAAACCTTCGGGGACGTGATTTTCGGAACGAACGTGATCCAGAGGACTTGGACCCTACGTCAAGACATCAAGCAGGAGGCCATGAGGTAGGGGGCGCGCCTACCCCCCTGGGCGTGCCCTCCACCCTCGTGGGCCCCCTGTTGCTCCACCGGCGTACTCCTTCCTCCTATATATACCTACGTGTTGGGGAACGTTGCAGAAAACAAAAAATTTTCCTACTCGTTTCACCAAGATCATCTAGGAGTTCATCTAGCAACGAGTCAAGGGAGTGAGTTTGCATCTACATACCACTTGTAGATCGAGTACGGAAGCGTTCGAGGGAGTGGTGATGATGGAGTCGTTCCCAACGTGATTCCGATCACCGATGACCAAGCGCTGAAAGAATAGCACCTCCGTGTTCAACACACGTACGGGACGATGGCGTCTCCTCCGTCTTGATCCAGCAAGGATGAAGGAGAGGTTGAGGAAGACAACTCCAATGGCAGCACAACGGCGTGGTGCAATTGGTACAGCAGTTCTCCGACAGGGCTTCGCCAAGCTCGGACGGAGAAAGAGAGGAGTTGGGGAGGGGAGGGGCTGCGCCTTCAATTGTATATTGCAGCCCTCCCCTCACCCCTCTATATATAGGAGGAGAGGGCAAGGGGGGCCGGCCACCTAGGGGAAACCCTAGATGGGGGCGGCGGCCAAAGGGGAGGAGGAAAGGGTGGCTTGCCCCCCAAGCTAGGGGGGCGCCCCCTTCTCCCCTTTAGGGTTTCCCCTCCCCAAACCCTAGCCGCATGGGCCTAGGTGGGGAGGCGCGCCCAGCCCACTAGGGGCTGTCTCCCTCTCCCACTTAGCCCATGTGGCCCCCCCGGGAGGGGTGGCCCCTCCCGGTGGACCCCCGGAACCCTCCCGGTGGCCCCGGTACAATACCGGCATGCCCCCGAAACTTTCCGGAGTCCGTTTAACCACTTTCCATATATAAATCTTTACCTCCGGACCATTCCGGAACTCCTCGTGACGTCTGGGATCTCATCCGGGACTCCGAACAACATTCGGTAATCACATACTTGTCTTCCTAATAACCCTAGCGTCACCGAACCTTAAGTGTGTAGACCCTACGGGTTCGGGAGACATGTAGACATGACCGAGACGATCTCAGGTCAATAACCAACAGCGGGATCTGGATACCCATGTTGGCTCCCACATGCTCCACGATGTTCTCATCGGATGAACCATGATGTCGAGGATTCAATCAACCCCGTATGCAATTCCCTTTGTCAATCGATATATTACTTGCCCGAGATTCGATCGTCGGTATCCCAATACCTCGTTCAATCTCGTTACCGGCAAGTCACTTTACTCGTACCATAATGCATGATCCCGTGACCAGATACTCGGTCACTTTGAGCTCATTATGATGATGCATTACCGAGTGGGCCCAGTGATATCTCTCCGTCATACGGAGTGACAAATCCCAGTCTTGATCCGTGTCAACCCAACAGATACTTTCGGAGATACCCGTAGTCTACCTTTATAGTCACCCAGTTACGTTGTGACGTTTGGTATACCCAAAGCACTCCTACGGTATCCGGGAGTTACACGATCTAATGGTCTAAGGAAAAGATACTTGACATTGCAAAACTCTAGCAAAACGAACTACACGATCTTTATGCTATGTTTAGGATTGGGTCTTGTCCATCACATCATTCTCCTAATGATGTGATCTCGTTATCAATGACATCCAATGTCCATAGTTAGGAAACCATGACTATCTGTTGATCAACGGGCTAGTCAACTAGAGGCTTACTAGGGACATGTTGGTGTCTGTTATTCACACATGTATTACGATTTCCGGATAACACAATTATAGCATGAATAAAGACAATTACCATGAACAAGGAAATATAATAATAATGCTTTTATTATCGCCTCTAGGGCATATTTCCAACAGTCTCCCACTTGCACTAGAGTCAATAATCTAGTTACATTGTGATGAATCGAACACCCATGGAATTCTGGTGTTGATCATGTTTTGCCCTAGGGAGAGGTTTAGTCAACGGATCTGCTACATTCAGGTCCGTATGTACTTTACAAATTTCTATGTCTCCATCTTGAACATTTTCACGAATGGAGTTGAAGCGACGCTTGATGTGCCTTGTCTTCTTGTGAAACCTGGGCTCCTTGGCAAGTGCAATAGCTCCAGTGTTGTCACAAAAGAGTTTGACTGGCCCCGACGCATTGGGTATGACTCCTAGGTCGGTGATGAACTCCTTCACCCATATTGCTTCATGTGCTGCCTCCGAGGCTGCCATGTACTCCGCTTCACATGTAGATCCCGCCACGACGCTTTGCTTGCAACTGCACCAGCTTACTGCCCCTCCATTCAAAATATACACGTATCCGGTTTGTGACTTAGAGTCATCCAGATCTGTGTCGAAGCTAGCGTCGACGTAACCCTTTACGACGAGCTCTTCGTCACCTCCATAAACGAGAAACATCTCCTTAGTCCGTTTCAGGTACTTCAGGATATTCTTGACCGCTGTCCAGTGTTCCTTGCCGGGATTACTTTGGTACCTTCCTACCAAACTTACGGCAAGGTTTACATCAGGTCTGGTACACGGCATGGCATACATAATAGAACCTATGGCTGAGGCATAGGGGATGACACTCATCTCTTCTATTTCTTCTGCCGTGGTCGGACTTTGAGCCGAGCTCAATTTCATACCTTTTAACACAGGCAAGAACCCCTTCTTAGATTGATCCATATTGAACTTCTTCAATATCTTATCAAGGTATGTACTTTGTGAAAGACCTATGAGGCGTCTCGATCTATCTCTATAGATTTTGATGCCTAATATATAAGCAGCTTCTCCAAGGTCCTTCATTGAAAAACTCTTATTCAAGTAGGCCTTAATGCTGTCCAAGAGTTCTATATCATTTCCCATCAAAAGTATGTCATCTACATATAATATGAGAAATGCTACAGAGCTCCCACTCACTTTCTTGTAAACGCAGGCTTCTCCATAAGTCTGCGTAAACCCAAACGCTTTGATCATCTCATCAAAGCGAATGTTCCAACTCCGAGATGCTTGCACCAGCCCATAAATCGAGTGTTGGAGCTTGCACACCTTGTCAGCATTCTTAGGATCGACAAAACCTTCCGGCTGCATCATATACAATTCTTCCTTAAGGAAACCATTAAGGAATGCCGTTTTGACGTCCATTTGCCATATTTCATAATCGTAAAACGCGGCAATTGCTAACATGATTCGGACGGACTTTAGCTTCGCTACCGGTGAGAAAGTCTCATCGTAGTCAACCCCTTGAACTTGTCGATAACCCTTAGCGACAAGCCGAGCTTTATAGATGGTCACGTTACCATCCGCGTCTGTCTTCTTCTTAAAGATCCATTTATTTTCTATGGCTCGCCTTTCAACGGGCAAGTCAGTCAAAGTCCATACTTCGTTTTCATACATGGATCCTATCTCGGATTTCATGGCTTCTAGCCATTTGTCGGAATCCGGGCCCGCCATCGCTTCTTCATAGTTCGAAGGTTCACCGTTGTCTAACAACATGATCTCCAAGACAGGGTTGCCGTACCACTCTGGTGCGGAACGTGTCCTTGTGGACCTTCGAATTTCAGTAGGAGCTAGATCAGAAGTATCTTGATCATTATCATCAACTTCCTCTCTAGTCGGTACTGGCACCTCAGGAACATTTTCTTGAGTTGCGCCATTTTCCGGTTCAAGAGGTAATACTTCATCAAGTTCTACTTTCCTCCCACTTACTTCTTTTGAGAGAAACTCTTTCTCTAGAAAGGATCCATTCTTGGCAACAAAGATCTTGCCTTCGGATCTGAGGTAGAAGGTATACCCAATAGTTTCTTTTGGGTATCCTATGAAGACGCATTTTTCCGACTTGGGTTCGAGCTTTTCAGGTTGAAGTTTCTTGACATAAGCATCGCATCCCCAAACTTTTAGAAACGACAGCTTAGGTTTCTTTGCAAACCATAATTCATACGGTGTCGTCTCAACGGATTTCGACGGAGCCCTATTTAAAGTGAATGCGGCAGTCTCTAAAGCATAGCCCCAAAAAGATAGCGGTAGATCGGTAAGAGACATCATAGACCGCACCATATCTAATAGAGTGCGATTACGACGTTCGGACACACCGTTTCGCTGAGGTGTTCCAGGCGGCGTGAGTTGTGAAACTATTCCACATTTTCTTAAGTGTGTGCCAAACTCGTGACTCAAGTATTCTCCTCCACGATCTGATCGTAGAAACTTGATTTTCCTGTCACGTTGATTCTCGACCTCACTCTGAAATTCCTTGAACTTTTCAAAGGTTTCAGACTTGTGCTTCATTAAGTAAATATATCCATATCTACTCAAATCATCAGTGAGGGTGAGAACATAACGATAGCCACCGCGAGCCTCAACACTCATTGGACCGCACACATCGGTATGTATGATTTCCAACAAGTTGGTTGCTCGCTCCATTGTTCCTGAGAACGGAGTCTTGGTCATTTTACCCATAAGGCATGGTTCGCACGTGTCAAATGATTCATAATCAAGAGACTCTAAAAGTCCATCTGCATGGAGCTTCTTCATGCGTTTGACACCTATGTGACCAAGGCGGCAGTGCCACAAGTATGTGGGACTATCATTATCAACCTTGCATCTTTTGGCACTCACATTATGAACGTGTGTAGTATTACGTTCGAGATTCATAAAGAATAAACCATTCACCATAGGAGCATGACCATAAAACATATCTCTCATATAAATAGAACAACCATTATTCTCTGATTTAAATGAGTAGCCATCTCGAATTAAACGAGATCCCGATACAATGTTCATGCTCAAAGCTGGTACTAAATAACAATTATTGAGGTTTAAAACTAATCCCGAAGGTAAATGTAGAGGTAGCGTGCCGACGGCGATCACATTGACCTTGGAACCATTCCCGACGCGCATCGTCACCTCGTCCTTTGCCAGTTTCCGCTTATTCCGCAGCCCCTGCTTTGAGTTACAAATGTGAGCAACTGCACCGGTATCAAATACCTAGGAGCTACTACAGACACTAGTAAGGTACACATCAATTACATGTATATCACATATACCTTTTGTTTTGCTGGCCTTCTTGTCTGCTAAGTATTTAGGGCAGTTCCGCTTCCAGTGACCGCTTCCCTTGCAATAAAAGCACTTAGTCTCGGGCTTGGGTCCATTCTTTGGCTTCTTCCCAGCAGCTTGCTTGCCGGGCGCGGCAACTTCCTTGCCGTCCTTCTTGAAGGCTTTCTTACCCTTGCCCTTCTTGAACTTAGTGGTTTTATTGACCATCAACACTTGATGTTCCTTCTTGACTTCTACCTCCGCTGATTTCAGCATTGCAAACAACTCAGGAATGGTCTTTTGCATCCCCTGCATGTTGAAGTTCATCACAAAGCTCTTGTAGCTTGGTGGAAGCGACTGGAGGATTTTGTCAATGACCGCATCATCCGGGAGATTAACTCCTAGCTGAGTCAAGCGGTTATGTAATCCAGACATAGTGAGTATGTGCTCACTGACAGAACTGTTTTCCTCCATCTTACAGCTGAAGAACTTGTCGGAGACTTCATATCTCTCGATCCGGGCATGAGCTTGGAAAACCATTTTCAGCTCTTCGAACATCTCATATGCTCCATGTCTCTCAAAACGCTTTTGGAGCCCCGGTTCTAAACTGTAAAGCATGCCGCACTAAACGAGGGAGTAGTCGTCAACACGTGTCTGCCAAGCGTTCATAACGTCTTGGTTCTGTGGGACGGGAGCTTCACCTAGCGGTGCTTGTAGGACGTAATCTTTCTTGGCAGCTATGAGGATGATCCTCAGGTTCCGTACCCAGTCCGTATAGTTGCTACCATCGTCTTTCAGCTTGGTTTTCTCTAGGAACGCGTTGAAGTTGAGGACTACGTGGGCCATTTGATCTACAAGACATATTGTAAAATATTTTAGACTAAGTTCATGATAATTAAGTTCATCAAATCAAATTATTTATGAACTCTCACTTAGATTGGACATCCCTCTAGTCATCTAAGTATTACATGATCCGAGTTAACTAGGCCGTGTCCGATCATCACGTGAGACGGACTAGTCAACATCGGTGAACATCTTCATGTTGATCGTATCTTCCATACGACTCATGCTCGACCTTTCGGTCTTCTGTGTTCCGAGGCCATGTCTGTACATGCTAGGCTCGTCAAGTCAACCTAAGTGTTCTGCATGTGTAAATCTGTCTTACACCCGTTGTATGTGAACGTCTGAATAAAACACCCGATCATCACGTGGTGGTTTGAAACAGCGAACTGTCGCAACGGTGCACAGTTAGGGGGAACACTTCTTGAAATTAATATGAGGGATCATCTTATTTACTACCGTCGTTCTAAGTAAACAAGATGCAAAACATGATAAACATCACATGTAATCAAATAATAAACGTGACATGATATGGCCAATATCACATAGCTCCTTTGATCTCCATCTTGGGGCTCCATGATCATCCTGTCACCGGCATGACACCATGATCTCCATCATCATGATCTCCATCATCGTGCCTCCATGAAGTTGCTCGCCAACTATTACTTCTACTACTACGGCTAACGCGTTTAGCAATAAAGTAAAGTAATTTACATGGCGTTTCTCAATGACACGCAGGTCATATAAAAGAATAAAGACAACTCCTATGGCTCCTGCCGGTTGTCATACTCATCGACATGCAAGTCGTGATTCCTATTACAATAGCATGAACATCTCATACATCACATATAGATCATTCATCATTCATCACAACTTTGGCCATATCATATCACAATCACTTGCTGCAAAAACAAGTTAGACGTCCTCTAATTGTTGTTGCAAGTTTTACGTGGCTGAATTAGGGTTCTAGCAAGAACGTTTTCTTACCTACGTGAAAGCCACAACGTGATTTGTCAACTTCTATTTACCCTTCATAAGGACCCTGTTCATCGAATCCGCTCCAACTAAAGTAGGAGAGACAGACACCCGCCAGCCACCTTATGCAACTAGTGCATGTTAGTCGGTGGAACCGGTCTCACGTAAGCGTACGTGTAAGGTTGGTCCGGGCCGCTTCATCCCACAATACCGCTGAAGCAAGAAAAGACTAGTAGCGGCAAGAAAGTTGACATATCCACGCCCACAACAAATTGTGTTCTACTCGCGCAAGAAGAACTACGCATAGACCTAGCTCATGATGCCACTGTTGGGGAACGTTGCAGAAAACAAAAAATTTTCCTACTCGTTTCACCAAGATCATCTAGGATTTCATCTAGCAACGAGTCAAGGGAGTGAGTTTGCATCTACATACCACTTGTAGATCGAGTACGGAAGCGTTCGAGGGAGTGGTGATGATGGAGTCGTTCCCAACGTGATTACGATCACCGATGACCAAGCGCTGAAAGAACGACACCTCCGCGTTCAACACACGTACGGGACGATGGCGTATCCTCCGTCTTGATCCAGCAAGGATGAAGGAGAGGTTGAGGAAGACAACTCCAATGGCAGCACAACGGCGTGGTGCAATTGGTACAGCAGTTCTCCGACAGGGCTTCGCCAAGCTCGGACGGAGAAAGAGAGGAGTTGGGGAGGGGAGGGGCTGCGCCTTCAATTGTATATTGCAGCCCTCCCCTCACCCCTCTATATATAGGAGGAGAGGGCAAGGGGGGCCGGCCACCTAGGGGAAACCCTAGATGGGGGCGGCGGCCAAAGGGGAGGAGGAAAGGGTGGCTTGCCCCCCAAGCTAGGGGGGCGCCCCCTTCTCCCCTTTAGGGTTTCCCCTTCCCAAACCCTAGCCGCATGGGCCTAGGTGGGGAGGCGCGCCCAGCCCACTAGGGGCTGGCTCCCTCTCCCACTTAGCCCATGTGGCCCCCCGGGAGGGGTGGCCCCTCCCGGTGGACCCCCGGAACCCTCCCGGTGGCCCCGGTACAATACCGGCATGCCCCCGAAACTTTCCGGAGTCCGTTTAACCACTTTCCATATATAAATCTTTACCTCCGGACCATTCCGGAACTCCTCGTGACGTCTGGGATCTCATCCGGGACTCCGAACAACATTCGGTAATCACATACTTGTCTTCCTAATAACCCTAGCGTCACCGAACCTTAAGTGTGTAGACCCTACGGGTTCGGGAGACATGTAGACATGACCGAGACGATCTCAGGTCAATAACCAACAGCGGGATCTGGATACCCATGTTGGCTCCCACATGCTCCACGATGTTCTCATCGGATGAACCACGATGTCGAGGATTCAATCAACCCCGTATGCAATTCCCTTTGTCAATCGATATATTACTTGCCCGAGATTCGATCGTCGGTATCCCAATACCTTGTTAAATCTCGTTACCGGCAAGTCACTTTACTCGTACCGTAATGCATGATCCCGTGACCAGATACTCGGTCACTTTGAGCTCATTATGATGATGCATTACCGAGTGGGCCCAGTGATATCTCTCCGTCATACGGAGTGACAAATCCCAGTCTTGATCTCTGTCAACCCAACAGATACTTTCGGAGATACCCGTAGTCTACCTTTATAGTCACCCAGTTACATTGTGACGTTTGGTATACCCAAAGCACTCCTACGGTATCCGGGAGTTACACGATCTCATGGTCTAAGGAAAAGATACTTGACATTGCAAAACTCTAGCAAAACGAACTACACGATCTTTATGCTATGTTTAGGATTGGGTCTTGTCCATCACATCATTCCCCTAATGATGTGATCTCGTTATCAATGACATCCAATGTCCATAGTCAGGAAACCATGACTATCTGTTGATCAACGGGCTAGTCAACTAGAGGCTTACTAGGGACATGTTGGTGTCTGTTATTCACACATGTATTACGATTTCCGGATAACACAATTATAGCATGAATAAAGACAATTACCATGAACAAGGAAATATAATAATAATGCTTTTATTATTGCCTCTAGGGCATATTTCCAACACTACGTACCACCAAACTACCAGATACGGAGCCAAACCCTAATTCCACCGCCGTAACTTTCTGTATCCACGAGATCCCATCTGGGGGCCTTTTCTGGAGCTCCGTCGAAGGGGGCATCGATCACGGAGGGCTTCTACATCAACACCATAGCCCCTCCGATGAAGTGTGAGTAGTTTACCTCAGACCTTCGGGTCCATAGTTATTAGCTAGATGGCTTCTTCTCTCTTTTTGGATCTCAATACAAAGTTCTCCCCCTCTCTTGTGGAGATCTATTCGATGTAATCTTATTTTGCGGTGTGTTTGTTGAGACCGATGAATTGTGGGTTTATGATCAAGTTTATCTATGAATAATATTTGAATCTTCTCTGAATTCTTTTATGTATGATTGGTTATCTTTGCAAGTCACTTCGAATTATCAGTTTGGTTTGGCCTACTAGATTGATCTTTCTTGCAATGGGAGAAGTGCTTAGCTTTGGGTTCAATCTTGCGAGGTCCTTTCCCAGTGAAAGTAGGGGCAGCAAGGCACGTATTGTATTGTTGCCATCGAGGATAACAAGATGGGGTTTATATCATATTGCATGAGTTTATCCCTCTACATCATGTCATCTTGCTTAAAGCGTTACTCGTGCTGGATAGCGGTTGATGTGTGGAGTAATAGTAGTAGATCCAGGCAGGAGTCGGTCTACTTGTCTCGGACGTGATGCCTATATACATGATCATACCTAGATATTCTCATAACTATGCTCAATTCTGTCAATTGCTCAATAGTAATTTGTTTACCCACCGTGAATACTTATGTTCTTGAGAGAAGCCACTAGTGAAACCTATGGCCCCCGGGTCTATTTTCCATCATATTAATCTTCCAACACTTAGTTATTTTTATTGCCTTTTATTTTACTTTGCATCTTTATCACAAAAAATACCAGAAATATTATCTTATCATATCTATCAGATCTCACTCTCACAAGTGACCGTGTAGGGATTGACAACCCCTTATCGCGTTGGTTGCGAGGATTATTTGTTTGTGTAGGTGCGAGGGACTCATGCGTGGCCTCCTACTGGATTGATACCTTGGTTCTCAAAAACTGAGGGAAATACTTATGCTACTTTGCTGCATCACCCTTTCCTCTTCAAGGGAAAGCCAACACAGTGCTCAAGAGGTAGCAAGAAACACCTCATCCCCTCTTAATAGTATTGGCTTTCCTATGGACTCAATGTGATCTTGGATCACTAACATGAAAAATGTAGAGTCCTGAGCTTTGAGCTTGAGACAATCCTTTGTCCTTATCATCTCGAAGGGGTTCCACATCCTCTAGTCCATGCCACTCCATTGTTAAACTTATCTGAAACATACTAGATGAAAACATTAGTCCAACAAGAGATATGTTGACATTAATTACCAAAATCACCCAGGGAGCACTTATGCTTTCAATCTCCCCCTTTTTGGTAATTGATGACAATATACATCAAAGCTTGAGATAAAGATATAGAGAATAACAAGTAAAGCTTTGGAAAGACATCTAACATGCATAGGCTCCCCCTATATGTTTGCAATAATGTAAATATGGAATATAAGGGCATGTGAATGCATAAGCATGATAGAGTAAGCAATCTGTTACATGTATCTTGGCTATATGCATTAGAGCAAAAGATGTGAATATAGGAAATGTACCTACATGCTCATGAGTCTTTCTTGCAAAAAATATGTACAATAGCAAGAAATCCTCATGCACATGAGTGTGATGCATATACTTACCTTGTGGTCTTGAGTTGGCTTAGAAGGAGATGGACCTGAGTAAACAAGGTTAGATAACACAGGTACATCTACAAACCAGAGCAACCGAAAGAAACCACAAGAGTACCAAGACTGGGACGACATGTAGAAAGTGAGTACTGAGTACTCTATTTGATGTAGACATGTCCCCAAAATGTAAAGATGTGCAATGAATTCAAAGATTTCCTTCCCTAGCAGTCTTTCTCCCCCTGAATCTTATACTGGATAATGGGAGAACGTAGAGAACCAAAATCAGAGCGAAACGGATCATAAACATAAACATAGACATGTCTTTCCCCTCTTAAAGACATGTGACTTCTCTCCTCTTGAACACCAAGCATCTGGGGTCTTTGAAGTGATTATCTCTCTCTCTCCCCCTTTGAAGAGAATAAGCTTTGATGTGATCTCTCTCCCCTTTGACATCAATTTCCAAGAAGGGATCTTCTGGAGTGTGAGTCAAGAGGTTTGGTCCTTAATATCTCTTTCCCCCTTTGATATAGAAAGTGATGCTAGTAGTGGACAAGAATCATCGAGTGGAGCTGGAATAAACAGGCCCGTCTCCAGAAATTCGGGGCCCCGGTGCGAAATGTAAATTGGGGCCTGAAAATTTCTAGAATACACGTTTTTATAAAAGAAAAATCAGTAAATTCAAATGCTACATAAATTAAAGGCTTGTCAATATACTAAAACAAAAAAAGGTCTGAACCTGAATTTTAAATAAGCTATTATCTTGATGATCTTGGTGTGCCACAACATGATCAACTAGCCTACTATATATCTTCCTTAAATAATTAATTAATGAAGTGATGCATATGCACACAATATACTCACTAATATAATTATTTCGGTTTGAGCGCATCTGATGGACAGATAGGAGATGCCCTCACCTTGGTATCGGCCACTGCTACCTCTTGAGCACTGCGTTGGTTTTCCCTTGAAGAGGAAAGGGTGATGCAGCAAAGTAGCATAAGTATTTCCCTCAGTTTTTGAGAACCAAGGTATCAATCCAGTAGGAGGCTACGCGCTAGTCCCTCACACCTACACAAAACAAATAAATCCTCACAACCAACACGATAAGGGGTTGTCAATCCCTACACGGTCACTTACGAGTGTGAGATCTAATAGATATGATAAGATAATATTTTTGGTATTTTTATGATAAAGATGCAAAGTAAAATAAAAGGCAATGAAAATAACTAAGTGTTGGAAGATTAATATGATGGAAGATAGACCCGGGGGCCATAAGTTTCACTAGTGGCTTCTCTCAAGAGCATAAAAATATTTTACGGTGGGTGAACAAATTAATGTTGAGCAATTGACAGAATTGAGCATAGTTATGAGAATATCTAGGTATGATCATGTATATAGGCATCACGTCCGAGACAAGTAGACCAACTCCTGCCTGCATCTACTACTATTACTCCACACATCGACCGCTATCCAGCATGCATCTAGAGTATTAAATTTAAGAGAACAGAGTAACGGTTTAAGCAAGATGACATGATGTAGAGGGATAAATTCATGCAATATGATATAAACCCCATCTTGTTATCCTCGATGGCAACAATAAATTATGTGCCTTGCTGCCCCTACTGTCACTGGGAAAGGACACCGCAAGATTGAACCCAAAGCTAAGCACTTCTCCCATTGCAAGAAAGATCAATCTAATAGGCCAAACCAAACTGATAATTCGAAGAGACTTGCAAAGATAACCAATCATACATAAAAGAATTTAGAGAAGATTCAAATATTGTTCATAGATAAACTTGATCATAAACCCAAAATTCATCGGCCTCAACAAACACAACGCAAAATAAGATTACATTGAATAGATCTCCACAAGAGAGGGGGAGAACTTTGTATTGAGACATGGCGGAAGAAAGGCGAGCGAGAAAAAGAGAGAGCAAATAAAACGGCAAGGGTGAAGTGGGGGAGAGGAAAACGAGAGGCAAATGACAAATAATGTAATGCGGGAGATAAGGGTTGTGATGGGTACTTGGTATGTTGACTTTTGCGTAGACCTCCCCGGCAACGGCGCCAGAAATCCTTCTTGCTACCTCTTGAGCACTGCTTTGGTTTTCCCTTGAAGAGGAAAGGGTGATGCAGCAAAGTAGCATAAGTATTTCCCTCAGTTTTAGAGAACCAAGGTATCAATCCAGTAGGAGGCTACGCGCTAGTCCCTCGCACCTACATAAAACAAATAAATCCTCGCAACCAACGCGATAAGGGGTTGTCAATCCCTACACGGTCACTTACGAGAGTGAGATCTGATAGATATGATAAGATAATTTTTTTGGTATTTTTATGATAAAGATGCAAAGTAAAATAAAAGGCAATGAAAATAACTAAGTGTTGGAAGATTAATATGATGGAAGATAGACCCGGGGGCCATAGGTTTCACTAGTGGCTTCTCTCAAGAGCATAAGTATTTTACGGTGGGTGAATAAATTACTGTTGAGCAATTGACAGAATTGAGCATAGTTATGAGAATATCTAGGTATGATCATGTATATAGGCATCACGTCCGAGACAAGTAGACCGACTCCTGCCTGCATCTACTACTATTACTCCACACATCGACCGCTATCCAGCATGCATCTAGAGTATTAAGTTCATAAGAACAGAGTAACGGTTTAAGCAAGATGACATGATGTAGAGGGATAAATTCATGCAATATGATATAAACCCCATCTTGTTATCCTCGATGGCAACAATAAATTATGTGCCTTGCTGCCCCTACTGTCACTAGGAAAGGACACCGCAAGATTGAACCCAAAGCTAAGCACTTCTCCCATTGCAAGAAAGATCAATCTAGTAGGCCAAACCAAACTGATAATTCGAAGACTTGCAAAGATAACCAATCATACATAAAAGAATTTGGAGAAGATTCAAATATTGTTCATAGATAAACTTGATCATAAACCCACAATTCATCGGTCTAAACAAACACACCGCAAAAGAAGATTACATTGAATAGATTCTACAAGAGAGGGGGGAACATTGTATTGAGATCCAAAAAGATACAAGAAGCCATCTAGCTAATAACTATGGACCCGAAGGTCTAAGGTAAACTACTCACACTTCATCGGAAGGGCTGTGGTGTTGATGTAGAAGCCCTCCGTGATCGATGCCCCCTCCGGTGGAGCTCCGGAATAGGCCCCAAGATGGGATCTCATGGATACAGAAAGTTATGGCGGTGGAATTAGGGTTTTGGCTCCGTATCTGACCGTTTGTGGGTACGTAGGTATATATAGGAGGAAGAAGTACATCGGTGGAGCAACAGGGGGCCCATGAAGGTGGAGGGCGCGGGGGTAGGCGCGCCCCCTACCTCGTGGCTTCCGTGTTGTTTGCTTGATGTAGGGTCCAAGTCTCCTGGATCATGTTCGTTCCGAAAATCACGTTCCCGAAGGTTTCATTCCGTTTGGACTCCGCTTGATATTCTTTTTCTGCGAAACTCTGAAATAGGCAAAAAAACAGCAATTCTAGGCTGGGCCTCCGGTTAATAGGTTAGTCCCAAAAATAATATAAAAGTGAATAATAAAGCCCAATAATGTCCAAAACAGAAGATAATATAGCATGGAGCAATCAAAAATTATAGATACGTTGGAGACGTATCAAGCATCCCCAATCTTAATTCCTGCTTGTCCTCGAGTAGGTAAATGATAAAAATAGAATTTTTGATGTGGAATGCTACTAGTCATAATTTCAATGTAATTCTTCTTAATTGTGACATGAATATTCAGATCCGAAAGATTCAAGATAAAAGTTTAATATTGACATAGAAATAATAAAACTTCAAGCATACTAACTAAGCAATTATGTCTTCTCAAAATAACATGGCCAAAGAAAGTTCATCCCTACAAAGTCATATAGTTTAGTCATGCTTCTTTTTCGTCACACAAGAATGCTCTCATCATGCACAACCCCGATGACAAGCCAAGCAATTGTTTCATACTTTAGTAATCTCAAACTTTATAAACATTCACGGAATACATGAGCGTCAGCCATGGATATAGCACTATGGGTGGAATAGAGTATAATGATGGGGGTTATGTGGAGAAGACAAAAAGGATAAAGTCTCACATCAATGAGGCTAATCAATGAGCTATGGAGATGCCCATCGATTGATGTTAATGCAAGGAGTAGGGATTGCCATGCAACAGATGCACTAGAGATATAAATGTATGAAAGCTCAACAAAAGAAACAAGTGGGTGTGCATCCAACTTGCTTGCTCACAAAGACCTAGGGCACTTGAGGAGGCCCATTGTTGGAATATACAAGTCAAGTTCTATAATGAAAATTTCCCACTAGTATATGAAAGTGACAAAACAAGAGACTCTCTATCATGAAGATCATGGTGCTACTTTGAAGCACAACTGTGGAAAAGGATAGTAGCATTGTCCCTTTTGTAATTTTTTTGGGCCTTCTTTTTTTATTTGGCCTTTCTCTTTTTTTATTGGGACAATGCTCTATTAAATGATGATCATCACACTTCTATTTATTTACAACTCAATGATTACAACTCGATACTAGAACAAGGTATGACTCTATATGAATGCCTCCGGCGGTGTACCGGGATATGCAATGAAGCAAGAGTTACATGTATGAAAGAATTATGAACGGTGGCCTTGCCACAAATACTATGTCAACTACATGATCATGCAAAGCAATACGACAATGATGAACGTGTCATGATGAATGGGATGGTGGAAAGTTGCATGGCAATATATCTCGGAATGGCTATGGAAATGCCATAATAGGTAGGTATGGTGGCTGTTTTGAGGAAGATATAAGGAGGTTTATGTGTGAAAGAGCGTATCATATCATGGGGTTTGGATGCACCGGCGAAGTTTGCACCAACTCTCAATGTGAAAAAGGGCAATGCATGGTACCGAAGAGGCTAGCAGTGATGGAAAGGTGAGAGTGTGTATAATCCATGGACTCAACATTGGTCATAAAGAACTCACATACTTATTGCAAAAATCTACAAGTCATCAAAAACCAAGCACTATGCGCATGCTCCTAGGGGGATAGATTGGTAGGAAAAGACCATCGCTCGTCCCCGACCGCCGCTCATAAGAAGGACAATCAAAGAACACTTCATGTTTCAAATTTGTTACATAAAGTTTACCATACGTGCATGCTGTGGGACTTGCAAACTTCAACACAAGTATTTCTCAATTTCACAACTACTCAACTAGCACAACTTTAATATCACTGCCTCCATATCTCAAAACAATCATCAAGCATCGAACTTCTCTTAGTATTCAAAACACTCATAAGAAAGTTTTTACTAATCTTGAATACCTAGCATATTAGGATTATTTAAGCAAATTACCATTATATTTAAGACTCTCAAAATAATCTAAGTGAAGCATGAGAGATCAATAGTTTCTATAAAACAAATCCACCACCGTGCTCTAAAAGATATAAGTGAAGTACTAGAGCAAAACTATATAACTCAAAAGATATAAGTGAAGCACATAGAGTATTCTAATAATTTCCGAATCATGTGTGTCTATCTCAAAAGGTATGTACAGCAAATATGATTGTGGTAAACTAAAAAGCAAAGACTCAAATCATACAAGATGCTCCAAGGAAAACACATATCATGTGGTGAATAAAAATATAGCTCCAAGTAAAGTTACCGATGGAAGTAGACGAAAGAGGGGATGCCTTCCGGGGCATCCCCAAGCTTTGGATTTTTGGTGTCCTTAGATTATATTGGGGGTTCCATGGGCATCCCCAAGATTAGGCTCTTGCCACTCCTTGTTCCATAATCCATCAAATCCTTACCGAAAACTTGAAAACTTCACAACACAAAACTTAAAGTAGAAAATCTCGTGAGCTCCGTTAGCGAAAGAAAACAAAAGACCACTTCAAGGTACTGTAATGAACTCATTCTTTATTTATATTTGTGTTAAACCTACTGTATTCCAACTTCTCTATGGTTTATAAACTATTTTACTAGCCATAGATTCATCAAAATAAGCAAACAACACATGAAAAACAGAATCTGTCAAAAACAGAACAGTCTGTAGTAATCTGTAGCTAGCGCAAGATCTGGAACCCCAAAAATTCTAAAATAAATTGCTGGACGTGAGTAATTTATCTATTAATCATCTACAAAAAGAATTAACTAAATATCACTTCCCAAATAAAAATGTCAGTAGTTCTCGTGAGCGCTAAAGTTTCTGTTTTTTTCAGCAAGATTAACAAGACTTTCCCCAAGTCTTCCCAACGGTTCTACTTGGCACAAACACTAATTAAACACAAAAAACACAACCAAAACATAGGCTAGATAAATTATTTATTACTAAACAGGAGCAAAAAGCAAGGAATAAAAATAAAATTGGGTTGCCTCCCAACAAGCGCTATCGTTTAACGCCCCTAGCTAGGCATAAAAAGCAAGGATAGATCTAGGTATTGCCATCTTTGGTTTTAGGGAAGAAAAGAGCAAACTTGCTATCTATGGAATTAATATTTCTATTTTGATAAAGCACATGTCTATTAATGGTATAAGAAAGATTAATTATGTTACGGAAATTTGTATCTAAGCTAGCCTTCATCTCTTTGATAGATTCGTTTTGATAAGAGAGCAAAAGAGATGTAGATTCAACTTTCTCATTCATGGGGTGCCCAAATATGGTTTTCATCTTCTCATAAGTGTCTACGGTATCCCCTTCAAGAAGGCCTTCTTCAAATATAGAATCTAAGACATGCTTAAAAGAAGAAGGAAGGGCAATATAAAAGCTTTTTAAGTAAATTTCAATTTGGTATTGAGGTACATAGCTAGCCCTGATCCTTAATAGTCTATACCAAGCATCTTTCAAATATTCATCAAGTAAATAGCGAAAAATTCCGGAATCATCTTCATCAAAATTATTAAGATTCTCATTGATAAATCCGGTAGGTTTTTCCATAGTATCCTTATTTATGAGCTTAGCGAGAATAGATGGGTTGTCAAAAGTACTAAAACTCGAGAGAGAACCCCCAACCCTTTTTAATTTAGACATGGCGGAAGAAAGGTGAGCGAGAAAAAGAGAGAGCAAATAAAACGGCAAGGGTGAAGTGGGGGAGAGGAAAACGAGAGGCAAATTACAAATAATGTAATGCGGGAGATAAGGGTTGTGATGGGTACTTGGTATGTTGACTTTTGCGTAGACCTCCCCGCCAACGGCGCCAAAAATCCTTCTTGCTACCTCTTGAGCACTGCTTTGGTTTTCCCTTGAAGAGGAAAGGGTGATGCAGCAAAGTAGCGTAAGTATTTTCCTCAGTTTTGGAGAACCAAGGTATCAATCCAGTAGGAGGCTACACGCTAGTCCCTCGCACCTACACAAAACAAATAAATCCTCGCAACCAACGCGATAAGGGGTTGTCAATCCCTACACGGTCACTTACGGGAGTGAGATCTGATAGATATGATAAGATAATTTTTTTGGTATTTTTATGATAAAGATGCAAAGTAAAATAAAAGGCAATGAAAATAACTAAGTGTTGGAAGATTAATATGATGGAAGATAGACCCGGGGGCCATAGGTTTCACTAGTGGCTTCTCTCAAGAGCATAAGTATTTTACAGTGGGTGAACAAATTACTGCTGAGCAATTGACAGAATTGAGCATAGTTATGAGAATATCTAGGTATGATCATGTATATAGGCATCACGTCCGAGACAAGTAGACCGACTCCTGCCTGCATCTACTACTATTACTCCACACATCGACCGCTATCCAGCATGCATCTAGAGTATTAAGTTCATAAGAACAGAGTAACGCTTTAAGCAAGATGACATGATGTAGAGGGATAAATTCATGCAATATGATATAAACCCCATCTTGTTATCCTCGATGGCAACAATAAATTATGTGCCTTGCTGCCCCTACTGTCACTGGGAAAGGACACTGCAAGATTGAACCCAAAGCTAAGCACTTCTCCCATTGCAAAAAAGATCAATCTAGTAGGCCAAACCAAACTGATAATTTGAAGAGACTTGCAAAGATAACCAATCATACATAAAAGAATTCAGAGAAGATTCAAATATTGTTCATAGATAAACTTGATCATAAACCCACAATTCATCGGTCTCAACAAACACACCGCAAAATAAGATTATATCGAATAGATCTCCACAAGAGAGGGGGAGAACTTTGTATTGAGATCCAAAAAGAGAGAAGAAGCCATCTAGCTAATAACTATGGACCCGAAGGTCTGAGGTAAACTACTCACACTTCATCGGAAGGGCTATGGTGTTGATGTAGAAGCCCTCCGTGATCGATGCCCCCTCCGGCGGATCTCTGGAATAGGCCCCAAGATGGGATCTCATGGATACAGAAAGTTACGGCGGTGGAATTAGGGTTTTGTCTCCGTATCTGATAGTTTGGGGGTACGTAGGTATATATAGCAGGAAGAAGTACGTCGGTGGAGCAACTGGGGGCCCATGAGGGTGGAGGGCGCGCCTGGGGGGGGGGGGTAGGCGCACCCCCCTACCTCGTGGCTTCCCTGTTGGTTGCTTGACATAGGGTCCAAGTCTCATGGATCATGGAAAATCACGTTCCCAAAGGTTTCATTCCGTTTGGATTCTGTTTGATATTCTTTTTCTATGAAACTCTGAAATAGGCAAAAACAGCAGTTCTGGGCTGGGCCTCCGGTTTATAGGTTAGTCCCAAAAATATTATAAAAGTGAATAATAAAGCCCAAAAATGTTCAAAACAGAAGATAATATAGCATGGATCAATAAAAAATTATAGATACGTTGGAGACGTATCAGCCACCTGTCGTTTCTACTTTCAGAACACGCAAACATATGTGCCATTATATTAAGAATAGAAAAGGCTATTTATAGGATGGTGTTATAGTGAAGAAAAACAAGCCGTCTGTCATACATGGATTCCCTACAGTGTCGAAACTTGGCACTACGATACCTCTCGAAGAAACCTGCCAGATTGAGTCACCCAAACGTCCATTCACCATTACCCTTGTAATAGCACAAGAAAAAAATCAGAGCCCTGCATCGAATCCAATTGTTCCCAAAACCGAAACGCTACATAATTTCAACGAGGAATGGCCATACAACACAGTCAAAAGCGCGAGCTATATCAAGTTTGAGCATCAGAATGCACCTTCTTGCGATGCAGTGCGCGGATGGCTTGCTGTACAATGACTCTATGAGTAAACTCTCCATGTCCTTCGCAAAAAGGTGGAAATTCTTCATGTGAGCATCGCTATAGGCTATGCCTCTGACAGAAAACGAAGCGATCAAACCAGATAATGCCGCTAGCCTCCATCTCCGTGCGGCGGCGCCGCACTTCCGTCCGTCAGTTCGTCTCGGGAAGATCCTGTTGGAAATATGCCCTAGAGGCAATAATAAATTGGTTATTATTATATTTCCTTGTTCATGATAATCGTTTATTATCCATGCTAGAATTGTATTAATAGGAAACTCAGATACATGTGTGGATACATAGACAACACCATGTCCCTAGTAAGCCTCTAGTTGACTAGCTCGTTGATCAATAGAAGGTTACGGTTTCCTGATCATGGACATTGGATGTCGTTGATAACGGGATCACATCATTAGGAGAATGATGTGATGGACAAGACCCAATCCTAAGCCTAGCACAAGATCGTGTAGTTCGTATGCTAAAGCTTTTCTAATGTCAAGTATCATTTCCTTAGACCATGAGATTGTGCACCCGGATACCGTAGGAGTGCTTTGGGTGTGCCAAACGTCACAACGTAACTGGGTGGCTATAAAGGTACACTACAGGTATCTCCGAAAGTATCTGTTGGGTTGGCACGAATCGAGACTGGGATTTGTCACTCCGTGTAAACGGAGAGGTATCTCTGGGCCCACTCGGTAGGACATCATCATGTGCACAATGTGACCAAGGAGTTGATCACGGGATGATGTGTTACGGAACGAGTAAAGAGACTTGCCGGTAACGAGATTGAACAAGGTATCGGGATATCGACGATCGAATCTCGGGCAAGTATCGTACCGATAGACAAAGGGAATTGTATACGGGATTGATTAAGTCCTTGACATCGTGGTTCATCTGATGAGATCATCATGGAGCATGTGGGAGCCAACATGGGTATCCAGATCCCGCTGTTGGTTATTCACCGGAGAGTTGTCTTGGCCATGCCTGCATGACTCACGAACCCGTAGGGTCTACACACTTAAGGTTCGATGACGCTAGGGTTATAGGGAATAGATATACGTGGTTACCAAATGTTGTTTGGAGTCCCGGATGAGATCCCGGACATCACGAGGAGTTCCGGAATGGTCCGGAGGTAAAGATTTATATATGGGAAGTCCTGTTTTGGTCGCCGGAAAAGTTTCGGGTTTTATCGGTAATGTACCGGGACCACCGGGAGGGTCTCGGTGGTCCACCAAGTGGGGCCACCAGCCCCGGAGGGCTGCATGGGCCAAGTGTGGGAGGGGACTAGCCCCAGGTGGGCTGGTGTGCCCCCCACCAAGGCCCAAGGCGCAAGGGAGACTGGAAGGGGGTAAACCCTAGGCTCAGATGGGCCTAAGGCCCACCTAGTGGTGCGCCCCCCTCTCTCCCCACTTGGCCGCCCCCCTAGATGGGATCTAGGGCTGGCCGCCACCCCTAGGGGTGGAAATCTAGGTGGGGGCGCAGCCCCTCCCCTCCCCCTATATATACTTGAGGTTTTGGGCTGCCATAGACACGATTCAATCTCCTCTTGGCGCAGCCCTACCCCTCTCCCTCCTCGTCTCTTGCAGTGCTTGGCGAAGCCCTGCTGGAGTACCACGCTCCTCCACCACCACCACGCCGTCGTGCTGCTGCTGGATGGAGTCTTCCCCAACCTCTCCTTCTCCCCTTGCTGGATCAAGGCGTAGGAGACGTCACCTGGCTGTACGTGTGTTGAACATGGAGGTGCCGTCCGTTCGGCACTAGGATCATCGGTGATTTGGATCACGACGAGTACGACTCCATCAACCCCGTTCACTTGAACGCTTCCGCTTAGCGATCTACAAGGGTATGTAGATGCACTCTCCTTCCCCTCGTTGCTAGATTACTCCATAGATTGATCTTGGTGATGCGTAGAAAATTTTGAATTTCTGCTACGTTCCCCAACAGATCCATAGATCGATCGATCAATCGGCAGGCTGTGTCGACCTGACTAGGGAAAGGCAGCATGCCCAGTTTGGGAGAGCCATGGGCCTCATGCTAGCGCTGTGAAAACGACCCAAAACGAAAAATATATTAGACATTGGCCCAAAATTGGGGGCCCCTTGAATTTGGGGGCCCTGTGCGGTCGCACAGCCTGCACAGGCCCGTGGACGGCCCTGGGAATAAAATTACAGGAACATATGGCAAATTGTCATCTCTGCAGTAAAATCGGTGATACCGAGTTGTAGTCCTCGGTGCTGCCGAATTGGTTCGGTGTGACCGAAAGCAACAGATCGGTATAACCGAGTTCGACACAGAGAGAACACTTGTCACCTCAGCTCACTAGGCAAAAAGGATCTCACAAAGATTTGCAAGGAATTAACTAAAGGATTTGCAATGAATTGGATGCAGGAAGGCAGAACAAAACAGAGAAAAGAAAATCTAGATGAAGTTTTTTTTGATAAAGGAAAGGGGAATAAATATGCAAAGGGCAAAATGCAAAAACTCAAAGAAACACTAGAGAACTTCATTTAGAATTGGGCGGTGACAAAGTCACCTATGTTAGAGTATATTGACCAAGGAGTCAAGTGAGAACACTTGATCATAAGTCATACTCATCGTTTAAGCTCAAAATGGGGTTACCAATTTTTTTAAGCATTTGATGTATTCACATTTTGTTGAGTAGCTTTGACCTATGACGTGAGGTAAAGCTTCTCTAAGATGGAATGACATACCTTGGGTGGTGGTGTTGATCTTGATCATGTAGTTGAACTTGCGTGGGGTGCTCAAGGTTGATGTAGCGCAAGATTGGTTGGGATCACCACTTGGAGTTGAGTTCATCTACATACATGGGTTAGTTTTGCAAGGAAGAGCACTTGTGTATCCAAAATGACAATCATGAAATTTGATACCAAATGAAATTTGATATATAGAGTTTGTCAAAGGATATGTTGAGGGATTTCATGCTTCCTTGTCTTCAACCACCATTGTGTAGAGACTTGGTGATGTAGAGATTGCTCAAGATGAGAGTGAGTTGCAATCTCAGGGATTTAGATTCATCCAAGTACCTACAAGTGTTAGATAACATGCAAGGGTGCAAATATATCCAAGACATATGAATATCATTGATAACCCACAAGTATAGGGGATCACAACAATTTTCGAGGGTAGAGTATTTAACCCAAATTTATTGATTCGACACAAGGGAGCCAAAGAATATTCTCAAGTATTAGCAGCTGAGTTGTCAATTCAACCACACCTGGAAACTTAGTATCTGCAGCAAAGTGTTTAGTAGCAAAGTAATATGATAGTAGTGGTAATGGTAGCAAAAGGTAACGATAGCAAAAGTAAAGTTTTTGGTATTTTGTAGTAATGATAGCAATAGCAACGGAAAAGTAAATAAGCAAAAAACAATATATGGAAAGCTCGTAGGCAATGGATCGGTGATGGAGAATTATGCCGGATGCGGTTCATCATGTAACAATCATAATCTAGGGTGACACAGAACTAGCTCCAGTTCATCAATGTAATGTAGGCATGTATTCCGAATATAGTCATACGTGCTTATGGAAAAGAACTTGCATGACATCTTTTGTCCTACCCTCCTGTGGCAACAGGGTCCTATTGGAAACTAAGGGATATTAAGGCCTCCTTTTTATAGAGTACCGGAACAAAGCATTAACACATAGTGAATACATGAACTCCTAAAACTACGGTCATCACTGGTAAGTGATGGGTAACGTAGTAATTTCAAAATTTTCCTACGCACACGCAAGATCATGGTGATGCATAGCAACGAGGGGGAGAGTCTGATCTACGTACCCTTGTAGATCGCAACGGAAGCGTTAACACAACGTAGAGGAAGTAGTCGTACGTCTTCTTCCCGATCCGACCGATCCAAGCACCGTTACTCCGGCACCTCCGAGTTCTTAGCACACGTACAGCTCGATGACGATCCCCGGGCTCCGATCCAGCAAAGCTTCGGGGAGGAGTTCCGTCAGCACGGCGGCGTGGTGACGATCTTGATGTTCTACCGACGCAGGGCTTCGCCTAAGCACTGCAACGATATGATCGAGGTGGAATATGGTGGCAGGGGGCACCGCACACGGCTAAGGAACGATCTCAAGGATCAACTTGTGTGTCTTGGGGTGCCCCTGCCCCCGTATATAAAGGAGCAAGGGGAGGAGGCGGCCGGCCAAGGTGTGGCGCGCCAAGGGGAGTCCTACTCCCACCGGGAGTAGGACTCCTAGTTGGACTAGGAGAGAAGGGGGAGAATAGGAGGAAGAGAGGAAGGAAAGGGGGGGCGCCGGCCCCCTTCCCTTGTCCTATTCGGACTAGGAAGGGGAGGGGCGCGCAGCCACCTCTTGCCTCCTCTCCTCTTCTCCCTTAAGGCCCATGTTGGCCCAATAACCCCCCCGGGGGTTCCGGTAACCCCCCGGTACTCCGGTAAAATGCCGATTTCACCCGGAACAATTCCGATGTCCAAATATAGACTTCCAATATATCAATCTTTATGTCTCGACCATTTCGAGACTCCTCGTCATGTCCGTGATCACATCCGGGACTCCGAACTAACTTCGGTACATCAAAATGCATAAACTCATAATTACTGTCATCGTAACGTTAAGCGTGCGGACCCTACGGTTCGAGAACAATGCAGACATGACCGAGACACGTCTCCGGTCAATAACCAATAGCGGGACCTGGATGCCCATATTGGCTCGTACATATTCTACGAAGATCTTTATCGGTCAGACCCCATAACAACATACGTTGTTCCCTTTGTCATCGGTATGTTACTTGCCCGAGATTCGATCGTCGGTATCCAATACCTAGTTCAATCTCGTTACTGGCAAGTCTCTTTACTCGTTCCGTAATACATCATCTAACAACTAACATATTAGTTCCAGTGCTTGCAAGGCTTATGTGATGTGCATTACCGAGAGGGCCCAGAGATACCTCTCCGACAATCGGAGTGACAAATCCTAATCTCGAAATACGCCAACCCAACATCTACCTTTGGAGACACCTGTAGTACTCCTTTATAATCACCCAGTTACGTTGTGACGTTTGGTAGCACCCAAAGTGTTCCTCCGGCAAATGGGAGTTGCATAATCTCATAGTCATAGGAACATGTATAAGTCATGAAGAAAGCAATAGCAACATACTAAACGATCGGGTGCTAAGCTAATGGAATGGGTCATGTCAATCAGATCATTCAACTAATGATGTCATCCCGTTAATCAAATAACAACTCTTTGTTCATGGTTAGGAAACATAACCATCTTTGATTAACGAGCTAGTCTAGTAGAGGCATACTAGTGACACTCTATTTGTCTATGTATTCACACATGTATTATGTTTCCGGTTAATACAATTCTAGCATGAATAATAAACATTTATCATGATATAAGGAAATAAATAATAACTTTATTATTGCCTCTAGGGCATATTTCCTTCAGTCTCCCACTTGCACTAGAGTCAATAATCTAGTTCACATCGCCATGTGATTTAACAGCAATAGTTCACATCACCATGTGATTAACACCCATAGTGCACATCGTCATGTGACCAACACTCAAAGGGTTTACTAGAGTCAGTAATCTAGTTCACATATCTATGTGATTAACACCCAAAGAGTACTAAGGTGTGATCATGTTTTGCTTGTGAGATAATTTTAGTCAACGGGTCTGTCACATTCAGATCCGTAAGTATTTTGCAAGTTCTATGTCTACAATGCTCTACACGGAGCTACTCTAGCTAATTGCTCCCACTTTCAATATGTATCCAGATTGAGACTTTAGATTCATCTGGATCAGTGTCAAAAACTTGCATCGACGTAACCCTTTACGATGAACCTTTTTGTCACGTCCATAATCGAGAAACATATCCTTATTTCACTAAGGATAATTCTGACCGCTGTCCAGTGATCTACTCCTAGATCACTATTGTACTCCCTTGCCAAATCAATGCAGGGTATACAATAGATCTGGTATACAGCATGACATACTTTATAGAACCTATGGCCAAGGCATAGGGAATGACTTTCATTCTCTTTCTATCTTCTGCCGTGGTCGGGCTTTGAGTCTTACTCAACTTCACACCTTGTAATACAGGCAAGAACTCTTTCTTTGACTGCTCCATTTTGAACTACTTCAAAATCTTGTCGAGGTATGTACTCATTGAAAAAACTTATCAAGCGTCTTGATCTATCTCTATAGATCTTGAAGCTCAATATGTAAGCAGCTTTACCGAAGTCTTTCTTTGAAAAACTCCTTTCAAACACTCCTTTATGCTTTACAGAATAATTCTACATTATTTCCGATCAACAATATGTCATTCACATATACTTATCAGAAATGCTGTAGTGCTCCCACACACTTTCTTGTAAATACAGGCTTCACCGCAAGTCTGTATAAAACTATATGCTTTGATCAACTCATCAAAGCGTATATTCCAACTCCGAGATGCTTGCACCAGTCCACGGATGGATCGCTGGAGCTTGCACATTTTGTTAGCACCTTTCGGTTTGACAAAACCTTCTGGTTGTATCATATGCAACTCTTCTTTAATAAATCCATTAAGGAATGCAGTTTTGTTTATCCGTTTGCCAGATTTCATAAAATGCGGCAATTACTAACATAATTCGGACAGACTTTAAGCATAGATACGAGTGAGAAACTCTCATCGTAGTCAACACCTTGAACTTGTCGAAAACCTTTTGCGACAATTCTAGCTTTGTAGATAGTAACACTACTATCAGCGTCCGTCTTCCTCTTGAAGATCCATTTATTCTCAATTGCTTGCCGATCATCGGGCAAGTCAACCAAAGTCCATACTTTGTTCTCATACATGGATCATATCTCAGATTTCATGGCCTCAAACCATTTCGCGGAATCTGGGCTCATCATCGCTTCCTCATAGTTCGTAGGTTCGTCATGGTCTAGTAACATGACTTCCAGAACAGGATTACCGTACCACTCTGGTGCGGATCTCACTCTGGTTTACCTACGAGATTCGGTAGTAACTTGATCTGAAGTTACATGATCATTATCATTAGCTTCCTCACTAATTGGTGTAGTAGTCACAAGAACAGATTTTGTGATGAACTACTTTCCAATAAGGGAGAAGGTACAATTACCTTATCAAGTTTTCTACTTTCCTCCCACTCACTTCTTTCGAGAGAAGCTCCTTCTCTAGAAAAACTCCGAATTTAGCAACAAAAGTCTTGCCTTCGGATTTGTGATAGAAGGTGTACCCAATAGTCTCCTTTGGGTATCCTATGAAGACATATTTCTCCGATTTGGGTTTGAGCTTACTAGGATGGAACTTTTTCATATAAGCATCACAACCCCAAACTTTAAGAAACGACAGCTTAGGTTTCTTGCCAAACCATCGTTCACACGGTGTCGTCTCAACGGATTTAGATGGTGCCCTATTTAACGTGAATGCAGATGTCTCTAATGCATAACCCCAAAACGATAGTGGTAGATCGGTAAGATACATCATAGATTGCACTATATCCAATAAAGTACGGTTATGACGTTCGGACACACCATTACATTGTGGTGTTCCAGGTGGCATGAGTAGTGAAACTATTTCACATTGTTTTTACTGAAGGCCAAACTCGTAACTCAAATACTCTTCTCCACGATCAGATCGTAGAAACTTTATTTTCTTGTTACGATGATTTTCCACTTCACTCTGAAATTCTTTGAACTGTTCAAATGTTTTAGACTTATGTTTCATCAAGTAGATATCCCCATATCTGCTCAAATCATCTGTGAAGGTCAGAAAATAATGATACTTGCTGCAAGCCTTAATATTCATCGGACCACATACATCAGTATGTATGATTTCCAACAAATCTGTTGCTTGCTTCATTGTTCCGGAGAACGGCGTTTTAGTCATCTTGCCCATAAGGCATGGTTCGCAAGCATCAAGTGATTCCAAAAACCCATCATCATGGAGTTTCTTCATGCGCTTTACACCAATATGACCTAAACGGCAGTGCTACAAATAAGTTGCACTATCATTATTAACTTTGCATCTTTTGGTTTCAATATTATGATTATGTATATCACTATGATCGAGATCCAATGAACTATTTTTCATTGGGTGTGTAACCATATAAGGTTTTATTCATGTAAACAGAACAACAATTTATTCTTTTACTTAAATGAATAACCGTATTACAATAAACATGATCAAATCATATTCATGCTCAACGCAAACACCAAATAACACTTATTTAGGTTCAACACTAATCCCGAAAGTATAGGGAGTGTGCGATGATGATCATATCAATCTTGGAACCACTTCCAACACACATCGTCACTTCACCCTTAACTAGTCTCTGTTTATTCTGCAACTCCCGTTTCGAGTTACTAATCTTAGCAACTGAACTAGTATCAAATACTGAGGGTTTGCTATAAACACTAGTAAAGTACACATCAATAACATGTATATCAAATATACTTATGTTCACTTTGCCATCCTTCTTATCCGCCAATCACTTGGGGTAGTTCCGCTTCCAGTGACCAGTCCCTTTGAAGTAGAAGCACTCAGTCTCAGGCTTAGGTCCAGACTTGGGCTTCTTCACTTGAGCAGCAACTTGCTTGCCGTTCTTCTTGAAGTTCCCCTTCTTCCCTTTTTCCCTTTTCTTCAAACTAGTGGTCTTGTCAACCATCAACACTTGATGTTTTTCTTGATTTCTACCTTCGTCGATTTCAGCATCACGAAGAGCTTGGGAATCGTTTCCGTTATCCCTTGCATATCATAGTTCATCACGAAGTTCTACTAATTTGGTGATGGTGACTAGAGAATTCTGTCAATCACTATCTTATCTGGAAGATTAACTCCCACTTGATTCAAGCGATTGTAGTACCCAGACAATCTGAGCACATGCTCACTAGTTGAGCGATTCTCCTCCATCTTTTAGCTATAGAACTTGTTGGAGACTTCATATCTCTCAACTCGGGTATTTGCTTGAAATATTAACTTCAACTCCTGGAACATCTCATATGGTCCATGACGTTCAAAATGTCTTTGAAGTCCCGATTCTAAGCCGTTAAGCGTGGTGCACTTAAACTATCAAGTAGTCATCATATTGAGCTAGCCAAACGTTCATAACGTCTGCATCTGTTCCTGCAATAGGTCTGTCACCTAGCGGTGCATCAAGGACATAATTCTTCTGTGCAGCAATGAGGATAAACCTCAGATCACGGATCCAATCCGCATCATTGCTACTAACATCTTTCAACACAATTTTCTCTAGAAACATATCAAAATAAATATATGGAAGCAACAACGCAAGCTATTGATCTACAACATAATTTGCAAAATACTACCAGGCCTAAGTTCATGATAAATTTAAGTTCAATTAATCATATTACTTAAGAACTCCCACTTAGATAGATATCCCTCTAATCCTCTAAGTGATCACGTGATCCAAATCAACTAAACCATAACCGATCATCACGTGAGATGGAGTAGTTTTCAATGGTGAACATCGTTATGTTGATCATATCTACTATATGATTCACGCTCGACCTTTCGGTCTCCGTGTTCCGAGGCCATATCTGTATATGCTTGGCTCGTCAAGTATAACCTGAGTATTCCGCGTGTGCAACTGTTTTGCACCCGTTGTATTTGAACGTAGAGCTTATCACACCCGATCATCACGTGGTGTCTGGGCACGACGAACTTTGGCAACGGTGCATACTCAGGGAGAACACTTCTTGATAATTTAGTGAGAGATCATCTTATAATGCTACCGTCAATCAAAGCAAGATAAGATGCCTAAAAGGATAAACATCACATGTAATCAATATAAGTGATATGATATGGCCATCATCATCTTGTGCTTGTGATCTCCATCTCCGAAGCACCGTCATGATCACCATCGTCACCGGCGCGACACCTTGATCTCCATCGTAGCATCGTTGTCGTCTCGCCAATCTTATGCTTCCACGACTATCACTACCGCTTAGTAATAAAGTAAAGCATTACATCGCGATTGCATTGCATACAATAAAGCGACAACCATATGGCTCCTGCCAGTTGCCGATAACTCGGTTACAAAACATGATCATCTCATACAATAAAATTTAGTATCATGTCTTGACCATATCACATCACAATATGCCCTGCAAAACAAGTTAGACGTCCTCTACTTTGTTGTTGCATGTTTTATGTGGCTGCTACGGGCTTAAGCAAGAACTCATCTTACCTACGCATCAAAACCACAATGATAGTTTGTCAAATAGACTCCGTTTTAACCTTCTCAAGGACCGGGCGTAGCCACACTCGGTTCAACTAAAGTTGGAGAGACAGTCGCCCGCAAGCCATCTATGTGCAAAGCACGTCGAGGGAACCGGTCTCACGTAAGCGTACGCGTAAGGTTGGTCCGGGTCGTCTCGTCCAACAATACCGCCGAACCAAGGTATGACATGCTGGTAGGCAGTATGACTTGTATCGCCCACAACTCACTTGTGTTCTACTCGTGCAAATAACATCAAACCATAAAACCTAGGCTCGGATGCCACTGATGGGTAACGTAGTAATTTCAAAATTTTCCTACGCACACGCAAGATCATGGTGATGCATAGCAACGAGGGGGAGAGTCTGATCTACGTACCCTTGTAGATCGCAACGGAAGCGTTAACTCAACGTAGAGGAAGTAGTCGTACGTCTTCTTCCCAATCCGACCGATCCAAGCACCGTTACTCCGGCACCTCCGAGTTCTTAGCACACGTACAGCTCGATGACGATCCCCGGGCTCCGATCCAGCAAAGCTTCGGGGAGGAGTTCCGTCAGCACGGCGGCGTGGTGACGATCTTGATGTTCTACCGACGCAGGGCTTCGCCTAAGCACTGCAACGATATGATCGAGGTGGAATATGGTGGCAGGGGGCACCGCACACGGCTAAGGAACGATCTCAAGGATCAACTTGTGTGTCTTGGGGTGCCCCCTGCCCCCGTATATAAAGGAGCAAGGGGAGGAGGCGGCCGGCCAAGGTGTGGCGCGCCAAGGGGAGTCCTACTCCCACCGGGAGTAGGACTCCTAGTTGGACTAGGAGAGAAGGGGGAGAATAGGAGGAAGAGAGGAAGGAAAGGGGGGGCGCCGGCCCCCTTCCCTTGTCCTATTCGGACTAGGAAGGGGAGGGGCGCGCAGCCACCTCTTGCCTCCTCTCCTCTTCTCCCTTAAGGCCCATGTTGGCCCAATAACCCCCCCGGGGGTTCCGGTAACCCCCCGGTACTCCGGTAAAATGCCGATTTCACCCGGAACAATTCCGATGTCCAAATATAGACTTCCAATATATCAATCTTTATGTATCGACCATTTTGAGACTCCTCGTCATGTCCGTGATCACATCCGGGACTCCGAACTAACTTCGGTACATCAAAATGCATAAACTCATAATTACTGTCATCGTAACGTTAAGCGTGCGGACCCTACGGTTCGAGAACAATGCAGACATGACCGAGACACGTCTCCAGTCAATAACCAATAGCGGGACCTGGATGCCCATATTGGCTCGTACATATTCTACGAAGATCTTTATCGGTCAGACCCCATAACAACATACGTTGTTCCCTTTGTCATCGGTATGTTACTTGCCCGAGATTCGATCGTCGGTATCCAATACCTAGTTCAATCTCGTTACTGGCAAGTCTCTTTACTCGTTCCGTAATACATCATCTAACAACTAACATATTAGTTCCAGTGCTTGCAAGGCTTATGTGATGTGCATTACCGAGAGGGCCCAGAGATACCTCTCCGACAATCGGAGTGACAAATCCTAATCTCGAAATACGCCAACCCAACATCTACCTTTGGAGACACCTGTAGTACTCCTTTATAATCACCCAGTTACGTTGTGACGTTTGGTAGCACCCAAAGTGTTCCTCCGGCAAACGGGAGTTGCATAATCTCATAGTCATAGGAACATGTATAAGTCATGAAGAAAGCAATAGCAACATACTAAACGATCGGGTGCTAAGCTAATGGAATGGGTCATGTCAATCAGATCATTCAACTAATGATGTCATCCCATTAATCAAATAACAACTCTTTGTTCATGGTTAGGAAACATAACCATCTTTGATTAACGAGCTAGTCTAGTAGAGGCATACTAGTGACACTCTGTTTGTCTATGTATTCACACATGTATTATGTTTCCGGTTAATACAATTCTAGCATGAATAATAAACATTTATCATGATATAAGGAAATAAATAATAACTTTAATATTGCCTCTAGGGCATATTTCCTTCAGCAAGTATCCCGATTATTGTCACTTCGGGGTTAACAGATCATAACACATAATAGGTGACTATAGACTTGCAAGATAGAATCACGAACTCTCATATATTGATGAAAACATAATAGGTTCAGATCTGAAATCATGGCACTCGGGCCCTAGTGACAAGCATTAAGCATAGCAAAGTCATAGCAACATCAATCTCAGAACATAGTGGATACTAGGGATCAAACCCTAACAAAACTAACTCGATTACATGATAATCCCATCCAACCCATCACCGCCCAGCAAGCCTACGATGGAATTACTCACGCACGGCGGTGAGCATCATGAAATTGGTGATGGAGGATGGTTGATGATGACAATGGCGACGGATTCCCCTCTTCGGAGCCCCGAACGAACTCCAGATCAGCCCTCCCGAGAGGTTTTATTGCTTGGCGGCGGCTCCGTATCGTAAAACGTGATGAATCCTTCTCTCTGATTTTTTTCTCCCTGAAACCAAATATATAGAGTTGGAGTTGAGGTCGGAGGAGCTCCAGGGGGCCCACGAGGTAGGGGGGCACGCCCCCCACACTCGTGGACAGGTGGTGGGCCTCCTGGCCTTCATCTTTTGCAAGGATTTTTTATTATTTCCGAAAAGTTGTTCCGTGAAGTTTCAGGTCATTCTGAGAACTTTTGTTTCTGCACATAAATAACACCATGGTAATTCTGCTGAAAACGGCGTTAGTCCGGGTTAGTTCCATTCAAATCATGCAAGTTAGAGTCCAAAACAAGGGCAGAAGTGTTTGGGAAAGTAGATACGACGGAGATGTATCAATCATCATAAGAGAAATATCAAGGATTAGTCATAGATTCATGCCTTGCATGTATCCAAATGGAGTTTCTACTCCAAATTTGAAGCATCAATGATGTTCAATTTGTTGGGGAACGCAGTAATTTCAAAAAAATTCCTACGCACACGCAAGATCATGGTGATGCACAGCAACGAGAGGGGAGAGTGTTGTCTACGTACCGACGCAGACCGACTGCAGAAGCGATCACACAACATAGAGGAAGTAGTCCTACGTCTTCTTCCCGATCCGACCAATCCAAGCACCGTTACTCCGGCACCTCCGAGTTCTTAGCACACGTTCAGCTCGATGACGTTCCTCGGGCTCCGATCCAGCAAAGCGTCGAGGAAGAGTTCCATCATCACGACGGCGTGATGACGATCTTGATGTACTACCGACGCAGGGCTTCGCCTAAGCACTGCAACGGTACGATCGAGGTGGAATTTGGTGGCAGGGGGCACCGCACACGGCTAAGGAGCGATCTCAAGGATCAAGTTGTGTGTCTTGGGGTGCCCCCTGCCCCCGTATATAAAGGTTGGAGGAGGGGGGCCGGCCGGCCAAGGGAGGGGAGGCGCAGGGGAGTCCTACTCCCACCGGGAGTAGGACTCCTCCCCCCAATCCTAATCCAATTAGGACTCCCGGGGGGGGGAAGAGAGAGAAGGGGGGCCGGCCCCTTATCCTATTCCTAATAGGACTTGGGGAAGGGGGGCGCCGGCCAGCTTGGGCCTTTTCCCTTTTTCTCTTTTTTCCACTAAGGCCCAATAGGCCCATTAGTCTCCCGGGGGGTTCCGGTAACCCTCCCGGTATTCCGGTAAAATCCCGATTTCACCCGGAACACTTCCGATGTCCAAACATAGGCTTCCAATATATCAATCTTTACGTCTCGACCATTTCGAGACTCCTCGTCATGTCCGTGATCTCATCCGGGACTCCGAACAACCTTCGGTACATCAAAATGCATAAACTCATAATAACCGTCATCGTAACGTTAAGCGTGCGGACCCTACGGTTCGAGAACAATGTAGACATGACCGAGACACGTCTCCGGTCAATAACCAATAGCGGGACCTGGATGCCCATATTGTCTCCTACATATTCTACGAAGATCTTTATCGGTCAGACCGCATAACAACATACGTTGTTCCCTTTGTCATCGGTATGTTACTTGCCCGAGATTCGATCGTCGGTATCCAATACCTAGTTCAATCTCGTTACCGGCAAGTCTCTTTACTCGTTCCGTAATACATCATCTCACAACTAACTTATTAGTTGCAGTGCTTGCAAGGCTTATGTGATGTGCATTACCGAGAGGGCCCAGAGATACCTCTCCGACAATCGGAGTGACAAACCCTAATCTCGAAATACGCCAACCCAACATCTACCATTGGAGACACCTGTAGTACTCCTTTATAATCACCCAGTTACGTTGTGACGTTTGGTAGTACCCAAAGTGTTCCTCCGGTAAACGGGAGTTGCATAATCTCATAGTTATAGGAACATGTATAAGTCATGAAGAAAGCAATAGCAACATACTAAACGATCGGGTGCTAAGCTAATGGAATGGGTCATGTCAATCAGATCATTCTACTAATGATGTGACCTCGTTAATCAAATAACAACTCCTTGTTCATGGTTAGGAAACATAACCATCTTTGATTAACGAGCTAGTCAAGTAGAGGCATACTAGTGACACTCTGTTGGTCTATGTATTCACACATGTATTATGTTTCCGGTTAATACAATTCTAGCATGAATAATAAACATTTATCATGATATAAGGAAATAAATAATAACTTTATTATTGCCTCTAGGGCATATTTCCTTCAGTCTCCCACTTGCACTAGAGTCAATAATCTAGATTACACAGTAATGATTCTAACACCCATGGAGCCTTGGTGCTGATCATGTTTTGCTCGTGGAAGAGGCTTAGTCAACGGGTCTGCAACATTCAGATCCGTATGTATCTTGCAAATCTCTATGTCTCCCACCTGGACTAAATCCCGGATGGAGTTGAAGCGTCTCTTGATGTGTTTGGTCCTCTTGTGAAATCTGGATTCCTTTGCCAAGGCAATTGCACCAGTATTGTCACAGAAGATTTTCATTGGACCCGATGCACTAGGTATGACACCTAGATCGGATATGAACTCCTTCATCCAGACTCCTTCGTTCGCTGCTTCCGAAGCAGCTATGTACTCCGCTTCACATGTAGATCCCGCTACGACGCTTTGTTTAGAACTGCACCAACTGACAGCTCCACCGTTTAAAGTAAACACGTATCCGGTTTGCGATTTAGAATCGTCCGGATCAGTGTCACAGCTTGCATCAACGTAACCTCTTACGGTGAGCTCTTTGTCACCTCCATATACGAGAAACATATCCTTAGTCCTTTTCAGGTATTTCAGGATGTTCTTGACCGTTGTCCAGTGATCCATTCCAGGATTACTTTGGTACCTCCCTGCTAAACTTATAGCAAGGCACACATCAGGTTTGGTACACAGCATTGCATACATGATAGAGCCTATGGCTGAAGCATAGGGAACATCTTTCATTTTCTCTCTATCTTCTGCAGTGGTCGGGCATTGAGTCTTACTCAATTTCATACCTTGTAACACAGGCAAGAACCCTTTCTTTGCTTGATCCATTTTGAATTTCTTCAAAATCTTGTCCAGGTATGTGCTTTGTGAAAGTCCAATTAAGCGTCTTGATCTATCTCTATAGATCTTTATGCCTAATATGTAAGCAGCTTCCCCGAGGTCTTTCATCGAAAAACTTTTATTCAAGTATCCCTTTATGCTATCCAGAAATTCTATATCATTTCCAATTAGCAATATGTCATCCACATATAATATCAGAAATGCTACAGAGCTCCCACTCACTTTCTTGTAAATACAGGCTTCTCCAAAAGTCTGTATAAAGCCAAATGCTTTGATTACACTATCAAAGCGTTTATTCCAACTCCGAGATGCTTGCACCAGTCCATAAATGGATCGCTGGAGTTTGCATACTTTGTTAGCTCCTTTTGGATCGACAAAACCTTCTGGTTGTACCATATACAACTCTTCTTCCAGAAATCCATTCAGGAATGCAGTTTTGACATCCATCTGCCATATTTCATAATCATAAAATGCGGCAATTGCTAACATAATTCTGACGGACTTAAGCATCGCTACGGGTGAGAAAGTCTCATCGTAGTCAACCCCTTGAACTTGTCGAAAACCTTTTGCGACAAGTCGAGCTTTATAGACAGTAACATTACCATCAGCGTCAGTCTTTTTCTTGAAGATCCATTTATTCTCAATTGCTTGCCGATCATCGGGCAAGTCAACCAAAGTCCATACTTTGTTCTCATACATGGATCCCATCTCAGATTTCATGGCCTCAAGCCACTTTGCGGAATCTGGGCTCACCATCGCTTCTTCATAGTTCGTAGATTCATCATGATCTAGCATCATGACTTCCAGAACTGGATTACCGTACCACTCTGGTGCGGATCTCACTCTGGTTGATCTACGTGGTTCAGTAGTATCTTGTTCTGAAGCTTCATGATCATCATCATTAGCTTCCTCACTGATTGGCATAGGTGTCGCAGAAACAGTTTTCTGTGATGTACTATTTTCCAATAAGGGAGCAGGTATAGTTACCTCGTCAAGTTCTACTTTCCTCCCACTCACTTCTTTCGAGAGAAACTCCTTCTCTAGAAATGATCCATTCTTAGCAACGAATGTCTTGCCTTCGGATTTGTGATAGAAGGTATACCCAACAGTTTCCTTTGGGTATCCTATGAAGACACATTTCTCCGCTTTGGGTTCGAGCTTATCAGGTTGAAGCTTTTTCACATAAGCATCGCAGCCCCAAACTTTAAGAAACGACAACTTTGGTTTCTTGCCAAACCATAGTTCATAAGGCGTCGTCTCAACGGATTTTGATGGTGCCCTATTTAACGTGAATGCGGCCGTCTCTAAAGCATAACCCCAAAACGATAGCGGTAAATCAGTAAGAGACATCATGGATCGCACCATATCTAGTAAAGTGCGATTACGACGTTCGGACACACCATTACGCTGTGGTGTTCCGGGTGGCGTGAGTTGCGAAACTATTCCACAATTTTTCAAATGTATACCAAACTCGTAACTCAAATATTCTCCTCCACGATCAGATCGTAGAAACTTTATTTTCTTGTTACGATGATTTTCAACTTCACTCTGAAATTCTTTGAACCTTTCAAATGTTTCAGACTTATGTTTCATTAAGTAGATATACCCATATCTGCTTAAATCATCTGTGAAGGTGAGAAAATAACGATATCCGCCACGAGCCTCAATATTCATCGGACCACATACATCGGTATGTATGATTTCCAACAAATCTGTTGCTCTCTCCATAGTACCGGAGAACAGTATATTAGTCATCTTGCCTATGAGGCACGGTTCGCAAGTACCAAGTGATTCATAATCAAGTGGTTCCAAAAGCCCATCAATATGGAGTTTCTTCATGCGCTTTACACCGATATGACCTAAACGGCAGTGCCACAAATAAGTTGCACTATCATTATTAACTTTGCATCTTTTGGCTTCTACATTATGAATATGTGTGTTACTATCTTCGAGATTCAACAAGAATAGACCACTCTTCAAAGGTGCATGACCATAAAAGATATTATTCATATAAATAGAACAACCATTATTCTCTGATTTAAATGAATAACCGTCTCGCATTAAACAAGATCCAGATATAATGTTCATGCTTAACGCTGGCACCAAATAACAATTATTTAGGTCTAATATTAATCCCGAAGGTAGATGTAGAGGTAGCGTGCCGACCGCGATCACATCGACTTTGGAACCGTTTCCCACGCGCATCGTCACCTCGTCCTTTGCTAGTGTCCGCTTATTCCGTAGTCCCTGTTTCGAGTTGCAAATATTAGCAACAGAACCAGTATCAAATACCCAGGTGCTACTGCGAGCTCTAGTAAGGTACACATCAATAACATGTATATCACATATACCTTTGATCACTTTGCCATCCTTCTTATCCGCCAAATACTTGGGGCAGTTCCGCTTCCAGTGTCCAGTCTGCTTGCAGTAGAAGCACTCAGTTTCAGGCTTAGGTCCAGACTTGGGTTTCTTCTCTTGAGCAGCAACTTGCTTGCTGTTCTTCTTGAAGTTTCCCTTCTTCTTCCCTTTACCCTTTTTCTTGAAACTAGTGGTCTTGCTAAACATCAACACTTGATGCTCCTTCTTGATTTCTACCTCCGCAGCTTTCAGCATTGCGAGGAGCTCGGGAATAGTCTTGTTCATCCCTTGCATATTATAGTTCATCACGAAGCTCTTGTAGCTTGGTGGTAGTGATTGGAGAATTCTGTCAATGACGCAATCATCTGGAAGATTAACTCCCATCTGAATCAAGTGATTATTATACCCAGACATTTTGAGTATATGCTCACTGACAGAACTGTTCTCCTCCATCTTACAGCTATAGAACTTATTGGAGACTTCATATCTCTCAATTCGGGCATTTGCTTGAAATATTAACTTCAACTCCTGGAACATCTCCTATGCTCCATGACGTTCAAAACGTCGTTGAAGTCCCGATTCTAAGCCGTAAAGCATGGCACACTGAACTATCGAGTAGTCATCAGCTTTGCTCTGCCAGACGTTCATAACATCTGGCGTTGCTCCAGCAGCAGGCCTGTCACCCAGCGGTGCTTCCAGGACGTAATTCTTCTGTGCAGCAATGAGGATAATCCTCAGGTTACGGACCCAGTCCGTGTAATTGCTACCATCATCTTTCAACTTTGCTTTCTCAAGGAACGCATTAAAATTCAACGGAACAATAGCACGAGCCATCTATCTACAAGCAACATAAACAAGCAAGATACTATCAGGTACTAAGTTCATGATAAGTTTAAGTTCAGTTAATCAAATTACTTAGGAACTCCCACTCAGATAGACATCCCTCTAATCTTCTAAGTGATCACGTGATCCAAATCAACTAAACCATAACCGATCATCACGTGAGATGGAGTAGTTTTCAATGGTGAACATCGTCATGTTGATCATATCTACTATATGATTCACGCTCGACCTTTCGGTCTCTGTGTTCCGAGGCCATATCTGCATATGCTAGGCTCGTCAAGTTTAACCTGAGTATTCTGCGTGTGCAAAACTGGCTTGCACCCGTTGTAGATGGACGTAGAGCTTATCACACCCGATCATCACGTGGTGTCTGGGCACGACGAACTTTGGCAATGGTGCATACTCAGGGAGAACACTTCTTGATAATTTAGTGAGAGATCATCTTATAATGCTACCGTCAATCAAAGCAAGATAAGATGCATAAAAGGATAAACATCACATGCAATCAATATAAGTGATATGATATGGCCATCATCATCTTGTGCTTGTGATCTCCATCTCTGAAGCACCGTCATGATCACAATCGTCACCGGCGCGACACCTTGATCTCCATCGTAGCATCATTGTCGTCTCGCCAATCTTATGCTTCCACGACTACTACTACCGTTTAGTAATCTAGTAAAGCATTACATCGCGATTGCATTGCATACAATAAAGCGACAACCATATGGCTCCTGCCAGTTGCCGATAACTTAGTTACAAAACATGATCATCTCATACAATAAAATCAGCATCATGCCTTGACCATATCACATCACAACATACCCTGCAAAAACAAGTTAGACGTCCTCTACTTTGTTGTTGCAAGTTTTACGTGGCTGCTACGGGCTTAAGTAAGAACTCATCTCACCTACGCATCAAAACCACAACGATAGTTCGTCAAATAGACTCTGTTTTAACCTTCTCAAGGACCGGGCGTAGTCACACTTGGTTCAACTAAAGTTGGAGAGACAGTCTTCCGCAAGCCATCTATGTGCAAAGCACGTCAAGGGAACCGGTCTCGCGTAAGAGTACGCGTAAGGTTGGTCCGGATCGTCTCAACCAACAATGCCGCTGAACCAAAGTATGACATGCTGGTAGGCAGTATGACTTGTATCGCCCACAACTCACTTGTGTTCTACTCGTGCATATAACATCAAACCATAAAACCTAGGCTCGGATGCCACTGTTGGGGAACGCAGTAATTTCAAAAAATTTCCTACGCACACGCAAGATCATGGTGATGCACAGCAACGAGAGGGGAGAGTGTTGTCTACGTACCGACGCAGACCGACTGCGGAAGCGATCACACAACGTAGAGGAAGTAGTCGTATGTCTTCTTCCCGATCCGACCGATCCAAGCACCGTTACTCCGGCACCTCCGAGTTCTTAGCACACGTTCAGCTCGATGACGTTCCTCGGGCTCCGATCCAGCAAAGCGTCGAGGAAGAGTTCCGTCAGCACGACGGCGTGATGACGATCTTGATGTACTACCGACGCAGGGCTTCGCCTAAGCACTGCAACGGTACGATCGAGATGGAATTTGGTGGCAGGGGGCACCGCACACGGCTAAGGAGCGATCTCAAGGATCAAGTTGTGTGTCTTGGGGTGCCCCCTGCCCCCATATATAAAGGTTGGAGGAGGGGGCCGGCCGGCCAAGGGAGGGGAGGCGCAGGGGAGTCCTACTCCCACCGGGAGTAGGACTCCTCCCCCTAATCCTAATCCAATTAGGACTCCCGGGGGGAAAAGAGAGAGAAGGGGGGCCGGCCCCTTATCCTATTCCTAATAGGACTTGGGGAAGGGGGGCGCCGGCCAGCTTGGGCCTTTTCCCTTTTTCTCTTTTTTCCACTAAGGCCCAATAGGCCCATTAGTCTCCCGGGGGGTTCCGGTAACCCTCCCGGTATTCCGGTAAAATCCCGATTTCACCCGGAACACTTCCGATGTCCAAACATAGGCTTCCAATATATCAATCTTTACGTCTCGACCATTTCGAGACTCCTTGTCATGTCCGTGATCTCATCCGGGACTCCGAACAACCTTCGGTACATCAAAATGCATAAACTCATAGTAACCGTCATCGTAACGTTAAGCGTGCGGACCCTACGGTTCGAGAACAATGTAGACATGACCGAGACACGTCTCCGGTCAATAACCAATAGCGGGACCTGGATGCCCATATTGGCTCCTACATATTCTACGAAGATCTTTATCGGTCAGACCGCATAACAACATACGTTGTTCCCTTTGTCATCGGTATGTTACTTGCCCGAGATTCGATCGTCGGTATCCAATACCTAGTTCAATCTCGTTACCGGCAAGTCTCTTTACTCGTTCCGTAATACATCATCTCACAACTAACTTATTAGTTGCAGTGCTTGCAAGGCTTATGTGATGTGCATTACCGAGAGGGCCCAGAGATACCTCTCCGACAATCGGAGTGACAAACCCTAATCTCGAAATACGCCAACCCAACATCTACCATTGGAGACACCTGTAGTACTCCTTTATAATCACCCAGTTACGTTGTGACGTTTGGTAGTACCCAAAGTGTTCCTCCGGTAAACGGGAGTTGCATAATCTCATAGTTATAGGAACATGTATAAGTCATGAAGAAAGCAATAGCAACATACTAAACGATCGGGTGCTAAGCTAATGGAATGGGTCATGTCAATCAGATCATTCTACTAATGATGTGACCTCGTTAATCAAATAACAACTCCTTGTTCATGGTTAGGAAACATAACCATCTTTGATTAACGAGCTAGTCAAGTAGAGGCATACTAGTGACACTCTGTTGGTCTATGTATTCACACATGTATTATGTTTCCGGTTAATACAATTCTAGCATGAATAATAAACATTTATCATGATATAAGGAAATAAATAATAACTTTATTATTGCCTCTAGGGCATATTTCCTTCAGTCTCCCACTTGCACTAGAGTCAATAATCTAGATTACACAGTAATGATTCTAACACCCATGGAGCCTTGGTGCTGATCATGTTTTGCTCGTGGAAGAGGCTTAGTCAACGGGTCTGCAACATTCAGATCCGTATGTATCTTGCAAATCTCTATGTCTCCCACCTGGACTAAATCCCGGATGGAGTTGAAGCGTCTCTTGATGTGTTTGGTCCTCTTGTGAAATCTGGATTCCTTTGCCAAGGCAATTGCACCAGTATTGTCACAGAAGATTTTCATTGGACCCGATGCACTAGGTATGACACCTAGATCGGATATGAACTCCTTCATCCAGACTCCTTCGTTCGCTGCTTCCGAAGCAGCTATGTACTCCGCTTCACATGTAGATCCCGCTACGACGCTTTGTTTAGAACTGCACCAACTGACAGCTCCACCGTTTAAAGTAAACACGTATCCGGTTTGCGATTTAGAATCGTCCGGATCAGTGTCACAGCTTGCATCAACGTAACCTCTTACGGTGAGCTCTTTGTCACCTCCATATACGAGAAACATATCCTTAGTCCTTTTCAGGTATTTCAGGATGTTCTTGACCGTTGTCCAGTGATCCATTCCAGGATTACTTTGGTACCTCCCTGCTAAACTTATAGCAAGGCACACATCAGGTTTGGTACACAGCATTGCATACATGATAGAGCCTATGGCTGAAGCATAGGGAACATCTTTCATTTTCTCTCTATCTTCTGCAGTGGTCGGGCATTGAGTCTTACTCAATTTCATACCTTGTAACACAGGCAAGAACCCTTTCTTTGCTTGATCCATTTTGAATTTCTTCAAAATCTTGTCCAGGTATGTGCTTTGTGAAAGTCCAATTAAGCGTCTTGATCTATCTCTATAGATCTTTATGCCTAATATGTAAGCAGCTTCCCCGAGGTCTTTCATCGAAAAACTTTTATTCAAGTATCCCTTTATGCTATCCAGAAATTCTATATCATTTCCAATTAGCAATATGTCATCCACATATAATATCAGAAATGCTACAGAGCTCCCACTCACTTTCTTGTAAATACAGGCTTCTCCAAAAGTCTGTATAAAGCCAAATGCTTTGATTACACTATCAAAGCGTTTATTCCAACTCCGAGATGCTTGCACCAGTCCATAAATGGATCGCTGGAGTTTGCATACTTTGTTAGCTCCTTTTGGATCGACAAAACCTTCTGGTTGTACCATATACAACTCTTCTTCCAGAAATCCATTCAGGAATGCAGTTTTGACATCCATCTGCCATATTTCATAATCATAAAATGCGGCAATTGCTAACATAATTCTGACGGACTTAAGCATCACTACGGGTGAGAAAGTCTCATCGTAGTCAACCCCTTGAACTTGTCGAAAACCTTTTGCGACAAGTCGAGCTTTATAGACAGTAACATTACCGTCAGCGTCAGTCTTTTTCTTGAAGATCCATTTATTCTCAATTGCTTGCCGATCATCGGGCAAGTCAACCAAAGTCCATACTTTGTTCTCATACATGGATCCCATCTCAGATTTCATGGCCTCAAGCCACTTTGCGGAATCTGGGCTCACCATCGCTTCTTCATAGTTCGTAGGTTCATCATGATCTAGCATCATGACTTCCAGAACTGGATTACCGTACCACTCTGGTGCGGATCTCACTCTGGTTGATCTACGTGGTTCAGTAGTATCTTGTTCTGAAGCTTCATGATCATCATCATTAGCTTCCTCACTGATTGGCATAGGTGTCGCAGAAACAGTTTTCTGTGATGTACTATTTTCCAATAAGGGAGCAGGTATAGTTACCTCGTCAAGTTCTACTTTCCTCCCACTCACTTCTTTCGAGAGAAACTCCTTCTCTAGAAATGATCCATTCTTAGCAACGAATGTCTTGCCTTCGGATTTGTGATAGAAGGTATACCCAACAGTTTCCTTTGGGTATCCTATGAAGACACATTTCTCCGCTTTGGGTTCGAGCTTATCAGGTTGAAGCTTTTTCACATAAGCATCGCAGCCCCAAACTTTAAGAAACGACAACTTTGGTTTCTTGCCAAACCATAGTTCATAAGGCGTCGTCTCAACGGATTTTGATGGTGCCCTATTTAACGTGAATGCGGCCGTCTCTAAAGCATAACCCCAAAACGATAGCGGTAAATCAGTAAGAGACATCATGGATCGCACCATATCTAGTAAAGTGCGATTACGACGTTCGGACACACCATTACGCTGTGGTGTTCCGGGTGGCGTGAGTTGCGAAACTATTCCACAATTTTTCAAATGTATACCAAACTCGTAACTCAAATATTCTCCTCCACGATCAGATCGTAGAAACTTTATTTTCTTGTTACGATGATTTTCAACTTCACTCTGAAATTCTTTGAACCTTTCAAATGTTTCAGACTTATGTTTCATTAAGTAGATATACCCATATCTGCTTAAATCATCTGTGAAGGTGAGAAAATAACGATATCCGCCACGAGCCTCAATATTCATCGGACCACATACATCGGTATGTATGATTTCCAACAAATCTGTTGCTCTCTCCATAGTACCGGAGAACGGTGTTTTAGTCATCTTGCCTATGAGGCATGGTTTGCAAGTACCAAGTGATTCATAATCAAGTGGTTCCAAAAGCCCATCAATATGGAGTTTCTTCATGCGCTTTACACCGATATGACCTAAACGGCAGTGCCACAAATAAGTTGCACTATCATTATTAACTTTGCATCTTTTGGCTTCTACATTATGAATATGTGTGTTACTATCTTCGAGATTCAACAAGAATAGACCACTCTTCAAAGGTGCATGACCATAAAAGATATTATTCATATAAATAGAACAACCATTATTCTCTGATTTAAATGAATAACCGTCTCGCATTAAACAAGATCCAGATATAATGTTCATGCTTAACGCTGGCACCAAATAACAATTATTTAGGTCTAATATTAATCCCGAAGGTAGATGTAGAGGTAGCGTGCCGACCGCGATCACATCGACTTTGGAACCGTTTCCCACGCGCATCGTCACCTCGTCCTTTGCTAGTGTCCGCTTATTCCGTAGTCCCTGTTTCGAGTTGCAAATATTAGCAACAGAACCAGTATCAAATACCCAGGTGCTACTGCGAGCTCTAGTAAGGTACACATCAATAACATGTATATCACATATACCTTTGCTCACTTTGCCATCCTTCTTATCCGCCAAATACTTGGGGCAGTTCCGCTTCCAGTGTCCAGTCTGCTTGCAGTAGAAGCACTCAGTTTCAGGCTTAGGTCCAGACTTGGGTTTCTTCTCTTGAGCAGCAACTTGCTTGCTGTTCTTCTTGAAGTTTCCCTTCTTCTTCCCTTTACCCTTTTTCTTGAAACTAGTGGTCTTGCTAAACATCAACACTTGGTGCTCCTTCTTGATTTCTACCTCCGCAGCTTTCAGCATTGCGAGGAGCTCGGGAATAGTCTTGTTCATCCCTTGCATATTATAGTTCATCACGAAGCTCTTGTAGCTTGGTGGTAGTGATTGGAGAATTCTGTCAATGACGCAATCATCTGGAAGATTAACTCCCATCTGAATCAAGTGATTATTATACCCAGACATTTTGAGTATATGCTCACTGACAGAACTGTTCTCCTCCATCTTACAGCTATAGAACTTATTGGAGACTTCATATCTCTCAATTCGGGCATTTGCTTGAAATATTAACTTCAACTCCTGGAACATCTCATATGCTCCATGACGTTCAAAACGTCGTTGAAGTCCCGATTCTAAGCCGTAAAGCATGGCACACTGAACTATCGAGTAGTCATCAGCTTTGCTCTGCCAGACGTTCATAACATCTGGCGTTGCTCCAGCAGCAGGCCTGTCACCCAGCGGTGCTTCCAGGACGTAATTCTTCTGTGCAGCAATGAGGATAATCCTCAGGTTACGGACCCAGTCCGTGTAATTGCTACCATCATCTTTCAACTTTGCTTTCTCAAGGAACGCATTAAAATTCAACGGAACAATAGCACGAGCCATCTATCTACAAGCAACATAAACAAGCAAGATACTATCAGGTACTAAGTTCATGATAAGTTTAAGTTCAGTTAATCAAATTACTTAGGAACTCCCACTCAGATAGACATCCCTCTAATCTTCTAAGTGATCACGTGATCCAAATCAACTAAACCATAACCGATCATCACGTGAGATGGAGTAGTTTTCAATGGTGAACATCGTCATGTTGATCATATCTACTATATGATTCACGCTCGACCTTTCGGTCTCTGTGTTCCGAGGCCATATCTGCATATGCTAGGCTCGTCAAGTTTAACCTGAGTATTCTGCGTGTGCAAAACTGGCTTGCACCCGTTGTAGATGGACGTAGAGCTTATCACACCCGATCATCACGTGGTGTCTGGGCACGACGAACTTTGGCAATGGTGCATACTCAGGGAGAACACTTCTTGATAATTTAGTGAGAGATCATCTTATAATGCTACCGTCAATCAAAGCAAGATAAGATGCATAAAAGGATAAACATCACATGCAATCAATATAAGTGATATGATATGGCCATCATCATCTTGTGCTTGTGATCTCCATCTCTGAAGCACCGTCATGATCACCATCGTCACCGGCGCGACACCTTGATCTCCATCGTAGCATCGTTGTCGTCTCGCCAATATTATGCTTCCACGACTACTACTACCGTTTAGTAATCTAGTAAAGCATTACATCGCGATTGCATTGCATACAATAAAGCGACAACCATATGGCTCCTGCCAGTTGCCGATAACTTAGTTACAAAACATGATCATCTCATACAATAAAATCAGCATCATGCCTTGACCATATCACATCACAACATACCCTGCAAAAACAAGTTAGACGTCCTCTACTTTGTTGTTGCAAGTTTTACGTGGCTGCTACGGGCTTAAGTAAGAACTCATCTCACCTACGCATCAAAACCACAACGATAGTTCGTCAAATAGACTCTGTTTTAACCTTCTCAAGGACCGGGCGTAGTCACACTTGGTTCAACTAAAGTTGGAGAGACAGTCTTCCGCAAGCCATCTATGTGCAAAGCACGTCGAGGGAACCGGTCTCGCGTAAGAGTACGCGTAAGGTTGGTCCGGATCGTCTCAACCAACAATGCCGCCGAACCAAAGTATGACATGCTGGTAGGCAGTATGACTTGTATCGCCCACAACTCACTTGTGTTCTACTCGTGCATATAACATCAAACCATAAAACCTAGGCTCGGATGCCACTGTTGGGGAACGCAGTAATTTCAAAAAATTTCCTACGCACACGCAAGATCATGGTGATGCACAGCAACGAGAGGGGAGAGTGTTGTCTACGTACCGACGCAGACCGACGGCGGAAGCGATCACACAACGTAGAGGAAGTAGTCGTACGTCTTCTTCCCGATCCGACCGATCCAAGCACCGTTACTCCGGCACCTCCGAGTTCTTAGCACACGTTCAGCTCGATGACGTTCCTCGGGCTCCGATCCAGTAAAGCGTCGAGGAAGAGTTCCGTCAGCACGACGGCGTGATGACGATCTTGATGTACTACCGACGCAGGGCTTCGCCTAAGCACTGCAACGGTACGATCGAGGTGGAATTTGGTGGCAGGGGGCACCGCACACGGCTAAGGAGCGATCTCAAGGATCAAGTTGTGTGTCTTGGGGTGCCCCCTGCCCCCGTATATAAAGGTTGGAGGAGGGGGGCCGGCCGGCCAAGGGAGGGGAGGCGCAGGGGAGTCCTACTCCCACCGGGAGTAGGACTCCTCCCCCCAATCCTAATCCAATTAGGACTCCCGGGGGGGGGAAAAGAGAGAGAAGGGGGGCCGGCCCCTTATCCTATTCCTAATAGGACTTGGGGAAGGGGGGCGCCGGCCAGCTTGGGCCTTTTCCCTTTTTCTCTTTTTCCACTATGGCCCAATAGGCCCATTAGTCTCCCGGGGGGTTCCGGTAACCCTCCCGGTATTCCGGTAAAATCCCGATTTCACCCGGAACACTTCCGATGTCCAAACATAGGCTTCCAATATATCAATCTTTACGTCTCGACCATTTCGAGACTCCTCGTCATGTCCGTGATCTCATCCGGGACTCCGAACAACCTTCGGTACATCAAAATGCATAAACTCATAATAACCGTCATCGTAACGTTAAGCGTGCGGACCCTACGGTTCGAGAACAATGTAGACATGACCGAGACACGTCTCCGGTCAATAACCAATAGCGGGACCTGGATGCCCATATTGGCTCCTACATATTCTACGAAGATCTTTATCGGTCAGACCGCATAACAACATACGTTGTTCCCTTTGTCATCGGTATGTTACTTGCCCGAGATTCGATCGTCGGTATCCAATACCTAGTTCAATCTCGTTACCGGCAAGTCTCTTTACTCGTTCCGTAATACATCATCTCACAACTAACTTATTAGTTTGCAGTGCTTGCAAGGCTTATGTGATGTGCATTACCGAGAGGGCCCAGAGATACCTCTCCGACAATCGGAGTGACAAACCCTAATCTCGAAATACGCCAACCCAACATCTACCATTGGAGACACCTGTAGTACTCCTTTATAATCACCCAGTTACGTTGTGATGTTTGGTAGTACCCAAAGTGTTCCTCCGGTAAACGGGAGTTGCATAATCTCATAGTTATAGGAACATGTATAAGTCATGAAGAAAGCAATAGCAACATACTAAACGATCGGGTGCTAAGCTAATGGAATGGGTCATGTCAATCAGATCATTCTACTAATGATGTGACCTCGTTAATCAAATAACAACTCCTTGTTCATGGTTAGGAAACATAACCATCTTTGATTAACGAGCTAGTCAAGTAGAGGCATACTAGTGACACTCTGTTGGTCTATGTATTCACACATGTATTATGTTTCCGGTTAATACAATTCTAGCATGAATAATAAACATTTATCATGATATAAGGAAATAAATAATAACTTTATTATTGCCTCTAGGGCATATTTCCTTCACAATTCACCTCTCAAACGGCAAAAGACTTTCTCATCAAGCAGTTTGGTGAATATATCCGCCAATTGCTTATCGGTACGAACATGTTTAAGATCAATGTCCCCTTTAGCAACATGATCTCGAATTAAATGATGACGAACCTCAATATGCTTAGTTTGAGAATGTTGCACGGGATTGTGAGCGATCTTAATAGCACTCTCATTGTCACAAGGCAATGGAACATGTTTCACATTGATCCCATAATCTTTAAGAGCTTGGGTCATCCAAAGTAATTGAGCACAACATGAACCGGCAGCAATGTATTCCGCTTTGGCAGTGGATAAGGATACCGAGTTTTGTTTCTTGGAAGACCAAGACACAAGAGATCCACCAAGAAATTGACAAGTACCCGAAGTGGACTTTCTATCAACCTTGTGTCCGGCATAGTCCGAATCGGAATAGCCAACAAGATCAAAAGAGGACCTCTTAGGATACCAAATGCCAAAATTTGGTGTATATATTAAGTACCTCACTATCCTTTTCACAGCCTTAAGATGACATTCTCTGGGGGCCGCTTGATATCGTTCACACATGCACACACTTAGCATAATATCGGGACGAGAGGCACATAGATTTAACAATGAACCAATCATAGAGCGATAAACCTTTTGATCAACCGGTTTACCATCCTTAGTCAAATCAAGATGTCCACTAGTAGGCATGGGAGTTTTCGTACCTTTGCTTTCTTGCATGTTGAACTTCTTGAGTAAGTCCTTGGTGTACTTTGTTTGAGAAACAAAGGTGCCTTCCTTAGTTTGCTTGATTTGCAAACCAAGAAAGAACTTGAGCTCACTCATCATAGACATCTCAAACTTCTCCGACATTAGCTTTCCAAACTTTTCACTTAAATGAGGGTTAGTGGAACCAAATATGATATCATCAACTTAAATTTGGCACACAAATAATTCACCATTAACCCTTTTAGTAAAAAGAGTAGAATCTATATTTCCGATCTCAAAGCCTTTCTCAGTAAGAAACTTGGTCAAGCATTTATAGCACGCACTAGGAGCTTGTTTAAGACCATAAAGAGCTTTCTGAAGTTTGTAAACATGATCGGGTTTCTTAGGATTGATAAAGCCGGGAGGTTGTTTAACATAAACTTCCTCCTCAATTTCACCATTTAGAAAAGCACTTTCAATTGTCCATTTGGTATAAGATGATATCATGGTGATTAGCATAGGCAAGTAAGATGCGGATGGACTCAAGTCTAGCAACGGGGGCATATATCTCACTGTAGTCCATACCTTCGACTTGAGTGTAGCCTTGGGCGACGAGACGAGCTTTGTTGCGGATGACTTGACCATCTTCATCTTGCTTATTGCGAAACACACATTTGGTACCAATGATGTTGTGGTTGTTGTTGGGCTTCTCGACCAATTTCCACACTTGATTTCTCTCAAAGTTGGGTAGCTCTTCATGCATGGAGTTTATCCAATCCGGATCTTCCAATGCTTCTGCAACCTTCATAGGTTCAATACTAGAGATGAATGAATAATGTTCACAAAAATTAGCCAAACGAGATTTAGAGCGAGTGATTCTCCCAGTTTGGATATCATTGTAGATTTGATCGACGGGATGGTCTCTTGAGACTCTTGCTCGAACTCGTGGGAGCTTTTGCTTGGGTCGGGGTGGAATATCTTCTTCATCATCTTGTCCTTCTTCTTGGCCTTTTTCTTGGCCTTCTTCATTATTGGCGTTGTTGTTCTCTTGTCTTGGTGGAGAAGGAGGTTGATGAGGTTCATCTTGGTGTACTTCCTCGTTTTCTTCATCTTGATGTGTCCCACTCGTGGATGCTTCCATGTCGACTCTTGGTTCACCTTGTCGTGAGGTGGAAGCCCCCACTTGGACGGACGAGGTACTCTCCTTCACCTCCGTTGGACGAATCTTGCCAATAGACAAGTCTTGGTTTGCTTCCGAAGGATCTTTATCTCCTACATCAATTGGCAATTGCTCTACTTGTGAGCCATTAGAATCATCAAACTTCACATCTACTGTTTCTTCAACCTTTCGGGTGAAATTGTTGTAGACACGGTAAGTGTGAGAGTTTGAGCCATAACCAAGTAGGAAACCTTCATGAGATTTAGGAGAAAATTTAGAATGATGATGCTTGTCAAGAATGTAACACTTTGAGCCAAATACTCGAAAGTATCCAACTTGGGGTTTGTTACCGGTGAGGAGCTCATATGTCATCTTGCCGAGTAGCTTGTGAAGATACAAGCGATGTGTTGCATGACAAGCTGTCTCAACGGCTTCCGCCCAAAAGTGTTTTGGAGTCTTGTACTCATCAAGCATCGTCCTCACTATCTCAATAAGAGTCCGGTTCTTCCTCTCAACAACTCCATTTTGTTGAGGCGTGTACGTAGCCGAGAACTCATGTGAAATCCCTTCTTCATCAAGAAAGGTATCCACATTTGCATTCTTGAACTCCGTTCCATTGTCGTTGCGAACCTTCTTGATCTTCACTTCAAATTGATTTTGGGCTTTCCTAGCGAAGTTCTTGAAAATCTTTTGGGCCTGCGATTTATCATCAAGAAAGAACACCCATGTAAATCTTGAAAATCATCAACTATAACTAGACCGAATGAGTTACCACCGAGACTCTTATAGACATTGGGACCAAAAAGGTCCATATGAAGTAGCTCAAGCGGTCTTCTCGTGGTCATAATGTTCTTCACGGGGTGGCTTCCTCCAACTTGTTTTCCTGCTTGACAAGCACTACAAAGTCTATCCTTGTGAAATATAACATATTTTACTCTAAGGATATGATCACCTTTAATAAGCTTATCAAGATTTTGCATGCCCACATGACCTAACCTTCTATGCCACAACCAACCTTTCAAGGATTTAGCAATTAGGCAAGTTTTAGGTTGAGCCTTTTTAGTGAAATCAGCAATGTAAAGATCACCTCTACGTGTAGCGGTAAAGACCATTTTATGATTATCTCTACGAAACACGTGGCAATCTACTTTAGTAAATAGGACATTGAAACCAAAGTCAGCAAGTCTAGATACAGAAAGTAAATTATAGCCAAGAGATTCAATGAGCATAACATTTTGTATAGAACTATCATGTGAGATGGCCACCTTACTAAGGCCAACCACCTTACCCTTTGAGTTATCACCGAAAGTGACATACTTTCGAGGGCCGTCATTTTTAGGAAGCTCACGAAACATATCTTTGTCTCCGGTCATATGATCGGTACACCCACTATCAATAACCCATTCCTTTCCTCCAGCCACGTAGCCACGAAGATTAGCCATAAGACCAAAGTGTCTCATTGCATCATCAAGATCATAGTCACTATCATCATCCTCATCATAGTATCCATGTTCAACATCGTCATGTGGTGGATCAATTCCTAGAGAGGGTGATTCATTAGAAGTATGACCATAACAATGTTCATCTCTATGAATTCTAATGACTTCGGAAATGATATTGCTAATGATTCCAACATCTCCTTTGGCACTCGTAATATTTGTAAGCTCAAATAAACAATCACCAAATTCGGAATCATTGGAGCTCATCTTACTCAAGTCAATAGACTTATGAAGGATCTCATCTAAGTTTTTCAAGGAATAGTTTGGAAATCGTTCCTCAAGGAATCTCCATATGGTGTAGGCACAATCAAGAGCAGGCAAGCTAGCAAGCAAGTTTCTAGGCAAACCTCTAGTGATTAAATTGGCAGTTCTAAGATTACGGATCATGTCAATGGACTCATCAAGAGTAGGATGCAAAGGATCAACATGAGGTGCACAAGGGCTAATAATGTACTTATTCAAATGATGATATTCATTGAAAATCTCAAGCATCTCATTTTTCACTCATGAAAGCACTCTCCATCAAGTATAGGCACTCTACGTCTAAGACTCCCCAACGTAGAATCATCATTCTTCCTCCAAAGGTGTTTAAACCAAAACAATGGAGACCAAAGCTCTGATACCAATTGAAAGGATCGAGAAGAGGTGTCCAGAGGGGGGTGAATAGACTCTTAGCAAGAAAAGTTGTAGTTTTTAAATTCTTTAAGTTGAAGTGGAGTTTTAGCACAAGTTCAAACATTCACAATACATATCAAGCAAGCATGACAAGAGTATATGAGCAGCGGAAAGTAAATCATGCAAGTTGCAAGAATGTAAAGGGATGAGATTGGAGTGTGCAAACACAATTGGAGACACAAAGATTTTTGGCGTGGTTCCGATAGGTGGTGCTATCATACATCCACGTTGATGGAGACTTCAACCCTCGAAGGGTAACGGTTGCGCGAGTCCACGGAGGGCTCCACCCACGAACGGTCCATGAAGAAGCAACATTGTCTATCCCACCATGGCCATCGCCCACGAAGGACTTGCCTCACTAGGGTAGATCTTCACGAAGTAGGTGATCTCCTTGCCCGTACAAACTCCTTGGTTCAACTCCACAATCTTGACGGAGGCTCCCAAGTGACACCTAACTAATCTAGGAGACACCACTCTCCAAAAGGTAATAGATGGTGTGTTGATAATGAACTCCTTGCTCTTGTGCTTCAAATGATAGTCTCCCCAACACTCAACTCTCTCTCATAGGATTAGATTTGGTAGAAAGATGATTTGAGTGGAAAGCAACTTAGGGAAGGCTAGAGATCAAGATTTACGTGGTTGGAATGGAATATCTTGACCTCAACACAAGTGTAGGTGGTTCTCTCTCAGAAAATGTATATTGGAAGTGTAGGCATATTCTGACGGCTCTCTCCACGAATGAAGAGTGGGTGGAGGCGTATATATAGCCTCCACACAAAATCTAACCGTTACACACAAATCACCAAACTCGGTGGGACCAAATTATAAAACTCAGTCAGACCGATTTAGTTCAAAATTTAAACATTAGGATTTTCGGTGGGACCGACATGATCAACTCGGTGGGACCGGTGTGCTAGGGTTAGGGTAAAGCCTCATCTTGGTTGGACCGATTATACGAACTCAGTGGGACCGATTTTGGTAATAAGCTAAACAGAGAATTGGCCAAGCAAACTCGGTGGGACCGATTTCATATTTTGGTGGGACCAAAATTAATGCAATAGGCAACAGAGAGTTTGCAAGCCCATCTCGGTGAGACCGAGATCCCATCGGTGAGGCCGAATTGATTAGGGTTTATAGAAGTGGCTATGTCAAGTGAACTCGGTGGCGCTGGATAGAAAATTTCGGTTGGGCCAAGTTTGACTTTTGGTTTGGGACATATGTGGATGTGAGAAAGTGGTTGAGGGCTTTGGAGCATATCACTAAGCACTTTGAGCAAGCAAGCCATTAAGCAACACCTCATCCCCTCTTAATAGTATTGGCTTTCCTATGGACTCAATGTGATCTTGGATCACTAAAATGAAAAATGTAGAGTCCTGAGCTTTGAGCTTGAGCCAATCCTTTGTCCTTATCATCTCGAAGGGGTTCCACATCCTCTAGTCCATGCCACTCCATTGTTAAACTTATCTGAAACATACTAGATGAAAACATTAGTCCAACAAGAGATATGTTGACATTAATTACCAAAATCACCCAGGGAGCACTAGTGCTTTAGAGCATATCACTAAGCACTTTGAGCAAGCAAGCCAATATCTGACCGAGTCCATGCCACTCCATTGTTAAACTTATCTGAAACATACTAGATGAAAACATTAGTCCAACAAGAGATATGTTGACATTAATTACCAAAATCACCCAGGGAGCACTAGTGCTTTCAATTGGGAACACTTGTGTCCAAAGAACCATTTGCCTCCACAATATCTGCAAGTACAAGGTTCTCTGCACTTCCCTTCGGGCTTAGGGTTAGTTTTCTGTTCACCTTCCTTCTTGACGCCATTAGTGCCAGTCCATCTTGGTCTATTTTGTACTGGCCTTGGACTAATTTTTTTCTGAAATCCAATGAAAGAGGACAAATTCCTCTATGTACCTTGGGCATGTACTCCCAATTCCCGTGTCTGTGGTTTGAAGGGTTTCAGGTAGTCTTTAATTTCTAGCTTCAGCCCATTGATATAACATTTGACATAATAACCTTCAGTAATTCTAGGGTTATCCTTTTTGTATGAAGACATCTTTCCTTCTCAGAAACAAAAGTGGATCCTTGTTTAATAGAATTGAAATTTTCCACTACATCATAAGAGCTACCCCCTAAAAATATTTTAACATCCACTTTATAGAATTCTTACTAGGTAAGACTTTCCTTCAATATGCCAGAATTCCTTAGCCATATGTCAGCTCTGCCAATTAGATACATCTAGGCATAATCCCATTTGGCCTCCTCACGCACATATACCATTGAGAAAATATTCCTCGATAGTTCTGAACCATTCCATGGGATTTCTTTGTCCTGGCCTCTGCTCTGGTCAAGGTATCAGCCTTGCTTGGGTGTTTGGGACTAGCGGCCTGTTTATTGGTGCACAGGTGTGCCTGGTCCTGGTTCTGGTCCTTGATGCATTCCTGGGAACTATTAGGATGACGGTACTATTGTTGTTGGTGTATTTTCTTGTTGATTGTACTATTGGTATTCAGGTTGGTAATATACAGGTGGGGGATAGTATCAGGGAGGAGGTGCCATGGGTAGTGCCCTTGCAACCCATTGTCCTCCTGTGAAGGATAGTAGTAAGCTTGTTGATCCAGGTCATTATGAAAGCTGTCGGTGGAGAAGTTCTAGACTGGTGCTCACCTGTCTGCCTTTGAGTCGACTTAAGAGGTGGTTGTTGTAGTCGCTGGGGAGTGAGTTGGGGTTGATGTTGCTGATTCTGCGCAATGTGTCAGATCCTGCCGAGGGTCAACAAGATCAAACACGTGAACACGAACTAGGATTTAGATCGACTCTCGATTCGGAGACCCTTCGATTAATGGGGGAATTTCCACTGTAGCTATGAAAGGGGAAAGCTAGGGTTTGATAAGCAAATACATTGGATATGCCCTCTCTCGCACACAGCGGGGGCTCATATAGACGATTACAGCTCACTGTGAGCAGGTGAAGGTAAACAGTAAATAAAGCCCGAATGTAACATTTGTCAGGTAAACGCCTTGTGGTCCCGATCCAGCCGTTGATCTCCTCTTCCTTCACCGGAGCCGTCCAATGACAGTTAACTGTAGCCCAACCGACACGCTACAGATAGCTGAATTTAGGTTGCCTCGGAAAAAAAAAGATAACTGAATTTTGGTGACACTTGGTTCAGTGTTGAGGTAGCTGACACCCTCCCGGTGCAAAACTCCAGCGGCCAGCGAACACCGCTCCAACCAGCTCCGCGGCACGCGCCACGAAATACCGTGAATCCTTGGCCACCTGGGTGCGCCCTCGGGGAGGACGGATTCGAGTCCGCGTAGTCCGCGCAAGGGCCGAGAACTGGCTCCGCGCTGCCGCCACCTCCGTCCCGGGGCGCGAGCACAGGGCCGGGCAATCAAGCGCTGCCCGCGGGCCTTGCAGCACCAGCTCCCAGTCAGTGCCGACTCCTGTCGCCCGCTCGACGCCATCCGAGTCGCCATTCCTATCGCCAGGCCGTACGCGTACGGCTCGTTGGGAGCCATCAGTTCCTAATCACGTGCAGATGTCGATGGAAGATGTATTGCAGATACCAGATTAAAGTCACTAGATACATTTCATGGCGATGGGTACTTGCAGTGAGGTAGAGTTAACTTTTTCTTTCTTTTGCGAATAGAGTTAACTGAACTTTACAACGGTAAAACTTCAGTTAACAGTAGCTGTCGAATTCTTCAGACAAGGTGTCGATTTCTTCTGGTATGTTCAGAGACGAGAAGTTCAGAGAACTAGTATAAGAATTTGCAATGATGATCACTTATAAAATGTAAGATTAATCTGAATAATCAGTAGCAAGGAAGCTCACTAATTTGGTTGAACTGAAACTGAAGCAGTCGAACACTTGAGGCAAAACTGAGGAGTCAGAAAAGAACCAAAGACTAACGGATAGCTGTCGAATTCTTGAGTAGCTGTCGAATTCTTGAGAGAAGGTGACGATTTCTTCAGGCATGTTGAGAGACATGAAGTTCAGAGAACTAGTGTCCTGACAACTGAAACTAAATACTTGGATCACTCATTCGGTTTAACTGAAACTAAACCAGTCAAACATAAGAGGCAAAACCAAAGCATCCACAGCCTGATTCTCCGCGCTGAATGACTTACAGCACATTACTAGAATCTGTTATATATTTTGGCCATAGCACATTACTAGTAGAATTTACAGCGATCATCACTCGAAAGCTTACTCATTCTGTTAAACACTGATTACTCATTCTGTTAAACTGAAAGTCAAACACTTGAGGCGAAACTAAAGCATCCACAGCCTATTCTCCACGCCAAACCATTTACTGAAGATAAAAGCGTGAGGAAAGATATAAAAGGACTGATAAAATCTGTTATATGCAGTATTGGCCAGAAAGATACAAGCTTAAACTGGACACTTAAACAGTAGGAACTAAACTCTGGGTAGTCATTTGGTTAAACTGGAAGTGAATGAATCAAACACAAAGAGCCAAAAATCAGTTAAAACAAGGCAGGCAAAACTAAAGCGTCAGAAAAGAGGCAAAGATTAAGGAATCAGACTGCACCCTGAACTGAATGCCATCGATCCACAGCAAGTATATAGTTTCATTTCATCTACTAAGTGACAATGAATCAAGTCCTACAAGTATATATATAGTTCCGTCGATCTACTCAAGTTTATAGTTTCATCGATGGATCTACTCAAGTTTATAGTTCCATCAATCTACAGCAAGTCTCGCACGTGGTCTGCTCGCAATAACGATATCCGCAATAACGGCATCCACTTGGTCGCGGGGCGTGGCGGGGGTAGAGCGTGATCAATGGCCGCTGCTGATCAATGGCAATACCCTGAGCCTGAGCCTTCTGAGCCTTCTGACCCAGAGCCTGCTGAGCCATAGCCTGATAAGCCCGATCCTTCAGAGCCAGAGCCTGAGCCTGAGCCTGGGCCTGAGCCAGGGCCGCACTGGCGTTGCCGATCTGCATGCGAGCCCTGTAGAACTCCCTGTTGTAGCGAACCCTGTGGTAGCAAGCCTTGCAGATGGGCAGCCAGTCCCAAAGCGCCCCCGCGGCATTGTTGCAAACAACGCACCATGGGCTCATTGCAGACTGTGGCGGTGCCGGCGCCAGCTGCAAAGAAGAAATCAATGAGTTCACTTCACCGCACGTCGATGAATCGTGAGCAGTTCGTGACTAATGTAGTGTGCATCGCAAATTGAATTGAAATTACCCCGTCGGAACTGGCGATCTGGTTCTGGCCGCCGGAGAAGAAAACGTAGCCGCTCGGCACGCCGATGCCGAAGAAGGGCACACTCCCACCGGCTGCAACGCAAGAATCACACAGCAGAAATCCAACTCCGGCGTCAGTGAATACCAACCAAGAGAGAGAGAGAGAGAGAGAGAGAGAGAGAGAGAGAGAGAGAGAGAGAGAGAGAGAATTTTGGGCTTTTCTTGGGAGGGAACGCACCTGGATCGCCCGGCGGCTGCGGGAGCAACCTCATCGCCAGAACGAAGTCCCCCTGATCCGACCCGCCGGCGCGACCGATAGCTGTAAGAAACGAATGTATCGACCCGGCGCCGCGACCCACAGCTGCAAGAAACCGCTAGCTGTTAGTACGATCCGGCACCAACGCAAGAGCCGAGGACGATGCTTGGGCACCCAACCCACCTGTGGTGGCAAGATATTGGTGCAGATGCTGTAGAGGCCTGTCCCAGCTGAAGATTTTGCTGTGGCAAGCGTCGCACAGGGGCAGCGGGGTTCCCACCCGTGTAGTACCTTGCACAGTCGTCGCGGTCCAGAGCCCTGCTGTGGGCGTTTTGCAAATAGTGCACTCCCATACCGGTCCAGCCGGATGGGCTGCCGCCGTGGAAGACTCCCCGGTGTAGGCTACAAAAGAATTACACAGTAGAATAGAGACCAAGAAATCAATGTCGGACGTCAATGAGCCAAGAACCGCACGAACCAGAGACACGGAATTTGACGCTTTTCTTGGGAGGGGAACACACCTGGATTATTGCCCAGAGTCGGCTGGAGCATCGCCGCCGGTGGCCTCGAATGCGACTGAGAGAATTCCGCGTGCCCATGAGCTGCAACAAACCAAGGTTTAATCTCACAGATGTTAGAATCCAAGAAGCGCTGAATTCCATCACTCCCACCGGCTGCAGCAACAGAGAGAATTACGCAACAGAAACCAAGAAATCCAACTCCGGCCGGCGTCAATGAGGAACCAGAGAGAAAGAGTTTTGCGCTTTTCTTGGGTTGGGAGGGAAGGGAACACACCAAACAGAGAGAATCCCCTGAACCCCGCCCCTGACCCGCCCCCGCCGCCACCTCCAGCGAACTGTGGGTTCGCGATCTGGTTCTGGCCGCCGAAGGGCAGACTCCCACCGGCTGCAGCCACAATTATACAACAGAAACCAAGAAATCCAACTCCGGCGTCAGTCAAGAACCAAGAACCGCACGGACCACGGACAAGCAGAGAGAAAGAATTTTGCCATTTTCTTGGGAGGGGCGAGAAGGCACCTTGATTGCTCAGCGGCTCCTGGAGCGTCGTCATCGTCGGTAGCCTCCATTGCGACTGAGAGTGCCCCGATCCGCCCCCGCCACCGGGAGCTGCAAGAAACGAAGTACCGGCAGTGTCGTCTACGGCTTCAGTCTCCGTCCCCGCTGCACCCTGACGCCGCCACTGCCATGGCTTATAGCGGGCGTCGGCTTTCCCCTTCTCCTTGTCCGCCATCTCGCCTCTCGGTCGAACAGCTTCGCAAGAACCGCGGGCGCACCCCAGATGAAGAAGAGAGGGGGAGGGCGGATGGAAGGAAGCTACGTATGAGAAAGGATGGGAGGAAGGCGAGGCGAGGGAGGCTATATAGACGACGAGGGCAGAGGAGAGCGTCTCCCGTCCTGCTGCAACTGATCGATTTCAAGAAGCGGTTGGTCGTCTGTTGGTTTTGGAGGGAAACAACACGGGCGGGAGGAAGGAAGAGCCTCAGAAACGGGCCTAATGCAATTCTGATAGCCCAACCAACGGCCCATATCATCAATAGCCATTTGGATCGAGGAACAGAAGGTGTCGATTTCTTGAGGTATGTTCAGAGACAGGAAGTTCAGAGAACTTGTGTCCTGACAACTGAAACTAAAAATTGAGCATCAGGGAACAACAAAATAATGTTCATTCGGTTTGGCCAAATCATATTTGCCGACGACAAAGGGCTGAAGGACATAGAAGGAAACAAGTAGTGTAGTTCATGGGGACTGATCTGATCGACCAAGTTGTGTAGTTCTAGTTCTAGCACTAGCTAGTAGCTACCGATAATAATACTTGGAGACGAAGATGATAACCCGATCAACGAATCACGGAAGCTATTTACAGAAGGAACTGAAATTACACGCAGTGAAACAGATTTAAGTGTCCCTTGCAAAAAAAAAAGTGTTAACTGAAGTTTCCATAAGTCAAACTTCAGTTAACTGTGTTTTCAATAGCCGGGGGGCAGGCCGATGCTATCCAGTTTTGTCATTTTCTTTCCTGGAATTTTAGAGAAACTATTCCGTTATTTTCTACCAATTAAGTTTCAGCGTTCCATTAAAAAAACAGTGTTCCAAATGAAAATAAATGGCACTGGATTTTTTAATCTATTTGTCAGACTGCTCAAAAAATGAAACTACCAATAAGAGGTTTACCGCGAACGCGGTTGTATAGCCCGCATGGTTGTGGCATCAGTCGACCGGCCCTTATTCTCTGGCTGATTGTGGCGGGACTCCTCGTTCGGGCGGGCGTGTCGGTGTATTAAAGTAGGGGTACCTTAGTATCCCGAACTTATGCACGGGCAGTCGCAGCGACCCGCGGCAAGGCTTGCCGGGCGACCGCCAAGACCCTCCATGGTTCCTTTGGGGCCATTCAAGAACAAAGTATCCAAGAGCAAAACAAGGCCCCGGCAAGAGGAGCTTGCCGGGAAAGAGACGAGGCCCCGGCAAGAGGAGCTTGCCGGAAAGGAGACGAGACCCCGGCAAGAGGAGCTTGCCGGGAAGACAACCAAAGCATCTCAAGAAGCTCGCTGCGGCGCACTGCGCGTCCCGACAAGACCCGGTGAGCGACAAGCTCCCGGACGCGACAAGGCAACATCCGCGGCAAGGCGCTTGCCGCGGCAAGCTACTACTCCGCAGCCCGCGCTCCAGCTCACCCACCAACGTGTCGCTCCGGGACCGCTCCTGGCGTACGTGGCGGGAGGCTGTGCAGCCGGGGGCATGCGGTGGCAAGCAAGCGCTGACAAGATAGCCATCGTGGCAAACGATGGCGTTCCTAGCGGTCCCTCTCTGTACCGTCTAGGTGACACAGACAGGCATTTAATGCCCTTGTCCCCTCCCGTCAGGGTTAGGTATGATACGACTGTTGTAGGCAGTGGAGCCAACTACCACCTCTTTTACATTCTTACCCCCACCTCTGTTGCCACCTGTCGGTGACCCCTTAGACATATAAAAGGAGGCCCATGCGCAACAGAGGGGGAGAGGAGGGCCATTCTCACGCTCGGTCTCGCCAGCTGCTTGAGCGTACTGTAGCACTCATCGCTCCCGAGCAAGAACACAATACAAATCAAAGCAGGAGTAGGGTTTTACGCATCCGTGCGGCCCGAACCTAGGTAAACCGACCGCGTCGCTCGTGCGTTCGCCTCGATCTGCTCTTTGTGCATCCACCGCCCCCTGCCGAACCGAAAGGGGCTTGGTCCGCCGATCCCCATAGGTGTACGTGGGATCAACAACCCCCGACATCTTTGGCGCGCCAGGTAGGGGGTGCGTCGAGGTTGTGCGAACCTGATCCGGCGTTCGCACGAGCCAAATCTTCATCCTTTTCATCAACATGCCGCCGAAGAAGAAGGCTTCGGAGGTAGCCGCTCCGTCTGCGCCGATCCCACCATCGCCCGAGCGAACGGCTGGTGGGGTAGGCGCCGACGGAAGAGCGGGCGACGACGGAGGGACTCATGATGCTGCCGGGTCCAAGGACAAGGCTGCGCCGCACGTCGGCGGCGCGGTCGCCTCCCACAACGACCGCGCGCACTCCAAGACCTCGGCATCCGTACACGCACCGCGCCCGTCTCAGGAGGCGCGGGGCCAGCAGCGTCATGGTACCCACGGTACCATACGTCTGCTGGGCCAAGATCAAGCTGGCGGATCCCCGAGTGCTCAGGACCAGCATGCACGCCAACATGCTGGCGCGAGCGTGGCGCGGTCGCTTGGACGAGATGTTGCTCCTTCTAACGTAGTTAGAAGTCCGAGCATATCTCGCTCCTCGCACCGTTCGCTGCCGCCGCCCACCACTCCGGCGGAAGCGTTGGCACGTGCCCAGCTGCTCCTAGACTACCCTCCAGCGCCAGAGAAGGTCGATGACTGGAGGGCCACTATCCAGAGCCTCATCGGCTTCGCCAACGGTGACAACCCACGGCAGCCGAGCGCATCGCTGCCGCGGCAAGTCAGCCAGGCGCGAGCCGGTGGCGACAAGACCGGCGAAGGTGCAACCACTATGCACTCTCCACCCCGAAGGCCAAGATCGCCGACTCGCCGGATCCACCTCGACAGCTACTCCACCGCGTCGTCAGATCCGCGAGCTCGTCGCGATGAGCGCCAAGTTCTTCATGAGAGACAGCAGGAAGACGCTCGAACACGCATCGAGCGTCGAAGAGAAGCGCGGCGTCAATCAGACCTGCGCGCTGGGCCCTCTGTTGACATGCATGCGCCCGGAGAACCAGGCGACTTGCCGTACGCGGCAGGTTGCCCTGCGTTTAACCGTGAGCTGCGGCAAGTCCAGTGGCCCAGCCAGAAAGATTTCAAGCCAGACGTGCCGGAGAAGTACGACGGCAAGTCGCACCCGTCGGATTTCCTCAGCATCTACACCATTGCGGTGCAAGCTGCCGGGGGGCGAGACGACAAGGTCCTTGTCAACTACTTCCCGCTCGTGCTCAAGCCCGAAGTCAGATCCTGGCTCATGCACTTGCCGGACAACTCCGTATCCTCTTGGGCGGACTTGTGCCATCAGTTTGTCGGCGCCTTTACAGGCGGCCACAAACCACATGGCCAAGAGAGTGACCTCCACCTGCTTGCCCAGAAGGAAGGAGAGCCCCTGCGCAAGTATATCCAGAGATTCAGCCACGTGCAACGCAACATCCCGGACATCCACCCTGCCGCGGCTATCAGCGCGTTCCATCAGAACGTGCGTAATCGCAGGATGCGGGAGGAGATGGCGATGAGCAGGATCAGAGACGTCAGTGAGCTATACGCCCTGGCCGACAAGTGCGCACGCGCTGAGGAAGGGAGGAAACTCCCCGGAGAGACTACTGGAATAGGGGGATCTGACAGTGAGGATGCCGCCCCGGCAAAGAAGAACCGGAGGCGCAACAGGAGGAAGGGCAAAGAGGTGCTAGTCGTCGAGCAGTCTAAAGTTGGTAGCTCCGGCAAGGAGGTTGCCGCATGCACCAACTGCCAAGCTGTGGCGGCCGCCGACAAGCAGGGCAGCTCCGACAAGCAGTACTGCAAGATCCACCGCACCAAGGGCCACGATCTCCAGAGCTGCAGGAAGGTCGAGCAGCTTGTCCAGCAACAAAAAGATGAGTACGAGCGGCGCGACAAGGAGAGAGCTCAAGGAGGCGGTGGAGAGGCCAGCAAGAAGCGCGTTGGCCAGGGAGGACGCCACGACAAGGTCAAGCAGCGGCAAGGAGACAGACCTCCCCGCGGCCGCGACAAGGATGATGACGAAGACGACGACGAAGACATGGATGATGTTGAGAACAGTGAGCAGGAGTTTCAGAAGGCTACGGAAGTCTTGTGTGTTGACGGTGGTGCTTCTCTGCATACTTCCCACCGCCAACTCAAACAGTGGCTCCGGGAAGTTAATGCGGCCGAGCCACCTGTCGAATCACGCAAACTTCTGAAGTGGTCCAGCACGCCTATCGTCTTTGACATTGAGGACCACCCTGATCGCACAACTGCGGTCGGGTGCTTGCCGTTGTTGGTTTCGCCAACAATCCGCAACCTCAAGGTCACCAAGATGCTAGTTGACGGCGGTGCCGGCTTAAATCTGATCTCCTCCGCTGTGCTCCAGAAACTCCAGATCCCGGACAGCGAGCTCGAAGAGACCGGTACATTCCAAGGAATTAACCCGGGAAGGAGCAAGCCGAAAGGGAAGGTCACGTTGCCGGTGACATTTGGCAGTGAGCTGAATTTCAGAACGGAGAGGGTCACTTTGACGTTGCTGATTTCCCATTGCCTTACAATGGGATACTTGGCCGTCCAGCGCTCGCCAAGTTCATGGCAGCCTCTCACTATGCATACAACATGCTCAAGATGCCAGGCCCGATAAGCGTCATCTCTGTCCCTGGCGACAAGAAGGATGCCCTTATCTGCGCCGACAAGATCTACCGGGAAGCAGCTGCCGCGACAGACCGCAAGACACTTGCCGCTGAAGCTCCCGGGGGGAAGAAGAAGACCAAGTCCAGAAAGAGCTCTGATGCCTACTCCGGCAAGCGCGCCTCTTCGGAGTGCTGCGCTGCCGTCGAGGACACACCATCGAGCTCCACCGGCAAGAGTAAGAAGACGATGGCAGCTCCACCACTTACCAAGAAGGTGTCCGCCAAGGAGGACAGCACTGGTGGTACCTTCACCATCAGTGCCACGCTTGACCCTAAATAGGAAAGCGCGCTCGTTACTTTCCTGCGGGCGAATGTCGACGTGTTTGCATGGCAACCGTCTGACATCCCCGGTGTTCCCAGGAAGGTAATTGAGCACCATCTTGCCGTTTGTCCTCATGCGCGGCCCGTCAAGCAGAAGGTCAGGAAACAGGCGGTGGAGCGCCAAGAATTCATAGCAGAAGAAATCAAGAAATTGGAAGCAGCAGGCCTTGTCAGAGGGGTGCTCCATCCCACGTGGTTGGCCAATCCGGTTGTAGTGCGCAAGGCGAATGGGAAATGGAGGCTTTGTATTGACTTTACTGATGTTAATAAAGCTTGTCCCAAAGATCCATTTCCCTTGCCGCGCATTGACCAGATTGTTGACTCCACAGCCGGATGTGAGTTGCTTTCATTTCTTGACGCATATTCAGGATACCATCAGATCTTCATGGCAGAAGAGGATGAGGAGAAAACCGCATTCATTACTCCATGTGGCACGTACTGTTTCGTACGGATGCCTTTCGGATTAAAGAATGCTGGTTCAACATTTGCCAGAGTAGTCCATATCGCTTTGAAGCCACAGATACACAGAAATGTAGAAGCTTACATGGATGATATAGTGGTCAAAAGCAAAGACAGGGCAACTCTGATCCAAGACTTAGAAGAGACTTTTGCAAATCTGCGCAAGGTCAACCTCAAGCTCAACCCCGAGAAGTGTGTGTTTGGAGTCCCTTCCGGCAAACTTCTCGGGTTCTTTGTGTCTCAGCGGGGAATCGAAGCTAATCCCGACAAGGTCAAGGCCATTGAGCAGATCGAAGCACCAAAGCGCATCAAGGATGTACGAAAGCTTGCCAGCTGCGTGGCTGCTCTCAGCAGGTTTATCTCTCGGTCTGCTGAGCGCGCCCTGCCGTTTTTCAAAATTTTGAAAAGGGCAGGTCCAATGAAATGGACTCCGGAAGCGGAGGCTGCGCTGCAAGACTTGAAGAGATACCTGTCCTCCACTCCAACACTTGTCGCACCTAAACCACAAGAGAACTTGCTGCTGTACATAGCGGCAACCAATCAAGTGGTTAGTGCTGCGTTAGTAGTGGAGAGGGAGGCAGATGACGAGCCAGCGACCGCGGCAAGCACATCCAGCAACAAGCAGGGGGCTTCCCCGACAAGCAAGGGTCTGCGCAGATGCAAGAGGAGATACAGAAGAAGATGGTGCAGCGCCCAGTTTACTTTGTCAGTTCCCTTTTGCAGGGGGGCTAGGTCAAGGTACTCTGGTGTGCAGAAGTTGCTTTTTGGCCTTCTCATGGCCTCGAGAAAGCTGCGCCATTACTTCCAAGCACATGAGATCACAGTTGTCACTCGCTTTCCGCTGAAGAGGATATTGCAAAATCCAGAAGCAACAGGCAGGATTGTCGAGTGGGCACTGGAACTGTCAAGCTTTGGCCTCAAGTTTGAGAGTACATCAACAATCCAGAGTAGAGCATTGGCAGAGTTCATAGTAGAATGGACGCCAACTCTAGACGAAGAAATTCTGGAGGCGAGCATCCCCGCCAAGGAAGCAAGCAAAGAGTGGCTCATGTACTTTGACGGTGCCTTCTCGCTGCAAGGCGCCGGTGCTGGTGTACTGCTTGTCGCACCCACCGGAGAACACCTCAAGTACATAGTCCAGATGCACTTTCCCAAGGAGCAAGCGACAAACAATACTGCATAGTATGAAGGCTTGCTTGCCGGTCTCAGGATCGCGGCAGAACTTGGGATTAAGAAGCTCATTGTCAGGGGTGACTCGCAGCTTGTCGTCCGCCAAGTGAACAAGGTTTACCAGAGTCCGTTGATGGAAGCTTACGTTGATGAAGTGAGGAAGCTAGAAGAGCGCTTTGACGGCCTGCAAATGGAACATGTTCCAAGAGCTGAGAACGACATTGCCGATGGCCTGTCGAAGTGCGCTGCACTTAAATTACCTGTGGAACCAGGGATTTTTGTGCTCAAGCTGGCTCAGCCATCCGTAACACCATCAACTGGACAAAGCAAGAAGAGGAAGTTGATTTCTGGTGACTATCTTCCGGCAGAGCTTCCCGAAGCCGCCGCCAAGAAGGTCCCCAAGATCGACGCCAAGAATGCTGAGGAGCAGTCTACTCCGGCAAGCCCCAGGGTTTGTTCCGTTGAAGCAGATTCTCCCGACAAGTTTTGCTCCGGCAAGCTTGCCGGGGAACGTCAAGCTCCGGCAGAGCCACGGGCTCTTGCCGTAGAAGCGGACGTTCCCGCAGCAGCAGATGTTCCTTTAGTCCTTGTTGTCGAGCCACAGGCTCCAACATGGGCGCAGCAGATTGTCCGTTTCCTTCAGACAGGAGAGCTTCCCGAGGAACCAGAAGAAGCGGAAAGAGTAGCCCGGCAGTCTAGTATGTACCAGTTTGTCGACAACACACTGTGCAGAAGAAGACTCAACGGTGTGAAATTGAAGTGTATTCCTCGGGAAGATGGACAGAAGCTGTTGGCAGAGATACATGGAGGCATATGTGGTCACCACATTGGCGCGAGAGCTCTTGTCGGAAAAGCATTCCGGCAAGGCTTCTTCTGGCCGACAGCCCTCCAGGATGCAACTGCACAAGTAACCAAGTGTGAAGCGTGCCAGTTCCGTTCCAAGCAGATACACCAGCCAGCTCAAGCTCTCCAGACGATCCCTTTATCCTGGCCATTCTCGGTCTGGGGGCTCGATATCCTCGGCCCCTTTCCCCGAGCTGTCGGGGGCTTTGAGTACTTGTACGTCGCAATCGACAAGTTCACAAAGTGGCCGGAAGTGGAACCAGTGAGGAAGGTGACAAGACAGTCAGCAATCAAGTTCTTCAGGTCGATTGTCTGCCGTTTCGGAATCCCCAACAGGATAATCACCGACAACGGTACACAATTTACAAGCCGCACCTTCATGCAGTACGTCCAAAATCTTGGCGCCAAAGTCTGCTTCGCTTCTGTTGCTCACCCGAGAAGCAACGGCCAAGCGGAGAGGGCAAATGCTGAAGTGCTGCGCGGGCTCAAGACCAGGACTTTCGACAGGCTGCACAAGTGCGGACGCAACTGGATCGAGGAGCTGCCGGTGGTTCTTTGGTCGATCAGGACGACGCCAAATCGAGCCACTAGCCAGACACCCTTCGCTCTAGTCTATGGAGCGGAGGCAGTTATCCCCACGGAACTCGTATACGGGTCACCTCGAGTGCTCGCTTATGACGAGCTTGAGCAAGAGCAGCTGCGGCAAGATGACATGCTGCTCCTTGAGGAAGATCGTCTTCAGGCTGCTGTGCGAGCCGCTCGCTACCAGCAAGCTTTGCGCCGCTATCATAGCCGCAAAGTTAACGCCAGAAGTCTCGAGGAAGGCGACCTTGTTCTTCAGCGCGTTCAGTCCGCCAAGAATTCCGACAAGTTGACGCCGAAGTGGGAAGGCCCTTACCGGGTGAAGCGAGTCACGAGGCTTGGCGCTGTCCGCCTTGAGACCGAAGATGGCGTACCGGTGAGCAGCTCCTGGAATATCGAGCATCTTCATAAGTTTTACCCGTAAGGCGCAGTTGTCGGACCCTGTCCGGCAACCACCCTTTTATACAAGTCTTGCCGTTGTTGCATGTAATCCTTTGTACAAAGCCAGGCGCAGACCCTGAGCACAAGTAAATGAAGCGCTGGCGCCCAAAGTTATAGCATGCATGCTAGGTCGAGTCGGGTCCTTGGTTAGGGTTGATAGTGCTTAACAGCGGCTAACCCCTAACTTAGAGGTCGAGTGTGCGTCCCTTTGCCTTTCTTTCGTTTCCTTTGGTTCGCATGGCTCGCATATCCTTGCCGGACCGCCTGGGGACGAAAAGGAGAAGAAGGACGTGCCGGCATCTGGACCCCGGCAAGCCAGTGTTGCCGGGGGCTGCAAGTACCAAGGTTCATCCACGGCAAGCCAGAGTTGCCGGGGGCTGCAATCTCAGATAAGTCTTTCATCCCTCTTCATGCATTCTCTTATGGACTGGGAAATACGAAACCTCGTTTCTTCCCGAAAACTACCGTGCTCCCTTAGCTCTAGGCCCTGGGGCTCGTTCCTGGGGCCAAGTTTTGGTCGTAGTCGCGGCAGCAAAGGGATGAAACGAGGGGCCGCACCCGCCTCGTCCCTACCTCCGTCAAAAGCGTGAGAAAGGTCGAGCGACGTGGGAAGACGGCAGGGCCTGTTGTCGGGGAAGGAGTGTCTATCTGAAAGATACCAAGGATTTGCTCCTTGACGTGGGTTCTACCCGCAAGACAAATGACCCGGCAAACATCCCCTTTTCATTAAAAAAACATTCCACGCAGGTACAGTCCATAGAGGATGAAAAACATGAAAGAGAGAATTACAAGTTTTAAATGCAACTAAGGCCTGAAGGCTTACAAATTAAAAAGATAAGATGCCCGTAATCTTTTTCTTGTCCCTCTCTTCAGGAGGTAGGTCAAGGAGGCGAGAAGGGCAAAAGGGGCGCCTAGGCGAGCTACGGGTGCCAGAAGACACCAAAAGAACATCCCGGGGGTCGTCCGAAGGCTGGACGGTGATGGCGGCGCCGGAAGCAGGGCTTGAAGACGAGGCGGCCGGGCATCAGCACGCTGTCGAGGGCACCACGCCCTCGTACTCCGGCTTGACGGCCTTGCCGCCAGCCCTCTTCCTCTTCCGCAGCCTCCCTACGCCAGCCGCCCAAGGAGACGACCCCGGGGAGTTCAAGGAGCCGGCGACGCGGATGATGGGGTCGCCGGTGCCGCACGGAGCGGCGCCCGACCCCTAGTCGGACCCGTCGTCCTGCCGCTCGCTACCCTCGTCGTCGCTGTCGCTCCCCTCCTTGTCACTCTCGCTCGAGGAGGGGCCTTCGCTATCGGAGGAGCTGTCCACGCAGCACTTCGCCCGAGTGCCGAAGCACCCAAAGACCTTGACGGAGAGGAGATCGCCCTCCATCAACTCAAAATGGAGGGTGAGCCCCGCCGTCAAGCTGTGGATACGGGCAAACGTCTTCCACCCTCGACCGAAATACATCACGCCGGGGGCTGGGACTTCAACGCGGACTCGCGTGCCGCTGATCCCACAGCCCCTCATGTGCAGTCTCAATGTCTCGGGCGGGTCCAACTCCATCGCGCCCGCAAATGGAGCTGGGAGTCGGAGTCGACGATGAGGCGCCCGGCGCAGCCTGACGAAGAACTCGCAGGGGTCGTCCCCAACATGGACCCCCATGGGAAGAGGAGCCGCCGGCGGAGGCGAAGCCGGCGCGCCGCCCCTTCCACCTCTTCCCCGAGCGCTGCGGCCTCGTCCTCGACCTCGTCCACGACCTCGCCCCCTCCCTCTTCCCCTTACGGCTAGCTCCGCCACCACGGGTGCGGGAGAGGGAGGGATGCGCTGTCTGGCGGCGACCCTCGCCGCCACTGATGAAGGACCAGGGTTCCCTTTCTCCATGGCGAATGAGAGAAAGGGGAGCAGAAGCTGAAGGAAGGAGAAGATGAGAGAATGCGGGCTTCCGTCCTCCCCTCCCGCTCTTTATAAAGGAGCGAGGTGGGGGCTCGGCCGCCCCGCTCAGTGAATCAAGACGCGGGAAGACAGGGAGCTGGGGCCGACCCACTGCCCCGACCCACGACGGCCCCGTTTCCCGCCTCCGCCGTCCGCGACCCCAAGCGCATGGGAGCCGCGTGGCAGGCATGCAGAACCGAGGCGACGGATGGGGCGGCCTCTCCCCACCCTATGATCGTGGGGAGTGGGCACCTCGAAAACCGCCCACGATCTCTCCCACGATGCCGTGTTTGACGCGTGCCGTGCGGGGAGGGCGCGGTGGATGCGGAGTGAGTTTTGGCGTGACCTAGGCCGCGCGTGCCCGTGCACTGTTTTGGGCCTGGCCCAACAGTCCTCCGCACCGTGTATGGCCCAGGCCCGGGGGCTCCTGTCGGTGTACTAAAGTAGGGGTACCTTAGTATCCCGAACTTGTCCACGGGCAGTCGCAGTGACCCGCGGCAAGGCTTGCCGGGCGACCGCCAAGACCCTCCGTGGTTCCTTTGGGGCGATTCAAGAACAAAGTATCCAAGAGCAAAACAAGGCCCCGGCAAAAGGAGCTTGCCGGGAAAGAGACGAGGCCCCGGCAAGAGGAGCTTGCCGGGAAGGAGACGAGACCCCGGCAAGAGGAGCTTGCCGGGAAGACAACCAAAGCATCTCAAGAAGCTCGTTGCGGCGCACTGCGCGTCCTGACAAGACCCGGTGAGCGACAAGCTCCCGGACGCGACAAGGCAACATCCACGGCAAGGCGCTTGCCGCGGCAAGCTACTACTCCGCAGCCCGCGCTCCAGCTCACCCACCAACGTGTCGCTCTGGGACCGCTCCTGGCGTACGTGGCAGGAGGCTGTGCAGCCGGGGGCATGCGGTGGCAAGCAAGCGCTGACAAGATAGCCATCATGGCAAACAGTGGCGTTCCTAGCGGTCCCTCTCTGTACCGTCTAGGTGACACAGACAGGCATTTAATGCCCTTGTCCCCTCCCGTCAGGGTTAGGTATGATACGACTGTTGTAGGCGATGGAGCCAACTGTTGGGGAACGCAGTAATTTCAAAAAAATTCCTACGCACACGCAAGATCATGGTGATGCACAGCAACGAGAGGGGAGAGTGTTGTCTACGTACCAACGCAGACCGACTGCGGAAGCGATCTCACAACGTAGAGGAAGTAGTCGTACGTCTTCTTCCCGATCCGACCGATCCAAGCACCGTTACTCCGGCACCTCCAAGTTCTTAGCACACGTTCAGCTCGATGACGTTCCTCGGGCTCCGATCCAGCAAAGCGTCGAGGAAGAGTTCCGTCAGCACGACGGCGTGATGACGATCTTGATGTACTACCGACGCAGGGCTTCACCTAAGCACTACAACGGTACGATCGAGGTGGAATTTGGTGGCAGGGGGCACCGCACACGGCTAAGGAACGATCTCAAGGATCAAGTTGTCTGTCTATGGGGTGTCCCCTGCCCCCGTATATATAGGTTGGAGGAGGGGGGCTGGCCGGCCAAGAGAGAGGAGGCGCAGGGGGAGTCCTACTCCCACCGGGAGTAGGACTCCTCCCCTCCAATCCTATTCCAACTAGGACTCTTGGGGGGGAAAGGAGAGAGAGGGGGCCGGCCCACCTTTCCTAGTCCTACTAGGACTTGGGGAAGGGGGGGGCGCCGGCTAGGCTGTGGGCTGCCTCTTCTCTCTTTTCCACTAAGGCCCAATAGGCCCATTAGCCTCCCGGGGGGTTCCGGTAACCCTCCCGGTATTCCGGTAAAATCCCGATTTCACCCGGAACACTTCCTATGTCCAAACATAGGCTTCCAATATATCAATCTTTACGTCTCGACCATTTCCAGACTCCTCGTCATGTCCTTGATCTCATCCGGGACTCCGAACAACCTTCGGTACATCAAAAGGCATAAACTCATAATAACTGTCATCGTAACGTTAAGCGTGCGGACCCTACGGTTCAAGAACAATGTAGACATGACCGAGACACGTCTCCGGTCAATAACCAATAGCGGGACCTGGATGCCCATATTGGCTCCTACATATTCTACGAAGATCTTTATCGGTCAGACCGCATAACAACATACGTTGTTCCCTTTGTCATCGGTATGTTACTTGCCCGAGATTCGATTGTCGGTATCCAATACCTAGTTCAATCTCGTTACCGGCAAGTCTCTTTACTCGTTCCGTAATACATCATCTCACAACTAACTTATTAGTTGCAGTGCTTGCAAGGCTTATGTGATGTGCATTACCGAGAGGGCCCAGAGATACCTCTCCGACAATCGGAGTGACAAACCCTAATCTCGAAATACGCCAACCCAACATCTACCATTGGAGACACCTGTAGTACTCCTTTATAATCACCCAGTTACGTTGTGACGTTTGGTAGTACCCAAAGTGTTCCTCCGGTAAACGGGAGTTGCATAATCTCATAGTTACAGGAACATGTATAAGTCATGAAGAAAGCAATAGCAACATACTAAACGATCGGGTGCTAAGCTAATGGAATGGGTCATGTCAATCAGATCATTCTACTAATGATGTGACCTCGTTAATCAAATAACAACTCCTTGTTCATGGTTAGGAAACATAACCATCTTTGATTAACGAGCTAGTCAAGTAGAGGCATACTAGTGACACTCTGTTGGTCTATGTATTCACACATGTATTATGTTTCCGGTTAATACAATTCTAGCATGAATAATAAACATTTATCATGATGTAAGGAAATAAATAATAACTTTATTATTGCCTCTAGGGCATATTTCCTTCAGTCTCCCACTTGCACTAGAGTCAATAATCTAGATTACACAGTAATGATTCTAACACCCATGGAGCCTTGGTGTTGATCATGTTTTGCTCGTGGAAGAGGCTTATTCAACGGGTCTACAACATTCAGATCCGTATGTATCTTGCAAATCTCTATGTCTCCCACCTGGACTAAATCCCGGATGGAGTTGAAGCGTCTCTTGATGTGTTTGGTCCTCTTGTGAAATCTGGATTCCTTTGCCAACGCAATTGCACCAGTATTGTCACAGAAGATTTTCATTGGACCCGATGCACTAGGTATGACACCTAGATCGGATATGAACTCCTTCATCCAGACTCCTTCGTTTGCTGCTTCCGAAGCAGCTATGTACTCCGCTTCACATGTAGATCCCGCTACGACGCTTTGTTTAGAACTGCACCAACTGACAGCTCCACCGTTTAAAGTAAACACGTATCCGGTTTGCGATTTAGAATCGTCCGGATCAGTGTCAAAGCTTGCATCAACGTAACCTCTTACGGTGAGCTCTTTGTCACCTCCATATACGAGAAACATATCCTTAGTCCTTTTCAGGTATTTCAGGATGTTCTTGACCGCTGTCCAGTGATCCATTCCAGGATTACTTTGGTACCTCCCTGCTAAACTTATAGCAAGGCACACATCAGGTCTGGTACACAGCATTGCATACATGATAGAGCCTATGGCTGAAGCATAGGGAACATCTTTCATTTTCTCTCTATCTTCTGCAGTGGTCGGGCATTGAGTCTTACTCAACTTCACACCTTGTAGCACAGGCAAGAACCCTTTCTTTGCTTGATCCATCTTGAACTTCTTCAAAATTTTGTCAAGGTATGTGCATTGTGAAAGTCCAATTAAGCGTTTTGATCTATCTCTATAGATCTTTATGCCTAATATGTATGCAGCTTCCCCGAGGTCTTTCATCGAAAAACTTTTATTCAAGTATCCCTTTATGCTATCCAGAAATTCTATATCATTTCCAATTAGCAATATGTCATCCACATATAATATCAGAAATGCTACAGAGCTCCCACTCACTTTCTTGTAAATACAGGCTTCTCCAAAAGTCTGTATAAAGCCAAATGCTTTGATCACACTATCAAAGCGTTTATTCCAACTCCGAGATGCTTGCACCAGTCCATAAATGGATCGCTGGAGTTTGCATACTTTGTTAGCTCCTTTTGGATCGACAAAACCTTCTGGTTGTACCATATACAACTCTTCTTCTAGAAATCCATTCAGGAATGCGGTTTTGACATCCATTTGCCATATTTCATAATCATAAAATGCGGCAATTGCTAACATAATTCTGACGGACTTAAGCATCGCTACGGGTGAGAAGGTCTCATCGTAGTCAACCCCTTGAACTTGTCGAAAACCTTTTGCGACAAGTCGAGCTTTATAGACAGTGACATTACCGTCAGCGTCAGTTTTTTTCTTGAAGATCCATTTATTCTCAATTGCTTGCCGATCATCGGGCAAGTCAACCAAAGTCCATACTTTGTTCTCATACATGGATCCCATCTCAGATTTCATGGCCTCAAGCCACTTTGCGGAATCTGGGCTCACCATCGCTTCTTCATAGTTCGTAGGTTCATCATGATCTAGCATCATGACTTCCAGAACTGGATTACCGTACCACTCTGGTGCGGATCTCACTCTGGTTGATCTACGTGGTTCAGTAGAATCTGAAGCTTCATGATCATCATCATTAGCTTCCTCACTGATTGGCATAGGTGTCGCAGAAACAGTTTTCTGTGATGTACTATTTTCCAATAAGGGAGCAGGTACAGTTACCTTGTCAAGTTCTACTTTCCTCCCACTCACTTCTTTCGAGAGAAACTCCTTCTCTAGAAATGATCCATTCTTAGCAACGAATGTCTTGCCTTCGGATCTGTGATAGAAGGTATACCCAACAGTTTCCTTTGGGTATCCTATGAAGACACATTTCTCCGCTTTGGGTTCGAGCTTATCAGGTTGAAGCTTTTTCACATAAGCATCGCAGCCCCAAACTTTAAGAAACGACAACTTTGGTTTCTTGCCAAACCATAGTTCATAAGGCGTCGTCTCAACGGATTTTGATGGTGCCCTATTTAACATGAATGCGGCCGTCTCTAAAGCATAACCCCAAAACGATAGCGGTAAATCAGTAAGAGACATCATAGATCGCACCATATCTAGTAAAGTACGATTACGACGTTCAGACACACCATTACGCTGTGGTGTTCCGGGTGGCGTGAGTTGCGAAAACTATTCCACAATTTTTCAAATGTACACCAAACTCGTAACTCAAATATTCTCCTCCACGATCAGATCGTAGAAATTTTATTTTCTTGTTACGATGATTTTCAACTTCACTCTGAAATTCCTTGAACTTTTCAAATGTTTCAGACTTATGTTTCATTAAGTAGATATACCCATATCTGCTTAAATCATCTGTGAAGGTGAGAAAATAACGATATCCGCCGCGAGCCTCAATATTCATCGGACCACATACATCGGTATGTATGATTTCCAACAAATCTGTTGCTCTCTCCATAGTACCGGAGAACGGTGTTTTAGTCATCTTGCCTATGAGGCACGGTTCGCAAGTACCAAGTGATTCATAATCAAGTGATTCCAAAAGCCCATCAGTATGGAGTTTCTTCATGCGCTTTACACCGATATGACCTAAACGGCAGTGCCACAAATAAGTTGCACTATCATTATTAACTTTGCATCTTTTGGCTTCTACATTATGAATATGTGTATCACTATCTTCGAGATTCAACAAGAATAGACCACTCTTCAAAGGTGCATGACCATAAAAGATATTATTCATATAAATAGAACAACCATTATTCTCTGATTTAAATGAATAACCGTCTCGCATTAAACAAGATCCAGATATAATGTTCATGCTCAACGCTGGCACCAAATAACAATTATTTAGGTCTAATATTAATCCCGAAGGTAGATGTAGAGGTAGCGTGCCGACCGCGATCACATCGACTTTGGAACCGTTTCCCACGCGCATCGTCACCTCGTCCTTTGCTAGTGTCCGCTTATTCCGTAGTCCCTGTTTCGAGTTGCAAATATTAGCAACAGAACCAGTATCAAATACCCAGGTGCTACTGCGAGCTCTAGTAAGGTACACATCAATAACATGCATATCACATATACCTTTGCTCACTTTGCCATCCTTCTTATCCGCCAAATACTTGGGGCAGTTCCGCTTCCAGTGACCAGTCTGCTTGCAGTAGAAGCACTCAGTTTCAGGCTTAGGTCCAGACTTGGGTTTCTTCTCCTGAGCAGCAACTTGCTTGCTGTTCTTCTTGAAGTTTCCCTTCTTCTTCCCTTTGCCCTTTTTCTTGAAACTAGTGGTTTTGTTAACCATCAACACTTGATGCTCCTTCTTGATTTCTACCTCCGCAGCTTTCAGCATTGCGAAGAGCTCGGGAATAGTCTTGTTCATCCCTTGCATATTATAGTTCATCACGAAGCTCTTGTAGCTTGGTGGCAGTGATTGGAGAATTCTGTCAATGACGCAGTCATCTGGAAGATTAACTCCCATCTGAATCAAGTGATTATTATACCCAGACATCTTGAGTATATGCTCACTAACAGAACTGTTCTCCTCCATCTTACAGCTATAGAACTTATTGGAGACTTTATATCTCTCAATTCGGGCATTTGCTTGAAATATTAACTTCAACTCCTGGAACATCTCATATGCTCCATGACGTTCAAAACGTCGTTGAAGTCCCGATTCTAAGCCGTAAAGCATGGCACACTGAACTATCGAGTAGTCATCAGCTTTGCTCTGCCAGACGTTCATAACATCTGGCGTTGCTCCAGCAGCAGGCCTGTCACCCAGCGGTGCTTCCAGGACGTAATTCTTCTGTGCAGCAATGAGGATAATCCTCAGGTTACGGACCCAGTCCGTGTAATTGCTACCATCATCTTTCAACTTTGCTTTCTCAAGGAACGCATTAAAATTCAACGGAACAATAGCACGAGCCATCTATCTACAAGCAACATAAACAAGCAAGATACTATCAGGTACTAAGTTCATGATAAGTTTAAGTTCAGTTAATCAGATTACTTAGGAACTCCCACTTAGATAGACATCCCTCTAATCCTCTAAGTGATCACGTGATCCAAATCAACTAAACCATAACCGATCATCACGTGAGATGGAGTAGTTTTCAATGGTGAACATCGTCATGTTGATCATATCTACTATATGATTCACGCTCGACCTTTCGGTCTCTGTGTTCCGAGGCCATATCTGCATATGCTAGGCTCGTCAAGTATAACCTGAGTATTCTGCGTGTGCAAAACTGGCTTGCACCCGTTGTAGATGGACGTAGAGCTTATCACACCCAATCATCACGTGGTGTCTGGGCACGACGAACTTTGGAAACGGTGCATACTCAGGGAGAACACTTCTTGATAATTTAGTGAGAGATCATCTTATAATGCTACCGTCAATCAAAGCAAGATAAGATGCATAAAAGGATAAACATCACATGCAATCAATATAAGTGATATGATATGGCCATCATCATCTTGTGCTTGTGATCTCCATCTCCGAAGCACCGTCATGATCACCATCGTCACCGGCGCGACACCTTGATCTCCATCGTAGCATCGTTGTCGTCTCGCCAATCTTATGCTTCCACGACTATTACTACCGTTTAGTAATCTAGTAAAGCATTACATCGCGATTGCATTGCATACAATAAAGCGACAACCATATGGCTCCTGCCAGTTGCCGATAACTTAGTTACAAAACATGATCATCTCATACAATAAAATCAGCATCATGCCTTGACCATATCACATCACAACATACCCTACAAAAACAAGTTAGACGTCCTCTACTTTGTTGTTGCAAGTTTTACGTGGCTGCTACGGGCTTAAGTAAGAACTCATCTCACCTACGCATCAAAACCACAACGATAGTTCGTCAAATAGACTCCGTTTTAACCTTCTCAAGGACCGGGCGTAGTCACACTTGGTTCAACTAAAGTTGGAGAGACAGTCTTCCGCAAGCCATCTATGTGCAAAGCACGTCGAGGGAACCGGTCTCGCGTAAGAGTACGTGTAAGGTTGGTCCGGATCGTCTCAATCAACAATACCGCCGAACCAAAGTATGACATGCTGGTAGGCAGTATGACTTGTATCGCCCACAACTCACTTGTGTTCTACTCGTGCATATAACATCAAACCATAAAACCTAGGCTCGGATGCCACTGTTGGGGAACGCAGTAATTTCAAAAAAATTCCTACGCACACGCAAGATCATGGTGATGCACAGCAACGAGAGGGGAGAGTGTTGTCTACGTACCAACGCAGACCGACTGCGGAAGCGATCTCACAACATAGAGGAAGTAGTCGTACGTCTTCTTCCCGATCCGACCGATCCAAGCACCGTTACTCCGGCACCTCCGAGTTCTTAGCACACGTTCAGCTCGATGACGTTCCTCGGGCTCCGATCCAGCAAAGCGTCGAGGAAGAGTTCCGTCAGCACGACGGCGTGATGACGATCTTGATGTACTACCGACGCAGGGCTTCGCCTAAGCACTACAACGGTACGATCGAGGTGGAATTTGGTGGCAGGGGGCACCGCACACGGCTAAGGAACGATCTCAAGGATCAAGTTGTCTGTCTATGGGGTGTCCCCTGCCCCCGTATATATAGGTTGGAGGAGGGGGGCTGGCCGGCCAAGAGAGAGGAGGCGCAGGGGGAGTCCTACTCCCACCGGGAGTAGGACTCCTCCCCTCCAATCCTATTCCAACTAGGACTCTTGGGGGGGAAAGGAGAGAGAGGGGGCCGGCCCACCTTTCCTAGTCCTACTAGGACTTGGGGAAGGGGGGGCGCCGGCTAGGCTGTGGGCTGCCTCTTCTCTCTTTTCCACTAAGGCCCAATAGGCCCATTAGCCTCCCGGGGGGTTCCGGTAACCCTCCCGGTATTCCGGTAAAATCCCGATTTCACCCGGAACACTTCCTATGTCCAAACATAGGCTTCCAATATATCAATCTTTACGTCTCGACCATTTCGAGACTCCTCGTCATGTCCTTGATCTCATCCGGGACTCCGAACAACCTTTGGTACAACAAAATGCATAAACTCATAATAACTGTCATCGTAACATTAAGCGTGCGGACCCTACGGTTCGAGAACAATGTAGACATGACCGAGACACGTCTCCGGTCAATAACCAATAGCGGGACCTGGATGCCCATATTGGCTCCTACATATTCTACGAAGATCTTTATCGGTCAGACCGCATAACAACATACGTTGTTCCCTTTGTCATCGGTATGTTACTTGCCCGAGATTCGATCGTCGATATCCAATACCTAGTTCAATCTCGTTACCGGCAAGTCTCTTTACTCGTTCCGTAATACATCATCTCACAACTAACTTATTAGTTGCAGTGCTTGCAAGGCTTATGTGATGTGCATTACCGAGAGGGCCCAGAGATACCTCTCCGACAATCGGAGTGACAAACCCTAATCTCGAAATACGCCAACCCAACATCTACCATTGGAGACACCTGTAGTACTCCTTTATAATCACCCAGTTACGTTGTGACGTTTGGTAGTACCCAAAGTGTTCCTCCGGTAAACGGGAGTTGCATAATCTCATAGTTACAGGACCATGTATAAGTCATGAAGAAAGCAATAGCAACATACTAAACGATCGGGTGCTAAGCTAATGGAATGGGTCATGTCAATCAGATCATTCTACTAATGATGTGACCTCGTTAATCAAATAACAACTCCTTGTTCATGGTTAGGAAACATAACCATCTTTGATTAACGAGCTAGTCAAGTAGAGGCATACTAGTGACACTCTGTTGGTCTATGTATTCACACATGTATTATGTTTCCGGTTAATACAATTCTAGCATGAATAATAAACATTTATCATGATGTAAGGAAATAAATAATAACTTTATTATTGCCTCTAGGGCATATTTCCTTCACCAACTACCACCTCTTTTACATTTTTACCCCCACCTCTGTTGCCACCAGTCGGTGACCCCTTAGACATATAAAAGGAGGCCCATGCGCAACAGAGGGGGAGAGGAGGGCCATTCTCACGCTCGGTCTCGCCAGCTGCTTGAGCGTACTGTAGCACTCATCGCTCCCGAGCAAGAACACAATACAAATCAAAGCAGGAGTAGGGTTTTACGCATCCGTGCGGCCCGAACCTGGGTAAACCGACCGCGTCGCTCGTGCGTTCGCCTCGATCTGCTCTTTGTGCATCCACCGCCCCCTACCGAACCGAAAGGGGCTCGGTCCGCCGATCCCCATAGGTGTACGTGGGATCAGCAATCCCCGACAGGGCGGTTATTGTAGGATTGATCCAGGTTAATGGCCTCTCATGACTTGCATTAGTGCACGTCTCTGAAATATATGTCATTAGTACATGATATGAGAAAATATTTTACAAATTTTTTTGGTGGTTTAGCATTGGTTTTAAAAAAAACTAGATATTAGGTAATGTTATATCGCCAAACTCCATGGGCATTAGCCTTTTGAATCCTCTTAGAAATAAATTAGGGGTGGCATGGGCATCCTCAAGCTTGTATCTCTTGCTCTCCTACACTTTTACTCTTGATATCAATGGTTCTCCTAGATAGAACTTTTTTTTATCAAAAAATAAAACTTAGAGCCTTTGGTTTGGAGGATTCTAACTCGAGAATAGGGAAAATACAGGAACATGATAGGAATGTATGCACAAAACAGAGAATTGACGAACTTGGGTGTTTAGTTCACATGGATTGGAAAAACATAAGAATCCTACTAAACATAGTCAAATGAATGTCAACCACATGAAATCGTATAGTTAGAATGCTATTATGCCACTATGCATCTTGGTCTCGTTCTTCGTATATAGGAATTTGAAAAGAGATCCAAGTGGTTGTTAGAATTCCTACTTTTTTTCCTTTGAAATTAAGATTAAAGGAAAAGTTCCTCTATTTTTCAATAGCCCCATTCCTTTGAACTGAAGGCATGAATAGTGCCAAAAAAATCTAGGTTTTCCTCTTCTTTTCCTTTGAACCAAAGAAGCCATTAAACGGGACCATGAGTTAGTTAGTACATAAATAATTCTAAGAGCTCTACTTTACGTATATAAATCATGGCAATATTGTATAGCGTTGACCACAGTAAATTAAAATAAGCATATGCTATCTTGATCCAGGAGAAATCAAAAACTCTGAAAACATATAGGTATAAGACAAGCTGCACGAGAAATTTTCAAAACATGTTGTTATTAATAGAACCTCCGTAACTCAAAAAAAATCTGAAACAATTAGAAAAATAATAGAAATATATTTTCTGCTGTGTGGATTTTTCATGATTTTATTTCTTTCGCAATAAGAATAAAATTGGAGCTTTAGAACAACACACAAATCATTTGTAAACTAGCGGTACTAAAGGAAATTCATGGCACTTTATTAAAAGGAAAACATTAAAAGATCTACATAAGACACAACGATAACTATGGGGTGCCTTCCACAAGCACTTACTTTAATGCCTTTAAGCTAGGCATTTATTAAATGAAGTCTTTTCAAGTTGTTTTATCTTCTCCACATCCTATGGACTTTACTTCTTCTAGATATTGACTTCATCTTGCTTTTCATAAAGGCGGTGCACATTCTCAATCCTAGAAAAAACATTTTTATCCCTACATCTTCTAGAAAGTTTAACAAATTTTCTAGAGAAAATATTGAACTTATATTTTTTTTTCATAATTAAGTTATACACGATCATGAGAAGCACATAAATATTCTTGAAATTTTCCAATAATAAGAAATGGGAGCTCCTTCACAAAGGAAGAAAAATAGTTGATTCCTTTTAATAACAAAAATAAATATAATCCCAAGGTTGTGGGATTTGGAAAAGAAGTGTGTTAAGTGTCTTGGGCAGGAGAAGAGATGCCTAATTTGACTTCATGGCCAAAAGAAGGTAGGCCAAATTAAATCAAGTTAAACCGAAAGGAAGATTATCAAAAGAAATAAAGCCCAAGGGAAAATCCAAAATTTGAAACATGGTGTGTTATAGTGATGCACGTAGAAGGGGGGGTCTTTTGGCATGAACAGTGTTCTTTATAAGTCGTTGACTTTGAGATAATGTATAATTAATGCTTTGGAGTACCAGACCTATCTGAGATTATACCTGGCCAAACCTCGGGCCGGGCCTAGCCAAGCCCGAGGCAAAAAACCTAGGCCCGAGCCCGGCCATCGGGCATGCAAAAACGACGGGCCCAGGCCGGCCCGGCCGTCGGGCTCAAAATCTAGGCCCGAGCCCGGCCCGAAAGCAGCATCGGGCCGGGCCGAGTCGGGCTTTTTCGGGCCGGGCTTCCCATGGCCAGGACTATCTGAGATGCATGATCCTTCCGCGGTCGGGGAACAACAATGCTACACATGCCACGCGGGGGGGGGGGGGGGGGGGGGGGGGGAGGGGGTTATAGGGTTGTTACGGAATAACTTAATGTGACAGTTTTTCATTGGGTGTTAGTTGGGGAGGTGGCCCACCCCCATGAAATTAAGGGTGGATGTTTTTTAAGTTTGAAGGAGCACGTTGAATTCCCGTAAAGCCTCGTACATTTAGTAGCATTTTTGGTCAGGGAATGTGGAGTGTATGGTTTCCTTCGGAAACTTCACGGTGTCATTATTGTCCTTCGTCGTCATGAGCTCAGCCACCGCCGCCACCTCTGTTCCCTCCCCGTCCACCTTCTCATGCAGACCCTCCTCTCCATGCATGTATCCTGCATATGTGTACCATGTGCGGAGCCGCACAGGCCCCCATGGGATTGGGGTCCCACTTTTCCTATCTCGGCTAACTCTGTAGTCAAAGGATTGGTTGTGACTGAGGAAACTAAGCAAATGATGATTTATTCAATCTCACACGGGAATTCTTCTCGAACCCTGAACACATCAACGTTTAACTCCTGGCTATTTTAAGCCGCAAAAAAAAAACTCGCTATTTTTCTCTCACTCTGGTTCGCATGATATTCGGATCTCTTCTTCATGTCAAATTATTCACTTCGTTGGACCCTCTCCCACTCCCAGTTATGGAATAAAACACTTGAGTACTGGTGGTTTGGCCATTTGAGAGGAAAATTAGATATAAATGAAACCAGTTAGAAACAAGAAAAACAATTTGATTAGAAATCGAAATCTATGCTAAACACTAAATTTCAAAGAATCCATCACACATATATATGCAATATGAGATCGTTGAGAGCGTGAGCCACCCGATTTCTCTGCTTCTGCCATTGACTATGAGAAAACAGTTGAAATGATAGTTTGTACATGATTGCTGATGAATAATTGACTAAAGGTTTTGTATGAAGGAATGCGGGAATATTTTTTCTATAGAAAAATGCATGAAGGATTCCCTCTGGCAAGCATGGCTTCCCTACCGCAATACCTCGCTCCTTCGGATCATCAACTATGGCATGAAATTAAAAAATGTTCACAAGTTTCAAAATAAATATTACATGAAAGACGCATGGTGAAATCAAGACCGGTTTCTCTTGTCCATTATTTAGTCTCCCTCCCAGCTGCGGAGTACGTATTACGTGATAGACAGTAGTCGTGACTGCACTTGCAAATATCTTATGAGTTGAGCGAAATATATATAAGTAAAAAAGCATTAGTTGCATCACACGAAGCATTCTATCGGTAGCTAGATACCAATATAGTCATACAACCAAAATGATAGTTCAACATACGATGAGAATCCACAAGTGGACCCTGAAATTAATAAGACACTAATAGCATGATATGCAGGGCTATAATACGGCCACTTCTCTAGGGAAGCGGGGTGTGGTGCGGGAAAGGGCATTCCCTCTTCGTGGATATAAAGGGAATTTTCCACGTTGGTAGCCGACAACACCACCAGCTTAGGCCAATCCACATTGGGGGCCTCATTGACGGGACGAGACTTGCTTGCTCCCCCAGCGTGCTCCCATCCGTGCTCCCGCATACGTGGCATGATTTAATTGGAACAAAATAAAGCCCGGCCCCACTCCCTTAAAATCAGGGAGGGAGATGATTAGATTAGAAAGAAAAAGGAGAAAAGGAGAGCCGTAGGATGAAGTGGGAGCACGGATGGGAGCATGGCGAGGGAGCAGGCAAGCCGGATCCTCATTGACGGGCATGATAGAGTGGTAGTCTTCATACTTGAGTTACATTTCCAAATACCATCCACCCCCTCGCTCATACGCCACAAGGGGCCTCCATCATAGGCGGCCCTGAGCCGGTCTCGCTCATACTCTGTGGTCCCCCACAGCACGCTTTCGGCCTTCCAAACCATGGCCATGTTGCTGTTGTAACGGGAAGCGATCTCCTTCATCTTGGCAACAGAACAACATCGTCAAGCGCTAACGCATTGATGAACCCGTTCCACCCCCTACCACCATCCATCTGTAAAATATGTAAAAATAAATTAAGCATATTCTGACGTAAGAAGATAGCATGTTTTTAATTAATTACGAAAGACGATACACATGTATATCCATCGTTATAATCAAGTTTCTAATGGGATAAGACTCCTACAGTCGCTCTTATCGACATATACAAATTCTAAAATGCTATGCATACACATATGAAGAAAACAAATATCCAATTCATATCCATAACATTTTTTAATCAATATTGTTGTACACTCTAGTATCTATCTACAACGAATGAAACCTATCTATCTAGCTATCTAGATCTTTTTCATTGATCCACATCCAGTTCATTCACATCAAATCAAACCTATATGTCTAACTAGCTACGATAAGCACGGCCACGTGACGTGGTTCCGTGCATACCACGGCCACATTGGGCTTTGACCCGAGACGCCGCGACGGAGCGCTACCCCGAGTGTTTTTGGGCCGTGTCACGGCGTACATGGTGGTATTTGTTTTGTTTTCTTTTTATTTTTTAAATTGGGGAATATTATTTTACATTTATATTTTTTTATAGAATGTGATTATTTTTTAAGTTTGTGAATATTTTTATAATTTCATGAACATTTTTTAATATGTGGGCATATTTAAAGAACCATGAACAAATTTTAAATTTGTGAATATATTTTTGACTCATGAGCATTTTATTTAGATCAGGAATTCTTTTTGAATTTGTAAATAGTTTTTAAACAGTTTTTTTAATTGATTGAAATTTTCAAATCTGTTAAAAGCCGGTAATGAAGAAAATATGCCCTAGAGGCAATAATAAAGTTATTATTTATTTCCTTATTTCATGATAAATGTTTATTATTCATGCTAGAATTGTATTAACCGGAAACATAATACATGTGTGAATACATAGACAAACAGAGTGTCACTAGTATGCCTCTACTTGACTAGCTCGTTAATCAAAGATGGTTATGTTTCCTAACCATGGACAAAGAGTTGTTATTTGATTAACGAGATCACATCATTAGGTGAATGATCTGATTGACATGACCCATTCCATTAGCTTAGCACCCGATCGTTTAGTATGTTGCTATTGCTTTCTTCATGACTTATACATGTTCCTATGACTATGAGATTATGTAACTCCCGTGTGCCGGAGGAACACTTTGTGTGTTACCAAATGTCACAACGTAACTGGGTGATTATAAAGGTGCTCTACAGGTGTCTCCAAAGGTACATGTTGGGTTGACGTATTTCGAGATTAGGATTTGTCACTCCGATCGTCGGAGAGGTATCTCTGGGCCCTCTCGGTAATGCACATCACTTAAGCCTTGCAAGCATTGCAACTAATGAGTTAGTTACGGGATGGTGTATTACGGAACGAGTAAAGAGACTTGCCGGTAACGAGATTGAACTAGGTATTGGATACCGACGATCGAATCTCGGGCAAGTAACATACCGATGACAAAGGGAACAACGTATGTTGTTATGCGGTCTGACCGATAAAGATCTTCGTAGAATATGTAGGAGCCAATATGGGCATCCAGGTCCCGCTATTGGTTATTGACCGGAGACATGTCTCGGTCATGTCTACATTGTTCTCGAACCCGTAGGGTCTGCACGCTTAAGGTTTCGATGACAGTTATATTATGAGTTTATACGTTTTGATGTACCGAAGGTTGTTCGGAGTCCCGGATGTGATCACGGACATGACGAGGAGTCTTGAAATGGTCGAGACATAAAGATTGATATATTGGAAGCGTATATTTGGATATCGGAAGTGTTCCGGGTGAAATCGGGATTTTACCGGAGTACCGGGAGGTTACCGGAACCCCCCGGGAGATATATGGGCCTTAGTGGGCCTTAGTGGAAAAGAGAAGAGGCAGCCAGAGATGGGCCGCGCGCCCCTCCCCTCCCTTGGTCCGAATAGGACAAGGAGAGGGGGCCGGCCCCCCTTCCTCTTTTCCCCCCTCCGCGAATCCTATTCCAACTAGGATTGGGGGGGGGGGGATCCTACTCCCGGAGGGAGTAGGACTCCACCTGGCGCGCCTCTCCTAGGCCGGCCGCACCCCCCCTTGAGCCTTTATATACGGAGGCAGGGGCACCCCAGAGGAACACATGTTGATCCACGTGATCATATTCTTAGCCGTGTGTGGCGCCCCCTGCCACCATAGTCCTCGATAATATTGTAGCGGTGCTTAGGCGAAGCCCTGCGATAGTAGTACATCAAGATCGTCACCACGCCGTCGTACTGACGGAACTCTTCCCCGACACTTTGCTGGATCGGAGTCCAGGGATCGTCATCGAGCTGAACGTGTGCTAGAACTCGGAGATGCCATAGTTTCGGTGCTTGATCGGTCGGGCCATGGAGACGTACGACTACATCAACCAAACGCTTCCGTTGTCGATCTATAAGGGTACGTAGATTACACTCTCCCCTCTCGTTGCTATGCATCACCATGATCTTGCGTGTGCGTAGGAAATTTTTTGAAATTACTACGTCCCCCAACAGTGGTATCAGAGCCTAGGTTTTATGGTTTGATGTTATATGCACGAGTAGAACACAAGTGAGTTGTGGGCGATATAAGTCATACTGCTTACCAGCATGTCATACTTTGGTTCGGCGGTATTGTTGGATGAAGCGGCCCGGACCGACATTACGCGTACGCTTACGCGAGACTAGTTCTACGCCGTGCTTTGCACACAGGTGGCTGGCGGGTGTCAGTTTGTCCAACTTTAGTTGAACCGAGTGTGGTTACGCCCGGTCCTTGCGAAGGTTAAAACAGCACCAACTTGACAAACTATCGTTGTGGTTTTGATGCGTAGGTAAGATTGGTTCTTGCTTAAGCCCGTAGCAGCCATGTAAAACTTGCAACAACAAAGTAGAGGACGTCTAACTTGTTTTTGCAGGGCATGTTGTGATGTGATATGGTCAAGACATGATGCTAAATTTTATTGTATGAGATGATCATGTTTTGTGACCGAGTTATTAGCAACTGGCAGGAGCCATATGGTTGTCGCTTTATTGTATGCAATGCAATCGCGCTGTAATGCTTTACTTTATCACTAAGCGGTAGCAATAGTCGTGGAAGCATAAGATTGGCGAGACGACAACGATGCTACGATGGAGATCAAGGTGTCGCGCCGGTGACGATGGTGATCATGACGGTGCTTCGGAGATGGAGATCACAAGCACAAAGATGATGATGGCCATATCATATCAATTATATTGATTGCATGTGATGTTTATCTTTTATGCATCTTATCTTGCTTTGATTGATGGTAGCATTTTAAGATGATCTCTCACTAATTATCAAGAAGTGTTCTCCCTGAGTATGCACCGTTGCCAAAGTTCGTCGTGCCCAGACACCATGTGATGATCGGGTGTGATAAGCTCTATGTCCATCTACAACGGGTGCAAGCCAGTTTTGCACACACAGAATACTCAGATTAAACTTGATGAGCCTAGCATATGAAGATATGGCCTCGGAACACGGAGACTGAAAGGTCGAGCGTGAATCATATAGTAGATATGATCAACATAGTGATGTTCACCATTGAAAGCTACTCCATTTCACGTGATGATCGGTTATGGTTTAGTTGATTTGGATCACGTGATCACTTAGAGGATTAGAGGGATGTCTATCTAAGTGGGAGTTCTTAAGTAATATGATTAATTGAACTTTAATTTATCATGAACTTAGTCCTGGTAGTATTAGCATATCTATGTTGTAGATCAATAACTCGCGTTGTTGCTTCCCTGTGTTTATTTTGATATGTTCCTAGAGAAAATTGTGTTGAAAGATGTTAGTAGCAATGATGCGGAATGGATCCGTGATCTGAGGTTTATCCTCATTGCTGCAAAGAAGAATTATGTCCTTAATGCACCGCTAGGTGACAGACCTATTGCAGGAGCAGATGCAGACGTTATGAACGTTTGGCTAGCTCAATATGATGACTACTTGATAGTTTAGTGCACCATGCTTAACAGCTTAGAACCGGGACTTCAAAGACGTTTTGAACATCATGGACCATATGAGATGTTCCAGGAGTTGAAGTTAATATTTCAAGCAAATACCCGAGTTGAGAGATATGAAGTCTCGAACAAGTTTTATAGCTAAAAGATGGAGAAGAATCGCTCAACTAGTGAGCATGTGCTCAGATTGTCTGGGTACTACAATCGCTTGAATCAAGTGGGAGTTAATCTTCCAGATAAGATAGTGATTGACAGAATTCTCTAGTCACCATCACCAAGTTAGTAGAACTTCCGTGATGAACTATAATATGCAAGGGATAACAGAAACAATTCCCAAGCTTTTCGTGATGCTGAAATCGGCGAAGGTAGAAATCAAGAAAAACATCAAGTATTGATGGTTGACGAAACCACTAGTTTCAAGAAAAAAGGCAAAGGGAAGAAGGGGAACTTCAAGAAGAACGGCAAGCAAGTTGCTGCTCAAGTGAAGAAGCCCAAGTCTGGTCCTAAGCCTGAGACTAAGTGCTTCTACTGCAAAGGGACTGATCACTGGAAACGGAACTACCCCAAGTGATTGGCGGATAAGAAGGATGGCAAAGTGAACAAAGGTATATTGGATATACATGTTATTGATGTGTATTTTACTAGTGTTTATAGCAACCCCTCGGCATTTGATACTGGTTCAGTTGCTAAGAGTGGTAACTCGAAACGGGAGTTGCAGAATAAACAGAAACTAGTAAAAGTCGAGGTGACGATGTGTGTTGGAAGTAGTTCCAAGATTGATATGATCATCATCACACTCTCCCTATACTTTCGGGATTAGTGTTGAAACTAAATAAGTGTTATTTGGTGTTTGCGTTGAGCATAAATATGATTTGATCATGTTTATTGCAATACGGTTATTCATTTAAGTAAGAGAATAAATTGTTGTTCTGTTTACATAAATAAAACCTTATATGGTTACACACCCAATGAAAATGGTTCGTTGGATCTCGATCATAGTGATACACGTATTCATAATATTGAAACCAAAAGATGCAAAGTTAATAATGATAGTGCAACTTATTTGTGGCACTGCCGTTTAGGTCATATTGGTGTAAAGCGCACGAAGAAACTCCATGCTGATGGGCTTTTGGAATCACTTGATTATGAATCACTTGATGCTTGCGAACCATGCCTCATGGGCAAGATGACTAAGACTCCGTTCTCCAGAACAATGGAGCGAGCAACTGACTTATTGGAAATAATACATACTGATGTATGCGATCCGATGAGTGTTAAGGCTCACGGCGATTATCGTTATTTTCTGACCTTCACAGATGATTTGAGCAGATACGGGTATATCTACTTGATGAAACATAAGTCTGAAACATTTGAAAAGTCCAAAGAATTTCAGAGTGAAGTGGAAAATCATCGTGACAAGAAAATAAGGTTTCTACGATCTGATCGCGGAGACAAATATTTGAGTTACGAGTTTGGTCTTTAATTAAAACAATGTGGAATAGTTTCACAAATTCATGCCACCTGTAACACCACAGCATAATGGTGTGTCCGAACGTCATAGCCGTACTTTATTGGATATAGTACAATCTATGATGTTTCTTACCGATTTACCAATATCGTTTTGGGATCATGCATTAGAGACAGCTGCATTCACGTTAAAAAGGGGCACCATCTAAGTCCGTTGAGACGACACAATATGAACTATGGTTTGGCAAGAAACCAAAGTTGTCATTTCTTAAAGTTTGGGATTGTGATGCTTCTATGAAAAAGTTTCATCCTGATAAGCTCAAACCCAAATCGGAGAAATATGTCTTCATAGGATACCCAAACGAAATTGTTGGGTACACCTTCTATCACAGATCCGAAGGCAAATTCGTTGCTAAGAATGGATCCTTTCTAGAGAAGGAGTTTCTCTCAAAAGAAGTGAGTGGGAGGAAAGTAGAAAACTTGATAAGGTAATTGTACCTTCTCCCTTATTGGAAAATAGTTCATCACAGAAATCTGTTCCTGTGACTACTACACCAATTAGTGAGGAAGCTAATGATGATAATCATGTAACTTCAGATCAAGTTACTACCGAATCTCGTAGGTAAACCAGAGTGAGATCCGCACCAGAGTGGTACGGTAATCCTATTCTGGAGGTCATGTTACTTGACCATGACGAACCTACGAACTATGAGGAAGCGATGATGAGCCCAGATTCCGATAAATGGCTTGAGGCCATGAAATCTGAGATGAGATCCATGTATAAGAACAAAGTATGGACTTTGATTTACTTGCCCGATGATCGGCAAGCCATTGAGATTAAATGGATCTTCAAGAGGAAGACAGACGCTGATAGTAGTGTTACTATCTACAAAGCTAGAATTGTCGCAAAAGGTTTTTCGACAAATTCAAGGTGTTGACTACGATGAGAGTTTCTCACTCGTATCTATGCTTAAGTCTGTCCGAATCATGTTAGAAATTGCCGCATTTTATGAAATCTGGCAAATGGATAAACAAAACTGCATTCTTAATGGATTTATTAAAGAAGAGTTGTATATGATGCAACCAGAAGGTTTTGTCAATCCTAAAGGTGTTAACAAAATATGCAAGCTCCAGCGATCCATCTATGGACTGGTGCAAGCATCTCAGAGTTGGAATACACGCTTTGATAAGTTGATCAAAGCATATAGTTTTATACAGACTTGCGGTGAAGCCTGTATTTACAAGAAAGTGAGTGGGAGCACTACAGCATTTCTGATAAGTATATGTGAATGACATATTGTTGATCGGAAATAATGTAGAATTATTCTGCAAAGCATAAAGGAGTATTTGAAAGGAGTTTTTCAAAGAAAGACCTCGGTGAAGCTGCTTACATATTGAGCATCAAGATCTATAGAGATAGATCAAGACGCTTGATAAGTTTTTCAATGAGTACATACCTTGACAAGATTTTGAAGTAGTTCAAAATGGAACAGTCAAAGAAAGAGTTCTTGCCTATGTTACAAGGTGTGAAATTGAGTAAGATTCAAAGCCCGACCACGGCAGAAGATAGAAAGAGAATGAAAGTCATTCCCTATGCCTCAGCCATAGGTTCTATAAAGTATGCCATGTTATGTACCAGATCTATTATATACCCTACACTGTGTTAAACGAGGGAGTACAATAGTGATCTAGGAGTAGATCAATGGACAACGATCAAAATTACCCTTACTGGAATAAGGACATGTTTCCCGATTACGGAGGTGACAAAAGGTTCGTCGTAAAGGGTTACGTTGATGCAAGTTTTTGACACTAATCCAGATGACTCTAAGTCTCAATCTGGATACATATTGAAAGTGGGAGTAATTAGCTAGAGTAGCTCCATGCAGAACATTGTTGACATAGAAATCTGCAAAATACATGCGGATCTGAATGTGGCAGACCCGTTGACTAAGATTCTCTCAGAAGCAAAACATGATCACACCTTAGTACTCTTTGGGTGTTAATCACATAGCGATGTGAACTAGATTACTGAATCTAGTAAACCCTTTGGGTGTTGGTCACATGGCGATGTGAACTGTGAGTGTTAATCACATGATGATGTGAACTATCGATGTTAATCACATGGTGATGTGATCTAGATTATTGACTCTAGTGCAAGTGGGAGACTGAAGGAAATATGCCCTAGAGGCAATAATAAAGTTATTATTTATTTCCTTCTTTCATGATAAATGTTTATTATTCATGCTAGAATTGTATTAACCGGAAACATAATACATGTGTGAATACATAGACAAACAGAGTGTCACTAGTATGCCTCTACTTGACTAGCTCGTTAATTAAAGATGGTTATGTTTCCTAACCATGGACAAAGAGTTGTTATTTGATTAACGGGATCACATCATTACGTGAATGATCTGATTGACATGACCCATTCCATTAGCTTAGCACCCGATCGTTTAGTATGTTGCTATTGCTTTCTTCATGACTTATACATGTTCCTATGACTATGAGATTATGTAACTCCCGTGTGCCGGAGGAACACTTTGTGTGCTACCAAACGTCACAACGTAACTGGGTGATTATAAAGGTGCTCTACAGGTGTCTCCAAAGGTACATGTTGGGTTGACGTATTTCGATATTAGGATTTGTCACTCCAATCATCGGAGAGGTATCTCTGGGCCCTCTCGGTAATGCACATCACTTAAGCCTTGCAAGCATTGCAACTAATGAGTTAGTTGCGGGATGATGTATTACGGAACGAGTAAAGAGACTTGCCGGTAACGAGATTGAACTAGGTATTGGATACCGACGATCGAATCTCGGGCAAGTAACATACCGATGACAAAGGGAACAACGTATGTTGTTATGCGGTCTGACCGATAAAGATCTTCGTAGAATATGTAGGAGCCAATATGGGCATCCAGGTCCCGCTATTGGTTATTGACCAGAGACATGTCTCGGTCATGTCTACATTGTTCTCGAACCCGTAGGGTCCGCACGCTTAAGGTTTCGATGACAGTTATATTATGAGTTTATACGTTTTGATGTACTGAAGGTTGTTCGGAGTCCCGGATGTGATCACGGACATGACGAGGAGTCTCGAAATGGTCGAGACATAAAGATTGATATATTGAAAGCCTATGTTTGGATATCGGAAGTGTTCCGGGTGAAATCGGGATTTTACCGGAGTAACGGGAGGTTACCGGAACCCCCCGGGAGATATATGGGCCTTAGTGGGCCTTAGTGGAAAAGAGAAGAGGCAGCCAGAGATGGGCCGCGCGCCCCTCCCCTCCCTTGGTCCGAATAGGACAAGGAGAGGGGGCCGGCCCCCCTTCCTCTTTTCCCCCCTCCGTGAATCCTATTCCAACTAGGATTGGGGGGGGGGAATCCTACTCCCGGAGGGAGTAGGACTCCTCTTGGCGCGCCTCTCCTAGGCCGACCGCACCCCCCCTTGAGCCTTTATATAAGGAGGCAGGGGCACCCCAGAGGAACACAATTTGATCCACGTGATCATATTCTTAGCCGTGTGCGGCGCCCCCTGCCACCATAGTCCTCGATAATATTGTAGCGGTGCTTAGGCGAAGCCCTGCGATAGTAGTACATCAAGATCGTCACCACGCCGTCGTACTGACGGAACTCTTCCCCGACACTTTGATGGATCGGAGTCCGGGGATCGTCATCGAGCTGAACGTGTGCTAGAACTCGGAGGTGCCGTAGTTTCGGTGCTTGATCGGTCAGGCCGTGGAGACGTACGACTACATCAACCAGACGCTTCCGTTGTCGATCTACAAGGGTACGTAGATTACACTCTCCCCTCTCGTTGCTATGCATCATCATGATCTTGCGTTTGCGTAGGAATTTGTTTGAAATTACTACGTCCCCCAACAGGTAACATGTTCTTCCTCGAGCAGGATCTACTAGTTTTTCTAATGGTTTCTAGAAAAAAAGAGACAGAGAAAGCAATCAACGAAATCAGTAGTTAAGAGGTACCTTACAAATGTCACTCCCACCTTCTCAGGGGCTGACAAGTGGCAACCTAGGAGTTTTTTCATAGATTCATTTTTTAACGTTTTATCTCTTGAATCGTGCGCCCAAATATCAAATTATTTTCATTGTTGGACTCCACACTTCTTTGAAACTAGATCCCATGTTAACATGTTTCGACAAAAAAATATTACTGAAAAAAGATAGAAAAAAACCGTAGCCGGCAACACGCCCCCCCCCCCTCTCTCTCTCTCTTTCCTTTCCAAGAGACACAAATGTGCTTCTTTGGAATCAAATCATGCCTCCACAATAAGCAAATCTGTGCCTCTTGTGAAACCAATAAACATGTTTTTTCTTTTCCGAAAGGCACAGTTGTGCCTATTATGGAAGCAAATCTGTGGCTCCATAAGAAGCAAAATGCTTCTCGTGAAAGCCAAAAAATGTGTTTTCCCTTTTTGAGAGGAACACTCTCGGAAGCATATATTTGCCTCTCATGGAAGCAAAAAAATATGTTTGTTCTTTGGGGCCTTCTACGCATCGGTCGGATGATGTTTAGAGAAGATCCATCGCCTTGTTAGCCATTGGATGGCAAGCTCGATAGTCGTCTGATCTTCTCCCCGTGAGCATGTGCAAGCCTTTGCAACAAGGCTTGTGTTGCACTCGACACTTTGCAACCTGAGCCTTGTTGCGCTCCCGTCAAACCGTTTATCTTTGAACAAGGCATGTATTTCAAAAACAAGACCTCTGTTGCAGGAAAAAAACTTCGTTGTCGTCCCCTTTACAACAAACATAGTGTTGCACTTGACCCTCTGCATCAAGAGGCTTGTTGCAGAAAGTAAAATCCCCTTTGTCTTTTGCTGCCGCAATTTGCAACAACGTGGTTGTTGCAGAAACTTCTTTATGACCTCTTGCTCGGCGTCATAGTGGTGCTGGAAGCTGGGACTTGGAGGCGTGGAGTAAGATGCAAACGCAGCTAGTGGTCGGCCTGGAGCATGCAGGTCGCCGACGTGGGGCTAGCAGGGGCGGCGTGACTGCCATCGGGCATGAAGGAGGGTGGGTGAGGTCGCGCTGAGGCGAAGGCCTTGATTCGTGGTGGCGCATCAGGGGGATGCTGACGGCAAGAATGATTCATCATGTGCTGGATGCGTTGAATTGGAGGAAGAAGAAAAAGATGAATCTTCTATATCTAAATAGCTAGCCCCCACTAACCTATTTCTCTCAACATGCAAGCATGCCACCTCATCATGAAACAAATGCTCACTTCTACATGCAACCATGCATAGAAAAAGGCCCACCTCAATATGCAGTTATGAATGCCGTTTTTCATTCTATTATGCTATTTATATTTACTGAATTCTTTACAACTATACAATTTTCAAACACAATAAACCATACATATTTTCAGTTTTAGTTTTCACATTATTATTTCAAATATTCATGTCACATACAATCAAATATCTTTGAAATGTATTGCAAAATATTTCCGCAACAACGTGCGGGGTATCATCTAGTTAAAAAAATGATTGGCTCACATTTGCTGTGTAGGAGATATGAGATAAAGGAGAGGAGAGGGACCCATGGGAGACGCGTGGCACGTGGACAAGACTGGTTGAGTGATGGACGTGGCTAACAACATTTGCAATAAGCACTTTGTTGCATTTTTTGCTTTGCAACAGAGGCCAAGTTGCAAAGATTGGAGATGATTGCCCGCCGTTCAATCAAAAGGAGATCTAACGGCCTCAAAGGCGGTCGAGGCGCGCAGCTTTATCCGTCGGGTGAATTGTACCGTTTTCTTTCTTCTTTTTCGAGGGAAAACACTTCCTTTCCACTGGTGGATCTCACGCGAATGTCAACCGTCTCTACTGTCTGCCACGTGCCACCTTGGCCCACGTCTTCCTCTCAAGCTTATCTCTTCTAGAGAAAAGGCTTCTTCCTCTCCCTAAAATATCTCATGTCGCTCTCCTCTATCTCTCATGTCACTGCATAAATCTTTTTGTTCCTCGCGCACGAAGCTCATTGCAGTCAAGCAACCATGGCTTTTCCTCATCCCTTTCAGCAAGCAGCCCTTACTAATCCCACTCCTCTATTTTTGCAGCAAGCCATGGCGCCCCAAGCTGCCAATATGTGGATACGCGGTCGAGCTGTTCGCGGGTGCTAGGAGCCGCTGCTGCGCCGTCAGGCCGCACTGCCATGAAGCTTTTCGCCAGTGCTACAAGGCCGGTGCTTAGCTACTATGGCCACCGGTGCTCTGCAACAATCAGGGCTCGAGCAGATCCGTAACTATGTTTCTGCAACAATAGCGTTGTTACGAATGACACCGTCGAAGCTAGTGCAACTACGACGCATCGAAAAGTTTCCGCAACATGGTCTCTGTTGCAAAAAAAATACAACAAATGTCTTGTTGCAGGAATACAACGCGTCGACGAGCTTGCTGCAACATGATTTATGTTGGAATTTTTTTGAAACAAAGGTTTTGTTGCAGGAATACAGAGACAAGGCTGGAGAGGTTGTTGCAATTTTTGCAACAAGGGTCTTGTTGCAGAAATACAAAAGGAGGTCAGACATGCTTTTGCAAGAAAGGTCATGTTACAACAGAGGTTTTGCAATAAGGGTCTTGTTGCAGAAAAATAAGAAAGAGAAACGACTGAAGGGATCGTGTCGTACAATCGGATGGCTCGCGCCCCGATCGATCCTTTGAAAAGATCAGTCGGCGGACGCGTAGTACGCCCCTTTTTCGAGAGGCACGGCTAGGCCTCTCGTGGAAGAAAAAAAACTATTTTTCTCCTTTTTGAAAGATACAGTTGTGTCTCTCGCAGAAGCAAATATGTGACTCCATGAGATGAAAATTTATGTCTCTCATAAAAAAACGTGTTTTTTCGAGCAACTTTCCCCCCCGAATTTTTTCTCAAAAATGTAGAGAAAACTGGGCGAAACCCCAAAAAAACATCTAAACCCCGAAAGCACGTATAGAAAAATAAAAAAAATCCTAAGTTGTGTTGATCACGTGACACGTGGCAGCAGCTGAGAGCGCGAAGTGGCGCGCTCTCAGCCCATCAAAAGTGACCCTTGAGGGGCTCTTGCATGGGATACGCCTTAGAAAACTCTAGCAGATCTCGCATATCCCTGTCCCGCAAAACCGTTTTAAGGTATGCCCGTAATATTATTTGCGGTTCCGCGAGGGCTCCGGCGAAACAAATCCTGTAAACTTGTACTGCATATTTTTTACAAGTGCATCACTCAAATTCACCTTGTTCTCCTCCAACAAATCGGCATATGATGTATCCATGTTGTTGCTACAAAATCCGACGGCTGAAACACTAAGAAACCTGGCAGGGACGATTATTCATCCTGGTCCGTAAAATAACGGTTATTTTATGGGAAGAGAGATATACGAGATCTGCTAGAGTTTTTTTTTTTTTTGAGGAAATGCTAGAGTTGCTATTCGTTTTTTTTTGTTGAGCGAAAGAGTTGCTCTTAGTTTTTTTTTTGAGGGGAGAGTTGCTCTTAGTTAGTTGCTCCCAATCGGAGACGATGAGCGACAACAAATACCGAGCGTTATTCTTGGCCAGCCCATGCGCAGCGACCTGTGCGTTATAGCGACAACAATTCCTAGCATTGTCTAAAAAAAAAACAATTCCTAGCACTTCCACCCGGGCTCCGCCGCTGCCTTCTCCAGTCTCCACCAAGATGCTGGCGGCCGGCGCCTACCGCAGCTTGCCGCACGGGGCGACGGCGCTGGAGATCCCTACGCTCTCCGACCGACCCGCCTTCGTAACCCGCGCCCGTCCTACGGCAACAACCCTCCGGCCGTCACCGCGGTCTACCTGCCGCCGGAGATGCTCACGGAACCCCGGGCCAGAAGAATCAGGGCGTACCTCAACTTCACCGCCGACCCTGAGGCGGAGTACTACGCGCGGCGCCTCGCGTACCCCTACATCACCCCACCGGAGGCCCCGTGCCGTGCCGACGCGGGGCCCTTCATCCGCCGCGTCTTCCGCACCCTCGCCCTCGATCCTGCAATCGCAGATTTATTTTTCAGTTCCAAATCGGTCAATTGTTCAAATGCACCAATTTAGAAATTAACACACACAGCATGTGAGTTCAAACTTTGAATGCATCTTTTATTGTTGCTTTCCTCTCTCGTTCGAAGAAATTAGTAAATTACCCACTGGCCGAGGCGACAAGCAGCACCGGTGTTTCTTGGCTTTGAAGGGACAGCTACTCTTCGGGGTAGTGGAGGCAAGGCCAGCGTCCAGCAGCCGGGCGGAGGACATGAATCACTTCCAGACATGATACACTAGTTCTAGCACGGATCAGCAAGTAGGGGAGCTAGACTGGGGAGATCGGCCGCCGGCGGCGCTATGCACAAGACCAGCAATCGTGGATTCGTTGCACGGGAGCGTGCGAGATCGCGAGAGGCGGCGGCTGAGGACTGGCAGAGCGGTCACAAACCTTCACTATAGACACAAACAGTTTACCTTTACGTTTTTTCATCAATCGGGCCATGTGCGGTCGGCCACCTTGGCCCCCCTCATGGACGGGCCTGTGCTCGACGGCGTCACCGTGAAGCTCCTGCGTGAGGAGGAGAACCCCGGTGTCCGGCGCGCCTCGAACGACTACGTCGTCCACGCCGCCCTGCGCGACTGCCCAATCGAGCAGCGCACGGAGCAAGGGATCGACGGCGCCCGGCCTCGCCACCGTCCGCGTCGTCCTTGAGCTGGAGCACCCTCGAGAGAGATCCCCCACTAGTGCACAACCGGGCTATAACACCGGTTCGTAAGGGCATTTAGTCTCGGTTCTGCAACCGGCACTAAAAGGGGACCTCTGCACGAACCGTCATTAAAGACCCACCACGTGGCTTGAGCCCGCGTCGTGGTTTGGGGGACCTAACACCAACCGGTACTAAAGGTTTTTTTTTGAATTTTTTGGAAAAAAATTGATTTTTTTCTTCTGATTTTTAATTTTCTAAATTATTTGAAAATTTAGTCTCTAATCACCCCTCTTAACTGCTCAAGTGTGAATCATTCATTCTAAATCATCTAACTTTCCGGCCGGTTACTCATCCTCTCACTACTCCAGCCTGAGCATGCTTAACTTCGGAGTTCTATTCCTCCTAGTTTCCAAGTCTGCACTTGTTGTTTTGCTGACAATAATAAGCTGTCAATCCTATTAACCCTCGGGAGTTTAGCTTGAGCATTAGGTCACATGTTTCACCGTTTGAATTTGAAACTATTATTTTAAAAAAACAATAATTATTTAGTAACACTAATATTTCTTGAATAAGTAGTTTGACTAGATTTGACCAAAATTCAAAAAACTGAAATAATTATTTAGTAACACTAATATTCTTGAATAATTATTTAGTAACATTAATATTTCTTGAATAAGTAGTTTGATCACAGTTTGACCAAAATTCAAAATAAACTAAAATTTGAGCATATCTTTTTTTCCTTTTAGAATTTGAGGATTCTAAAAACTTGCAAATAGACTGTCAAAATCGGATGCGGATTTTTGTGCTGAAAATTTTGATATATTATATCATTTGCGAGATATAGTCATTTTACTTCTTCATCACACTTTTTTGCAAAACATGTCCAAATTTAAGTTTTTAAATTCTCCTAACTAGTAGATGTAGTAACATAACTACATCCGGAAGGATTTTAATTTTTAAAGTTTTTTATCATTTTTTTGTTTTTTTCAAAATTGAAATGGCGATTGGGGAGGGGGGAGGGGTAGAGTTTGAAAATTGGCCTATAGTGCCTGTTTGTGTCTCTGAAAGTGCTAGTGATCGAGTAGAGGGGCGGTGAATAGGCGATTTTTATGAAAGTCTTCAAAACATGGAAGTTTTAAAGACAAATAATAGAAATAAATCTATTACCATGCAGCGGAAGGTAGACTACACTAGGCAAACCATAGTCAAGTATTCAATGAAGTGAAAGCACAATGACTAATAGCAGCTAGGCAGTAAAGATCAGGTAGGAAGATATTGTGAAGCCAATCAGAACAAGCAGTCACTCAGTGAAGACAAAAGATAATGCAATCATACAATAACTTCACAAGGACCAATAGTAAGTAAAGGGAAGGGAAGGATAAAACCAGTGACTCGTTGAAGACAATGATTTGTTCGACCAGTTCCAGTTGCTGTGATAACTGTGCGTCTGGTTAGGGCAGCTAGGTATTTAAACCTGAGGACACACAGTCCCGGACACCCAGTCCTGAACACGCAGCTCAGGACACTCAGTCCTCACCGTATTCCCCTTGAGCTAAGGTCACACAGACCTCGCCCAATCACTCTGGTAAGTCTTCAAGATAGACTTCCAAACCTTCACAGACTTCGTTCACCGGCGATTCACAATGACTCTTGGATGCTCAGAACGCGACGCCTAACCGGCTGGAGGATTCACAGTTCTCAAGTGTAATAAGTCTTCAGATCACATAGACAGGAAGACTTCAGTGATGCCTATCACTCTTTGGCTCTGGGTGGTTAGGGCTTTATCCTCGCAAGGAATTTTCTCTCAAAGGCTTCGAGGTGGGTTGCTCTCAAACGACAAAAGCCGTACTCTAACTCTGAGCAGTCAACCATTTATGGTTGTAGGGGGTGGGCTATTTATAGCCACTAGTCAACCGTTTTTGGTTAAGCATCACTTCAGTCATTCTTACTGGTTCTCTTGGACCCCACTTAACAGTACGGTGGTTCCTATGACTCAACAAAGAAAAACACAGAACGACGAAACTGCTAAGTCTTCGCACTCCATAGTCTTCACGCGATGTCTTCTCTTATCATAGTCTTCAATGTGAATGTCTTCACATACCACCTCTGACTTCAATGTCTTCATACATTTTTAGGGGTCATCTCTGGTAGAAAAACCGAATCAATGAGGGACTTCTACCTGTGTTATCCTGCAATTCTCACAAACACATTAGTCCCTCAACTAGGTTTGTCGTCAATACTCCAAAACCAACTAGGGGTGGCACTAGATGCACTAACAATCTCCCCCTTTTTGGTGATTGATGACAAACTAGTTGAAGTTTTCAACGGGGAATAAAATATGTGAAATTGTAAAGGATAGGTTATTGTCTTCATAAGTGGTAAAGGCTCCCCCTGAAGATGTGCATATAAATAATTTGCTTTTGGTATGCAAATGCACATGGCAGGTTGTACTTGTGGAGATCCTCTTCAACTTATGATGACAATTTATCATGCATGAAAAGTATGTGAAGATAATGACATGCATAATAAAAAATGGACATCTGCAAAATGATCTAAGTGCGGAATTTATCGTCGCACATGCGGAATTTATCATCGCATCACAGAATAGCAAATAAATAGCAGACGACCATCGAGTTTGAGTGTTACAACTCAAAGAACCAAATGTATCAAAAGGCGAGAGTTGTAAACAATAGGAAAAATATAAAACCACCGCCCATATGGACCCGCTTGAAGACTATCAAACTCATATGCTTCTCCCCCTTTTGTCAGTAAGGACCAAAAAGGTTTGAAGACATAGAGCACCTACTCGTTCTCATGAGGAGTTGGTGAAGCAGCAGGGTCGTCGGAGTTGGTTGGCGATGCAGACGAACTCGATGCAGTGGTGATTCGCGCCGAAGGTGGTGAAGTAGCATCATCTTCATCATCGATGACACATGCATTCACTTTTGCAACAGAGGAGGAGAACTCAGAGTCTTCAAGAGACGGAGTTCGTCGCAGTACAGTCCTTCTTGGAGGTGTTGAGTCAAACTTGAAGCGTTCAGAGAAACCATCATCTTGAAGATCATCTTCAGAACACATAAGCGTCAGCCCTTTCCATGTACGCCGACAGGTTTCATGGGCAACAAAGGCATTCTTGGTGGCAAGGTTGCGAATTCTGTTTACGTCCATCAAGAGGCTTTGCATTTGGCGCTTCAGCTAGTCATGATGCTTATCCTGTTTCTGATGAAGGGCAACCAGAAGCTCTCGGTCATTGAGAACACGGGATCGCTTCTTGGGCCGTTGTGCAATGGTGCTTTCAGTGGCTTCAGTGAGGGCACGATGAGGTGCACGGGTAGTACCAGCCAGAGGATAAACACGAGCGACTGCTGGGTCGCCTTCAATGTGTTGAGAGAAACTTTGCTTATCAGCATTCTGAAGACTAAGGGGCTCCTTGGCAGGCTCTGGATAGATGGCTTCAACTGACATATCGACGTCAGGCAGAAAGATTCGATGATTGCGAGCAGAGGGCTGATAGGTGACAGCTGAGTGTAGTTTGATCAGCCGCATAATCCATGGAGCGTAAAACTTTAAGCCAAAGAGACCAGATCCTGATGCAGCAAGTTGGCGGATGAAGAAGTCTTGTGCATTGAAGCATTTGCCATGAAGAATATGGAAGAACAAAGTCTTCATTGCACCTTCCAGCTTTGCATGTGGAGAATGCCCTTTGATGGGCCAGAGAGTTCGCCTTATAATGTGATAGATAGTGCGTGGCAGATACTCAAGGTCTTCAACAAAGAACTCCTTAGGATATTCAGCATCTGGAGGAAAAGGCTTCATCATGCTAAGCATCTGACTCATGTTTGGTTCAGGCTTGTGAAAAATGCTCTCCATAGCTGCACTGTGAAGCTGACAACCAGGTTCATAAAGATCTCCTGGAGTGGGCAGACCAGTGAGCTCAATGATATCAAAGGCTTTGGCTTCATGATGAACATTGCCTGTCATCCACTCAAGGACCCAAGTCTTCGGATCTCTGTTGTAGCCACGAATATGAAGAGTGGCATAGAATTGGAGCAGCAATTCTTTGTTCCAGTGCTCCTTGTCAGTGACGAACGGCAACAATCCAGACTCTCTGAAGCAATCCAGAGCTTCTTCCAAACAAGGCAGACCATTTATGGCTTCAGTGTCAAGGCGCATATGTGGGAAAATGCGACCTTGATTGTACAGAATGCATGAGTAATAACTACGCTGCTGATAGCTCCAGAACTGATCAGAAGATATTCTTGCCTTTGAGTAGGGGTTCTTGGCGCTATTGAAGAAGGTGTTATGTGCTTTGAAACCATTAATATTGAAAGATACGGGTGCAGATGCAGTACCTGGAAACCTGGGCAACCTTGGCATTGGCTTCTGAACCTGAGGCATGTGCTCAACGTGGTAATCAAACTGAGGACCAGCAGCAGGCGGAGGAGTCAGAAAAGGCCATTTGACAGTGATAAGTTGGCCATAGTTGAATGCTTGCTCGATAGTGTGTGGCCTTGGTGGCGGAACAGGAGCAGTGGCATCAACAGAGGCGTCAGGCTGCACATCTGTTGCAGGTGCATCATTAGCTTCATTGGCTTCTGGCACATTGGTTGGTGCAGGCTCCACATTTGCTTCAGCCATGACTACGTCATTGGCTTCATTTGTGTTGGTGGTGGCAACCTCAAGATTCTCAACCTCCACTTGATGAGCTGGAGGGTCGGGCACAGACACGTTCACCTCAGGAACAGCTTCTTCAGAGATTGGGGGTGTAGGGACACGATCTTCTTCTTGTTTGTCATCGGCTGATGCAGCCGGATTGTCTTCAGCACCTTTGGCTTCAGACACGGAGACATTCACAGTCGGAGTGGCTTCTGGGAACACTTGACGTGCAACAGATTGGGGCACTTCTCCTTCTGGAACGCTCGAAAGGGGGACTTGAGTCCTTAGTCCTTTGTGAAGCCTGTGTAACGCTGGCGACACCTTTGGAGATGGAGTTGGCTGGGCCTCAAAGTCATCATCTTCTTCTTGCACGGGTGGTGTGACTTGTTGTTGGGGAGTACTCGGGGTGTCTTGTTGTTGTGGGTGATCAGCCCATGATGCATCCTGAGCAATTGGCGTCAGAGGACGACCAATGCTGATGAGTTCACTGTTCGTGAGAATAGGCGATGATACCAAGTTGTGCTCGATCTGAGGAAGAACTACATCATCTTCAACATTGTCATGGTGACCAATGTCTTCAGCAGCGGTGGGATCAACGGTTGGAATGTCTTCAGCTTCATGAGCCTCTGTGGAAGCAGGCTCATGAACAATCAGTTGGCGCTCGTGGTGTTTAGATGCAGGGCGAACCATTGAGATAGGTTCAACAACTAAGGGCTCTGTGGGAGCAGCCCGATCCTTCTTGGTTTTGCGCTTCTTCTTAGAGTGAGCGACATCAGAAGCTTCAGGATTTTTCCTTTTTCTAGCTTCAGTCTCGGCAGTCCTCGTCTTCTTCAGTTCTGAAGCGGTTGACCTGACCTTTGGCTTCGAGCCAGTCATGCTGCTTGGGAAGACTATGCGAGGTTTTTCCTGCCTTGAAGGTGTAGATTGGTCAGTTGAGGGCTTCTTCTTCTTTACAGCCATTCTGGGGTCGATGCCAGGACGACCAAGAGCCTTGCGCTTCTCAGCCTCATTGTAGACTTGTACATACTTGTCAGCCAGGCTATTCATGCGCTCACGAGAACCTTTAGCTTCTTCACGCTTCTTGAGAAAGGCTTCTTTGAGCTTGTGCAGCATGATCTTGAAATTTTTGACATCTTGCACGCTGAGCTTGGCCATGTGCTTCTTGAACTGAGCTTTCTCATAGTCGATCTTTTGCTTCAGTTCAACGATGCGCTGAGCTAGAGCTAGCTCAGAAGCAATGGCGCCAGTGAAGGCAACACTGAGGCCAATTGGAAGTTGCAGATCTTCAAAGCTGAGATTGGGGGTTTCAAACCATTCATCAATGAAGTTGTGGATGATTGCCACGTCAAAAAGAGGCAAATCATTGAAAATTTCTGCTTCTTCCTTGCTCTTAATCAGTTGCTCAAGAGCGTTATCTGCAAGATCTTCATCGCTGGACAGATCAATGGCGCCGTTGCGCAGAATAGCAGCAGCAGTCAGTTCTTGGCTGGTGGGTTGCAAGGGCATCTTTACTCTCGAGGGCTTGGAGATGCGTGACAAGTCTTCAGACTGCACACTGTGTTCAGGAGGTGAAGTGGCCAGAGGCTTCGCCTGTAAGACCTTTGGTGCAGGAGCAGGCTTTGAAGCTTTAGGCTTCTTCAGTTTCTTTGGCTTCGGCGGTGCAGGCGCTTCATCAGATTCAGCGTCATCTGCAGGCTCATCCATGGCTGTCCCTTAAACCATGATATGAGTGATGAGACCTTCCAGGTTGTAGAAGGGCCCAACAAGATTGGGTTCAGCTTCGCGAGTGCCATCGGCACGGGGAGCAGAAGGAACATGGTTGAAGTCTAGTCCCAATGACTTCTTGTTTTGCTTAGCTGAATTCTTGGCAAACTTGAAGTTGCGCTTGAACAGATTGTCGTCATGACACCATAGCAATGACGATGGGTCTGCATCCGTAGGCTGTGGTCCACGGACCATGCAGGGATAGAAGCCTTGTTCAATGGCTTCATCTCTGGACCTGGGTTGAAGATTTCTGTATAGGATGTCTCCCCATGGTCGCTTGATGGCATTCTTCTCAGCATATTCCTGGGTCACAAACTTGTACTTGAACCATTGCTCGGCCCAGTATCTTCGAATCCATTGGATTCGTGTCTTGCGTTGATTGTAATCCTCTTCTGGATTTGTCTTATACAGCTTTGAGAGGTCATCAGGCAGATCTCTTGATGTTTCCCCTCGATGCTGTCTGCCACCCTTCCTTGCTGATTTCTTTGTAGCCATGAACTTCAAACTGAATGGCTTCAACACGTTCAAAGGTTTCAAAGGTTTCCGCTTGCTGGTCAAACAGGAACTGGTTTCGGGAGAATTTATATGATGCTGTAAGAATTATGCAAATGAATGCAGACTATGAGAACCAAGAGATTCTCCCACGGACATGTACCTGTGACAGCATTAATGTGCGAGGGAAGGGGAAGAGGTCATATGCATTCTCAGAAGATTTTGAAGATAAATCAGTTTAGAAGACATTGACCTCATAATGCGAAGACATTCACTCATAGATAGAGAGTTGGTTCCAGATTTGTACGAATCCACGAATAAGTAAAAGTGAGGAATCTAACTACTTTATGAAGCATAAGTGAACATACTAGGCATATTATGAGATGCAGTATGAAATAGATCCAACTTGTGTGAACAGAAACTGCTTGTGGTTGAAAGTGATGAATCTATAGGATCAAAGGGGCCGTAAAAAGGAAGTTTTATTTACCACACAAAGAACTGCTAGACGGAGAGGGAGAGGAGGCCGAGCAGTTCGATCGCCCGTGCCCTAACTTGGCAACGGAGGACACCTACGGCGACGGCGGAGAAGACGATGTCCGCGGCCGACGTGAAGACGGCGTCGGTGAGGTCGCGGCAGCTAAGTGCTTCATCGCCGGCGTCGTCGAGGGCTAGCGGTGACGCTAGGGTTTGTGCGAGAGTGGAAGAAAGGATAATGACTGTGGTGAGGCGTGTATTTATAGGGACAGGGACGGCACAATGTTATTACACAGCTGCCCCTGGCGATTCACATCTGAAGGGCACATGGCTATCATGCAACATATCGGAGGTTGTTCCACGTTCCCACGCACGTCTGGATTGTCGGGTGGTCATTCCCACTTCTCCGGGTTTCAGGTAAAAGGATTTAGCATTGAAAACAGACTTAATGTTTGTCTCTTTATCTTCTGCTGACAAGGACGCAGAGAAGATATTTGACAGTTTCAATAGAATGCATATGATTTGGAGAGATGGAGTTTGAGATAGAAAGCATAGAGAGGTTAGGGTCCGATCACATTCACTTAGTTCAAAAGATTCAACAAGAAGACATAGCTATAAGTGAATGCTGTAGAGGAAAGAACACTAGTATGTGTATATATATATATATATATATATATATATATATATATATATATATGAGAAAGACAATCAAATCAACATAGTGAAGATAATCATGAAGACAAGTTGAGATTGAAGCCAAACCAAATGTGAAGACATACCAAACGTAAAGCCATGAGTGAAACACTTCAAACAGAAAAATTTGATGGTGGCGTTACCCACCGTATAGGAAGTATTAGACCCAGACACGGCGCACAATTATCGTGGCGCTCCGAAGTCAAACTCCACATTAATGTATTCACACTTAGAATGTAAGTCTTCATTGATTGAAGATATACTTTACTTCGTGTGCTGTACATCTAAGTCATCAATATGCATAACTGTTAGGATGTGTGCCTGATCACAGGACATTTGAGGATTCCAAGATATTTAGCTCACACCGTAACTTGCAAAACCTCTTCTCGTCCAAGGGCTTGGTGAAGATATCTGCCAATTGCTCTTCAGTGTTGACGTGTATAATATCAATATCTTCCTTCACAACATGATCTCTGAGAAAGTGATGACGAATTTTAATGTGCTTTGTCTTCGAGTGCTGAACTGGGTTGTTGGCAATCTTGATGGCACTTTTGTTGTCGTAGTAGAGTGGCACTTGCTTCAGATGAATGCCATAGTCTTTGAGTGTTTGCTTCATCCATAGAAGCTGAGCGCAGCAAGATCCAGCAGCAATGTATTCAGATTCAGCAGTGGAGAGAGATACACAGTTTTGCTTCTTTGAAGACCAACATACAAGTGATCGTCCCAGAAAATGACATGTGCCTGATGTAGAATTGCGATCCACCTTGTCACCAGCATAATCAGCATCCGGGAATCCAACCAGATCAAACTCTGAGCCCTTTGGATACCATAATCCTAATGTTGGGGTGTAGGCCAAATATCGAAGAATTTGCTTCACAGCTAAGTGATGCGATTCCTTTGCTGCCGCTTGGAATCGAGCACACATGCAAACACTAAGCATAATATCTGGCCTAGATGCACATAGATAAAGTAAAGAACCAATCATGGAGCGGTATACCTTTTGATTGAACGCTTTACCATTGTCGTCGGGACCCAGATGATGTTTAGCTGGCATTGGCGTCGTGAAGCCTTTGCAGTCTTGCATCCCAAATTTCTTCAGGCAATCTTTGAGGTACTTCTCTTGAGATATGAAGATGATGTTGCGTTGCTGACATATTTGAAGACTAAGGAAGAACTTCAGCTCATCCATCATGGACATCTGATATTGCTCTTGCATCATATATCCAAACTCTTCACTGTATTTCTGATTGGTGCAGCCGAAGATAATGTCATCCACATATATTTGGCACACAAACAGTTCACCATCATATGTCTTTGTGAAGAGAGTGTGGTCGAGGGAACCAAGTTTGAAGCCTTTGCTCTTC